>CM070550.1:71766767-73266543 GCA_036346405.1 Phyllostachys edulis
TACGGTGTTCCTTCCTTGGATGTGTGGATACCGTAGAGGCGCTACTGCGGTTGCTGTTGCGCTTGAGGACGATCCACAATATTCACAAGGAACTACAGAGGTTGCTGGAGGAGACGATCGACTTGCGAGGACACTAGACGATCATCTATAACCACTTCATCGACGCGCTCTTCGTTAGACCAGGCTGCTCCAACTCTTCTTTCGCTGCACTGCGCATCTGGTGGTAACGATCTATGATCTCCAGCTTGCATGGCATCCTGGTTTATGTGGTAGAATTTTTGAATTGTCAGCTAGCGTAGCCTACCCGTATCCCTTCAGTTTTTGCATACATTTTTACATGATTCCTTATCATCAATACAAGTCTTATACATCTTCCAATCATACAAGTTACTACACAATATTTCGATTATGGAAAAGATCTAAAACTAGTCGAAGTCATACGCTGGTTCCGACCACATTGATTTCCTAGTGATACCTAGATCATTTTTTTCTAACATGATCAGTATATACTTTGTACTGTGGTCGTAGATATTACCCATTTTCTTGGTCTACTACTTCTTTAGTAAGGTTCTTCCACTAATACAAGCAGTCAGGTGCTAGGAAATATATGAGTACTCAGCGAATTTAGGAAGACAAAACAAAGACTTCATTGATGATAAAAGGTAATTTTTATTTACAATAGTTTAAATATTACAATAATTTACTTCTCGGAGCCACTAGATTGGTCGCTGTGTGTTGGAGACCCGACCCCTATTTCTTCCGCAACCTTGTGTCCGAGAGGTTCCATTTCCTCGAAAACTTTGGTTGCTTTCTCTCCCGAGCAGTTGAAGTCTTTCTCAACAGCTTGGTGATTTATGGTGGGGTTGGAGACTTTCAGTTTTGCCAAAGCAAAAGTAACTCCTTTCTTGACAGCTTCGAACAAGGTCTACGCATGGTTCTCCCGAGTTATCTTGAGGACACTCCTAAGGTCTTTGAGTTGTTGGCTAAGGTAGTTGATCTTCTCTGTGGGATCTCCTAAATTGGGCAATTGTGTTCCCGATCCCATATCGAAGAGCATCTTGTTGAAAGCTTTGACATTCTCTTCAATATTTTGCCCAAAAGCTACCTCCTTGCCACGCTCGAACTTAAGAGCTTTTTTTGTTCTCTTTAATGCTTGAGTTTGCTCTGCACGATTAACCAAAAGATAAGTACATATGACTAGAAAAAGGAAGCACACTGGTTGAGTTTACGACTGGTTACCTTGGCTCTTCTTTTCAATAGTATCAAGGACTTCTTTGTGCCTAGTCATCAGGTATTCGATAGACCGGTCCTTGTTTTGACATTCTTCTTTAAGCTTGGCAATTATGGCTTCCTTAGCCATAACTTATTCTTTAAGTTTCTCTGAATCTATCAAACATGATAAAAGGAGAAATTAGTTAACAGAAAAGAGCCAAATGGTAAAGAAGGAGAGAAGAAGACACTAAAAGGGTGCTTACTTTCTAATTCAGAGTTCTTTTTCTCCAAGAGCTTTATTCGTCGAGCCAGTCCTCCGACCACAGCAAAATTCTCTACTATATGCTACAAAAATAGCAAACTCCTTTAAGTATTTTCTAAGGGAAAGACTATTAAAAGTGGTCGTGGAAGATTACCTCGATTGCCATATCATTATATTTGGCAAAAATAGAGTCGGGACTCATCTTTGTTTGACGATCTGAAATTCTTCCCCAAGCTTCATTAAGATCTTCATCTTTGAAGATTCGGAAGTGATAAGGAAAGGTGACTCGGAGAGGAGAATTCCCAGCAGGGGTCGAAACCTGCTGAGATTCCTCAGGAACCACCACCTCCGCAGGTGGGGCTAGAGCCACCACAAGTTCTTGAGTAGGCACTGGCGCTGCCACTTGCTCAGGGCTAGCTCGACCTCCTTCTTCTCAGGAGCTTTCTCTTGAGGGGTGCTCTGGTCGTCATTAACCGAAATACCAGAGGATCTACAATAACAACAAGAAAAGAAGATCAAGACTCTAAGACACCAGATGTAAGTACTTACATAAGACCTTTTCATGTATACATACATGGTCGTCTTCTTGGTCTTTAGTTTGAAGCGCGATGAAGCAAAATCTGTCTCGCTCGCTTTCCTTTTCTTCTGTTCGACCAACTTCACCAGTCCTGAACCGGTAAGACTAGTCAGACCCCTCATGTATTCCAACTGGAGGTCAGAAGAAATTGTGTCGACCAGTTGATTGAGAACAAGATCCCTGACCATCTGGTCGGAGGGTGTGGATTCGTCGACCTCCAAAACAGTTACTTCAGTAGCAATTGGTAGGTCCTCAGTGACCACATTGGAGTCCACGACAATCGTCTAAATTAACAATCAAAGTTAGTTAGGTGATGAAAATCCTTCATCTAGAAAATACATGTCTATTCAAATTATCGACCTCTACAGGACCACCATCTAGGGTGGTCATAAGAGTAGTCGGAGCGTCAATAGGCTCACAACTTTCGGTGGCCTCATTGATCCTCAATCCGACCGACTGCATATTAAAGAGGATTTACGGTAAAACCGATCGAAAAACATACAAAAGATGAAAAGTGGTTGATATTTTTACCTTCAATCTCTCAGCCCCCTCTTTTGTGGAAACAACCGCTAAGATCTGGGGGAAATCAGCCTTCCCGCCAGGCTCTCCGGCGTAGATCATTTTGATCCGACTTCGGATCTCATCAAGAGAAAGAGCTGTAAGGATAAACAATAGACTTTAGGATCACAAAAGTAGTCAACCAAAATAAGCAAACTGGTCGGAGTTATTTAGGACTTACCCTCCTTTGAATCTTTGGTCGCGTCGTCACGACCAATGTACCAGAGCATCGAATGTGCTCGGGCCTTCTGGGGGCTAATCTGGCGCATGGAGAAATCCCTTACCACGTACCAGGAGGTTAAACCCCTGACACTAAGGAGTTGGATGGCTTCATCCCATCTCCCTATTTTTCCCTCCTCCATGGAGGAGCGCCATTCTAGATTCTCGACCGCTTTCTTACCCGTATAGTAAATGCTATCTTTTTTAGTGGCCGTCATGTAGAACCAGCTCTTCTTCCATGATGACCATGAAGATTTTGAGTACATCGAATATACTCATCAGCCTTCCCGTCAAGGAGGGGCAAGGTGCACTTTCCAAGCATCCCGGTCATCTTCTCTGACTTCGCTATTCTGTAGTAGTACTTGAAAAGATCTAGATCTATGGAAATCCCCAAGTACGCTTCACAGAGATAGACGAAGATGTTGAGATCGGCGATTGCGTTGGGAGCAAGGTTCACCAGTTCGACTCTGTAATGCTCCAAAATTTTTGGAAGGAAGGAGTGAACTGGCAACCTGAACCTGCATTCGATATATGCGAGGAAAATATAAATTTCTCCATCTTCGCTGCTTGGAGAATGCTCTCCAGCTGCTGATCTCCAAGAAATCAGATCCTTGTTAGGAAGCAACCCGATCTTCTCCAAGCTCTCAAGCTTTTTCTCGCTCAAATCAGAGACCGACCAGTTGGTGATAAGATCCGACATGGCGGAGTCTTCGACGAAGAAAGAAAGGAGGTCATAGAAGGTTGTAGACAAAAGGAGGTCGGAGACAATTCTTTCTCTTAGGAGATGAAAAGGGAAAGCAAGATGCGTAAAATCCTAAAGCCCTGTGCTAAAGGGGTTTATAGCCGTAATTCTTTAACTGCATCAGTGGAGTTACCTAAAGTCTAACAAACACAAACCAAAGTCTAACGGACAGAAAAACTCTTCGGGTCCCAAGCCAGTTTCTCAACTTTAAAGTGAATACAGACCATCTTGTATATCATGGGATTAAATGAGGATCTGCCTGATACGACTTCATTAGAAGAAAGTGTTCACACGACCAATTCACTTAAAGTTCGGGGGCTAGCTAATGAGGATTAAAATCTATATGTATTACTTTAATACATAATAAAAGACCATATGTCTTCATGGTCGTAACCCCTAAGGCTAATGACCACTGTGGTCGTAAGGATTCCAGAGGTTACATAATAAGTACCTTGGACAGATCAGGTCATGTACCCAGTCCCCGACCAGATGACTGCTCGTAGAAGCAATGAACTGGTATTCAGATCTAACTCCAAGTATATTCCTTACCGTGTGATGAATAGAACACATGTCATATTTGCTCCATACCACACGACGTTTCATGGTCCTAAGACACTGATAGTAACCACCCTACGGTTGAGTGTCTCACAGACACATAACCGCTGAACGGCTTGTACTTTATCAACCACTGCCTCGCTCTGACCAGTCGTGGTATTTCCAACAGGTGTCTCTTCAAGGAACAACTGCCACCTCTTCGACGGTTATTTAAAGATAGAGCGCGGAGGATCAAGGGCATGAGATTGAAGCATAGCAATTGGCATTAGATTCATATTTCAAGTCTGATTCTGCAATATAGCAAGCATTACACTTAGTGTAATTAGGATTAGTCCACTGCCTTGTTGAGGGCACCCCTTGTAATAGCCAGTTCATAGCAATAAAAAAGCAGTCACATTCTCTCCCAAGAACTCTTTGCCATTTTTCTCTATTTATTTCGTAAGATCGGCGACTCAATCATCGACATTAGTCTGGAGCTCACCTGTAGGCCTTAGAGTGAGCACTTTTGGATATTTTTTAGGAGTAGATCGAGGTGGGACCTCGCTATAAAATTATTGTAATATGCTACTTGTTATGTTTTAATTGCCCTCTTTTGTAATATCGAACAACAGGTATGTGCACCATGTAATGTTTAACGTGTTTGTTGAAAATTCATGTGTGCTGCCCCTAAACCTTAAAAATATGCATGCTATCCATTTAGATTAAGTTAAAGTAGTTTGGGATAACAAAACTTGCCGACCTACTTAACTTCTGCTTATTCCCTTTTATCATGCGGACGTTTGTTTACTCTACCTTTTGATTGATTGATCAAGGATGCCAGTAACGTGCTCAGTTCGTCAGCTCATGGCAACGAGAGCCATCTCCGGATAACAACAACTAGGGGGTGAGACTCCTGTGCCTTCGCTACCCAATCCTTAGCATCCGTCCCGCCACAATGAGCAAAGTGATCGATCTCGACTGTAAGCTCTTTGGAGAAACCGAAGTTCTACCACTGTCGCCTACTATGGCACAAGTGCTCACCATGATTGAGCAAGGACGCCAAACCAACACTCTTTTGCTCCAACAATTGGTGCAGAACACTGCAGCTCTTGGCACTGCTGTCGGAGGAAACATAGCTGCTATCAACCTGTCATCATCCAGGATGGGCGAGTTCATGCGGACTCAACCACTGACCTTTGCATTAGCTGCCGACCCTCTCAACGCTTATGATTGGCTTCGCACCGTAGAGAGCAAACTCATCATTGCTCAGTGTAGTGACTTAGAGAAGGTTCTCTACGCATCCTATCAGCTATAAGGAGCAGCCGCAGTTTGGTGGGAAAATCATCAGACCCTCATCCATAAAGGCCACACCATCACTTGGGCCGCCTTCAAAGAAGCTTTTCGTAATGCCCACATCCCTTCGGGTCTTATGGACATCAAGAGGCGGGAGTTCTACGAACTCTGGCAAGGGAACCAGCCAGTGATGGAGTTCCTACACCGTTTCAACTATCTCGCATGTTACGCAACGTCTGAGATACCAAATAAAGCAAGGAAGGTCGATCTATTTTGGGAGCGCCTGAATGACGAGATGAAGTGGTCACTTGCTGCCAACGACATCCCCAATTTCCAAACCTTGATCAACAAGGTGATCCGAGTCAAAGATAGCACCCAGATAGTGGTGGTGATCTACAAGCGCAAGTGGCTTGAGCAAAAATCAGCAAGCAGCGGTCAGCTGAGACCTCGAGTCTGGCAATCGTCAAATGCTCACCCTCCAGCACCACCACCCTGAGGTTTCAAGCACCACTTCCCTGCCCTCAACCAGCAGCGGTTCAACAATATAACCGCGGAGGTCAGCCGTCCGGTCCTCAAAACCAGGCAACAGACGTCACATGCTTCAGCTGCGGAGAACGCGGACACTATGCCAACAAGTGCCCAAACAAGTACTTTCCAACGCCTCAACGTCGACCTATGGGAGTTCAGCAACGACCTCAGGTCCCCGTTTGAGGCCCAGGAGGGCAGCAAGCACCTAAGCCGGTGCAAGGCTTTGGGCGCGGTTGTCTGAACCACACTACTACTAAGGAGGTTGACACATCACCTGATGTGGTGACGGGTACGATTCTCGTACATTCCGTACCTACATTAGTATTATTTGATTTTGGAGCAACTCATTCCTTTGTGTCTAAAAAGTTTGCCATGCATCAACAACTAGAAACTACATTGCTAGATAGCGTTCTGCTAATTCATTCACCTGGGTCCATCCTAAGGCATAACACAGATATTTTGAAGTTCTCTTAGAAATTAATGGGGTAAATTTCAGCACCAACCTTATCATGATAGATACCCCTGGGTTAGATATAATCCTTAGGATGGATTGGTTATCCAAACATCAAGGAGTTATCGATTGCGCAACACGAGCAGTTTCTCTAGTCAACTCTAACGGAGAGCGCATAGTATTTACCTCCGCATATGCCGCTCTATCGCAGCAGCCCAAGCTCAATTCCATATCGATTCTAGAGCTTAATGAAGTGCCCGTGTTATGTGAATATATTGATGTATTTCTGGACGAACTGCCGGGAATGCCGCTGGATCGAGACATGGAATTTGTCATCGATTTAATACCCGGGACTACCCCTATATCCAAATGACCTTATCATATGTATTCTGATGAATTAGCTTAATAGAAGAAACAACTCAAGGAACAGTTGGACAAGGAATTCATTCGTCCTAGCTCATCTCCATGGGGAAGTCATTCTTTGTTCATCACAAAGAAGGATAACAGTCTACAGATGTGCGTCGACTATCGTTCTCTGAACGAAGTCTCCATCAAGAACAAATATCCTCTTCTAAGAATTGATGATTTGTTCGATCAAATGAATGGTGCATGTACTTTCTCCAAGATTGACTTGAGAACTGAATATTTTCAACTCAAGGTCAGACCTGAAGATATTCCCAAGACTGCCTTCACTACCCGTTACGGTCTGTACGAATACACCATAATGTCTTTCGGACTTACCAATGCTCCTGCGAATTTCATGAATCTCATGAGCCAGACCTTTATGGAGTACTAGTAGGGTGCCTGTGCATTGCAACGGAACATCAAAAGAGGGTGATATATATCAGCAGACGGGATCATAAACCACATAATAAATAGCAATTTTTTTCACACACATGTAAATAGAAACATTAACTCCACCTATAAAATATAGAAACTCGTATACAATCTCTGCCTTGCACTTAAAACAAAAGGCATTTATATAACCCCTGTACTAAGAAAGAATTCATGAAATACCTCTAGCACTCAATCTTCAAAGAATGATTGATCAAATTGGAGATCCAAAATAACTAAAACATCGCCTATACCAGAATCAAAAGAATAAGAAAGATTCCATAAATGCCAAAATTACTACGTAAATATATTTGTAAATATCATCTCCTACAGCTTCCTTCTCCTTTTGTAACACATTTGCAGGGCGCTTGAATTCTCGAGTGTATAAGACAAGGGTTCCATTCCATACATCCATTTCGGCATGAGCAGAACTGATCATGTTCATGTATTATTCATGGTGTGTTGGTGATGTTCATGACTGAAGATTCGACATGACGCAGTATCAGGTTACTTCGATGCAAAAATCGAACGAAAACCAGAAGAACGAACGGATTGTTCGTTCTCTTTGAAGTAAATGGCAGGATCGTAACCCAGTTAGAGAGACCAGAATATAGGTTCAAGTTTGGCAGATATAGAGAGAAACAACTAATAAAAGCCAGAGTTGCTCATAGCACCTCCTATCCCACACTCCTCCAGAGCGACCATAGGAGACAGGTAACAAAACACGTAACCTCAGGTTCAAGTTTGGCAGATATAGGGGAGAAACAACTAATAAAAGCCAGAGTTGCTCATAGCACCTCCAATCCCACACTCCTCCGGAGCGACCATAGGAGACAGGTAACAAAACACGTAACCTCAGCATACACAACAGAAATAATACTATTTCTGATTCTGCAAAGCCCAGTACCTTAGTACACTGATTCCGAGCCTTCAGATCATAGTTTCTGCAACCTTGTTGGAAATAGATTGCAGGATTGCCACTGCTTCAGCTATAGTTCTCGACGCCTGGCTTTCACCTCACGAACATGTGTAGTCCAAAACTGAGTCTTCCACCGCTAACTTCCCAGACAACCAATGCCCGCAATCTCCCCCAAAACTGCCTCCTGTGCCGAACAACCTTGAACTGCTTCACAAAATCTTCAGTGATCTCGAGTGGCATCTCAAGGATGAAGCTTTGAGCCTTCAACCATTGACAATAACTTTAGAATCATAGTTGCTTCATTTCGCAATAGAACTTTGTTTTTGAAAATCAACTTTTTATGAGAGGTCTAGAGCATCCAGGTCACAGCTGCAAAGCCAAACTTAAATAGTTTGTTGACTAAGAAATTGACACAATTAGTCCTGAAGCAAAACTCTTCAACAGGAACTAGAAATAATAGATGGTACAGATATTTTCGAGAATCAATAGATGGTATAGATAAGTGAAGGCATAAAGGTCACTCTTACCATTGCATTGATGTTTGCCTCTGACTTGATCACACCTGTATGCGGACATAAACCCCATAGGTCCACAATTATGCTTCCAGGACCGAGAAGGCATGCACATTCTGAACTAAGGGATCGTCAATACCAACCAGACTGTACTCCAAATTGAGGTCATTACAAGTTTCTGGCCATTTATTGTCATTAATCTGTCAAAAACTGACCAAATTTGGATACCAGATCAACTCAAAATTCACAGATTTTAATATCTTTGCTGGTGTTGATAACTGAACTGAAGTTGGCATAGTAGAAGCTGATTTGTGTATTCCTAAATTCATGTCTCTAATTTTTGGAACATAGTTCTTTATTCATGTGAGTTCTTCATAATGGAACATGATCATCCTTTTTCATATCAAGTGCTGCAGGCTATTTGGTGATGAAGCAGTGGGCATCTGTAAAATAGGTATTATCAAAATGGATCTATCAGCACTTGAAGGTTTATCCGGCAAAGCAGCAATAATTGGTGACTTGAGAGGAAGTTCTGGAAGGGCTGCACCTTCATCCACAAGAAAAGATGTTTCAAGAGCCAAGTGATAGGCTACGAAGACCCCATATTGCACAACATGCTTCACTTTTTTTAGCTCATCGCCATTAGCTCCTTTGAGCAAGATCTACAGAATTAGAGATAGTTAGACATGTGCCATTTGCCTCATTTTTATTCTGTATGTCTTTCATAAAGGAAGTACTAATATGGAATTATAGATCATTGATTCCCTTGCGGTGGTAACTTGATAGGTCACAAATTCCTTGCAGTATTGCACACTAATTAATATACAACTTTTTCAATGTAAAATCTTTCAGTCTCCACCTTGAATTGAGTTATTCCATCAATTTTTTAAAGTTTCTTCTTTCCATTCTTATATTTTACGAGAATATTCAAATTTAAGTAGAAAAAAAAAGTGGGGCATACTTTGGAAAAAGCATGCTTTGTAGACTGTAGTAATTAAAAAGACAATGTGATGGAGCTGCAACATGTATCAAAAGAGAAGCGATAATAATTGAGTCAAAAACTGAACACTTACTGTACAACCCAAGGGCTTTGGACAGCCTTCAAAAAACATAAGCGTCTTAACATTTTCTTCCCACCTTCTCTAGCTATCCCATGCTATTCAACATACTTCTCCACATGGAATAAGTCACAATGCCCAAGCTTTTGGGATGACAAATAATCAATTGAGGGAACTATATGAGCACCAGTGCACCAGGATATCCTTTCCAGAAGTGTCTTTTTGATATTCAGAACAAGTGAAATGTTTTTCTCCATAAATAAATCCTGAGCATAACGAGACACATATTTCTCTACCAATACAACAGTGGGTTGGTGGGCTTTGATCTTTGTAACTGTTATTTTCAAATAAACTGTTTCCTGGAGTAAAAAAAGGCATGACCTTTCTTGTGTTTTCTGAACCTTACATTAAGATATCATGAAATACATCTTTGCTCAAAACGAAGATGGTCAGCTGTTAGCATGATGCCTAAATCAACTAAGATCTTTCAGAAACTTGCCCATATGGTGCCTTTTTATGCAAGACAAGATGTTTGCCAGGAATATAAAATTATCATTATAGTGTTGCAAACATATTTCCATTTTCCCACAGGAGACAAATTTTCATAGAAGTGAGGTGATAAGTTTAGGGTAGGGTTTGAGAAAACTAAGCATGAAATGCGGGCAACTGATTTCGGTGCAAACAGGGGGAGCAGTACCAATGAAATATTTAGGTGTACCAATTAGTGGCAAAAAGTTGGATTGGAACACAGATTTTGCATACTATAGCTAATAGCTTTGATGTACAATGGGATCACAGTATAAAAGCAAGCATACAGTCAACATCACTGCTGGAGGATTCTGCTGAAAGCTGATTAACTATTCTGTGTACAACATCTGCTCGAGTCACTCCTCCAACAGCATCAATGTCTGCAAGAGCATCCCAATTTGGCATAGGAATGCCACCAGCAGCACTTAAACCCTGGGAACCATTATCTGACAATATACAGGCCAAATAATAGTATACATAGCGCAGAACATTCCTGTCCTCACATTGCTGATGGAGCTGTAAATACAGAAGCAGAGTCGATGTAAGGAAAAAGGTAGCTTAAGTAAACAAGATCATTAGGGTAACGTAACCATAGACTGTGTTATGCATGCAAATTCAATTACAACTTACAACACATATTTAAGTACCTAAGTTCTCTGTTTTATACATCCAATGGTGAGCATGAATCTTCTCAAATTTCGATGGCAACACATTGTGGTGCTACCATAGCTAAATTTTCCGAGAGTGGGCTCAGTTCCATTTCCACAAAGTAAATGCGCTGTCTATATGGAATATGATGCCATCGAAAGTGGTAGAGGATGGCACACTTACCATGAGAAGAGATGGAGCCACCGAAGGATCCACAGAATTGTACATGGCAAGCTTGGGAAACACGCTATTCACAAGCTGCCTCTGGGAGCTTTTTTTGCAAAAGGGAGGACACAAGAGAGCAGCTAAAGCCAACAGATCCAAGGTCACATCACGTAATTCGATCCAACCGAAGCAGCACAACGAACCTGGTCGCACGTCACGGCGAGTTCGTGGATGCTCCGGGCCAGCTACGCGTACGAGACGGGCTGCAAGAGAAGCAGAGACTACAACGTGAGACTGGAATTGGAGTACAGGGAGGGTAGAAATGGCGCGATGGTGGAGAGCGAGAGAGAGAGGGAAGAGAGGGAGAGGGACGAGCCTTCTTCTTCCTGTTGCATTGGGGGAGGGCCTTGATGGGGTTGAGCGCCTTAGCGGCGACGATGGTCTCGTTCTGGATCTGCATCAGGGTCGACTTCTTCGACTTGCAATTCGCCGACGCCACCGCGGGCCTCCCCAGCGAGCTGTCGCCTGAGGACGACTGCTACGCCGACGCCCCGGGGGCCGGGACGGCCGACGGATCTAAGGTGATGAGATCCATCAGCGTCGTGCCGGATTAGTCCTGCCCGGAAGCCATGGTCATAGGCGTGGGAGAGCGTGCGGCCGATCGAGTGAGATCTTTGGCGAGCCGCGACAAGCATCCGGGGAGAGGAAGCGGTGGCGCGGCGCGCGGGGAACGGCGGCATCGGCGGGTGGGAGGAGGTCGGTGGCAATGGTGGTCGGTTGGGAGGGGGAGAGAGAGAGAGAGAAAGGAAAGAACAGGAGAAGGAGAAGGAGGATATCATGGAGGATGGAGGACATCGTGGGTAACAAATTCTATGGGACGGCCCCTCTTCTTCACCATCCGATCTCATAACCCTTCTCTACTCTCTCTCCTAATGGATGGCAGATGTATGGGGCCTCCTCTGAGGTCCCGTCCCATAGAATTTATTTTCGACATCGTGGGAGGAGTTGCTAGGAGGCGTGAGAGGCCGCAAAGCTGTTCATTTTCTGCTCCTCGATCGGACAGACAATAACTCGAGTGGAAGGACACACCACCACCAACTCCAATATTTAAATAGTAGAGATTTGGATCAGTTTGTGGTAGTCTTCATTGATGATATCCTTATCTACTCCAAGACTGTAGAAGAGCATGAGCAGCACCTACGATTAGTGCTCCACAAGCTGCGGGAAAATCAACTTTATGCCAAATTCAGCAAGTGCGAATTTTGGCTAAAAGAAGTTGGCTTCCTAGGCCATATTCTATCCAAAGGAGGAGTGGCTCTGAACCCAAGTAATATTAAAGAGGTTCTAGATTGGAAGCAACTCCAGACCATTCTTGAAGCCCGAAGTTTCCTCGGTCTCGCGGGATATTACCGTTGGTTCATCGAGAACTTCTTCAAGATCGCAAGACCAATGACTCGACTTCTGAAGAAGGAGAAAAAGTTTGAATGGTCAGCCTCGTGCGATGAGAGTTTCCATGTGTCGATGATCAAATCGCCGATCATATGAAATGAAAAAGAGGAAAATGACGCGATAATTCCTGGGAGAGAATTGGGGGGGGGGGGCGCTCTTTATTGATATGAACTGGATTTACAAGGGGATGCCTACAACCCGACTAAGGACTAATCCTAATTACACTAGATGTGAAGATTGCTATTTTGCTTGTCTCAGTTTGCCTCTTGATCTGTAGAACTTGGATTGATGTTCCGATCTGCCCATTGGTCTTCTGTGCTTCGCCCTTTAAATAACTTCCAAAGGGGTGGCAGTTACTCCTGGAGAAGGCATCTCTGGTGAAGCGTTGTGACTGGTCGAGGTGCACAGTTAACAATGTGTTTAACTGTGCGGCGGTTTAGTGCCCGAGAGACATCAAACCGCTTAGTACACTACTACAAAAAGACTAATACTAGACGCCTCATCACAGACGGTTGACCAAAACCGTTTGTATTAAATACAATCATAGACAATTTTGGTTTAGCGACCGTCTGTGTTACTGGCTGCGCTAAAAACCATCTGTGAAGAAGTAATATCACGAGGCGATTTGTGTTGAAAACCGTCGTGAAGTATCATAAACGGTTACGAACAAGAACCGCTCGTGATATTACTAAATGTCCTGAGCGGTTCTTATTGAGAATCATCGTGATACTTCACGATGGTTTTCAACACGAACCGCTGTGACTTAGTCCTCATCACGCAGGCGGTTCATGTTGAAAACCATCGTGAAGTATCACATATGGTTATGAACAAGAACCGTCTGTGATATTTAGTAGTATCCTGAGCGGTTCTTGTTGAACCGCTCGTGATACTTTATGACATTTTCAACACGAGCCGTCTGTGACTTCCCATCCTCATCATAGACGGTTTGTATTAAAAACCATCTGTGATAAGTATTTTTGATTTTATCATGGCTTGAAATCACTAACTCTCTGATTTTACCATGGCTTCAAATCACTAACGCTCCGATTTTACCATGGCATGGAATCACTAACACTCCGATTTTACCATGGCTTGGAATCAGTGATTCCATGCGATGGTAAAATTCAAAGCCATAAGTATCATATCACAGACGGTTTGTATTAAGAATCGTTAGTGATATGTCGTCATAGATGGTTTTTGTATGAAACCGTCTGTGATTCGCAGCACGGGAGTTCGAAAAATTTTGAACGTGCGCGCGGGAGGCAAAATGTTTTGGCGTTGTCCTTATATATTATAGCCACCCGAGCCTTGTTTTCTAGCAGTCTCTCCCTCTCTCCTCCCCACACCGAAGGCGGCGACCACCTCGATTCCCGTCGCGGTTGTTGAGAGACACAAATGACGGCAAGCGGCGGCGATGAGGAGGGATGTGGAGGAGCTTCTTGTTCTTAAGGAAGATGCGTGTACATCCCATAACATACATAATTTGTTGGCTATTTGTTGTAAAGAAAATTATCTTAATTTTGTGTTACCTAAGGTCGGAGCGTTACTGGAGGTTTTCAGTCTTCTCTCTTTGCCGATGAGCTTGAGTCAAACTCGACGACATACAAAAACATCTTGTGATATGCTGGTAAGGTACAGAGAGGAGCTCACAAGACCAATCCAAGAAGCCAATGAGTTCTTCAGGAGCTTGGAGGCATAGATGGTTTCTAGCTAGTTTAACTTTGTAACTTTATTCTTTTTTCCCATTCGGAGGGGACGTTGTGAAACCTTTTGGTTTCCCTTTCCTATAATGTGTTTGCCATCAGAATTTTAATTGGATTTTAGTTGTCTTGCTAGAGGTTGCAACACTTGATTGGTTTGGCTCAAAATCTGATTTTTTTTTTGCAATAGAAAAAACTATCACGAGCGGTTACGAACAAGAACCGCTGCAGTGATAGTTTCCTGAGCAGTTCAAAAACCGTCAGTGATGACTCATGTCATTCTTGACCCATAAACTCAGACGGCTCACAAAACCGTCTGTGATGACGTTTTTGAACCGTCTGTGAAAACCTTTTTTTGTAGTAGTGGTAGTTGTTGTCAGTGTCTTTAGGACCCTCTAACCACGTAGTATGAAGTATACAACACATGCCATATTCATCGCACGGTAAGAATATATTCGGGATTAGTTATAAACACCAGTTCATAGCGTTTTCGAGCTGTTACCCGGTCGGAGGCTGGGTACAGGACCTTGTCCGACCAGGGTACCCTTATGTAACCTCTGAATCCTTACGACCAGTGAGGTTGTTAGCCTTAGGGGTTACGACCATGAAGATGTATGGTCTTTTATTATGTATTTTTTATAATACATAGAGGTTTTAATCCTCGTCAGCTAGCCCTCGAACTTTAAATGAACAGGTCGTGTGAACACCTTCTTTCGATGAAGTCGTATCGGGCAGACCCTCGTTTAATGCCGTGATATATATGAGGTGGTCTATGTTCATTTTAAAGTTGAGAACTTGCCTTGGGAACCGAAGGGTTTTTCTGTTCGTTGGGCGAAAAAAGAGGTTTCTGCCCGTTGGACTTTTTAGGTAACTCCCGATCGTAATTGAAGATCTGAAGCTATAAAATCCCCATCGCTACGCTTTTAGAATTTTTACACTTCCAGATCTCCTTTTGACCCCCTTCAGCTTCTTGCCAAAAAATCCTTTAGACCTCTTTCTTGTTCTTCCGACCACAAAGGCTCATACGATCACTACTCATCCCTTGAGGATTTCATCATGTCGGAGCAAATCACAAAGTGGTTGCCTTCGGAATTAAGCAAGAAAAAGCTCGAGGTGCTGGAGAGGATTGGGATGCTCCCATACAAGAATCTGATTAAGTGGAGGTCGGCGATTGGAGAGCATTTTTCGAGCCGCAAAGATGGGGAAATCCTTGTTTTTCTCGCCTATATCGAATGTGGGCTGAGGTTGCCAGTACACAAATTCCTTCTCCACATTCTTGAGAATTACGAGGTGGAGTTGGTGAATTTGGCTCCGAATTCCATCGCCAACATCAGTATTTTCACCTATCTGTGTGAGGCGTACCTGGGAGTGCCACCAAATTTGAGGCTCTTTAGGTATTTTTACCGAATAGTGATGGGAAGATCCACGGCGACTCCTAGGGAATGCACATTGCGTCTTCACGACAGGAAGGTCGATGAGTACATCCATATTTACTCGAAATCCTCATGGTCGTCATGGAAGAAGAACTGGTTCTACATAACGGTTACGAGAGATGATGGCCTCTACTTCGCTGGGATTAGAGCAAATGAAAATCCCAAGTGGAGAAGACCGTGGAGAAGGCAGGGGTGGTCGGAAGATGGGTGGATGCCATCTATGACCTGAGGATCAAGGGCTTGACCTCTTGGCATGTGGTGAGAGATTTCACCAAACGTTAGATTAGCCCTCTGAAACTCCGGACTTATTCGCTACTTTGGTCCATTGGTCGTGATGAAGCTATCTTAGGAGGTGGTAAGTCTTTGAGAAAAGCTCCGACCAGTATGTTTTATTATTTGATTATCGTAATACCTTAAAATCTATCCTTGTTTCCTTCTCTCTCCTTTTTTTTAAAGCCCTTTCTCCTGAGGAAATCAGAGAGCGGATCAGGTTGATCTGCGCTGGGGAGCCTGGTGAAAAGGCTGCATTCCCCGAGATCTTGGCAATAGTTTCTGTTGAAGAGAGACTGTCAAGGCTTAAGGTAGATAATCAAATCTTTTTTTTATCATGTATACATATTCTCCGATCAGTTTATTGATCTTGCTCTATTTTTGTAGTCGGTCGGGTTGCGAGTCACACAATCCAGCGAGGATCAACATCCCACCGTGGTTCCAACCGACTCGTGCCTAGATGCACTGGAAGAAAATAAATCTCCCCAGGCAATAGAACATTTTTAAAAGAATAATATATACTTTTAGATAAAGAATTTCATCACCTAACCAAACTCGTTTTTTGATTTAGGTGGAGAAGGTCAAGGCAGGAGCGAATCAGGAGGCCGTAGACTCCAGACCGATCGTTCATGACCTTACAGTTGTTACTGAAACAACTGATCTAGAGATTGATGAAACCACTCCCTCCGACCCGATGGTCAGGAATGCGATCCTTGATGAATTGAACGAGGACATTGCTTCCGACATCTTGTTGGAGGATGTGAGGGGTTTAACCAACCTTGCTTGGTTGGGGCCATGAAATGGAGGAGAAGAAAAGGAAGGTCAAGGTCAGAGTTTACTCTTCCGCGTTTCAAAGTCAAATCCTAGAATTTAACTAGGTATGTACAAATGAAAGTGGTCGTATAAGTGCATACCTTTAATAGTTTCTTGATGATTTGATGTTTTGAACTTCCTGTCTTCGTTTTGAATAGGTCTTCTGGCATTCCGGTCGTTTCCGACCAGAATCTTCCTGAGGACTAGGCACCCGTGGAGGTCCCCGACCAAAACACTTCCCAAGACAGAGTTCCTGAGGATAAAGTGGTCGAAGAAGCCCCCGAGCAGGCGTCAAGGCCAACGGTTGAGCTGGATTCATTGGTGATTCTAACTCCTTCTACAGAGATAGATGCCCCTAAAGGCCCTCAACAGGTTCCGACCACTGTTGGTAATCCCTCTCAACCTAACAAGTTCCCTTTTCGTCCCCGATTCATCGATGATAAGGAGCTTGACGAGGCATGGGGAAAAATATCAGATCATCAAATCAAGATAGGTCCTGATTTGATATTTGCCGGTTATAATGACTTGGCACGCCCTTCCTATTAACTAAAGTTTCAAGCAGTGAATTATCCTAGTCATAATTCAAGGTTTGCCATTATGGGGCAACAAAGAGGGTTTTATTGGATTGAGAACCATGAGGTTGAAATCTGTTCCTTCAAGACAGATCAATATAGTGGCAGATGCTTTAAATCAAAAGAGCTACCTCAAGAATCTATGTATCAGTCAGGTAAAGTTACCTGTGAAGATTAGAAGTTGAGTCTTGAGTCAGTGCAAGAGGATATTTGTTGAACCCTAGAGTACAAACCGATGCTGGAAATTCAGTCTTGACCAGACAGTTTTGCCAATGAAATCTGCCGTTTCATTCCTATTAATATCACCGAGTTAAAGATGTCTAGCAAAGTGGTATACGACAGAGGTTGTATACGACAGAGAAGGTATTCACCGAAATGGGTATAGTGTCAGACCGACATAGATGATCAATTTGCACGATGTGTTAGAAAAGTTAGTGTCGGACAGGATCCCAGTTTACCTTGTGTCGGCAACAGAGTGTTTATGAAGCCTTGGATGTTCGTTTCAGTTCAGTATTGTGTATCACCCTCAATCAGTGGACAGTTTGAAAGATTAATGAGTTGTGCCTTACTCATGGTACCAGGTCGAGCAAGTAAGTGTTCTGTGCAGGGTTCCCCTACAGCACCAGCTGTCAGCTAGGTTGTAATTATCACCATTTGAAGTTCGCAGTGGTGGATCGTAAGTCATTGCTCAGCTAGGGGCAGATCAGATCACAAAGTATGTGGATTTTTACATTAATCAAGAAGCAAAAGGCCAAGTGTCTTAAATCCTGAAGGGATTGTAAGTAGCTTAGTTCGAGCAGAAAAGCTACGCGGATTATGCAGATTATCACCCTCGCAGCCATGTTCATCCTTTGGATGCCTGTTAAAGATCTGTGTGAAGGATTGTACGATAGAGATGACAGAGATGTGTCAGCCTGTTCAGATTTTGAAGCTCAGAAGAAGAGTTAGTTGTCAACCTGAGTTGCCAGTCAGCAGCAGAATCTCATCAACTCCAGAAGTGTCTTCGAGCACCGATCAAGCAGCCTGTCAAAAGCAATCGAGTTTCAAGATGCCTTTCCTGCCAAGAGCCAGTTTGTCAAGTTTTTGTTGAAGCGAGAAGTTCAGCAAGAAGCAAGTCGCCTGCCTCGTAAGTGTTCAGAAGAGCAGTTCTATCAAAGTCAAAATCAGTTTGGAAGCTAGAAGAGAACCCGAAGGCTGAGTTCTTTAACCTACTCTATAGCTAGCCTAAATCTCGAGGACGAGATTCCTTTATGGGGGGAGGTTTGTAACATCCCAAAATTTGGCTTTTCAAAAATCTTTTGAGTAGTTTAGGTCTCTGGAAAATTTCACTAATTTTATTTGAATTAATAAAGCTTAATTGGGAATTTTCTAAATTTAAAAATATTTAATTTGACTAATCTAAACTTCAATTAAATAAAAACCTATGTTATTTGGCTTCCTTGTGTTCCAAGGAATTTTCTAGTATTTTCTAAAATTTTTCTAGATTTGTTTGCTATTTATTTGGATCTCCTTGAGTTTTGGGATTTTCTTTAATTCTGAAAATCCTCTTTTCTCTCTCCTGCCGCACAGCTACAGTACCCGTCGGGTACTGCTCATCCGGATCCCATGCTACAGTAGATCGCGAAAATACTGTTCATCTTGGTATCCACGCAAACAGCCGAGAGTACATAACTGATTCCAGTACGCGTCGTTTCTAACTTAAACTTTTAAATTCTATATCTTTCTCCTCGGTGTATATAAAAGCAAGCCGTTTGCGCTCACGCGTCCGTCTTGATCTCCTCTTCCAATCCCCTGAATTGGTTTTCTCCGAATCGTCCTCGTTTCATCGCAATCTGCAGAAAACCGAAGCTTCAACCGTTCTTCTCCGCGAATCGCGCCTTCATCCGACGTCCGCCGGGCGAACCGCTCAGAGCGTTGGCCAGCGTCGTTGTCCTCTACATCATGGTACCATCCACTTCGCCCGAAGATCGCCGAAGCACCGTCGGCCATTAAAGCCCAACCGCGTTCGTCGCATTGTGCGCTTCCTCGGTGAGTTTTTTTTTTCCAAAATTCGATCGCACCATTGCGTCCGGCTCGTTGTTTCCTTACCGTTTTTCCTCTTCGCCGCCGCTGCGTCGCCTCCGGCCTCCGACCACCCCGTGCACACTGTTCATGTATATATACGTTTGTGTCCAGTACATGGGTTTCTATCCTGTTAATTCATGTTGTTTCATTGGTTTCTTTCTCTCCAGATGAGTGAATTAAGCAGTACCTTTTCTCTACTAATCCTTGCCATCGCCTTCCACTAAGATCAGCCAGTAGCAATTCCTTGCGCCATGAATTGGAAGGTGAATACCTCTATCCCTATTCATGTATGTGTGCGTATGTGTTCCAAAGACGAGAGATGTGTTCGGTTACTCATACTTCTAAACCAATGCATGTAGTATTTTCCTAATGCTTGCTCTCTCATTAATTGCTTGGCATCTCCTGTGACTGTGCAAGAATCGGCAGCGTGAGTTCTCCATGCCCTACGTGCAGAATCGGCCATATCCTCGTAGCTTTCCGTTCTGTAGCATTTCAAGTCATGCGATGCTCCTGTTGCGTTTATGCTTGGTCCAATCTGAGTGTTTTAGGTTCTCTGATACTTCTTTGCCTTCCTTTCTTCTTTGTTGTGTAGAGCTAAAACATCTTTTTGTTTTGCTTTGAATCCATACACCAAAATCAATCGGCCGAAAGCCCGCCCGCTTGCACGCCGATTTCCTTTTCTTGTGCGTGAAGGCCCAACCGAGCGCTATTCCTTTTTCTTTTGTCTCACGGCCGTGTGGACCCGCCTTGCGGCGGTCGTCGTCTTCATCATGGAGTTCTGCTCCGTGTTCGAGCCGAACACGCCAGGCCGCCATGCCTTTCCTAATCCTTCCCATTGGTGCTATATAAACCAAACCGTCCATGTCAATTTGAACGCCTTGATCACCTCTCCCAAAACCCTAGCATCCTCTCCCGGTCTCGTCCTCTTTGCGCGCAATCCACCAAATCCGAGGACGCCTGCTTTTTCGCCGACAAATTGCTCCGCCGTCTGCGTGCATCTCCAACATGCGCCGTTTTGCCTTGGTCCACAATAGCGGGTCTACACGTGACACGCTGTTCACGGATCTTCACCGCCCGTTGTCGTTTTCATCGAAAACCGTCACCGGCAGCGTTGTCGATCTACTCGTCGGTGGGTATTAATATTAATCGAACACGTCACCTAGTGCCTTTTGTCCTCCTCGGTTTATCCTGCCCTTCTTCTTTTCTCTTGGTCATCAAAGTGCCACCGTGGGTCATCTTTCCCCTCTCCGGTCATCACTGTCTTGCCGTCGGCCTAGTGTGCCTTCAGTCGCCCCAAGTCATCGTTTGTGATCCTTGTCGGTGTTTTAGAACCGAACTTACGTAAAGATTGTTTGATTCGGGGTCTCTAGAATGAAATCACGTAGAGATTGACATGGGGATTTTATACGTGTTCGAGCCTTCTCCGGAGAATAATAACCCTACTCCTGTGTGTGTATGGTATTGAGTGTATTACAACAATCGGGGAAAAACTCGACTATTACGATGATAGTACTTGTATTTCGACGCCCTTCCTCTCTCGATTCCGCCTTTATATAGTACGTGAAGGAGCGGCGGTTTCTCCGGTGAATACGGCACATCATCACATCTGGGTGCTCGTTAGTAGTAATCACCGCGTATTAACTCCTCCACGTCGCCTAACAACTATATACCGAGATAATGGAGCATTACGTGCTATTACTTGGCGAGTAACAACAGATGATGATCGTTTGAATCCCTTAATCAATTGGGCCTACTTGTGCAGAGGTTTAATTGATCATAAAATGGTCATAAATGACCTAGTCGTAGAAGAACTCGCGACTATAAGGTAGTCGTAGCAAGACTTACGACTATGGGGTAGTCGTAGCATAACTTACGACTATGGGGGTGGTCGTAGAAGAACTTACGACCATCCAGTAGGCTCTTCCCTTATAACATTTAAGGGGTATACTTAGGGACCATATGACATCATATTTACTTGGTTAAGGAGTTATAGATAAAAGATAAAATGAGGATTATTATATCCTCGTCATCTAGCCCCCAGCTTCAAGTGAAAGCAACTTATTTGGTTAAGGAGGTATAGTTGGTCTTATGACCACGAGAGGGTCGTAGAAAGATAGTCGAAGGAAAAACTCTTCGACATTAGTGTACCACTTTGACCAGAAGTATGCTTGGTCAAGAAAATTGCTTACGGCTATCAAATAGTCGTAGAACATTTCTACGATCACGAGGTGGTCGTAGCATGGTGATCGGAAGACAAGCCTTTCGATTGACATTTCCTTTAGTTAAAAAGAATCTAACCAAGGAAGTAATTTCATTTGAGGTGTAAAAGCAAACTGATTTTCTCGAGCAGAACCGTTGTGGAATTTCAAACGACACCGATTAGCTCGTCTGTTAGAGCGGTTCAAGACGGTGGCAACCTTTGGAATACCACGCCTCGCCCAAGGCACGCGGTTATAAATACTTCACGGGGTAAGACTTAGGGTTCACACTTTTCCTCAAATCATCCTTTGTTCATCAAGTTCTTGTCTTCTCATACCAACTCAATCAAGAATCTCCCCTTCTAAGAGAAATGGCCGGAGGGTCTCTGAGTGGGCAGTCGAAGATGGATCTGGCGAAGATGCAAGCCCTTGTCAACGCTGGGAAGATTCCAGAGAGAGTTCTCGTGGAGTGGTTCTGGCGAACAAGCGGCAATGGTCGCCGAGGAGGATGGACAAATTCCGCCTTCCAAGCGTCTTTCGTGAGTGTGGTCTCGATTGCTGCTCACCCCTTTCTTACACTTATACTCGAGTATTTTGAGGTAGAATTGGTGAACCTTGGTCCCAATTCCATCACAATCTTGGCGTATTTGTGTATCTCGTGGCGTGCACAGGAATTCCAATGACCTTGAGCTCTTTCAAGATTTCTACTAATAGCTCGACAAGTTTGGAATAATAGGAAGTGGTCCTGAAGCTCCATGATGGGAAGTCGAGGGAGTACATCCAGATGTTCACCAGGTCTTCGTGGCCGGGATGGAGAAAGAGGTGGTTTTACTGGAAAGTCACCTCCGAAGACTGTTGATGGTGTAAAACCAAAGACAAGTGAGAGGGCGGATGTCGGCCGTGCTACGGGCCGTCGTCCACAATAGTGAGCGTGTGCGAGGTTTATCTGAGTTCGAGGTCCGGGGACCGCCTACTCTGTCGGTGGCTGCATGCAATGAGGGTTCCTCCCGGAGGCTCACCTAGTGACTTGCTTGTATGTATTGCTCAAGAGACCTCCCTCCCCAATGAGAGGGATACATGGGGTATTTATAGGCTCCTCAGCCTGTACAAATGACCAAAATACCCCTTGGGGGTTGGCTACTCTATGAATACAAGCGAGGGGTATTATAGTCTTTTATGAGTATAACAGCATTCCTTGGACCTGTACGTGCATCTGCTGCAAGGCGGGTGTCGGACCCGGGAACGAAAGATCCCGAACCCTCTGTGTTCATACACCAGTCCAGGCTTTCCGGTGTACACAGTTACAAAAATGATAACATAACCAAATCTCGCATTTCATTAATAGTAAATCAGAGTTCGATACAATTGGGCATGAAGCCAAATAAAGAAGTAAATAACACAGCGGAAATAAGAAGATAGTAGTAGGCCAGAACGATCCGCCACAGGCAATCGTCTGGGGGCGTAGCCTAGGCGTCGGTGTCCTCACCGTCCTGATAGTAGTCTTCTCCTGAAATTTTGTTGCATAAAGCAAGCATGAGCACAACTACCGTGCTCGCAAGTTACACCCAATATGGAATTGTAATGCATGCATAAGGTAAACAAAGGACATTGGTAGGGTTATTTTGCGTAAAAGCAGCTTTAATTTAAATAATCATAATAGATTGCAAGGCCATTTTCATACATTAATTAAAATCATATTTTAAATGACAATGGAATAATGTGGATAACCTCCAAGAAAGGTGATGGATATCCTCCAATCACAATGGCTAACCGCCCAATTTTCCCACAGGACTATCCATCCTGAAAACATCTGTTGAAACCATTTTAAAACCAAAAACAAGTCTAACTCAAAGTGGCTTTGCTAGCATGTCCATGATCATGACGCTGCTATTCAATAGTTTTCTACTCTGCGAGTTTGTACAGCTTTACCCACACGAGATATTATACCCTTTGTGTCGGCCAATCCACGCTTCCTAAGGCGTGTGACAGAACAAATATCACAAGGCCGTTACAATGATCTACCTCACAATACTCATGCCCGCTAAGGTTTCGCTTCCATTGGATTAACCATCCTCAGGAAGCCCCTCTTGCGCCATGTGGGACTCTTGTCTAACCAACACCCACTCATACAACATGGCACGAATATCTATGAGGTATCCCAAATTATTAAGCCAGTCCTTCCCATACAGGACATGTGGTGAGTGCGTTTTGGCATAGCAAAGGCAGCTCAAAGGCCGGTCCTTAATCGACTTGGGCATCTTTCAAATTAAACCACGGCTTTAATCCTAACCAGATTAAACCCGCATAAACTCTGCACCCACCTTTCATCCGTTACACCCAAGTCCAAACCATCTTTATTTTATTTAGTAAAACCACCTTTACAACAAATCTATGGTAAGACAATACCATAGGTTCAAGTTAAAACAAGTTTGTAAAGATTTGGCTAAATCCTCCCCAAAATCAAAATCATGGTCTAAGTATTTGCTAAGCATTTCCAAACAATTTATCTATGGGGACAAGGGATGACATTTCAATATTCAATATTGGCCATACAAGGACAGTTGGAATATCTAATCATTTAAACAGAATTTAAAATACTTGAATAAAAGTATGCATGCACTTAATAATTTGAAAACGAATTTAAATAACTTTAAAATAGTAGGTGCAAGATGATCAAAGTATAACTTGCCTTTGCTGAAGTCTTGAAATTCTAATTCTTGGAAGAAACAAATTCCGGAATCGTAAGTAATCTAAGCGTGAAAATCGACAATCAATTGAAACTCAAAATAAATACAAGACTGACAGTTTAAACTAACTCCAAATAAAATAATTATATTTTATTTGGCTGATAATAATTTTATAAGATTTTATAAATTTGAAACACTCAATTTGGAAACAGAAATAAAAGCTATGAACTTTGCAAGTTTAAAATCCTAAATTTGCAATTTAACTAATTTTAACTTAAAACATGACAGTTTAAACTAATTCCAAATAAACAAATTTTTAATTTATTAAGCTAGATAATATTTTTATAAAATTTTAGAAATTTAATTCACTAAATTTGGAGTTGGAATTGAGATGATATGAATTTTACAAATTTAAATCTAAATTTGGAATTTAAATGAATTTCTAAATTCTAAAACAGAACTAAAATGAACTCCAAATTGAATAATTATATTTTATTTAGTTAGATAATAATTTTCTAAGAATTTAGCAATTTGAATCATCTAATTTGGAACTAGGATGAATAAGTTATGAATTTTTCAATTTAAATCCTAAATCGCTTTTTAAACAATTTTCCGAATTATTTTTCTAAAGGAAATCTAATTATTGCATAATGCTGACATCAGCGAAGAATTCGGGATTTAAAAGAAATTAAAACAATTACGACGCATGGGCCTTTATATCAGAGACACGGCCACGTGGACTTAGTCCACGGGCCTTGGCGCACGAGAGGTGGCGTGATGTGGCGCGCCCGCCGACGTGGTCGCCACATGGGCGTGAGGTGGCGCCACATAGGCGCCTGCGGGCCACGCCACGCTGAGCGATGGCGGCGGCGGCGTTGGGGCCGAGGTCACCGTGGCCGTCAAGACTACTGATGGCCGGCGAGATGCGACGGACAAGGAGGAGACGGAACCTAGGAGCTCACCCACACGGGAAGGCGCGGACGGGATGGCCGGCGGCGAAGCGAAGCGGCGGCGCTGGGTCGACGGTGAAGGGTGGTTCCGTGGAGCTCCAGCCGACGCGAGGGCGGGCACCGGGCT
Source organism: Phyllostachys edulis (assembly GCA_036346405.1). Taxonomy (NCBI): domain Eukaryota; kingdom Viridiplantae; phylum Streptophyta; class Magnoliopsida; order Poales; family Poaceae; genus Phyllostachys; species Phyllostachys edulis. The sequence continues at coordinate 71,792,071 of CM070550.1, forward strand.
TGCGACGTCAAGTCGATGGAGGTGGTGGCGATGGCGAGGACCCGTCGACGGCGGCGACGGAATCGAAGCTCCACGCTTCGGGACCGGCGGCGAGGAAAATCCCAAATTGGGCGAGCACAGGGAGAGAGAGAGGGAGCGAGTGGTGGCGTTGGAGACGGTGAGGCAAGGGCTACCCGGGGCTGCCTTTTATAGGGGCCGGGGAGGAGGAGGAGTGGAGATCGTGTGCATGAACGTGGCGGTGGTGGTTTCGGGCGCGTGGGCGAGTCGGGCGCGGAGAAGAGGGGAGAGAGGGGGAGTGGGGGCGGCTCGTGCGTGCGGTTCACACGCACGAACGCGCGAAGATCGGGGCGGTTGGGGAGGCGCCCGTTGCGAGCTCGTTGAAGACGTCAATGGCGGCGGAGCCGGCGCAGTGTTTTGCGCGAGAAGACAGCGAGGGAGAAGAACGAGGCGGGCCTCGGTTTGCATCGACGGCGAGGGACGCGAGTGCGTGGAAGCTTCTTGGCCGTCCGATGCACATCTGACGGTCACTAGGTGTGCCGCCAGTTGAGTTGGCCGAGTGGGCAGCGTGCATGTGTGAGGTAAGTGGGCCGAGCTAGGTTTCGCCCAAACACTTCCGAGGGTTTTCTTTTAGTTTTCTAATTTAAATAATCTGGTTAATTCCTTTTAGACTTAGAAAATAGCAAAAAGAGCCTAAAAATTCTACAAAACTCTCATAAATCCTTAGAGACATTTTAGACTTAATAAAATTATTCTCAACTTAAACTTGATAATATATTTTGTAATTAAATTATTTTAGCTTTAAAACATTTAGGAAAAAGCTTTTAAAATTTCGAAAATTCACAAATTCAAATAAGTTTTAAACTTTAACCAAATTTGGAAATTTGAAATTTACAATGGCCCCAAATGCCACGAGATGAATTATTCTTCCAACAAGATTCTCGCCTTGGCGTTTTGGGAGAAACGTCGAATGGGCAGTCTTGAATTGTGCCTTTTTATGCAGAGGCTGATATTCCAAAAAGTCCTGGTGGTTCTGAGCAGTAGTTGCATTCGTGAGCGAGGCTCCTCGGTTTTAGGGTGTCACAGGCGCCAGTGTCGCCGGCGCTTGGGAGCGGGCGCATCGGCGGGGCTCGAGGCGAGGCGCCGCAGGGCACGCGGTGGACGCTCCGGAGGCACGGGGAGCTCCGGAAGCACGAGGTGGCCGGCGAGGGGCCACGCGAAGCGATGAAGACGCCGAAGGGTGCCGCACGAGGCGGAGGATGCTTACGAGAGCACGATGCCACCATAGCGTGAGGCCACGGTGATGCCGCAATAGCGCGAGGCCATGGTGATGCCACAATGGCGCGACGCCGTGAGACCACGATGCCGTGCAGGACGTCGAGATTGTAAGGCGCGATTGGATGAGACTTGGTCTTGGTGTTCTCTTTCTTTTTTCTTTCTTCTTTTCTTTTTGTTTGGGAGCTGCCAACAGGCTTGGTTTTTTTCATGTGAGCCTACGGTGCTGAGTGTCTTCATGTAAGACAGACTTTATTATTTAAAGCAATGGGGCAGGCTGTCGTGCTGATTCGCGGAAACCCCATAAATACAAAAGGACTTTGCTCAGTTGGCTACGTGGGGCGCTGGGGGACCCTCACGAGCCTGCCTGACAACCTGAGGTCTGGAGTTCGACTTTCCTCAGGCCTGACCGGACACATGCCGACCCACCCCACCAGCTGCTCTTGCATCTTTTGGCTGTCACATATGTCTCAAGCTATTCGTCCAATTTGACTTGGGCCACACCGGATTCCGGCCGCACAAATCAACAAAGTGAACGCCCAAGCTCCATCTTTACTGATCAAGACGGCATGGATGTGGGGACTGATTGAGACTTATTTTATTTTACCTTTTTTTTTTCTTTAGCACATGCAGCCCATTCTCTTTCTTCCTTATCTTCTTTATTTCCTTGGCTGTTGACCGGACACATCTCTTCCCCATTCGGCTGAAGCACTGGCTTCCTTCTTCATTTTCCATCTCTCTTCTCTCTCTTCCATTATTCTCTTTCGGCCAAGGGAGCGACTGGGTGTGGTAAGGCGCAGGCACGGGAGCGTCCCAAGCACCGGGCATGGAAGCGGTGCTGCAGTCGCAGGAGCTGGGCCGGGACCTCCATCGGCCAAAGCAAGCTGCCTTGGATTCTCAACCGAATGGTTGGTACAGACCTATTAAAGTGGTAAGGCGCTTTGGAGACCAATACAAAGTAGCGGCAGCTTTTGGAAACCAACACACCCCCTGTTTCCCAGCGTCCAAAACAGTCAAGCACCTTTTTTCCAACATCCAAACCAGTTAAGCATAGGGCTTTGCCCCTAGCCGTTCGCATAAGGCACCATAAAAACTTGGCTCTTCCTACTTCTTGCTCTCGGGCGCTCACATAGGGATTCCAGATCCAAAGCCGGCCTTCCTACTAGCGCCAGCGCTTCTCCCATTGCACCCCTTCTCCTGTTTGGCCCTAGGCGCCGCCTCCCCGTGCCCGACTCGGCTCACCGCGCCTTGGCCCGCTCATCCTCGACCTTGGCTCGGTCCGTGGTGGCTTGACCCAGCTCGGCCGCCGATGCGTCGGCGCCACCACTGGTGGGCTCTTCTCTCCATTCCAAGCCGCCGTCGACTAGGGGGGGTTCCAGGCTCAGCCGCCGCCGTCGCCGGCCTCTCCGGTTCGGCCGCCGCTGCTGGCTGGTGCCACGGTCCACCGCCTCGGCCACTCGCTGCCGAGCCGCCTTTGTCGCCGACGCTTCTTCCATCGATGGAGCGCCCTGTGCCGCTCCTCCGCTTCCCTCCGTCTGGCTGCCGCCACGGCAATTGCCGACAGGCGTCGCCCCACGACGAGGAGCCTTACAGTGAGCGTCGCCCGTAGCGTGGACGCGTCGAGTTTCGGACGGCCGCGACCGGTCGGCCGTCGACCCTAAGAGACGCAGTGCCACCACGCAGTGTCCTTATAGCGTCGTTTTTTGTTGTCTCTTGCATCTCCTTTTTACCATTTCTTCGTTTTGCGGTGAGGCGGCGCGAGGCGCGTGGAGGCGGCATTTACGGTCGTTTCTACGGCGGTTCTGGCTGGGCGTACGCTGGCGTGGCGACTTCGAAGCGCTACCGGTGGCGCATGGGCAAGGAGCAGCATAGCGTGGTGGTGCGTGCAGCGGCCACCCTGAGAGGCGGTGTGAGCACCGAATTTATTAAGCTCATAATACTTAGTCATCCAATTGACCCTAGTATTATCAACCAAATAAACCGGTCTCGAGAGATGTATACTTCCTGAATGCAAGATACATACCTCACAACAAAAGAATGTATCAATTCCATACAACACATAGCACATAAGCAACAAACCGAAGTTAACATTAATATGGAATAGATATTACAAAGAGAGGCCCTTAGGCCAAATAACAATAAGACTACAAAGATACACAATGAAGCAAAAGTGCCATAAGATGGCCATAACAAAAGCCAATTAGTGTGCCTTTACCCACAAGGCAACTAACCGACCGCCAAGCTAGTCGTCAAACCCGAAGCACATCTCGCAAGAGTGAAGCCCTTGGGGCTCACCTTCTTCCTCTGCAACAAAAGCCACAAAATGCCACAACCACGGCGGATGAGTACATAAAGTACTCCATAAGACTTACGTGTGAGATAACAGAACTATAAATAGCTACATGCAAGCTTTATTTAAGTGGATGAGGCTTTGGACTCATTTTAGCATAAAGCAAGTTTCATTTGCAATAATATAATAGATTGAAGGCAATTTGACAAAGCATTTTAATTGTTGAAATTCAACGAGGTAGTAACATAGTAACAACAACAAGAACAACCTCGAAGTGACTAACCCAATAGTCACCACAACAATAGCATGAACTTCCGCTCATACCAACCATGTCAAGTTTTAATTAAAGGTTGTAGTCTAATTCTTACGAAATAACCAAGCATGTCCATAACCTAGGGCGAGGCTATTCAATAGTTTTATCCTGCAGGGTGTACCAATGTACCCACACGCCGCATCGCCTTTCCTTTAAGCACACTACCTTAGGTGTCTTGCACGGCTAAGTCCTCTGAGACATTTCCAATGGACAATGCTAATTAGTCGCACAACCCACGGGAGAAAGAGACATCACACAACCTTCCCTAAGCTAATGCTCCCTCCCACATCACACACACATTTTATCTTTAAAACACACCAACCGAGCGACCCCAATTAACACCGCCTAAAGTACTTAGTCAAGAGGGTTCCATATGCCCCTCGTGTGGTTAGCACGCAAAATTGCTTGGATCAAGGGCGCAAGAATTCGGTCCTTATTGACTCAGGCATACCACCACATCCAAAAACCACACCATCCATCCAATATGCCCAAGTCTAAATCAATCTTTTATTTTCAGTTTTGATTTTACAATTAATCAAAGCACAAGTGCTGGACATATAGGAGTAATAATCAGTTTTGAGTGATCAAGACCATCGACTAAGTCGATGATCGCCCATTACTACCGTTATCTAAGCATTGCTAAGCATGACACCGTAAAAGCAATAAAAGAGCATACTTAAATCACCGGCTCTAATTCACCAGCGATATTAGTAACTTATGGTTTGTGGCAGGGTAACAATTTAGGGCAACTATGCAATAGGAATAGCTACCTCTAAACGATAAAATACTTTGACACAAAAGCATGCATACATACAAGTTAAACAAAATATTAGACTTTAAAGTAATGGGACAATGATGGAAATGATCAAACTGCTTGCCTTTACTGTTGCTGGACAAATTGTTGCTGAGGATCGCTCACGGGTTCAAAGTACTAAATCGACACCTAATCGGAAAGACGAAAACAATCGATAAGAACGATTTAAAACGACAAAGACAGCACAGCAAACGAACTCCAAACACTCTGAATTTTCTACAGCAGCAAGAGGGTGATTTTTAGGGAATTTAGCAACAAGAACCAATGGATTTGGATTCTCAATGCAAAAGATATGAGCAAAACAATTTTGCTCAGCCCTAAAAATACCAAACTGCACTATTCACTAATTTAATTATGAGGCAACATTTTCTAGAAAAGTGGTGACACTGAAATTTTACAGCAAAACCAGCACCTCATGAGATGAATAACACAATTGAGTTCATCTCATTTGGAGCTAGATTGCACTTTCTACCATTTTTCAAAAACAAGAACTTGAACAAAATTGTAATGCACAAGTCCTCATTTTTATAACAGCAACGAGCTCAAAACTAATTTTCGTAGTAAGTTCATTAATAGAGGAAACCAACAAAGTTGGATTCACTCAAAAATAATCTACAGAGCATTAGTTATGTATTTTACAAGTTAAGCATTAATTTGAGTGTATATTTAAAGTGAGTTTTAAAATCTAATGGCAAAACTGTGCTCTGGAGCTGAACTCAACTTACAATCATTTTTGGATTAAAGTCAAGTTCAAGACAGAGCTAACACAATTTAAATGACTTCATTTGGATTTAGAATGAATTAGTTATGATATTTTGAAGTTCATACCTTTTTCAGTTTATAAATAAGTGCTTACTGGAATTTCTAAAACCAAAAGAGAGGGGGAGGACGTGAACCGTTGATCTAAATCAAACGGTCCAAGACCTCCAGAGGAAAACGCAAGACGCGCTGCAAGAGTCCAGAGAACACGGGCCGCTGATCGTGGATCCAACGGTCCATGTCCTCCCCGCCACGCCAAGCAATGAGGAGGTCGTGGCCGCTGATGACCGCATCCAACGAACCACAACACAAGAGGAGGACCGGACGGTCCAGATCAAACGAGGGAGGTCCTGGACGGCTGAGATCTTCCAAAGGAAGATCTAAACTATCAAGATCTCCCCAAGGAAGATCTACATCGTCAAGACCTCTCGAGGGAGGTCCTGGACGGTCCAGATTTTCCAAGGGAGGACCTTAACGGTCAAGACAACAACAAAGAGGTCCTGGGCGGTTCAGATCCACTTGGGGTGGTCCTGAACGGCCAAGATCTAACAAAGGGAGGTCCTAAGCGGCTCAGATTTCCACTGGGAGGTCTGGGCGGCTAAGATTTACCCGAGGAGGTCCACAAGGTGGAGATCAACACAGGGAGGACCTCAACGGCTAAGATCTCCCACAAGGAGGTCCTAGCGGTCAAGATCGCAAGGAGGGAGGTCCTGGGTTGTCCTACAAAAGACCGGGGTGGTCTTTGCAAAGAGGACCCCGAGGGGAGGTCCAAGATGGCTAAGATGGCCCCCGAGGAGGTCCCGCCAGAGACCTAAGATGGACGGCACAAGACCTCGCACGCAAAGACTAAGGACACATTAAAAGCTACAATGATTGGAGGTGATTAGCCAAAATGGGGAGGTCTTTGTCTTAACGACAAAGGCACGGTGCCATGGTCGTCCGACAAAATCCCGAGAGGCTACCAAGGCTCGACGCCGGCGATGAGGACCTCGCCGCGCCTCCAGAAGGCACCAACGCAGCGCAATAGTGTTCTTGCACGCCAGACCATTCCCTGCGGGGTGGCCTGAACGGCGACGAGTCAAGATTGGCGGCAAAAAACACACGGCCAAAACACAAACAGCGATAATGAGCTCCGCAACAGACATCCAAGCGTGTGCCCAAGAAAAGTTCATAACGACATACACGCAGGTGCCAAGATCTGGGACTACCAGGGAGGGTTACAGGAGGTCGCGGAGGTGCCGAGGAGGTTGGGGACGGGAGGACCGAGTTGGGGAAGAAGGGTTGCTCCACGGCCAACTCCAAGCTCCAAGCTCCAAGCTCCAAGTTAGGCCTCATCTGAAAATGTCAACCCAAATGGGGTTAGGGTTAACTCGGGAGGTGCTGGGAGCACAAAGTGAACAAGAGGTTGAAGAGGAGCCACAGAACCGCCACCGAGGAGCTCCAAGGACTTCAACAATGGCGCCAAAAAGGGTAGGTCAAGGGAGGAGATGCTCGGCCAGTGCAGCAAGGCCAAGCTCAATGGTGTGTAAAAGAAGCCAAGGGCAACAGCAGTGGGGGGTTTATAGCTAGGGCAAAAGAGGTCTCGGACCACGGGTTAAGCTCATGGTGAGCTTAGCCCAAGGGAGGTCCACGGCTTGGACAGACGTGGAGGTGATAGGAGCAGAGGCACCTGACAAATGACTTTGGGGCGAAAAGCACCGACCGCATTAAATGCCTGCAGTAAAGAGAGCCGTTGGACAAGACATGCCATGACCTCCTCCATCGCCATGGCGCGTCTTGGCGCAGAGCTAGGAGAAGAACAGGCATGCCTCCCAACCGCTGGATAAGAAATGAGGAGGACATGACCCTCGGATCGGATTTGAAACAGTAAGGTTCAAAATAGAAGGGAGGAGGTCACAACCACCCGATTTGGAAAGGGAGGTCGTGGCCCTCCGATTTCCATAACGCGACTGCGCACGTGGAAAAGGGGACAGGAGGTCCAAGGCGTTGGATTTCAATCTAACGGTGCGGACCTCCTGTGAGGTCTTAACCGAACACGAACTTAAGAACAAGAGGGGGAGGTCATGGCCTTTGGATTTAAATCCAAGGGCGCACAACCAAAGGGGAGGTCTTAGCACTACGCCGGAAGCGCACAAGAGGTTATAGCCATCGATTAAGATCCAATGGTGATGAGAAGGTGAGGAGGTCTGCGAGACGCTATGCAAAAGACAAGGGAGGTCAGACCTTTGGATTTTTGATCCAACGGTTCGATCAAAAGAGGGGAGGTCTGAGCTTGCAACGCACTGTGGAGATCATGGCCTTTAGATTTAAATCTAAGGGCTACAACCTCACGTCTTGTGGGAGGTCTAATGCGCACAAGACAAGGAGGAGGTCGTGACTGTGATTTTAAATCCAGCGGTGCACAACATGAGATGGGGGAGGTTGTGCGCTGGGTATTTTGAGGGAGGAGGTCGTGGGTCGTTGGATCCGATCCAACGGCTCGACCTCAACAAAGTGGGAGGACCTCGCAGAGAAGGTTTGCGAGAGGAGGTCGTGGCCTTAGGATTGAATCCAACGGCTACGACCTCAAGTGAGTGCAAAAGGGGAGGTCTGAGTAGTTTGAGCGCGAGGGGAGGTCAGGGCCATGGATTTTTGATCCAGCGGCCAAGACCTGATGAGGTGGGGAGGTCCTGGCGGTATTGACCGCGGAGGAGGTCGTGGCGGTTGGATGTTAATCCAACGGCTACGACCTGATCAAGGTGGAGAGGAGGTCTGACGAGCCAGGAAGTGGGTTGGGTTGGACCAGCTTTGCAAAGTGGCTAGCCCAAGGAACAGTACTAGTTTTTGAATTCAGTTTTTAACAGCTGAAACTTAGCAGAATTATTTGGGATAGCAATTGAGCTCCAAAATTTATGAAATTTTAACAGGAACTTGCTGACCATGAGATTAACCTTGCATAAAATTTCCAGAGGTTATTATGCAATGCATTTTTCTCAGGAAATTCATGAAGGTTGTTCAAGGATTTGTTTTACCTCCAAAATTTATCAAACAAGTTTTACAACTTGTGATATTTTTCAGAGGGCCCCACATCAGTTTTAGGACCAAGGAAAAATATTTCCAAATGTTTGGCACAAGATTTAAGATAATTGGAAAAGGAGTTTGACTTTTGGTCAACCGAGCTTTGTGTTTTGGATTACACAACTCTTGGACAAGAATTACATGAGAGATTAGGGGTTTTCAAGATGTGAGAAAAAGTTTTAATTTCTACACATATAATTATACTTGAACAAACCCTAATTATACATTTGGGATGTTACAAAATCTCCCCCTTACAAATCTCGTCCGAGATTTGGTTCAAAGGAAGAAAGAAGGCAAGCATGCGCAGGCGATTTTCCGCTTCCAAGCAGCTTCATCCACGGAATGAATTGACCGCTGAACCTTTAGGATCTTGAGGACACGATTCCTTGATCTTCGTTTAGCTTCTTCAAAGATACGAACCTTTCTTTAAGACTCTTATCCATTTATAATATTTTTGTTGTACTGGGACCTAATTCTCGAACTATGTTCAGTCCAACCAACACTTTATTTAGTTACATATTGTTCCTAGCTTGTTTCTTGTTGAGTCGGATCTTATTTAATTTGTTTTATTGCATTGTTTCTCGTTAGGTCACAATTCCGACCCAACTTCTTGCACAACAAGAATTTCCAACGGAGCTTCCTCGGGTGGAACACGAAGGCACTTCTTTGAACGTGGACGCATGGAACACATCATGTATCCCCTCAAGTGCAGCTGGCAACTTCAACTTATAGGGAACAGCTCCCTTCTTCTCGATAACGCGGTAGGGACCGACATATCGAGGAGCCAACTTGCCCTTGACGCCGAAACGTTGATGGCCCTTCAAAGGAGAGACTTTGAGATAAACAAAGTCGTTAGGCTCAAAACGCAACTCACGTCGACGGCAATCCGCATAGCTCTTTTGCCTGGATTGAGCTGCGCAACGCCACTGAATAAAATTTGGACTTGGCGCTCGGCCTCATTGATTGAGTCCGCCAAAGAGAGGTCTCTCACGGTCTCGACCAGTTCAACGGGTCCTACACTTTCTCCCGTATAAGGCCTCGAAAGGTGCCATGCCGAGACCGCTTGAAAGTGTTGTTATAAGAAAACTTCGGCGAATGGCAAGCATTTCTCCCAATGCTTCCTATAGGAAAGAACACAGCACGAAGCATATCTTCCAAAACTGGTTGACCTCTCGCCCGATCATCGGTTTGGGGAGGGTAAATCTCTGAAGAAACACGAGTTTCCATAGCCTCTTATAGGCTATGCCAAAATTGAAGTGAGTAGAGAAGCACGATCGGACGATTGTCTTGATTCACCGTGCAAATTCACGATCACGAATATGTAGAGATCCTTTGGAAAACCTACAAGAAGGTTATTTTGACAGATCGAGAGCTTGTTCTTGATTCGATGGTTGGTGGTGCATGGCCGTTGTTAGTTGGTGGAATGATTTGTCCGGTTAATTCGGGCGATTTATTTGGTTAATTCCAAGAATAACGGATCTCACCGCTAACTAGCTTTACTGAGTCATCCTCCGCACTAGCTATCTTAGAGGACTAAGGTCGTTCTTAGTTGGTGGAGCAATTTGTCCGGTTACTCCACTAACAAACGAGACCTTGGTTTGGTTAACTAGCTATCTGAGTCATCCTCCGCATGACTAGTCTCTTACAAAGGATTATGGCCATTTAGGCCATGGAGTTGGAGGAAATAACGGTTATGTGATGCCCTTAGATGTATAGGGAAGGAATGGTGCCACTTTGTCACGGTTGATGACAACCCGGATGACATCGTTATTTTCTTGGGGTTCGATGTAGACTAGTAGACCTTTTTTTTGAAATCGGGCGGTGCGGGTACCATCTTGATGGCCTTTTCGAGTTCTCGAGCAGGAGGCATCTCCTAAGATCTTCGGGAAAGACATCGACGAAGTCACACACTTCTTTGGAACTTCACGAATATCGAGAGCGGCTTTGCTTTAAGAGTGAAAAGATGTGGACCTTGCGGCTCGTGAGCAATAACCCGCTCACCAAGGGACTTGTGAGGTAGATAAGCTTCTGGTGCAATCGATTTATCCCATACGTGGAGATAACCAACCCATTTCAATGGTTTGCACAGTTTAGAGGTAATTTTTGCATGGATTCCACTTCCTCAATCTCAACAGGACATTCCGACACTCGGACTCGACTCTCAACTCCAAACCGGGAGAGTGAATGAGCAACGAAACCAATCAAAGGAGCGAAAAGGAGACCACCAACAACAAAAGAAAAGACCGAGGTACAAAAGATGAGATGCTCTGAATCGAATAAAATAATATCCGAGCAAGAGTTAGCGAGAAGCGTACCTAACACGACGTCAGGTGCCTCCAGAGCTTTCTCAGTTGAGATGGAGTCGATCGGATTACAAACGATCTTGTCTTTGCTTCAAAGGGCAATTGTTGGTGTAGTGCCCTTTCTTGCTACAAAAGAAACAAGTGATCCCAAGATCTAATTTGCGAGGGACCACCTTGTCGACTTCAAGCAGTGCACGTGATGGAGGCACGCGACTGCGGCGACGAGGGGTTGCTGCAAGCTTCTTAGGACAATTATTAGCATAATGGCCCTTGAGATTGCAGAAGAAACAAGTGATATTGGCGACCTTCTTTGAAGTCACCACGAGTCTTCTCTTGACACTTGCGACGATCCTCGACTTTCTCTTTACGCCCACAAGCAACAACAGATTTTCACCACAAGTGAAAGTCGGGAAGGCATGGATCGGTAATTTGTCCCAACTCCTCGGACAAATCACCCAAGAACTTCTCGATTTGGAGGCATTGGCGATTGCGATGCTTGCAGATGACCGAAGAAACGATCGCTGCGGTTCAATGACTTGGCAATCACCGTGTTCATGCTACACTCCTTGGGATAGTGATCGCTTCCCTCGCAAAGGAAACAAGTAACTTTGGCGGTAGGACAATCTCCGGGTGAGTGGTCTTTGTCACAGTTTGCACGGTGTGGTACATTTGGTTCTTTGTAGTGTCCTTCCTCACCAAACAACGCCGACAAACCTTGACTTTTCCTAGTTCGCAATCATCGGCGAAATGCCCTTCTTCGCCACACACTAAGGCAAAAGGAGGATTTTCATCCCAACCACTTGTCGACCTAGTCATTCCGGTGATGCCTGCACATCCTGCTATTTAAGAGATGGGTTAACACGAAACCCAAGGACTAGAAGTTGAAGAAAGCGAAAAGGATGCCAGCGACTAGGGAACGGAACATCACCCTAACCGAGGGCCAAAAAATAGATAGTACAAATCCCTACCGAGTTAATAACGGATTAGATGATAGTAAATGTAAACTAATGAAACAAGCAGAATAAAAGAAGTTATAGGGAGCATAATAAAGGAGAAGCAAAAACAGCAAGGAAATGCACTTTAAAAGCTCCCAAAATGACTCCAAAACAGCAAGGAAGACATAATATTAAAGGCCAACTTCCCAACACAACTAACTTGTATTGAATGAACGAGTAATTGGTTGAGAAGATTAAAAATCAGATTGTAAGATGAGATCTAAAACTATTAGAGAGCAAGGTTAATGCAGCGAAATAAGTGTTAGATACTTAGCTAACTAGTATCACATCTTACCCTTTTATTCCCACGAATTTTTGTTGATTTAACCTCTCATTTTCTACCCTATTTAGAACCTTTGAGCTTGCTGTCCGGAAATTGACGCTTGCTGTCCAGATTTTGCATCAAGCTTCCAAATCGAAATTGGCCATTCGAAGCTTCAAAACCTTGTAAATGGGCAGCTAACACTTCAATTTGCCAAACTCATTGATTCCCCAAACCCCATTAATCGATAACAACTATTTTGTAGAAGGAAGAGAGGAAAACAACTTTTAAAACTCAAATTAGAGTGAGATGAGAAGAAAAGCTAAGATAGATGAGGAGTAAAATCCGAGAATTTTCTTAAGCTTTCAAAACTCATTTGACACTTTGAAATTAGGTTTTCAAAATACCTAAAGAGGCGACCAAGCTTGCGTTACTACGGTCAGTATAGCTCTGATACCAACTTTTGTGAGCACCCGGATTTATTAAGCTCATAATACTTAGTCATCCAATTGACCCTAGTATTATCAACCAAATAAACCCGGTCTCGAGAGATGTATACTTCCTTAATGCGGTATACATACCTCACAACAAAAGAATGTATCAATTCCATACAACACATAGTACATAAGCAACAAACCAGAAGTTAACATTAATATGGAATAGATATTACAAAAGAGAGGCCCTTAGGCCAAATAACAATAAGACTACAAAGATACACAGCGGAAGCAAAAGTGCCATAAGATGGCCATAACAAAAGCCAATTAGTGTGCCTTTACCCACAAGGCAACTAACCGGACCGCCAAGCTAGTCGTCAAACCCGGCACATCTCATAAGAGTGAAGCCCTTGGGGCTCACCTTCTTCCTCTGCAACAAAAGCCACAAAATGCCACAACCACGCGATGAGTACATAAAGTACTCGCAAGACTTACGTGTGAGATAACGAGAACTATAAATAGCTACATGCAAGCTTTATTTAAGTGGATGAGGCTTTGGACTCATTTTAGCATAAAGCAAGTTTCATTTGCAATAATATAATAGATTGAAGGCAATTTGACAAAGCATTTTAATTGTTGAAATTCAACGAGGTAGTAACATAGTAACAACAACAAGAACAACCTCGAAGTGACTAACCCAATAGTCACCACAACAATAGCATGAACTTCCGCTCATACCAACCATGTCAAGTTTTAATTAAAGGTTGTAGTCTAATTCTTACGAAATAACCAAGCGTGTCCATAACCTAGGGCGAGGCTATTCAATAGTTTTATCCTCTGCAGGTGTACCAATGTACCCACACGCCGCCGCCTTTCCTTTAAGCACACTACCTTAGGTGTCTTGGCACGGCTAAGTCCTCGAGACATTTCCAATGGACAATGCTAATTCGAGTCACACAACCCACGGGAGAAAGAGACATCACACAACCTTCCCTAAGCTAATGCTCCTCCCACATCACACACACATTTTATCTTTAAAAACACACCAACCGAAGCGACCCCAATTAACACCGCCCAAAGTACTTAGTCAAGAGGGTTCCATATGCCCCTCGTGTGGTTAGCACGCAAAATTGCTTGGATCAAGGGCGCAAGAATTCGGTCCTTATTGACTCGAGCATACCACCACATCCAAAACCACACCATCCATCCAATATGCCCAAGTCTAAATCAATCTTTTATTTTCAGTTTTGATTTTACAATTAATCAAAGCACAAGTGCTGGACATATAGGAGTAATAATCAGTTTTGAGTGATCAAGACCATCGACTAAGTCGATGATCGCCCATTACTACCGTTATCTAAGCATTGCTAAGCATGACACCGTAAAAGCAATAAAAGAGCATACTTAAATCACCGGCTCTAATTCACCAGCGATATTAGTAACTTATGGTTTGTGGCAGGGTAACAATTTAGGGCAACTATGCAATAGGAATAGCTACCTCTAAACGATAAAATACTTTGACACAAAAGCATGCATACATACAAGTTAAACAAAATATTAGACTTTAAAGTAATGGGACAATGATGGAAATGATCAAACTGCTTGCCTTTACTGTTGCTGGACAAATTGTTGCTGAGGATCGCTCACGGGTTCAAAGTACTCGTCGACACCTAATCGGAAAGACGAAAACAATCGATAAGAACGACGAAAATGACAAAGACAGCACAGCAAACGAACTCCAAACACTCTGAATTTTCTACAGCAGCAAGAGGGTGATTTTTAGGGAATTTAGCAACAAGAACCAATGGATTTGGATTCTCAATGCAAAAGATATGAGCAAAACAATTCTGCTCAGCCCTAAAAATACCAAACTGCACTATTCACTAATTTAATTATGAGGCAACATTTTCTAGAAAAGTGGTGACACTGAAATTTTTACAGCAAAACCAGCACCTCATGAGATGAATAACACAATTGAGTTCATCTCATTTGGAGCTAGATTGCACTTTCTACCATTTTTCAAAAACAAGAACTTGAACAAAATTGTAATGCACAAGTCCTCATTTTTATAACAGCAACGAGCTCAAAACTAATTTTCGTAGTAAGTTCATTAATAGAGGAAACCAACAAAGTTGGATTCACTCAAAAATAATCTACAGAGCATTAGTTATGTATTTTACAAGTTAAGCATTAATTTGAGTGTATATTTAAAGTGAGTTTTAAAATCTAATGGCAAAACTGTGCTCTGGAGCTGAACTCAACTTACAATCATTTTTGGATTAAAGTCAAGTTCAAGACAGAGCTAACACAATTTAAATGACTTCATTTGGATTTAGAATGAATTAGTTATGATATTTTGAAGTTCATACCTTTTTCAGTTTATAAATAAGTGCTTACTGGAATTTCTAAAACCAAAGAGAGGGGAGGACGTGAACCGCTTGATCTAAATCAAACGGTCCAAGACCTCCAGAGAAAACGCAGCGCGCTCACAAGAGTCCAGAGAACACGGGCCGTTGATCGTGGATCCAACGGTCCATGTCCTCCCTGCCACGCTGCGCGCAACAGAGGGGAGGTCGTGGCCGTTGATACCGCATCCAACGAACCACAACACAAGAGGGAGGACCGGGACGGTCCAGATCAAACGAGGGAGGTCCTGGACGGCTGAGATCTTCCAAAGGAAGATCTAAACTATCAAGATCTCCCCAAGGAAGATCTACATCGTCAAGACCTCTCGAGGGAGGTCCTGGACGGTCCAGATTTTCCAAGGGAGGACCTTAACGGTCAAGACAACAACAAAGAGGTCCTGGGCGGTTCAGATCCACTTGGGGTGGTCCTGAACGGCCAAGATCTAACAAAGGGAGGTCCTAAGCGGCTCAGATTTCCACTGGGAGGTCTGGGCGGCTAAGATTTACCCGAGGAGGTCCACAAGGTGGAGATCAACACAGGGAGGACCTCAACGGCTAAGATCTCCCACAAGGAGGTCCTAGCGGTCAAGATCGCAAGGAGGAGGTCCTGGGGTTGTCCTACAAAAGACCGGGGTGGTCTTTGCAAAGAGGACCCCGAGGGGAGGTCCAAGATGGCTAAGATGGCCCCGAGGAGGTCCCCGCCAAGACCTAAGATGGACGGCACAAGACCTCGCACGCAAAGACTAAGGACACATTAAAAGCTACAATGATTGGAGGTGATTAGCCAAAATGGGGAGGTCTTTGTCTTAACGACAAAGGCACGTGCCATGGTCGTCCGACAAAATCCCGAGAGGCTACCAAGGCTCGACGCCGGCGATGAGGACCTCGCACGCGCCATCAAAGGCACCAACGCAGCGCAATAGTGTTGCGCCACGCCAGACCATTCCCTACCATGGGTGGCCTGAACGGCGACGAGCCGAAGATTGGCGGCGCAAAAACACACGGCCAAAACACAAACAGCGATAATGAGCTCCGCAGCGTACATCCAAGCGTGTGCCCAAGAAAAGTTCCGCAACGACATACACGCGGGTGCCAGCATCTACGGGACTACCAGGAGGGTTACCTGGAGGTCGCGGAGGTGCTGAGGAGGTTGGGGACGTGGAGGACCCGAGTTGGGGAAGAAGGGTTGCTCCACGGCCAACTCCAAGCTCCAAGCTCCAAGTTAGGCCTCATCTGAAAATGTCAACCCAAATGGGGTTAGGGTTAACTCCAGGAGGTCTGGGGAGCACAAAGTGAACAAGAGGTTGAAGAGGGAGCCACAGAAGCACTGCCACCGAGGAGCTCCAAGGACTTCAACAATGGCGGCCAAAAAGGGTAGGTCAGTGGGAGGAGATGCTCAGCCCAGCGCAGGCAAGGCCAAGCTCAATGGTGTGTAAAAGAAGCCAAGGGCAACAAAGGGGGTTTATAGCTAGGGCAAAAGAGGTCTCGACCACGGGTTAAGCTCATGGTGAGCTTAGCCCAAGGGAGGTCCACGGCTTGGACAGGACGTGGAGGTGACAGAGCGAGCTCAGACAACGACTTTGGGGCTAAAAGCACCGACCAAGCATTAAATGCTCGCAGCAAAGAGCCGTTGGACAAGACATGCCACCGACCTCCTTCGCCATGGCGCGTCTGGCGCAGAGCTAGGAGAAGAACAGGCATGCCTCCCAACCGTTGGATAAGAACCCGAGGAGGACATGACCCTCGGATTTGATTTGAAACAGTAAGGTTCAAAATAGAAGGAGGAGATCACAGACCATTGATTTGGAAAGGGAGGTCGTGGCCCTCCGATTTCCATAACGCGATCACAAGACGTGGAAAAGGGGACAGAGGTCCAAGGCGTTGGATTTCAATCTAATCGGTGCGGACCTCCCCGTGAGGTCTTAACCGAACACCTAACTTAAGAACAAGAGGGGAGGTCATGGCCTTTGGATTTAAATCCAAGGCGCACAACCAAAGGGGAGGTCTTAGCACTACGCCAGAAGCGCACAGAGGTTATGGCCATCGATTAAGATCCAATGGTGATGAGAAGGTGAGGGAGGTCTCGAGACGTTGCGCAAAAAGACAAGGGAGGTCAGACCTTTGGATTTTTGATCCAACAGTTCGATCAAAAGAGGGGAGGTCCCGAGCTTGCATACGCACTGGGAGATCATGGCCTTTAGATTTAAATCTAAGGGCTACGACCTCACGTGCGCGGGGAGGTCTAATGCGCACAAGACAAGGAGGAGGTCGTGACCGTGGATTTTAAATCCAACGGTGCACAACATGAGATGGGGGAGGTTGTGAGCGCTGGGTATTTTGAGGGGAGGAGGTCGTGGGCTGTTGGATCCGATCCAACGGCTATGACCTCAACAAAGTGGGAGGACCTCGCAGAGAAGGTTTGCAGAGGAGGTCGTGGCCTTAGGATTGAATCCAACGGCTACGACCTCAAGTGAGTGCAAAAGGGGAGGTCTGAGTAGTTTGAGCGCGAGGGGAGGTCAGGGCCATGGATTTTGATCCAATGCCAAGACCTCGATGAGGTGGGAGGTCTGGCGGTATTGATCATGAGGAGGAGGTCGTGGCGGTTGGATGTTAATCCAACGGCTCACGACTTTGATCAAGGTGGAGAGGAGGTCGGACGAGCCGGAAGTGGGTTGGGTTGGACCAACTTTGCAAAGTGGCTAGCCCAAGGAACAAGATTAGTTTTTGAATTCAGTTTTTAACAAATTGAAACTTAGCAGAATTATTTGGGATAGCAATTGAGCTCCAAAATTTATGAAATTTTAACAGAACTTGCTGACCATGAGATTAACCTTGCATAAAATTTCCAGAGGTTATTATGCAATGCATTTTTCTCAGGAAATTCATGAAGGTTGTTCAAGGATTTGTTTTACCTCCAAAATTTATCAAACAAGTTTTACAACTTGTGATATTTTTCAGAGGGCCCCACATCAGTTTTAGGACCAAGGAAAAATATTTCCAAATGTTTGGCACAAGATTTAAGATAATTGGAAAAGGAGTTTGACTTTTGGTCAACCAGAGCTTTGTGTTTTTGGATTACACAACTGTTGGACAAGAATTACATGAGAGATTAGGGGTTTTCAAGATGTGAGAAAAAGTTTTAATTTCTACACATATAATTATACTTGAACAAACCCTAATTATACATTTGGGATGTTACAAAGGCATGAGCGAGGCCCTAGGGTTTGCCAGGTCGCTTCAGCTTTAGGTGGAGGTTGTACTACTCGTGAGGTGCCGGCCTCCAGCGTGGCATGGTCTCGGTGTGGTAGAGCGGAGCGGCCAGCATGGCCGACGGCGGTGGCATCAGGCCGTCCCCCTTCCCATTTTGGCGTTGCACGCCGCCTGCTTGATGAGATGCCTCCGTCTTTGTTGTAGTAGTTTTTTTGTGTGTGTAAACAATGATTGCGGATGTGTTTTGCCCATGTGCATGTGTGCGGTTTGTTTGTTTATGGTGAACAATAAGGCTCGGGAGCGAGGGTTTCACGAAGGCCTCGGGCGCGAGGGTTCGCGAAGGCCTCGGCACGAGGGTTTTGCGAAGGCCTCGCGAAACGAGGGTTTCACGAAGGCCTCGGGCGCGAGGGTTTCGCGAAGGCCTCGCGAAACAAGGGTTTCGCAAAGGCCTCGGGCGCAAGGGTTTCGCGAAGGCCTCGGGCGCGAGGGCACGCAGAGCGTGCGGGCGCACATGCCATGCTTGGTGCGTGTGCGAGGACTCGTGATGATGCGCGAGGCACGCGGGACGCGTGGTCATGGTCGTACACGGCGTGCATGATGTCCTTCATGTCGAATCTATTAGCAATACGTTACATTCCATATAATCTACGCGCCTACCGGTGCTCCTTTGCCAAGCACTTATCAATTTTTGCATTGTTGTCATTGTAGGTTCCTCTCGCTTCGTCGCCACGGCTAAGGACTACGGTCTCTTCCGCCGGGAAGTGGAGACAAGGATCGGGCTAAGGTAGCTGTGACGGATACGCCATGCGATGATCTTGACGAGGACGTCGAGATCCTCGACGACGTCCTCGGCAAGGAGGCTCTTGTGGGGGTCGAGCCATCCTTACTCACCAAGACGGAGAAGGCGGCGTTGGTGGCCTGAGCCGCCTCACACCGACGACGCCCGTGGTCGGGCTCGACGAGCGCCCTCTCCCGAAAGGGTACACAGCTTGCACTCAAAGCTTGGTTTGAGGTCGGCTGGGCTTCCTATCCACCCCTTCATTCGGACCTCGTGAGGCACTACCAAAGTTGAGTTCTCGCACCTCTCGCCCAACCTCCTTGCTAGGGTGAGAGTGTTCATGTGGCTGTGTGAGACGGCGGTTGAGGGCAAGCGTCTGAAGCCTACCATTGCAGCCTTCGACCACTTCTTCCATCTCCAGCGGTCAAACGGGAGGTTTGGACCGCTAGGCACGCTGACCTCGATTGTCCAGAACCAGGGTGAGTATCCAGTCCATGCCACCAAGTACAACTGGAATCGCCTTGGGAAGAAGTGGTTTTATTTGAAGGTAGAGGGCTTTCCATACACTGGCAGCCAACCTAAGATAACCCAGGACGGTTATCCTGAGATTCCTCCTCTCTCGGACGCTGATTGGGAGCTTATTCATGCCATATCTGATGTCCGCCAGTGGAGCAGCGTTCGGGATTTGATGGAGGAGATGACCCTTTTGGATGCTAGCCCCCTGGTTGTTGAGAAGCGTGACTATTCTACATTCTCTAAGAAAAAAGGTGGGCCTGGTTTGGCTAGTTTTCTTCTTTACTTGTGGCTTGACTCTTGATTTGTGAATCTGAATCATCTTGTTCAACTTTATGCAAGGCGCCTCATTGTGAGGGCAGTTGAGGAGGCCGACTGGATTCTTGGGGAGATGACTGTGACTGAGTATGAGGCTCTTGAAGAGGTCGGCATCTTTGATGGTCGAGGGTGGAACAGCGTTGCCAATAGCTTGAAGTTGATGATGCCTCCCCAAGGCAAGCTTATCCCTGACCCGACGAAGCGGAAGAAGGCCAAGGTGTCGGATCCTGAGGGCACTGCCAGGGGCCCTCCTCGAAAGGGTCAGTTGACAACGAAGCTTTCTACTGTGGGCGCGAGGCCTCCTCTGACAGGTGGTGGCCATCCTCGTGCTCCTGGTACCGCACGACCTCCCTCGGGGCATCCTATACATCCTCTTGCCTTGGTCATGCTTCACGAAGGAGAAGATTCAGATCCCAAGGCCTTTCAGACGCAGTTTTGCAGAAGAGGAAGAGAGAGACCTCTAGTGGAGATCACTCTTGTGTTCATGCCACTGAGCCCGAGCGCGGGGTTGCTGAGGAGCATCCTTAGAGCCGTGGGACTTCTCAGGCCACATCCTCTTCTTCGGGCTCTAGCTCCCCGTCTTCCACCGGCTCCGGCTCTGTCGGGCCCCTTGGACGCAAGGTGGAGGAGCGGATGGAGGAGGGAGAGTTGGGCTCGACTCCTCACGGTGGTTCGGAGGCACCCGTTATCCAGTATCGTGACGCCTTCGACTCTCTCTTCGGCGCCAATGAAGGTCAGACGCATTTTAATTTTTTTTTTACCTTTTTACTCATTTGTTGCTCATTGCCCACTAATGTTTTCTGTTCGCCAGATGTTGCGGAGGTAGAAGCACAAGCTGGGGACGCAGGGGATGTGATGCCCAAGGCTCAGAGCCCAAGAGGAGAGAAGGCCCTTCCTAGCCTCGAGATTCAGGTGCACAAGGATCGTGATGAGGCCGCGAGCCACTCCTCTAGTGTATTGCCCTCCTACGCTGTCCCGCTTATTAATGATGATGATGCGGCAGCACAGATCCGTCGTCTCACCGAGGGGCGTGTCAACAAGTACATGGCTCGCTTTCATGATACGCGAGATGTTGGAGAGTTCTCCCAGCTTCTCAAGGACCGACTGGGTACTGCCGTAAACCTCTACTTCCAGGTACCCTTGTGGTTATTGTCTTCCTTTACTCAATACCCGCTTTACAATCATCTTCTAACGCTTGGCATTTTGCATGCTCCTTGTAGGCCACTTCCATCTCTAACATCATTAGGGATGAAGCCCCCCGAATCATAGAGGAGATGTTTCAGGAGGCAGTAGCTGACGCTCGACGGAGTGCCCCACCGTCAGATGATGAAAAGCTGGCATCCGCAGAGGAGAAGCTAAAGGCTGCAGAGGATAAACTGCGGATTGCGGAAGACAAGCTGAAGGCTACTAAGGAGAAGTTGAAGGTTTCGGAGGAGAAGGCTAAGGTCATTTGACATGTGAATGTGAGCTTGGAGGAGGACGTGACTAAGTCTTGGCAGCGGCTGAACTACTTCTTCGAACTCCAGGAAATCACCCTAGCTGCTCAGAGATCCTTGGAGAGCTTGGGAGCGAAGGTTGCCCCAGTCCCATCAGGGGTGACAAGGCCAGAGGCGTGGGTTCCCCTCCTTGCGGAGCGAGTCCATTTGTTCTCCCAGGCTACAAAGGACCAGAGTCAATCCTTCGCCACAGCAGTTTTGACGGCAGGGGCCCTTGCTATCTCCCACCACTGTGATGATTCAGGCAAGGAGGCGGTGCACGAGGGCCATACGTGGCTCCTTTACTCCAGAGGTGAGGAAGGCGCCCCCAGGGGAGCGAGCTGCGCTGAGACCCCTTGCGGCAGAGTTCGTGAAGAGCGTTGCTTCATCCTTGGCACCGAGAGCTCATGTGCCTGCCCCTGCAGACGGAGAGCGTGACGCTCCAGCTAGCGTATGACTTATGCCGACATGTTCTCGTTTGTATAGACTTTGTAGTGATATCATGCAAGGACGCTTAGCACTCTCTTTTTTGTAGATGAGTTAAGCTTGAGGGCTTATGCAGCCTCCCATGCAAGAGCATGGTTACATTTGCACTTATCTATATTATGAAAATGACATGACGATGTTATACTCCATTCAGGGCATGTTTAAGAAGGTGATTGGCATCAAATATAAGCGGTGTGCGCGGAGGGGCCGAGCGCCCGGCCGATCGAACCCAGCCTTATGAGGATAGCCCACAGAGGGTGGGCGGTTTAGCCTTGGGAATGATCGTCGCGAGACACTTCGATCCCCGTGATAGGTTCTTTCCGCCTCCAAATTTTAGCTGGGCGAGGTAACTGGGAGTTTTAAACACTTCCTAAAAGGTGTAGGTGCCTTGCTTGTAAGGCCTTTGGTACGCCAGATGTAATAAGGGAAGCGCCCTTGGGCCTACTGAGAGGGCATGCCTCTCAGGACCTGTAAATGTTGTTGGTTTGTATTATTGTTTTGCTCGTAGGTATATGTTACCGAGGGATGTGAGCGTCTTAGGCACAGCTGGCCTTTGCTTGCGTTGGAGCAAGGCGAGAAGTGACCTGGGGGTCGTTCAGCGTGTAGCCTAGAGGCTGAAGGGGGACTAATCCTTAGCACATCCATAGACTCGGGCACTAGGCCCAAGCCGTCACTTGCGTCCTGGGTCCAGCAGGATGCAAGCCGCCAAGCAGAGGCGGCGAACGCCCAAGCTGCCTAGGATTTAGTTAGGGGAGACCACAGGGATCGTGCGCCCTACGCACCACGGGGGTGACACCCTTTGTAAGGGAAGGGTCAAGCAGGACTTATGAGATTACTGGGTAAGGACAGCTCCTTAACAGCAGCGTGTCGGGAGCAAGTCCTTACAATTGGTTGTAAGCGTGCTAGTTAGACGATCTCCTGAAACGATGCAACCTCCTGACAACATTGTGTTAGAGGATGGCCTTCCAACAGCAACGTGTTAGAAGGCAAACTTTTCAATTGCCGACGAGCATGTATTTGGGAACATACACACAAAACAGACATGTCCCTTAACAAAGAAGCTGTGTTAAGGAACTACCTCGAATCGTGGCCCACCCCTTAACAAAGAGCTGTTAAGGAACTACCCTGTGTCGTGGCCCGCCCCTTAACAAAGAGCTGTTAAGGGCTATCACGAATTGTAGCATAATTGCATACATAGAGGATCGTCTTTGAACCTCATGTCTTCATTTCATTGAGCAACATGGTGTTTACACTTTGATAGGTTCCACGGAGGGCATACAAGAGGGTTTTAAGCGTAAAACTTGCGGAGCTTATCCACATTCCATGCATGCTTCAGTTGATTCTCTTCCAGGGTAGCAAGTCGGTAAGCACCTGATCCTAGGACTGAGGAGACGCGGTAGGGCCCTTCCCACTTGGGGTGAAGTTTCCTTGAGCCGCCGGGTTGGTGACCCTTTGAGGACAAGGTCGCCAAGAAGAAAAGCACGCTCCTTCACCCCGCCTGTAGAACCCAAGGCCTCCTCCAGGCTTAGCTGGCATGCTTGAGGAGGGCTTGGTCATGATCTCCTCAACGAAGTCCACCTCAATCTGTGGTTGTCCTCATTTTGGGTGAAGCTAACAGTGATGGCCCCGAGAGCATTTCCACTCGGAGGGAGCGGTGGTGGATTTCAGCAGGGAGGACAGCTTCTGCCCCGTACACGAGCGAGAACGGAGTTCTCCCAGGTGGCAGGACTAGGAGTTGTGCGTAATCCCCATAGGACGCGGAGGAGCTCCTCCGCCCATGTTCTCGCTTGAGGGCACTTGCCTCGAGACGACGTCGTATGCCTTGTGCACTAGCCCATTAGCTCTTTCCACAGCCCCGTTGGTTTTTGGGTGAGCCACCGATGCGAAGCAAAGGGTGGTCCCAATGGAGTCGCAGAAATCCCTGAAGGAGGAGGCATCAAACTGAGTGCCGTTGTCCACTGTGAGTTCCTTGGGAACCCCAAAGCGACACACAACATTCTTCCAAAAGAACTTCTGTACGGAACGAGATGTGATGGAGGCCAAGGGTTCCGCCTCCACCCACTTGGTGAAGTAATCCACTGATACCACCACATGCTTGTAGCCCCCCTTGCCCGGTGGGAATGGCCCGAGCAGGTGTTGGAAATATGCCCTAGAGGCAATCATAGAGATAATTATATTTCATTATGTTCACAATATTTGATAATATGTTATCTTGTTCCTTGAATGAATCATCAGTCATGAAGATTAACGAATATGTGACTTGTTGGTGAAGCTCTTTTTAACTTATGATGATGTCATTCTAAAAATATCCCTGGTCGAAAGTCACTGGTCGGAACACTAGTGACTCTCGACCAAAGACATGTATTGATTGATGACCACGCTTCACGGCCATGGATATAGGGATATCGAATCAATAATGTGGACACGTGTTAGAGAACATGGTGTTGGATAAGACCCACCTTGAGACACTATTGAGATTGTTATGATTCTATGTGTCGTTAGTTGGTCTCAAGCAATGATGATGTATAATCCTTAGACTTGAGATCAAGATGGTTTCCTACATGTGTAATAGCACTCTTAGGGGTTGCCAAATGTCGCCAGAATCGGGTGGTTATAAAGGTAGCTTTCGGGTATGCTATGAAACATGCAGGGGATGTATTTGGTCGGATATGGATTTGCCCTCCTAACATAACAGAGAGATATCTCGGGCCCTCAAGTGGTCGGATAAAGAAAGTGCATGGCCATAGCATCGTGGTCAAGAGTTCGACCACATGAGGTTATCCGATACTCGATCGAGAAAGCATTGAATGTACCCATGGATGACACAACATCTCACCTGGAGTTCAACCAGATATCGTGAGGCAAAGGGAGAATACATGAGTAGGTCGCTTAGTTCGACCAGCTACGGACTGGTCGTATGGAGATACAAGCAAGTCGTAGATTGATCGAACGTAATCACAGAGTGGTCGAAACCAAGTCGTAAGGAGTTACGAGTTGGTCGTGATCGAATACGAACTGGTCGTATAGAGATAGGACCTGGTCGTAAGTGATGAGGACCTGGTCGTAGATCATATTGCATTAAGGTTCGTCCCATATAATTTGTGTGTATTCGGGAATCGTTATGTCCTGCTAGGAACCGCTATTTACTCGTGGCGGAAAGGGGTTTCCAGTCACAACCGAACTACACATGAACCTAACGGGTCACACACTTAACGGGTTGGAACAAACCAAGACGAATCTGATTCGTGAAACGTGTTTGGATAGGATCTCATCACGGGCACTATATAAGGAGATGCATGAGGTCATGTTGGGAAAAGGGAGTTGACACGAAGTTGCCCTCTCAAACCCTAGTCGCCATCTTCTTGAGAGCCTTGCCGTGGCGATTTGGTGCTAGCACACCGCGCATTTGTTGTTCCTTCCCCGGACGTGTGGATACCATAGAGGCGCTTCTACGTTGTTGCGCTTAAGGACGATCCGCGATCTTCGCAAGGAACTGCAGAGGTGCTGGAGGAGACGATCAACTCACGAGGACGCTGGACAATCGACCACGACCACTGCATCAATGTGCTGGACGCTGGACGATCGACTACGATCAGTACATCGACGCGCTCTTCGTCGGACCAGTAGCTCGACACTTCTTCCGCTGCTCGCTGCCTAGTGGTAACGATCTGTGATCATCTTCTTGCTTGGCTTCTTGGTTTACGTGGTAGAAATTTTGAATTGTTGCTATCGTAGCCTACCCGTATCCCAACAGCAGGTCCATTCCCCATCGGGCAAACGGCCAAGTGATCGGTATGGTGCAAAGAGAGCTAGCAGGAGCGTTGTGGTTGGCTGCCATCCTTTGGCACCCCTTGCATGTCTTGAGGACGCCGAGGGCATCTTGCACCATCGTGGGCCAATAGAAGCCTTGACGGAGGGCTTTGGTCATGTTGCCCTTGGCACAATGTGAGAGCCGCAGAGGCCCTCATGCACATCAAGGAGAAGAGAAATGCCTTCTTCTCTTGTGACACACTTGAGAAGGAGGATGCTCGCGCTTGTAGAGCTTTCCTTCAATGATCACATAAGCCTTGGCTTTGGAGTGTAGCCTAGAGGTCATTATCAAGTCCTCAGCTCCTCTTCTCCTCAGATGCACTTGATGATGGGAGTCATCCAGAGGGAGGAAAGAGCGAAGTCTCGTTGACCTCTGGGGTAGCTCGATCGTGCACTTCTTCCATCGATGACGTTTTAACACTTCAAAGAAGACTTCGAGGAAGGGGTTCTCGAGAACTCATGCGGCACGAGCCAAGCGGCCTTTCTTCGTGATTATCTCCACGGGATCCGACGGGCTTCAAGTCCCAAAAGTGGCATTCCATCTTCCTCACTTTGTCCAAGTATTTAGCCATTTTTGATCGAGGCATTGATATGTTTTATCCATCCGATTGACAACCAACCGAATCCCTAAGATGAGAAGGTGTCGGACACCCATAGCCTTAGCAAGGCGAGACCCAAGAGTAATGCTTCATACTCGCCACATTGTTGGTGGGGTTGAAGGATAAGTGGCCAGATACTCAAGTACCTTCCCTTCCGGGCTTACTAAGACGACACCGCACCCCCTCCTGCCAGACGCTTGGACCCATCGAAATATAATGTCTAGTGCTTGCTAGGGGGTGTTCAGGGTGTTTGCTGGTGCTTCATGGTCGATTGGGGATGCAGTCCATTCAGCCACGAAATCGGCAAGGATTTGAGATTTGATAGAAGTCCTTCCCACCAGCTTGAGAGAAAAAGGTGCTAGCTCTGTGGCCCATTTTGCTATCCTTCCTGTGGCCTCCTTGTTCCCCATCACCTCATTGAGGGGGTAGCTTGTTGGAACAGTGATAGAATGTCCCGTAAAGTAGTGACGGCTTTCTTGAGGCCATGAGTAGAGCATAGCATATTTTCTCTATTTCGTACCTTGTCTTTATACATTTGCCAGGCCTCACGACATAATATACCGGGTGTTGAATTCCTTCTTTCTCCTTGACTAGGGCGGCGCCACTGCGGCTGTGGGGTTGCAATGAGGTATAGGAGTAGCACATCTCCGGTCTTGGACTTGTGAGGAGTGGAGGGGCTGCTGTAGGCTTTTAGGTTCTCGAAGGCCTTCTGGGCTTCATCGGTCCATAGGAAGCCTTCAAGCCTACGGAGAATCTTGAAGAAGGGGAGGCCCTTTTCATGAACGTGACAGAAGCGTCTGTTGCGCCATGCGCCCCATGAGGCGCTGGACGTCTTTGGTGGAGCGGGGTGGTTCCATGTCAAGGATTGCGCGAATTTTTTTAGGATTGGCTTCGATCCCCCTCTGTGAGACCAGGAACCCTAGGAGCTTTCCTCCCTTTACCCCGGCGATTTTTCGGGTTTAGTTTGACGCCGAACTTGCGAAGATTGGCGAATGTCTCTTGAGATCTTCAATATGCATTTAAGCTTGAATGCTCTTACGACAAATCACATCGACATAAACTCGCACATTGCGACACCTAGCTGGTCCTTGAGGATGAGATGACGAGACGTTGGAAAGTGGCTCCAAAGATTCTTCAACCCAAAGGGCATGCGCAAGCAGCGTAAAGCGCCACAGGGGTGATGAAGCTTGTTTTTTCCTCGTCTTCTTTTGCCATGTGGACCTGATGATACCCTGAGTATGCATCTAAAAAACTCATCAACTCACACCCAGCGGTGGAGTCAACGAGTTGGTCGATGCGCGGGAGTGGGTAATGGTCCTTCGGACATGCTTTGTTGAGGTCGGTGAAGTCGATGCACATGCGCCACTTGCCGCTAGACTTTTTTACCAAAACAGGATTAGCTAGCCATTCGGGATGCCAAACCTCCCGAATGAGGCCGGCCCTTGAGAGCTTGTCAATTTCATCTTTAATTGCCTAACACCGCTCTGAAGAGAGCTTCCGAAGCTTTTGCTTTACTGGTGGGCATCCAGGTCTCACCGCGAGGTGATGCTGGATCACCTCCCGAGGGATGCCGGCCATGTCTGACGGTGTCCAAGCGAACATGTCAGCATTGGATTTTAAGAACTTCACGAGCTCTTTCTCCACTCCTCTTGGGAGATCGACCCCGACTCTAAGAGACCACGGGTTGTCTTGGCCGAAGAGTCGTACTTTGTGCAGGTCCCCCTCAGAGCGAGGCTTTAGACAGCATCTCCCTAGGGGGGATACATCCTTGGCGTTCCCTGGTGAGAGAAGTGAGCGCGCTCCTTCGTGTGGCTCCTTAGTCTCGAGGAAGTTGATGTCGCCGGAGTCAGTTGCCGCTTTGTGGTATAGACGGCGAGCTAAATCTTGATCGCCTCACGGAGATGACCACAGGGCCTCGGTATCTTTAAGCACAAGTAGTTTTGATGGACCGCCACAGAAGCGGTTGAGAGTTGCCCTTCCCATGATAGCATTAAATGGGGACTCGATGTCAACGACATCGAACCTGACGGCTTCCGTGCGGTGATTTTCCTGTGTTCCAAATGTCATGAGGAGCTCGATCCTCCCAAGGGGTTGAATGGATTTTCCTGGTATGAAACCAGTGAGAGGGCGATCGGATGACAGCAGGATGCCATGATGATATCCTCCCCGTGGCTCCCACAGTTCCTTGAGCGTACGCAGGTAGAGTATATCTGCAGAGCTTCCTCCGTCGACAAGGATGCGGGAGACCTCGCAGTTGGATATTATGACGGTTAGCAAGAGGGCATCATCATGAGGGAACCTTAAGCCTTTTGCATCCTCAGCTGTGAAGCTAAGGGGGATGTTTGCCCACTTGGGAGGGACGCTTTGAGGAGCCACCCCTACGACATTGACCTCCCGGGTGTACT
This sequence comes from Phyllostachys edulis, assembly GCA_036346405.1. Lineage (NCBI taxonomy): Eukaryota > Viridiplantae > Streptophyta > Magnoliopsida > Poales > Poaceae > Phyllostachys > Phyllostachys edulis. The sequence continues at coordinate 71,820,569 of CM070550.1, forward strand.
CCTTTCGCTTGCGCTTTGACACATGCCCAGAGGCCGAGCCCCCTATTATGACGTTTACTTGTCTTTGCGGTGCTTGAAAGGAGTTCCCGCGGCATCTTGCGAGTCTTGCCGGGGTAGATCACCAAGGGCCAGTCTTTGGGCGGTGGAATTGCTCAAGAGGCATCGCCTCACGGCCGTGGGGACGTGGTGGCGACCGTGGCGCGGCTCCTGGGCTGCGTTTGAGAAGCTTCGCTATCTCAGCGGCATACTGGCGGCACTCATTTGTATCATGCCCACGCATCTTGTGGTAGGCACACCAGCGTCCGTCTCCTTGATTTGGGTCACCTCTTTTTTCATTGCGGCCTTCGCCAGGGCGTCCCTTCCAGTGGGCTTTAGGCCCCGATTCCTTCTTGGGTCCTCTAGTGGAGTTGCCCCCATGCTCCTGCGGAGGTGTGTCGGTCATGACGAGGACTTTGGAGTCGCGTCTGCCACCGGATTGCTCCCTCCGGTCCTTGCCCCTCTTTCCAGAGGAGCCTTTTGACCTCCTCCCTGGGGAGGTGCTTTCATCTTGCGGGCGAAGTCCCTTCTTGGCCAGGTCATCTTCCTCTCCCCGGGCGTATTTTTCCACGACCTCGAAGAGCTCATGGGTCGTCCTCGGGGGATCTCTCCCAAGCGCGCGGTTCAGTTCTCCCGGGAGCAGCCCCTCCTTGCAAGCATTGATGACCGTTGAGTCTGGGGCATCTACGACTTGGCTTCTCACTTTGGAAAAGCGCTTAAGAAATTCTCTTGTGGATTTACCCTTTTGTTGCTTGACAGTAAAGAGCTGGTTGGGGAGCATAGGGCGCTTATAGCTTCCTTGGAAATTTGCGCTGAACTCTTCCCTCAGCTGGTCCCAAGAATAGATGGAGCCTTTCTTTTGGTTGAAGAACCAAGAACGTGCCATTCCGGAAAGGAACAATGGAGGCGCTTGCACATCTCTACTTCTCCACCTCCCCACCCACTCAATCGCCGTGGAGTATACTTCAAGAATTGTATGGGGTCGAGTCCCCATCGTAAGGCCCGAGGTTAGGTCGGGCGGAACTTGGCCGGAAAGGAGTTTTGTAGATGTCTCTTGTGAGAGGATTCCCGATCTCTCGACGCCCTGCCCTTCGGCGCTGGTGATGGTGATCGCAGAAGGCGACGATTTGGTGGCGGGGCTCTCCGAGCTAGAAGAGCTAGATGCTACGGCGGCGATGATGGTGCGAACGCTGGCGAGTTGAGCGCCTGCACCGACTTGCAACTTGATCCCACGGAGATTAGTGATTCAAGATCCATTTCTTCGTGGCGGTGGTGACCGCGCTCCCAATGGATCCGACAGGCACGGGACACGCCTAGTGCCCGCATAGTACATGCTCTTCTAACCGCCTAGCCACGGCCTCCTTGATGTGAATCTTACTACCGACGAGTGCACTTGGGCCATGACGTGTGGAATGGTCCTTCACTCAAGGTGCCGGAGGGGCACCGGGAGCAACTTTGGCCTCACGGGCTCCCTAGTCGCCCCGCCATGTAGCACCTTGAGGATGGAGCCCAAGACTTCATCGGGGAGCCGACCACCATCTCCGGGTGCAAAGATTTGCCTGTGGAGGAGCTTGGAGGGAGGTCGCGAGCGCCCGCCCAGGGGTATGAACTCGGCCCTGAGGTGGGCGACGGATGAATTGCAATGGAAAGGGCTGAGCTCCTCCCCATCCAGAGTTTGGCGGGTGCATTGGCCAGTAAGGAGCCCCACTCATCACCGCCAAGGCGGGGCAGTGGAGGAGGTTGTAAGGATGTCCCCTCGCCCTCCTCCAGGAAAAATCCTCAAGACGGTCGTCAAGGCCACTTGAACTGAAGGCGGTGCTGGGAGCGGGGAGACGTGCTGAGGGCCGCTGGGAGTACGATACGTGGCCATCATGTAGTCCACCACCTGCCTTGCGGTTGCCTCCACCATTGCTTTGCAATTAGCGGCGTCGAGCCCCCAGAGCGTGAATGGCCTCGAGGTTCAAAGAACGTTTTGGGCCTCTTGCCTTGGGCCAGACACCGCGTCAGCTGGTGCAATGGAGGTAGGGATGCTTGGCAGCCCGGGAATGCGCAGGACGTTGTCTGTCCCGGGATAAATAGCTCCGATCTCCGAAGATAACCCATGCCTTGGGCTTCTTCGGGGAACGGACCGGTCGTCCGTGGGCTCCCTATGCTCTGGAGTGAGAGGAGGCCTCGTGGACTTGGAGTACTTCTTGGTAGGAGCCATAGCCTTCTGTTGATCAGCTACGTTCCCCACGGTCGGCGCCAATGTTGATGGTGTAAAACCAAACACAAGTGAGAGGGCGGACGTCGGCCGTGCTACGGGCCGTCGTCCACAAGAGTGAGCGTGACACGGAGGTTTATACAGATTCGGGGGTCCGAGGGGACCACCCTACTCCTGTCGGTGGCCTGCGGGGGCTGAGGGTTCCTCCCGGAGGCTCACCTAGTGACTTGCTTGTATGTATTGCTCAAGAGACCTCCCTCCCCAATGAGAGGGATACATGGGGTATTTATAAGCTCCTCAGCCTATACAAATGACCAAAATACCCCTTGGGGGTTGGCTACTCTATGAATACAAGCGAGGGGTATTATAGTCTTTTATGAGTATAACAAAGATTCCTTGGACTCAGACGCAGCATCTGCTGCAAGGCGGGCCCCAAATGCCGGCGAGATGAATTATTCTTCCAACAAAGACAGCCTTACCTTCTAGGGGAAAGCTGCCGAAAAGAAATCTTCGTGGGATTCGACTCCCCAAGATATCAGTCGAATTGCCCCCTATATTCAAGCTATTAAGGATTTGAAAGAAGGGGGGTTGACTGGATGGCATGTGGTGAAGGATGTCATCACACGTCGAATTAGCCCTTTGAAGAAACGAGTACCTCCTATGTGGAAGTACACGGGGCCAAAAGACCCGACCAAGGACTACGATGAGGGTAAGTAGCTTTTCGACTTAACTCTCAGTTTGGTCTTCTTTAGAATTATCCAATCGAATATCTTTATCTGTTTTATACAGATCTTTCACAGGCAGAGATTGACGCTCGAAGTCAAACTTCTTAGAGAAGCCCCGCCACCCTAATGGCGGTTCCTCAAATCCTTGCGGTTTTATCCGCAGAGGAAAAGGTTGAGCGCCTAAAGGTAATCAAAAGCTGATTTTATCCTTAGGACTTTATAGTCGTAGAAAGAACTTACGACTAGGTAGTGATCGTAGAAAATCTTACAATTAGGGACATGTCGTAGAAATGCTTACGACTAGGTACTGGTCGTAGAAAAACTTACGACTGGTCATTGATTCTTCTTTTTCTGTTTTTCTTTACAGAAAGTAGGCATGGAAAACCGCCGGGATGACGAAGAGGTCGAACTGATGACCATTGGCGCAGGGGCGATGGTGGACAAAGACTCAGCTCCCCAAGTAAAAAGCATTGACTTTCAAAAGTCGTCGACAAGGGAGGATCAAGCTCAAGTCCCTCGCTTCACTCAGGTCTCGTTAAGGTCTCATGACGATAGTCGCAGCAGTAAATCAAGTCGAAACAATCAAGTCGAGGTGGATGAAGAACCTCTTATACGCAAGATCCGTAAGACCAAGGACATGACCACGCAGAAGAGTCGAGACCGGCATTGCAACTGAGGAGGCCGTGGAGGTTGAAGAACCTCTTAGGCGCAAAGCCCACAAGGCCAAGGTACCTTTTATTATGACGAGAAAGCTTTCACGGTTTACGCCACTTCTAGTTTTGTCAAGCAACTAGAAAAAGAGAACCGGAAGGAGTTTATGTCTTTTGTGAAGGACAACGCCGATCCATCCCTATTGTTGAGGGTAGCGCTGCTTTGGATTGGTCGAGACCGATCTCGCCCTCCGGAAAGTCAGAGACCGAGAGATGGTCCTGTTCAAGATCCACGACCAGACGTGGTCGTGGCCGAGCCTATTCTCATTTGAGCTACGACCGATGTGGTCGTAGCAAAGAAGTCGAAGAACCCTTCCATCGGAAGATGGCTTCAAAGTTTCTGATCAAGTCCAGGATGCAGAGGTATGTGAAATAGGCTAAAGTGTAAGAACATCATTTACCTTTTGCTTTTCACAATTTGACTTGCTATCCTTTTGTTTGTTTTAGCTCGACTTCTTCAGTCCCCGAGGTGGCTTCTATCGAGAAGCCCATTTCCGCCTCTCCAGCGATAGGAGAGCTGACAACGGGAGTGGTCGAAGGATCATCTTCTACCGGTGGTGGAAGAAGTCGGTGGCTCCGAGGCGTTGTCACAACCGCCGGTTGTAGCCATGGTCACGATGTGGTCGTGGGACCAGCAGAGGCGCCGCAGGTTTTTGCCCAAGGTGGAGATGTACCGACCACCGTAAGGGAAGGAAATTGTTGCGCACCTCCTTCCTGGTACCCAAAGAGATGCTGCAATTTCAGAATTGGAAGATGAGGAATACTTCAACTTCTGTTCTGATTTCTTTGGCCCTGCTTCCATAGTAGGGTCTTCTGCTTTTAGATCTCGCCATCGAGTCCCTCATCCCAAAGACATTCCCAATAGAGGGGACACTTTTGACAATGAGCGTCTTGAGAAGGTTTGGTGGGATCAGGTCGATAGAGTAGACAAGCTGAAGCATGCAGAGCTGGTTTACTCGATATTTGCTCGATCAACCATGAGTGTAAGTATTTAAGAATACTTATATATGTGATCTTCCCTTGTTTCTTACTGTCTTTCCTTTTGCAGAAAGCTCTAGAGCAAATTGCCGTTGTCGGTGAATATCACCGACAACTTCTAGAGCTGCGATAGGAAAAAGAGGAACTCTGCAAACAGGCAGAGAGGTGGTAAGTCACTATTTTTATAGTCGCTTTTTTGACTACTTATATAGTGCTTACGGGGTTTGTCGTGGAAAAACTCACGACTAGGTACTAGTTGTAAAAGGCTTACGACCAGATGCTTAGTCGTAGGAGAACTTACGACTAGATCCATAGTCGTAGAAGAACTTACGACTGGATCAATGGTTGTAGGAGAGCTTACAACCAATTTAATAATGTTCATGTCCACTTTTAACCTTTACAAAGTTAAAAGCTTACTAAAAGACTCTGCCGACTCGCCGATTATCAAAAGAGGAGTCGAGAAAGCTCTGTGAACAAGTAGAATTCCTCTTGAGGAAGGTTAAAGAAGCTAACTCTGCCACTGAAGAAATGCAGGTAAAGATAAACAGTAAGTGTTGGACTTAAGACTGCTTATATTGTTGATTTTTACCTGATCGTCACTTCTTTTCAGAAAAAGAAAATGATACGAGATGCCTTCAGGATGAAGTTAAGGAAAAAAGCTGTGGTTATTCGCGAGCTTTTTCAGATATCCAAAGAGAAGGATCAAGAAATTGAGAGGTCGAGATCTCGCCGATCGTAAGCATTTCTTTTCCTCGGTCCATTACGAAGTTCCTTCCTTTTCTAATTCTCGCTTTTCTTTTAGAAATGGATCTTGAACCGAAGACTCAAAATGAACTTAGGATAAGACTTTGATCTATAACGAGACTGCTCGCATTGCTAAGGCAAACGCAGATGAAGTCAAGTTATGGAAGGAGCACATGTTTGAGACCGTGCTTCTCATAATGCGTAAATCGAGAAGTTAGATTCTCGCCTAGCGTGTCGAAATTCTTTTACCCGTGACTATTTTATTCTCTCCTCTAGAAGTTTATTTACTCGACCGGTCTTATTCTTGTCGTAACAAGTGGTCGAAAACAAACAATCACAGCGAGGCTTCACTGCACTCCAACAGTCATGGAGGCGATGAAGATTAATCTTCAAGATAATATCACGCCTGAACAATGTACTTGGTGAGCTACGTCTCGAGGAAAAGCTCCTCAAGATGATACGATAGCTGCTCACGTAAGTACTATTGGGGAACAAGTCGAGACTTTGCAAGAACCGTGACCACTCAAGGCCAATCAAACCGAGTCCATCAAGGAGGCGGTCGAAAGTGCTATAAGTTATGCATTGGCAAAACTTAAAGCTCATGACCCCACCTTAATGTGCAACCAATCGAAGTCGACTTCGATTTGCCCAAGCGTAGCAAGTCGCCTTATTGAAGAAATGCAACCACTGGTAAAAAAGTTTCGAGGAAATGCGACTAGGCTCTCCTTCTTGAGTGATTTGTAAAAACCCGTGAAAAACAAGCTTTTGTTGATGTATTATATAATGCATCTTTTTTCCTGCAAATCATCTTGTCGAGTAGTTAGTAACTCAAAAGATAATTAACTAATGAAAAATGTAATGAAAGACTAAGAATTGAAGTCAAATTAATAACTTTATCCTAGCCCCGACTATTTGTTTAGTTTGTTTAGACAAACTAAGTAAATAGTATTAAAAAGGGTTTCGAAAAGAGAGGTTTGGTTAACTTGTAGTTTTTGGTCACGATTGTCATGCATCGGCCAAAAAGTAGTAACTAATCGACACTAGGAAGTTCCTTCTAGTGGGCGTGACCACATGCAGAGAGGAAAGTCTTCGACTAGGTGATGTCACTATCTCCGACTAGATTAATTAAATCGAGAGCAAAGAACTTGAGTTAAACAAACATCCAGAGGACTTCAAAAAATTGTCGCCCTTCTTTGGAGGACTCAATAAGTCTGTCTTGGTATCAAGAATAGGAAATCGAACGATGCTAGGAAGTTCCTTCTAGTGGGCGTGACCACGCAGCGAGAGGAGAGACTTCGACTAGATGTGTTTCTTTCTCCCACCGCTTTAGACGAATCAATACCCCAAAAGCGCTTGAATAAATTTAAGAAAGTGCACTTGACTTAGAATATTTTTCAAAAGAATCAAGAAATAAACTAAGGTGAAAAGAGGAGGCTTTAAAAAATTCACTAAATAAAACCCGAGCTCTTTGTGTTGGCAAAGAAAAGTGAGTAACGAGTCAACACTAGGAAACTCCTTCTAATGGGCGTGACCACATACAGAGAGGAGAGGCTTCGACTAGGTGATGTTACTGCCTTTCACCAAAGATAAAGGAAACTGGGTATTTGGAATATAGTCGAAAGATTATGAAAGCACTACTCAAAAGTAAGACAATAGAGGTAGAGAGAACCTGAGTCTTTATTGTCTGAATGATTGGTTACACATAAAACTTGCGTAACTGGTCGATGTTCCAAGAGTTCGAGAGAACTCCGCCGCCTTCCATTGCCAATCGTCATCGACTTCTAACGAGTAACTTCACCACTTTGTAAGGACCTTCCCACTTGGGAGAAAGTTTGTTCCGATTAGACTTGGATTGGCGAGCCTTAATACTAAGTCACCTACAAAGAAGGTCATGAGGTTGGACCTTACGATCGTAGTATCTGCGTAGGGCTTGTTGGTAGACTGCTGAATGGATTAAGGCCTGGTTTCTCCTTTCCTCAAGTAGATTAATATCATCTGCTCGAAGTTGTTCCTAGTTGGAGTCTTTGAAAGTTTTGACTCGTGTTGACCTTATCTTTAGTTCCGGAGGAAGCATGGCTTCACTCAAGACTAGAAAAATGGTGTTTCACTCAGTAGCTCGACCGGTAGTCGCATTTAACCGCCCATAATACGGAGGGTAACTCTTGTACCCAAGCCCCGAGCGCTTGATGAGTCTGGTCAAGACTCGAGTCTTAATTCTCTCATTATTTGGCCGCTTGCGCTCGACCGCCCCATTACTTTGGGGATGGGCCATGTACATAACACGCTTTGGTACTCAACTCGTCGCAAAATTCCTGAAATTTTGCGCTTGAAAATTGCTTACCATTATCTCGTAATTATTCGACTTTGTACTCCAAATCGAGTAATTACACATCTCATCATAAACCGCTTTGCCGCTTAGTTGTTATCCTCAAATAGTGTTCGGCTTCAATCCATTTTGTGAACGATCAATAGCCACAAAAGGAACTCAAACCTCCGGAGCTTTGGGGAACGGTCCTAGGATATCGAGACCCTGTGTCGCAAAAGGCCAAGATAGAGGTATTGTTTGTAATGCCCGAAATGGTTGGTGTATTTACCGCTATGAAACCGCATCGACACACTTTTTAACCAACTCTTTAGCATCATAAAGGGTCATACAAGAAAAAACCTTGTCGAAAAGCCTTACCGACCAAATTCTTTTATAATGCCCAAAATTTGAATTTGGTTAGAATTTAAAACTTGTTTGAATTTGTGAATTTTCTGCATTTTAAAAACTATTGTTTAAATGGTTGGAAACCAAAAATAAATTCTAATTCAAAATCTATTATCAACTTTAAGTTAGAATTATTTTATTTGAGTCCAGAATAATCCTAGAGATATTCATGAATTTTCCTAGAATTTTTGGGACTTACCTGTTATTTTCTAGAGCCTAAATGAATTAATCATAATATTTAAATTAGAAAATCAATTCAAAACTTGGAAACAGTCATTGGGCCGAAAGTCTCCTCGCCCATCTCCTGCTTGTTTCACCAAGACAAATTTCATCGTCGCCGCCAACCGTTGATCAAAATCCAACTGCAAGACGCACGCTGCCCCGCCTCCCTTTCTCTCTCCCTTTTGGCCCCACTTGCCAGCCTCTCGCCCTCCCACTGTCGTGTGGCCCCGCACCCCCTTCGTTCTCGCCGCCTTCTTCTCCGCGTGGACACCCAGTGCCGCCGCCATTGAAGCTCAGACGGAGCTTGCAATGACGCCCAACCGCCTCCGCTTCCGCTGAGCGCGCACGACCAGCGCCCACCTCCAAGACGCCTCCCACGCCCGCCCCCCTTTTTCGCCACGGCGCCACTCGCCCGCAACGAACGCCACAAGACGACCTCCACTAACCCGCCGCCTGGACCTCCCCTGCCCTATAAAAACACCCCGTAGCCCTTCACTCACCGCCCAACACCACCATTTTCCTCTCTCTCTCTCTCCTATATTCACCGGAATTTGCGATCGTTGCCGACCACCGCACGACCTTCGCCACAATTGCGCCGCCACATCGCCTCCGCGTCATCGCCGCCACCACCATCTTCATCGCCATCGCCCCGCGATCTGATGCGCCCGCTTCTCGTCGCCGGAGGACCACGGAGCTCCTACTTCCTCCGCCGAGCCGCACCGCCGCTTTCTCCTCGCCGACGACCAAACCGCCGCCGCTCCGCCACAAGGTAGCCCATTGAATTCCCGTAGCGCCCTCTCTCTGATGCCACCACAAGACTCGCCAGTGGCGACGCCGGCGAGCACCTCGCCGGAGCGTCGCCGGGCTCGAGTCGACGTGGCTCAGCTACGTGGGCGCCAGCGCAACGCCACCTCAGCACCTAGTCTCACGTGGCTGCCTACGTGGCAGCCACGTCACACACACGCGCCACCCCACCCGTGAGCCAAGCCCGTGGACCAAGTCCACATGGACCGTGTCTCTGACACGAGGGTCCCACCTGTCAGATTTTTAATTTTATTGATTTAATTACCGAAAACCCCAGGGCTGACGTCACCATGCGCAATAATTAGAATTTCCTTTAGAAAAATAATTCGGGAAATTGATTAAAATGGCAGATTTAGGATTTAAATTGTAAAATTCATAACTTATTCATCTTAGCTCCAAATTAGATGATTCAAATTGCTAAATTCTTAGAAAATTATGATCTAACTAAATAAAATATAATTATTCAATTTGGAGATCATTTTAGTTCTGTTTTAGAATTTAGAAATTCATTTAAAATCCAAATTTAGATTTAAATTTGTAAAATTCATATCATCTGATTACCAGCTCCAAATTTATTGAATTAAATTTCTAAAATTTTGCAAAAAGATTATCTAGCTTAATAAATTAAAATTTGTTTATTTGGAATTAGTTTAAATTGTCTCTTTTAAGTTAAAACTATTTAAATTGCAAACTTAGAATTTAAACTTGTAAAATTCATATCTTTTATTTCCTAATTCCAAATTGAGTGTTTCAAACTTATAAAGTTTTATAAAATTATTATCTAGTCAAATAAAATATAATTATTTTATTTAGAGTTAGTCTAAACTGTCGCCTTGATTTTATTTGAACTTCAATTGATTTGTCGATTTTCACGCTTAGATTACTTACGATTCCGGGAATTTGATTCTTCCAAGAATTAGAATTTCAAGACTTCAGCGAAGGCAAGTTATACTTTGATCATCTTGCACCTACTATTTTAAAGTTATTTAAATTCAGTTTTCAAATTATTAAGTGCATGCATACTTTTATTCAAGTATTTTAAATTCCTGTTTAAATGATTAGATATTCCAACTGTCCTTGTATGGCCAATATTGAATATTGAAATGTCATCCCTTGTCCCCATAGATAAATTGTTTGGAAATGCTTAGCAAATACTTAGACCATGATTTGATTTTGGGGAGGATTTAGCCAAATCTTTACAAACTTGTTTTAACTTGAACCTATGGTATTGTCTTACCATAGATTTGTTGTAAAGGTGGTTTTACTAAATAAAATAAAGATGGTTTGGACTTGGGTGTAACGGATGAAAGGTGGGTGCAGTTTATGCACCTGGTTTAATCTGTTAGGATTAAAGCCTGTGGTTTAATTTGAAAGACGCCCAAGTCAATTAAGGACCGCCTTTAAGCTGCCTTTGCTATGCCAAAACGCACCACCACATGTCCTGTATGGGAAGGACTGGCTTAATAATTTGGGATACCTCATAGATATTCGTGCCATGTTGTATGAGTGGGTGTTGGTTAGACAAGAGTCCCACATGGCGCAAGAGGGGCTCCTGAGGATGGTTAGTCCAATGGAAGCGAAACCTTAGCGGGCATGAGTATTGTGAGGTAGATCATTGTAACGGCCTTGTGATATTTGCTCACACATGCCTTAGGAAGCGTGGATTGGCCGACACAAAGGGTATAATATCTCGTGTGGGTAAAGCTGCACAAACTCGCAGAGTAGAAAACTATTCAATAGCGCGTCATGATCATGGACATGCTAGCAAAGCCACTTTGAGTTAGACTTGTTTTTGGTTTTAAAATGGTTTCAACAGATGTTTTCAGGATGGATAGTCCTGTGGGAAAAATTGGGCGGTTAGCCATTGTGATTGGAGGATATCCATCACCTTCTTGGAGGTTATCCACATTATTCCATTGTCATTTAAAATATGATTTTAATTAATGTATGAAAATGGCCTTGCAATCTATTATGATTATTTAAATTAAACTGCTGTTTTACGCAAAATAACCCTGCCAATGTTCTTTGTTTACCTTATGCATGCATTACAATTCCATATTGGGTGTAACTTGCAGCACTAGTAGTTGTGCTCATGCTTGCTTTATGCAACAAAATTTCAGGAGAAGACTTCTATCGTGACGGTGAGGACACCGACGCCTAGGTTACGCCCAGCATTTATTGTGGCGGATCGTTCGCTCGCCTACTACTATCTTTTTATTTCATTTGTGTTATTTACTTTTTATTTGGCTTAATGCCCAATTGTATCGAACTCGATTTACTATTAATGAAATGCGAGATTTGGTTATGTTATCATTTTTGTAATCGTACACCGAAATCTGGATCGTGTATGAACACGAGGGTTCGGATCTTCGTTCGCTCCTGTCCGACAGCTTCTATCGAAGCATGATTTCCACAGATGCCATCATGTATGTCGTGAAGGAGTGTTAATCCTTCGCTCTGCGAAATGCATCGCATGAGAACCCCTTGAGTACCTCGCTTATAGAGGACTCCTTCAACCAAAGTATACATTTTGGCTTTTCGATAAACAATGCGCCTCGAGATCGCCTTTCTCATCAACCCTTCAAGATACTCATAGATAGGCGCCATCCATGTATCCTCGTATTCTAGAGAGGCCGCCTCAATAGGAGGTGTCTCGGTTCATCGACCGCTGGCGGCTTCGAGTTGTTCCAAGAAGACTCCTTTGGTACTTCAGATCGAAGAAGCTATTCGAGCAAGTCGGGTTCATGAGGAAATTATCCTTTCGAGGATAAATTGTGCCTTGAAACCTAAAAAATGCTTTTCTAGCTTACGACTTCCGATAAGTACCAAGACATTGTCTGATTAGAGCACCGGTACTTTTTTCTCGACTTAATTCACGACTATTTGAGAGTCTCCTCTCACGAGTAGTCGGCGAATCGAGAGCTTTACGCTCAGATGCCGCCTAGCAAACCTTCAGATTCGCCACGCTGTTAGTGGCCCGAAAGTTTAATTGTATGGCATACTTTAAGGTCTCTCTGGTTGGAGATACCAGACCACCCCACCCGAGCCACTTAAAGTAAGCGACCCGTCAAAGTACATCGCCCATCGGTCGTGGAATCAGTATTAGGGATCCCGCATGTTCAGATTTGTCCATCTGGCGACAAAGTCCGACAAGATTTGGGATTTAACGGCCGTTCGACACGAATGGATGTCGAACTCCCCAAGTTCGATGACCATTTTGCCATGCGCCCCGCTGCTTCCCTATTGTGGAGGATCGCCCTAAGGAAACTCGACAAGACACTAGTTTGTGCGCTGAAAATAATGCCGCAGCTTCTCGAAGACATGAGGAGGGCATATAGAAGCTTTTGGACCTGAGGGTAACGCTCCTTAGGCCCGTAAAACTTCACTCACGTAGTAAACTGGTCGCCAGACGTTTTCACGCTTCTACGACAAGATCGCCTTATCGCCTGTGGCGTGGCGCTAGGTAAATTAAGAGCGTTTCTTACGCTTCGAGAGACCGTAATAGGAGCACTCAGAAGGTACCTCTTGACATCCTCAAAGGCGGTGTTTGCCTCTTTGACCACTCAAAACCTTCGTGTTTCCTTAGAAGTTTAAAGAAAGGTAGTCCTTTTTCTCCCAGTCGTGCGATGAAACGACTTAAACCCGCCATGCACCCAGTGAGTTTCTGAACTTCTTTCCTTGTGGTTGGAGGGCGCATTTGGAGAATGGCCTTGATCTTTTCGGGATTTGATTCGATTCCTCGTATAGATACTAGGAATCCAAGCAATTTTCCTGAAGAGATTCCGAACACACACTTCTCAGGATTGAGTTTTAAGCGATGTTTTCTGAGATTGTTGAATGTTTCTTGCAGGTCAGTAATATGATTAAGTCTCTTGATGCTTTTAACAACTAGATCATCAACATAGGCTTCTAGATTTCGGCCTAATTGAGATGAAAAAGTTGCTTGCATCAAGCGTTGAAAAGAAGCGCCGGCATTTTTTAGACCAAATGGCATTTTGACATAGCAAAATATACCAAATGGTGTAATAAATGCGCCTTTTCTTCATCGCCTAGACACATATTGATCTGGTGGTATCCGAATATGCATCTAAAAACTTAACATTTCATAACCTCGCAGAGAATCAACCAACCGATCGATACGAGGTAAAGGAAAATCGCCTTTTGGACAAGCTTTATTAAGATCAAGAAAGTCTCGCACATACGCCATTTGCCGCTTGACTTTCTAACCATTACAGATTAGCCAACCACTCGGGTGGTTGACCTCTTATAAAGCCCGCTTAAGTAGCTTATCCAATTCGATTTAATAGCATCTCGCCGATCAGGCAAATCTCCGTAATTTTTGTTTTACGGGTACTTTGTCGTGCCGTAGCTAGCTCATGCTCGATCACCTCCCCAGGGACTCCGGCATGTCGGATGCTTGCCACGCCAAGACATCCGCGTTAGCTCGGAGGAAGGTGATGAGGGCGCCTTCCTATTTGGGGTCGAAGTTTCCCCAATGCGAGCAGCTTCGAGGGCTCCCTGTGTCCGTGAGGAACCTCTTTGACCTTGTCGCTCGCTTCGGTGATAGCTTTAGGCTTCAACTTACTAGTCGAAGGTCGATTTCTTCTCGAAATGGTATTTGTCCAACCATCTCGAGGGATCGATTTGCCGCAGTATGCGCCATCTTCTTATCACAATGAATTGTGATTACTCCTTTGGGACCTCGCATCTTAATACATTGATATCCATAATGAGTAGCCATTAAGAATTTTGCCAAAGTTAGGCGTCCGAGTATGGCGTTATATGCCGATCGAAATCGACCACATCAAAGGAGATTTTCTCTCGTCTCCGAAATTACTTGGTGAACCAAATGTTAAAGGAAGAGAAACTTGACCAATCGGTTTGGTCAAGATCCCAGCGATTCCATGGAAAGAGTATCATACGGTCTTACCTTAATCCTGGGTACTTGCATTTCGTCCAGGGCACTCGTAAATAAAATATTTAACGAGCTGCCACCATCAACCAAAACTCGATTGACTCGATAATTGTTGATGGTGGGTTCGACCACGATCGGATACCGACCTGGTCGAGTCGAAGGAATTAGACAGTCACTCTTCTCAAAGGAGATGGTGACTTCTGACCACTTCGGTAATTTATTGAGAAGAGGAGGATCTATGGAGTTTACCTCTCGTTCAGCAGCTTTAAGCTGTCGCTTTGATTCATATGCCGATGATCCTCCGTAGATGTGCTCGACGGTGTGTTGCGGATCCTGGAACGGCATCTCGTCCTCGTCATCTGAAGTCTTATGACCACTCGCTTACCCTACCCGCCGAGAGTAGGAAGCGGTCCTTGCCGCTGTAGTAGTCTTCAAGCTGCTTGAAAGACCCGAGCCATGAAGGTCATGGCCCTCCTTTTTATGGAAAGGACACCACCTAGGCTTATCATTTTTCCGATCGGGGCGCTTACCTTTGCCTCGGTCGGAATGTGGCTTGGAGGTGCGTGTCTCTTTATCATTCACAACCAAGACCTCCTTGGAATTGCTGACTTGGAGTTTTTGACCCTTCGCCTTGTTCTTGGACTTTTTTGCTTTCTTATCTTTCTTCTTACCAATATCACCTGGCTCTCGAGAGGTATTGTTTTCTTGATCGATTGTGTTGTTCCACTCGACCGCCTCAGAGGCAGTTGCATATCGATCAGCCATCTCAACGAGTTCAAGGATGTGATGGTAGACGATTTAAAGCAATATCTTCTATTATCCTTCTACTACGGACCCTTTGCTTGAAAGCCCCGATGACAGATGAATCGAAACTTCCTAATTGAATTACGGTCGACTAAAGCGCTTGATGAATTGGCGCAAGGTCTCGTTGTCGCTCGCCTCATCCGTGCAAGTCGTCCTCCTTCCTGTATGATTGTAAGTGCCACGAAAGTTTGCCAAGAGAAGATCGCAGAGGTGTTGCCAAGAATGAATCGACTCGAGTGGTTGGTTCAATAACCACGATCGAGCGCACCCTTTCGAGCACGCTTGGAAGGTAATTTGCCATCACATGTTCTCCTCCCTCCCCGCCGCTTCGAATTTCTTTGTTGTGTAGATTTGAAGAAATTCGATAGGATTTTGGGATCCATCAAATTTCTCCATGTTTACTTGGTCGAAAGCGAGGTGGCCAAATAATCGCCAAGATCGGCGAGAATGCCCGACATCCAAGAATGACTTCTTGACGCCTCCTTGCGGGAAAGAAGGGTTGATATCATCGTGGTCGTACTCGACGATACCCGAGAATAGGTTGACCTGACCTATAATAGGTCTCGGTCCCACGAGGAATACTCCTCATAGTTCATCTGTGTCTTTGCAGACTCCTATGTCGGTATGGTGAACGATCACCTCCGATAGGTTTGTTGATCATCGATCGCTCAAAAATATTTCTCTGAGTAGGAGATCGATGTGACTTCTTCGCTTCGCCGATTCCTTTGTGGTGATATGATCGATCGACCGGTAGTCAAGAAGTCGATTGTTACGATTTCTGAATGATGCCGCGAGGTGCTTCCAATTTTCCATCGTGAGACCGAAGTTTTGTGCAATCTCTTCAACGAAGAGGTCGTACTCGGCTTCAAGGCGAGCTCTCGAGTTGATTCTCGAGCAAATCGCTGATGTGCCGGAGTTCTTGAGCTTCCTCGACCGATATTGATGTGCCTGTAAACTCTTCGAGCCGCAATCTTCCTTCGCCGAGTAGCTTCAAGATCTTCCTGCCGACTCTTGAGACCGCCTCAATGAAGTGCGAGTATGTCGAGGATTTCCTTCGCTCATGAAGGTGTTGGTCGTGTCCGCCATCGGTGGTGTTCTTGCCATCGCCATGAGGGGCGCAGCGTGATCTTCTCGGGAGAGTCTCCGCCGGTTTCTAGGAGAGTGACCTTGATCCGAGGGAAGGACGAAGACCTCCTGCTGATGATTCTCACTTGCGCCGAGGCCTCCCGCTTGAGGAGTCATCGAGAGACACCATCCGGCGACTTGGAGTAATCCCCCGTAGGGAAGTCCGGTTATAACCGCTCTCTGTTGGCGTGATCTCATGGAGAGATGGCCGAATTTGTAGGAAAAGTATGCTTGATCCCGCTCTCTCAAGGCCATCCGGAGAGAGAGAATCACCAGATGTTTGGTGAAGTCACAGAATTGTGGCTTCGAACTTGCCTCACCAAGTCGGACCGCCTTAGGGGACTCGGACACTTCAAGGTAAAACTCTCGTCGGTTGTGAGTCCACCGGTGTAGTCTGGTCAATTAACCCTTGTCCTTTGAGAGGGTAGACTCCTCTCTTGACGTCTTGTTGTGGGGGATATGGATCCTCCTCAACCCCATCAGCAGATTGTCTCTCGGATCTCATGGAAGATCACCGAGGCAGCAGCATACATCGGATGAGTCATCACTCGGCTCAGAATCGAAATCGCATCCATGTCGACGTCACAGACCGCCAAGTCGAACCAGCTCCTCGCTCCATTCTCCGCCATGAGTGCATGAGATTTGGAAAACAGAGAGTATGTTGACAAGAGATTACCGAAGATCCCCACTTGTTTACGCCTAACCGCTTGTTTTAGAACCGAACTTACGTAAAGATTGTTTGATTCGGGGTCTCCTAGAATGAAATCACGCAGAGATTGACACGAGGATTTTTATATGAGTTTCAGCCTTCTCCGGAGAGAATAATAACCCTACTCCCGTGTGTGTACGGTATTGAGTGTATTCTCAACAATCAGGAAAAACTCGACTATTACGATGATAGTGCTTGTATTTCGATCGCCTCCTTCCTCTCGATTGCCGCTTTATATAGTACGTGAAGGAGCGGCGGTTTCTCAGTGAAGCGGCCATCACATCCTCAGTAATCGCTCGTTGGTAGTAATCACCGGCATATTAACTCCTCATCACATCTTTGTTTCACTTACCAGTGAACCCCACTTGTAAGTCTCCAATTCCTTTTATTTTATTTAATCCGAAGGAATATTCTCTGAAGATTCTTTTCTCTCTCTCAATTTCATCATTTCATGTGATCTTCCAGAGCTCATATCTTTTGCATCCGAACTCCGGTTGAGTCCATTCAAATTCCTAAATTCACCTCAATTCAATATCTATTATTCTGAGATTATTATTTGATTTTTGGAGTTTGTTTACTCTCTGTTATTTATTTATTTAATAGTTATTTGCTTATTTGCGAATAGACGTTGCTACTGCGAGAAGTGCGGATCAAGAAGGAGCAGAAGATCAAGGAAGTAGAAGATTAAAGTTAAATAAGATCGTCATTGCTAGCAAGGCAAGTCATGCTTTGACCATGTTTGAATCCCAGTTTTCCAAATATTATTTTAATTCAAAGTATTGCATTTTATTTCAAGTAATTATTTAAATGCTTTTGGGATTAGTTATTAAATCCATCTGTTATGCCTCCCTTGTATAATTGTTATGCCTTGATCCTTTGTCACCCTAGTTAATATTTAGTTGGTAAATATTATAGCACCAATGTGGGTTGGTTAGTGCGATTAGATTGCTTAGCCATGCCACGAATCACCTATTCATGTAAAGTGCAATTATTAACTTGACTAAGTGACTATGTAACTTTGTAATAATCTGTGTGCACTATGTGTCTTTGTGGCATGTGTTGCACTTAAATCAACTGGTGGGAAAAAGGTTTAGACCGAGGCAAGTGGAAGGAACTGTGACATGGTGGCTATGTGATATGGGAATATGAATCGTGTGTCAAATTAATTTGTGTGCCTTAGTTAGAACAATGGAAGTCTTGCCTCGGTCACTTAAGGATGAACTTTGTGCGCCATTGAACTGAGCCTCCTGCATTTACCACATGCTCGTTAGGGACGGCCTAGCATAGTAAGATACTAATTCTTGGCATTGGTTGCTCAAAGTGTAGGTTAGGCTATGTGAATAGGGTGGAGGTGTGTGCTACCATGTAGTCGCATCATGGGGACGGTTCGCCGCTTCCTCGTCTAATCGGTGTGTGTTGTACCATACATCGTGTATGGTTTGGTATGACATAAGCACATCGGGAGCATCTATGTTAAGATGAATTTTCTGAAATGCTTTGTTACGATTAGTGTTTGCAACACTGGTTGTATCTTGTGGGTAAAGTGTACAAAGTCTGCAGAGTGTAAACAATCTATTCGAATAGCCGTGTCCTCGGTTATGGACAATGCTCGGGGATTTCACACGAGGGGTAGATCTTTAAAAATTGTGTAGGAAGGGAGCTGTGTGATCTAAATCATATGGCTATGTGAATAATCTGTTTAGGTTGTATGTGTCTTTGTGAAATCAAATTGTTAAATTATTATTGTCTATTTGTTTTACTCGCTTTCAAACTATTATTTGTATTCAACTGCAAATGTTGCATTTCTGCAAAAGAACCACAAAATGCCATTCCCTTGTAATAAGCTTGCATGTATATTTGCATTTACGTGGTGTGACTTAAGTAGCGGTGTGTACTCACGCTTGTTTTAAAATAAATCAAGCAGAAGAGGAGGAGTCTTCACCAGCATTCGAGGAGGAGTTTATCGAAGGTGCCTGATCGTGGGGTCTAGATCCCAGTCGGTTGCCTGTGGTGAATCGATGGGACACCACTGCCATTTTTGTTTCCGCTGCTTTATTTCTCTATTAGCCCTGCGTGGCTTAATAATTGTAAACTCGACCATAAGGTCAAACCATTATTTATTAATCAAACTATTCGTTTATGTTACTATTCGCTTGTGTGGATCGATACTCATCTTTGTTGATACTGTGTGCACTAGCGTGATCCTGGACTAGTGCATGAAACACAGAGGGTCCAGAATTGTAATTTTGGGTCCCGACAGTGTAGCATCTGGTCGAGAACTTTGCTGTGGTCGGAGGACTGACTCAGTGGATTAAAGACTTGGAGCAAAAACACTCCGAATTGGAAAGTAAGAACTTTTCACTTAACCTTTTTCTCTCTTCAATAATTTGTTCTTCTCTAATTATTCTCCCTCATCGTATTTGGTAGATTTGGAGAAAATAAAAGAAGAAATCGTGGCTCATAAAGCCAGAATAGCTCTGCTTGAAGAAGAAATTAAAGCTAAGGACTGGTCGATCACCGAGGCGGCGACTAGTAATGAAGCACTTAACAAGAAAATTGAAGGTAATAGGTCGTAAACTTGACTTATTATCCTCCCCTAATCATGTTGTGCTTATTACTCATTTTACTCTTGTAGAGCAAATGCAAGCATTGGATAGAACAGAGAAAACTCTAAAATTTGAGCAGGATAAGGAGGCGACTCTTGAGCAAAGCATTGATGAAAAGATTCATACTTTAAACAAGATGATCTTTGATATGGGATCAGGATCGAGTCTGCCTACCTTAAGAGATCCGATAGAGAAAATGAACTACTTGAGCCAAGTTCTAGAGGATCTCAGAGGTCTGCTCAAGACTACTCGAGAAAACTATGCCCAGACCATGAAAGTAGGCGTTGCTAGTGGAGTTAGTTTTGCACTGGCAAAACTAAAGGCTTCCGACCCCTCCATTGATCTCCAAGCTGTTGAAGATGACTTCAACTGCCCACCTGATGAGGCAACCAAGTTTATGGAAGAACTTAGGCCACTTGGAGACAAAGTTGTAGAGGAGATGGTGGTCGGATCTCCATCAAGCAGTAATTAGTTTGGAGACATTTCAAGAGTAGGCCCCTGCAATGTAAAAATATTGAAAATGTATAAAAACTTACCTTTTATGTCATCAACAATTCTTTTGTTTATCCTGTTTGACTTTTTTTTAAAAATTCTCATATACTCCCTAGCCCCATCGCTTTTATAGTAGAAGAACTTTACTATACAAGCGTGTAGCCAAGAAAGAGAATGAAAGTCGAAACCATTGTTTTGAAGGTATGTAATGATGTTAAGACAAAACTGATCGTAGCAATACTAGGAAATCAATTTGGTCGGAACCAGTGTATGATTTCGACTAGTTATAGATCCTTGTTTGTCATAATCGAAATACCAAACAAAAGCTGTTGATGGTTGGAAAAAAGATATGTTGTGTTGACATAAGAAGAAATGCAATAATGTATGCAACTAGCGATAAGTGATTGTATTTATATATACAACCTAAAACTGGTCGGAAAATACTATTAAGAACAGAAGATATAGAAAAATATTTCGCAAAACATGTTCAAGCTCAAGTCCGATCGGCAAATGAGGATCGAAGAAAAGAACCGTCGCTAGGAAGCTCCTTCCAGCAAGGTGACCACGTCGAAAAGGAGAGACTTCGACTAGGAGGCTTTCCGTGTCCCACCAAAGAGCTGCACTAAAGTAGAACATATTTTTGAAATGAAGAAATATAGTCTTCATAATCTTAAATAGTATAGGTAACTATCTGAAGTTATTTTTATTTTGCTTTGTTTACTCGTATGGTCGCACATAGAATCATTCATGGAATGATTACGGCTAGGACCTATACAGCGTATGACACAGATGTCGTTGCCAAAGAGTAACAAAGATCCTATTGAAAGGATATCGGAGAGAAAAATTGTCTTCTCCAACCATAACAATAATAGATGACCAGAATATAGGTATTGATATATAAACCATATCACTCATCGAGAAAGAAATGAATGAATGTACTAATAAAGAATTGAAATAATGTACAAAATAATTAGACATAGAACTTACGCAATTGATCGATGTTCCAAGAATTTGACAAAACTTGCCCGTCCGACATGGCTAGTTTTGTTACGAAAAGGCCAAGAAACTTGCCCGTCCGGGTGACTTCGACCACAGTGTAAGGACCTTCCCACTTGGGAGAAAGTTTGTTGCGATTTTCCGATTCTCAATTTTTCTAAGAACCAGATCACCTACAAAGAAGGTCAGCGAGGTTGCACCTCACGACTATGGTACTGCAAGCATGGCTTGTTGATACAATCGTTGATCGCATTTAGGCTTGGTTTCGCTTTTCTTCAAGGAAATTGACATCGCCGAAGTCGTCGCTCATTCTGACCGTTTTCATTGAAACAATCAGTTCGAGCAGAGCCAATTTTTAATTATAGAGGAAGCATGATTTTAGCACCATAAACTAGAAAGAATGGCGTTTCACCGATCGCACGACTGGTCATGGTTCGAACGGCCCATAATACAAATGGGAGTTCTTGAACCCAAGCTCCTTACCGTTTGATTAACTGGTCGAATACTGATACCATTAGCCTGCTCAACTGCTCCGTTGCTCTGCGGATAAGCAACGGAAGCACAATGAACTTTGATACCAAGTTCGTCGCAGAATTCTTAGAATTGACCGCTAGAGAACTGGGCACCATTGTCTGTGATTATATGACTGGGTACACCAAATTGTGTGACCATATTTTTTGTGAGAAATCTCTTAGCGGCCTCAGTTGTTGTTTTAACAACAGGCTTGGCCTCGATCCATTTTGTAAACATGTCAATCATGATGAATAGGAATTCGAAGCGCCTGAGTGCTTTTGGGAAAGGTCCCAAGATGTCCAGTCCCCAGGTTGCAAAAGGCCAAGAAAAATGAATTGTTTGTAAGGCTTGTGCCGGCTGATGTACTTGTCGGATATGAAACTGACATTATACACACTTGGTCACGAGCTCTTTTGCATCATGAAGGGCAGTTGGCCAGTAGTATCCTTGCCTGAAGGCTTTACCGATCAGTGTTCTGTAGGAATGATGTGCTCCACAGACTCCTTCATGGATTTCGGTTAGCAACTTAATGCCATCCGTTTGAGATATGCATCTCATCAACACTCCGTGAGATCCTCGTTTATACAAGGTACGTTCGATTAGAGTGTATGATTTGGCTTTTCGTGCGAGACAATCATCCTCTACATCATCTTCTGGAATTATGTCATGCTGAAGATAATTGTAGATCGATGTCATCCAGTCTCTACCTTGATCGTGACAACGCCAACCGTCAACGACCTGTGGAGCATCCATGTTCCCACGATCGGTTTGCACGACCTGTAAGGAATCATACATGATCTCAGAAGGCTCGACCACCGAGGGCGAGTCGAGTTGCTCGAGAAAATCTCCGGCCGGGACGGTTGTCCTCGTGGAGGCCATCTGTGCCAACTGGTCTGCCAGAAAGTTTTCCTTTCTAGGAATATGTTGGATCTGGAAACTGAAGAAATGCTTTTCGAGTTTCCATACTTTCGCCAGATAGGATGACATCTTGGTACTTGAGCACTGATACTCTTTCCCTACTTGATTCGCGACTAGTTGAGAATCACCTTTCACTAGTAATCTGCGAATCCCGAGCGAATGAGCTGCTCGGAGTCCTGCCAGTAAACCTTCATACTCTGCCACATTGTTCATGGTAGGAAAATTTAACTGGATGGCGTACTTGATGTGTTCGCTAGTAAGGGATATCAAGACAGCTCCAGCCCCCGAACCTTTTAGCATCAAGGAACCGTCATAGTACATTGTCCACTCATCGTGGTGTTCGTACTTGGGCCCTTGGGTGGGTTCAGGGTTTGTCCATTCGGCAATGAATTCTTCTATTGCCTGGGACTTGATTGTTGTTCGTGAGATGAAATGGAGGTCGAATGCCCCTAGCTCAACCGCCCATTTTGCTATTCGTCCTGATTATTCCTTGTTTCAAGGACTTGACCAAGGATACCTGGTTGGTAATGACCACTTTGTGGGCTCGAAGTAGTGCCTTAGCTTCCTTGAAGACATAAGGAGACCATAAAGCAACTTTTGTACCTGTGGGTATCTTTCCTTTGGTCCATGTAAGACTTCGCTTACATAATAAACTGGTCGTTGGATGTTATCCCTTTCTACGACTAGTACACCGCAAACTGTCTGTGGTGTTACTGCCACGTAAATTAGCAATATTTCTCCCGATCTCGGAGAGACTAAGTCTGGGGTACTCGTAAGGTACTTTTTAAGTTCTTCAAAGGCATCGTTTGCCTCCTTAGTCCACTCAAAATTTCCATGTTTCTGAAGAAGTTTAAAGAAAGGTAATCCTTTTTCCCCTAACCTTGCTATGAAACGACTTAGCGCTACCATAGAGCCGGTTAGTTTTTGGACCTCCTTCTTCGTGGTCGGAGGGCGCATCTGGTCGATGGCCGTTATTTTTACTGGATTTGCTTCAATACCTCTAGCCGAGACTAGGAAACCGAGCAGTTTTCCAGCAGAAACTCCGAACACACACTTTTTCGGATTCAACTTGGGGTTATGTCTTCTCAAGTTGTTGAAAGTTTCTTGTAGGTCAGGAATGTGATCGCCAGCGTTGGTGCTCTTTACGACCAGATCATCAACGTAGGCTTCTAGATTCTGACCTATTTGTGGATTAAATATTTTTTGCATCAACCTTTGAAAAGTTGCACCAGCGTTTTTGAGACCAAATGATATCTTAACATAACAGTAAGTGCCATATGGGGTGATGAAGGAAGTTTTCTCTTCATCTTCTTTACACATATTAATCTGGTGGTACCTTGAATACGCATCTAAAAAACTTAGTAACTCACACTCGGAAGTAGAGTCTACAAGTTGGTCAATGCGTGGAAGGGGAAAATCATCCTTCGGACAAGCTTTATTAAGATCTGTGAAGTCGATACACATTCACCATTTCCCATTATTCTTTCTAACCATTATAGGATTGGCAAGCCACTGAGGGTGGTCGACTTCACAAATAAACCCAGCTTTGAGGAGCTTGTCAATCTCCGACTGGATAGCTTCCTTCCAATCAGGTGCGAAACGTCACAGCTTCTGCTTGATCGGTTTTTTGTCAAGCTAGAGAGCTAGCCTGTGCTCGATCACCTCTCGGGGTACTCTAGGCATATCGGACGCTTGCCAGGCGAACATGTTCTGATTTGCTTGGAGGAAGGAGACTAGCGACTCTTCCTATTTGGGGTCGAGTCTTGCCCCAACCAGAATCTTGCGGGTAGATGAGTCAGTGTTTCTTGACCCAGGTGGCGACTTGGCGCTGTCTGGAGAAGCGCCTTTGTCGAGTGGTACTTCCTTTGTCTGGTCGGAGGGCTTGGGTGTCATCTTCGGCCTCGAGTGCTTGACCTGTATGGTAGATGGATTAGCCTCTCTGGTCAGAAGTTTATCTACCAGTTCAAAGGATTTCCGATCACACACGTAAGCCATTTTCTGATCTCCTCGAATCGTGATGACTCCCTTTGGTCCCGGCATTTTCAAACTTTGATATCCATAATGCGTGGCTATCAAGAACTTGGCTAATGCCGGTCGACCAAGGATTCCGTTGTATGCGGATTCAAAGTTTACCACATCGAATCTAATCTTTTACGCTCGAAAGTTATCGCTTTCCAAACGTGGCGGTAGGAAACTTGACCTATCGGTTTAGCGGTGGAGCCAGGAACTATGCCATGAAAGGCATATTTCACTGGTTTCACCTTTAACCTGGGAACCTACATTTCTTCTAAAGCCCTCGCAAATAATATATTCAAAGAGCTACCTCCATCTATCAAGACTCGATTAACCCTACAATTATTAATAGTTGGTTCAACAATAATAGGGAACCTACCGGTCGAAGTCGAGGGATGGGGCGCCTTCTTCTTCAAGGAGATTGCCGTGTCCGACCACTTTGATGGTTTGATGATGGTCGGAGATTCGACGAGGTTGACCTCCTGCTCCATGTCCTTCAAATGACGCTTCGACTCGTATGAAGAAGACTCGCCAAAGATCATGTTGACCGTGTGTTGGGGATCCTGGTACTCCATCTCTTCATCGCCATCCTTGTCCTTTTTGGAACTCGTCTCTCTGGGTTCCTGTATTGTGGGAAATGGTCCTCTACCTGCATAATAATCCTCCAGTTTCTTTTGCCAGACTCGACAGGTGCGTAGATCATGCCCTGCCTGCTAGTGAAATGGATGCCATTTTTGTTTTTCTGGAATGCTTCGGTCGGAGCTTTTGATTTGCCTCGATCGGTGTAGTCCTTCTTACCCTTCGTGAACTTTTCAGGAATCGTTAGGACTTCCTTATCGTCGGGTCTGCGATTCTTTTTCTTCTTGAGATACTTCTTATTCTTTTTCTCTGATTTGTCCAGGTCGGGCTGGGGAATCTTGTCTTTCCGATCAATGGCTTCACACCACTCGATCGCTTCGCTAGCGGTGGCATACTTGTCAGCCATGTCAAAAAGTTCGACGGTTGTTCGTGGAGGGTTCATTGCTATGTCCTCCGTAAACCGTCGATTCCTCAGACCTGTTTTAAAAGCCTGGATAAAAGATGACTCTGCGACCTCCAGTATGGAATTACGAACCTGACTGAACCTCTTGATGTATTGACGTAGCGTCTCATCAGAGCCCTGCCGAATTCGGTGGAGATCGTCCTCCTTTCCAGAGCAGTCGTACGTACCATGGAAGTTGGCGATTAGAAGGTTGTAGAGTTGCTCCCAAGTATAGATTGATCCTACCAGTTGGTTTAATAACCACGACCAGGCAGACCCTTCGAGCATGGTGGGTAGATAATTAGCCATCACATTCTCATCGCCACCAGCAGCTCTGATGGCGGTGGTATATATTTGGAGAAACTCCAATGGGTTTTGAGTCCCATTGAACTTGTTCTGTTGTCCTGGTCGAACCGGTTAGGCTAACGCTACAGCCTTGGAGCCCTGCAAAGAAGGCTCGGCAACCCGTGATCGATTCATGGCGCCTTCTTTGGAAAGGTGCCGAATTGTAATCGGTCGGAGACCGGTTCTTGAGGTTGGAACGTTGGAGCTCTGGTGTGCCGATCCGGTCGTAGACATTGATATGATGCCTCCGACCACTTGCCTGATTTAGACGTTGTCGGAGATCGTCAGGTCCAATCGGTGGTTCTTCTCGACATGGTGGGGGAGTGGCTACCTGGAATAGTCTTCTCCCCTCGTGACTCCTTGGTCGGAATCGCCGAGGAGGTCTTGGTATCGATTGTTCCCTAGTATGACCATGCTATCCCCTGCTAAGGGAGGAACGTTGGGATGAAGTCATGGTTTGACTCCCTGAGACCCTTTGTTCCCGGTACGCTTCTGTGCATTGCATGGTCTGTTGGAGAATTTCCGATACTTGGCCTACGAGTCGTACAAAGCTTGGAGTTTCTACTAACGTAGGGTCAGAATTATTCAATAGATCTTGAACACGTCACAACTTTTGTACAGTTACCGAAGGTCTGGTCGTAGGTGTATGTAGGTCTGAACCTTCCCCCGACCTCCGGATTTGTTCTGTCCTATCAGCTACTCTTGGTGGGGCAGTGCCAGGAGAGTTAACCGATGGACGTCGATTAGCTTTGTTGCCTCCAGAAGTTGGTGCTTGACGGCCTGTATCATCTCCATCAACACGTGGTGGCGGGGCAGAATGTGTAGGACCGTGCAAGGCATCTTGATTTGCATCTCCGATCGCATTGACCTCGTGCCTCCAACAACGATCTTCCGATGAGCTTCCATCGTAACTAATGGAGAGCTTTTCAATACTTCTGCTAGAAGCTTCCACGATGGAGAGCTGTCGATGATGAGCACTTCCTGAGGTCTTCTTGGTGGACTCAGCCTGATCTGACGAATCGCCGATCGTATGCTGAGTTGCATCATCCCTACTTGGCCTACAACCAGTGGAGGTTTCATTGACACCGTTACTAGGTGTCGGTTCGCTCCTGGAATTTCCAGAAGCTGTAGGTGAGTATCTTTCAGCTATAATCTCATCGAGAGTATAGAGATTCTCGGATTGAGGTGCTGAAATTTCGTCACCTGTTTTGCCGGTCGGAAGGACCGGGCTTGGAGTGGCTTCCGAATATTCCGAGCTGGTCGGAATGGTTGGAAGCGCCACTTGTCGTAATGGTGGATCCTCATCCATCCGGTCAATTTCATCAACATTGGCGACGTGCGAACCGTCAGAGGAGGAGGAGGAGGATGACATGCCATTTTCTTGCATAGCACGAATGCATCCTTCCATGTCGAGGTCGGCGTAGTCCACCAGGTCGAACCAATTCTCCTCATTTCAAACCCCGGGCATAGTCATATCAACGATTATGGGGAATGAGTGAGGATTTGATGAGTGGAGAGTTTCTTCAGGAAACTTGCGTCTTCTTCCCCACGGACGGCGCCAGCTATCGACGATCAAATCGCCGATCTTATGAAATGAAAAAGAGGAAAATGACGCGATAATTCCTGGGAGAGAATGGGGGCCGCTCTTTATTGATATGAACTGGATTTACAAGGGGATGCCTACAACCCGACTGAGGACTAATCCTAATTACACTATATGTGAAGATTGCTATCTTGCTTGTCTCAGTTTGCCTCTTGATCTGTAGAACTTGAATTGATGTTCCGATCTACCCCTTGGTCTTCTGTGCTTCGCCCTTTAAATAACTTCCGAAGGGGTGGCGCATTACTCGGAGAAGGCGTCTCGTGAAGCGCTATGATCGGTCGGGTGCACAGCTTAACAATGTGTTTAACTGTGCGGCAGTTTAGTGCCCGAGAGACATCAAACCGCTTGGTAGTTGTTGTCAGTGTCTTTAGGACCCTCTAACCGCGTAGTATGAAGTGTACAACACATGCCATATTCATCGCATGGTAAGAATATATTCAGGATTAGTTATAAACACCAGTTCATAGCGTTTAAGTGTTATTCCGGCCGGAGGTCGGGTGCGTGATCTTGTCCGACTAGGGTACCCTTATGTAACCTCTGAATCCTTACAACCAGTGAGGTCGTTAGCCTTAGGGGTTACGACCATGAAGACGTATGGTCTTTTATTATGTATTTTTCATAATACATAGAGGTTTTAATCCTCGTCACCATGAGTTAAGGAAAATGCTCACATTAGCCCCAGTGCTCACTTTGCCTGATATACACAAGGATTTCACTGTGTATTGTGATGCATCCTGCCATGGCCTCGGCTGTGTACTGATGCAAGAAGGCAAAGTAGTGGCCTATGCCTCGCATCAGTTGCAGCCACATAGCTAATTATCCAACCCACAATTTGGAGTTAGCAGCAGTGGTTCGTGCTCTCAAAATCTGGAGACATTATCTTATCGGCAACCGGTGCGAGATTTACTCAGATCATAACAGCTTGAAGTACTTCTTTACTCAGCCGGACCTAAACCTGAGATAGCGAAGATGGCTTAAATTGATCTAAGACTATGACTTATGCATTCATTACCACCCTGGTAAGGCCAATGTGGTAGCTGATGCTCTTAGCCGGAAACTTCACTGCATGAGCACATCGATCGGAGAAAATCAACCGATGCTACATGAAGAGTTTCAGAAGCTCAACTTAGAAATAGTTAAGGAAGGTTATATTGCTGTCCTGGCACTACAACCTACTCTTGAATCACAAATCCAAGCCGCTCAGCTCAAGGATCTGGCCATAGCCGAAGTCAAGATCATTATAAGAGATGGTGGAAAATCAGAATTTTTTGAGAACGTGAGTGGATTAGTTATGCGCGGGCAGCAGCTCTGCATTCCCAATGATCAAGACATCAAGGAGCTAATCCTTAGAGAAGCTCATGACTCTCCTCTCTCCATTCATCCCAGAAACACTAAGATGTACCAAGATCTCCGGAAATAGTTCTGATGGCCAAGTATGAAGAAAGACATCGCCGCACATGTTGCCCGATGCGACGTGTGCCAGCGTGTCAAAGCAGAACACCAGCGACCCGCAGGTTTACTCCGACCCCTGAATATTCCCGAGTGTAAATGGGATGAAATCGGCATGGATTTCATCACGGGGTTACCAAAAACCCGAAAGGGGGACGACTCCATATGGGTTATTGTTGATCGCCTAACCAAGGTGACTCACTTTATTCCAGTTAAAACCACCTATAATGGAGCAAAGCTAGGAACTTTATATGGATAATATCATTCGTCTTCATGGCATGCCAAAGATCACAACCTCTGATCGAGGTCCTCAGTTCAATTCCTGATTCTAGGATAGTGTACATGAACTATTAGGAATCGAGCTATTCTTTAGCACGACATTCCATCCCCAAACAGGTGGTCAAACAGAAAGGACCAACCAAATTCTGGAAGATATGTTGCGAGCCTGCGTGCTGTCCTATAGCACAAATTGGGAGAAGTGCTTGGCATTCGTCGAGTTCTCCTATAACAACAGCTTCCAGCCCAGTCTTCAGATGTCTCCGTTCGAAGCACTTTATGGACACCCTTATTCTAGTCTAAAGTCGGAGAACGACGATTCTTCAGACTAACTGTTATCCAAGAAGCTCAAGAGCAAGTCAATGCGATAAAAAGATGCCTGAAAGAAGGATAGTCGTGGCAGAAGAGTTATGTTGACCGTCGTCGCTGTGAGCTGAGCTTCGAAGTAAACGATTTTGTTTATCTCAAGGTCTCACCACTACGAGGTATCCGCCATTTTCAAGTCCATGGAAAATTGACACCTCGGTATATCGGTCCTTACCGAATTCTCGCAAGGAAAGGTGAGGTAGCCTATCAGCTAGAGCTACCACCTCAACTTTCAGATGTACATGATGTCTTCCACATATCTCAGCTCAAGAAATGTCTTCGAACTCCTACTGAATCCATTCAGTTGGAGAACCTTGGTCTCCAACCAGATCTATCTTATTGGGAGCACCCAATCCGAGTTCTAGATGAAGCCACACGTCATACGCGGAGCCGTACCATGAAGATGTTGAGAATCCAGTGGAGTAACCACACCAAAGATGAAGCCACGTGGGAAAGAGAAGATCATCTGAAAGCCGAATTCCCGGACTTCTTTACCAATTCCTTTGAATCTCGAGGACGAGATTCTTTGTAAGGGGGGTAGGTTTGTAACATCCCAAAATCCTAATTCTGGGATTATGTAATATAAATGCATTAGGAAAAATCACTTTGATCATTTGCATATTAAATATAATATGTTGAATTTGGTTTTTGAAATTTAAAAGCAGCACTTGAACTACAATAAAAAAAAGGGTGCTAAAAAGGAATTAGATAAAACAAAGTAAATATATTCGATGAGAGAATTATTTCGGGCATATTATCCCAGGAATAATTCAAAAAAGGTTTTGTATGAAATCTTATTTAGAAAAACAATTACAAAAGAGCAAAACATAAACTTCTACGAATTTTGTAGAAATTCACAAAAGGTCTAAGCATCTAAAATTTTTTCAAAAGAAACTACATTAGGTTAGAAGCCTACACAAAAATTTTAATTAATTTTGGACTTCATACCACTCGAAAATAAAATCGGACAATAAATCAGCCGAAAATGGAAAATCCAAAACCTAACTCTTCTCTCACCTCTCTCTGACCTGTGGGCCCCACCCACAGGGTTCTTCCTCCACCTCAGCGCGATAGTGCCAGCACACGCTTGTGAGAGCTCCGCCAAGCCCGTGGTTTTCTCGCACCGCCCCCGGTTTTGCCACCAGCCACACCTGCCGCGTCACCTCACCATCAAGTCGCGCCCATCCCTGCCCAGGTCGCACCTCACTCCTGCTCGTATGACCACCAAAAGCTCCGAGAGCTCCATCGACCTGCCCAAGCTCTTCATCGTTGATCTCCGCCCCTCCGCCTATATAAAGGCCACCCCGAGCTGCGTCTCAGCTGTTCCAACTCAGTGCACATCATCTCCTTCTTCCTCTTCCACTCAATCAAGTTCTAGAGCTCAAGGAGCATGCGCCCTAATTCAGCCATGCGCTGCCACCTTTGTCCTCGACGCTGTGAAGGGTTTTGTATCACCCTTACCACATCATATCATGTGCCATTGACCACTGATGACATACCCTCACTTGATTTCGTACTCGATTCACAGGATCAGCCAAATTGACCCTCCATCCTCGTCTCCGACCAAAATCGACACTCCAGTTTTAGTCGAAGCTCTACTACACCCCAAGCCGATTCTTCACGCACTACTAGGGAACACCTCATCGCAGACGGTTCGGAACCGTCATCATAGATGGTTTCCGAACCGTCTATATTTGTTCGTTTGTGATAACAAGCAGTTATCACAAACGGTTCAAAACCGTCTGTGATACTCACTATCACGCATTTGTTTTTGTTGAAACCGCCTATGAAGGCTAGTATCACGCATGGTTTGTAAAGTAAACCGCTCGTGATATTTCTATATCACGAGCGGTTAGATTGCTTAAACAGTAACTGTCAGGATATAGAAATATCACGCATGCTTTGTAAAGTAAACCGTCTGTGATATTTCTAGTATCATAGATGGTGCTTAAACAAAACCGTCTGTGATATGCTACGTATCACAGATAGTTTTTAATGAAAACCGTCTATGATACTAGCCTTCACAGACGGTTTCAACAAAAAACCGTCTGTGATAGTTCGTCATCCTAACTACATTTTTGCTATTTTTTGGCTAGCCTCAGGAATTGCTAGCCATGCCCTCTGAAAACAAGCATGCACAATAACAGATACATCACAGATAATCAATTGTTGACAAACTCAAAATGATCATTACTCAAAATAAATTATAAAAGATCGCATTTGTTCAAGTATTGTCGCTATAGTTACAATTGGATTACAATTGAGTCAATTGTTTGCAGGTGGTTGAGAGGTGTCGGCAGGGTGATGCTTTGGGTCAACGATGGAGTGAAAATCTTCGTCGTTGTCAACGATATCTGACATGATAAAGGCACAGAGCTTCCCTCGAATGTCCGTGATCTCATCCTCAACGAGTCCATCCAAATGTATCAACAAGTCATGTCGCTAGCAAGAGTAAAGTGGTAAGCATATATATATTTAAATTTATAATTAGGAAATAATTATTTCGAGATTGACAAACCTCGGGATCCTTCCTCCTAGCTCTAATGATTTGCTGCATATGATAGCAAACGTAGATTGCACATAACTCATCATTTTTTTTTTGCTGGCGGCACTACAAAAATAGAATTACATATATAGGTATAGTTAGTTCGAGACGCGTTATTATGAAGTATGATATAGGATTATCGTGTTGTAGTGTGTACCGAAAATTTTATCCTGTGTGTTAGATCGGCGCTGCTTCCATTGTATATTCCTTCATTGGCAACATAGGCGATGAACGACCTACATGATTCCAAAAAGTTATCCTCAGCCATTTCAAACGAATGAAGACTACTATAGAGTTATGTATGGAGGAAATGAGTATACCTCTCGAGTATTCCTTTCAGAATGCTGAATTTGTGGTTGTTGCAGATTAGGGAATCAAGGTATATCACATGGTTCCTCTTTGGTATAATGACTAAAAGGATCTAGTGGTACCTACTCATGTATGTCGCTATAGTCATTAAACCTAAGTTCGTGCTACTTATAAAGTACAAATGAAATTTGTATAGCAAGTAGTGACACTTACCCCTCGTTGTAGGGCACCACTATGTACTTCTTGTCTACCTGATGATGCAATGCTGCCGCTATGTATTTCTCAACGAAGGATGGGTCTGCTTTGATGGTTTGCAAAGATACCACGTGTGGGTCGAGGAAACCCACCGGTTCTTTCCATTCCTAGACTTTTTTCCACATGTATCTATACACAAACAATGAGTTCTGATATTTATCGGTATTACATGAATGTAGAACTTGATTGTACGCACTTACAGTGTCCAACATCGTAGAAGCGAGGCGTCAAGGCCAACGAGGTTGAATAGGTCCTATAAGTCGTTGAATCCCACGACGAAGTGGTTCGTCCCGTTAAAGAAATACTCATCATTGTATCTAACGGTGATTCCAGTATCGCACCCCTTCTTTGCGGTCTTCTGTATGTACCAGGCATGCAAAGCCTGACAAGCATATCCAGCGCGCATTAATACTGCGTGGGAGCACAACAGTTTTTCAATGATGTAGTTCCTGGACATCCCAGACTTTCCGGACTTGGGAGGCGCCTTAACGTTCATCAATTTTGATTTGACCTTAACGATTGGCAGTGTCTTCCTGCGAGACGACTCAGGAACCGATACGGCGGCACGCTTTTGTTGTTCCTTCGGCGTCTTCTCCACGGGAACTGATGAGGCGGCCTTCTGAGGCGAAACATGAGGTGGAGTCATCGAGGGTCCCATTAGAGAGGAATGGTCATGTCTAGATCATGGCACTACTGGGTCCAGGGCGATGTCCTTCTTGGGCCATTGGATAAAAGTGTGCACAGCATCCCCTAGTGTTCTGATGTCTTCGTTCGGGCGAATCTTCAGCGGGACGCCCATGAAATTGTCATGTACCATATCCACCTCGACCCTAGCGTAACTCTGCGCCAGTTGGGCATCGTGCTACACTGCCCCTTCCTGGTATAGATACACCATCCCCCGCGCAGCCTCAATAGAAAGGGACCCATCCATCCTCACTTGGAGCTTGCAGGGCATTGGCCCCTACAAAACGATACGCAATTAGCTAAGACGTCCTATAGGTCTATCTTTGGTGCATTCCATAGATGTACATTACCTTGATGTCGTCTATCGGTAATTGGACGTCGTCATGTTCGTAATTATGCGGACGTGACGCTATTCGGCGTCGAGCAGATCGCTCTCAAATTAACAGGTGGCTTGTGATTGGCTCAGAGTTGATTCATTTGATCCTGCAATGTCTTTGCTAGCTTTCCTTCAAATTTTTCCATAATCATCTGTATCAACCGGTCCTCGCGCCGCCTTGGATCTCTTCCTACTCCTATACGCGCATGAGTCGCTCATGTAATCCATGACTCCAAGGCACGTTAACCCCAAGGCTCGCGTGTGACCCGGTGCTCCTTGTTTCCTGTGGTCAGAGATAGCATATCCTTCTCCCCGCTCGCTTGGAAGGAGCCTTGGGAAGTTTGGGCAGTCAATTCACGCTGCAAGAGGTCATCATGTTATTCTAGACACTATGAAGTTATGGACTTATTAACAACTAGGTAGTTCAACATATTTACCATACGTTGGGACACTTCCTAGTCTGCCGGGTTTGTGAAAGAGATGCTGCCCGAAGATGAGACTTTTGCCCTCGCTTGTAACTAGCTTCGGGAACGCGGGTATGTGATGTCAGCAAATGGAACGGTTGCGTTCGCCTCCGCCGCCGCCCATTCCTCGTATTTACCCACATACTCGCGGTGCCGAGTCTGTGCGGGTGAGTGTTTCGTGTCTAGAGAGCTTTGTGCGCCGCACTTTGCTCCTTAAATTCAGTCGTCGTCTTCATAGCGACAAAGGCGTCCCATGCTTCCCGCGTCAAGAATCCATACTTCGCAAAGGGCATCTGACCCGTGTTCACATACTTCGTGACAAGAGTGCTCTTGAAGGTCCTCCATGATTTATCCATCGTGAGCATCACCGTCTGCTCCACGCGTGTCATGTCATCGCTTCGATAGTGAACTTGCTTGAAAGTTACGTCACAAGTAGCGCCTCTCACTTCTTTCGTCAGATCCTTCCACCCTGGTGTGGTGATAGGGACCCGTTCCCTTGCAAGTATCCCATAGATGGTCCGAAATCTCGCCGCTGATCTCTTGGGACTCAGAGGGACCCCAAAGTCACTGACCTCCGTGATGACCAATCGGCCCATAGGCATTTTCGATTGTCCTCTGCCATCTCACTTCCGTATCATCTGCGGCGTCGGTGATGGCGGCCTCGTCAACGCCTCTGCCATCTGCGGCGTCGGTGACGGCGGCGAAGACGGCGCCTCTGCCATCTGCGGCGTCGGTGACGGCGGCGAAGAAAGTGCCTCTGCCATCTCGCTTACTTGCTATCTATATAAGTTACATATACAATAAAATGGATTGCAAGTGTCCCAAATTAACATATACATATGAAGTATCTCCATGTCATTTAAACTGCTAAACATATACCACATGTATATGAATGAAATTGCATAATTAATTCTAGACAAGGCACGAGGGAGGACCAAATTAACATAATCAAATGTAAATCATTCAAGTCATTTAAATTGATTGAAATGCAAAACATGTACCACATGTATATGAATGAAATTAGCACAGAGCACAAAAATTTGAAATTAATGTGAGCTCTCATATGGCGAGTTGCACAAGAAATAAACTTGGCCATCTCAGCACTAAGGTCTATTCTCTTCATAAATTGGATAAGAAACCTAAAATTCAGATTTTGAGCTCTATCCAAAGCTTAACTAGACTGACATAATAATCACATGTATAACAATCTCTTGTGATCTTTGTATAGATAGAAACTAGTGATATGAATCTTTTGCATAGATAGAACCCGAGCCCATCTTTGCCCGAGCCTACTTCATCGAGCCCGACACACTAGAGTGTACTATTTGCTTCATGCCATGAAGGATTGGCATGAAGCAAACTTACACTCAAGTGTGTTAGGATTGATGAAGTAGGCTGTGTTTCACCTAAACGTTTAGAATGAACGCCCAAGGAGTGAGCTAGCTAGCTGAATTCAGGCCTCGAGTTAGCTCCTATTCTAACACTCGTAACATTCTAGTATATTTAAATGACCAAATTATCATATACATATGAAATTTCTCCATGCCATTTAAAAAGAAGAATATGCTCAACATATTCATTATAAGAACAACTAAAAACAACATGAAGCTAAGCAAATAAGATTGCTCAATTGCTCTCAGTTGACTAATTGCATAAGACATAGTCTTTGCAATCTCAGTCCTTTGTCAAAATCTCTTCACCAATCAATTTTGATAATTACAAAATAGATCTTGAGCTCAAACTACAACTTTATCATACGTCAAGTTATCTCAGAGTAGCAGTTAAACTTTCAGTCAACAGATTACAATTTAACTATATTAGTGAAATCAAATCACAAAAACAGCACATAAAGCATTCTATAAACAGAACATCTGATCATATGCCTTCAAGATAATGCACAAATTTATATCAACAATAAGCCTAATTGACAGATTGAGAATAGAAATGCAAATATCTCACAGAAGATCAATCAGATCACAGAACATACAAGTGTAATCTTAATTCAGCTATAACTGAAAACAAAAAGTATAAAGGCTACTAATTATAACTGACCATATAAAGCAATATGACAATATGATTAAGCTCAAGTCTGTTTCTAATTATCTATTTGATTTCAGATTTTGACTATCATCACAGAGCATCAACAGAACCCATCACAGAGCAAGGGAGGGAGCGGGATAGAGCGAGTAGAGTGGTATACCAGAGGAGGCGCGAGGGAGTACTGGAGGAGGTGCTGGAGCTAGCGCGAGGAGGGAGCCGGTGACAGGCCGGAGAGGAGGATGGTGATGCTCGTCGGGTTGGAGTCGAAGCAGGGAGGCAGCCGATCGTCGGGCTGGAGTCGGAGGAGGCCGCGCGTCAGAGGAGGGAGGTGGCCGCTCGTCGGGCTGGAGTCGGAGCAGTGAGGCGGCCGGTCGTTAGGCTGGAGTCGGAGCAGGGAGGCGGCGAGCCCTAAAGGAGGCGAACGAGCGTGCGAGAGCTTAAGGGGCGTGGGAGTAGTGGAAGTGACGAGCAAGAGCAAAAACCCTAGCGCTTCCTCCTTATAAAGCCTATCACGACGGTTCTATTATAGAACCATTCGTGATAAGGAATCACGATGGTTCTTAATAAGAACCGCTCGCGTGATATGGGATGTATCACGAGGCGGTTCTTATTAAGAACCGCTCAGGATTCTTATCACGAGCATTTCTATAAAAGAACCGCTCGTGATAGCTCGAAAAACCCGTGACAACTGTGATATCCTGACAAAACATGGTGACAAGTGATTGTCAAGTCCATATGAACCTGGTGACAAGTATGATGACAATCATGACTAGTCCATATGAACCTAGTGACAAGTATGATGACAAGTTCATAACACATTTGACTTCAAAATTCATATCTAATTCAACTCAACTCTAAATCAAGTGAAACCAATTTTGATACTCCACATTACAATGAACGCCCACATTGACATCAATATCAAAGATGACAAGTCCATAACACATTAACACATGACAATTTCACGTTGACATCAAAATATATGAGAGATTACAAGTCCATAACACATGATGTTATGGAATACATTAATTACAATGGAGTAAATTCTTAATTAAAATATAGCCCTTCATGATGATCGATGCACATATAGCTAGCTTCCTGACTGGGTTCTTCCTCGAGCTTGATGTCGTTTTCGAAAGGAGGCAACTCGTCAAATTGATTGTATTCCTCCTCGTCCACTACATTGTCAACTTCGACAATCCTCCTTTTTCCATGAAGAACTACGTGGCACTTCTTATTTGCTGGGTCGGTTACATAGAAGATTTGAACAACTTGGTTAGCCAGTATGAATGGTTCGTCTTTGTATCCGACACGTTCGAGGTCCACGGTAGTGACGCCGTACTTGTTGACCTTCACTTGTGAGAGATGGACCCAACGGCACCGAAATAGAGGGATCTTGAAAAGCACGTAGTCGAGCTCCCATATCTCCTCTATTTGACCATAGTAGGAGCTCCTCAGCCCATCGGTACTGAATGCATTTATGCGGACACCGCTATTCTGGATTGTGCTCTTCCTATCCCGGGCTGCCGTATAAAATGTGTACCCATTTATGTCGTATCCTTGCCATGTGACAATTATAAATTGTGGCCCTTGTGCCAACCATAGCAGTGTATCATCACTTGATGACCTCCCAGTGATTCGCACCTTTAACCATTCGTTGAACTGACAGTTGTGTTTTCTCGTGATCCAAACCTCCGACCGTCTCGATTCTGCATTGCATTACCATGTCTTTGTGCTCGTCGATGTACGAGGACACTTGGGTCATGTGTTGCAAGACCGTGAAATGGGCTTGAGCGTACGTATCCAGATCGGGAGTGATTGATTTTCTTCCGATGGTCTCGATGGGGCACACCTATCGGTTCCACCTAAGCCATGTAGTTGACGCAGAACTCAATGACCTCTTCAGTTGCATAACCTTCGATGATGCTGCCCTCCGGTCGAGATCGATTCCGTACGTAGAACTTGAGAATTCCCATGTACCTCTCGAACGGGTACATATGATGTAGGAACACAGGGCCACATATCTTTATCTCTTTCACAAGGTGAACAATGAGATGGACCATGATATCGAAAAATAACGGAGGGAAATACATCTCAAGATGACATAGAGTCGTCACCACCTTGGCCTACAGAGCATCTAGTCCTTGGGGATCGATGACCTTCTGAGCAATTGAGTTGAAGAAATAACACAACCTTAAGATTGCCACTCGGACCTTGTTCAACAAGCTACTCCTAATTGCAACAGGAAGCATTTGTGTCATCAGCACATGACAATCATGAGACTTTATACCAATTAATTTTAAATCTTGCATAGAAACAAGTTTCTTAATGTTAGCGGATAACCAGACGGGACTTTCACACCATGCAAGCTCTGGCACAGTTCATTTCTCTCAGCCTTGGACAGAGTGTAGCAAGATGGGGGAAGGTACGTTCGTCCTGTATTGGTCTCTTTCGGTGCTAACTCAGTCCTTATGTTCATATCAACCAAGTCATGCCGTGCGTTTACACCATCCTTTGTTTTGCCACTAATGTTCAGTAAGAGACCAATCAAGCTATCACATACATTCTTCTCTACGTGCATGACGTCGATGTAGTGACGAACTTCTAAGTGCTCAAAATAAGGCAAGTCCCAAAAAATTGACCGCTTCTTCCAGATGTTCTACTGACGGGTTCTTAATTTACGTCCCTTCCCAAGCACAACATCGATATCCTTAACCATATCATAGACCTCTTTCCCTCTAAAAGCCCTTGGAGCTGAACCGTCCTCCTTATTTCTGTCGAATTGTTTCTTCATCTTGCGATATGGGTGACTCCTGGGAAGGAACCTACGATGACGCATATACACAGTTTTGCGCGAGTTGTTCAGCCATACACTCTCTGTAGCATCTAAGTAGTGTGGACAGGCTTTGGCTCCTTTTGTACTGAAGCCCGACAGGTTACCAAGGGCAGAAAAATCATTGATGGTGCAGAACAACATGGCATGTAAAGTGAAGTTCTCTCGTTTGTACGCATCTCATACATGTACCCTTCGCTCCACAAAGGTCACAAGATCTTCCAAAGAATGGTGCTAGGTACACATCAATATCATTCCCGAGTGTTGCTTCGCCCTTCGATAAGTAGTGACACCAAAATGTACTTCCGCTTCATACACAGCCAAGGAGGAAGGTTGTACATATATAGATTCACGGGCCAGGTGCTATGTCGGCCCCTCATGTTACCGAAAGGATTCATTCCATCCGTACTCAACCCTAACCTTATGTTCCTCGATTCCGCACCGAACTCTTCGAAGCTCCGATCGAAGTTTCTCCACTAGGCAGAATCAATAGGGTGTCTTAGCTTTTCATCTTTCTTACGCTCCTCCGAGTGCCAACGCACCAATCTTGCCTCCTTTGGGTTCGCAAATAAACGCTTCAAACGTGGGATCACAGGCAGATACCACAACATCTTAGTAGGAGGTCCTTACTTCACCTTAGCAGTATTCTGACGTTTGTATCGGGATGCTTTGCACATGGGACATACATGCATGTTTGCATACTCTTTACGGTAGAGGATACAATCGTTCGGACATGCATGTATTCTTTCTACTTCCATTCCCAATGGACAAAGAACCTTATTTGCTTGGTAGGTGGTGCTGGGCAACACGTTTCCCACTGGAAGGATGTCCACTAGGAGACCTAACAACGCCTTGAAACTCTTGTCGGACCAACCGTGGCTTGCCTTTAATTTAAGCAGTTCAATCACGGTTGACGACGTTAGTATTCTTCCATACCAGGAACAAAGGTCTCACCAAGTCCTCCATTAAGCCCGCGAATTTACAAAACTCTCTCATTGTAGTTCTCTTCTGCATCACGTAGCATCTGATCCAGATTGTCAACGTGCGACCTATCCTCATCAAAAGTACAGTCCACATCTGGCACATCGTTGACTTCCTCAGCAATGTCGTCATTATTAACTTCTGGTATAATCTGCTCTTCACCGTGGCTGGTCCAACATGTATACCCTTTTTTGAAACCCCTTCAAATTAAGTGCGCTTCGATTTGCGCCGAGTTGTTAAACATCTTCAGATTACCGCAATCAATGCGTGGACAATACATAAAATTTATCCCCTTCTTCAACATATCCTGCTCGGCGGCTCTTCTAAAAGCAACCACGACATTAATGTACTCTTGACTCACACGGTTCACACCGTACATCCAGTTTTGGTCCATCTACGCTACGCATGTAACAAATTAGTGTTAAATTAGATTAATAAACCGCAAGTACGTACTCTTCCTATTTACCAAACATACTTAAATTGATTAGCGATTAATTTATAGCAAACATAAAGGGTTATAGATCATTACCCTCGGAGCTCACGAAGAAAATATCAAATATCTCTCGAGAATTCTCTCCTTCTCCTCCCTTCCTCCTCTCCTTCTCCTCCCTTCCCTCTTTGTCGGCGGCACAATGGGCTTCCTATTTACCAAACATACTTAAATTGATTAGCGATTAATTTATAGCAAACATAAAGGGTTATAGATCGTTACCCTCGGAGCTCACGATGAAAATACCTAATATCTCTCGAGAATCCTCGCCTTCTCCTCCCTTCCCTCTCTATCGGCAGCGCAATGGGCTTCCTATTTACCAAACATACTTAAATTGATTAGCAATTAATTTATAGCAACATAAGAGCATCTCCAGTGTATTGAACTGATGCCAGTTCAAAGAGATACCACGTAAGCATTCAAAGAACTAGTCATTTTTCCCCCAATGTATTGATCCGATTCTTACTCTTAAGTGGGACCGACATCTTATTAAAAAAATCAGAAAAGGAATAAAATTTCTCTCAACCGCTCTCTCTCTCTCCATTTCCTTCCCCCTCACAGAACTTAATGCACGCATATGCTAACCACCCAATGAAAAATATTATTCTATTCACTTGCATCCGAATGCAAAGTTTGCATCGATTCCTAGAGTTTTGCTTCGGAATCGGCAGCTTCCAACGTGTGGAATCGGTTCTTAGAATTAAATCTAGCCATTTGAACCGGCTAATTAAGCATGTACATTGCAGATGCTCTAAAGGGTTACAGATTGTTACCACGAAAATACCAAACCTCTTGAGAATCCTCTCCTTCTCCTCCCCTTCTCCTCCCTTTCTCCTCTCCTTCTCCTCCTTCCTCTCTGTCGTGCATGCAAAGGGGAAAACACACAGGTGGCGGCTCAAATGGGAATGGGCAGGGGGTCTGGTCCAGGAATTTATAGCGCGAGGATATCACAGATGGTTCTCATTATGAACAGTCTGTGATATACAACTATCACCGACGGTTTTTCAATACAACCGTTGGTGATAGTTCACAGACGGTCTTTATTGACAACCGTATGTGGTATAGGAGATTATCACAGACGATTATTTAATAGAACCGTCGGTGATAGTTCACAGACGGTCTATGTTGACAACCGTCTGTGGTATAGGAGATTATCACAGACGGTTATTTTATAGAACCGTCGGTGATATTTCACAGACGGTCTGTGTTGACAACCGTCTGTGGTACAGGAGATTATCACAGACAGTTAATTAATAGAACCGTCTATGATAGTTCACAGACACTACAACACAAAAGCCCTGTAGAGACGCCTATTTTATGTGTTAAAGACGTTTTCAATCATCTCTATAGCATCGTAGAGCCGTTTTTGTAAAACGTCTCTGGAGCGCCTCCCCACGTACCGTGTCAAAGATCATAGAGACGTATTGTTAAGCGCGTCTACAATGATATGAGTCGTTTAGATTGCGTCTCTACAAGCTTGAAGACGCTTTCATATATGCATTTCCATATTGTCTCTACTCTCCCTAGTGACGCTTTATTGTGTGCCAATGATATGAGTCGTTTAGATTGCGTCTCTACAAACTTGGAGACGCTTTCATATATACATTTTCATATTGTCTCTGCTCTCCTTAGTGACGCTTTATAGCGTGCCGAGAAAGATAGATACGCATTCATAGACGTATTTAGATTGAGCTAGAGACGTCATTTTTTATTTTGTTCAGTAGAAATATTTTATCGCTAAACAACAATGATTCAAAGGGTACAATATCACATATTTTCATAAGTTTCAGAGTTTAGGTAAAACCATTTCAAATGTAGAATTACATTGTCGATATATTAAAAAACTAGAAGAAAAAACATAGACACTCTGTTGCGGAGTGAATCGAGTTAACAACTGAATCTAGCATCCACATACAAAGGTGCAAACACACCGAAAAAAAATTTCTACAAATCCTATAACTGAATCAGGCGATGAGTGGTTAGAGGGCAGCGACAGCGGTGACGTCTTCAGGAACAAACAGCCTAATCCACCTCCAAATAACAGAGCCTAGTACCTGTTCAGTGATAAACTAGTTTATTATGTCTATTCATGTCTCAAAAACAAATCATGCACGCATAACATAAGAAGGGTTACATTTATCGAAAACAAAGGAAATATACAATACGAAATTGAAAGCACAGGAACCGCAAGGATACTTTTTTTAAGTAGAAAATTGTGAAGATAGAAATGATAAAACATAAGAAATAGTCTCTTCAATTTTAGTTGGCAGAAATAGAGTGTTTATTAAGGTTAAGTCCTCCGCTAACTCAAATCAAAATGAAAAACCTATGAACTAAGAAGGAATAACTGGAGATGTTCACACTGTTACAACTCCAAAATGGAAGTCTCTAAATTAATTCGAATGTTTAGGCTCTAGAGTTTCCATTTTCTAGTACACTGATCCTGTGCTCATACTGGAACTTACTTTGAAAGAAGAAACCCATAATTAAGCTCTATGCACACTTAATCCAGCCTCTTGCAGAAAAGGCAATCATTTTTGCCGCACCAATCTAGATTGAGATCAAGGAAAGGAAGTTGATTAAATTATTGAATCACTAAAACCATAAGTTCAGTGACTAAGAAAAAAACATGGTGAATAAGCACAATATAGAAAAGGTTTCATCTTTGATGGCCAATAAAAGCAGGACACCACTGTGTGCATCATGAAAAAAATAATATCACTTTGGATAAAACAAATTCAACAATAGTCGCTATCTCAATATATCAGAACTTGTGAAGCATTGGACGATAACCACAATCGAGGAAAGGATAAGAAATAGAGCAAATAGTGCTCGCCTCGAGACTCGATCAGCTTCATCCTGTCCTAGATTACAAGCAAAGTGAAATAATTATTGGAGTACAAGATAGACAAAGAGAAAGCTCTTGGTACTGTTTAACAAGAAATTTTCATATGGAATCTCCAGAAAAATATTCTCAACAAATGTTTTGTATGTATGAAGTTTACTTGGCAGTGAGTTTACAGCAAACAAAGGACTTTAAAGGGTTAGGTCCAAAGCAAGAATATATAAGCGATAAGTGATGGCAACCAACTCAAACATACCAAAAGAAATGAAATTGGATCTTCTTTACGCTTGAAAGATCTTTCACAATGACAATCATGAGATAAATTACCCCAACCAAGCGCAATGCATCAACCGCCATACCGAATCTTGTCCACCACAACCAAATAAGTTTATACCTCACACCGCCAAAGACAAAGGAAAGTAGCAATATGTAAATCAAGAGAAACTACACTCGCTCAGATTTCATTTAAGTTAAACAAACTGTCTTTTTAACAAATTTTCATATCCCATCATTATCCCCTTTACTATTTTTATTTCAATTAATTTCATCCTCCTTTTGCCCCTTCCTATTATCTTGGCAAAATGTAAACATGAATATCAACTACTTCAAGATTCCTTGATGTGTCTCAACAGGTAATGCTTGATATGTTAGCACTGCTTTTGAAGAGTTTGACGAAAAAACATTGCTAACAATACAACTAAGAGTGAATTATGATCCAAAAGATATAGACAAATGAGGTTATTTACAGTACATGCAACAAAATACCACTTTATAAAGATGACTATTTCCCACACAATAGAGCAATTGAAGCAAATTGACGCAAATGGTAGCAATCCCATTAGACATTAGGAGCTTACGGCAATCCCAGTTGCCAATCAAATGTAGTGGCGCCCATCGGCAATGAACTGACACTAAATTTAGTGCTAGACCTGGACATGGATGAACCAAAAAATCAGTTCACCCTGACTGACATGACAAATAAATCTACATACTGTTGTGCACTTGTGTTCAATTGCAGAGTTGGGGACTACAATCCTCATTGATACTCACACATCATGAAGAATATTTTCCAGATTGCCAATGTATTAATGTGCGTTGTTTCAGGTAAAAAAAACCTACATCCTAAAGCGACAGCAACTCACAGCATCATAGCAACGTTGGCAGCTGATATCTTCCAGCAATTAAACCACAATTGCATACAAACCACCTCAAAACTAAGCTAATTCGTATCAGTGATCAAAGCAATTCGACACC
Organism: Phyllostachys edulis; assembly: GCA_036346405.1. Lineage (NCBI taxonomy): Eukaryota > Viridiplantae > Streptophyta > Magnoliopsida > Poales > Poaceae > Phyllostachys > Phyllostachys edulis. The sequence goes on from CM070550.1 coordinate 71,864,925, forward strand.
AGCTCAAATTATCCTGAATCTTAACCACTCTTAGAAGCACACAAATCGCATGGGTTTGTGTTGAAACCAATCGAAACCTAAGCTAAATTTCTAAATTTCTTCAGTAACACCTCGGTTATGAAACAAAGCCCACACACACCCACCAAAAGTGATATAACTAACATAACCAAAGAACTAGAGCTCTCACCGATCTCGTGGCGAGCAACGGCATCGAGGCGATGGAGGCACCCTCGTCGAGGTGGCGCCTAGCAATGGCATCCGCCGTGGCGTCTTCTTGGCTGCAAGGCCGACAATGGCAAGCACCCGGACCGCCAGAAGGGCGCGCGAGCCCCGCGCAGCACTGGTGGGAGCACGGAATCAATGAGGTAGAGCCCGAAAGCGGCGACCGCGAGGTTAAGGCTCCCCACGAGGAACGAAATCACCTCACTACTACGTAAATGCTATCTATCGACGCCGATCACGAGCGGTTCATCGAAACCGCTCAGATAACACAATCTCGACGGTTTTGTTACCCACCGCCTGCGTGTTATTCTCCGCGTTAAAACCGCCAGCAGTGAAGATGTCATATCACGAGACGGTTCATGTTTGGAACCGTCTGTGATACTTCACGAGCGGTTCCCAAACATGAACCGCTCGTGATATTACCCAATATCACGACGGTTTTTTTAGAACCGTCAGTGATACTTCACGACGGTTCCAAACATGAACCGCCTCTGATATTTCCCAATATCACGAGGCGGGTTTTATTAAAAACCGTCCGTGATAATTAACTCATCACAGACGTATATGTATAGCTCCGCCTCCCCGGCCAAAACAGATATAGTCTTCTTGATCTCCATATCTCTGGCGCTACGATAGGTCCATCGCCGTTCCGTGCCCGGTTTGAGTACATCGCCTCACCTCACTGAGCCGGCCTGGTCCATTTCAGCTGTATATTGTCGCCGAGTAGCTTGCCGCCGTCGCCTCTGTTCACCGATCGACGACCCAGCCGCGCCTTGGACCTTCCCGACTTTCATTGACACCTTCCTCGTGATCGAGGTGAGATCTTTGAAGCATAAGCATCCTTTAATTTGAGTAGTTTCAGCGTTTACGCCAAATCGCTAGTTCGGCGCCTCCATGTGGGACATCACCGTCGGTTCGCCTCAGCGAGACCTTAGGGCCGAGAGCCACGACTATATAGCAATGCGATGTCACCCCTAAGCCCGCTTTGAGCTTCAAATTAATCCTCTTGTTTTTAATCATTTAGTTAATAAACTAACGAGTCTATGACATGTGGGACCGCCATAGATTTTATAAATAAAATCATGAAATAAAAATGAGTCAGCGACAAGTAGGGCCCACATGTAAGTTAATAAAATCCAAAAATGTAAAAATGAAAAATCGTAATTAAGCCTCGTAAAATACGCTTTGAAAGTCATCACCCTTTTATTTATTTTCGGGGTTTTCAATACGAACCGTGTGATGGACCGGTTGGATGTACACCGAGAACCGTGTGAGTGAAGAGTACATTAATGGCGTGTTCGCTTTTACAAGAGCCGCCGAGGAGGATATGTTGAATAAGGGCGGAATATATGTCTTGTCCATCATTGATCGCGAGAATCAAGATGTTTAACAACCGAGCGCAGATCGAAGCACACTTGATTCAAGGGGTTTCAAAAGGGTTATACATGTTGGACCATCACGGTGAAGAGCATATTATACTGAAGTCAACGATATGCATATTATACAGAAGTCAACGATATGCCGCCAATGATGTCGATTGTGGTTCCGATTCGGATAGGCCGCACGATGACAATCTAGATCGAGATGCTTCGATCTGAAGGAACTGTGATGAGAGGGAGTATGTTCAATTCGGGCGTGATGGAGGACTCAGAGAAACTTTTGTTCCCGGCCGCAAGTCGGAATACACAAGGTTGTCATCCGTGCTTAAACCGCTGAAATTGAAGGCAAGCAACGGTTGGTCCGACAAGAGTTTCACGCAGTTTATTAGGTCTCTTAGCGGACATGCTTCCTGAGGGAAATGAGTTGCCCAAAACCACCTACAAAGCCAAAAGGTTCTTTGTCCATTGGGAATGGAAGTAGAAAGAATACATGCATGTCCGAACGATCAGATCCTCTACCATAACGAGTATACAAACATGCATGTATGTCCGTGTGCAACGCATCCCGATACAAGCGTAAGAAGCAATCGGATGACGACGAGGAATCGAGGTGAAGAAAGGACCTCCTACTAAGGTGGCGTGTATCTTCCTGTAATTCCCGCTTGAAGCGGTTTTTGCGAACCCAAAGAATGCAAAAGCTGCAGATTGGCACTCGAGGAGCGTAAGAATGACGGAAAGTTAAGACACCTCGCCGATTCCGCCAAAGGAGAAACATCGATAGGAGGTTTGCGACTTCGTGTGGAACCGAGGAATATAAGGTTTGGATTGAGTACAGATGGAATGAATCCTTTCGGTAACATGAGCAAATGACATAGCACTTGACCTGTGGCGCTCAGATCTACAACCTTCCTCCTTGGTTGTGTATGAAGCGGAAGTATATTTTGTTGTCGATACTTATCCAAGGGCGAAGCAACTCGGGAATGATATTGATGTGTACCTAGCACCATTGATGGAAGATCTAAAAATACCGTGGATTGAAGGGTGCAGGTATGGGATGCGTACAACGAGAGAACTTCACTTTACGCTCCTTGTTGTTACGCACCATAAATGATTATCCCGCCCTTGCTAATCTGTCGGGCGAGTACAAAAGGGCCAAAGCCAGACTCACCGCTTAGATGATACCGAGAGTGTGTGGCTAAATCACTCATGCAAAACCGTACATGCGTCATCGTAGGTTCCTTCGAGGGCTCACCCATACCGCAGATGAAGAAACAATTGACGGAGAGAAGGAGGACAGCCAGGCTCCAAGGCATTTAAGCGAAAAGAGGTCTATGATATGGTTAAGGATTTAGATGTTGTGCTTGGAAAGAGATGTAAATCGAGGACAAGTAAGAAGAACATGTGGAAGAAGAGATCAATATTTTGGGACTTACCTTATTGGGAGCATCTAGAAGTTCGCCATCTTGCATCGACGCCATGCATGTAGAGAAGAATGTATGTGATGACTTGATTGGTCTCTTCTTCAACATTCGTGACAAAACAAAGGATGGTGTCAACGCATGCGGCTTGACTTGGTTGATATGGACATCGGACTGAGTTAGCACCAACAAGGACCGATAAAGACTAACGTATCTTCCTTGCTTGTTACACTCGTCCAAGGCCGAGAGAACCGAATCGTGCGGTGCTTGCATGGCGTGAAAGTTCCGTCCTTACTCCGCCAACATGAAGAAACTTGTTTTGATAAAAGATTTGAAGTTAATTGGCATGAAGTCTCATAATTGTCATGTGTTGATGACACAAATGCTCCTGTTGCAATTAGAAGTATTTTGCCGATCAAGGTCCGAGAGACAATCATGAGGCATGTGTTATTTTTTAACACAATTGCTCGAAGGTCATCGATCTCGAAGGACTAGATGCTCTGCAGGACGAGGTGGTGACGACACTATGTGATCTTGAGATGTATTTCCCTCCGTCGCTTTTTCGATATCATGGTCCATCTCATTGTTCATATTGTGAGGAGATAAAGATGTGCGGCCCGTGTTCCACGTAGCATGTACCCGCTCGAGAGGTTCATGGGAATTCTCAAGTCATATGTACGGAATCGATCTCGCCGAGGGCGGCATCGTCGAAGGTTATGCAACCAAGAGGTCATTGAGTTACGCCGATTACATGGCTCAGTCGAACCGATAGGGTGTGCCTCGATCTCGCCATGAGGGAGGCTCGAGGGTATCGGGACCATCGGAAGGAAAGCAATCACTCCAAATATGGATGCGTATGCTCAAGCCCATTTCACGGTCTTGCAACACATGACCGAAGTGTCCTCAGATATCGACCAAAGACAAGGGGCGTGCTTGACAATGTAATCCGCTGCGGCGGATGTTTGGATCACGAGACAACACAATGAGACGGTTCAACCAATGGTTGAAGGAGCGACTTGCTAGGAGCTCGTCAAGTGATATCTTGACATGGTTGGCAAAAGGGCCAACATTTACGATTGTAACATGGCGAGGATACGACATAAATGGGTACACATTCTATACGCAGTTCGGGATATAAAAACACTAACGGTAGCAGCGTGTCCGCATAGATGCATTCAAGATCGATGGGTGAGGAGCTCCTACTATGGGCAAATAGAGGAGATATGGGAGCTCGACCACGTGCTTTTCAAGATCCCCTATTTCGTGCCGTTGGTCCATCTCCCACGGTGAAGGTCGACAAGTGCGGCGTCACTACCGTGGACCTCGAACGTGTCGGATACAAAGACGAACCATTCGTCTCAAGCAACCAAGTTGTTCAAGTCTTCTATGTTACCGACCGGCAAATAAGAAGCGCCACGTAGTTCTTCATGGAAAAGGAGGATTGTCGGAGTTGAGAATGTAGTGGGCGAGGAAGAATACAATCAATTTGACGAGTTGCCTCCTTTGGAAATGGCATAAGGGTCGAGGAAGAAGAACATGACTAAACTAGCTACATACGCGTCGATCATCATGAAGGGCTAATTTTTAAAGATTAATTGAACAATGTGTGTATATGTATATACATTCGATGAATGGTTAATTTTAGTTCATTTGAGTTAATTAATTGATTTGTACCGTGAAATGGATGATGATTGTTTCTCAAATGAATGTGAATTGGATGTATATACATGTACTTGTTGTCTTTTACGCTTGTTTGAGAGGGCATGGCTAGCATTTCTGAGGCTAGCCAATAAACAGATCGATCTAGATATTAACCAATACAAAATAATATCACGAGCGGTTTGAACTACAGCATCGTCTCACATGTATATCACAGACGGTTGTTTATCAAAACCGCTCATGCTACATGTATATCATGAGCGTTGTTTATTAACACCGCTTGTGATACATCATATATCATGAATGGTTCTAAGTTATAACCGCTCAGGATACATCATATATCATGCATTTGTTGTTTATTAAAACCGCTCATGATTCATCACATATCACAGAGCGGTTGTTTATTAAAACCGTCGTGATATATCACATATCACGAGCGGTTCTAAGTTAGAACCGCTCAGCGATAGGTATCATCCTGAGCGGTTCTAATTTAGAACCGCTCGTGATGTCCATCCCTATTTACATTCGGACTCTAGCTAGGGTTTGCCGCGCCGCCACTCTCAAACGATTAAGTTTCTCAACTCCTCTCGCTCCCTCCTCCCCGAGCCCGCCGCCACCGTCCTCGACGCCTCCTCCTCGAGCTTGGCGCTTCTCCTCCCGATCCCGCCGACGCCGCCTCCTCCTCCAAACGCGCCTCCCCGAGCCCACCGAGCCTCCTCCTCCACCCGTGGCCTCCCCCCCACCCCCGCGCCTCCTGCCCCGAGCCCGCCTCCTCCTCCCAGGAGCCAGTAGCGCCTCCCGCCTTCGCCGCTTCTTTGCTCGTCTTGCCCTCGCCGTCGTCCGTCTCGTTGACGCCCAAAGGTAACCAATGCCGAAGTTACCGATCGATCCCCACGCCCTTTCCTAACTATTTCTATCAATAATCTGTCATGGTCCTTCATGATAATTGTACATGTTTTAGGAATTTGTATTTGTTCTAGTCGATTATTCATATGGTATTTGTTTTGATATCGCTCTCGAATACATTGCAATGATAATTCTATTTCTTGTGAAGATGTCTTCCGCTCATTCTCGAGTCATCGCCGCTCATGTGTCCGATGATGCACCATCCTCTCGAACAATATCCAACCGCTGAGAAGAAGAGGAATATCGAAAAGGCCCACGGGCCGATTTACCATCACGGAGGTCGATCACCGGGACCCTATCAATCCTCGCCGAGCGGCGTCCGCATTCCGGAGAATGGTGGAATAGTTGCACGGAACGGGTCAAGATCACCTATGATTCGTGGAAGGTGGTGCCCGACCATCTAAAACTGCTCAGGCCGGGCGGAAATTCTCGCATCGCTCGAGATCCCTAAGAACTCCCCGACTCCGTGTGCGACACGCGTTACTCTGCGCAAAGCGTGGAAGAACTTCAAGAGCACGCTTGTCAAGAACTACGTGGAGAAGGATCTGCCGCCCTTCCACAAGTATCTATTCTTGGAAGAGTCCTGGCCGAAGTTTGTGGCGAAGAAGACGACAGATGAATTTAAGAGTGAAAGTCTGGCGCACACGGCCCTCGAGCAAAAACAAGCACCCCCACGACTCGGCACCGCTGGTATGCGCGTAAAGCTCGATATGGAGGATCAGAACAGCGAAAAGCGCTTTGAATCTCTCCTGCTATTTCCGAGATCACTAATGTGCGCTACCGACGGTGGTTATTTGCGAGGTTATGTATTCGCCCACGGGAAGTGTACTTTCCAAACCCGAAGACCGTGAAGTGTCCCAACGCCGGTAAGATATCGAACTACCTAGTTTGTAATTACTCCATAACTTCATAGGAAGTGAAATGACATGTCGGGCTATATTGCGATAACGTTGAGTGCACAATCTTCCCAAGGCTCATTCCAGCGGATAGGGAGAAGATATACTCTCTGCGCCCTAGGAAACAAAGGAGCATCCCGTCGCACGAGAGGCGCCGGTGTTTTTGTTACATGGGAACAATGGTTCCAAGCGGACTCGGATCGCATCGAGTAGGAAGAGAGCCAAAGCCGAGCACGATGCAAAGCTACGAGAGGATCTTCGCATCCTCGAGATGAGCTCATCGAAAAATTCAATCAATCCTTTGAGGAAAGGATTCGTATGCTCGAGCAAAAGCAGATAGAGACCTTTGAGGAAAGGATTAAGGATTGCAAATGCCAAGTCGGTTGGAAGCCCTACCCCTACTATACCACTAGCCCCCCCAAACATCCGAGTAGTCAAGCGTCCAACCCTAACCCTACCACAATAGGTGATGACAGATTTTCCGTCGATGACATTCGGTAATAATTATTATCTCTGGAATGCTCAATCCATTGATAGGCTGTTGGAGTAGCTAATTTTGTATCGTTATGTACGAGGTGGCTACGGCGCAAGCTCCAAGTGAGATATGTCTTTGTTGCCCTAGATCTTTGCTTGGGGCAGTGTATCCATCCGTGATCGGAGCTTTGGTGCACGGTGCAAATCTAGCGCGGGTTTCGCAAAAGTGAATGTGGGCGGTGTTTGTGCCAATTTGAGGTCGTCTCGCCGAAAATTCCCCAAACGATGAGGTCATGACTCTAGGGCAAGCCGTTGGAACATTCATCCAAAGGGCCCAAGGAGGACATCCGCTGGAGCTACTGCTCGGTGTCAACTTCACGGAATGTCTGCAGCGGCATCAAGTCCACGGACTGGACCGCACCGGCTTACTCGTGACCGACATGGCAAGGGCCCGCAGCATCACATGCATCTACACCTCGTGCTCGACCGACTCTTGTGAAGTCGACCTATACAAAGCGAGGCAGCAAGGGCAAGGGCAAATCGAAGACGATCGAGTCCTCTCCTAATATCCCCTTCTTGCCGCTGGCGGAAATACAAGCCGAACAAGCCGTTGCTCGAGAAGTTAGACAAACCCTACCCTAGGACCGGATTGCACGGAATTGCATGCATGGTACATGGAGCATATCCAACAAGCGGTTGATCAACAATGCTCGGGTGTCACCGTCAAGTTCAAGGAGCATCATTTTAACCATGTGTATCAAGACGCCGTTTTCACGGTGACCTTCGACGACTTGTTCATCTCTTCAACCTCGACGAGCTCGACGCCTCAATCATACGATCTTTGACCTTCGTAAGTGTGTACAATCACGGTCCAATGTTCGTAATATCAAAAAATGTTATATATAACTCCTAGCTTTTGTATAATAGATACATGATCTGTGAAGCCGAAAGAAGGAAATCACCGGTAGGTTTCCTCGACCCACACGTTGTCTCTGAGCAAAGCATCACGGCGAATGCAACATTCGTCGAGAATTACGTTATAGATTTTTTCATGGCTCACCGCAACAAGGAATTCATACTTTTGCCCTACAACCAGAAGTAAGTAGTGTTGCACTACTGGCTATACTTGTTGATTTGTACTTTATAAGCAACACGAACTTAGGTTTAATGACCATGCTGACATACCTGTGTAGGTTCCATTGGATTCTAATTGTAATTATACCAAAACGGAAATACGTAATATACCTAGTGTCGACGATCGAATCGCCGATCTTACGAAAATAAACGAGGAAAATGACGTGAAATATCACGGAATGGAATGGGGTCGCTCTTTATTGATATGAACTGGATTTACAAGATGTGGCTAAGTACTACCCTGAATTACATCGAATGGAGGAATGTAACAAGACAATCGGACTTAGAATATGAGTCTAAGGCTGATTATCTAACTTCTAATTCCACCGCTTAGGCTTCAGTGCATATCTTTGCCTTGGCCTTGTTTTGTGTGTCGCCTATCGTCTCCCTTCTTGTCTCTTGTGCTTCACCTTTAAATAACTTCGAAGAGGTGGCGATTACTCTGGAGAAGACGTCCTCGGTGAAGCGTTACGATGGTCGGAGCGGTAGAAAGTTAGCAATGTGCTAACTTCCTTGCGATTGCTTGTGAAAAGCTTAACCGTAGGGTGGTTAATAGTCGGTGTCTCGGGGTTGTACCATCGCATGGTTTGGAGCATTATAACACGTGTTCCATTCATCATACGATAAGAAATACCGATTCGAGAATTTTACTGGCGGTTATCCGGTGGGATTAGGCACAAAGCCTCATCCCACCAGTGGTACCCATAAGTAACCTCTGGAATACTAACGACCGTGGAGGTCGTCGGTCTTAGGGTTACGACCATGAAGACGTATGGTCTTTTATTATATATTAAAATAATACATAGATGTTTTAATCCTCGTCGGCTAGCCCCTAACTTTAAATGAACTGGTCGTGTATATACCTTTTCCGATGAAATCGTATCGCGCAACCCATTTAATGTCGTGGTATCTGAAGTGATCTCATGTTCACTTTAAAGTTGAGAACTTGCCTTGGGAAGCGAAGAGTTCCTTCTGTCGTTTGAACAAAAAAGCTTTTTGTCGGTTGGACTTTTGTAGAAATCCTTGAAAGTATCGGAAGGTTATAAGATCTCCTCTCATTGGGCTCTTAGAATTTTTATGCTTCCGAATCCCTTCGATCCCCTTTAGCTTCTCGCCAAGAAATCCTCCGAGTCTTTTCTGTTCTTGAGCCACAAAGTCTCCAACTTTTGCTACTCATTCTTGAGGTTTTTCGCCATGTCGGAGCAGATTACAAAGTGGTTGCCTTGAATTGGGCAAGAAAAACTTCGAGGCCTTGAAGAAGATGGGAATGCTCCCAGATAGGAATCGATTAATTGGAGACCGGCGATCGGAGAGCATTTTCCGAGCCGTGAAGATGGCGAAATCCTGTTTTCTTGCCTACATCGAATGTGGGCCGAGATCTCTGTACACAAATTCCTCCTCCGCGTTCTTGAACATTACGGGTGGAATTGGTGAATTTGGCCCCAAATTCGATCGCAAATATTAGTATTTTCATATTTGTGCGAGGCATACCGGAATACAACCGAACTTGAAGCTCTTTAGTTATTTCTACCGCATGGTGATGGGAAAATCTGCGGCAAAATCTGAGGCAGCTCTGGGAATGCACATTGCGTCTTCATGACGGAAGGCCGATGAGTACATCTTCATGTCTGTGAAATCTTCGTGGTCGTCATGGAAAAAGTACTGGTTTTACATGACGGTTACGAAAGACGATGGCCTCTACTTCGCCGGAACTAGAGCAAGTGAAAACTCCAAGTGGAAGGAAACCGTAAAGAAGACAGGGATAGTCAAGAGATGGGCGGATGCCATCTCGACTTCGTAGTCGAGGGCTTGACTTCGTGGCATGTGGTGAAGGATTTTACCCTTCGCCAGATTAGCCCATTGAAGCTCCGGACTCATTCCCTGCTCTGGTGCCTTGATCGTGATGAAGCTACCTCAGAAGGTGGTAAGTCTTTGAGATAAATTCCGATCGGTATTTTGATTTGATAAATGTATTACCTTAAAATCTGTCTATTCTTCCTTCTGTTAAAGTTCTTACCCCTGGGGAAGTTAGAGAACGAGTCAGGCTGATCTGTGCGGGGGAGCTTGGAGAAAAGGCTGAATGCCCCAAGATCTTAGCCGCAACTCCTATTGAAGGGAGACTGGCAAGGCTTAAGGTAATTTATTAAATTCCTTTTACCATGTATATACATATATTCCGACCAGATCTCCAATCGTGCTCTATATTTGCAGTCGGTCGGATTGCGAATCATACAATCTGGTGAGGATCAACGTCCCACCTTGGTTCCGACCGAGTCGTGCCCTGAGGCACTTGAAGGAGATGAATCCCTCGAGGTAATAGAACATTTTGGAGTCATATATGTACGAAAAATTTTTTAGATAAAAGGATTTCTTCACCTAATCAAATTTGTTCTTTGATTTAGGTGGATAAGCCTGAAGGCCCGCAGAATGTAACTGCGGTCAGAGACTCAGTGGTCGTGCACGACCTTCTACGGTTATTCTTGAAACAAGCGATCCGGAGATTGAAGAAACCACTCCCTCAGGCGGATAGTCGAATGTGGACCTTGACGAACCGGTCGAGGACATAGCTTCCGACATCTTGTTGGAGGATGTGAGGTTCAACAAACCTGTTTGGTCGAGAACCACAAAATTGGAAGAGAAGAAAAGGAAGGCTAGCGGCACAGATTTCTCTCTGGCGCGTTTCAGAGTCAAATCCCAGAAATTAACAAGGTATGTACAAATGAAAGTGATCGTATAAGTATGTATCTTTAATAATTCCTTGATGATTTGATATTTTGAACTTCCCATCTTCGGTTTGCATAGGTCTTCTGGTGTTCCGGTCATTTCGACCTGTGTTCTTCCCGAGGACTCGCACTGTGGAAGTTCAGATCAGAGCACTTCTCGGGACAAAGTTCCCGAGGAAGTAGTGGTCGAAGAAGCCCCGGCGGTGACAAGGGCAACGGTGAGTTGGATCCTTTGGTGATTGAAACCCCTTCAGGAGGTAGATGCCTCGAGAGGTCTCAACAGTTCCGATCATCGCGATAACCCTTCCCAACCTAACAAGTTCCTTTTCGTCCCGATTCATCGAGGATAAGGAGCTTGATGAGGCGTGGCGTAAAGTATCGGATACTCGGCTCAAGATGCACCTCGATTTGATTTTTGCGGTTATAATGACCAGCAATTCGTAAGTATTCTCGACCACCGCTACATAACTCTTTTTACAAAGTTTATAAGGAACTTAAGAAAGAGAATGCTAATTGTGTAGCATTTGGTCGAGAACTTTCTTTGTGATCGGAGGATCGACCCAATGAGTTAAGGACTTGGAGCAAAAGCACTCGAGTTGGAAAGTAAGAACTTTTCCTTTTAAACTTCGTTTCTTCTTCAATACTTTGCTCCTCTACAATTATTCTCCTTATCGCATTCGATAGATCTGGAGAAAATAAAAGAGGAGGTTGTGGTGAAAAGCCAAGACACTTTTCTTGAAGAAGAAATAAAAGCTAAGGATCATTTCTTGTGAAGCAAGTTCAGCTAAGGACCGGTTGATCGCTGAAGCAACGACCAAATATGAAACACTTAGCAAAACAAATAAAGGTAATATGTCGTAAACTTGATTTTCCCTTCAATGATGCTTGTGTTCATTAAGCGATTTGTTTTTGCGAGCAAGCGCAAATGCTAAGCAGAGTAAAAAAACTCAAATTTGAGCAGATAAGGAGGCGCTCTTGCTCAAAATATTGATGAAAAGATTCATACTTTGAACAAGATGATCTTTGATTTGGGATCGAGGATCAAGCGTGCCTATCTTAAGAGATCCAATAGAGAAAATGAACTATTTGGGTCAACTTCTAGGGGATCTTAAAGTTCTGGTCAAAACTACTCGGACGAATTATGCCCAGGCCCTAAAAACAGGTGTTGCAAGTGGAGTTAGTTTTGCTTTGGCAAAACTGAAAGCTTCCGACCCTCCATTGATCTCCAAGTGTTAAAGATGACTTCAATCGCCCACTGAGGAGGCGACCAAGTTCATGGAAGAACTCAGGCCACTCGGAGATATAGTTGTAGAGGAGATGGAGGTCGAATCTCCGACAAGCAGTAGTTAGGCAGGGAATATTTCTTAGAGTAGGTTCCTGCAAGTGTAAAAATATTTGAATATCTATGAAAACTTACCTTTTATGTCATTGACAAAGCTTTTGTTTATCTGTTTGACTTTTTAAAATTCTCGTATATTTCCTAGCCCCTATCGCTTGATAGTAGAAGAGCGTTCTTGTACAAGCGGTGAGCCAAAAAGAGAATAAAAAGAGGTCATAACCATGTATGTGAGTTTTGAAGGTATGTTTGGACATGTAAGACAAAAGCGATCGTTAAAGATTAGGAAATCAAATGTGGTCGAGGACTAACAGATGATTTCGACTAGTTATAGATCTTTGTTTGTCATAATGGAAATACCAATCAAAAACACTATATATGGTCGGAAAAAGACTTTGTCAAACTTGACATAAGAAGAAATGCAAATATGTATGCAACAAATTATAAGTGAACTTTGTTTATATCTATTGTCCCATAATCTGGTCGGAACTAATGCTAAGACCTGAAGGCATACGACACATTTCTTGAAACGTGTTCAAATTCTCAGATCCGATCGGTAGCGAGGATCGTGAAGAAAAGAACCGTCGCTAGGAAGCTCCTTCCAATTAGGCGGTGACCACGTCTAAAAAGGAGAGACTTCGACTAGGAGGCTTTCCGTGTCCCACCAATGGCTGACAAGAATAGACCGAATCGTGAAATAATGAAGCATAATCTTCAAAATCGTAAGCATATCATTCATGAGATAGGTAGTTGTGTGGTGCTCTGATTACTCATTTTCTTAAAAAAAAAGTGTAGTCGCGCGTGGGAATCATTTGAAAAAAATGCTCACGACTAGGACCATAGAGTATCAGAGATCCTTATAAAGGATATCGAGAGAAAAATGTCTTCTCCGACCAGACTAACAATAATAAACGACCAGAATGTAGGTGTATATATATAAGCAAGGTTGCACTTCTTAATTAATTAATGAATTTAATGAAATTGAAATTGAAAGAAATGAAAGAATGAAAATTAAACATAGAACTTACGCAATTGATCGATGTTCCAAGAATTTGACAAAATTTGCCCATCAGACATAGCCAGACGTACGGAACCTGGTCGGGTTACTTCGACCACAGTGTAAGGACCTTCCCATTTAGGAGAAAGTTTATTGCGATTTGTTTGGCTCAATTTTTCGAGAACGGATCACCTCTGACAAGGTCAGCGAGGTCGCACCTTACGACTATGGTACCTTCGCATGGCTTGTTGGTAGACCGCTTGATCGTATAAGGGCTTGGTTTCGCTGTTCTTCAAGGAAATCGGCGTCGTCCGAGTCGTCGTTCATTCGATCATTTTCGTCAAAACGATCGCCGAAAGCGAGCCAATTTTGAGTTACGGAGGAAGCATGGCTTCAAACCATAAACCAAAAAGAATGGAGTTTCACCGGTCGCACGATCGTCGTGGTTTCGAACGGCCCATAACACGTAGGGAAGTTCTTTAACCCAAGCGCTGACCGTTTGATTAATCGGTGAATACTCGGCGTTTGATCCTCGCATAAGGATACCATTAGCCGCTCAAGCGCTCCGTTGCTCTGCGGATGTGCAATGTAGCAAAATGAATTTTGACACTAAGTTCATCGCAGAACTCCCGGAATTGACTCGCTTTGGAGAATCGGGAACCATTGTGCTGTGATGATACGACCGGGTACACCAAATCGCGTGATCACATTTTTCAAGAGAAATCTCTTAGCGGCCTCGGTTGTTATTTTAACAAGCGCTCGGCTTCAATCCATTTTGTAAACGTGTCAATCATGACGAAAAGGAATTGAAGCCCCGGTGCTCTTAGGAAAGGTCCTGAATGTCTAGTCCCAGGTTGCAAAAGGCCAAGAAAGAGGAATTGTTTGTAAGGCTTGTCTTTGGTGATGTACTTGTCGACTATAAACCGACATTGTACACACTTCGTCACAAGCTCTTTTGCATCATGAAGGCGCTTGGCGATAATAGCCTTGCTTAAGGCTTTACCCACTGTGGTTACAGAGGAATGGTGTGCTCCTGAGACGCCTTCATGGATTTCGGTTAGCAATCTAATGCCATCCGTTTGAGATATGCATCTCATCAACACTCCATGAGATCCTCGTTTATACAAGATACGTTCGATTAGAGTGTATGATTTGGCTTTTAGTGCTATCGATCGGCCTCTACATCATCTTCTGGAATTGTGTCATCTTTGAAGATAATTGTAGATCGATGTCATCCATCCTCTACCGTGATCGTGGCGGTATACCAACCGTCAACGACATGTGGAGCATCCATGTTTCCTTGATTAGTTTGTTCAACTTGCAAAGAATCATGTATGTTCTCGGAAGGCTCAACTACCGAGGGTGAATTGAGTTGCTCGAGAAAAACTCGAGGCGGGGACGGTCGACCTCGTGGAGGCCATCCGCGCTAAGCGGATGCGCGAAAGTTTTCCTTTCTAGGAATATGTTGGATCTGAAAACCGAAGAAGTGCTTTTCAAGTTTTCGTACTTCCGCCAGATAAGATGACATCTTGGTACTCGAGCATTGATACTCTTTCCCCACTTGATTCGCTACTAGTTGAGAATCGCCTTTCACTAATGTCTGCGAATCCCGAGCAACGAGCTGCTCGAGTCTGCCAATAAACCTTCATATTCTCGCCACATTATTGGTGGCGGAAAATTCTTGGATGGCGTGCTTGATGTGTTCGCCAGAGGGATATCAAGACCACTCCACCCGATCCTTGTAACATCAAGGAACCGTCGAATACATTGTCCACTCGTCGTGGTGTTCGTACTCGGGTCCTTGGGTGGGTTCAGGTTTGTCCATTCGCAATGAATTATGCTATTGCACGACTTTATTCTTGTTAAGTGAAATAAAATGGAGATCGAACGCCTCTAGCTCGACCGCCCATTTGGCTATTCGTCCCGATGATTCCTGTTTCCAAGGACTTGACCAAGGGATATCCGGTAGGTACGACCACTTTGTGGGCACGAAAGTAGTGCCTTAGCTTCCTTGAAGACATAAGGAGGCCATAGAGCAACTTTTGTACTGTGGGTATCTTTCCTTTGGTCCATGTAAGACTTAAACTTACGTAATAGATTGGTCGTTGGATATTATTCCTTTCTACAACCAAGACACCGCTAAGCTGCGTGGTGTTGTTGCCGCCACGTAAATTAGCAATGTTTCTCCGATCTCGGAGAAACTAAGACCGAATACTCGTAAGGTACTTTTGAGTTCCTCAAAGGCATCGTTTGCCTCTTTAGTCCACTCGAAACTCCCATGTTTCCAAGAAGTTTAAAGAAAGGTAATCCTTTTTCCCTAATCTTGCTATGAAACGGCTTAACGCCGCCATACGACTAGTTAGTTTTGGACTTCCTTCTTCGTGGTCGAGGGCGATCAGTCGATGGCGCAATTTTTGCCGGATTAGCTTCAATACCTCTAGCGAAACTAGGAAACCAAGAAGTTTTCAATGAAACTCGAACACACACTTTTCCGGATTTAACTTGAGGTTATGTCTTCTCAAGTTGTTAAAGGTTTCTTGTAAGTCGGGAATGTAGTCGCTTGGCGTTGGTGGTCTTCTACGACGGATCGTCAACATAAGCTTCTAGATTCCGACCGATTTGTGGACTAAAAGTTTTTGCATCAACCTTTGAAAAGTTGCACCAAATTTTTGAGACCAAATGGCATCTTAATATAACAAGATAAGTACCATATGGGGTGATGAAGGAAGTTTTCTCCTCATCTTCTTTACACATACTAATCTGGTGGTACCACGAATACGCATCTAAAAACTTAGTAACTCGCACAGTAAGTAGAGTCTACTAGTTGATCAATGCGGGGAGGGGAAAGTCATCCTTCGGACAAGCTTTATTAAGATCTGTAAAGTCGATACACATTCGCCATTTCCCATTATTTTTCCTAACCATTACAGATTAGCAAGCCACGTGGGTGGTTGACTTCACGAATAAATCCTGCTGGAGAAGCTTGTCAATCTCCGATCGATTGCTTCCTTCCGATCGGGTGCAAAGCGTCGTAGTTTCGCTTGATCGGTTTTTATCGCCGGAGAGCAAGCTCGTGCTCGATCACCTCCCGGGACTCGGGCATATCGGACGCTTGCCAAGCAAACCGTCTTGATTTGCTCGGAGGAAGGAGACGAGCGACTCTTCCTATTTAGGGTCGAGTCTTGCCCGACCGTAATCTTGCGGCGGTTGGATCTGGTTGTCTGACCCATGTGACGACTTGACGCCGTCCGAGAAGCGCTTTTGTCGAGTAGTACCTCCTTGGTGCAGTCGGATGGTTTGGGCGTCATCTTTGGCTTCGAGTGCTTGACTGCATGGGAGACGGATTAACCTCTCGGTCGGAAGTTCATCAACCAAAGGCAAAGGATTTTCGATCGCATCGTAAGCCATTTTCGATCTCCTCGAATGTGATGACTCCTTCGCCCCGGCATTTTCAAACTTTGATAACCGTAATGCGTGGCTATCAAGAATTTTGCTAATCTTTGATCGAGGATTCCGCTATCTTGGATTCAAGTTTACTACATCAAGCGGGATCTTCTCTGTTCGAAATTGTCGTTTTCCAAACGTCACCGGTAAGGAAACTTGTCCTATCGGTTTAGCGGTAGAACCGGAACTATGCCATGAAAAGCATATTTCATGTGTTTCACCTTTGACATGGGGACTGCATTTCTTCTAAAGCTCCTACAAATAATATATTCAAGGAACTACCCCATCCACTAAGACCCGATTAACCCGACAATTATTAATAGTTGGTTCAGCGACGATGGGGAACCTACCGGTCGAGTCGATGGGATGGTGCGATCGTCTTTGTTTGAAGGAAATTGCGGTGTCCGGCCACTTCGAGTGCTTGATTACAGTTGGAGATTCGACGAGGTTGACCTCCGCTCCATGGCCTTGAGATGACGTCTGGACTCGTATGAAGAAGATCCTCCAAAAATCATGTTGGTGTGTGTTGGGGATCCCGGTACTCCATCTCCTCGTCGCCATCCTTGTCCTTTTGGAGCTCGTTTCTCCATGTTCTTGTATTCTTTGGAAATGGTCCTTTACCGCATAATAATCCTCCGCTTTCTTCGCGGACCACGACAGTCGCAGATCATGCCTCGCTTGGTGAAGTGGACACCACTTCTTATTAAATCTCAGAATCCTTGGTCGGAACTTTTGCTTTGCTTCGACCGGCATAGTCCTTCTTGCCCTTCTGATCTTATGCGAACGGCGAGGACTTCTTTGTCGTCGGTCTGCGGTTCTTTTTCTTCTTGAGAGACTTCTTGTTCTTTTTCTCTGTTTGTCGAGGCCAGGTGAGGGAATCTTGTCTTCCGATCGATGGCTTCACACCACTCGATTGCTTCACTAGATGGCATATTTGTCCGCCATATCAAAAAGCTCAGCGGTTGTTCTTGGAGGGTTCATTGCTATGTCCTCCGTAAACCGCCGATTCCTTAGACCTGTTTTAAAAGCTTTGAATAACGAGAGGACTCTGCGACTTGGGTATAGAGTTACTGAACTGGTGAACCTCTTGATATATTGGCGTAAAGTCTCATCAGATCCCTACGGATTACGTGGAGATCGTCCTCCTTCGAGGCGGTCGTCGTACCACGAAGTTGGCAATCGAAGATCCAGAGTTGTTCCCAAGTATATATGGATCCGACCGTAAGTTTAACAACCACGGCCAAGGCGGACCCTTGAGCACGGTGGGTAAATAGTTGGCCATTACATTCTCATCGCCACCAGCCACCACGATAGCGGTGGTATATATTTGGAGAAATTCCAATGGGTTTTGAGTTCCATTGAATTTGTCCAAGTTGGCTTGATCGGAACCGGCTAGGCCAACGCACGACTTGGAGCCCAGCAGAGAAGGCTCGACAACCTGTGATTGATTCATGGCGTCTTCTGCGGGAAGGTGCGGATTATGTCGATCGGAGACCGATCCCTAAGATTGGCACGCCGAACTCCGGTGTATGCGATCCGGTCGTGGACATTGATATGATGTCCACGACCACCACTTGGTTCAAGCGATGTCGGAGATCGTTAGGTCCTAGTGGTGGTTCTTCTCGACGCAGATGGGGAGTATCCTCTTGAAATAGCCTTCTCCTCGTGACTCCTTGGTGGAATCGTCGAGGGGTCTTGGTATCGATCTCTCTGGTATGACCATCTTTGTCCCCTCTTGAGGAGGAGCGTTGGGGCCGAAGTCCTAGTCGACTTCTGAACCCCTCTGTTCTCGTCGCGCCTTCCGTCATTTGCATGGTATGTTGGAGAATTTCGGATACGACCTCGAGTTGTACAAAACTAGGCGTTCTGCTAGAGCAGATCGGAATTATTTAACATGTTTTGAATACGTGCAAGTTTTGTGCGATTCTCAAGGTCTCGAATTAGTTCATCTTGGTCGTGGGTGTACGCTGTCAACCTTCCCGACCTTCGGATTTGTTGATCTGTCGGTCACTCTGGGTGGGCGGTGCGAGCGAGTTAAGCGATTGACGTCGATTAGTTCCGTTGCCTCCGGAAGTTGGTGCTTGACGGCGGATCATCTCTAACAACACGTGATGGCATGGTAGAGAGTGTAGGACCGTGCGAGGCATCTTGATCTTCATCTCCGATCGCGTTGACCTCGTGCTTCCAAAGATTGATCTTCCGATGAGCTTCCATCGTAACTAATGGAGAGCTTGTCGATTATTCGCGAAATTTTCCACGATGGAGATCGGTCGAAGATGAGCACTTCTGAGGTCTTCACCTGATCCGATGAACCGCCGATCGTATCTTTGAGTGTGATCATCCCCACATGGCCTCGACCGGTGGAGGTTTTATCGACACCGCTACGGTGACGGTTGACTCTGGAATTGCCGAAGCGAGAGTATCTTTCACCATGATTTCATCAATGGTATATAGTTTTCGGGTGATGAGGCTGAAACTTCTTCACCTTGGTTTCGCCGGTCGAAAAGGCCGGGCTTGGAGAGATCCTCTGGCATTCCAAACTGGTCGGAACGGCCGGTTCTCCTGGTTGCGCCACCGGTAGTGGCAGCGCATCTTCATCCATCCGACGACCTCGCTAACGTCGGCGACGTCGAGCCGGCGAGGAGGATGAGGAGGATGACTGCCATTTTCTTCCATGGCGTGGATACATCCTTCCATGTCGAGGTTGGCGTAGTCCGCCGTCGAACCGATTTTCTCATCCCAAACTCGGGCATAGTCGCATGAGCGATTGCGAGTTTTTGGGCGAGATTTTCTTGGCGAAAAAAAATTCTTGAAACTTCGCCTTCTTCCCCACGGACGGCGCCCGGTATCGACGATCGAATCGCCGATCTTACGAAAATAAGCGAGGAAAATGGCGTGGAATATCACGGAATGGAATGGGGTCGCTCTTTATTGATATGAGCTGGATTTACAAGATGTGGCTAAGTACTACCCTGAATTACCTTGAATGGAGGAATGTAGCAAGCAATCGGACTTAGAATATGAGTCTAAGGTGATTATCTAACTTCTAATTCCACCGCTTAGGCTTCGTGCATATCTTTGCCTTGGCCTTGTTTTGTGTGTCGCCTATCGTCTCCTTCTTGTCTCTTGTGCTTCACCTTTAAATAACTTCGAAGAGGTGGCGATTACTCTGGAGAAGACGTCCTGGTGAAGCGTTACGACCGGTTTGAGCGGTAGAGAAGTTAGCAATGTGCTAACTTCCTTGCGATTGCTTGTGAAAAGCTTAACCGTAGGGTGGTTAATAGTCGATGTCTCGGGGTTGTACCATCGCATGGTTTGGAGCATTATAACACGTGTTCCATTCATCATACGATAAGAAATACCGATTCGATAATTTTACGAGCGGTTATCCGGTGAGGATTAGGCACAAAGCCTCATCAGGCCGGTACCCATAAGTAACCTTCGGAATACTAACGACCAGGGAGGTCGTCAGTCTTAGGGGTTACGACCATGAAGACGTATGGTCTTTTATTATATATTAAAATAATACATAGATGTTTTAATCCTCGTCACCTAGATTCCCTACAGAGGGCCACTCACAACTTCACAGCTATCCGGAGTTTAATCATCAGGTAAACACATTTCCTCCATAGAAACTCTATTGTAGTCTTTCCTTCCTTTGCAATGGCTAAGGCTAACTTCTTGGAGTCACGTAGGGTGTTCGACGTGTTACATGCTAAAGGATGGAATATCAAGGGAAGGACACTGGGACATGATCAAAAATTCCCGGTACTTGCTAGCTAGTACACATTAATCCTATATAACACTTCGTAGCAATGCCTCTCGGTTCCGCCGAGAGGCATTGCTATATTAATCCTATATAACTAACCAATTCTATTTTTGCAGTGCCACGGCAAGAAATTGCCAAAGCATAGCGTCTGTGGATACTATGTTTGCCACAACATGCAACTACTCATCGGTTCGCGATCGGCAATGATCCTCGAGGTTTGTCAATCTTTCAACAATTATTTCATATATACTTACCAATTTATATAAGCCCGAATTTAACCTTCATATCGACGGAGTTGCGAACATCGCTGCTAGCGTTGGAGCAGGCGAGCTCATAAAAATTCGATCACACCTTGCGTCATTCACGAGCAGACGGTCATAAATCCAAATGGGAGTTTCCACAGTGTAGCAGATTGAACTTGATTGAGATAGATTGAACATAATGGTACATGTGTGTAAATTAATGTACATTAATGGTTAAATTTAGTTAATTGATTTGTGAATTGGATGTGTGCTTGTTTCTGAAATGAATGCAATTTTGATGTGCTACGAAATGAATGAGAATTGGATGTGCTTGTTTGAGAGGGCATGGCTAGCATTTCTGAGGCTAGCCAATAAACGTAAATAGATTTAGCAATGCAAAAGGCTACCGAGCGACGATGCAGAAATGAAACCGTGCGTGATAATCGACTTCACCGCAGCGATGCGTATATGAAACCGCTGCGTGATAGTGAACTATCGCGCACGGTTTCATATGACGTCGTCAAATCGATCATCACGCACGGTTTCATCTACGCATCGTGCGTGGTAATCGATCATCACGACGGTTTTATCTACGGACCGCCGTGGTAGTCGAATATCACGAGCGGTTTTATCTACGCACCGTCGTGGTAGTCGATTATCCGAGCGGTTGCAT
This sequence comes from Phyllostachys edulis, assembly GCA_036346405.1. Taxonomy (NCBI): domain Eukaryota; kingdom Viridiplantae; phylum Streptophyta; class Magnoliopsida; order Poales; family Poaceae; genus Phyllostachys; species Phyllostachys edulis. The sequence goes on from CM070550.1 coordinate 71,886,197, forward strand.
CTGAGCACCGTCTGTGATAGTATATATACGACGGTTGGAAAACCGTCTGTGATGACCATTAGCATTCTTGACCCATAAACTCGCATTTTCACGAACCGTTTGTGATGGCGTTTTGAACCGTCTGTAAAGGCCTTTTACGTAGTAGTGCACGCACCATGCCGACGGGGAAGGCGGCCCCTCCGTCGCCGCCACCGCCGCAGCCACGGAGTCACCGCGCGCAATGGCGAACCTCCGTCGGGCGTGCGATCGCGGATATAGCAAAGGCGGCGAGCAACCACGCTGGGCGGGGCGGTGAAATTTGTCGGGGAGGGACAGCGATCCACAAAGACCGCCAGAGATTGGGGAGGTGGAAGGAGGTGGGGAGGTTGAAATTTTTTCCAAAGGAGACGGCGGAAGTTCTCTTAAGCGGTAAAACTAAAAAAGTAGTGCGCCAAAGTAAGTATTTTGTTGTAATATATAATGGGTGAAAACGAGTCACATAATGTCCATCCGATCATGTATCTGTAAAATATATGTATGTGTTAATATTTTTTAGATTAAATTTATATCCGATATATTCGTTTATGAAATTTTCCATGGGACGTGTGTTATTATACAGGCACACATGAGCGCGATCAAGACCTAATACTAGTAATCATTGCTATCCGGAGGTCCACCAAAACCTTCCTCATTAAGATTGTCATAGTTCTCTCAAGTTTCCTCTGTAGTTGATTTAGTAAGTATGAGTACACAACTGTAATCAGCAAGCCACATGGAAAAGCTAATTAATTACATGCTACGAGTTCAATGGATTGTTTGAGGAAGGAGCAATGGATAAAACGCTTGGGAAAAAGACGACTTCGAGCTAGATTTGTTACGATTAGATTCTTGCACTGGTCTAGATTTGTTGAGAAATTTTGAAACTCGGAAGTCTTCTCTTTGCCATTCAATCATGCCCATTTCAATGTCGTACTTATGAATTATGATATTTACCATTCTATCAGCTTCTCAAGACTAAATTATCTCCACATCCAGTCCAAACTAACTAAAAGGAAGAAACACACATCGATCGATACGATGAGTAATGACACCCTCGCAGGTTATAACAAAGGTCGGGTCTAATGAAAGTATCAAGAATCTTGCAACGCTGACAACAATTACATCCTTTTTAACATTGTAACAATAAAAAAAATACATGGAGTGAACTACATGGTAAAAGAAGACAAACTGAACTATTATCATACTCATATCGAGTCGTATAGGTAATCGAGCTCAAGACGGCTCCTCGGCGCCATGAGCCCATGACCACCATCGGCAAGAGCAAACCAAAGCTCACGATGGCTCAAGTAAAAATTTCATCAACAATTATGTACACATTTCTTTATAGCATACAATATGCCCAAGTTAAAAATATGCTACTACCTATATTTGTTTACAACGTTAATGTAAGTAACTTGATCGGTGTCCAAATTCACTTCGAGCCACGCCACCTTTTCTTCTTGAAAGCCCTTCGGATATATTATCTTGAGTCGACGCTTACGCACCACCTTTCGTATGAGTCAGATCAATTTGGGCCACGGAGAACTTGACTTGATCGGTTGTTCGAGCTTTGATGCAACAAAATCAGCGACATGGTACAAAATCCAACTTCCGGGCTCGTCTAAGTAGCATTGGGACAAGGCAAGTTGGCCATCGATGTAGAAAGTTGGAAGCGCAGAGGCTTCTTGTCCCACCATGGATGTGCTCGGAGTCGCAAACACGGCCAAAAGCGTTGGAAGCCTTCCCAAGATGAAGCTGAAATCTGATCAGAGGTCCCCACATGGGCAATCGAATTCTCCAACAACCTCAAATCACAAGATTTGTTGGAGATATCTGCAGAGTGGAACACGCATGAGAAGGCAACAATGTATGGTTCGGTTTATTTTCACCCCATAGTACACTATACAAAAGTAGTGTGTTCTTCAAGTTAGAATATAATTACTCAAAGAATATCCCGTATAAAAAAAATTGCCAGCTACCTTCCATTTTGACAATAATTTGATACAATAAACATGCCATATGATTCACATGGCTCTTGGAAAATAATCAAAATATACCATGCTACGAACTTAGGTAAACATGCAACAATGCTCCATCCAAAAGTGACAAAATACATGCATGTGGTCGCATGGTACTAAATACCAAGACTTCAAAGGGAAGGGAAGTAAAGGTTGGCATAATGATTGAAATTACAGCTCCACACAAGGAGCCTATTCTTGATCAATTCTCCTGTCAAATTTTGCTAGCATCCATGCTTACCTCATCAATGTAGCAAGCTAGCAACCAAGATAGACCTCGTTTTACTTGTTCTTAACATTTTGATCAATACATGTTTGTCAAAAGGAGGAAAAGCTTTCACTTTCATTCACTTTTTTGGTATTATCAACAGTAGCATGAGAAATATTTATTGCAATACGACACTAAACAAGGTAGAAATGTCAACACCCAGGGGTGCAACCAGAACAAAAGAGGAAAGATAATTCCAACATATGTAAGAACATGGAAAGCAAGATGTGATTTCATAGTTACCTAGATTCTGTGGTTGGCATGTGAACCCAATATCTCCTGTCATCAATCCCGGTTATCACCGTAACTTTTGGCGACAGACGCTTTGCAAACCCCGCCTTTGCTCTTCTCCAACGAAATTCTGCTTGGGACAAAACAGAAAAGTACACAATTGGAAAACTCATTTATAAATTTATTCTCCAAATCCCTAAAAATATAATTTTGCCTACACAACAAGCTTAACGGCACATACTTTGCATGCATTAGTTCATGTTAACATAGCACAACAATGCGAAATTTTAAAATGAAGCAGATTGTGATTTCCCTTCAACCGACTGTTTCTTACAACATATATATCGAACTCTTAGCAGCAAATTACCTGGAAGTTCCTATCAAAACAAATTTCAGCCCAATACCAAACAGAAAAGAGAGGCAATGCATGGGGGCAAAATTACCACATTGTCTCCTTTTGGTATCAATTTAGCCACTTAACGGTGTGGAATTCTTGATGATTATCGAAAAAAATCTGAATTAATCCAACCAACAAACGCTTATCGATTTGGTTTTCAGCGATGCACATACAAGAGAGCTTCACATGATTGACCAGAGCAAGGAACAAGAAACAACAATCGGACCAAGACTCCACGAAGAAGAAAAGGCCATGCTTCGCTTCGTGCAAACATCAAGCTTCTTGGCCATGGAGGATGTGCCACAGGAGCCTAGCCGGCCCGAGAACCAATTAGCATGAGAAGCCTCAAGAACCTCGGTGGAGAGGATGGCTCAACTAACGCCCCCAATTTAGCTCCTTGAAAGCGGTAGCGCAAGTGCGGCTGTGGAGGGCGCAATGCAAAGAAGAGTCGATGAAGAGATTAGAGAGCTCAGAGTCATGCGCCTATCTCATTTCAATTTTCCACATAAATGCAAGAAGGCAAGAAGCCAAGAACTACTTGAGTTCGGACTACTGAGCGAACAAGCGGTGAACTGAGTAGTGAGCACCTCTGTGTCTTGTGTTGAAGAATGAAGAAGATCTCAAATCGGTGATTCCCGAGATCGCCTTGGCGGCAACGCGACATGAACCTCGGCGACGTCAACGAGGACGGAGAGTCGGAGGCGAGGCCGTGGCGCGGCGTTGGATGGGGCAGGCGTGGAAGTAGAGGAGGGCACGGGCGTGTGGCGCCGCCGTGCGTGAGGAGGCGGTGGCGTCGTGGCGGGCGGCGAGGTCGCGAGAGCGTGGAGGAAGGGCGTGGTCAGTGGGATGGAGTTTGTTGGGCAGAACGGATATGGAAGTAAGGCCTTTAAAAGTATTATATGTAAATAATTCATATTCTCTTCCACACAATAAAATACGTTAAGTCTGTTGGCTAGTACGGTCATCCTTTCCTTCACAACCAAGAGGTTGTGTGTTCGAATTTTGCATCAGGCAGTTTTTACTAATATGTTCATAGAACAACTCATACGTCACATAATTTAACATATTACTAAAATTTTGTCCTCTTAATTCTCAGGCATATTCTCAAAGATTTTGTGGTGTCATATAAACGTCTTGAGAAGTGTCTTTACATATAAGGTGTTTCTCGGTGTAGAGACAAAACATAAAAGCGTCAAAACAAAAACGTCTTTACAGTAAGCGATTTTGTGGCGTCATATAAAACATCTTGAGAAGCGTCTTTACATATGAGGTGTTTCTCGGCGTAGAGACAGACATAAAAGCGTCAAAACAAAAGCGTCTTTACGTGATAGTTTTGTTGTAGTGAGACGGTTCTATTAATGAACCGTCTGTGATATATGCCTATCACAGACGATTATTAATAAGAACCGTTTATGATAGGCTGGTACCTAGCCTTGACAGACCCAACACAGACGGTTCCTTTTAAACTGTCTGTGATAATTTCATCACAGACGGTTCCAAAGGAACCGTCTATGATGAGGCATCTTCTATAGCTTATTTTGTAGTAGTGACACCTGGAGCATCGCAGGACCATCGCCAAGCATCTCCAACCATTGGACTACGATCTCCTTCGCTCGAGCTTCTTCTCCATGTATGACCAGCCTCACCACCTCTGCTCACTATCGATAGCTTGTCTCCGACCTCCTTCTTGCTTCTAGTATGCTCCTAGAAGCCCATAGAAGCTCATGCATACATTAGTTTAGCAAGGGCATAGCTCAATCGAGCTCTTGCTCGTTGCCGTAGTGGCTCCACCGCTCAACGCTGGTGCACCACCACGTCAGACCTTCTTTAGCCTTGCTGTCAGTACTAGCGGATGCGCATTAGCCCAGGGATGCTGTTTTGATCATTCTCCAACCTCCCCGAGCACCACAACGCCAGAGAGACGCATGGGCGCTCGCTCCACCGCACGACACAACGGTGACGAGCACTGTAGCTCATCACCAGTGTGTTTAATCATGTTCATTAAAGGCTAATAAATGTTTAGTTGTCAGATTAGCCCTAATGATTCACTAACATCCTGGCCCCACAATCACTTAAGCGCACAGAACACCGCCCAGTAGACCGCGCACTGTGCACATGGTCGAAACCTCCTACGACCACATGGTCAAAACCTCCTACGACCACATGTGGTTGAAACCTCCTACGACAACGCGTAGTCGCAAACTTCCTTTCGACCATCATAGTCGAAACTATGAACAGTACTGGAAACTGGATTAATCAAACCGAACCAAAATGAAACCTTAATAACTTTTGCTACAAAACTCCAAATTGAATTAATTTTATCTCTAAATTTGTCTAAAATCATAATCTACCAGAATATGTAACAATATTTAATTTTGTTGATTTTATTGGATGTTATTTAATTCATTTTTGGCTCTTTTTAGACGTCAATTATTCAGGTTATTATTGCGACGATCAATCAACCTTACCTCTAGAACTGTAAGAGCAAGGCAAGAACCCCCTTTGATCATGTTGATCCCAGTATTTTAACTATTGTACTTTGTTTTGTAAAATCTATTATGCATGCTTGTATGTTTCATATGAAAATGCTATTATTAGGAAATTGGTAGTTGTAATCCTATTTGCTGCATATATCTCCTTGAAATATTGATCCCTTATTATTGTAGCCATTAGAATATGGGTTAGACACTATTTAATGTCAATTGGGGATTTTTGAGTGTGATAATCGTAGAAAAGCAACTAGAGCGATAGATTTTCAGAAAATTGATAAAATGACAATATGATAATTTGAGAAGTTGGGATATTTTGAAAATGGTCCAGAGGAGATACCTCTGTTATTTTATATGAAAGCAGAATGAAAACTTTAGTTTTTAGACGTGGGCGAGTTATATCGTATTATGAAAAAGTAAGGATTGTAACTCACTAGTAGATAGGGTGGAGATATCGCCCGTAGTCGATTAAGGACTGAAGCCAGCAACTTCGGGACTAAGTAGGACCTAATCGTACAACTGCGATTGACTCACTTCCATGGGTTTCTATCCAGGTGAAGTGAAAGACTCACCTGACGGGCTTCTATCCATCAAGTGAGGGACTCGCTCAATGGGTTTCTATCCATTTAGTGAGGACTCCTCTTACTACGGGTTTGTATCCGAGTAATTGAGAATAATCATTTGCAGGGCTAGTGTAAGGTTAGGACTAGATAATGTAAAGGCTGCGTTGCGAACTCTAAGCTGCTTACCTTCGGCAGTGAGCAGTGATATAGAGATATTCCAGGCAATTGGAATACCGTGTACTATAGGTAAAGTTGTACACCTCTGCAGAGTGATAAACTATTTGAATAGCCGCGCTCGTGGTCATGAGCATGCTTAGTGCGGCTGGTATGGCAGTAATTTTGATTTTTCCAAAAACTAGGTCATAACAAAACTTGGATAATGACATGGGGTTTTCATTTGTTGAGTTAACTGCCATTTCTATGGCTGGATTTGCTTTGTCTATAGCAGGACTGCCATTTCTATGGTTGAACATGAATTTGTCACTACCATTTCTACGGCTGAACATGATTATATTTTTGCTTGCAACCGATTAGGGTTGTGGGCATTGTTATTATTTTGATTCGGTTCTTTACTTATTGTCCTATACTTACTTTTTCTTAAACTGCTCTTTTAAATTCCATTGCAAATTACTACTTATGAATATTGCAAATAAAAGTGGCTTTGAGCAAAAGAACTTGTAGAGTAGAGCCATTCATTTGATAGGCTTGCATCTAATATAATTTTTGCGATACACTACAAGTCTTGCTTAATATGTTGTTCAGAGATTGTAGATGTGCATATACCAGATGACGAGTTCTTTGCTTTCGACACTGAAGGGTTCGGTGACGGGTCTATCTAGGCCTTGTTCCTTGTCGGTTGCCTGCGGGATCGGATGGGCATGCCGCTGGATTTTTGCTACCATTACTATGGCTTTCGCTACTATTTATTTTGTTTACTCTGATGACTGCTTTTATTTGGCCGGTCGGCCGTTGTTGTAATAGCTTAAGTAGAATACCCTTTTGCTTTACTTTAGTATGAATTTGTATGGATGTGAATGCCAAATATTGTGAATGTGTGTGCTAGCCATTAATCCTGGGACTAGCACGATATACACATAAGATCTTCAGGTATTCCACACCCGGGGGTCTCACACTATGTCATCTTGAGATGTATTTCCCTCCGTCATTTTTTGATATTACGGTCCATCTCATTGTTCACCTTGTGAAAGAGATAAAGATATGTGGCCCTGTGTTCCTACGTCATATGTATCCATTCGAGAGGTACATGGGAATTCTCAAGTCCTACGTACGGAATCGATCTCAGCCAGAGGGCAGCATCATTGATGATTATGCAATCGAAGAGGTCATTGAGTTCTGCGTCGACTACATGGCTCAGGTGGAACCGATAGTACCTGTAGGACATCTTAGCTAATTGTGTATCATTTTGTAGGAGCCCACACCTTGCAAGCTCCAAGTGAGGCTAGTTGGGTCCATTTCTATTAAGGCTAGGCGAGGGATAGCGTATCCATGCCAGAAAGGGATAGTGTTGCACGGTGTCTAGCTGGCGAAGTGTTACGCCAAGGTCCAAGTGGACATGATACATGACAATTTCATGGCCGACCCGCTGGAGAAGCACCCAAACGAAGGCATCATAACACAAGGGGATGCCATGCACAGTTATGTCCAGTGGCCCAAGAGGGATGTCACCCTTGACCCTGCAGTGCCGCGATTGGAACACGACCATGCCTCTCCAACAGGACCCTCGATGACTCCACCTCAACCTCCACTTCAGAAGGCCGCCACATCGGTTCCCATGGAGAAGACGCCGAAAGAACAAGAAAAGAGTGTCTCTGTATCGGTTCTCGAGTTATCTCACGGGAAGATGTATAGCGGGCGAGTCGTCGGGGCCAAATTGAAATCGAAAAACATTAAGGAACTTCGCACCATTTGGAAATACTCCATCGGAAGACCATTGGTCTCCGATACAGTATTAGCCCGCGCTGGAATAGGTTGCCAGTGTTTGCATGTCTGGTACATGCGGAAGACCAACGCGCAGAAGTCAAACCGGCTTATTGGAATCACTGTCAAATACACGAAGGAGCATTTCCTCCACGAGTCGGGCCACTTCGTCGTGGGCTTTAAAGACTTATTTGACCTATTCAACCTCGATGCCCTCGATGTCTCACTTCTACGATGCTGGACACTGTAAGTGTGTACAATCAAGTTCTACATTCACGTAATACCGATAAATGTCACAACTCATTCCTTATGTATAGATACATGATGAAAGAAGCTCGGCGATGGCGAGAACCGGTGGGTTTCCTTGACCCACACTTGATCTCTGAGCAATGCATCGACCTAGATGCATCCTATGTCCAGAAATACATAACGAAAGGGTTGCTTGCTCATGCTGACAAGGACTACATACTGGTGCCCTACAACCAGAAGTAAGTACTTCATTACTTGCTATACAAATTTTATTTGTACTTTATACGCAGCACGAACTTAGGTTTAGTGACTATAGCGACATACATGAGAAGGTTCTACTGGATCCTTTTAGTCATTGTACCAAAGAGGAACAAGGTAATATACCTTGATTCCCTACTCAACAAAAACCACGACTTCACCCTTGTGCAAGGAATACTCGACAAGTATGCTCATTTCCTCCACACATAACTCTATTGTAGTCTTCCTTCATTTGAAATGCCCAGGATGAATCATGTAGGTCGTTCAGCGCCTATGTTGCCGAGGGAGGGCCACACAAGGAATCAAGCGCCACACTGTAACACAGGAAGTGATTTTCGGTACGAGCTACAACATAGTAATTCTATATCACACTTCGTAATAATGCCTCTCGAATCGACTACACCTATATATATATATATATATATATATATATATATATATATATATATATATATATATATATATATAATTCTATTTTTGTAGTGCCACCAAGTAAAACAAGATCACCTATGTGCATTCTACGTTTGCCGTCATATGTAGCAAATCATGGGTGCTAAGACAAATAATTCAGAGGTTTGTCAATCTCGCAATAATTATTTTCTAATGATAAATTTAACTACATATGCTTACTACTTTACTCCTCCTAGCGACAGGGCATGATACTCGATTTAGATTCATTAGCTATGAACAAAATCACAGAGGTTCGAGGAGTGCTCTCAGGCTTCATCAAGATACTTGATCTCTGAGCAATGCATCGACCTAGATGCATCCTATGTCCAGAAATACATAACGAAAGGGTTGCTTACTCATGCCGACAAGGACTACATACTGGTACCCTATAACCAGAAGTAAGTACTTCATTACTTGCTATACAAATTTTATTTGTACTTTATACGCAGCACGAACTTAGGTTTAGTGACTATAGTGACATACATGAGAAGGTTCCACTGGATCCTTTTAGTCATTGTACCACAGAGAAACAAGGTAATATACCTTGATTCCCTACTCAACAAAAACCACGACTTCACCCTTGTGCAAGGAATACTCGACAAGTATGCTCATTTCCTCCACACATAACTCTATTGTAGTCTTCCTTCATTTGAAATGGCCAGGATAACTTTTTGGAATCATGTAGGTCGTTCAGCGCCTATGTTGCCGAGGGAGGGCCACACAAGGAATCAAGCGCCACACTGTAACACAGGAAGTGATTTTCGGTATGAGTTACAACATAGTAATTCTATATCACACTTCGTAATAATGCCTCTCGATCGACTACACCTATATATATATATATATATATATATATATATATAATTCTATTTTTGTAGTGCCACCAGTAAAAACAAGATCACCTATGTGCATTCTACGTTTGCCGTCATATGTAGCAAATCATGGGTGCTAAGACAAATAATCCAGAGGTTTGTCAATCTCGCAATAATTATTTTCTAATTATAAATTTAACTACATATGCTTACTACTTTACTCCTCCTAGCGACATGGCATGATACTCGATTTAGATTCATTAGCTATGAACAAAATCACAGAGGTTCGAGGAGTGCTCTCAGGCTTCATCAAGATACAGATCATTAACTCCGACGGAGAGTTTCACTCCATCGACACCGCTGAACGACATTCAAATAATTGATTCAATTGTAATTAACTTTGAGTTGTAATTCGATAGTAACTCTAGCGACAATACTTGAACATTCTTTTGTAATTGATTTTGAGTTGTAAATCACGTTGAGTTGTTTGAGTTGTAAATCACTTTGAGTTATTTGAGTTGTAAACAATTGATTCATATGTGATTTATATGTTTTCTACTTGCTTGTTTTCAGATGGCATGGCTAGCAATTCCTGATGCTAACCAAAAAATAGAAAAATATTTAGGTATAGAACAAATTATCACATACAGTTTTATGGTACAAACCGTCTGTGAAGGACTACTATCACAGACGGCTACTACTAACAACCGTCTGTGATATGTAGGATATCACAGACGGTTCTTTTTACTAACCGTCTGTGATATCCGATAAAAAAGAACTGTCTGTGATATCCGACATATCACAGACGGTTGTTGGTAGAAACCATCTATGATAGTTGGCCTTCACAGACGGTTTGTACCTCAAAACCGTCTGTGTTGTGAATTATCACAGACAGCTCATAAACCGTCTGTGATAACCGTCTGTCCATAAAATCAAACGGTTCAGAAACTGTCTGTGACGATGATTTAGAACCGTCTGTGATGACCCTTTCTGTAGTAGTGTATATATTTGTATGTATGTATTTGGCAAAGTGCGTAGCTTTTGTATATTTTTTAGATAATGGTAGCTTATGTGTATATATATACATACAAACATGAAGTATGCATGTCGTGTCCTTTCTTTCAGCTCGAGTGACTATTCTACAAGCAAGATATTTACGACAATTATTAATTGCAGGAACCGTACGTAGACCAAACTACTGAAACAAGCAAGCTGCAGGTTGTGTATAATACAGTGGTCGTTGAACCACTTCTCTGTCGATCCACCGGGTCGATGTCACAAGGAGTGCGCATCTGCTATTTATGGTTCCTGTATCAATCCTGTCGGTCTTTTCAATGACTAAACTAGTACTATGCACAGATGGTTGCGCGGTGGACACGCACATAAACATGTCTGAATTTCCCTCTGATAAAAATAAACATGTCCGAATCATCCAAGCACTACGCGAAAGTCTAAAGCTACGAACCACTGCTTCAATTTAGAGATCACGCCGAGACAAGCTCAAAAAAAATCTAATGATCACATGGAAGTCTCGCGACGCAATTAAAGATTACCGCTATACTTTAAACTTGCAATTGACTAGACCTCGCAGCCCCGGATAGGGAATTCTTTTTTGTTTTGGTCTCCTCACGCCAATCAATTACAAATTTAACTTTCTTCCTTTTTTTTTTTGTAAATTTAGCCCTCTTCTCTCTCCTTCCGCCCTCAGGGAGCACGAAAAGGTATGCAAACCTGGCCCAGCACGGAATTGCCCACCTACATGATGCGTGGCCTTGCCTGGCGTTTTTCTGATGCCCGAGCCGAAGGAGAGGGATTCCGCGGTTGCTGTCCATTCCCGCGGAGATTCGTGCTGAATACGTACCTTCTGCGCTCCCCGAGCGAAGAAGGAGAGGGAGGGGGGGTTAGATTTGCAAAAAAAAAACAGGAAGTAGGCCAGATTTGCAATTGATTGACATGAAGGGGCCGACATGAGGGGGCTAAAATAAAAAAGAATTCCCGGATAGGTATGTGTATATGAGATTAATTTGGACCTTTCCATGCGCCTTTTCTTAGTGTCTCTGAAAGGGAAAAATACAAATCTTGGTGTTTTTTCTTGTGCTTTTCCATGGGCCGACTTGGTGTCCACATCTGTACGTGATCAGCATGGGCAAGATAGGCGAACTATACAGATGCTGGTTTCGTCCGGAAGGTTTAATTAATATTAAGCTGCTTAATTAAGACCGTGCTAATTTTCAAAACGTAGTATATTCTTGAGCAGCAGCATTGATATATATATATATATATATATATATATATATATATATATATATATATATATATATATATATATATATATATATATATATGGCTAAATATATACTGGAGTAATGCATTCTCAGCCTATCCACCGTTTGCAGCGTTCCAAGATACATGCAGCTTAATGGTTGTTCAGAGCCATCAATTGCGGATTATAGATTGTAATATCCAACCCGTATGGAACAGCCACTCCTATATTCTTGAGGATTCAGGTATTACGAAGGCATATCGCTTCTCTCACGTCATTTGCAGTTGTAGTCGATCTGGTTGTCGCCGCGGCTGGAAAGCAGCCGCCCCGACTACGGTGATCAGATCACCGAGCCTCACGTTTCCCAGCTGGTTGTATCAATGCCATGCGTCCGCTCGTCATCGCCACAAGCCATGATGAGTAGAGACTCGAGACCATAGCCAACCACAATATGCACGTGAATGGATGGCGAAACATGCATCAAGGTATATATGAGAGTATTGGTATGTACATTCTCAATGCATGGAAACTCTGATCCAATTTTCTTGTACTGCTGATTTCTAATGCTCCGATCCATTGCTTATTCATCAATTCTAGAACGAGTAGATTGAAACCCTTTCTGCGAGGCTGCACGACATGGTGGGAATTCGTGATGCGACATGAGGCGAGATCGAGCAGAGATCATGGAGACGGTGATGCCGGACCATGCGGTGGCGACCGCATCGACCACTCATACATTGGTCACTGGTAAATGTAGAGATGACGAGGCGCTAGTCAATCCGGCGGTGTCGTCGGTTCGGCCTAAGGCGAGTTCGAGAACGTGCGTCGTGCGCGAGGTGGCGTCGACGTCAAGGAGACGGTGACGACGGGCCGATCCCCATCCCTCGCATCAGGATTTCGGCTACAGATCTGGTCCTGCCTATCTCCGCTTGCGCGAGGCTGCATGATGTCGTCGGCTCGTCCTGAGGCTAGTTCGAGCGCGCGCGTCGTGCGCGAGGTGGCGTCGACGTCAAGGAGACGGTGACGACGGGCCGAGCGATGGTGACCCCGACGCTGCATGGCCCGTGCCGTCCGCTAGCCCCTAGCCCGTCCATGCGCCGCCATTGCGTGCGGCTTATAGCCCCACCTCGCCGAGATGACCCAAGAAATAGTTGTAGCAGCGACGTGCTTGGACTGGAAACGCCAGTATGTATGCATCTACGTCAATTTTCGTTTGGCTATACAGATATACTCCTATCTAGGTTTGATAAATGTGACCTCCATACAGATACTTCCAATGTCAGGTTCATTTACTAAATAGACTCACTGGCAGAGGAGCCATATGTTGCTTCAATTTCATCGGCAGACAGGAAGAAGTGGCCACCAGAATTGCTCCTTTGCACCGTTCTTCGTAATGCACCGTCACTAAAATGGAGTATATATTTCCATACCAAAAATGGAGTATATATATACATCCATAAAAGAAGTGAAGTACAGACTATTTGTGTATTGTTAATTAGTCGTCACCGGGGATGGAGCATATACCTTGTTCTTCCGTAGGTTTGAAAGGAGTCTGTTTGTTTCAACATTATTTTTATAATGTACTCAATGAAATACTCTAATTTGACTATATACTACTAGCTTCTTGTATGATTGACAATGTACTTCCTTTCGAGATGATATACTATTAGCTAGTTTCTCGTATGGACAATTTTTTTTTTTTTTAGAAAAGCAGCCAACACTATACTCCCTGTTCAAATGATATGCTACCCTCCTTTAATTGATATACTACTTTTTTAAAATGATATACTACCTTCTTGTCTAACGAAATACTCCTTTTTCAAATGATATACTCCCTTTTTTCTAAATGATATACTACCTTCTTGTCTAACGAAATACTCCCTTTTCAAATGAAATGCCACCTCATTTTCTGCCAAATGCAACAAACTTAGTCCACGACACGTTCTTTCAAGCAATTAGTTGTGCATGCTGCCGGATTAACAAAAGTCATTAATTAAAGGATGCACTTCAAAAGGGGTATCAACCCTCCAAATGGATGTATCCATTAAGGGAACCGTTTGGGCCAAGACACATCTCCAAATTAATGAACGGTTGGGAGGTATGGGAGTACATACTCTCGAAATTTAAATATATATATATATATATATATATATATATATATATATATATATATATATATATATATATATATATATATATATATATATACATACACACTATTAAGCTACATGCACCGTTTCATGCTATTCGAAGGTAGGCAATGAAATTAGCTTCGCTGGTGCTGCACACAAAAAATACAACTTAATTAATTTAATTAGCTGATACTATTACACTACCTAGCGCTTTCTTATAAATTGCAAGTACGTAATCATACGGATGAATACATAACACCTACATTTTGAGATCCATATGTTCGTCTCGTTGGGCCACACATACATATACTGATACATATACCTCATATTTTCTTTGTTCTCTCTTTAAATTAAACATCTGTTTACCATTTTAATTTTTTTAATCTAAGAATTCCGACACCCGCCGCAGGCCACTCTTTAATTTGGATGATGCCACTCATGTATCTTTCGTGAGCTCACTGATCGTGATGTTTGACCGAACTATGGAGTAATTTGTTTTGACGAATAAACGCCGTTGATCAGTGTCTAATTATGGGTCTAGTTGAGCAAACTGAACTGGAGACGACTCGCCTCGCCTCTATGTAATTATGTCAGCTTAACTAAACCCAGCTCAATTATTTTTTATTTAATTAATTTGAAGATTGAATATAGAGTTAGTTCGCGTTTACCTTCTGTTTCAGTTCTTTTAACAAGTGTTATGACATGGAGTATATGACACGTGAACGAATAATTAATAACTAATGCTGTATATTTGTCAATGCATACAAATCACATAGGCAAAGACTACATGCTACTACAAAAAGGCTAATACTGTACGCCTGATCACAGACGGTTAACCAAAACTGTCTGTATTAAACACAATCACAAACGATTTTGGTTTAACGACCGTCTGTCTTACTTTCTGCGCTAAAAACTGTCTGTGAAGAGGTAATATCATAGATAGTTCATGTTGAAAATCGTCTGTGAAGTATCATAGACGGTTCTAAACAAGAACCATTTGTGATATTACCAAATATCACAGACGGTTTTCATCATGAACCATCTGTGACTTCCCGTCCTCTTCACAGACGGTTTGTATTAAAAACCGTCTGTGATAATCTCATTTATTACAAACCCGACCCTTACAGATCGATCTGTCTTAAATTCCTACTCTGTTCTCGCTGCTGCTGCTGGAGGTGGGGCTTTGAGGCGATTTGGGGAAAGGAGACTGCGGATTTGGTAATTTGTTCTTGACTATCGATGGTTAGAACGTAATTAATTTGTTCCTTACATTATATTCTAGATCTAGCTTGGTAAAGAGAGAATTGAAGATGGTTTAGATCGGTAAAGAGAGAATTGAAGATGGTTTAAATCTAGCTTTTTGTGTTGTTTTGCAAGTGTTGGCTTCTTGCTATCCGAACTTGGGCATAAGCTATCTATAATGTGTTTGTGATGAACAACCTGACCCTATGGTGCATTGGTATTTTTTCAGTTCATTAGAAATACATATTTCAAATGACATATCAAAAGTTGCATCTATAGTATACTAATTAATTAATTTAATATTTAACACCAAATTGTTATATGCATCGCGTAGATGGACCGAAGCTGGATGTACGCTGGCAACCGTGTGAGTGAAGAGTACATTAATGCGTGTTTGCATTTACAAGAGTTGCCGAGGAGAATGTGTTGAATAAGGGTGGGGAATATATGTACTATCCATGCATTGACTGCAAGAATCTGAAGATGTTTAAGAACCGAGCGCAGATTGAAGCACACTTGATTCGAAGGGGTTTTAAAAAGGGCTATACACATTGGACCAGTCACGGTGAAGAGCATATTATACAGAAAGGTAGTAATAATGACATCGCCGATGAAGTCAACGATATGCTGCCGGATGATGTCGCTTGTGGTTTCGATTCGGATAGACTGCATGATGACAATCTAGATCAGATGCTTCGTGATGCAGAAGAGAACTGTGATGAGAGAGAGTATGTTAAATTTTGGGGCTTGATGGAGGACTCGGAGAAACCTTTGTTCCCTGGCTGCAAGCCGGAATACATAAGATTGTCATCCGTGCTTGAACTACTGAAATTGAAGGCAAGCAATGGTTGGTCCAACAAGAGTTTCACGGTGCTGTTAGGTCTCTTAGCAGACATGCTTCCAAAGGGAAACGAGTTGCCCAAAACCACCTACAATGCCAAGAAGGTTCTTTGTCCATTGGGAATAGAAGTAGAAAGAATACATGCATATTCGAACGACTGTATCCTCTGCCGTAACGAGTATGCAAACATGCATGTATGTCCAGTGTGCAACGCATCCCGATACAAGCATAAGAATCAATCAGATGACGGCGAGGGAATCGAGGTGAAGAAAGGACCTCCTACTAAGGTAGCGTGGTATCTTCCTGTAATTCCCCATTTGAAGCGAGTTTTTTGCAAACCCAAAGGATGCGAAACTACTGCATTGGTACTCGGATGAGCGTAAGAATGACGAAAAAGTAAGACACCTTGCTGATTCTGCCCAGTAGAGCAACATCGATAGGAGGTTTTCAAACTTTGGTGCGGAACCGAGAATATAAGGTTTGGATTGAGTACAGATGGAATGAATCATTTTGGTAACATGAGCAGCCGACATAGTACTTGGCTCGTGACTCTCTGTATCTACAACCTTCCTTCTTGGTTGTGTATGAAGTGGAAGTATATTTTGTTGTCGATACTTATCCAAGGACCAAAGCAACTAGGGAATGATATTGATGTGTACCTAGCACCATTGATGAAAGATCTAAAAATACTATGGATTGAAGGGGTACAGGTATGGGATGCGTACAAATGAGAGAACTTCACTTTACGCTCCTTGTTGTTATACACCATAAATGATTATCCTACTCTTGCTAACCTGTTCAGCTAGAGTACAAAAGGGGCAAAAAGCATGTACTCACTGCTTAGATGATACCGAGAGTGTGTGGCTGAAGCACTCGCGTAAAACCGTGTACATGCGTTACCGTAGGTTCCTTCGGAGGGCTCACCCATACCACAAGATGAAAAAACAATTCGACAGAGGGAAGGAGGACAGTTTAGCTCCAAGGCATTTAAGCGGAAAAGAGGTCTATGACATGGTTAAGGATTTAGATGTTGTGCTCAAAAAGGGATGTAAATTGAGGACCCATGATAAGAACATCTCGAAGAAGAGATCAATATTTTAGGACTTACCTTATTGGGAATACCTAGAAGTTCGCCACTGCATCAACGTCATGCGCGTAGAGAAGAATGTATGTGACAGCTTGATTGGTCTCTTACTAAACATTCGTGGCAAAACAAAGGATGGTGTCAACACACGACTTGACGTAGTTGATATGGACATCAGACCTGAGTTAGCACCGACAAAGACCGATAAAGAACGAACGCACCTTCCCCCTGCTTGTTACACTCTATCCAAGGCCGAGAGAACTGAACTGTGCTAGTGCTTGCATGGTGTGAAAGTTTCGTCCGGTTACTCCGCCAACATGGAGAAACTTGTTTCGATGGAAGATTTGAAGTTAATTAGCATGAAGTCTCATGATTGTCATGTGCTGATGACACAGATGCTCCTTGTTGTAATTAGAAGTATTTTACCGATCAAGGTCCGAGAGACAATCATGAGGCTGTGTTATTTCTTTAACACAATTACTCAGAAGGTCATCGATCCCGAAGGTGCTCTATAGGACGAGGTGATGATGACTCTATGTGATCTTGGGATGTATTTCCCTCCGTCGTTTTTCGATATCATGGTCCATCTCATTATTCACATTGTAAGGGAGATAAAGATGTGCGGGCCCGTGTTCCTACGTAGCATGTACCCCTTCGAGAGGTTCATGGGAATTCTCAAGTCCTATGTACGGAATCGATCTCGGCCGAAGGGCAGCATCGTCGAATGTTATGCAACTGAAGAGGTCATTGAGTTCTGTGCCTATTACATGGCTCAGGTCGAACCGATAGGTGTGCCTCAATCTCGCCATGAGGGGAGGCTCGAGGGTATCGGGACCATCAGAAGGAAAGCAATCACTCCATATATAGATGCATATGCTCAAGCCCATTTCACGATCTTGCAACACATGACTGAAGTGTTCCCATATATCGACCAGCACAAGGACATGCTTCGGCAATAGAATTCGGAGCGGCCGGATGTTTGGATCACAAGACAACACAACAGTCGGTTCAACCAATGGTTGAAGGAGCGACTCGCTAGGAGCTCGTCAAGTGATATGCTGACATGGTTGGCAAAAGGGCCGACATTTGCAGTTGTGACATGGCAAGGATACGACATAAATGGTTACACATTCTGTACGCAAGCTCAGGATATAAAGAGCACTAACCAGAACAGCGGTGTCCGCATAGATGCATTTAGTACCGATGGGCTGTGGATCTCCTACTATGGCTCATAGAGGAGATATGGGAACTCGATAACTTCATAACTTCATAAGAAGTGAAATGACATGTCGGGCTATTACAGAAAACGTTGAGTGCATAATCTTCCCAAGGCTCATTTCAGTCAGTCAGGGAGAGACATATACTCTCCGCGGCCTTGGAAAACAATGAGTACCTGGGTTGCACGAGAGGCCTTGATCTTTATGTTCCATAGAAACATGGATTCGTGGAGGACTCCGCAGTATACCGGAGTAGGAAGAGAGCCAAAACTGAGCGCGATGCAAAGCTACGAGAGGAGATTCATGAATCCCTCAAAGATGAGATCACTGAATCTATTAGAGATGAGATCAATGATCGCGTCAGATATGAGACGCACCGGCAGATGGAGAGCCTTGAGAAAAGGCTTAGGGAAAATCAGTTGCAAGCCCACCCCATATCTGTGCTAGCTAGCCCCCCAAAAAAAAACTTCCGAGTAGCTGCGCGTCCAACCCTAACCCTACCCCAAAAGGCAATGCCAGATTTCCTGTCGATGACATCCTAGTAATAATTGGATCATGTGCTTGTTTCTGAAATGAATGTGAATTGGATGTATACATGTACTTGTTGTGTTTTAGTTTGTTTCAGATGGTATGGCTAGTATTTCCTGAGGCTAGCCAATAAATAGAAATAGATTTAGTAATACAAAAGAATATCACATACAGTTCCTTAGGATATACTGTCTGTGATACATCAGCTATCACAGACAGTTTAATCTACAAACTGTCTGTGATAGTTGACTATCACATAGTGATAGTCTGCATCACAGATGGTTCGAAAACCGTCTGTGATAACCTTATGTCATTATTGACTCATAAACTCAGATGGCTCACGAAACTATCTGTGATAACGTTTTTAAACCGTCTATGAAGATCTTTTCTGTAGTAATGATAGTCTGATCTAGCTAACATGCACACATGAATACAATTATTCCTCTATCTCTTCCCTGCACATAGCATGCCAAAAGCATTAAATTCCTAGATCTTGCACAGATCGATGCAATCTGTGGATGCATGCAGGCTTTTTAATAAAATGTCCAATCATGTGGATAAGACATTGCATGGGTAATCACAAAATCGGAAGATAATTTAAATAAAGTGAACTAAAAAAACCAGTAATTGATTAATGACAAACCAATAATGTTTGCAGTGGCTCGCAGAGCCAGGAATGAGGGTTTGTTTGGTTTCCTTCCTGGGCCAAATGCCTGGGCCAAGCGAGCAGCCGGAAGATCAACTATAATTTGTTTGCTTTCCTCCCTGCGTATTGCTGCCGGCCAGGCAATCTCAACGCCCAAGCGTTCAAAATGAGCGCCTGGAGCCAGACAGCTGGTCCAGGCAGCTCATCCACCATTGAATTTTTGATCTGTCGGTCTATTTTTCATTCACTATTTTCAGCCACAGGCTTCTAACCAAACAACAAATCTTCAGGTATGCCTGGCCAGGTAAAAATCATCTACTTTTTAGGCTACCTCCAGGCACCACTTTTTTCCAGGCATACAATCCAGGGCACCAACCAAACAAGCCTTGAGTCTGTGGGTGGACTTCTAAAACACCAGGACACTCCAGTTCAAAACACAAGTTGACACTGTCCTCAAAATGAACCTCTGGCCACTAATTATTATTGTAATATGTTTATAAAATCCAATAAAATTATAATATTATGAAAATACTTTTTGAGATAAATCTACAACACATATGATTTTCATGTATCTAATTTAAATATTATAAAAGATATCAATAACCAAAGTTTCCAAATTTTGACCGTACGTATTCCAAAATGATTTTTTTTTTGAACCGGAGGGAGTAGGCAAACTTCTTCTCCAATACATTGTTCGTTAGAAGCGAGTTTGGCGGCCACCTAAGCAGTGGCGGAGCCACACATAAGCTGTGGCCGGGGTCAATTGACCCCATAGTTTTTTACGAAGCAACCCTATACTTATAAGAATTTCTATATAAGTCTATGACATTTTAGAGAATTGACCCCACAGACATTAAATCCTGGCTACGCCATTGCACCCAACCAGACCAACCCAGCTATATACGCCCCTGAATTAAGGTAATCAAATTTCAAAAATCACAGCCACATAAGATGTAGTCCGTGGGGATCGAGCTCTAGTAAACTACTCCATCTGTTCAAGAATGTATGATATTTTGAACATCAACACGGTATCCAATGTCCAACTTTGACCATTACTTTCCATATGATTAAGTTATTAAAAAAGTAAAAGATTATTATATTATGATAATATTTATCATGACAAATCTAATGGTACTATTATCTCATGACAAATCTAAATAGTTTTTCATATATTATTAGTTAAAGTTAGAAAAGTTCGACTACACGCTTTCTAGGACTAGGACGTCATACATTTATGAACGGATGTGATAGAAACTAAAACGACTTCGTCTAGATCACCATGTATTAATGTATATACGCTGCACATTCCCGTCTATACACCCACACAAGTACATGGCAACTACAAGTAATTTGCTGTGTCATACATGCTATACAGACACATGTACGAGAAACTCGTGCCTTTGGTCGTTTGATGACTACGTGCTGATATGCGGTGCCGCATATGATCAGCACGTAGTATACTAATCGATTTGACGGCATGAAGCAACCAAAGGCACGACTTTCTCGCAGCAAAACCTTGCAGTAAATGTACCAGTCGCTATAGTAGCTAGTCTAAGTTAGAAAGCCTTTGCTTGGACTTTGTCCTATTCACAGTTTCACACCCGGCATCCACACCCTGCTAGCTGATATCCGTATGAAAGACACAGAAGCGAGGAAGCAGACAAAGGCACGCGCACAATACGCCGTCGACTTTGACTGCCCATTGCTGCTGGGCGCTGGCTTGTGTTCCATGCGCTGCACGCAGACGACGTCAAACCTACCCCTTACGGCGCACGCGTCCATACTAATATAAGCAACCCGGGAAGAGTACAAGCGTACAACCCTCGTCCGTCACCAGTAAACCCTAGCTAATAATACGAACTCTAGCTCGATCTCTTACCAGTTCGTCGCCTACTATCCTCTCTAGCTAGCTTGCTTGCCATGGGCAAAGGCCGCCTGCTGACGATGATCCCGTGCTGCTTCTGCCTCTCGATATCGCGGCGGCGGCGCACGGCGCGGCTGGTGCTGTGGGGCGGGGAGGCGCGGGTGGCCAGGCACGGGAAGCTGGCGGGGCAGGTCATGCTCGACTTCACGGACAGCGTCGTGTGCTGCGCCGACGGGTTCTACGTCGGCCGCCCCGCGCCGGTGCTCGCCATCGAGGACAAGCTCGTCGCCGGCAGGACATACCTCGTGCTCCCCGTCGACCGCCTGCCGCAGGGCTACGACGCGCTCACCGCGTCGTCCCTGGCCGCGCTGTCCTACCACAGGGCCGGCACGGCGGGGTCCATCGCGGGGGGGCCCAAGAGCCCGTTCGAGTACGTCAAGGGCGACGACGGGCGGACGCTGATCAAGGTCACGCCGGAGTTCATCGTGAGGGCCATCACCGCGAGATCAGGTTGCGGCGGCGGTGAGGCCGCCGGTGAGGATGGGGACGGCGCGTGCGGGGCGCTGTGCAGCACGCCGGAGCTGAGGAAGCACTACGAGCAGCTGGTGGGCGCGGCGAGGGGGCGACCGTGGTCGCCGCGGCTGGAGACGATCAAGGAGCGCAAGGCGCGGAGGGGCGTTGCGGTGGTGAGCCCCGGGAGGCTGTCGCCGGTGGCGGTGAGGCTACTAAGGCTGGACAAAGGAGAATTAAAGGTAGCCAGCTAGGTAGGTACCGTACTACCGGGCGTGCAAACTAATTAAAGAACATTCGATCAATTTCATGCCGCTCTGTTCAGCTCAATTCGTTGCTTGCTGTTTTGTTTTGTGGGGCTCTAAGCAATTGTACGTGTTGATTTGGACAAATCGATCGACGAACCTGTTGCTGGAGAGTTCTCAGTTTGTTCAGCAGTGTTAGGTCTAATTAGGCGTTTGATGATTTGTGTAAATTAATCGGGCCTGTTTGCTTTGTTGGAGGAAACTGTACAGATCTCGGTCTCAATTACATGAACAGAAATGCTTAGCGCACGTGTCCAATTAAACTCTAATAAAAGGTCGGTGCACGCTGCATCAATTGATTTCAGGGCAATTCGGCCCCTTAATTAGATATGAACAATTAGGGCTCCACTACTACAGAAAAGGTCTTCACAGACGGTTCAAAAATGTCATCACAAACGGTTTTAAACCGTCTGTAATGACTTTTCTCTATAAAACCGCATCATATATATATTATTTATATGCGCTTAAACCGGCATCATATATATATATATATTATATTTCTATTGTTCCTAGTCCCTCCACCACTTTTGTTAATACATGATGCAAGTCGTCATGACATGAGGAAGAGGCATCATGTAACGAGAACAACCTCATTAAGCCCTGCAAATTTAAAAATCTGCATTGCTAAAGCGTTAGGACATCCAATTACTTGGTTGCTAATACATGATGTTGCTATCTCTTCCTGCATGTTATCACGTCACTTTCTTAAAGTGGCCGAGGGACTACTTAACAATACATATATAATATATATAATGCCGGTTTAAAAGGCACAAGCAAACAACGCTGGAGACTTTATAGAGAAGAGATTAGAATGGAATGGTAGGGCGGCGTACCTAGGGCGCAAGGTAGGAGAACTTGATCTGCATGAACACAAGCATACGCAGAAATGTGAAATGAATGGCGAGAAGCAACAGATGACATCTTGACAAAATGACAAATCGACAAATAAGTCATAACATACATATCACACATTTTATATATCTATTTTTGCAAATCATCAATCATACATATCAACAGCCCATGGTTTACCAAGCAAGTTTCCACTATCAATAGCAGACAACACTTGACACTTCAATAAGTCATAACTCATAACAATATAACATATCAACGACTCATACATATCAACAACCCAATAAGTCATAACATATCAAGCCCCATCCGAACCCACAAAGATGAACTAAGCAAGATGCATAGAATGCATATACACCAATAGCCCTCGCTTGACATCACGAGCAAGGGACTATTAATATGAACTAATTATCAATTCAATTTCAGCATAAGACTATTAACATCATTACATCACGAGCAAGGGACTATTAATATGGACTAATTATCACTTCAATTTCAGCATAAGACTATTAACATCATTACACCACGAGCAAGGGACTATTAATATGAACTAATTATCAATTCAATTTCAGATAAGACTATTAACATCATTGAGCGCTTAAACAAAGAAGACAAAAAAACCAAGGGTGTCCAAACCCGGCCACCACACCAGTAGTAGCCCTCGGCATCCATCGCAGAGCACTAGCCATTTTCATCACAGAGCAAGGGGGGTAGAGACAGAGAGGGAGTAAGGTAGGGTTACCTCGAGACAAATAAGAACCACCTGCCATGCGACCCACCACCAAAGACAACCCTCATCCATCTCCTTCACCTTGCATAAATCACATAAACATCATGACACAATTTAAGGCCCAAGCATAAAAATCAAACTCAACACAAGACATTAAGCTAACAGATCTAGAGGAGAATAGAGGGAGGATGGGAAAAGCAAAGACCGGCTAGGGCCTGAGCACAGGAGACTGAGCAGGAGAACCAAGCCATGGCAGCGCAGGCGACACGCGGGGCCAAGCCTAGTGGCTTGGGTGGCGGCGTCACCGTAGTTGTGGCACAACCCTGACACTACACAAGACACTACTATCGTACGAGTGTCTTGTGCAGTGCAGAGTGGTGTCACAACCGGCGGTGACGGCGACGGCGACGGGGTTGAGCGGTGGCGTCGAGGTGGGGAGGAACGGAGTAAATCTGCTGGCGATGTGAGTTAGTTAGGCGGCGCAAACCCTAAGCGGAGCTGGCGAGTGGCGAGAGTTAAGGCGGCGTAAACCCTAGCGGCGGGCTCGTACTAATAAAGAGACTTCTCACAAGCGGTTCTATTATGGAACCATCAAGATAATTATCACGAGCGGTTCCATAATGGAACCGTCTCAGTAATATGGGACATATCACGGACGGTTCTATTATGGAACCGTCTGTGATATAGGGCATATCACGGACGGTTCCATAATAGAACCGTCTGTGATATGTCCCATATCACGACGGTTCCATTATGGAATCGCCGGTGATATGGTTTTTTCTCAAGTATATTTATCTTGTATATACACTTACATGACATGAAGAAATTACATGTTTATATGTCAATTTTGTCATTTAAATCTTCTGAAAATTTGCTTTAACTATATATACATATATATATCACAGATCGGATATATATATATATATATATATATATATATATATATATATATATATATATATATTAATTAATTTATTCCACTAAACCGTCTCTAATATAATTAATATTAATTGTAACTTCACCTCCAAACAACTAGATTTTTGTTTTTCACAAAAAGCATCTCTATATATATATATGTATGTATGTATGTATGTATGTATGTATGTATGTATGTATGTATGTATAGCAATAATTCAACATATAATTAATATAGTAACTTCACCTCCAAACTTTTTTTTTCATGTTGGAATTTTCATATATATGGCCAAACAGCGTGGCCAGTCGCTTACAAAAAGATTAAAAAAAAAGTAGAAACCTATAAATAAACAAAGTTTTACTAGTGGCGGAGGTAGGCTCCTATCTCCGTCTTCAATACTTTATAGCCGACGGCGTCGGCATCGGACGGTTCCTGATCATCAACGAATGAAGCCTGAAATGCGTCCACCCGCTGACGCGCTCGTTCAAGTGTCTATCGAAGACCCTCGGACTGTTGAACCAAGAACAATTGAGCACATAGGCTCTCTTTCCTTGCTTGAAGGGTCTCGGCACGTCGACTCGATGCTTCTTGCCTCGATTCTGTGATCCAAGTGACGGCAAGCCTCCTGGAGACGTGTAACGTCGTTTTGGAGGACTACGTCGATGACGCGGTAAACTCGCCGAAAGTGGGAGATCACCCGGAAGACATGACAGAGCAGGATGTCAAGACGGCGGAAGGTGGCCGTCACCTGCTCCAACAAATTCTCCACCGGCAGAGGAGTGAAGACAGTGTTGATCAAACAGTGTTCTTCCGCAGCACGGTTCAACGTACACCGAGAGAGATGCTCGTATAGTGCAGCCAGGAAGGCCATCAATGCTGGCGACAAGGAAGAGGCAGCCATTTCTGTTTTTTTTATAAGTATGTGGGGATGATCATCTTGGATGGCAGATGATCCTTTTTATAAGACAAGGAATAAATTCGAGCATGAGGCGAAGAGACGCATCGAGGCGCCGCGGATGGCGGCGAACGAGCGCGCGGGCGATTTAAGAAACTCACCGTGGAGCTTTAGCGATATTATCACAGACGGTTCTTGTTGAAAACCGTCTGATATGTAGTATTATCACAGACGGTTATTAACAAGAACCGTCTGTGAAACTTCACACACGGTTTTCAACATGAACCGTCTATGATACTACCTCTTCACGAGCGGTTTTAAGCGCGACCCGATAACCTACGAGCGGTCTCTAAACCAAAACCGTCTGTGATTGAATGTAATACAGACGGTTTTGGTCAACCGTCTGTGATGAAGCGTCCAGTATTAGCCTTTTTGTAGTAGTGCTTGGACATACGGTGGGAGTCTTCCCACCGTACGGTCCAATGCAACACTTCCGAAATGACAGTGCAACATTTTTCTCCATTTGTTGCAACAAATCAAACAATCATATGCAATATTCTCTCAAAATCTCATAATCAAACACAACAAATATTCGCAGAAATCAAACACAACAAACATTCTCATAATCAAAACACAACACACATCCGGAGGACATCAACATACCAAAAAAAAAGATGCAACATCTCAGAAATGATATGCAACAATTTTTTTCCCCGTGTGCAACAAATTTTCCCCTCGTGTGCAACAATTTTTTTCCACAGTTGCAATATTTTCCCCTCCGGCTCTCTTGCTCTGCTCCCGCGACCATCTTGCGAGGGAGGGGAGGAGACACGAGGGAGGGAGTCGGCAAGACAGGAGGGGAGGCCAACGCGGAGGAGCCAAAGCCAGACGGAGGCTCCAGCGGGTTGGCGAGGCGAGAGGAGGCCAGTAGCGAGGAGTCGGCCGCACGGAGGCGTTCAACAAAGCTCAATCAACAACAAACAGAAGATAACATTTCAAATCTAAAATTTGTGTGAGGGGAGGTGGAGTCTTACCTCGCCAGACTGTGGATGCGTAGAGCTGCCGGAGGGGAGGAGGGAATGACGCTTGGGGAGGAGGCAGGGACGACAGCGGCGGGGCGGTGCTTGGAGCGGCGGCGGGGTCGGCGTCGGTCGAGGTGTCGGGGGACGGCGGAGCTGCGCGTGCCACTCGTGTGCAGGGACAACGGAGCATGATGCCACTAGGCGGCGCTCGGCGCCGGCACAGAGGTAGGCGGGGATGGCGACGTGAGGGAGGAGACGGTGGGGGAGGACGAGGAGGAGGTGGAGCAGCTGTGGGGTCGGAGGCAGAGGCGGTGACGGTGGTGGAGGAGGAAGCTTGGGGGGAGGAGGGAGGTGGGCATGATGGCGAAGGAGGAGACGAAGAGAGCGAGTGGCGGAGGTAGTAGATGAGAGTGACGGGATAAGATGAAGTGGAGTGGAGAGTGGCTTGGCGTCCGGCGCACCGGACGCACGCACTGTATCGATTCCCTAATTAGATCTGCCAAAGCTAGTTGATCTAGTCCTCCAAATTGAAACCGGCCGGACGAAAACCAACGCGCGGTCCGAGCGCGCGCCGTGCTGCCCTTCATCACCTTCACACTCGGCAGCCGTGTGCGTGGGCGCACGCACATGGCTAGCTCCGTACGCGTGATCGAGTGGCCTGGCGCTCATGACATAGGTACCTATATGTGTGCGCGGCTACGGCCGATCCATGGTCAGATCCAAGTAAAACTTTAGGGATACACAGGACACCGAGTTCAATACTATTTTATCTTATTAAAATACACATAGTGTATGTGTGTATCTCGTAATTTATACTTATTTACTTCACATATACATATGATGACATATATGACAACATCTGGTCAATTTCGTTCCAGATCCACCGCTGGGCTGATGGATGGATGCATGATCTCCCACGCGCGCGTTCGTGCTAGTCACGCGCCTCCTCACCGTACGTCGCGTTTCCAATCCCCCTCGCGCGCGCGGGCTTAGCCGTACGAGACAAAACTAGTACTAGGATCGGATAGCATGGCCGTCGTCGCACTCTGGAAATCAGGAAAAGTCATGTAGTACTACACATTTGCGCCCATCAAACTGGGTACATGCGGTACTCCAATGCCAACACCGATGCAAAAGCAACGATGGATTGAGCCGAACCGCAAATGCGCGTGAGGTCGGTGCATGCGGTACATGGCAGCATGACTGGACGAGTACTAGGAGCAGCAAATTTTCGCCGTGACAATGGATTGAGATCAACAAAACCAACAAAGTTTGACTTCATTCAATTTTTCTCAATTCATAAACCAAGAGACTGCAATCCTTTTCCTATATAAATACGCCTTTCGGTTCTCAAGTTACAGTATTCTCTCCGTTTATAAATGTACGAGGGATTGCACGTTCTCTAAGGAATGCATTTGACTGTTGTTTTTAATAATCATCACACGTTAGTTGGAGAAATCTTTTTTTTTTAAATCACAATGGTTTGGAAGTACGTCTCACAACAATTCTATTGGTACAATGTGACGAATTTAGATATTCTTTTTGGGTGATAGTGATCAAATTAAGTAAGAAAAAGCTGGCCACACGCATGCATATATATTATAGACAAGCATTTGTAATGAGAGGGTAATTTCCAACATTTTCACTTTCAAATATTAAGCCAAATCGGTGAAAAGTAATCTTTCAAGAAAGTTTAGGGTAATATATATGGACTAGATCAGCTGGTCGTTACTGATATGCATACTATGTCACCACCATATATACATTGGCAACCAAGTCTTGGTTTCCGTACTCGATCGATCAGCAGTGATTTCAAGCACGTTGTAGAGACGACTTTTGATTCGACGTCGTCGTGCTTAATTAGCTAGCTAGCTGTATGCATTGCATGTCTAATTTGTTCAAACGACCAACCACTGGTGCTACTGGTTAATCCCTTGTGGCGTTAGGAAATCGTTTTTGGTTTGTGTCGTCCATTGAGTATTCCTAATTATGCATGCCTCGTGATCGACACAACGATTCGACATGGACGTACGTACGGCATGGGTGCCATCGATTTCGCACGTGGCTGATTTTAACTTTAAACCGTGTTTATATATACATAATTATTTGTAATGAGTGGTTGACATTAGGTGAAGATCAAGAAATATATATACACACGAAAGCCGATCCTTTGCCGTAGCAACAAGCTACGTCAGAGGAGCATAGTTAGGTGGCATTAGGCCCCTTCTCACTATCCGATCACCAGAGAACGACTCAGATCAATGGTGTACAACGAAATTGCTATAGTATTACACAATGAAATCGCAACATTACTTTCTACGTGTAGTAATGGGACACTGTTTCTACAGTGCTACATATAGCGCACTATGAAGCACTGTAGCAACATGCTCGGATTATTGCTGGTACAGCGCCTCTCTGCATTAGGATCGATTCCGATCCTATAAGGGTATCTCCGTAGTGTATTTATCGTTATTTTTTAGCTATGCCACGTCAACAAAATCCTACGTGGAGGAGAGAGCATAGGTCGTCTCTTCCTGAAGAGACTGTCGTGCATGTGAAACAAGACATGATACATTAATCTACTCTAGTTGATATATAGGTCTGTTTCAAAAGAAAATTATAAAATATAAATATCGAAGAGTGTGCTAGAGACTATCTATTAAAGATGTTGCCTCTAAAGATGATATAATATATGTTAAAGACAATGTTATATCTTACTATTAGAGATACCCTAAGCACCGCATGCAATGCAAGCATGCGTGTACGAATGTGCAACATATCCAAGTAGTAAAGTACTAGTAGTTTCTCCACTAATAGAAGAAGAGCGTGTACTTGTTTATTTAATGCGGAGGCCACCTTAATTAGGGCAGGTCATTGGCCTGTGTTTTGAGGTTTGACTATACAACAAGGAGAAATGAATTGATTATGTAGATTTGGCTCCAACGACTCTCGCTTCGATCCGGCCTGGCCGCTTCTTGCATCTCATCGAAACCGATCGACTAGCGCCGCCTGGGACGGCTTCTGCTGCGGTTTTTTTCTTCGAGAAGCCAGCCGTCTCAAACTCATACTTGACGCAGCTTTTAGAGAAGCCAAAAGCACTTCGTAATTAGAAGCCAAACGCCAGTAGCCACCCCGACCAGCTTTTCCTGACTTTTGCGGGTTAAAATTAGGTCGTTGCCCTTAAAAGTTCAAGTTATTTACCCACTCTATACTGGGTATAAAAGCCCTATTAGGCAAAATGCTGAAGCTACAAGATCATTTAGCACAATTTCATTCAACCAAATTGCAACCTTTATATGTGCAACAATGCACAAACCCACCTTGAGACATACTAGCTCCTTGCATATAGTATTTTATCACCTCTCTTTCTTCTACTAAAATAGTTCCCTTGATGATTAGGAACAGTGATTACTTTCATGTGTGTACTATAGGCCTGTTTGGTTTGTGACCCTAGGAAGCTATACCAAAATTTTGGTAATACTAAAACCAGGGCAGTGCCAAAACTAGGGCAGAAAAAAGGTGTTTGGATTGCAGCCATGCCAATTCACGGGTAATACCGAAATTGATGCGTTTGGATTGCAGCCATACCAAAATTTGCTAAAAAAGTGAGTATGACATGCGGGGCCCGCATGATATATATATATTTTTTTGCACCAAAATATGCCAACAGTGGTCTTGTTTTGTTGATTAAATGACAAGGAACACAACGGTTCAATCGGATCGCAAATTGGATACTCGATTTAGGAAATATGATCATTTGAAAGTGACTAATTAAACTCATTATGCATTTAATACACCAAAACAGAGCCAATCTCAGCTTGCCACCTGTCCTAGCTTTGGCAGCACTGTCCAGCCAATTCCTGGGCGCCCGAATCGGCCGCCTGATCGACGCCAGGAACGGGCGTTCAAAAAATTTGGTGTGCCAAAATTTGGTAGAGATCTAAACGGTAGCTAAATTATCAGAGTACTATCAAAATTTGGTTTGACACGTTGAGGCAACAATTCAAACAGCTCCTATGTTCACTGGTTGTCTTTTAGAGCCTCTCCTTTAGTCATCCTTTTATATCAAGTAAGGAGAGGTATATATAGTGGCCAATGGCTACACGTGAACCGGTGCAACCCTTCATCACATATGTCCATTCACATCAGAAACCGATGCATGCATCAGTTAAACATCATGACAATTAACATGTGCAACCGGGCAGCTACCGATAATAGTATGTGTAACTGATGAATCCGGCCGGCAAGTACTTCTTCATTAGAGGATTAATCTATTCATAGCACTAATGAACAAATTAGTTGCAACATCCTAAATTCTAATCTTAGGATTAAGTAATATAAATGCATTAGGAAAAGCTCCATTGAGCATTCGCATTTAAACTTTGCCTTTTTGAAAATCTTGTGCACTACTACAGAAAAGGTCTTCACAGATGGTTCAAAAATATCATCACAGACGGTTTCATGAGCCGTCTAAGTTTATGGATCAGTGATGATATGAGATCATCACAGGCAGTTTTCAAACCGTCTGTGATCCACACTATCACAGACAGTTATTAACTCAGAACCGTCTGTGGTAACTAACTATTACAGACGGTTTGTGGCTGAAACCGTCTGTGATGACTTTTCTCTATAAAGTCTCCAAACAGTGATTGCTTATGCCTTTAAAACCGGCATCATATATGTATAGGATGAGACAGCAACCACAGTGAACTTTATCGAGCCCATGCAAGTTTAAAAAGTACGACTGTTAGGAGAGCGTTAGGATATCCAATTACCGTTCTCGCGTCGTGGCGTCACTTCCTTGGTCGAGTACTGCTAGCGTCCACATCACTTTCTTAAAGAACGACAGGTACACACACACACACACACACACACACACACTTATATATATATATATATATATATATAGGAACGTATCTAGTGCTAATGGGTATTTAGGTGCTAACATGCTAATGGCGATCATGAGCGTTAGATCTAGATTGAACAGCCAAGATTCGGAACCTAATCCCACCTCCAATCCACTTAAACTTTTCTCACAAAACCCCCTGCATTCCACTTCTTTCACGTCACTGGTCCCTGACCCATCGTCTCCCTGCTAGAGGCGCCGCTCCATCGCCCAATCCAACCCGACGCTTCTCTTCACGTCCCCAATCCCCTCACCCGGCCGCCCATCGCCCCCTGGCTTGGCGCCGTCCTCCTCCTCCCTCCCGGCTGCTGCGCCCTCCTCCTGCTCTCCACTTCTCCACCTCGGTGGCTTTGCCCTCCCCTGCCCTCATTGGACCACGGCTTGGCGCCTCCTCTGACCCCACCACCAAGGCGCCCCCTCCTCCCTCTCCGGCCATTGCTGTAATCCTACCTCTCCCGGCCATTGCGCCATAATCCTACCCCTCCCGGCAAGGGCGCCACTAAGCCACCCCGACGCTCTCGGGCCCTCGGTCGGCGACCGCCATCTGCGTCGGCGTGACCACCGACCTCCCGCCCATTGCATGGCGCCCTCCTTCCCCCTCCAGTGGGCGCCACCAAGATTGAGGATTGCATTTTTTTTCAATTTTTTATGTCTGACGTTTGAGAAATTTGGTAGTAAGTGTTTGAGGATTTGTTCTAATAAGTGAATTGTGTAAATATGGTTTGTGAATTGAAGCATCAAATTGTGTAAATGTTTTGGTGCACTCTAGTGTCAAATTGATGAATCCTGTGAATGTGAATGCTTGTGGCTATAAGTGAATTGTGTAAATGTGGTGAGAAATAGGATTGGTTAAACTATGCAGGGAAGGGAACTGTATTGCAGACTTTCAAATATGGGATTATGAGAATGGCATGGGTAGGACTACATGATTATGAGACTGCCATTTCACAAGAATATAGTGTGATTCATCGATGCATTATCTGGTTTTCTATTACCACAGAAATAAATAGAGGATGTAAATACTACAAAGGTTAATGACCAAAACTGTATTCTAAAGATTTTTCCTGTTCATGTCATCAGCTTTTACCAGGTCTGAGTCATATTCCACAGAAGCATATGCAATTACCTAACTTCAAACTTTCTAATAGGATTCAATAGTGTAAGATGTATCAGTATTGCACTATAGTGTTCTTGTTAATTACTCCCGATTCCGTACAGAGCACTCCAGTTGTATCTTGCAGAAGACAACAATTTAACACACCACGAGCCCAGGAGGCATTGGAAGAAGATGAATAATTAAAAAAAAGCTCCAGCAAAGTATGACAAAGTAGAATTTACAAATTTACTCATTTCTCCAGATGTATCAATGAATAATTCATATTAATGTTTTAAACGAATACACAAGAAGGCAAAAAAACTTCATCACACAATTCGAAGCAGGCAAAGGTCTGTAAACAAACCAAGGCGATAACTATGTCGTCGATCTGGTTATGCAGTCATGCATCATGCATGTAGTACCTTAATGTGCATCGCTAACAAGCCAAATGCTCCTGCATGCTTATGCAGTCATGCATCATGCATGTAGTACGTTAATGTGCATCATGCATGTAGTACCTTAATGTGCATCGCTACCAGAAACATCCTGTATCTTTGCCGATGCACATTAGTGCAAGGAATTTCTGGTTTGTGGAAAGTGAGCGATGTCTAAATTTTACGTGTAAATTATTTTGCTTCCTTCCACTAATGATACAGGATAAACCAACAAGATATCTGAATCAAAGGAGATGTGTGCAGGTTTCCAACTATATAAAATAGATTAAAGAGAGGCTGATACAACTACGATATTCTGCAAACATCGTTTGCTCTACCAGTTCATACAATGAGTAAGTCCTAGTTTCAGGAAAAGATCAAGTTTTGGGTGACAATAGGACAAGAACGTTCAATCCGACGAATTCTACTTGGCCTCTAGATTTGGCACAATAATATTTTTTCCACTAATTTTGTACAAGAAGATTTGACTTGCTGCATAACATCCATCAATTTAGATGACAAATCTTGAGTTGCTCTCATGTTTCACACTTTCACAGTAATAATCACCCTTGTTATCTCTGTCAAGCCACAGATCTAGCTCCGTTTTCCCCCGCATATTTATTTGCAAGCACTGCTCATACAGCTGCTTGGAACACTTGCTCTTGCTCATTTGGAGTTCTAAAAGCTCTTCGTAGGAACCGTTCAACGACTGAAAGGAATTCTTCAACTCGTTCCTCCTGGGGCAAGTGCCCACAATTCTTGATCACCTCAAATGTTGCACCAGGAATCGCACGTGCTACACGTTCAGTATTCCAAGCAGGAACAAGGCGGTCGGTGTCACCAGTCACCACTAGCACTGAAATGGTAAAGACAATCAAAAGTGTTCAGGAAGTAACATTGTCTATAAGTCGTTTGTTAGATTATTCAAATCCTTCACCTCAAATGCTAAGAACATTATCACAAATTTAGTTCACTAGAACTAAATTAAACACAAATATGGATAAGCGTATAGTTTCCCTTAATTGGAACACAAGATACTAGTATTTGAGTAAACATGTTCTTTTGTGCACAATTTAACATTTTAAAAAATGAGGAACTACCTATCTTTGATTTAAAGGAGAGTGGGGACTGGAACCCATGACCTCAACCACAACAACTTTGTGCACAGGGCGGCACCGCAGCCGGGTGGGCGCTATAGGGCGGCGCCAAGCCAGGGTCCAGCGAGGGCCAGGGAGGGCGAGCCGGGCGCTGGAGGTGGAGAAGTGGAGCCAGAGGAGGAGGCGCAAGCAGCCGGGAGGAGGAGGAGGAGGCCCGCCACGCCGGGAGTGGGGAGGAGGACGGCGCCAAGCCAGGGGGCGATGGGCGGCCGGGTGAGAGGATTGCGGACATGAAGAGAAGCGTCGGGTTGGATTGGGCGATGGAGCGGCGTCTTTAGCAGGGAGACGATGAGTCAGGGACCAGCGACGTGAAAGAAGTGGAATGTAGGGGGTTTTGTGAAAAAAGTTTAAGTGGATTGGAGGTGGGATTAGGTTCCGAATCTTGGCTATTCAATCTAGATCTAACGCTCCTGATTGTCATTAGCATGTTAGCACCTAAATACCCATTAGCACTAGATACGTTCCCATATATATATATATATATATATATATATATATATATATATATATATATATATATATATATATATATATATATATATATATATATTTAAAAGGCACAAGCAAAGAATCGCTTGGAGACTTTATAGAGAAGAGATTAGGAATGGAATGGTAGGACATACCTGGGATGCAAGGTAGGAGAACTTGACCGGCATGAACACAGTTACATAGACAAAGGTGAAATGAATGGCGAGAAGTAACGGATGACATCTTGACAAAATGACAAATCAACAATAAGTCATAACATACATATCACACATTTTATACATATATTTTTGCAAATCATCAATCATACAGCACTCGACACACTTGACACTTCTGAATAAGTCATAACTCATAACAATATAACATATCAATAGCCCATACATATCAACAACCCAATAAGTCATAACATATCAACAACCCATACATATCAATAGAAGAGACAACACTTGACACTTCTGAATAAGTCATAACTCATAACAATATAACATATCAACAGACAACAGCCCAATACTTCAATAGCAGACAACACTTACATACGAATTCACTCATTCAAAGAATCGGCAAGTGCACAATCATTGCATTCATTTATATTTATGATTTCTCTACTTCTCTATATGTATGTATTACACATTTACACTTCTCTGCAATGATGCACTTCTCTTCATGTATGTATATATGTATTACACATTTAGCATCTGGGCTCTGGCCAATGGCCATCACCATCAGCATCAACCAACAACCAGACAACATCAAGAAGACAAGAAGGGGCTTACGTGTTAGTCACGAGAGCCGGAGAGGTTGGAGGCGCGAGGGAGGTCCGAATGTAACGAACGAGCCGCCAAGTAGAGAGGAGGAGCTGAGGCTGCGACGTGAGAGAGGAGAAGCCCGGGGCAAGGCCAAGCCGAGGAGGACTGGGAGCTTGATCTGGCGGCATAGGGAGAAGGGAGCTTGATCCGGAGGTGCGGGAGCTGGTGGCGAGAGGGAGGAGGAGCTCGGTTCACATGAATACCAACAGTACAAACCAATAGGTGATAGATCTGTCTTACCTCGACATCGTCGGTGGAGAGGTAGCCGGGGTCGCGCACGCCGGGGAGAGGAGGAAGAGGGGAAGGTGCGCAGCATCACCGTAGTTGTGGCACAACGGTGACACTGAAAAAGACACTCTTATCGTGGTGTCACAACTGTCGGTGACAAGAAGAATGCATGGCGGCATTGGCGACGGGGTCACTAGGGTGGGAAGGGGAACGGACGAGAGTAAGGGTGCTGGGGAGTGACGAGTTAGAGCGCAAACCCTAGCGGGCTCCTACTAATAAAGAGACTTATCACGGACGGTTCTATTATGGAACCGTCAATGATACTTATCACAGACGGTTCCACAATGGAACCGTCCGTGATATGGTCTCATATCACAGACGGTTTATTATTAAAACCGTCTGTGAAGTATCACAGACGATTGTTTGTTGAAACCGTTTGTGATACTTAGTAACATCACAGACGGTTCTTGTTTAGAACCGTCTGTGATATGACCTCTTCACAGACGGTTTTTAGCGCAGCCAGTAACACAGACAGTAGAAAAACCAAAACCGTCTGTGATTGCATGTAATACATACAGTTTTGGGCAACCATCTCTGATGAGGCGTCTAGTATTAGCCTTTTTGGTGTAGTGGTGATTGGTTTTAAAAATAATACTTGAACAACATTAGGTCCTAAAAAGGAAATAGAGAAAACTAAATAAAATTTTCTAGTGAGAGAATGGTTTCGGGCTTATTATCCCATGAACCATTCAACAAAATTTCTATATGAAATTTTGTTTAGAAAAACCTTTACAACCACTTAGGAATAGCACCTTGTTTGAATTTTGTAGAAATTCAGGTAAGGTGTTAACCTCTAAAAATTTTACTGTGGAAACTACTCGAGCTCAGTAGTCTACACAAAAAAATTTCATAAATTTTGGACTTTTCTGGTTGGTGAATTAAATCGGCAAAGAAATCAGCTGTTAATTCAAAAACCCAAAAGCCTGTACTGTTCCTCGGGCTCGAGTCCAAATAGTTCGGTCAAACCAGACCATCTCCATAAGTGGATCGGACCCAACGATTCCGAGCCGTTGGATTTTGAAATCAATGGTCCAGATTGATAGAAACGTTCAGACCATCCGGTGAAAGCAATCCATCTGAGCCGTTGATGGTGAAATCGATGGTCCAGATTGGTTGAAACGTTCAGACCATCCGAACTGCTCATTTCATCTGGGTTGTTCGTTTCTAATCGGACCGTCGAGTTTAGATCAGCGCATATCGCTTCATCGCGTAGTTGACTGGTGGGCCCCGTGTGCAGGACTCATCGTCCACCTCGCGCTCGGCCGCGCCAGCGCACGCCCGCGCTTGAAGCTCCGCCGTGCCCCTGGTTTCACCTCACCGCTAGCGGTTTTGCTGCAGCTCAACCACCCGCGTCGCATCGCCGTTCAACGCTGTGCCTATACCTGCCCGCGCCAACCCTCCTCTGCCCGTACAACGCTGAGAGCTCCACCCCTGTTGACCGCCACTGCCCGAGCTCTACCTCGCTCTACTCCGCCGCTCAGGCTATAAAAACTCGTCCCGAGCGTCGTCTCCGCCTTTCCAAACTCATGCACTCACTCACTTCTCTTCCTATCCCCTCAATCCAACTCTAGAGCTCTGAGAGCGGAAACCCTAAAACTGCCGCGCGCCATCATCTGATCGTCTCCGGAGCCGTGAAGGGTTTGGTGTCGAGTTCTTCACGTCATATCGCGTTCCATAACTGGCCCGATCTTTCGATGAGAACGATAAGTCCGGTAGGCATCGCTCAACCCTGACGATCCTGGCTATGAACACGCAAGGCTCGAAACCACGCAATCGCTGAACTGATGACAAGTCGTTATCAACCGTGCACGAATACCCGGTTGACCTGACCACGAAGGTCGATTCCTGCATACACCGAAGAAGCACGCAAGAACAAGATAAAGCAATCTAAAATTGCAAATAAAGATTAAAATATTGAATTTGGGATTTTGATAGCGGTATTGTGAGCACCCGGATTTATTAGGCTCATAATACTTAGTCATCCAATTGACCCTAGTATTATCAACCAAATAAACTCGGTCTCGAGAGATGTATACTTCCCGAATGCGGTACACATACCTCACAACAAAAGAATGCATCAATTCCATACAACACATAGTACATAAGCAACAAACCGAAGTTAACATTAATATGGAATAGATATTACAAAAGAGAGGCCCTTAGGCCAAATAGCAATAATTACAAAAAGATAACAATGAAAGCAAAAGTGCCATAAAGATGGCCCAAAATAAGAGCCAACCACAGGCCAGGACCGCCAAGCTAGTCGCTCTCCCAACCACCAAGACTCACAAAAAAGTAAAGCCCTTTGGGCTCTACCTCCTCTGCAACAAAGTTGTTAAGCAAAGCAAATGAGTACAATAAATTGTTTATTGTACTCGCAAAACTGACGTGTAAGATAACGAACTATAATTTAGCTATATGCAAGCTTTATTTAAGTGGATGAGGCTTTGGACTCATTTTAGCATAAAGCAAGTTTCATTTGCAATAATATAGTAGATTGAAAGCAATTTGACAAAGCATTTTTAATTGTTGAAATAACAACGAGATAAATAACATAATAACAACAACAAGAACAATCACGGAAGTGACTAACCCAAGTCACCACAACAATAGCATGAACTCCCGTTCATACCAACCATGTCAAGTTTTAATTAAAGGTTGTAGTCTAGTCTTGAACGACCTTACCAAGCATGTCCATAACCTAGGGCGAGGCTATTCAATAGTTTTATCCTGCGGGGTGTACCACTGTACCCACACGCCGACCGCCTTTCCTTTACGCACACTTAGAAGGTGTCTTTGCACAGCTAAGTCCTCTGAGACCTTTCCAAAGGATGAATGCTAATTACGAGTTGCACAACCCACGGGAGAAGGAGACATTAGGCGACCTACCCTAAGCCAATGCTCCTCCCACACTATACATATACATTTGTTTTGAAAACACACCAACCGAGCTCGCTCATAATTAACACCTCCTAGAGTACTTAGTCAAGAGGGTTCCATATGCCCTCGCGTGGTTAGTACGCATAAAAGCGCTTGGCTTAGTGACCCAAGTACTCGGTCCTTAGGGACCCAGGCATACCACCACATTCCAAAAACCGCACCATCCATCCAATATGCCCAAGTCTAAATCAATCTTTTATTTTCAGCTTTTGATTTTACAAATTAATCAAAGCACAAGTGCTGGACATATAGGAGTAATAATCATTTTGAGTGATCAAGATCATCGACTAAGTCGATGATCGCCCAATACTACCGATAGCTAAGCATGTCTAAGCAGTAGGAAACGCAACTACTAAGTGATAAGAGCTCATCCAACGAGCTCAAACCACAGCGAATAACCTAGGCTCATGGGTAGTAGAGGATAAGGAATTCCTCTGATTATGCGACTATAGGATTACTAACGACATTTAACACAAAGTAGCATGCATACATAGAAGTAAAACAAAGTATTAAGCTTTAAAGTAATGGGACATGATGGGAAATGGTCAAACTGCTTGCCTGGTTGCTGTTGCTCAAATTGTGGCAAAGGGTCACTCTCGGGATCACCACAAATGTCGAAACCTAACGGAAGCGATAAAGAACCGATAAGAACGACGAAAGGCAACAAAGACAGCACAGCAAACGAACTCCAAATACCCTGAATTTTCTACAGAAGCAAGGGATGATTTTTAGGAAATTTTGCAACAAGAACCAATGGATTTGGATTCTCAATGCAAAAGATATGAGCAAAACAATTCTGCTCAGCCCTAAAATTACCAAACTGCACTATTCACTAATTTAATTATGAGGCAACATTTTCTAGAAAAGTGGTGAGGCTGAGATTTTTATTGTAAAACCAGCACCTCATGAGATGAATAACACAATTGAGTTCATCTCATTTGGAGCTATTATGCACTTTATATAATTTTTGAAAAACAAGAACTTGAACAAAATTATAATGCACAAGTCCTCATTTCTAAAACAGCAACATGCTCAGAACTAATTCTCACAGTGGGTTCATTAATAGAGAAACCAACAAGGTTGGTCTCACTCAAAAATAAACCACAGAGCATTAGTTATGGGTTTTACAAGTTAAGCATTGATTTAAGTATATATTTTAAAGTTGGTTTTAAAATATAATGGCAAATGTGCTCTGGAGCTGAACTCAACTTACAATCATTTTTGGATTAAAGTTAAGTTCAAGACAGAGCCAACACATTTGAATGACCTCAAATGGATTTAAAATGAGAAAGATATGAAATTCTAAAGTCTATACCTTATTTAGGTCTATAACTAAGACTTCACCGGAATTTCTAAAACTCACAAGGGTATGGGAGGGCGTGAGCCACAGATCTCAGATCCAGCGGCTCAAGACCTCCCAGAGAACTATCACACTGCAGCGCCGTGAAGTCTAGAGGTCTGGACCTCTTAGCAACTCACATGCGCGAGGTGAGGAGGTCGTGGCCGTAGATGGGAGATCCAGCGGACCACAACACGAAAGGAGGTCGGAGCGGACCCGGATCTAACGGGAGGTCCTCAGCGGTGAGATGACCTCGAGGAGGTCCTAAGCGATAGATCTAAACATCCACAGACCTCGGGGAGGTGCAGGCGGCCACTGATTGCGCAAGGGAGGTCTTGGATGCTCCAGTTTCCTTAGAGGAGGTGCGGGCGTCCCGAGCTCACAACCCGCGATGCTTCGCGCGCGCGTTCTGAATAAGAGGTTAAATCTTGTATTTGGACACAAGGAGGTCCGCGAGAGGTCTTCTTCACAAGACAATAAATGGTGGATTTAAGAACATCAAGACCCAACCAATGATTGCAAGATTGAGCAATTGATGACCGCATTAAACACGGCAAATCTACGTCCTAAAAGCGACAACGGTCTTTGCCGTGTCCGACAAAGACCGAGCTCAAAGATCGGTCATCGCCGGCGATGTAGACCTCGCGGCGAGAACCAAGGACATCCCTGTGCGCAATAGTGTTGCGCACACCATGGACTCATTCTCGGCGGCGGCGGCGGCCTTTAATGTCGCCAGCGAGCCGGAGAGGACAAACACAACCCGCCGGGCCAAATTACGAAAATGCAAAATGGAGCTCATGCGACAATCAGCGTGTGCCAAAACTTAAGCTCCGCAACATGCATTCAGCGGGTGCGACATCTAAAGGACTAACGGGAGGTGTACAGGAGGTCCTAAGGTCTTTGGGAGGTCGTGGAGGTGATGGCCGGAGTTGGGGAAGGCGGTGAAGCTTCACGACCCAAGGCACCGACTCAAGCTCGACTTTGTCCACCTCTGAAAAATGCCCAAACAATTCAAGTTAGGGTTAACTTCCAAGAGGTTTTCGAGGAGCAAAAGTGAGCAAGGTTTGAAGGAGAAGCCACTGGAACCCTTGTCTCACCGAGGCGCCAAGGACATCAACAATGGCAGCCAAGATGGGAGGTGAGTTTGGGATGAGGAGCTCGACCACGCACAAGTGCAAGGTGAGGTCAATTGTGTGCAAAGGAAGCCAAGGGAGGATTCGGGGTGACTTATAGGCTGCAGTGAAGGTTATGAGTGGGGCTAAGCTCCATGGTGAGCTTAGCCCACGGGTTGGTCCATGGGGTGGCAAGGACATGAGGTTGACAAGGGCGGGGCTGTCTTGACTGAAAGCGGAAAAGTGACATGCATTAAATCTTGGTCGTGAGAGTTAAAAGGTGCCTGAGAGGCTGGCGCGCATTAACTCCACCGCTCGAGCACGCATGCGTGACCAAGGTAGGAGAAGAACAGGAGGTCCTTATGACCGTTGGATAACACAGGAGAGGTCCCGCCATCGGATGTCATTTTTGAACCGTTACGCTCAAAGGATGGAGCGGGTCCAGCCACACGATCAAGGATGGGGAGGTCGTGGCCCTCCGATTTCATAATCGCAGCATACGTGAGGAAAGGGGACAGGGAGGTCCAAAGCGTTGGATCTCCATCCGACGGTCACGGACCTCGGTGAGGACTTAACGCACGCGATCAAAAAGACATGAGGGAGGTCATGGCCTTTGGATTTAAATCAAGGGCACACAATGACCGGGAGGTCTGATATGATGCGCAAGCAAGGGAGGTCGGGACCTTTAGATTTAGATCTAAGGGCTACGATCGGAAGAGGTGGAGGTCTGAGCTTGCATAGCGCACAAGGGAGGTCATGGCCTTTAGATTTAGATCTGAGGGCTCTGACCTCACCAAGGCGGAGGACCTTGCCGTGATGTTTTTGAGAGGAGGTCGTGACCATGGATTTTTGATCAATGGTCTGTGACCTCATCAAGGTGGGATGTAGACTTTGAGGTTTGACACGGGGAGGTCATGACCGTGGATCTTTGATCAGCAGGCCGTGACCTCATGTAGGTGGGATGTTTGCTTAGCTTAACGGTGAGGGAGGTCGGGCCGTGGATATTGAATCAAGGGCCAAGACCTCAACAAGGTGGAAGGTGGTTTTGAGGTTTGATAACAAGGGGAGGTCGGGGCGGTTGGATCTTAATCCAAGGGCCAAGACCTCAACAAGGTGGGAGGTCTTGCGGTGTTGTTGACGCGGAGAGGAGGTCGTGGTGTTGGATGTAAATCCAGCAGGCTGCGACTGATCAAAAATGGAGAGGAGGTCCGGGGTGCGTTGGTTGAGGGGAGGTCGTGGCCTTTGGATTGGATCCAGCAGCTCGACCTCATTAAATGAGGGAAGGAGGTCGAGATGGGGTTGAAATGGACCCGACTTTGCAAAGTGGCTAGCCCAAGGAGCAGTGTAGGCTTTTAAATTTAGTTTTAACGACTAAAACTTAGCAGAATTATTTGAGATAGCAAATGAACTCCAAATTTGATGAAATTTTAACTGGAGCTTGCTGACAATGAGAGTAACCTTGCATAAAATTTCCAGAGGTTATTATGCAATGCATTTTTCTCAGGAAATTCGTTAAGGTTGTTTAAAGGATTGTTTTACCTCCAAAATTTATCAAACTAGTTTTACAACTTGTGATATTTTTCAGAGGGTCCCATATCAGTTTTGGGACCAAGGAAAATATATTCCACATGTTTGGCACAAGATTTAGACAATTGGAAAATGAGTTTGATTTTTGGTCAACAAGAGCTTTGTGTTTTGGATTACACAACTCTTGGACAAGAATTACATAAGAGATTAGGGGTTTTCAAGATGTGAGAAAAAGTTTTAATTTCTACACATATAATTATACTTGAGTAACCCCAATTATACATTTGGGATGTTACAAAATCTCTCCCCTTACAAAATCTCGTCCCGAGATTTGGCTCACTCGATAAAGAAAGATGGATAGTCCGCACGCAGAGCGATCTTCTCTTTCCCAAGTAGCCTCATCCTCGAATGGTTTGACCACTTGAACTTTAAGGAACTTGATGGTCTTATTTCTTGTCCTTCGTTCGGACTCATCGAGTATCTTGAGCAGGTGCTCGCGATAGGTCAAATCGGGTTGGACATCGAGAGTTTCCAACGGAGCTTCTCGGTTGGAACACGGAGGCACTTCTTAAGCCGGGACACATGGAAAACATCATGTACCCCTCAAGTGCAGTAGGCAACTC
This sequence comes from Phyllostachys edulis, assembly GCA_036346405.1. Lineage (NCBI taxonomy): Eukaryota > Viridiplantae > Streptophyta > Magnoliopsida > Poales > Poaceae > Phyllostachys > Phyllostachys edulis. Next base: position 71,929,646 of record CM070550.1, read on the forward strand.
CAACTTATAGGCAACAGCTCCCTTCTTCTCGATAATGCGGTAGGGACCGACATATCGAGGAGCTAACTTGCCCTTGGCCAAACGTTGATGGCCCTTCAAAGGAGAGACTTTGAGATAAACAAAGTCATTAGGCTCAAAAGCATAACTCCGTCGGCGATCCGCATAGCTCTTTTGCTGGATTGAGCTGTGGCGCAAACGCCACGAATAAAATTTGGACTTGGCGCTCGGCCTCATTGATTGAGTCCGGACCAAAGAGAGGTCTCTCACGGTCTCTGACCAGTTCAGCGGGTTCTACACTTTCTCCGTACAAGGCCTCAAATGGTGCCATCTTTGAGGCGGCTTTGAAATTTTGTTATAAGAAAACTTCGGCGAATGGCAAGCATTTCTCCCAATGCTTCCCATATGAAAGGACACAAGCACGAAGCATGTCTTCCAAAACTTGGTTGACCCTCTCGGTCGACCATCGGTTTGGAGGTGAAATGCCGTCTTTGAAAGCAAGACGAGTGCCCATAGCCTCTTGCAAGCTATGCCAAAAGCGAGGCGTGAAAAGGATCCACGATCCGACACAATCGTCTTGACACCGTGCAAACTCACGATGCGGGCGATATAGAGTTCCGCCAAAAGACCTACCGAAGTTCGGTCTTGGCGGAAGGAAATGTGCCACCTTAGTCAATCGATCGATGGCGACCCAAATGGCATCATTCTTCTTGAGGGCGTGGGTAGACCGGTGATGAAATCCATTCGATCGAATCCCACTTCCACTCGAGAATTGGCAAAAGTGAAGCGATCCGGCGGGGCAGACGCCGATGCTCGGCCTTGACACGGCGACACACGTCGCTTTCGGCAACGAACCGCGATCTCCCTCTTCATTCGGGTCCACAAAATCTCTGGCGGAGATCTTGATACATCTTTGTGGCCGGGATGAATGGATAAAAGCGAATCATGGGCTTCATGGAGGATTAAATTCGCAACTCCATGTCCTTTGGAACCACAAGGCGTTGCGAACCTCACAACACCATGCTCATCCTCGAGAAAAGCACTTGGTGTTCGGCCTTGACATTTGCCTTAATGTGGCTCACTCCCAAATCCATTGCGAGAGCACAACCATGGCGTGAGAGATCCATGCTCAACTATCTCCAAGTTGAGGCGCTGGAATGCCTCGAGAAGAGAGGCGAATGCTCCTTGAGCACTAAGGCATTACAATGCGCTTTGCGACTAAAGCGCATCGGCAACGACATTAGCCTTGCCGGGATGGTAGTGAATACCCATATCATAATCCTTGATCAACTCCAACCATCTCCTTTGCACGAGGTTCGGTCGGGTTGGGTGAACAAGTACTTGAGGCTTTGTGATCCGAATACACTTCTAGCGATTCTGATTAGGTAATGTCGCCAAATCTTAAGTGCATGAATCACAGCACCAACTCCAAATCATGAGTAGGGTAGTTGAGTTCATGAGGTCTCAATTGCCTTGATGCATAGGCCACTACCTTGCCTTCTTGCATAAGGACACAACCGAGGCCTCGACGAGAAGCATCATAAAAGATATCGAAGGCTGCGATGGATATCGGGAAGAACAAGAACGGGAGCGGTGGTCAAACGCTTCTTGAGTATATGAAAACTTGCCATGCAAGCATCGGACCACAAGAACTTCTTGTCCTTCTTGAGCAACTCCGTCATCGGCCATGATCTTGGAAAGTTCTCGATAAGCGGCGATAATATCCCGCTAAACCAAGAAAACTCCGCGCCGGTGACCGAAGTGGGCGGACTCCATGAAAGAACATCGGTGACCTTGCTAGGATCAATACTCGCCTCCATTGAAAGAATATGGCCTAAAAAGCCACTTCCTTCAACGAGCGCACACTTGCTGAACTTGGCGTCTGGTGGTGCTCACGTAGCTTGCCTAACACAAGCTTCGGATGCTCGGCATGTTCCTCATCGTTCTTGGAATAGATAAGGATATCATCGATGAAGACCACGTCAAACTTATCCAAATACTCCATGAATACCGAATTCATGAGATTCATGAACAAAGGCGGGAGCATTGGTTAAGCGAATGACATGACGGTGTACTCATACAAGCCATAGCGAGTAGAAACGCCGTCTTTGGAATATCCTCGGGCGAATCCAACTCGATGATATCCCACTCGAGATCAATCTTGGAGAAAACTCGAGCTCCGGTTAATTGATCGAAGAGATCGTCGATCTTGGGGCAATGGATACTTGTTCTTTACCGTCACTTCATTAAGTGGGCGGTAATCAACGCACATCGCGTAAATGCCGCCCTTCTTCTTTCACGAAGATTGCTGGACAACCCCAAGGAGATGAGCTAGAGGCGGATGAAACCCTTCTCTTGCAGCTCACTTAGCTCGCTTCTTCAACTCTACCAATTAGTTCGGTGGCATCCGATAAGGCCTCTTTGAGATAGGGGCGATGCAGGGAGCCAACTCAATGACAAACTCGAGGTCTCGAGCGGGTGGCATCCTGGAAGATCGCGGAAAGACATCAACAAAGTCACAAACTGTTGGGACTTCGCTAATATCTAGAGCGGGCTTCGCTTCAAGCGAAGAGATGAGGATCTAGCGACTTGGCGAGAAGCTTAACCCGCCATGGAGGGACTAGATAGAGATGAGCTTCTGGCGCAATCGATTTGCCCCATGTCTTTGGGACAACCAATCCATGCCAAGAATCACATCAAGACTCATTGAATGGAGAAGGATAAGGTTTGCTAAGAAACCTACCCTTCGATCTCGATAGGGACATCCCTACACTCGATTCGACTCTCAACTCCGAACCGGGAGAGCGAATGAGTAAGCGGGACCGACAATGGAGAGAAAAGAAGCTCTCCAACAGCAGCAAAGACTTCGAAACAAATGAATGGGATGCTCTGAATCAAACAAAAGCGATGGCGGGATGAGAGTTAACGAAAGTGTACCTAGCACGGCGTCGGGTGCCTCTGAGCCTCCTCTGTGGTGATGGCGTTGACGCGACCACTACCCACGCCTTGGGTAGCGGGACGATCTTCGGTCTGAGATGCACCACCTCTGCCCGCGTCCTCCATTAGGGCGAGTGCTCTGTCTTCTTAGGGCATTGGTTAGCATAATGCCCTTACGTTGCATGAAAACATGTGACCCGGCCGGGTTCTGCGGGGCGCTCTGGCGACTCACAGTGCGTGGTGAGACACGGCTGCGAAGGACGAGGAACAGGCGGTGGTGGCCTCGGGCGCCGAAGAGTGAGTGGTACCCTGAGGCGCCCGGCGGGGCGGAGGAATCGGCCTGGATGACTTATGGGCCTCCCACTTGCGCTTGCGGGAGTCCATAAGCTCTCGAGCCGCATGCTTTCGACGATGGCCTTGTCGACCAAGGTCCGAAAATCGAGAAAGTCGACAATGGATAGCTTGTCCTTGACTCCTCGGACAAGCCACGCTGAACTTGGCACCTTAGCCATATCGGTGGCCACGTCCTCGAGAGCATAACGAGCTAGATGGTTGAACTTCGTAGACATACTCCATGGTGAGCCACGCCCTTGCTTGGCGCAAAAACTCACCTTCTTGATCTCCATCAAGCCGCGAGGATGTGAGCCCGTCGGAAGGCGACGGAACTCCTCCCAAGAGGCGGTGTGATCCACGGGCTGCATGGCGAAAGTTCTCCCACCATGACAAGGCTGCACCCTCCGGTGGTGCGATCTGACAGCGCCTTCTCGTGCTCTGATGCTGCGCTATCTTGAGCTTCCGCTCAACCAAACGAAGCCAATCGTCAGCGCATCGGCGGGTCCTCGGGCCGGGAAAAGGTAGGGGCTGAGTACGAAGAAACTCCGCGAGTCCTCCACGCGGTGATGGGCATTCACGGCCCGGATCACGAAGCTCCGTAAGTCTGCGGTGGTGTTGCGCGCGATGGCGTCGATAGAACTCTCCGGTCATCCGCGCGTTGCGTTCGATCTGAAGAAGAACCTCGGCCATGGTCGGAGGAGGAGAAGCTCCTCGTCCGGACCAGTGGCCAGCCTTAGCCGCTCTGAAAAGGCCGGCCATCTGTTACAAGGAAATTTGGTTAGCAACTAGACCCAAAAACAAAGCCTTACGGAAAGCAAAGCCAGCGACTAGGGAATAGAATATCACCCCAACCGAAAGCCAAAATCAGCGGTTATTTAAACTTTAAAAAGCTTCTAAAAGACTCTAAAAACAGCCAAGAAACACCAAAAGTAAGGCTCAACTTCTCAACTCAACTAACCCGTATTGAATGAACGAGTAATTGATCGAGAAGATTAAAAATCAGATTGTAAGATGAGATCTAAAACTATTAGAGAGCAAGGTTAATGCAGCGAAATAAGTGTTAGATACTTAGCTAACTAGTATCACATCTAACCCTTTTATTCCCACAAGTTTTAGTTGATTAACCTCTCATTATCTATCCTAATTAGAAACCTTTGAGACTGCTGTCAGGAAATTTGATGCTTGCTGTCGGGTTTAGCATCCAAGCTCCTTGTCGAATCACCGACTCGAACTTCAAAACCTTATAGTGGGCAGCTCACACTTCAATTTGCCAATCTCATTGGTTCTCCCAAAAACCAGTGTTAATCGATAACAACTATTTTGTAGAAGGAAGAGAGGAAAACAACTTTTAAAACTCAAATTAGAGTGGGATGAGAAGAAAGCTAAGATAGGTAAGGAATAAAATCCGAGAATTTACCTAAGCTTTCAAAACTCATTTGATGCTTTGAAAATAGGTTTTCAAAATATCCTAAGGATCGACCAAGCTTGCGTTACTACGGTCATAACTCTCGATACCAACTTTTGTGAGCACCGGTTTATTAGGCTCATAATACTTAGTCATCCAATTGACCCTAGTATTATCAACCAAATAAACTCGGTCTCGAGAGATGTATACTTCGAAATGCAAGTACACATACCTCACAACAAAAGAATGCATCAATTCCATACAACACATAGTACATAAGCAACAAACCCGAAGTTAACATTAATATGGAATAGATATTACAAAAGAGAGGCCCTTAGGCCAAATAGCAATAATTACAAAAAGATAACAATGAAGCAAAAGTGCCATAAAGATGGCCCAAAATAAGAAACCAACGGTGTGCCTTTAGCCCACAAGGCAAGCGACCGGACCGCCAAGCTAGTCGCTCTCCCAACCACCATACTGACTCACAAAAGTAAAGCCCTTTGGGCTCTACCTCCTCTGCAACAAAGTTGTTAAGCAAAGCAAATGAGTACAATAAATTGTTTATTGTACTACGCAAAACTGACGTGTAAGATAACGAACTATAATTTAGCTATATGCAAGCTTTATTTAAGTGGATGAGGCTTTGGACTCATTTTAGCATAAAGCAAGTTTCATTTGCAATAATATAGTAGATTGAAAGCAATTTGACAAAGCATTTTTAATTGTTGAAATAACAACGAGATAAATAACATAATAACAACAACAAGAACAATCACGGAAGTGACTAACCCAAGTCACCACAACAATAGCATGAACTCCCGTTCATACCAACCATGTCAAGTTTTTAATTAAAGGTTGTAGTCTAGTCTTGAGCGACCTTACCAAGCATGTCCATAACCTAGGGCGAGGCTATTGAATAGTTTTATCCTGCGGGGTGTACCACTGTACCCACGTCGGACCGCCTTTCCTTTACGCACACTTAGAAGGTGTCTTTGTGCAGCTAAGTCCTCTGAGACCTTTCCAAAGGATGAATGCTAATTACGAGCTGCACAACCCACGGGGAGAAGGAGACATTAGGCGACCTACCCTAAGCCAATGCTCCTCCCACACTATACATATACATTTGTTTTTGAAAACACACCAACCGAGCTCGCTCATAATTAACACCTCCTAGAGTACTTAGTCAAGAGGGTTCCATATGCCCTCGCGTGGTTAGTACATAAAAGCGCTTGGCTTAGTGACCCAAGTACTCGGTCCTTAGGGACCCGGGCATACCACCACATTCCAAAAACCGCACCATCCATCCAATATGCCCAAGTCTAAATCAATCTTTTATTTTCAGCTTTTGATTTTACAAATTAATCAAAGCACAAGTGCTGGACATATAGGAGTAATAATCATTTTGAGTGATCAAGATCATCGACTAAGTCGATGATCGCCCAACTACCGATAGCTAAGCATGTCTAAGCAATAGGAAGCGCAACTACTAAGTGATAAGAGCTCATCCAACGAGCTCAAACCACAGCGAATAACCTAGGCTCATGGGTAGTAGAGGATAAGGAATTCCTACAGATTATGCGACTATAGGATTACTAACGACATTTAACACAAAGTAGCATGCATACATAGAAGTAAAACAAAGTATTAAGCTTTAAAGTAATGGGACATGATGGGAAATGGTCAAACTGCTTGCCTGGTTGCTGTTGCTCAAATTGTGGCAAAGGGTCGCTCTCGGGATCACCACAAATGTCGAAACCTAACGGAAAAGCGATAAAGAACCGATAAGAACGACGAAAGGCAACAAAGACAGCACAGCAAACGAACTCCAAATACCCTGAATTTTCTACAGAAGCAAGGGGATGATTTTTAGGAAATTTTGCAACAAGAACCAATGGATTTGGATTCTCAATGCAAAAGATATGAGCAAAACAATTCTGCTCAGCCCTAAAAATTACCAAACTGCACTATTCACTAATTTAATTATGAGGCAACATTTTCTAGAAAAGTGGTGAGGCTGAGATTTTTATTGTAAAACCAGCACCTCATGAGATGAATAACACAATTGAGTTCATCTCATTTGGAGCTATTATGCACTTTATATAATTTTTGAAAAACAAGAACTTGAACAAAATTATAATGCACAAGTCCTCATTTCTAAAACAGCAACATGCTCAGAACTAATTCTCACAGTGGGTTCATTAATAGAGGAAACCAACAAGGTTGGTCTCACTCAAAAATAAACCACAGAGCATTAGTTATGGGTTTTACAAGTTAAGCATTGATTTAAGTATATATTTTAAAGTTGGTTTTAAAATATAATGGCAAACTGTGCTCTGGAGCTGAACTCAACTTACAATCATTTTTGGATTAAAGTTAAGTTCAAGACAGAGCCAACACGATTTGAATGACCTCAAATGGATTTAAAATGAGAAAGATATGAAATTCTAAAGTCTATACCTTATTTGGGTCTATAACTAAGACTTCACTTTGGAATTTCTAAAACTCACAAGGGTATGGGAGGGCGTGAGCCACGATCTCGAGATCCAGCGGCTCAAGACCTCCCAGAGAACTATCACCTGCAGCGCCGCGTGAAGTCTAGAGGTCTGGACCTCTTAGCAACTCACATGCGCGAGGTGAGGGAGGTCGTGGCCGTAGATGGGAGATCAGCGGACCACAACACGAAAGGAGGTCCGGAGCGGACCAGATCTAACGGGAGGTCCTCAGCGGTGAGATGACCTCGAGGAGGTCCTAGCGATAGATCTAAACATCCTGCACCTCCGGGAGGTGCAGGCCACTGATTGCGCAAGGGAGGTCTTGGATGCTCCAGTTTCCTTAGAGGAGGTCAGGGCGTCCCGAGCTCACAACCACGTGCTTGCGCACGCACGCGTTACTGAATAAGAGGTTAAATCTTGTATTTGGACACAAGGAGGTCAGCGGAGGTCTTAATCGCGCACAATAAATGGTGGATTTAAGAACATCAAGACCCAACCAATGATTGCAAGATTGAGCAATTGATGACCGCATTAAACACGGCAAATCTCTGTCCTAAAAGCGACAACGGTCTTTGCCGTGTCCGACAAAGACCGAGCTCAAAGATCTGGTCATCGCCGGCGATGTAGACCTCGCGGCGAGAACCAAGGACATCCCGTGTGCGCAATAGTGTTGCGCACACCATGGACTCATTCTCGGCGGCGACGACGGCCTTAATCGCCGGCGAGCCGAGAGGACAAACACAACCCAAGACGGCCAAATTACGAAAATGCAAAATGGAGCTCAGCGCGACAATCAGCGTGTGCCAAAACTTAAGCTCCGCAACATGCATTCAGCGGGTGCCGAGCATCTAAAGGACTAACGGGGAGGTGTACAGGAGGTCCTAAGGTCTTTGGGGAGGTCGTGGAGGTGATGGCCGGAGTTGGGGAAGGCGGTGAAGCTTCACGACCCAAGGCACCGGCTCAAGCTCGACTTTGTCCACCTCTGAAAAATGCCCAAACAATTCAAGTTAGGGTTAACTTCCAAGAGGTTTTCAGGAGCAAAAGTGAGCAAGGTTTGAAGGAGGGACCCTTTGGAACCCTTGTCTCACCGAGAGGCGCCAAGGACATCAACAATGGCAGCCAAGATGGGAGGTGAGTTTGGGGATGAGGAGCTCGACCACGCACAAGTGCAAGGTGAGGTCAATTGTGTGCAAAGGAAGCCAAGGAGGATTCGGGGGTGACTTATAGGCTGCGGTGAAGGTTATGAGTGGGGCTAAGCTCCATGGTGAGCTTAGCCCACGGGTTGGTCCATGGGGTGGCAAGGACATGAGGTTGACAAGGCGGGCTGTCTTGACTGAAAGGCGGAAAGTCGACATGCATTAAATCTTGGTCGTGAGAGAGTGATAAGGTGCCTGAGAGGCTGGCGCGTGCTCCTCCACCGCTCGAGCACGCATGCGTGACCAAGGTAGGAGAAGAACAGGGGAGGTCCTTATGACCGTTGGATAACACAGGAGAGGTCTGGCCATCGGATGTCATTTTTGAACCGTTACGCTCAAAGGGCGGGGAGCAGGTCCCACCACACGATCAAGGATGGGAGGTCGTGGCCCTCCGATTTCAATCGCAGCGCACGTGAGGAAAGGGGCAGAGGTCCAAAGCGTTGGATCTCCATCCGACGGTCGCGGACCTCCGGTGAGGACTTAACCGCACGCGATCAAAAAGACATGAGGGAGGTCATGGCCTTTGGATTTAAATCAAGGGCACACAATGATCGGGAGGTCGATATGATGCATAGCAGCAAGGGAGGTCGGGACCTTTAGATTTAGATCTAAGGGCTACGATCGGAAGAGGTGGAGGTCTGAGCTTGCATAACGCACAAGGAGGTCATGGCCTTTAGATTTAGATCTGAGGGCTACGACCTCACCAAGGCGGGAGGACCTTGCCGTGATGTTTTTCAGAGGAGGTCGTGACCATGGATTTTTGATCCAATGGCTGTGACCTCATCAAGGTGGGATGTAGACTTTGAGGTTTGACACGTGGGAGGTCATGGCCGTGGATCTTTGATCCAACGGTGTGACCTCATGTAGGTGGGATGTTTGCTTAGCTTAACAGTGAGGGAGGTCGAGGCGTGGATATTGAATCAAGGGCCAAGACCTCAACAAGGTGGAAGGTGGTTTTGAGGTTTGATAACAAGGGAGGTCGGGGCGGTTGGATCTTAATCAAGGGCCAAGACCTCAACAAGGTGGGAGGTCTTGGCGGTGTTGACCATGGAGGAGGTCGTGGTTGTTGGATGTAAATCCAGCATTGCGACTGATCAAAATGGAGAGGAGGTCTGCTTTGAGTGCGTTGGTTGAGGGGAGGTCGTGGCCTTTGGATTGGATCCAACGCTCGACCTCATTAAATGGGGAAGGAGGTCGGATGGGGTTGGGTGGACCAACTTTGCAAAGTGGCTACCCCAAGGAACAGTGTAGGCTTTTAAATTTAGTTTTAACAGCTGAAACTTAGCAGAATTATTTGAGATAGCAAATGAACTCCAAATTTGATGAAATTTTAACTGGAGCTTGCTGACAATGAGAGTAACCTTGCATAAAATTTCCAGAGGTTATTATGCAATGCATTTTTCTCAGGAAATTCGTTAAGGTTGTTTAAAGGATTGTTTAACTCCAAAATTTATCAAACTAGTTTTACAACTTGTGATATTTTTCAGAGGGGTCCCATATCAGTTTTGGGACCAAGGAAAATATATTCCACATGTTTGGCACAAGATTTAGACAACTGGAAAATGAGTTTGATTTTTGGTCAACAAGAGCTTTGTGTTTTTGGATTACACAACTCTTGGACAAGAATTACATAAGAGATTAGGGGTTTTCAAGATGTGAGAAAAAGTTTTAATTTCTACACATATAATTATACTTGAGTAACCCCAATTATACATTTGGGATGTTACAGGTATTAAGGTTGGTCTAGTCGACACAAGCCAATACACGAAGTTGCAGCAATGCTAACTCTTAACTCAACAAAATCCAAGACAAACTAAAGGGGTGCGGCCTCCTTATATAGGGGAAGGGGAGCAGCAAATATCTAAGAACTAGCAATGTGGTACTATTCATGTGAACAGTAACCATGAATAGTGTGTCTGACCCAGGTGGAGGCGGCTGGCCCAAATAGGCCAAGGAGGTGGCCAGCCCAAATAACCTAGAGTGGTGGTTGCCCTTTGGGCCAAATAATTGATACAAATACAAGGCCCTCGGCCCAATGTGAGGTGTCGCAGCACCAGGTATAAGTGAAGTAAATTAAATCGACACGTTGGAGTAGCGTCGGCGTGGCGAAATCGATGGCGATCAAGTAGTGCAGTTGGAGGTGGGGTAGCGGTCGTATCTGGCAGGTCGATGTCCTCATCATCCTCCCTTTCTTGCATTTGAGTCGTCCTCGACTCACGCTCATCCTCTAATGACAAGAGAAGCTTTAAAACTTGTAGCAATGCATTCACATCTTTCTGCAAAATGTTAGCAATAACAGGTGGCAAAGAAATAGAGAAAACTTTGGAAATTAAAGGTAATTGTGCATGCATCAAATCAGCAAAGGTATATTTTCTCATAGCATTCAGTTTGCAACTCAATTTACAAGTATAAGTGAAGTATATAGTAGAGTTATTCATTGCTCTGTGAATGGGTAGCACAATAATTGAATTCAAAGTGCACAAGTCATTCATATAATCAGCTTTCAATTGAGCAATAGCAAATTCATCTAGCAAGGGTGAAAAGATTTGTGAGTTCTTCCATAATTCAACATTTTTATTCAGACTGTCTATACTAGATTGTGCAATAAATGGTGAACACATAGGCATTGGATGAGCACTAAATTTTATTTTCCTCTCAGATCGAACAAGATTCAGCACACAAGAATTGTTACCCAAAACAACAAGTTTCAATTCATCCATGTGAGCACAAGTTATGCATATTCGATAAACCAGAAATTGGTTGTCTATACCATAATCTCCAATTAATTTAAAATAGTAGGTGGAGGTGCTAGAAAGAGAATTTAGAGATGAAAGTTCAAAAACTTTCTCCATAGCACATTCCAAACTAACGTGCTCATTAAGCATGATATAGCACAAAGTATCAGCAGGGGATATTCTATCAAGTACTTCCTTATGTGTAATTAATTCGACATGTGCACAATTATGAGATTTAAGAGCAGCACATGGTTTGTTCAAGTCAACATAAGGAAAATCACAAGATTGCACTACAGTAGGTATATACTCACAAGGTGGCTCTATGTCTTGCTATAGCACCAAATCAGTATCTTTGTCATTGTCGTCCTCATCAGATACTGTAGGTACCTCAAACTTCTCATCTAATGACTTAAGATGCACTAAATCATCGTTCATCTCTTCAAGTGTCTCGGCGGTATCTGGAGATGGAGTAGGAGCCAAAACAATGTTAGCATTTTTAGTTACCTTAGGTTGCACTTCACTTGTGACTGTGGGTGGTGGAGGTACAAAACGACGTTGCAATTTCTTCTTCATCTGCTCCCGTGTGTACATGAAGTGGTACTCCAGATTCGACCACCAATGTTGAACATCACCGATCAGTGCCGTCCTTGCCATGCTCATCTTCTCATAAGAATCAAGGTCCTGTCTTTCAAAGTAGCTATCCAACATATTAACCCATATAAAGTAGTCCAACGACGTACTCTCAGCGGTGAGTGGTAATATGTATGCAGGTAGTTGTTTCCCTTTGAGTTCAAATCTGCCCACGATGACATCGTAATCTACCAACTTCAACCAATCTATCATTATTAGTAGAAAACAAGGAAACAAATCACAAGTATATGTTCCTATCAACTACTAAGATCTGGAGGCTCAAGTCACACACGCTCAAGCTCTTACCAAGCTCTTGCAAGTTCTTACCAATGCACACAGGAAGTGGTACAACTGGTGGCTGGTTTGTGATACTCTCACTTGTGATCAGCCCAACGATTGCGAGGAATGACACCTGCTGAGTTAGTAGGAAGTGGAGCTCAGAAGGCTAGTATGTAGCAAAGGAAATAGCAATTATTCAATTCAGTATGCAAAGTTGAAAAGCAGTTCAAAGTACTAGTCACAAGTGCTGGTCCTAGTCTAAACCAAGCCTAGCTAGAGCAACTCGCAAGAACGACTAGTCGTAACAACGGAAAGCCAAACTGAACGATCAACGCCAATGAGCAAGGGATGACTATGCCAAACTGAACAAAGAAGCAACTCTAATAATAATTTTTTTCTTCTCTGTTTTTTTCCTTCTCTGTTTGTTTTTTTCCTTCTCTGTTTTTTTTTCTTTTCTTTTTTCTTTCTCTCTCAGAAAGCCTCAAAAGCTACTGGTCTCTTGAAAAAACCGAAAAACACACGAAACACTCGATTTGCTCTTTAGCGGCGAGCTCAAAGGCTTCGGCACGGCCAGGCCGCAGTGGCAGCAGCGCAAAAGGCGGTGGTGGCGGAGGCGGCAGCGTCTTGAGGCAGCGAACAAGCTTGCCAGCTCAGTTCTGTGACTACTGTGGCGGCAAGATCTGGCGTAAAGCGGCCTCCATGGCCTTGATCCGGCGTCTGAGCAGCAGCGGCTCGGGCTTTACCGGGCGGCTGCTGCTGCTGCGGCGGCGCGTGGTGGCGCCGTCCGTGTCGGCAAGCGGGCCCAGCGCGGCGTCGACAAGCGCCCGGCGCCTTGGCACCGTCATTGCGCGGCGGCGCGAAGCGCAAGCAACGGCGCAATCGGCGGGCCGGCGAAGGCGTCGGCGTAGGGCAAAGCGGCGGTGGCGGTTTCGGCCAAGGCGAAGATGGCGGCCTGGCAGCACGGCGGCAGCGGCTGTGGTGGCGGCAACACCCCGTGCGTCGGCCGGGCAGATCTTCTTTTTTTTTCTTTGTTTGTGTGTTTGATCTGGGTTTGGACTGCGATGAAACGCTGATGAACCCGACGATTTGCGCAGCGTCGCCTGCTGCGCCGACGATGAAGGCGATCTGCTGGCTTGACCGGTGATGGCGGCTTCTGCGCTCGGGGCCAATGTGCGACCCGAGACGATGAAAACGAAGACGGTTGCGCGACGAAGGCTCGCCCACGAAACGGATCTGCTATTTTTGATTTTTTTTTTTAATGGCGAGTAGCGACAAAACCGAAGAACAGAGCTAGAACGATTTGCAAAATACCCTAAAACTAAACCAATCTAGATAAGAAACCAGCACAAAGACTCGACGATGCAAGGACAATTCAATAACACAAACTAAAACGAAGAAATTGCAAAGGCACAAATTGGCTTGGACGAAGAACTAAACCTTTTTTTTTATTTTCAGCTATGTGGACTGTAGGGAAAAAAATTTCTCACCGATGAACTGTAGCTCTGATACCACCTGATGAACCCTAAGGTTCGATTTATTGGTCCGATCTTTCGATGAGAACGATAAGTCCGGTAGGCATCGCTCAACCCTGACGATCTTGGCTACGAACACGCAAGGCTCGAAACCACGCAATCGCTGAACTGATTGACAAGTCGTTATCAACCGTGCACAAATACCCGGTTGACCTGACCACGAAGGTCGATTCCTGCATACACCGAAGAAGCACGCAAGAATAAGATAAAGCAATCTGAAATTGCAAATAAAGATTGAAATATTGAATTTGGGATTTTAATAGCGGTATTAAGGTTGGTCTAGTTGACACAAGCCAATTCACGAAGTTGCAGCAATGCTAACTCTTAACTCAACAAAATCCAAGACAAACTAAAGGGTTGCGGCCTCCTTATATAGGGGAAGGGGAGCCACAAATATGTAAGAACTAGCAATGTGGTACTATTCATGGTTTACTATTCACGTGAACAGTACTCATGAATAGTAACCATGAATAGTGTGTCCGGCCCAGGTGGAGGCGGTCGGCCCAAATAGGCCAAGGAGGTGGCCGGCCCAAATAACCTAGAGTGGTGGCTGCCCTTTGGGCCAAATAATTGATACAAATACAAGGCCCTCGGCCCAATGTGAGGTGTTGCAGCACCAGGTATAAGTGAAGTAAATTCGTCGGCACGTTGGAGTAGCGTCTAACACAGCCGAATCGATGGCAGTCAAGTAGTCTGGTTGGAGCTGGGGTAGCGGTCGTATCCGGCTGGTCGATGTCCTCATCACTTTCCCCTCACCCAATTTATCCTTTGATCCACAGGAGCTCCCGATTGGGCTTTTCTTCTTCGTCTCCGATCAGAACGGCGCCTCAAGCATCGTCGGCGATTCACTGCACCTCGAGCTGATTCACTGCACCCGAAGCATCGCCACGACGTACTGAAGCTTCCCCAACCATCGGATTTCAAGCTTCTTCACCCTGTTTTCTTCTCCACGCGCAACCGAACTCGCCGTCGTAGTTCACCGTCGACAACTCACCTCAGACCACCTCAGCTCCTCCGCGTCCTTCTGGTATACTCCTGATAGCCCCTAGATGCTTATGTGCGCACTCATTTGCCAAGGGCTATGCCCATTCGCATTGTCGTCGTTTGCCACCGCGTTGAGCCACCCCAGGCCACGCTATCGATGCCGCTAGGTGCACATTAGAGTGTAGATCCCGTTTTGAGCACCCACCGCGGTGACGAACACTATAGCTCATCATCAGCGTGCCTAATCATGTCATTAGGGTTAACGAATCGTTTAACTGTTTAGTTAATCCTAATGAATCACTTACATGTGGGACTGAGCTGTTAAGTTAACTCAAACCGTTAACTTCGCTTGAGTATATGACATGCGGGCCCCATGGTTTAAGTGGACAGTGAAAACCTCGTGGACTGTCTCACTAACAGTAGGCCCCACCTGTCAGTTTTAATCGGAAATCCAATGGAAAATAGAAAATACGCTTTCAGTTATAGCCAGAATACGCTTTCCGTTTTGGAAGGCGTAAACTCCGATATAGCAGACATGAGAATACGCTTTCTCCGTTAGAAAACGTATTTTCCATTTATTCTGGATTTATCAAACTGATTGTAGTAAAAGCTTAATAACTTTTTCTACACAACTCCAAATTTAGTGAAATTAGTCTCTAAATTCGTATAAAATCGTGATCTACTTGAATATGTAAAAAATACTTATTTTTGGTTACTGTTTATTTTGGTTGGTTGCTATTTAATTCTTTTTTGGCTCTTTTTAGACATCGATTATTTGGGTTATTCTTGCAACGATCAATCCCTTATACCTCCCGAACATCAAGAGCAAGGCAAACACCCCCTTTGATCATATTGATCCTGGTATTTTACTTATTGTACTTTGTTTTGCAAATCCTATTATGCATGCGTGTATGTTTGTATGAAAATACTATTATTGGGAAAACGGTAGTTGTAATCCTACTTGCTGCACATGTCTCCTTGAAATATTGATCCCTTACTGTTGTAACCATTAGAATATAGGTTAGACATTATGTACTGTCATTTGGGAATTTTTCAAGTGCAGTTATTGCACAAACGCAAATAGTGCAATAGAATTTCTGAAAAATTTATTAAAGGACAATATGATAATTTGCGAATTTGGGAGTATTTTGTAAAATGTCCAGAGGAGTTACCTCTGTTATTTTATATGAAAATGACATGAAATCCTTAGTCTTTAGACACGGGCAAGTTATATTGTATTCTGAAAAAGTGAGGATTGTAACAAACTAGTAGATAGGATGGAGATCTTGCCCGTAGTCAATTAAGGACTGAAGCCAGCAAATCCGGGACTAAGACCTAAGAGTACAACCATATGTGCTAGTGTGGGATGGTCATAGCTAACTAAGTTATCGAAATCTTAGCCTTGCATGACGGAGGCGAAGTAGTCGCACATTCTTGGGATCGGCAATCTTGAAAATAATCTGCGGATGCCTCACTTCGACGGGTTTCCATCCGGGCAAAGTGAGGGATTTGCTCAACGGGTTTCCATCCGGGTGAGTAAGGCTCCTCCTTTGATGTATACTTGTATTATTACCTTCATTATTATTACTATTATCCCAACGAATGAGGATAATGATTTGCAGGGCTAGTGCAAGGTTCGGACTAGATAATGTAAAGGCTGCGTCGCGAACTCTAGGTTTGCTTACCTTGGCGATGGCGATGATATAGAAATATTTTAGGCAACTGAAATACTACGTACTATGGGTAAAGTTGTACATCTCTACAGAGTGATAAACTATTCGAATAGCCGCGCTTGCAGTCATGAGCATGCTTAGTGCGGCTAGTATGGCGGTAGTTTTTGTTTTCCAAACTGTTTTGTCACAAAAGTTTGGGGTAATGACATGGGGTTTTTCTTTTATTGAGTTAACTGCCATTTCTATGGTTTTGCTGCTATTTCTATAGCAGAACTGTCATTTCTATGACTGATTTGCTATTTCTATAGCAGGACTGCCATTTCTATGGTTGAACATGAACTTGTCAATGCCATTTCTATGGCAAAACCTAATTATATTTTTGCTTACAACTGAGTAGGGTTGTAAGTGTTTGTTGTTACTTGTTCAGTTACTTTACTTACTCTTTCATAAATTGCTCTTACAAATTCCGTTGCAAATTATTACTTGTGATTATTGCAAATAAACTTGGCTTTGAGCAAAAGAACTTGTAGAATAGAGCCATACATTTGACAGCCTTGCATCTAATATAATTTTGTGATACACTACAAGTCTTGCTGAGTACACAAGTACTCAATCTTGCTATTGTTATTGGTTTAGAATTTGCAGATGATCCGACGCCTGACACGAGTTCTTTGCACCTGGCACCGAGGGGTTCGGTGATGGGTCTACTTAGGCCTTGTTTCCTTATCGGTTGCCTGAGAGATCAGATGGGCATGCCGCTGGACTTTTGCTACTACTACTACTACTACTTTGTTTTCCGCTACGACTTTACTTTATCTGATGACTGCTTTTATTTGGCCAGTCGGCCGTGGTTTGTAATAACTTAAGTAGATTGTCCCTTTTGCTTTACTTTAGATTATGAATGTGTGATTGTGATGCCAAATGTTGTGAATGTGTGTGCTAGCCTTTATTCCTGGGACTAGCACTGTATACACATAAGATCTTCAGGTATTCCACGCCCAGGGGTCTGACAGCGCTTGGTATCAGAACCATATTGACTGTAGGACAAGCCCTAGGTAGAATGGTTAATATATTCGACTTGGAAATAAAATTTACAAACTAATTTAACCATAGGAATGGTTCTTAAATCTTAGAAAGGATTGCTAATCTTTTCCCTCTTAGCATTCTTTCTTATCTAAAGGCTCTTTTGGTCAAATCATCTCATCTTGTTCAAAATAATTCTAGTTTTGAGAGATGGCATGCTCTCTGAAAATGAAAGTATTAAACCACTTTTAGGACTTTAAAAACAGAGCCAAAATGTTTTCAAAATATTGTCAAAACATCCCCATAAAATCCTTTTGAAGAATTCGTCTTCGAACTACTAAGGATACCACCTTAGATCTCTCTTTTCGTAAAATTTCAGAATGTGCTGCTTGCTGAAAATTTTGTAATGTACTACCTTATTAAACCTCCCTACTTTCATTTGGAGTTATTTTGAGTGAAATTATAAAAGTCTACTTATATAAAGACCAAGGGGTAGAAATACCTGATTAACAGCCTTAAGGGATTAGTACGTAAACCTGAGAATGGTTAAAAGTATGTGCTGAAAATTCTTTCCTCGCTACTGTCATTCTTATCCATATCTCTGGTCATTTGATCTTTACCTCATCTTATCTTTATAATTATCTATATGGTCATCCAGTGGGAGCCGTAGTACCGCACGAGTGCCTTCGAGGAGGGCACGTTGCAGCATACTCTTTGGGTGATGCTACATCACATTGAGTGGCCTCACACTCCGCAGTACACAGTACACAGTGCATCGGCGAGTGCATCCTCCACTGAGTACCTCACCCAGGTGCTCATCTAGGGGAGGAACTTCGGTGACCCAGCTTTCTGTTGCTATGGGAGAGGCTCTACTGTTCGGATGTCCCTTCTTGATGTGGCTTATGTCGCTATCATTTGACTGCGACACGAGCTGCCAACGCTACGAGAGTCATTCTTTCACTTCCCTACTCGAGCTGCGGATCAGGAGGAGCCTACCTACCAGGTGGAGGGGAGGCAGTTCCTTACCCCTCACTTGCACCTCGCAGGCTTGGTAAGGTCACTTGACGGGTATCTCCTTCAGGTGTCTCGTGAGCTTCTGGAGGCCTGTCGGAGGATCTGCACATTGGAGGACAACATTGCTCCTATGGTGACCCAGGGTTTCTTCTCCCGGGGAGTCATTATCTGGAGAGGATCAATCTTGGCACCACCGAGAGCTACCTCGGCCCATCGTTCATATCTGACCTTGTACCCGACGTCCTCATACGACGGTGACCGGACATTGTCGCCGAGTAATGGCTATCTACGCAGGTGTAGTAGCTCCTACACAGCCGTTGTAGCGCTTCCACCACCGCCTTGTCGGACTTGAGGACACCGAGCACCAGAGCACTCCTTCCTCCGCTGCCCCTGAGTCCTCGGGAGCTGCCCAGCGCGACTAGATGGACTAGACTACTGCAGTCTGCATAGAGCTCACTTGTAGGTCTTTAAGTGAGCACTTTTGGGTATTTTGTAGACATAGACCGAGGTGGGACCTCGCTGTACTTTTGTTGTAATATGTTGCTTGTTATGTTCCATTTGCTCTTTTTTGGTATTTTGGAACAACGGGCATGTGTGCCATGTAATGTTTAACTAGTATGTTAAAATTCATGTGTACTGCCCCTAAATCTTTAAAATATGCATGCTACTAGTTTATATTAAGCTACAATACTTTGGGATGAAGTTGCTTGCTGACCCACTTAACTTCTGCTTTTTCCCTCGTATCCTGCGAACTTTTGTTTACTCTATCTGTTGTTTGATCAGGATGCTAGTAACCCGCTCAGTTCGCCATCTCATGGCAGCAGGAACCCCCTATGGATCCCAACTCCCAGAGAACGAGACTCCAGTGCCTTCGCTACTGTGGATGTCATGAGAATGTGCTTATGATCTTAGGTGATGTTACAATTGGCCATTCGGTTGAAGGTTTGTTGGATTTCTTGTTTCTCAGAAAGTTTCAGCAAAGTGTCAGGTATATCGGTAGTATCGGAGGTAAGGTTGCGGTAGTACCATTCGTCGGTATGACCGTTTGTGAAATGGCGGTTGCAAAATATTAGAACGAGTGTAAATTGAGTTTGGATTTTCTCGGAGAGCGGTACGACCGCCTGTTTCGTAGCGGTAGTACCACACATTGGTATGACCAAAGAATTGCAGTATGGAAATTCCAGAGAGCATGATTTCAGGGAGTTTTGGTTCCTCTCGGGTAGCGGTACGACCGCAATGTTGAGAGCGGTACTACCGCGCCGCGGTAGTACCGGACATTACTTGGCGGTAGTACCGCATTTGCTGTAAATTTTGGTTATCTTGAAAATCTGATTTGGGATAGGTCGTATCCATGTTTGTCTTTGCATATGAGTTGCATAGTGCATGTTTTGGGCTAACGTGGGTCAAGTTGTGAAGAACTTGCTCCTGGAAACGATTTCTTGGTCTATTGTTGTGCAAGTGGCTTGCAGGTCAATGACGGTCAACGGCGAGGAGGACGGGACTAAGCTTGGAGAGCTGAGGTCTAAAACAATCATGGATGCCGGGTGGAGTCAATAGACTCAAGCATGGCGCAGAATGGACAAGGGTGATCGAACGGGCGGTTCGATGCAGCTGATTGGATCAAGCGACACGGTGGTCGGTACAAGTGCCTTGGTGGTTTCGGCAGGAGCCGGACGGAAGAGACTTGCTGATATGATGAGAGTCGTTGATCAACCTATACGTGACGAAGCATGGGATTGCTTCACGATGATTGGACTCGGTTCTTGGAAAAGGATCGAGAAGGGGTATTTTGGTAATTTCACCAAATACCGCCTTGATGACCTTTGGCTAAACCGCGGCGCAGGTCGGCGCATAGAGAAGCAGTTTAGGTCAATCGAAGACGAAGACGACGCTTTGAAATACGCGCTTGTGATAACCCGTTTGTGTGTTGGGCTTAACGGGTGCCCAAATAGAATATTCTCTAGATGTTAGCCTCCATATAAATAGTGAGGGGTGATGTGTGCTCAGGGAGTGCTAGATGAAGCCCCTATTCATTGTGTGCCCCATTTTGTTAGGGTTTTGGAGAGAAAGGGGAGAGCTAGGGTTCTAAGGTTTGGATTGAGTGTGTGCTCACGTGGTGGATTTTTTATCCTCCTAGATGGAGTGGCTGTAAACAATAATCATCTATCTATCTGAAATCAATCCAAGCAAAGATTTCACAGATAAGCCTCTTTGTGTTCTTATTCTCTATTTGATGTTTTTGGGGCTTTATTTGATCTGGGAGTTTCTCTTTGGTTTCTGGCCTAGATTTGGCTTGCTATGACATGTGGGAATACATCTAGGATCATCTTCATCATCAATCACCCACGAGCAAGTTGCTAGATTAGTTTAGGTTTTGGCTCGGTTCTTGTAAAAAACTTCACTCAAATCCAAAAAGGTTGGAACCTTAATGTGGATCTATTCGATCCTTGTTTGGAGTAGGTTCCTAACCTCCTAGAGAAGCTTTGTTTCAAGTTTCATGAAGTTTGACCGAGTGGATTAAAAGTTGTGCCTATTTTAGATTTGATTTTTCAGCTGTCGAGACGAACTCGAGGATAATCGGTTGTACCTTTTATATGCCTGTGGTAGTACCGTGGTGCGGTAGTACCGCTCTATACACTGCGGTAGTACCGATTATAGGTAGTACTACTGGTTACACTGTGGTAGTACCAATTGTCCTGGTTTTTCAAAACTTCTTCGGGTAGTTTGCTGCTATGCCTTGGGGGTGTTGATTAGATTCAAGTGAGACTTCCTCTATGCTTGAACATTGAGCTTCATAGCTCTCATAGTTATTGGAGTGATTTGCGAATTGAATTCAATCTTTGACGAAAAGTTCTTGAGCTCCTATTCACCCCCCCCTCTCTAGTCGTCTGTTTCAGTCCTACAAGTGGTATCAGAGCATGGTTAGCTCTTCTCATATATCTTAACCGGTCTTTGGAGCCATGGCGACTAACAAGTATTCAACCAAACCACCTGTGTTTGATGGAGTTGATTTTGCTTATTGGAAGGCTCGTATGCATGCATACATCGAGGCTCAAGGGCACGCAATTTGGCTTAAGGTCAAAAATCCATATGTTGTGCAGGCCAATGACGATGTGATCACTCCTGATGTAGAGGCTAATAGCAAAGCTTGCAACTTCTTGATCCAAGGGCTTAGTCGATCTGAGTTTGAGCGTGTGGCTCATTTGAGGTCTGCTCACGAGATCTGGAAGACCCTCTGTGACTACCATGAGGGCTCTACTACAATTAAGGAAGTGAGACAGAACCAACTCAAGAAAGAATACTCAAAGATCGAACAAAAGCCTGGTGAATCTTTGGATAAGTTGTGGGGGAGGTTCTCCAAAATCCTTCATGACTTGCGTGCTGTAGCTCTTGTGTTCACTAAATCTGAAAATGCACGACAGCTTTTGGGTGCTCTTGATGTGAAAGTCTAGGGGATGAAAATCACTTCCATCAATGACAACACTGTCATGAATGAGCTTACCATGGATAAGCTCTACTCGAGGTTGAAGACGCATGAGATTGACTTCATCTCGTGTCTTCCCAAGATAGAGTCGATGGCTTTAGTGGTTGACCCATCTAAGGGTAGCTCTTCTGATTCTTTGGATTTTGGCTCATCTGGTTTTTTATTATCCGCTTTGCACTCTTTGAGCGATGAGCAGCTAGAGAAGCTACATGAGGATGATTTAGCCCTCCTATCCACAAAATTCTCGAGAGTCTACAACAAGGTGAGGAACAAAAGGAGAGGTGGCCCTGTCACTTGCTTTGAGTGTGTTGAGCCAAACCACATTTGGTCCAAGTGCCCCAAGCTGAAGGGCAAGGTGGAGAAGGACTCTCGGAGGCGTCCTCAAGCTCGGGATGCGAAGGCCAAGAAGCCAAATTACTGCAAGTTCGTCAGCCGGGCCCTTGCCGCTCTTGAGAGTGTTGATATGAGCGATGTGGACTCGGGGACGGAGGACGACGACGATGATTCTCATGGCAAGAAGAAGGCTCAGGATTTCACGGGCATGTGCTTCATGGCCAAGGACATGCACGACATCAACTCCTCCAATGATGACGACTCTTTCAGCGATCCCGATGAGGTATGCCCCTCACTCAATGATATGAAACGTGCTTTGGTTGTTGCTGAACAAAAACTAAAGAAGCAAGCTAAAATGATTAAGAGACAGGACACCATGATTGACAACTTGAACCTAGAAGTTGTTAGGCTCAAATCCATTAATCCTGTTGATGTTTGTGATTCTTGCTCTAGCTTGCATAATGAATTGACCAATCTGAAATCTGCTCATTCCTCTGTTGCTAATAAACTTAAAGATGCTCTTAATGAACTAGAATCTCTCAAGTCTAGTCTTGTTTGCATGAATGCTATTGCTCTAGATGTGACTGCTGTGGATGCTATTCCTTTACCTTGCTCAAATTGTGCTTTGCTTGAATTAAAATTGGATAGCGCTACAAAAGAATTGCTGAAATTTGATGCTAGTCACACTTGCTCTCATTGTGAGGATAATAAGATTAAAATGAAAGAAATGACTAAAATGGTTCTTCATTCTAAATCTGCATCATGTGAAAATTGCCTTAAAATCACAACTAAGAATGAAGCTCTAAACAAGACTCTAGAGGAGACAGCTAAAATTGAACAATCCATGTCCATGACTGCATCCAAGAAAGTAGTTGATTCTAATTCTTGTGCCTTTTGTATTGAAGTTGGACATAATTTAGATGAGATACAAGAGGCGTTTAGAGTCAAATTCAAGGAGCAAGTGAATAGGATTAAGAATGCCTCTTGTGTGTCTTATGAGTCTTTGAAGGTTGAGGTAGCTCTTCTTAAGAAAAAATATAATAATGTAATCGAGTCAAATAAGTGTGCCTCATGTAAGGATCTAGCCAAAGAAAATGACCACCTCAAAAAGACCCTTGAGAGATTTTCTAGTGGGAAGAAGAACCTCAACATGATCCTCGACCAATCTAAGGTGAGTGTGAAGAAAAGTGGTCTAGGATTTAATTCCCTAGAGCATTCGAAGAACCATCCACCTAAGGTTGTGAGAGCTGTTGAGAGTGGTATGTTTGAGGTAGAACCTCCTGAGTCATCTAAGGTAGTTTTTAGATCTGCAAGTTTTGCCCAAACCCCTTCTAGCAAGACAGGTGCTTCTACTTCAACAGGTCAGACCTCTCAAAAGGTCAAGTACCATTGCACCTTCTACAAGAAGAATGGCCACATCGTTGAGTTCTGCTTCCATAGAGCCAAGATAGAGAGGAAGGAGAGGATGAGTGCTCTGAGGTCCATTAGAGGAGTTTCTTCACCTGCTATAGTCTTTAGAGCCAGGCAGCCTGTCTTTCCTGCTAGACATAGGCCTAAGTTTATAGTTGACTTCTTTGACTCCTTTGGTGGCTCTAGGCAGCATTTTGGTTTAGGGTATCGTGAGGAGAGACCACGGGTAGCACCTAGACAGGGGGAGTACCGATCTTTTGGTAGATCGATTAGGAGAGGTCTAGGTGTTTCACGCGTGCATTCTTATGATTTTTCTCCTAACCATTTTATTGCTGCTTCTAATGCTTTGCCTAAGCATCGTGTGACTCAGTACTGGATTCCTAAGTCTTTTATCACTAACTTGATCTTGAGGCACATATGTTTCTGTTAGGTGCTCTGTGGTCCGTCGATGCGAGGAAGGAGGATATATGGCTTGTTGACTCCGAGTGTTCTCGACACATGACTGGAGATTCTAGATGGTTCTCCTCCCTCACACGTGCATTCGGCAATGAGTTGATCACTTTTGGGGATGCTTTTACCGGGACCGTGATAGCAAAGGGCACAGTGCGCGTCAACAACAAGTTCATGCTTAAGGACGTCGCTTTGGTAAGTAAGCTGAGGTATAATCTGCTATCTGTTTCTCAACTTCTTGATGAGGGTCTGGAAGTGAGGTTCAAGAGTGGTGAGTGTAGAGTTCTAGACTCCTCAGGTGAGCATGTCTTTGGGATCTCTAGATTTGAGAAGATCTTTAGTGCTGATTTCAGTATCTCTTTTTCTTCCAGTCTTAGATGTCTTGTGGCTTCTGACTCTCATGATCTAGTATTGTGGCATCGTAGGCTTGGACACATAGGCTTCGACCATTTAACCAGGGTCAGTAGCAAGAACTTGATTAGAGGTTTGCCTTTGCTTAAGAATGTTAGAGACCTAGTGTGCACTCCCTGTAGACATGGTAAGATGGTTTCTGCTTCTCATCCACCTCTTACTTTAGTAATGACAGATGGACCAGGTCAGCTCTTGCACTTAGACACTATTGGTCCTTCTAGAGTCCAGTTTGCAGGTGGGAAATGGTATGTGCTTGTGATTGTGGATGATTTCTCCAGGTATTCATGGGTTTATTTTATGGTCTCTAAGGACGAGGCTTTTGGCTATTTTAGAGAATTGATCCTTAGACTAGCTTTTGACTTCCCTGGAGCTTTGAGAGCCATTAGGAGTGACAATGGGATAGAATTCAAGAACTCTTCCTTTGCCACTTTCTGCACTGATAGGGGACTTGAGTACTAGTTCTCTTCACCTAGAGTTCCCCAGCAGAATGGTGTTGTAGAGAGGAAGAACAGGACTCTTGTAGAGATGGCCAAGACCATGCTAGATGAGCATAGTACACCTCGGAGGTTTTGGGCTGAGGCGATCTCTACTGCTTGTTATGTATCTAATAGGGTGTTCTTGATATCTATCATAGGCAAGACTTCTTTTGAGCTTAGATTTGGTCATAGGCCTAAAGTCTCTCATTTCAAGATTTTTGGTTGCAAGTGCTTCATTCTTAAACATGGCAACTTGGATAAATTTGAATCAAGATGTTCTGATGGCATTTTTCTTGGATATCCTACTCATTCTCGTGGCTATCGTGTGTTTAATTTCGATACTAACAAAATTGTTGAGACTTGCGAAGTCACTTTTGATGAAGCTAGCCCTGGTACTAGACCCGATGGTGCAGGTACACAGGTTTCTGAAAGCATCTTCGTCGACAACGACTCTGAGGATGAAGACCCAATCCATCCTCCAGTCTCTTCTGAGGTGGTTGGAGAGCCTGCTTCTACTTCTCCAGCTTCTGATGAGCAGCCTCTACCCACCTTCACCGACGATCCGAGTGGCTCTGCTCCTACCTCCATAGTCCATGAGGTAGAGGCCACTTCTGCACTAGGACCTCCTCTTCACATTCAGCGATAGCATCCATTTGAGCAGATGATTGGGGATCTTCATGAGCGAGTCACTCGCTCCAGGTTTATCTCTCCAGATTCTCATGCACATTCTGCTTTTGTCGCGTCTTTTGAACCCCGAGATGTCACCCATGCTTTATCTGATTCCTCTTGGGTCAATGCCATGTATAAAGAGGTTGAAAATTTTGAAAGAAACAAAGTCTGGACCTTAGTTAAACCTCCACCTAATCATAATGTAATTGGAACAAAATGGGTTTTCAAAAATAAGCAAAGTGAGGATGGGTTGGTAGTTCGCAATAAGGCTAGGGTTGTAGCTCAAGGTTATTCCCAGGTAGAAGGCTTAGACTTTGAAGAGACCTTTGCTCCTGTAGCTAGATTAGAAGCCATTCGTATTTTGCTAGCATTCGTGGCATCTAAGGGCTTTAAGCTTTTTCAAATGGATGTCAAGAGTGCTTTCCTTAATGGCTTCATAGAAGAAGAGGTCTTTGTCAAGCAACCTCTTGGTTTTGAAAATCTCAAGTTCCCAAACCATGTGTTTAAGCTCTCTAAAGCCTTGTATGGATTGAAGCAGGCCCCTAGAGCTTGGTATGATAGGCTTAAGAGTTTCTTGCTTAAAAATAATTTCAAAATGGGAATAGTAGATAAAACCTTGTTCACTCTCAGGCATGGTAATGACTTTTTATTAGTTCAGATTTATATGGATGATATCATATTCGGTAGTTCTTCTCATGCTTTGGTGTCCATATTTTCAGATTCTATGAGCAGGGAATTCGAGATGAGCATGATGGGCGAACTAACCTTCTTCCTTGGTCTTTAAGTCAAGCAACTGAAAGAAGGCACCTTCATTCATAAAAGCAAGTACACAAAGGACCTTCTTTGGCGCTTCGACATGGGAAGCAGTAGGCCAATGTCTACTCCCATTGCCACATCCACCGTGTTGGACCCTGATGAGGATGGAGAGCCCGTGGACCAAAAGGAGTACCACAACATGATTGGCTCTCTTCTCTACCTCGCAGCGTTGGTAGGACATCTGATTTGTTGTGTGTCTGCATGCGCTCGATTCGAGCTTCCCCTTGTGCCTCTCATCGTCAAGAAGTGCGTCGCATTTTCAGGTACCTCCAGGACACTCTTGACTTTGGACTTTGGTGTTCTTCTGATTCTACTCTCTCTATTCGGGCTTTTTCTGATGCTGATTTTGCGGGGTGTAGAGTGGATAGGAAGAGTACTTCTGGCACTTGTCATTTCTTAGGCACATTTCTTATCTCTTGGTCATCTAAAAAAGTCTTACATTGCCTGATCCCATCTTAGGCCGAGTATGTAGCTATGACGATGGTTGCTCTTAGGTTCTCTGGATCTTGTCTACTCTGCGGGACTATGGGATATCTTTGGGTAATGTTCCTCTTTTCTGTGACAACACTAGCGCCATTAACATTGTCAAAAACCCAGTGCAACACTCTAGGACCAAGCACATTGACATTCGATATCATTTCCTTAGAGACCATGTAGAGAAGGGTGATGTTGTGTTTCACTTTGTAGAGTCTGAGCAGCAGGTTGCGGATGTTTTCACTAAGGTTCTTGATTCTTCTCGTTTTGCTTCTTTGCGGGGAGAGTTGGGGGTTATTAGTCCTCTTGGCCTGTTTTGAGGGGGAGTTGGCTTGTTTGCATTCATTGTATCATATTGCATTTTAAATCAACAACTTGCTTTATAATATAAAATCACGGAGCCTTGTTTATTATCCTTGTGTGACATGATTTTATTCTTTATACCTTGCCATGTCTTGTGCTAGTTTGCTAGGTTTATCATGACTTTTCATATGTAGCTTAGCTTTTACCATGCTAGCTCTATTAAATATGAGAAACTTGAATCAAAACATGATTTGTTGGATCTTGTGATTAGTTTTGCCATAGTGATCCTCTCATGATTCATGCCATGTCAAACATGCTAAGTTGAGTCTTGAATCTAATTTGAGTTTTGGATTGAGCTATGCTATTTCCTAAGTCAAGCAAATGAAAAATGATCTTTTTTGTGCGAAAAAATTGATCTCACCAATTCTTTCTCATGAGACGGCTTACCATTGCACTAGGCATGAACTCAGTGGGAGTTTTGGATGACCTAGACCACTCTTTTAAGCTTTTTGCTTGGGATGGTCACGGCAAGGCTTGAGATCTAGCACATGGCTAAAAACAAAACAAATTGTGAAAATTGGTTGAAGCTTAGGAGGCAGTTGTGGATGGCTCCTAGTCCAGGACTTGCTTTACTAAGATAAAACCATAAATTTTAGCAAGTGCTTAATGTGCTAAATTTCAAAGTGCTTGAACAAATTGATTCAACATTGAACTCATAGCGCTCTAAATTGGCTCTTTTATAGCTTCTTAGTTCCATTTAGTTTATTGACATGATTTGACTCATTTTTGGATACCTTTGGCTGAACTATGATCTTGTGCACCTTAACTCACTAAACTTTCATTTAATCACAAATTATTGCTTTTTTGGCCTTAACTTTGCTATATATGATTTGCCAAGATTTACAATAGCTTCTTCACATAATATGGCTTGGTGTAATACTTGTACAGTCCTCTTGGATACTTCTCATGGCTCCCTTTGCTAAAAATTGGATAATTTAACTTGCAGCCATTCCATGTCATTCATGCTCTATCTTCCTCTATGCATCTTGATGAATACATTGTCAAAGGGGGAGAAATGGTAAAAATAAAGAAATAGGGAGAAAATAAAATTTTCAGGATGTTCATAGTGAGGGGGAGCATCTCATTTGCATCTCTTGGTTCCTCACAATGATCAATGGTCAAATTGAACAATTGTTCTTTCATATGGACCTTAAGTGAGATTTTTGACTCGTTTCTGGAATTTGAAGCTTTCTTGACTTCGTCTGTCTTATCTCACTTGCTGACACTTTCTGAAGCCAACTTGGTCTCTGTCATTGCATTCACTTGCTTTTTGGACCAAGTTGTGCCTTTGTGCAAAAAATTGTTTTCTTTTACTTTCAAACCTCAAAACATTTATTTTTGGGAAATTGCCAATGTGTTCATCAAGGGGGAGATTGTGGATGTCATGAGAATATGCTCATGATCTTAGGTGATGTTACAATTGGCAATTCGGTTGAAGGTTTGTTGGATTTTTTGTTTCTCAGAAAGTTTCACAAAAGTGTCGTATATCGGTAGTACTAGGAGGTAAGGTTCTGATAGTACCATTAAATCGGTATGACCGTTTGTGAAATGGCGGTTGCAAAATATCAGAACGAGTGTAAATTGAGTTTGGATTTTCTCGGAGAGCGGTACTACCGCCTGTTTCGTAGCGGTAGTACCGCACATTGGTATGACCGAAGAATTGCGGTATGGAAATTCCAGAGAGCATGATTTCGGGGAGTTTTGGTTTCTCTCGGGTAGCGGTGCGACCGCAATGTTGAGAGCGGTACTACCACGCCGTGGTAGTATCGGACATTACTTGGCGGTAGTATCGCATTTGCTGTGAATTTTGGTTATCTTGAAAATCTAATTTGGGATAGGTCATATCCATGTTTGTCTTTGCATATGAGTTGCATAGTGCATGTTTTGGGCTAACGTGGGTCAAGTTGTGAAGAACTTGTTCCCGAAAACGATTTCTTGGTCTATTGCTGTGCAGGTGGCTTGCAGGTCAATGACGGTCAACGGCGAGGAGGATCGGGACTAAGCTTGGAGAGCTGAGGTCCAGAACGATCGTGGATGCCGGGTGGAGTCAATGGACTTAAGCATGGCGCGGAATGGACAAGGGTGATCGAACGGGCAGTTTGATGCAGCTGGTTGGATCAAGCGGCGCGGGGGTCGGTGCAAGTGCCTTGGTGGTTTCGGCAGGAGCCGGATGGGAGAGACTTGCCGACATGATGAGAGCCGTTGATCAACCTACACATGGCGAAGCATGGGATTGCTTCACGATGATTGGACTCGGTTCTTGGAAAAGGATCGAGAAGGGGTATTTTGGTAATTTCACCAAATACCGCCTTGATGACCTTTGGCTAAACCGCGGCGCGGGTCGGCACATGGAGAAGCGGTTTAGGTCAATCGAAGACGAAGACGGTACTTTGAAATGTGTGCGTGTGACAACCCGTTTGTGTGTTGGGTTTAACGGGTGCCCTAATGGAAAATTCTCTAGATGCTAGCCTCCATATAAATAGTGAGTGGTGATGTGTGCTCAGGGAGTGCCAGATGAAGCCCCCATTCATTGTGTGCCTCATTTTGTTAGGGTTTTGGAGAGAAAGGGGAGAGCTAGGGTTCTAGGGTTTGGATTGAGTGTGTGCTCACGTGGTGGGTTTTTTGTCCTCCTAAATGGAGTGGCTGTAAACAACAATCATCCATCTATCTGAAATCAATCCAAGCAAAGATTTCACAAATAAGCCTCTTTGTGTTCTTATTCTCTATTTGATGTTTTTGGGGCTTTATTTGATCTGGGAGTTTCTCTTTAGTTTCTGGCCTAGATTTGGCTTGCCATAACATGTGAAAATACATCTAGGATCATCTTGATCACCAATCACCCACGAGCAAGTTGCTAGATCAGTTTAGGTTTTGGCTCAGTTCTTGGAACAGACTTCACTCAAATCCAAAATGGTTGGAACCTTGATGTGGATCTATTTGATCCTTGTTTGGAGTAGGTTCCTAACCTTCTAGAGAAGCTTTGTTTCAAGTTTCATGAAGTTTGACCGAGTGGATCAAAAGTTGTACCAATTTTAGATTTGGTTTTTCAGCTGTTTGGACAAACTCCAGGATAATTGGTTGTACCTTTCATATGCCTGTGGTAGTACCGTGGTGCGGTAGTACTGCTCTATACACTGAGGTAGTACCGATTATAGGTAGTACCACTGGTTACACTGTGGTAGTACCAATTGTCTGTTTTGAAACTTCTTGGGTAGTTCTTCTTTGTGCCTTGGGGGTGTTGATTGGATTGAAGTGAGACTTCCTCTGTGACTGAACATTGATCTTCATAGCTCTCATAGCTATTGGAGTGATTTGCGAATTGAATTCAATCTTTGTCAAAAAGTTCTTGAGCTCCTATTCACCCCCCCCCTCTAGTCGCATGTTTCGGTCCTACAGCTACCTAATCCTCAACACCCATCTGCGACAACAGAACAAGCGGATCAGCCTCAGTCTGCCACTGCTGTAGAAACAGAAGTTCTGCCACTCCCACCCACCATGGCTCAAGTGCTCGCTATGATTGATCAAGGACAGTAGACCAACACTCTCTTTGCTTGGCGGCTTAGTTGAGTTCTTCTTGCTCTTGGCATCGCCGCCATGGAAATGGAGCTGCGATCATCCAACCCTCATCTAGAATGGGCGAGTTCATGCGAACTCGGCCACCCACTTTCACATCGACTCTTGATTCCTCGGCGATGATTGGCTTCGTCTGATGGAAACAAGCTGGTCATTGCTCAATGCACTGATGAAGAGAAGGTGTTGTACGCATCCTACCAGTTTCAGGGTGCAACAGCTGCCTGGTGGGAAAATCATTAGACCATGCTTCCAGAAGGCCAGACTCACACTTGGGCCGCATTCAAAGAAGCTTTCCGTAATGCCCACATCCCTTCGAGCATCATGGATATTAAGAGATGAGAGTTCTGTGAACTACGGCAAGGGAACCAGACCGTGATGGATTTTTTGCACCGTTTCAATTATCTTGCCCACTATGCAGCCTCTAAGATACCTACAGAGGAGAGAAAGATTGCACTTTTCCGGGAATGACTTAATGACGAGATGAAGTGGTCACTTGCTTCCCATGATGTCTCCAACTTCCAGGATTTGATCAACAAATCTATTCAAGTTAAAGATAGCACTCGAGCAGTTGTTGAGAGCCACAAGCATAAGTGGCTTGCATAGAAATCAGCCAGCAGCAGTCAGCCGAGACCTCGAGCTTGGCAGCCGTCAAATGCTCGCCCTCCTGCACCACCATCTCAGAGGTCTCAAGCACCAGCTCCCTGTCCACCACAAGCAGCGGTTCAACAATATAACTGCCAAAATCAGCAGTCCGGTACTCAAAATCCGACAGCAAACATCACTTGCTACAACTGCGATGAGCGCGGACATTATGCTAACAAATGTCCTAAGGAAAATGTTTCGGTGCCTCAACCTCAGCCATTTGGTGTCCAGCAGTGACCTTAGGGTCCTGCTCAAGGCCTAGGCGGACACCAAGCGCCCAAACTGGCACAAGGCAATGAACGTGGTCGTCTCAACCACACTACTACTGAGGAGGCTGACGCATCACCTTATGTGGTAACGGGTATGATTCTCGTACACTCAATACCTATCTTAGCATTATTTGATTCTGGAGCAACTCATTCCTTTGTGTCTAAAAAGTTTGCCCTACAACAAGAACTAGAAGCTGCATCTTTTCAAAGTACCATGATAGTTCACTCACCTGGATCTGTCATGAGAACAAAATTCGGATGTCTAGGTGTTCCAATTGAAATCAATGGGGTAGGATTCAAAGCTGACCTTATCATGATAGGTACACCTGGGATAGATATAATTCTTGGGATGGATTGGTTATCCAAACATCATGCGGTTATCGATTGTGCCAGATGAGTAGTTTCTCTAATCAACTCTAACGGAGAGCACATCGACTTTGTCCCTACACGTGGCGCTCTGTCGCATCGGCCCAAACTCAATTCCATAATAGTCCCAGAACTTAGTCAAGTGCCCGTGGTATGCGAATATCCTGATGTGTTTCCGGATGAACTGCCGGGAATGCCACCTGATCGGGACATGGAATTTGTGATCGACTTGATACCCGAGACAACACCTATATCCAAATGGCCTTATCATATGGATTCTGATGAGTTAGCCGAATTGAAGAAACAACTCAAGGAACAGCTGGACAAACGATTTATTTGCCCCAACTCATCTCCATGGGGATGTCCCGCTTTGTTCGTCATGAAAAAGGACAGCAGTTTGCGTATGTGCGTTGACTACCGCCCCCTGAACGAAGTCACTATCAAGAATAAATATCATCTTCCAAGGATTGATGACTTGTTTGATCAAATGCATGGTGCCTGCATTTTCTCCAAGATAGACCTGAGAACTGGGTATTTCCAACTCAAGGTCAAGCCTGAAGATATTCTGAAGACTACCTTCACTACCCGTTACGGTCTATACGAATATATCGTAATGTCCTTCGGACTTACCAATGCTCCTGCGAATTTCATGAATCTCATGAACAAGGTCTTCATGGAGTACTTGGATCAGTCTGTAGTGGTCTTCATCGACGATATTCTCATCTACTCCAAAACTACAGAAGAGCATGAGCAGCATTTGCGTTTAGTGCTGGACAAGCTGCGTGAGCATCAACTGTATGCCAAGTTCAGCAGATGTGAATTCTGGCTTAAAGAAGTCGGATTTCTAGGCCACATTCTATCCAAAGGAAGTGTGGCAGTAAACCCAAGCAAGATCCAAGAGGTTCTAGATTGGAAGCAACCCCGAACTGTTCATAAAGTCCGAAGTTTTCTTGGTTTGGCGAGATATTACCGCCGATTTATCGAAAACTTCTCCAAGATTGCAAGACCGATGACTCAACTTCTAAAAAAGGAAAAGAAGTTTGAATGGACAGCCTCGTGCGATGAGAGTTTCTGCGAGTTAAGGAGAAGACTCACGTCAGCCCCAATGCTCACCCTGCCTGACATACACAAAGACTTCACGGTATATTGTGATGCATCTCTCCACGGCCTTGGATGTGTGCTAATGCAAGAAGGCAAGGTAGTAGCTTATGCCTCGCATTAGCTGCGGCCACATGAAGTTAATTACTCAACCCATGATTTGGAGTTAGCAGCAGTGGTCCATACTCTAAAAATCTGGAGGCATTATCTCATTGGCAACCGGTGTGAGATATACTCAGACCATAAAAGCCTGAAGTATTTCTTCACCCAACCAGATCTCAACCTAAGGCAACGAAGGTGACTTGAATTAATCAAAGACTATGACTTAGGCATTCATTACCACCCTGGTAAGGCCAATGTGGTAGCCGATGCTCTAAGCCGGAAGCTTCACTACATGAAGGCATCGGCCGAAGTGAATCAACCGATGCTACATGAAGAATTTCGGAAACTCAACTTAGAAATAGTTGAAGAAGGTTATCTTGCCACCCTGGCCTTGCAACCTACTCTAGAATCAAAAATCCAAGCTGCCCAACTCAAAGATCCGGTGAAAGCCGAAATCAAGCAAAATCTCCAAGAGGGCAGAAAATCCAATTTTTCTGAAGGCCTGAATGGATTAACTATGCGCGGACAGCAACTCTGCGTTCGTAATGATCCAGATATCAAGGAGTTAATTCTAAGATAAGCTCATGATTCCCCTATCTCTATTCATCCCGGAAGCACCAAGATGTACCAGGATTTACAGAAGCAATTCTGGCGGCCTGGTATGAAGAAAGACATCGCCACACATGTTGCCCGATGCGACGTATGCCAGCGTGTCAAAGCAGAACATCAAAGACCAACAGGATTACTTCGACCCCTGAATATTCTCGAGTGGAAATGGGATGAAATTGGTATGGATTTCATCACAGGGTAACCAAAGACCCGAAAGGGGCACGCTCCATATGGGTGATTGTGGATCACCTAACCAAGGTAGCCCACTTCATTCTAGTCAAGACCACCTATAATGGAGCCAAGCTAGCAGAACTTTATATGGATAATATCATCCATCTGCATGGCGTGCCAAAGATCATAACCTTTGATCGAGGACCTCAGTTCACTTCCCGATTCTGGGACAGTGTACATGAACTGTTGGGAACCAAGCTATTTTTCAACACGGCATTCCATCTTCAAACCGGAGGCCAAACAGAAAGGACAAATCAAATACTAGAAGACATGTTACGTGCCTACGTGCTATCCTATAGCACCGACTGGGAGAAATGCTTAGCGCTCGCTGAGTTTTCTTATAACAACGGCTTCCAGGCCAGTCTCCAGATGTCTTCGTTTGAAGCACTATATGGAAGGAAGTGTAGAACACCATTGTTCTGGTCCAAAGTCGGAGAGTGATAATTCTTTGGACCTACCGTCATTCAAGAAGCTCAAGAGCAGGTGGATGCGATAAGGAGACACTTAAAGGAAGAACAGTCATGACAAAAGAGCTACTCCGATCATCGTCGCCGTGAGCTAACCTTCGAAGTAGGCGATTTTGTATATCTCAAAGTCTCCCCCATGCGAAGTATTCGTCGTTTCCAAGTTCGTGGGAAATTGGCACCAAGATATATCGATCCTTACCGAATTCTCGAAAGGAGAGGCGAAGTAGCCTATCAGCTGGAGCTGCCACCTCAACTTTCAGACGTACATGATGTCTTCCACATATCTCAGCTCAGGAAATGTCTTCGAACCCCTACCGACTCTGTTCCTTTGGAAAGCTTGGATATCCAACCAGATCTTTCTTACTAAGAGCAACCAATTCAAGTTTTAGAAGAAGCCACGCACCATACGCGAAGCCGTGCCATCATGATGCTAAAAATCCAATGGAGTAACCACACTGAAGATGAAGCTACGTGGGAACAAGAAGACCGCCTTAGAGTCGAATTTCCCTCGTTCTTCTCCGAGCCTACCGAATCTCGGGGATGAGATTCTTTGTAAGGGGGTAGGTTTGTAACATCCCAAAATCCTAATCTTGGGATTAAGTAATATAAATGCATTAGGAAGAGCTCCATTGAGCATTCGCATTTAAACTTTGCCTTTTTGAAAATCTTGTAATTGGTTTTAAAAAAAAAAACTTGAACAACATTAGATGCTAAAAAGGAAATAGAGAAAACAAAATAAAATTTTCTAAGTGAGAGAATGGTTTTGGGCTTTTTATCCCAGGAACCATTCAACAAAATTTCTATATGAAATTTTGTTTAGAAAAATCTTTACAACCTCTTAGGAACAACACATTGTTTGAATTTTGTAGAAATTCAAGTAAGGTGTTAACCTCTAACAATTTTACTATAGAAACTACTTGAGCTCAATAGTCTACACAAAAAATTTCATAAATTTTTGACATTTTTGGTTGGTGAATTAAATTGGCAAAGAAATCAGCTGTTAATTCAAAAACCCAAAAGCATGTACTGTTCCTCGGGCTCGAGTCCAAACAGTTCGGTCAAACCAGACCATCTCCATAAGTGGATCAGACCCAGCGATTTTGAGCCGTTGGATTTGGAAATCGACGGTCCAGATTGATTGAAATGTTCAGACCATCCGGTGAAAGCAATCCATCTGAGCCGTTGATGGTGAAATCGACAGTCCAGATTGGTTGAAACATTCGAACCATCCGAACTGCTCATTTCATCCGGGCCGTACGTTTCTAATCGGACCGTCGAGTTTATATCAGTGCGTACCGCTTCATCACGTCGCTGACTGGTGGGCCCCGTGCACAGGACTCATCGTCCACCTCGCGCTCGGCCGCCCCAGCACACGCCTGCGCGTGAAGCTCCGCCACGCCCCTAGTTTCACCTCACCGCCAATGGTTTTGCTGCAGCTCAACCACCCGCGTCACATCGCCATTCAATGTCGTGCCCATACCTACCCGCGCCAACCCTCCTCTGCCTGTACAACGCTGAGAGCTCCGCCCCTGTTGACCGCCACTGCCCGAGCTCTACCTCGCTCTACTCCACCGCTCAGGCTATAAAAACCCGTCCCGAGCTTCATCTCCGCCTTTCCAAACTCGTGCACTCACTTCTGTTACTATCCCCTCAATCCAACTCTAGAGCTCCGAGAGCGGAAACCCTAAAACTGTCGCGCGCCGTGAAGGGTTTGGTGTCGAGTTCTTCACGTCATATCGTGTTCCATAACACCTTGAGTCTTTCCCCTCACCCAATTTAGCCTTTGATCCACAGGAGCTCCCGATTGGGCTTTTCTTCTTCGTCCCCGATCAGAACGCCACCTCGAGCATCGCCGGCGATTCACTGCACCTCGAGCTGATTATTTGCACGGCAAGCCGGGGCGTCTTGAAGCTTCCTCAACCATCGGATTTCAAGCTCCTTCACCCGGTTTTCTTCTCCTCGCGCAACCGACCTCGCCGCCGCAGTTCGTCATCGACAACTCACCTCAGACCACCTCAGCTCCTCCGCGTCCTTCTGGTATACTCCTAATAGCCCCTAGATGCTTATGCGAGCGCTCATTTGCCAAGGGCTATGCCCATTCGTGTTGTCGTCGTTTGCCATACCTGCTCCTCTACTCGCCACCAGCGCACCACCGCGTTGAGCCACCCTAGGCCACGCCGTCGGTGCCTGCAGGTGCGCAATAGAGTGTAGATCCCATTTTGAGCACCCACTTGCCTCGCCGAGCCCCACATCGCTGGCAAGCAGCGCGGGCGCGAGCACCACCGCGTGGCACCACGGTGACGAGCACTGTAGCTCGTCATCAGCGTGCCTAATCACGTCATTAGGGTTAACAAATCGTTTAATTGTTTAGTTAATCCTAATGAATCACTTACATGTTGGACCGAGCTATTAAGTTAACTCAAACCATTAACTTCGCTTGAGACTATGACATGAGGGCCCCACGGTTTATGTGCACAGTGAAAACCTCGTGGCCCGTCTCATTGACAGTAGGCCCAACTTGTCAGTTTTAATCGGAAATCCAATGGAAAATAGAAAATACGCTTTCCGTTATAGCCAAAAAATGCTTTCCTTTTTGGAAGGCGTAAACTCCAATATAACAACCGTGAGAATACGCTGTCTCTATTAGAAAACGTATTTTCCATTTATTCTGGATTTATCAAACCGATTGTAGTAAAAGCTTAATAACTTTTGCTGCACAACTCCAAATTTAGTGAAATTAGTCTCTAAATTCATCTAAAATCATGATCTAGCTGAATATGTAAAAATACTTATTTTTGGTTACTGTTTATTTTGGTTGGTTGCTATTTAATTCTTTTCCAGCTCTTTTTAAACATCGATTATTCGGGTTATTCTTGCGACGATCAATCCCATATACCTCCCGAACATCAAGAGCAAGGCAAGCACCCCCCTTTGATCATATTGATCCTAGTATTTTACTTATTGTACTTTGTTTTGCAAATCCTATTATGTATGCGTGTATGTTTGTATAAAAATGCTATTATTGGGAAAACGGTAGTTGTAATCCTACTTGCTGCACACGTCTCCTTGAAATATTGATCCCTTACTATTGTAACCATTAGAATAAGGGTTAGACAATATGTAATGTCATTTGGGAATTTTCAAGAGCAGTCATTGCACAAATCCAACTAGAGCAATAGAATTTCTGAAAAATTTATTAAAGGACAATATGATAATTTGCGAATTTGGGAGTATTTTGTAGAATGTCTAGAGGAGTTACCTCTGTTATTTTATATGAAAATGACATGAAAACCTTAGTCGTTAGACACGGGCAAGTTATATTGTATTCTGAAAAAGTGAGGATTGTAACTCACTAGTAGATAGGGTGGAGATCTTGCCTGTAGTTGATTAAGGACTGAAGCCAGCAAATCTGGGACTAAGACCTAAGCGTACAACCATATGTGCTAGTGTGGGATGGTCGTAGCTAATTAAGTTATCGAAATCTTAGCCTTGCATGACAGTAGACAGAAGTAGTGCGCACATTGCCAGGGGATCGGCATTGCCGACACAAGTGCGGATGCCTCACTTCGGCGGGTTTCCATCCGGGCGAAGTGAGGGACTTGCTCAATGGGTTTCCATCCGGGTGAGTAAGGCTCATCATTCGATGTATACTTGTATTATTACCTTCATTATTATTACTATTATCCCGACGAATGAGGATAATGATTCGCAGGGCTAGTGCAAGGTTAGGACTAGATAATGTAAAGGCTGCGTCGCGAACTCTAGGCTGCTTACCTTCGGCAGTGAGCAGTGATATAGAGATATTTTAGGCAACTAAAATACCGCGTACTATGGGTAAAGTTGTACACCTCTGCATAGTGATAAACTATTCAAATAGCCGCGCTCCCGGTCATGAGCATGCTTAGTGCGGCTGGTATGGCGGTAGTGTTTGTTTTCCAAACTGTTTTGTCACAAAAGTTTGGGGTAATGACATGGGCTTTTTCTTTGTTGAGTTAACTGTGATTTCTATGGTTTTGCTGTTATTTCTATAGCAAAACTATCATTTCTATGACTGATTTGCTATTTCTATAGCGGGACTACCAATTCTATGGTTGAACATGAACTTGTCAGTGCCGTTTCTATGGCAAAACCTGATTATATTTTTGCTTACAACCGAGTAGGGTTGTAAGTGTTTGTTGTTACTTGTTCAGTTACTTTACTTATTGTCCTGTACTTACTCTTTCATAAAATGCTCTTTCAAATTCCATTGCAAATTATTACTTGTGATTATTGCAAATGAACTTGGCTTTGAGCAAAAGAACTTGTAGAATAGAGCCATACATTTGACAGCCTTGCATCTAATATAATTTTGTGATACACTACAAGCCTTGCTGAGTACACAAGTACTCAATCTTGCTATTGCTGTTTGTTTAGAATTTGCAGATGATCCGACGCCTGACGATGAGTTCTTTGCACAGCACCACCGGGGTTCGGTGTGGTCTACAAACCTTGTTTCCTTGTCGGTTGCTTGAGGGATCAGATGGGCATGCCGCTGGACTTTTGCTACTACTACTACTACTTTGTTTTCTGCTGCGACTTTACTTTCTCTGATGACTGCTTCTATTTGGCCGGTCGGCCGTGGTTTGTAATAACTTAAGTAGATTGTCCCTTTTGCTTTACTTTAGATTATGAATGTATGATTGTGATGCCAAATGTTGTGAATGTGTGTGCTAGCCTTTATTCCTGGGACTAGCACTGTATACACATAAGATCTTCGGGTGTTCCACGCCCGGGGGTCTGACATTAGTGAGCATGAGGTTAGTATTTTCATGGTGCATGACATTAAGTAGATCACAGCTCACAAAACTTTATCACCGTCGTTAGTACACAACATTATCTTTTACAAAATTGAAGGGAGAGGAGAGGGACATTTTAAACCCCATGATTCTTAATCTTTTAGTCTAGCAATCATCACACTTATACCATTTATTATAAGAACCATTTATGTAATTTATATGGGCCATTTCATTGTTAAGTCATTTAACAATCTCCCACTTGGCCCATGTAATGACTTGAAATTCAATAATAAACTTTTAGGTGCACATCATACATTGAATTATCATGTTAACACTAAGTTGAGTTGAGACGACAAAATCATGGCGGTCACAAGTCATTTAGCGACTAGATTCCTTCCATGTATCACAATCAACCCAACCCAAACCAACTTTAATAGGAAAACAAATATTGTTATCTCACCACAACTATAACCATATCTGCCATAATGCGGATAACAAGCAAAACAAAACTTTCATTGAATTCATATGTTTCAAACAGTATGAGCAAGATATTCAAGTATATATACATTACACTAATAAGGTTTTCAATATTATGCCCATCCTCTCAACATGGCCACTGAAAGTTTTGGGTGGCAATCCCTTAGTTAGAGGATCTGCTATCATTAGATATGTACGAATATGCTCAATTGATACCTTTTACTTTTGAACTTCCTCTTTGACTGACAAGTACTTCAAATCCATATGTTTTGCTCCCTTCGAGTACCTATCATTTTTAGAGAAGAAGACCACAACGTCATTGTCACAATAAATCTTTAATGACCTCTCAATATTGTCAACAATATGAAGACCAGACACAAAATTTTGCAGCCACATTGATTGAATAGTGACCTCAAAGC
This sequence comes from Phyllostachys edulis, assembly GCA_036346405.1. Classification (NCBI taxonomy): domain Eukaryota; kingdom Viridiplantae; phylum Streptophyta; class Magnoliopsida; order Poales; family Poaceae; genus Phyllostachys; species Phyllostachys edulis. Next base: position 71,969,793 of record CM070550.1, read on the forward strand.
ACACCACAAATTCAGCCTCCATCGTGAAAGTAGCAATGACAGACTGCTTCCCACTCTTCCATGAAACTGCCCCTCCAGCCAATAGGAACATGTAGCCAAATGTAGATTTTCTTGAGTCTACGCATCCAGCATAATCTAAATCTGAGTAGCCTATCACCTCCAGATGGCTTGAACTCTTGTACGTGAGCATGCGGTCCTTGGTGCCTTGCAAATACCGAAGAACCTTCTTCACAGCTTTCTAATGATCCATTCCAGGATTACTTTGATATCAACCAAGCATTCCAACAGCAAAGCTGACATCTGGCTGAGTGCATGTCCAAGCATACATTAGGCTCCCAACAACTGATGCATATGGAATAGATTCCATCAATTTTCGCTCCAAATCATTCTTTGGACATTGCATTTCATTAAACTTGTCCCCTTTCTGAATTGGGACAATTCTCGCGGAGCAATTTTTCATTCTAAATGTCACAGCCCCATTTCTATTTATTAGAATTATTGTGCATCTCATGAGCATGCATTTGTGTCACATCCCCAAGTTAATAAAGAAGTTTACCTTGCATCTCATGAGCATGCATCATTGTTTTCAAGCATTTCATTAGATATTGCACTTGGAAAATCTTGTGCAAAGTCTTGAACCCACACTTAAAGAAGTGAATTTCAAAAGAAATATGAAACTAATGCTACTGAAGTTCCTCTGGAAATAATTTATTCAAATACTACATTAATTGTTAAGAATTAAAACAATTTTTCCCAAATTTTTGGGAAAGATTTCTAACCTTAGAAAAATTCAAACTCAATCCAATAACCATTTCTGGTTGTGGATTTAAACTGCTCAAAATATGACATGAATAGAGAGGTTTAAAATTTTATCTGGGTGCTAGGTCATCCCAGGAATACCTCTAATTTATTTCATGTTTTTAGGAATTTTATTCCTATTTCTTAACCTCTGGTCAAAGTTGAGGATCTAGACTTAAATCTCAGTCAAACCTAGACTCAACCCTAGCCAGCACTATTTCTTGGGCTCGAGCTAGACCGAGCCACTTGACTTGGCTAAGTCAACTAAATGCACCCCACCGCTCCAGCAGCTCAAGGCGCATTTGGGTCGTCCAATACAAAATCAACAGCTCAGATCTAGTGGGCCGTTCGGACCGTCCAAACGCGCCATGAATGTGAACCGTTCGATTGAAAGTGAACGATCTAGATCAATTGGGCTGTTCGGACCATCCGAACGCGCCATGATTTTGGATCGTTGGATTTTGATCTAACGGCTCACGAAAGTGGTTTAGGCGTTACGCGCGAGGCCGCGCCGCTTTGAATCGCTGACACAGCGGGCCCACGCTGTCAGTGCCTTCTTCAACCTCCCATCAACTCACTCAGGACTTCAATGCCACACGGCCGCGAGCTCCTGCGTTGCTCCGTCACCGCCGTGACCGCACCACCCATGGCAACCTATCCTAGAGCTCCTTCGTTTTACGCTGCCTCCACTCCGTCACGTTCACGAGCATAAGTAACACTCAAACCCTAGTTTTTACTCACTTTTCCTCTCAGTGGCTGAGGAAAAGGGCGCTCGTTCTCGTTCTCTACTCCGGTAAGCTTGCACCGGGTGGTACCTTTCGATTCTATGATCCACCCCATGTCCATTTTTGCTAATGCAAGCTTCTCTCGTTGCTTGTAGCATCTGGACCATCTTCGTGCTCTCTGAAGCTCTAGAGCGTGCACTCGAGTGGCACCTTTGTGTCATCTTCGTCTCCGGTGGGTATTATCCTTAGTCTTTTGTGTCATCTCGTGTCTTTTAGCATGAGATTGAAAAACCCTAAGTTAATTTGGATAATGCACGACAGGATTGAGGTGAATTGAAGCTTGGACCATTTTCGGCCGTATAAGCAACTTTTCATCTCCTACTTGTTTCGGTAAGCCATTGTCTGATTATTTGTTCCTATAGCTTGCTCATAAGGTCTTTAAACTTCTCCAAGCATTCACTGGTCTTGGTTTTTCTCAGGACCTTCTCTACACTTTGAGCCGCATCGTCGCCGTTGTCTTCTCCGGTGCCGTCACTACTTCAACTCACTCCAAGCTTCCCCAAGCTTCCTCGGTCCTCGGGTAGCTCTCTAATAGTCCTTAGAAGCTTGGGCACCCGCTTATCTGAACCGCTACGAAGCTTTATCGTGTTTTGCATGTTTGTCGTGTTGCACACCGTTGCTCAACTCCGGCTAGCCGCTGGTGAGGGCCATCTCAAATGTTGTAATCACTTCCATTGAAGATGGCAATCAAGTCATTTTTGCGCCAAGAGTGGTCAGTTCTCATCTCTTAGCTCTGGAAGTTGGTACCACGCCCGAATTGGGGGAGGTACAAGTGGTTTGTGAGTACTCGGACATATTTCTCGAAGAACTCCCAAGCATGCCCCCCCCCGGATTGCGAAGTTGAGTTCGTGATCGAGCTTCCACCTGGTACCGCGCCAATTGCAAAACTGTCGTATCGGATGCCTCCCAACAAGTTGGTGGCATTGAAGGAGCTACTCAAGGAGCTTCAAGATAAGGGTTTTATTCGGACGAGCTCCTCACCTTCGGGATGCCCGGCAATATTCGTTAAGAATAAAGACAAGAGTTTGCGGATGTGTGTTGATTATTGTCCGTTAAATGAAGTCAATGTCAAGAACAAATATCCACTTCCTCGAATCGATGACCTGTTTGACCAACTGACTGGAGCTCAAGTATTTTCTAAGATTGACTTACGACTGGGCAACCATCAGATTAAGGTCAAGACTGAGGACATTCCGAAGACAACATTCTCTACTCGCTATGGTTTGTACGAGTACACAGTCATGTCATTTGGCTTGACAAATGCACCGGCTTACTTCATGAGCCTTATGAATTCGGTGTTCATAGAATATTTGGACAAGTTTGTTGTTATGTTTATTGATGACATCCTAATCTACTCCAAATTCGATGAAGAACACAACCAACACTTGAGGCTTGTGTTGGAGAAACTCTGCGAGCATCAGCTTTATGCAAAATTCAGCAAATGTGAGTTTTGGCTCAGGGAAGTCAGCTTTTTGGGTTATGTGTTATCCAAAGGTGGTGTCGTCGTTGACCCAAGTAAAGTACAAGATATACTGAATTGGGGGCAGCCCAAGAGCGTCGCCGACATCCGCAGTTTCCTCGGACTTGCAGGCTACTACCGCAGGTTCATCAAGAACTTCTCCAAAATCGCGAGACCGATGACCCAGCTATTAAAGAAGGATAAGAAGTTTGAGTGATCTGCGGAGTGCGAAAGAAGTTTTCATATCTTGAAAGAACGCCTTACCAAAGCTCTAGTGCTCATTCTGTCGAACATTTACAAGAGCTTCGATGTGTACTGCGATGCTTCTCACCATGGGCACGGTTTTGTGCTTATGTAAGAGGGCCGAGTGGTGGCATATGCATCGAGGTAGTTGAGACCTCATGAAGTAAATTATCCCACACATGACATGGAGCTGGCAACCATAGTCCATGCTCTAAAGATTTGGCGATATTACCTCATCGGTAATCGTTGCGAGATCTATACCGATCATAAGAGCCTCAAATATATTTTCACCCAAGCTGATCTGAACTTGAGGCTTAGGAGGTGGCTTGAGTTGATCAAGGACTATGATATGGGACTCCATTATCACCTGGGGAAAGCTAACGTAGTGGCCGACACATTGAGTAGAAAATCTCGATGCAACTGTTTGTCGGTAACCTCCACTTCTGTAGACTTGTGCACTGAACTGCAGCGACTGAACCTTGAGATGGTTGAGGAAGGGTCTCTTGCTGCCCTAAGTGTGAAGTCCACATTAGAGGACCAGATTAGGGAGGCCCAGAAGACCGATTTGGAGGTGGCCCAAATTCGGGAGAAATTTAAGCAAGGCGAAGTCAAAGGTTTTACCGAAGACGCGCAGGGCACCTTGTGCTTCGAGAACCGTTTGTGGTCCCATTTGACCGCAAGTTGAAAGAATTAATCCTCAAGGAAGCTCACAACTCTCAGTTCTCCATACATCCCGGGAGCACCAAGATGTATCAAGGTCTAAAAAAGAGGCTATGGTGGAGCCGAATGAAACAACAAATCGCACAGTATGTTGCCGAGTGCGATGTTTGTCAAAGGGTTAAAGTTGAGCACTTGAAACCAACGGGGGCACTCCAACCACTGCTCATCCCTAAGTGGAAGTGGGAGGAAGTCGGGATGGACTTCATCACCGGCCTTCCAAGGACTCAAAATGGGCCCGATGCCATATGGGTGATTGTGGATCGTTCGACGAAGGTTGCCCATTTTATGTCCATAGTGTACCGAAGTTGTTTGTTTCAGATCGAGGTGCTCAGTTCACATCCTACTTATGAAAATGTCTACACCGGGCTATGGGGATAGACCTATTATTTAGCACCGCATACCACCCACAAAAAGGAGGACAAACTGAGAGGGTAAACCAAATTTTAGAAGACCTTCTCCGTGCATGTGTACTGTCATATAACAAAAATTGGGAGAAATGTTTGCCGTATGTGGAATTCTCCTACAACAATAGCTTCCAATCAAGCATACAAATGTCACCTTTTGAGGTGCTGTATGGGAGGGCTTGTAGGACGCCATTGAACTTGTCTGATCGAGTCTAGGAAGAGGCCATTCTATGGCTCGAGCTTGGTGGAGGACACCGAAGAGCAAGTTCGTTTGATCCGCTAGCGACCTCGGGCGGCAAAATCTCGTCAAAAGTCTTATGCCGACCGTCGTCATTGTGAGTTGAGTTTTTAGGTGGATGATCATGTTTACCTTAAAGTCACCCCGATGAAAGGAACACACCATTTTCAAGTCAAGGGAAAGTTGGCACCTCGCTACATCGGACCTTTCTGAATTCTAGTGAAACGAGGATCGGTGGCCTATCGGTTGGAGTTGCCACCGTCACTTTCAGATATGCACGATGTTTTTCATGTCTCACAACTAAAGAAATACCTTCGAGTCCCAACCGAAGCGACCAAATTAAAAGACCTCGACTTGCAACGTGATTTCTCTTATCGGGAGCAACCGATCAGCATTGTTGAAGAAATAGAGCGCAAGACGAGAAATCGAGTCATCAAATTCTTGAAAATTCACTGGAGCAACCATACTGAAGATGAAGAAACTTGGGAGTGTGAGGACCAAATGCGAACCAAATGTCCCTACCTTTTTCCTTATGTCTGAAGTGCCTCCGAATCAAGAAAGGAAAGGTTAAACAAAGCAATGGAAAGGAAAATGTGTTAGCAACACATTGTTACTTTGTCAGGATATCTCAATGCTATCTTTGAAGGAAATCAAGACAACAGATGGTGTAATTGGTTAGAGTTGAAAGAACTACCTAGAAACCTTCCTGACCAACTTTCGAATGATTGGAATCTCGGGGTCGAGATTCTTTGTAACGGGGGAGGTTTGTCATAGCCCCATTTCTATTTATTAGAATTGTTGTGCATCTCATGAGCATGCATTTGAATTCCGGAGCATTTGCACAATTTATTGCATTTGTAAATTTCAATTCAAAGTTAAAAATACAACTCCAATTGGAACTCCCAAAAGAAAATAGAAATAAATACTTATAAAGTTCTCTAGGAAATAATTTATTTAAATCTTATAATATTTATCATGAATAAATATGAATTTTACCAAAAAATTTGGAACCTAATTTAACCCTCGAAATTTCAAACCCAATTCGACAACCCTTACTGTGAAAGAATTAAAAACAAGCAAATAAAACATGAACAGTGAAGTTGGAAAATTTATATGTGTACTAGGTCATCCCAGGAACCTCTCTGATGTTTTTTAGATTTTTAGGAATTTATTTTCTATTTTATCTCGATTGGTCAAAGTGTAGAGGTTTGAATTCAAAACCAGCCAACTATTGGTCTGACCCGACCACTTGGTCCGACTAGCCCACCCGACCAGACCAGGCTCCGATCGAGCCAATTGACTTGACCCAACCGCCTAACCAACCCGGTCGAGCCACACACCGACCCAGCCATGCTGAGCCACTGACGAGCTGGGCCCGCTTGTCAGCCCCATTGTCAACCTTGCGCTGGCGAGCCCAGAGCTCAATCGCCATGTGGCCACATTCTCCTTCCGCGCGCAGGTGACGCCATGGATCCACCGCCCAATTCAACCACTCTAGCACCTTCGCCACTTCATGTCGTCTCCGTTTCCGTCTTTGCCCGAGCTTAAGTCACCTCGCATGCCTCTCATTCTCCTCACTTCTCATCTCGGTGCTAAGGAGGAGGAAGCTCTCCCATGCTCCATTCTCGAGTAAGGTCCCTTCCGGTGCGTCCCTTCTCTTATATGTTCATCGCCATCCTCATTTATACTAATGCCGGCCCTTGCCATTGTTTGTACCGCCCGGAACATGAAGGTGTCTTTTTCTTCTCCACGGCGCGCTCCGAAAGCCACCACCGTGTCTTCTTCATCTCCGGTGAGTCCTAACCGCTCCTATGTGTTTCACCACATGGGCCACTACATGAGAATGTTTTCCCCTCAACACATTTCCTTAATGCTTCTCAGGAGCCCGTGGAATTTGGAGTTTCTCCTCTTTTGGCCAAAAAACCCTAACCTTCATCTCTGACTCTGTTCTGGTAAGCCATCCTTCGATCCCTTACAATGTCACCATCTACTGACCATGCTTGAGCTATCCCAATGCTTCATGGTCCTTCTCTTTGCACAGAGTGCCTTCCCCGCGTGGATCTCATCACCGCCGTAGCCATTGTCGACGTCAAGCTCCCTCCGACTAGCTCCTGCCCTCTACATCCTTCCAATAAGGTCCCTAGTACCCCTAGATGGACATGCACACGATAGTTGGCTTAATGTGCCATCGGGTCATCGTAGCCGCATTGGCCTGTAGCTCACTGCCACCCATCTCCAGTGCGCGCCACTATACGCCACCATAAGGTTCACCACCGGTGCTGGAAGGTGCGCACGGCTATTGGGTTTCCATTCCGGGCCTTGCTTCGTGCTACCAATGACCACCTCTTCGGTGGTGAGCCCGACAGTGGAGCCCTGCACGTTTTTGTTTTGTTGAATTATCAAAAATTACTGTAGCGTGGTCATTAGCGTTTAACTATGGTCTAATTAGGTATAAGTGTTCATTAGTTGATGTTTAATTGGAGCTAATGTTTCTATGACGCGTGGGCCCAAGAACAGTAAACAAGGGAGTTAAACAAATCTGGTTTTTCTTTTAGTCAATGACATGTGGGCCTGGCACCTTAAGTGCATAGCAACCGTGGTTCATGGACCATAGACCGAGCATGTTGACCTTCGGTCCATGCCCTATGCTATGGATCAGATCTATGACAAGGTGGTCCCACCTCTAGTAGATTTAATTCGGGAATTAAAATGGAAAAGAACTCTATGTAGTGGACCCCACTTGTCAGTTACAGAGGCTAGGTTTAGCTTGGATATAAAAAGTATTAAATGCATTTAGGATTTCCGAAGTGATTTATTTTTGCACTGTAAATTCAAATAACTTCAAAATTCCATAACTAATCCAAATTAACTCCAAATTGAGTGAAACCAATTTTGTTGGCTTCCATTTTTATTGTAATTTAACTTATAATAGGTTTATAACTTGTTAATTCCACAGAAAATTTTGGAAATGGAATTAAATTTGGTAAAGAGTTATTTTTACACTAGAAATTGAATTAACTTCAAAAATTCATAGAAAATTCATTTGAACTCCAAATGGGGTGATTCAATTTTTTTATTGATAATAAATTTTTATTATATTTCATGCCATGTAATCCTTATCTCCACCATTGTTGTACAATTTTTTGCCAAAACAGTTATTTTCGGACAGAAGCTACTGAACCTAGCAATTTCAGGTTTTTCTCCATTTTTTATTTTCCAAATGAACTAGTTCTTTCACCAAAATTCAGATAAAATCATAATATCACTACTATATAAATTTCATGTATTTTTTAGCACTTTGAATTTTTTGGCTTTTCTCGGTGTTTATACAATGCTGTCTTTCTTTAGAACCCGAAGTGCCAGATGTGAACGACTATGCAACTAGGAGCGAACAAATCGATTTCCAGCAAGGCAAGCGTTGTTTGAGATTTGTTTTTGCATCATATTGATCCCATCTTTTGGTTAATTAGTATTTTGAAATGCAATGATATTGCTTGCATGCTACTTTGGTATATTGATATGTTTGTGAGTTAGTTAGTTATGTCCTGCTCTTGCTGATTATTCTTGATATTTTCATTACAAATATGCTTAAGATTAGATGTTTGTGATAGCATATCTATTATATATGGGTATGCTTAGCCATACGAGTCTAGAGAATGTGTTAGTTCGATTGACAGGGTTATCCCGTCGATCATGGGAAACACCTCACTCTTATCTTTTATGATTTTGTCCAGATCTTTGTATCTGATTCTTGACTTAAAATTTGTTCTTTTGAAATGATTTTTGGTCAGGACAAGTGGTTAATAGTGTGGGTGCCTTCGTGCACGAGACTCAGGTATATGTGTTAGACTTGTCCAGACCGCTAAGGACCGAACTTTGGGCTATCAATTCCAAGTACCACTCGTACTTCCACACGTGGTGAAATGGACACTGCTCGGTTAAGTAAGGGGAGGGTTTTATTGGGTTAAGTCCCTGGTGGTGTGAGGACATGGGACCGTGAAATCCTATGCTCCGTAGGAACCTGGTGTAATGCTATAATGTGCGGGTGAGCACTATTTCTTATGTTGGGGGTTTACCCACGTACTAACTACCTTACACTGGCCACTCCAACACAACTTATGTGCCCGCTTAGCAAGTTCTATATATAGCTTGTACTAAGTTGGGGTTCATCTCGCAAGGAGGACTCATCTCAATAGGGCTTTCTTGCTAAACAATACCGAATCTCGATTTCCCTAGCCGACATACCATAGGAAGTGTGTTATTATCTGGAGGCTTACGGGCTGGTCGAGTCGTGTGGGTAACGTTGTACTCCCCTGCATGGATTAATCTATTCGAATAGCCATGTCCACGGTTACGGACGACACTTGGTATTGAATAACATCATTGTTAGACTCTAATTAAAATTTGATGTGGGCTACAACTTGGTATCAGCATGAACGGGTGGGTATTCATGAACTTTTAGTTTATCAAAGTGGGCTTCACTTTGGTATTGTTTGAGCTATATATGTATCAATGCTATTCATATTTCTTTTGTCAAAGATTTACTTTCTAAATAGCATTTACAAACTACTATGTGTAGGGTGAAAACTTGTGCAATTTATGCAAAACTAAGCCTCTCTTTTGGATAGCCTCTAGCATGTATAATTTTTATTTGTATAAGACTTGCGAGTACAATTTTTACTTAACCCATATTTGCTTGTTCAGGTGAGGAAGACTATACACTCGATCAATTCGTTAGCGCCGATATCGGCGACGCTAACGAATAAATGTTGTTTCTAACTCCCAGTCGGTTGCCTTTGGGTTTGGGCACACCTTGCTGGACCTTTTGGTTTATTTACCTTATTTTCACTGCTACTTGATGTTGAACATTAAATTTGGCCGGTCGGCCACTTTTGTAATAGTTGGATACTTAAGTCCTATGTTGTATGCCTTTTGATATATCTTTGTATGATTGTTGTATGTCTGTGATTGACGTTGATGAGGGTATGTGCGTATTGGTCCCTGATCTTGGGAGCCAATACGGGGCACATACCTGCTGTTTTTAAAATCCCTTTTAATTCGTTTAAGAGTGGACTTGGGCTGTTTGGAGAGCCGGCTACCATGTAGTACCCGCAGAGGAGCGGTATCCATGGTCACAGTCGCTCTAGCTTAGCCAGGTCCTCCTACTTAAATGTAGTTAAGTTGGATTTCATTTCCTTGAGGCCTAGAGTTATTTTCCTAAGACCGGGAAGGTCTCGGTCTTAAGAAAATAACCCAGGGGTCCTCACACTAAATCTCTCCAATATTTTGTTAATGTAACCTTTCTAAGACAATCCCAACAATCCTTGTTTTCTATCACAGAATATTTCTATTCCAATCACATAGGATGCTTCACTCATGTCTTTCATTTCAAAATTATTGGAGAGAAATTTCTTTACATCATGCAAAAAGGATTTATCATTAGCAGCAAGCAGAATATCATCAATGTACAGGACCAAAATAATATACTTACTCCCACTGACCTTCATGTAGATACATTGATCAACAACATTCTCTACAAAACCATATTCCATAATGGTATCATTGAACTTAATATACCACTGTCGGGAAGCTTGTTTGAGCCTATAAATTGACTTATTTAATTTACACACCAAATCTTCTTTCCTTGGAGTTAAGAATCCTTTAGGTTGGTTCATATGCACTTATTGGTCCAAATCACCATTCAAAAAGGTGGTCTTTACATCCATCTGGTGAAGCTCCAAATCATAATGTGCCACCAGAGCCAAAATAATTCTAAAGGAGTCATTCTTTGAAACTGGAGAGAAGGTCTCTGTATAGTCAACACCTTCCTTCTGAGTGTAACCTTTGGCGACAAGTCTAGCCTTGTATCTTTCAATGTTACCTTTCGAGTCGCGTTTGTTTATAAAGACCCATTTACACCCGACTTGTTTTGAACCTTGAGGCAACTCGACTAGTTCCCAAACTTTATTGTCATCCATTGATTTCAATTCTTCTTTCATGGCATCAAACCACTTTTCAGAATTATCACATTCCATAGCTTGCTTAAATGAGACTAGATCATTTTTGACACTCAAGTCGCATTCATGTTCAAGTGAATAAACCACATAATCATCTGAAATAGCTGGTCTTTTCTTTTGTACAGACCTTCACACTATCTTTTCATGTGCCATTTCCTTTTCTGTTGTCATTTGTACATTAGTAGCTGGTTCAAAAATTGTGTCTTCTACAGTGTTGTGTGGTTGTGATACAACAATGCTAGGAGCAGAGTTTAACTGAATTTCTTTGATATCCACATTTTGTGGATTGCTACTCCCATTGATCTCACCATTCTCGATGAACTGAGCATTTCTAGACTCAACAATTCTTGTACTATGGTTAGGACAGTAAAATCTATACCCTTTTGGCTTTTCAGGATATTCGATGAAGTAACCACTAATGGTCCTTGCAACGAGCTCCTTTTCATGTGGATTGTATACTCCTACTTCTGTCAGGCAACCCCAAACATGCAGGTGCCTTAAGCTAGGTTTCCTTCCCTTCCACAGTTCATAAGGAGTCTTAGGAACTGACTTGCTAGGAACCCTATTCAACAAGTATACAGCAGTCCTTAACTCATGCATCCACAAGGATAAGGGCACATTGCTATAACTGAACATACTCCTAACCATTTCCATGAGAGTACGATTCCGCCTTTCAGCCACCCCATTTTGTTGAGGTGTTCTGGGCATTGTATATTGTGCACAAATGCCTCGGCTTTCAAGAAACTTTGCAAATGGACCTAGACATTATCCACATTCATCAAACCTTCCAAAATACTCACCACCATTATCAGACTTCACCACCTTTACTTTTCTATCTAGTTGCCTTGTCACCTCGTTGACGAACACCTCTAGGATGCTCACGGCTTGAGATTTTTCATGCAGCAAGTATAGATAACAATAACGTGATAAGTCATCAATAAAGATGAAATATTTTTCACTGTCCTAAGATGGAACATCAAATGGACCACAAATATCAGTGTGTATCAACTGTAATAGCTCACTACTCATTATAGCTGGTTTCTTTCATACGTGTGATGTTTGCTTGCCCCTAGTGCAATCCACACATACATTCTAGTCAACAAAATACAATTGAGGTAAGATATCACTTTAAACTAACCTCAAAACCCTTTATTTGGACATGTGACCTAATCTTTTATGCCACAAGAAAGCAGATCGCTCATTATGTGCACTATGTTTATTGCCAATAATATGGTCAACATGAAAGAGAGATTCATAAAAACAACATCAAGATTGAAGCGGTATCAACCATCAATTAAAACACTAGAACCATAATACTATTTATTCTTATATAATGAGAACATACCGTCTCCAACCATAAACTTAAAACTTATTACATCCAACTTTCCCATTGATACTAAATTTCTAGTACATTCAGGAGCATAAAAACACTCTTTTAAATCTAAGTATATACTAGTATCAAGGATTATTCTATAAGTCTTGGTCCCTTCAATTCGTGCCTTCATTCTGTTTCCCATGCACAAAAACTTTTCGGGCCTGCTTATGGGTTGGATCGAAAAGAATCCCTATGTAACGTTTGAAACATGAGTAGCAGCACCAGAATCTTTTGCATCATCTGTCGGTGCTGTCTCCGGAGGCCGAATTGGATTCCAAAATAGGTCCAGCTCGAACTCTTGCAAATCAACCACTCTCTGTCTTTTATTCCAAAACATAACAACACATTTATTAGGCAATATCATATAATTCATGTAATATAAAGGCACTCCTAAAAACGAGCTCACCTGACAATTTAAGTGAAGCGTACGAGTTCTTGTAATTGGAACAGCAAGCATAGCAAATATGGTTGTATCCATAGGGGTTATGTCCTCATCATCCTCCCCTTCTTGAAAACAAAGCGGTCCTCGGCTTTTGATAAACTAAAAATAGGGTAACAAAGAAGCCAAGGTGTATGCATGGTATATGTATATGTCATATGTTTTAACGGTTCTTTGTTGTTGCACAATTAATGTTATAAGACAGCAGCGATCATAAAAGCTCATTGTATTATTAACCCAAGAATAATCATATATGTTAATGATCAAAACAAAATTTCTCACACAACAATTATTGCAGCTAGTTTTACAAATGTAAGTGAAGCGTTTATGCAATTCAAATCTCTGAAGTTGTAAACTTGCAGTGGTAGCACATATGGGAAAATCTACAACTTTTGAAATCAAACAAAATTCATCCATATAATCAGATTTCAATCGAGCAATAGCAAATTCATCTAGCAAAGGTGAAAAGAATTGTAAGTTCTCCCAAACTTCAACATCAATATTCGGATTATCAATACTATATGGTGCAATAAGGGATGAACACATAGGCATTGGATGAGCACTAAATTTTATTTTCCTCTCATATTGAACAAGATTCAGCACACAAGAATTGTTATCCAAAACAGCAAGCTTCAATTCATCCACATGATCACAAGTTATGCATATTCGATATATAAGAAATTGATTATCTACACCAGAATCTCCAATCAAATTAAACTTATACCCAAGGGTGTAGACACTAGACAAGGATTTCGAACATGCAATTTCAGAAACTTTCTCCATAGCATGTGACAATTTCATAGGTGAATCCAACATAATGTAACATAAAGAATCAGCAGGAGAAATTCTAGTCAAAACTTCGTTATGTCTAACCAATTCCACATGATCATTAGATGGGATTAACTTATCATAGGAAACACTCAAAACAGCAGGCAATTCAATTATTTTATCACATGATGCACTCAAGTCAATGCAGTCTGAATTCTCTACTTGAAACATGTGCATATCAGAATTGTTTTCCACTAATTTTTGCTCTAAAATAGCATGAACAGTGGACAATTGTAGTTCGTCACAAACATACTCACCTTGAGTGATGATAGCACCATGGTCTTTACCTTTTTGGCTCTCCTCAGATGATGTAGGTTCATCCATCTCCTCATCTTCCTTCTCAACCAATGGAGTCGGTGTCTCAATCAGCTCCTTCTCCTCTTCGGTATGGTTCTCAACTTCCTGTAGGTTGTTAGTCACAGAAAAAGACACAAACATATGTTTCTTCTCATGTTTCCTATCATCAAGTACTCTCAATTTCTCCTTAATCTGACATTCAACCTTACAGGCAAATATAAACAAATGAGGAAGAGAACCATATTCTTTGTGAATAAGAAGGTCCTGAATTGGTTGATTAAGCCCACTTAAGAATCTATTCTCTGTAGCTTCAGCATGTTCCTCTAAGCCACAATGCAACAAATGAGTTTTCAATTCATGATAGTCTTCCCTTACAGTTCTACGACCTTGTTTGAAACATTGTAATCTAGCTAATAAATAATCAGCATGATATTTAGGAACAAATTCATCTCTCAAAAGTTTCTTTAACGCGTGCCAAGTTTGAGGCACTCTTCCATGTCTACGTAAATACTTCCACCAAAGTATTGCATCCTCAACAAAAATACTAGTGGTAGCTCTAATCTTTTGCCTATCAGACCGTTCATAATATTCAAATTCTTTGTCTAAAGCTATCTCCCAGTCAACATAGGCATCAGGATCAAATTTACCAGCAAAGGATGGCAAAGTGATATTAGTTTTACTGGACGTACTATCACGATCATATACCTTATGTGGTGGAGAAACTTGGCTCAAGCTTGCATTTTTTCTCGCGAACTTTCCTGCGCTCCCGTTCAATGGCTCGAAGAAGACGTGGATCGATCTCATAATCTCCCGTGAGCCTGCCATAGTTAGTAGAAAACAAAGAATAAATCACAAGTATATGTCCCTATCAACTACTAGATTCTGGAGGCTCAATAGTCGCTCACACTAAAGCTTATACCAAGTTTTTACAAGATCTTACCAATGCAGCAAGGAAGTGGTACAACCGGTGGCTGGTTCGTGATACTCTCACTTGCGATTAGCCCAACGATTGCGAGGAGCGGTACCTGCTGAGTTAGTAGGAAGTGGAGCTCAGAAGGCTTCAATATGGTAGCAAGGATTAGCAATAATCAAATCAGTTAATGCAAGTTGAAATATTGTTCAAAGTACTCGTCAATGTTGCTGATCCTAGCCTAATCAAAGCCAGCTAATCGAAGCCCTACTAAGATATGTGTATGTACGCACACGCAACGATAAATGTGACTTGATGTAAGCAATGGAAAAACCTCACAACAAGTGCTAGGAGAGACGCTAACTAATCTACTCAAACTTCTTTGTAGGGCACAAAATTGTTCGCACGACGTAGAGCACAAAAGACAGCAAAGTCGGTATCGGCACAATGCAAACAGCCCTCTAGATTGAGCAGAAACAACAGCTAGTCTCAAACGATGAAAAAGCAAAGTTTTATATGGCTTATATATACTTGTTTGAAAGGTTTTAATGAGATCTAAAACTTCACAGTTGAGACGAACCCCAAATTCTGAAGGGAAGACCGAAAGAATTGTCAAAAACAGAAACCAAAAACTTGCAACGCGAATTTGGAGCAGAAGATGGTAGATTTTGGGTCCCCGAGAGGGAGACATGTGGCTTAGATGGAAAGGATGTGTCTCGTCGTTAGCTTGCCAATGAGTACAAGAACGTCTAAAATGGACACCGTATGCAAAAGTATGCCCGTTTTACTGAAGGTGCCTTGCAAACGGACTCCTACTCGGACTCGAAACCGACTCGGGTTCAATCTTGAAACTGCTATATCTTTTGATTCCGTGGGCCAAACTTGCTGAAATGTTTTGTGGAAGCTTTTGGCTATATGTAGAAGGGCTCCGCCAATTTTCACTGGTTTTGGCAAAAATTTGTTGCGCTTTTCTTTTCTTTCCTTTTGTTCTTTCTTTTTTCTCTCTCTACCGCGGCTTTTGTTCTTGCGGTTGCCTCTTTCTCCTTTAACTTTCTGGCCAGCCCTAGGGTTTACCGCAAGTAACAAATAACATCAACTCTCCCAAAAGACCACAGCAATCCTCGTGGGTTTTTCTTTCAGATTAACAACAGCACAAAATTTCTATTTTTTTGGTGCGGATTAGAGGAGTTCTAACCCACGAATTTTCTGTTTTAGAAGCAAAAACTAATAACCCTAAAAAAAGGATCAATCGACGCGAAGGAAAAACACGAGAAGCAATCTAGACAACGACCAACTAGATAATAACTAGAACTAAAGATCAGCAACTAGACACGACAATGCAACCAATGATTCAACGAACATAAACCGAAAAGAAAAATTGCAATGGCTCAATGGGGCTCGGTATGGATGATAGATGCAAAAAAAATTGGGCAATTTTCTGGACTCTAGGTATGAAAAATGAATCTACTACTAGAAAAATGGAAAACTCTCACCGATGAACTGTAGCTCTGATACCACTTGATGAAACACGAAGGTCATGTTCTGGCCCGATCTTTCAATGAGAATGTAAGTTCGGTAGTAGTCGCTCAACTCTCATGATCCTGGCTACGAACTCGCAAGACTCGAAACCATGCAATCGCTGAACTACTCGACAAGTCATTATCAACCGTGCACGAATACCCGGTTGACCTGATCACGAAGATCAATTCCTGCATACACCGAAGAAGCACGCAAGAACGAGATAAATAGCAATCTAAAATTGCAAATAGGATTGAAATATTTGCTTTAAGTTGGGATTCTGGATAAGGATCTTGGCTGGGTGGCCTAGTTGACACACGCAGAAGATACAAGTTGCAACAAAGGCAAATTAACATAAACGAAATCCAAGAAAACTAGAGGGGGTATGGCCTCCTTAAATAGGGGAAGAGGAGCCACACATCTAATAGAACTAAGGGGGTGGTACTATTCATGTGGTACTATTTATGTAAATAGTACCGACGTGAACAGTGTGGCCCAAGGAGGGGAGCCCATATGGGCCAAGTCAGCCTACTCATTACATAGCCCAATTTGGCCCAAGCAGGTGATATAGCACCTTGTTTCGATGATTACGGTGTGCTCGTAATGAATTTGAAGGTGAGGCTAGATCCATTGGAAAGGTCTTGGAATAAGCTTTCCAACAAGACCAAGAACACCCGAACCGGACTCTGTTTGCAAAAGTTATGGCCTTTTTACTATAGACCTATTGGGCTGTCCCAGTACCAGATTGTTTTCACGATTCCGATGTGCACATATGGAATTTGGAGGTGAGGCTGGATCCGTTGGAAAGATGACGAGATAAGCTTTCGATCAAGTACTCGTGGACCTCCAGCGGACTCTGTATGTGAAAGTTATGCAGGTTTAAAGTCGGTGCTATCTCCAGAAGCCGAATTGGATTCCAAAATAGGTCCAGCTCGAACTCTGACAAATCAACCACTCTCTATCTTTTATTCTGAAAAATAACAACACATTTATTAGGCAATATCATATAGTTCATGTAATATAAAGGCACTCCTAAAAACGAGCTCACCTGACAATTTAAGTGAAGCATACGAGTTCTTGTAATTGGAACAGCAAGCATAGCAAATATGGTTGTATCCATGGGGGTCATGTCCTCATCATCTTGCCTTTCTTGTTTGGTTTTTCTTTGCTACTACTTGTACTGTTATGCACCATGAGATGAATAGAGTGATCCCTCATTTTCTTCAGTCTTCCTTCCTCCTGGACCTACACGGCCTTGACTTCTTGAAGGTTCCACTTTTCTTTAATAGTGTTGTAGTTCACTTGGAACTGGCCAAACTTGGGAGGAAGTGAGTTCATAATGAACTGAACTAAAAAAATAATCACTCACATCCATGCCCATCGATGTCCCGTCACATGATCATGAATGGGTTGCGACCAATCAAATTTCTTGGTCGTCAACTCACTCATGAGGCTCCCTACAACAGACTTGTCAGTGATGTCCGACTGAAGAGTATTCTTTTAGTTTCGTCATGAATTCTTTTGCATCATCTGTCTTGGGCATTGATGGCTTGACATTTTCAGCAATTGTCAGCCGCATTAGGTTCAAGCCCAACCTGTTAGACTGTTCCCAAGAATCATAAAGGGATAGATCATCATCAGTACTTTCCTCAGTAATGGTTGCGGGCTTTTCTTCAAGAACTAGTGCTAGGTCCAAATCCATAACACCCCGTCGAAATCGGATTTGTTCGGACCAATCAACATAGTTCAACCCGTTGAACTTGAGAAGCATGTAGCTTTGACTCATTAAATTAATGGATGATGCAAATATTAAATATTCTCACAAATTAATACTTTGAGTAAACTAAATAAATCCATGTAAGAACAATCTTAAGTGTGCATCTAATACATCTTTGGATGAAATTTAAATACACTACTGGAAGCAACAATGATGCTAAAATATACTTTAATAGATCAGTAATCAAGCATACCCAAGCCAATATGCATTGCCGTAGCTAAAAGGCTAGATAGATGGGTATGGGGACCCTCCGTACAGCGGAGACCCTCCGTACCCTTTGTCTTGGGTGAAGGACCGGATGGAGAGGAGCCAAAGCATACCATGTATGAATAGTATTGTATCTGTGTTAGAATGAGAGGATCCCCCCATTACATGCCCATGGCGCTTTATTTATAGGGGGTAAGAAGGGACATTTACCTTCTTGCCCCCATAGGCGAGAGAGAGAGGAAGGGCATTTTAGAAACATTTGCCCAAACATACACTATACAGGCTAGGTTTACATATGCACAGCATCCCTGATGGTGCACCGGTATTCCCGACGATCCGAGGGTGCGGGGCACCAAGGACCCCTTGGTGCCCTGCTACGACAACTCCCTCGTCTGCGTGGTCTGAGGTCGCGAGGACAGATCCCGTGATCCCGAGGGGCGAGCGACGAATCGTGACGCCCGGCCTCGGAGTCGGGATACCCCAAGAAGTTGGCGTGGGGCGCCCCACCGAGGCACGGGCGGGGGGCGGCGTGTCGGGGCCGCCGCCGAGGCCATAGCCTCGAGGCGGGCGCAAGCGGCCGAGCGAGCCCTTCGAGGCATTGGTCTCGGGGCGGCGGCGTCGGGGCCACCCCACCGAGGCCATAGCCTCGAGGCGGGCGGCGGGCGCCGCCCCACCGAGGCATTGGTCTCGAGGCGGGCGACGCGTTAGCCGCCCGCCGAGGCCATAGCCTCGAGGCGGGCGACGGGCGAAGCGAGGCCGCCCCACCGAGGCATTGGTCTCGAGGCGGGCGACGCGTCGGGCCGTCCCACCGAGGCCATAGACTCGGGCGGCGGCGGGGCGGCCGCCCCACCGAGGCTTTGGTAGCGATTTTAAATGTCTCTGCCGGGCGAGGCCTCGGAGACTCCCTAATCGCCGAGGCGGGCCTCCGGGCGACTAGGGATCTTGGCGTTGAGCGATTTTAAATGTCTCTGCCGGGTGAGGCCTCACGGCGGAGACTCCCTAGTCACCGGCGGGGCCTCCAGGCGACTAGGGATGCGTTTGAGCGATTTTAAATGTCTCCCAGGCGAGGCCTCATGGCGGGGAGACTCCCTAGTCGTCGGCGGGGCCTCGGAGCGACTAGAGATCTTGCGTTTGCGCGATTTTAAATGTCTCCCGCCGGGTGAGGCCTCATGGCGCGAGACTCCCTAGTCGTCGGCGGGGCCTCGGCGACTAGAGATCTGCGTTGAGCGTGATTTTAAATGTCTCCCGCCGGGGCGAGGCCCTCGGCGGAGACTCCCTAGTCGCCGAGGCGGGGCCTCCGGTGACTAGGGATGCGCGTTTGAGCGCGATTTTAAATGTCTCCCGCCGGGCGAGGCCTCATGGCGGGACCTCCTAGTCGCCGAGGCGGGCCTCCAGAGTGACTAGGGATGCTGCGTTGGCGTGATTTTAAATGTCTCCCGCCGGGGCGAGGCCCTCGCGGCGGGAGACTCCCTAGTCGCCGAGGCAGGGCCTCCGAGGCGACTAGGGATGCGTGTTTGAGCGCGATTTTAAATGTCTCCCACCAGGGCGAGGCCCTCGCAGCGGGAGACTCCCTAGTCGTCGAGACGGGGCCTCCGGAGCGACTAGGGATACGCGTTTGAGCACGATTTTAAATGTCTCCCGCCGCGGCAAGGCCCTCGCGGCGGGAGACTCTAGTCGCCGAGGCGGGCCTCCGCGTGACTAGGGATCTTGCGTTGGCGTGATTTTAAATGTCTCCCACCGGCGAGGCCCTCGGCGGGGAGACTCCTAGTCGCCGAGGCGAGGCCTCGGGCGACTAGGGATGCGCGTTGGCGCAATTTTAATGTCTCCCGCGGGCAAGGCCCTCATGGCGAGACTCCCTAGTCGCCGAGGCGGGCCTCCGGGCGACTAGGGATCTGCGAGTTTGAGCGATTTTAAATGTCTCCCTTGAGGGCGAGGCCTCGGCGGGAGACTCCTAGTCGCCGAGGCGGGCCTCGGGCGACTAGGGATCGCTTGCCGATTTTAAATGTCTCTGCCAGGCGAGGCCTCGCGGAGACTCCCTAGTCACCGAGGCGGGGCCTCCGGAGCGACTAGGGATGCGCGTTTGAGCGTGATTTTAAATGTCTCCCGCCGGGGCAAGGCCCTCGCGGCGGGAGACTCCCTAGTCGCCGAGGCGGGGCCTCCGGGGCGACTAGGGATGCGCGTTTGAGCGTGATTCTAAATGTCTCCCGCCGAGGCGAGGCCCTCGCGGCGGGAGACTCCCTAGTCGCCAAGGCGGGGCCTCCGGCGCGACTAGGGATGCGCGTTTGAGCGCGATTTTAAATGTCTCCCGCCAGGGCGAGGCCCTCGCGGCGGGTGACACCCTAGTCGCCGAGGCGGGGCCTCCGAGCCGACTAGGGATGCGCGTTTGAGCGCGATTTTAAATGTCTCCCGCCGAGGCGAGGCCCTCGCAGCGGGAGACTCCCTAGTAGCCGAGGCGGGGCCTCCGGAGCGACAAGGGATGCGCGTTTGAGCGCGATTTTAAATGTCTCCCGCGGGGCGAGGCCCTCGCGGCGGGAGACACCCTAGTTACTGAGGCGGGGCCTCTGTGGCGACTAGGGATGCGCATTTGAGCATGATTTTAAATGTCTCCCGCCGGGGTGAGGCCCTTGCGGCGGGAGACTCCCTAGTCGCCGAGGCGGGGCCTCCGGAGCGACTAGGGATGCGCGTTTGAGCGCGATTTTAAATGTCTCCCGCCGGGGCGAGGCTCTCGCGGCGGGAGACTCCCTAGTCGCCGAGGCGGGACCTCCGGAGCGACTAGGGATACGCGTTTGAGCACGATTTTAAATGTCTCCTGCCGGGGCGAGGCCCTCGCGGCGGGAGACTCCCTAGTCGCCGAGGCGGGGCCTCCGGAGCGACTAGGGATGCGCGTTTGAGCGCGATTTTAAATGTCTCCCGCCGGGGCGAGGCCCTCGCGGCGGGAGACTCC
This sequence comes from Phyllostachys edulis, assembly GCA_036346405.1. Classification (NCBI taxonomy): domain Eukaryota; kingdom Viridiplantae; phylum Streptophyta; class Magnoliopsida; order Poales; family Poaceae; genus Phyllostachys; species Phyllostachys edulis. The sequence continues at coordinate 71,990,752 of CM070550.1, forward strand.
CTAGTCGCCGAGGCGGGCCTCGGGCGACTAGGGATCGCTGCTTGAGCGCGATTTTAAATGTTTCCAGCCGGGCGAGGCCTCGCGACGAAGACTCCTAGTCGCCGAGGCGGGCCTCCGGGCGACTAGGGATCTTGCGTTTGAGCGCGATTTTAAATGTCTCCCGCCGGGGCGAGGCCCTCGCGGCGGGAGACTCCCTAGTCGCCGAGGCGGGGCCTCCGGAGCGACTAGGGATGCGCATTTGAGCGCCATTTTAAATGTCTCCCGCCGGGATGAGGCCCTCGCGGCGGGAGACTCCCTAGTCGCCGAGGCGGGCCTCCGGAGAGACTCAGGATGCGCGTTTGAGCGCGATTTTAAATGTCTCCTGTCGGGGCGAGGCCCTCGCAGCGGGAGACTCCCTAGTTGCCGAGGCGAGGTCTCCGGAGCGACTAGGGATGCGCATTTGAGCGCGATTTTAAATGTCTCTCGCCGGGGCGAGGCCCTCGCGGTGGGAGACTCCCTAGTCGCCGAGGGGGGGCCTCCGGAGCGACTTGGGATGTGCGTTTGAGCGCGATTTTAATTGTCTCCCGCCGGGGCGAGGCCCTCGCGGCGGGAGACTCCCTAGTCGCCGAGGCGAGGCCTCCGAAGCGACTAGGGATGCGCGTTTGAGCGCGATTTTAAATGTCTCCCGCCGGGGCGAGGCCCTCGTGGTGGGATACTCCCTAGCCGTCGTGGCGGGGCCTCCGGAGCGACTAGGGATGCGCGTTTAAGCGCCATTTTAAATGTCTCCCGCCGGGACGAGGCCCTCGTGGCGGGAGACTCCCTAGTCGCCGAGGCGAGGCCTCCAAGCGATTAGGGGTGCGCGTTTGAGCGCAATTTTAAATGTCTCCCGCCAGGGCGAGGTTCTTGCGGCGGGAGACTCCCTAGTCACCAAGGCGGGGCCTCCGGAGCGTCTAGGGGTGCACGTTTGAGGGCGATATGAGATGTCTCTCCGCTGGGGCGAAGCCCTCACAGCGGGAGACTTGGTGGGTTTGTTCCCATCACACCTACGAGGGTGTGTTAGTGTATGCCGGGGCTCGGGGCTGCACGCGGCATTTTTGTTGCCACGGTGATGGGCTTATTGACGATGCCACTACTGTAGGCTTAAACATCGAGGCCGTAGCCTGCGAGGTGTGCGCTGGGGCACGAGGCCGCACACAGCGTCTTTGTTTATACACCCACGTGTCTTGGCAGAGCTCAAGGCCATCTGTGGCGTCTTAGTTTATACACCGCAGTGTCTTGCCGAGCTCAAGGCCATCTTGCGCGTCTTTACTTTATACACCAGCAGTGTCTTGGCTGGGAGCTCAAGGCCATCTTGCGGCGTCTTAGTTACTGGGCCACGGCAATGCATACCGTGACTTTGGCCTTCGGTTGACAAGATTATTGCAAAAGAAACTGATAGGCAAAGGCCAAACTGTGAATCAATCCGTTCATTCCAGAAGAGGACATAAGCATTTCGCATGACAAATTAATAATGCCGTAAACTAATGCTCGGCCTAGCACCGGATCAACCCAATCATGCTGAGATTAAACAGGACACTGATAATACAGATTGAAAAGAAAAGAAAATTATGTCAAAAACCGATGCTATTCCGAAATGACAGCATTATGATGGCATACGGCACAACAACAATTGATTGATCTTAACACATACGCCCAATTGACCGGTTATCACACCTTTGCACAACGATCCAAAGTTTGAGCGCATACAGTTTCTTTAAAGAATTCACAGTGTGCTCGCAACTATTTGCAGTAGTCCAGTAGTTCCCTGGAGGATACACAATGCCATTCTCATTCTGCATGAATTGTTCCACTATGCAGCCCACTCTTGGGACTTAATCATCTAATCACAATGAATATAGCATGCTTGCCACGCCCATTACACACTCTGAAAGAAGTGAACGGGCTGAACTGCCCAGTGGCGCACCACCTCACGCCCTTCGGCTTATCAGTGCCAAGCTAAAACCAAGTTATAGTCTGTGTGAGCTTTAAGCTTACAACTTGAACACTGAATCATCTGATTTTTGCGAGGGGAAACAACAGAGATGAGGTGGCTGTCTAGGCAAACAGTAAGCTGCTAGCAAAATAGGAAGCCAAGGACTCGTTGAATCAGCATGGGGAAAATTATGCTTACTGGTTGAGGCGAGGTGGCTGTCGCGGTCTTCAGACTGGTGCATCTGAGGGCGATGCTGCCCCAGTCCCACGGTGCCCCGGTGGCCGGAGCCGATCTGAGGCTCGGGGTCTGGCAGGGCGCCGGTGTCGAGGTGGCCGCGACACCCATGGGGGCTCCGGTGGCCCGAGGCTCGCTGGGCGGCCGCCAGAAGGGCTCTGAAGTGGCAGGGCGGCGAGGGCACCCGGCGGCCGGAGCGCGGAGACCCGAGGCGTCTAAGGGCGCCCGAGGTTGCCGGAGGGCGCGGCTCGAGCGTTCCGAGGCGCCCGAGGTCATCGGAGCAGCGCGGGCCCGAGGCGTTCGGTGGCGACGAAGGGCCCGCGAGGCCTCCGAAGGTTGTGAAGGGGCCGTGCGGAGGCTCCCATGCTTGGCGACGAACGAGCCGCGCGGAGGGGCTCCCGGGGCGGTGCTGGCAGCGAAGCGCCATGAGGGAGGTTCTGGGCTTTGCACCGAAGGTTCCGGCCGGCAATGGCGTCAGCAGTCTTCTGTGCAGAGGCGAGACGTCCCGAGGTAGCCGGAGGCGAGCGGTTGCTCCGGAGGCAGCCCGAGGCGGAGGTGCTCGGGGCCCTCGGGGCTAGTGATGGCGAGGCGGCGGCGGCGCTCTAGAGGAAGCTTGAGGCGGCGGAGGAGGGGGGGCTCTGGAGGAAGCTCGAGGTCATGGAGGAGGGGGGGCCGGAGGAAGCTTGAGGCGGCGGAGGAGGGGGGGCTCGGAGGAAGCTCGAGGCGGGGGGACCGGGGCTCGAAGAAGCTCGAGACAGTGGGGGCAGCTGGGCTCGAGGTGGCCCGAGGCGAGGCGCTTCGGGGCCCTGGGGCTGGTGATGGTGAGCGGGCGGCCAAGAAGGTGAAGGTCTTCCCAGGCGGCCATGACGAAGGAGACCGAAGGTGGGCGGCGCCAGTGAGGTGCTCCTCCGGCCGGGCCGGTTTGGAGGGATGCCATCTTGGGGTGCCGAGATGGCAAGAGCTCGACGGGAACTGTCTTTGGTGTGGAGGCCGAGGGCCCTTCGTGCGAGGCGGCGAGGCGACCCGAAGGCTGGCCGAAGGTACCTGACGACGAACCGAGGGCCGCGGTGGGGGCTCCGGAGGTGGCGAAGGGGGCAATCCGAGGGGTGCTGCCGAGGCTGAGCTGCTGATGCTTCGGGGGTCGGAGGCTCTGGAGGCACTCCGAAGGTGGGGCGAAGCTGCGGAGGCGGCAGCCCAAGGTGGAGGCAAAGCTGCGAAGGAGACCGAAGGTGGTTTGGAGCTTCGGCCAGAAGAGCTGGGTGGGATTGCTTTGGCCGGAGGTGGATTGAGGCTTCGGCCGAATGGGCTGGGTGGTGGACTGCTCTGGCCGAAGGTTGGTTGGGGCTGCTCTCTCTGCGTAGCCTCTTGTTCGGTCCGCACGGATGGCGCCAACTGTCGTAGCTAAAAGGCTAGACAGATGGGTATGGGGACCCTCCGTACAGCGGAGACCCTCCGTACCCTTTGTCTTGGGTGAAGGACCGGTGGAGAGGAGCCAAAGTATACCATGTATGAATAGTATTGTATCTGTGTTAGAATGAGAGGATCCCCCCCATTACATGCCCATGGGGCTTTATTTATAGGGGGCAAGAAGGGACATTTGCCATTTACCTTCTTGCCCCCATAGGCGAGAGAGAGAGGAAGGGCATTTTAGAAACATTTGCCCTAACATTCACTATATAGGCTAGATTTACATATGCACAGCATCCCTAACGGCGCACCAGTATTCCCGACGATCCGAGGGTGCGAGGCACCCCTTGGTGCCCTACTACGACATGCATGTTATCTTTGGATAAACTAACACATTTACCAAGTATGTTGATCGATCTATTTTAGTGTCACTAATCATAAGCAATGGTCCGCCTTTGGGCGACCTCCTAGCTTTACAATTAGTGATCTCAATATATATATATATATATAATGAACAAAATATGAAAAAGTGAAAAGCATAATTAAATATCTAAGATCCTTTCAAGCAAGGCCACTGTGGTGACTAACATGCTTTTAATAATATAAATATTTAGTTGGCATGTCATTTCAGTTATGCTCATAAGAATAAACTATGACCTTATGAACAGAAAAATTCCATCCATTAACAATACCGAACAGATGCGATTCTTTGATGTAGATAAAATTTAGTACAACAAGTATTTTAGTTTGACCGAAGCTTCATGGCCAAATTAAAGTATGGTAAAGCAAGATTACACGATATGTTTAAATAAAATAATATTACCCTGATTATTCATGCCAGTCCATGTAGTTAGATTAAACATGAACTTTGATACACTAGCATGATGCGCAATAAAATTTACATGCAAATTATGAGATTAATCAAGAAGTAAATTTTAATCGGTAATTACACCAGTTTATTTATTTACCATGAACAAATTTCAAAAATCGACTAATTGATTACAAAAGAGCTACTGTTTTGGTGAATCAAAAGTGCTAAGCATGGCTCTGATACCAATTGTTAGCCAAAATGTGGAAGCTACAAGATCATTTAGCACAATTTGATTCAACAAAATTGCATCCTTTTTATGTGCAACAATGCACAAACCCACCTAGCTTGATACATACTAGCTCCTTGCATATCGTATTTTTATCACCTCCATTCCTTCTACCACTTTTTAAATGTAAGAGAAACTTTTGAGACTAGGATTTTTGCTCAGCCACTAACATCTAGGTTAAAAGAATAAGTCAATCTAGGAACTAATACTAAAGGATGGTCCTTTAAAATAAACAGTAGACATTATGTGGATAAAAGGATTAGTTAATAAACTAAATGATCAAGAGAATACCATAAGTAGTCAAAGTCTTAATGAGATGGTTAATAGAAACAAGTAAAATGGTTAGGCATAAGTAATCATCAGCATGTACTTAGAATAATTTCATAAGATCATGCTCCAAGTTGAAAATCAAGTAAAAGTTGCTAATAACACTAATGTCTAGGATAAAAATGAAGACCAACTAGAAATAGTTTTAACCATAAAAATTTTATACCTTTATTAAAGTGTGGCCATGAACGGTTAAGGTGCTCTCAATAGAGCAGTAACAATTCAACAACAAGTCGAAGCAAATCAAAACATTAATAACTTTTACATATAGAATCGGAATTAAATGAATCTTTTTGTCAAATTCATGTAAAATCATTCTCTGTAATAATATGCAAAAATATTTGAATTATCTCACTGCTGAATTTGTTTCTCCATTTGTGTTTTGTTTTTGGTTCTTTCGAATACGCGCCGGAATTCACGAGCAAGATTATCGACGATCAAGCGATCTCACTCTCTGAACAATATAAGCAAGGCAAGCACCTCCTTTGATCATGTTGATCCCATTACTTTAATTATTGTACTTTGTTTTGCAAATCCTATTATGCATGCGTGTAAGTTTTGTATGAAATTGCTATGTCTGGGAAATCGGTAGTTGTAAATCCTATTTGATGCATATATATCCTGATTAATTGATATCTTACTGTTGTAGCCATTAGATTATGGGTTAGATAATATATAATGCCATCTAGGAATATTTGAGTGTGATTATCGCACAACTGCTAAATAGAGCGATAGATCTTCCTAGAAATGTATAAAAGTGTAATATGATAAATGTGTATTTGGGAGATTTATGAAAATGTCTAGAGGGGTGTGCCTATGTTATTTTGTATAAAAATGAAATGCAAAACCTAGTTTTGGACGTGGGCGAGTTATATTATATTCTGAAAAAGTGGGAAATGAGTCTCACTAGTAGATAGGGGGAGATTCTTGCCCGAGTCAATTAAGAACTGAACGCCGGTACATCCGACCTAAGCGTAAGCGTGCAACCATAGTGTCATTTATGGGGTGGCCTTAGCTAATTAATTCATCGAAAAACTAGCCTTGCACGTAGGTAGGCCTTAGAGTGCCGACAGGGCCAAAGGCTGGCATGTCCGAAGGGGCTCCCTTCTTCGAGAAGTTGGGATAAAGCCTTCTGACACACCTACGAATGCCTCACTCAATGGGAGCTATCCGGGTAGTGAAAGGGTAAACATTCGCTGGGCTAGTGCAAGGTAGGCCTAGATGATGTAAAAGCTTCGACACGTGCTCTAGACTGCTTACTAAGGTAGTGAGCGGTGGCGTAGATATATGCCAAACAAACTAGAGAATTTGTGTGCTGTGGGTAAAGTTGTACCCCTCTACATAGTGTAAATCTATTATAATAGACGTGCTCGCGGTGATGAGCGTGCTAAGTGTAGTATTGTCGGGTATAGACTTGGTTTCGCAAAAACTATCTTAGTGGAAAAACATGGGAAATGATTTATTATTTTATTTGAAATAACTGTCGAGTTATGGCTGAATGTGAAATGTTGCTCGCAGCCGAGGAGGGTTGCGAGTTGTAGTTATTATTATTGGTCATTCATTCAACTACTTATTTACTATCCTGTTATCTATTTAACTGCTTTTAAACCTCCGTTGCAAATTACTACGTACTGATATTGCAAATAAAAATAACTTGTAGAGTATAGCCACATCCTTTGATAGCCTTGCATCTATATAAATTTTGTGATACACTACAAGTCTTGCTGAGTACGCATTGTACTCAATCTTGCTTATGTTGTTGTTTAGAGTATGAAGATGAACCTACGCCAGACGATGCTATCTTCACACCCAGAACCGGAGGGTTCGGTGATGGGTCTATCTAGGATTTGTTTCTTGTCGGTTGCCTTTGGGTATGGATGGGCACACCGCTGGAATTTGTTTACTTTCACCACTTTTACTTCTGCTGCTATTTCTGTTACTCTGTTACTTCTGGTACTTAAGAATCATTTGGCCAGTCGGCCTTTGTAATGTAAAGTAATCGCTTAAGTTAAGTACCATTTTGCTTTACCTTGTATATGTGAATGTATGGTTGTGAATGTCAAATGTTGTGAATGTGTGTACTAGCCACTGATCATGGGACTAATACGGTGCGCACATAAGGTCTTTGGGTATTCCACACCCGGGGGTCTGACATGACGCATGAATACATCATCTTCCATAACGCCATGCAAAAATGCATTATGTAAATCCAATTGACGAAGCAACCATCCGTGTGACACTGCTAATGATATAACAAGATGAATTGTAGCACAGGGCTGAACGTATCTTCATAATCAATTCTGTAACGTTGTTTGAACCCTTTTGCAACCAATCTAGCCTTATAGCATTCAATAGAACCACTAGCCTTCTTCTTCAATTTAAATACCCACTTGCAGTCAATGATATTGCGACCGGGCTGAGATGATACCAAGTGACATGTCTTGTTCTTTAAGAGTGCCTAATATTCAGCATCCATTGCCTCCTTCCAATTTCTGTCACAAAGAGCATCCTCAAGAGTTATCGGTTTGGTCACAGTAAGAAATGCATGTCGGCGGGCATCATATTGCACCGTGCTGTTAGTGTAAATCCTTGGTTGATGAATGTAGTTCCGCAGCCTTGTTTGCATGGGATGAAGTAGTGGTGCAGATACATGTGTGGGCCGGCAGGATCCTCCATGGAACTCGTGCTAGTGGACGACATGACATCTTGCGTCTGATCCGAGAGATCAGCGCCCTCGGGATCTGTGCTTGTAGCGCCCACCGAATCTCCCCCTGGGTTTGTCCCCATATTCTCCCGCCTGGAGTCATCGCTTGGATTTGTTGTGGGCGAGTCACCTGTAGCCTGCACAGAGAGGGACGACCAATCCGGCTGAATAGTCGGGTCAGATTGCACAACAACATTTGAATCTAGTATACCAGTACCCATCTTAGTCTCCCTACCATCCATACGTCCCACAACCGAAGGGAAATTTGTAGAGTCCAAGGGAGGAAAGATCAAAATTTGGTCAAGTAATGGTTGATCAAATGGTGGTGATTTTTCATCAGCAAAAGGAAATTGTTACTCATCAAAGACTACATCACGGGAAATATAAATCATACCCGAAGAGACATGCAAACATTTGTAACCTTTATGAAGAGAGCTATAACCAAGAAAAACACACTGTTTAGACCGAAATTGGAGCTTCTGATCATTGTATGGATGGAGACACGGCCAGCATGCACACCCAAAAGTTTTGAGAAAGGAATAGTCTAGAGATGTTCCAAAAGATGGTCTAGTGGAGTTGAATTATGTATCGTCCTGCTAGGGAGGTGATTTATCAAGAAACATGTTGTTTGGAATGCCTCGTCCCAAAAACGAACGGGCATGGAGGCATGGGCAAGTAAGGACAAGCCAACTTCTACGATATGGAGATGTTTTCTCTCAACTGAGCCATTTTGTTGATGAGTGTGTGGACATGAAACATGATGAGTGATTCCAATTTGTTGCAAAAAGAAATTCAACTTCTGGTATTCGCCTCCCCAGTCGGTTTGCATGTGTAGGATTTTTTTTTATTTAGAAGGCGCTCAACATGAGTTTGGAATTGGATGAATAAGCGATAGACACCAGTTTTACTCTTGAGACAATACATCCAGGTGAATTTACTAAAATTGTCAATGAAACTCACAAAGTATTTAAAACCACCAAAGGATGTATGTGAGGACCTCTCTCGGGTATACAGGGAAAATGCTCCCAGGGGAGCACAGGGAGGTCCGAGAGGACCTTTTTTTGCAACCAGTACTACCGCAAGGATGTCCGGTAGTACCATGCGGCATACCCTGAGAGGAGGTCCGGCCTCTATGTACTGAGCCAGTCCCAGGAGAACCGATGCTAGCTCACACAGAACACTTAGGTATAATCACAAGCACATGGCCAAACAATAGATGAAGTAGACAAATTAAACCTTGCATTAAACAAGACCTTATGGTCAAAGCTTGCTTACAGAAGTTTGCCATCTTGGGCTTACAAAACCGACAAAAGGAGAACCTTTATAGCAGAAACACAAAACGCTTCCAAGCCATCTAGCAAGCCCACAGGCTGTCGAGTGGAGGACGTCCTAGGTAGCCGGGTCGTCAAAGAACTCCTCCTCGAAGAGGTCTGAGCATCCCTGCACTTGTTCATCTTCGACCACTGCTTTAACACAGGGCTTAAAGCCATGAGTACTTTGAATGTACTCGAAGAAATCGCGAGAACAATTATGCAAATAATATTCATGCATTGGCTTAACAATGAGAGCTGTAGGGTTAGTTGCAAAAAGCAAAGTTTGACAGTAAATAACATGTATAGATTAAAAAGCTCAATTTGAAACAATAATACATAAGTACATTTGTTTGAAAAGAGGGGAAGTGAGCACCAACTCACTTCCCAAGCCACTTGGGGGAGGTCTAGACGCACCCACGACCAGGACCTCTCCCAAGACCACTCTGGAGTACCCACTCCAGAGCTCCCAAGACCACTTGGGGGGAGGTCTGGTCACACCCACGACCAGGACCTCTCCCAAGACCTCTTTGGAGCACCAACTCCAGAGTTCCCAAAGACCTCCCTAGGGCTCCAAGATCTCCTCTGAGCACCCACTCAGGAGCTCATTGGACCACCCTAGGGTTCCCAAGACCTCCACGACCAACTGAGGACATCACAAGCACTCGGAGCCACCCAGAATACTTGCAGACGTCCCAAGCCAGCCTTGGAACACAAATTTGAGAAGTCTACCCCTTGCACCATTTTCACCGGGCATGTCCATGACCAAGGACTTAGCTATTCGAATAGATTGATACTCTGCAGAGGTGTACAACTTTACCCATAATTCATGACCTCTCTAGCGGGGCGGGTTCCCGCCAGAACCCTTGCTCACTTCCGAAGGTGAGCAGTCTAGAGAGCGCGACAAGGCCTTTACAAAGCTTTGGTCTGGCTCGGAGCTGCCCGCTAAGGTTTCGCTTCCGGTTGGGCTGCAACCCCCACCAGATTCGTGCCCCCTCTTGTGCCAGCGAATCAACACGCTCCACCACAATAGAACCAAGTCATCTCAATGCTAATTATTTGGCCCAGACCACCCCCATAAAGTGATCTTGTGGTTGCACTAAAAGGCCCAGATCAACAGAACACAAAGTTAAGTCCTTAATTGCTTCTCAGGCAAGGCTTCCACATCTCAGTGTGCGAAGAGCACCCCCTTTACTGCACGATCACTTGCCCGAGCAAGAAAACATTTTGGGTTCACCTAGCCAAAGACCTCCCTGGTCCTGGCACACAAGATTTTAACAAAGTGGCCTCGCACCACAATCAACACAACTACGGCATCCCACCATAGTTGCTCAACAGTGGCACCAACCACAGATTCCATAGTTCCATTAGTCAAGTTATTAGAGAAGAAACATGACTCCCAAGACCCCCGGTTCTAAGAGCAAGACTAAGCATAAACATACGGTCCCATGTTGGCAATACCAAACAATACCAACTAAAATACCCAACCTAAGGCGTCCAGGAGGATCATGTCAACATGTCGAATACAACTGTCCAAGGAGGCATATTGTCAAGTAGGAAAATATCTACTGCCCAAACCATTTCTTATAAAAATAGCCATGCATGATTAAGTAAAGCAAAGTACATTTGAAAAGCTAGGCTCAATATGATCAAAGGTCTGCGACTTGCCTTCGTTGAGCAGTGGTGAGCCTTCAAAAGAAACTGCTAGGTCCAAGAACTCCTCCTCAAACTCGGGATCTACACGTTCGCCAAAGAACTAAATAAGCAAACCAGCTCCAAGCAAAGAACTTAAAAGAAGACTTAAAAAGAGCTTAAACAAACTCAAACAAAAAACAAAAACCAAGAAGCAAGTGGTCCTAGAAAAGGGATCCGCAGGAACCAACAGAGAGGCCTTCTTGGCGATGAAGAGGTGATGGAGTAGCTTCAAAGAACTCCTTGGTGAGGTCTTGAACAAGGAGAACACCAGACGAGGGCAAAGAAGTTGGAAATGAGCAAAAAGGTGACAAAGGGAGGCATGCCCAAGCTATTTATAGCCGGAGCTGGTGGAGAAACAACAAGGGGCTTGAGAAAAACATGTCACAGATCGGTGGTGGACAGGACAAGGTTAGGACAGGGTAGGTTATCAAAAGAATAAAACAAAGCACCCCAGATGTGACTGCATTTAATGTGATACAACAACCATTAAATGCGCACAAAGTTTTGAGGCAGAAGAATTGGGAAAAGTGAGCAAGACTGACAGGTGGGGCCAGTCAAACTCAATAGAACAGATCAGTCAAAGGGTTGGTCTCGGTAAGAAGGGAGGTCTTTGCAAAGACCGGGGTCTGACCTCTAAGGGAGGTCTGACGGTCGAGATCAAATCAAGGGAGGTCCCGATGAGGAGGCCACGAGGACAGGAGGTCCAAAAGACACAACCACGGGAGGTTTGAGCGGTTAAGATCTCCAAAGGGAGGTCCTAGCAGTCGAGATCTAACAAAGGGAGGTCCGAGCAGTTAAGATCTCCAAAGGGAGGTCCTAGCAGTCGAGATCTAACAAAGGGAGGTCCGAGCAGTTAAGATCTCCAAAGGGAAGGTCCTAACAGTCGAGATCTAACAAAGGGAGGTGCGAGCAGTTAAGATCTCCAAAGGGAAGGTCCTAACGGTTAAGATCTCCAAAGGGGAGGTCTTAACGATTAGATCTAACAAAGGGGAGGTCTGAACAGTTAAGATCTCCAAAGGGGAGGTCTTAACGGTCAGGTCTTACAAAGGTGAGGTCTGAATGGTTAAGATCTCCAAAGGGGAGGTCCTAACGGTCAGATCTAACAAAGGGGAGGTCTGAACGGTTAAGATCTCCAAAGGGGAGGTCTTAACGATCAGATCTAACAAAGGGGAGGTCTTAACGGTCAGATCTAACAAAGGGGAGGTCTGGACGGTTAAGATCTCAAAAGGGGAGGTCCTAATGGTCAGATCTAACAAAGGGGAGGTCTGAACGGTTAAGATCTCCAAAGAAGAGGTCCTAACAGTCAGATCTAACAAAAGGGAGGTCCAAATAGACAATGAGGAGGTCCTAGAGGACACAGAGAGGTCCTGAAGGACACGAGGATCACCCGAATTTAAATTTCAATGTTCAAGGACATTTGAAACACAAACCCGAGCTGGCCTAAGATCTAAGAGAGGAGGTCCTAGACCCACAAAGTAGGTCCAGGCAAGAGGAGGACCAGCATAAGGGAGGTCCTGGAAAGGGGAGGTCCAAGAGAAGACAACAGGGGTGATCCAAAGAGAACGAAGAGGTCCAGAGAAGGACAAACTAAGCCAAAATTTGACTTCTCCAAAATCAAAGAGGTTTGAAAATGAACCCGAGCAGAGAACCACTCGGGGTGGTTGTGACCCAAAGAGGGAGGTTAGAACCAAAGGTAGATTTAAACAGAGAGGGAGGTCTAAACCTTAAAGAGATTCAAACCAACAAAGAAAATCTAGATTAAAAGAGAAGGAAATATCTAATCTCAGAGGAGGTCCAAAGAATCTCCAAGGAGGTCCTATGAACACAGAGGAGGAGGTCCAGAAAGAGGGCTAAAACGAAAGGCACACAGAGCACACGAAGGAAAGAGAGCTAAAACCAGAGAGCACCGGTGAACCTCAAAAGGACAAAGAACACAAACCAAAAGACTTAGTTGAGGTTTGGTTAGGTCAAGTTAAACTCCCAAATTTCCAAAATCCCAAGTTAAGCTTGAGCAGGCGAATAAACCGAATGGTTCCTTTTTAGCTTTGAAAATGGCAAGAACTCTTAGGAAAAATGGGACGTTACAATGTACACACAGGCCCCCAAACATCGGAGAAAATAAGTTCAAGAGGTGATGATGACACACTTTTTGACCAAGGAAAAGGAAGCTGGTGACTTTTGCCTTGTTGACAAGCATCACAAATAGAGGATTTGTTGGACTCATGAAAAAAAAAGGTAAACTGTGACGCTGAAGAATCTGATCCACCACAGGGGATGAGGGATGGCCTAAATGACAATGCCACCTCTCGTGACTGTGTTTGATGGCAGAGTGGGCCTTCCTAGATGTAGCTGAGCTGCTAGGAATGGGGTATAGGCCACCCTCACTAGGACCACGAAGGAGCACCTTCTTCAAAGTATGATCCTTAATGAGAAAACAATCAAGATGAACTTCAAGACAGACGTTATTGTCAACCATGAGTTTATGAACAGATAAAATATTTTTATTTGTGTGTGGAAGATGAAGAACATTTTTTAGGAACAAGGGTTTGTGTGACGTATGAATTTTAGAAGAACCAATATGAGCAATTGGCATACCTGAACCATTTGCGGTGTGAACCTGATCTTTGCCGAAGTACCGCTCATGTATTGTCAGCTTGTTCAATTCTTTGATGATATGATCAGTCGCTGACAGTAACTGTGTACTAGGGCGCATCAATCCCTGATCCTATAGTGACATTTTCCACCATGCGTTCCTCCTACTGGAACACGTGATCGAAATGCTTGTAGCATTTAAAACCTACACGGCCGATCTTTCCACACAATTGGCAAACGGGCCAATTGTTGGACCCCTTGTTGCCACCATGATGATTGCCGCTGCCATGATGGTTGTCGTAATTGGTGCCCTAGTACTGCTACTATCTGCGGCCACCACCTCGACCGTGTCCACATCCACCACCACCGCGTCCACCCATGCCCTCCTTGATTGCCTCGAGACACCATGTTTGTGAAGGGCTGGAACATGAGATTGCTTTGCTCGTGATGCATCTCATAGTCTAGCATGTGTGAGTAAAGATCGGTGGGGGCGATCGGTTCTATCCGGGTGGTGACGGATGTTATTAGCGCATCATAGGAGTTTTTGAGGCTGGTGAGAAGATAAATGATGGCCTCCTCCTCCTCAAGTGGTTTGTCAACGGCAGCGAGCCCATCGGTAAGGCTCTTGACTTTGTTGAAGTAGTCGATCATCGTCATATCCCACTTCTGGAGCGTAGACAACTGCCATCAGATTTGCATAATATGGGTCCTAGATTGAGTCACAAACTTGCGCTCGAGGACATTCCAGACTGCAGCCGATGATGACAGAAACAACACCTACCCCAACACCTCTGGCGAGAGGGTGGATAGCAATAGGCTTAGGCACGTCTGATCTTGTTGGAGCCAAACGATATATGCAGGATTAGGAACCTGCGTGGCTCCATCTTTTGTCAACGCCGCGATCTACTGGGGTGGCACTGGATCGGTTTCTTCTACGAGACCAAGCCACTGTGCGCCGCGAAGGATAGGAAGAACCTATGCCTTCCATGGTAGGTAGGTGTTATGAGATAGCTTCACATTGATAGGATTACCAAAGGATGGGTGACTAGTGGACATCAGGCCGATGGCTTGAGTGTCGAGTGATCCTATGATTGACGAATCTAGGCTAGCAGATGTCTTTGTAGAGGTTGTCATTGGATGGGAAGAGTAGGATCTGATACCATGGTAAAAGATATCAAGAGAATGGTTTGCAACTGGCACAGTTGATGCCTTCTATTGATCATCTATTTATATACAAGTACATGAGTGTGAACATAATGTGAACACTATACAAGTACATGAGTGGGAACACTCTCACGTGTGAATACTAAGCAGTATCTCTAGTGGGAACATCAGCACTAATGGGAATACTAAACAACAGTGGAAACACAACTATCCTAGTTGTTTAATAGCAGCATGGATGAGCGGGTTGCAACTTGCAAGGAAGTTCTAATAAAATCGGTGGCACAAGCCTTGCCAAAGTACATCATGAGTGCCTTCAAGCTCCCAATGTCCTTATGCAACGACCTCATGAAGCATATTAGAGCTTATTGTTGGGGAGCGGGAAATGGGGGGAGTTCAGTGGATTTCTTGGGATAGAATGCTGCAGCCTAAATCGCATGGTGGCTTGGGTTTGTAATGTCCTGCTTACTTGGATAGCAAGAAAAGAAAGAATAGGAGAGGAAGGGGAAAAAATGGAAGTCGTGAGTTGTGACCAACTCAGTCACGACGTGTGTGTGCGCGTCCACAGGAGGAAATAAATCTTATGAGATATTCTTACCTTTAGACCCTTACTTGAATCCTTTTCAAATCATAACATGTGGACATGCAAAGAGATGGTTGATTTATTTTTCCATGTGTTGTGACATTGAAATGGACTAATATCAATGTGAAAGTGATGATGTCTCATAGGATTTTCTCCCGTTATAAGAGGCGCTGGGGGAGGCAACCGAGCCCTGACTGCTGCCGCTTTTCCCATCTGTTGCTGCCTTCCATCGCCACTGTTGCGAGCCACTGCGGTCACCACTGCACACTGCTGCAAGGTTGCCGCGCCGCTACTAGTTGCTGAAGAGTTGTTGCCTATCGTGCGTGTGCCTTGCTACCGCTGCCTGCTTGCTCGGCTGTGTTGGCCCAAACCGAAAACGAACATAGGCGAATGCAATGGAACTCTAGAACACAAACGCAAGAACACAAAAAAAATTATGTCATCGGAACAACAACAGCTTTTCTAATTTTTCTCTTACTCTATTGCTCTTGTTCACAAAATCTTATTACAGGGATGACCTTTTATTGAGAACAAACGACTATTCGTATCCGGAAAGGATTCTACGTATCCTGAAGACATAGCAAACAAACTCTAGTATCCATAATAAATATTGTCTAAATACTGCAGGACTACGTAAACAAACTCTACGTAAAATCTAGATATACCATATGCACAAAGATTACTAATAAATCACTCCCTAATATTTGTGCACTTACTTATTGAGGCAGTCGGTCTCAACTACGAGTTGCCAAACTGTTACTCAATACAGGACGGCGAACACATCTTCTCAACGTCCCGGACTCAACTCCACGAACTCGACTCAGGACGGCAAATACATTTCCTCAACGTCCTAAACTCAACTCCATGGACATACACACATATACGGCACTGTAACCACATTGTACCAACATAACGCTTTCACCTTGGCAATGCGCAACTCATCTTGTGTTCCACCGACGTGCACCACTATCTATTCCACATGCACGCACGCATGCAAACAACTAACTCGATGTGCTAACATACACAAACACACATCACTTGGCACTACTCCTCCAACATGCATGGACTCAGCTACACGCATACGCTCACCGATGAGATTAGCATTTACATGATCACACTAGCTCTGCTATGCCCAGCGTCGCTCTGGGCCGTCAAGATGACCAGCGCTTAAGCCGACAAAGTGCCGCGTGTGTCTCCATTTGCTCGTGTTAGCCGCGTTGCCACATCCCCAAATTAATTAATGATAATTAGTGTGCATATCATCAGCATGCATATTGTTTTCGAAATATTTGCATCATTTTATTGCACTTGGAAAATCACAACTAAGTGTAAACCTACAACTCATTTCTAAGCTCCAAAGAAAACAAAAACAAATGCTTATAACATCCTCTGGGAAATAATTTAATTAAATACTATAATATTTATCATGAATTAATATAATTTTTCCCAAATGTTTGGAACTCAATTCAACCCACATAAAATTCAAACTCTATTCAAATAAAATATTCTAGGTTTGAATTAAAACTAAGCAAATAAATCTTGAATAGTGGGGTTTAAGATTTTATTTGACTACTAGACCTTACTAGGAGCCTCTCTAATTTATTTCAGATTTTTAGGATTTTATTTTCCTTTTTTAGTTGGCCGATCGAAGTAGATGTGTTTGTTTTCAAATCAGTCAACATGGTTGAACTCAAACCCGACCCAACCCACTGTTTGACTCAAGTCCGACCTGAGTCATTAGTTGTGATTGAACCAACTAACCAAATTGGCTTGGACCCGAGTCCAACCCACGCACTTTGTGCCACTGACTGCCTGGGCCCGCATGTAAGGGCCTTTTTCCTCCTCCCGTTGGCTCACGCAGGGCGCGTTCGCCACGTTGCTGCCACATGCTGCAAGCATCTGGTAGCACCGTGGCCGCACCGCCCAAATCGGCCAGTCCTAGAGCTCCTCCACTTAACGTCGCCCACACTCTGTCTCATTTCCAGGCTTAAACCCCACTCCTGCTCCACCTTTTGCCTCACTTCTCCTCGCACCCGAGAGGAGGAGGATGCTTGTGCATGCTCCATTCTCAGGTAAGCTTAAAGCCATGGCATCCCCTAGACTTGCTCTTGCCTACCGTGTCCATTTTTACTAATGCTAGCGTTTGTCATCGCTTGTAGACGCCAGAACGCGCACGTGTCCATTTCGGTTCCAGAGCACGCACCACAAGACACCTTTATGCCATTCTTCTTTTCGGTGAGCTTCTTGCTATATCTTGTGCGTCATATTCTATCCTAGAGCATGACAACTAAAACCCCTCCATTAATGTGGTCATTTCATCACAAGATTGTTGGAATTTGGATTTTTCCCATTTGTCGGCCGATAGCACTATTCATCACCCCATTGTCATCCTAGTGAGCCATTTCCTGATTGTGTGCAATGTCACTATCTACAAGTCACCCTCAAGCTTCCTCAACCCTTTGTTTCCATCTATTTTGCCCAGAACGAACCCTCCTCATGCAACGTACCACCGTCGCCACCATTGCCGTGGACGACCTATCACCGAGCCTCCTTCGGTCTTTCTTTCTCTCTAGTAAGCTTCCTTGGACTCCTTAGTAGCTCATGCACGCGTTGTTGTGCTCGATGCACCATCGAGTTGGTGCATGCACGTTTGCCGTATGAGCGCCGCCACCCATCTCCGGCTAGTCACCGGTACAGGCCGTCCCAGCCGCCGCCACCGTGAGGTGCGCACGGCTCATAGCTTTCCATTCTGACTCTTAGTTCGCGCCGACAAGACCCATAGCACCGGCGAGCTGCCGGGCCATCTCGGCCAAACGCACGAGCGCGTGGCAGGTTCCGACCAACACTGTAGCGTGCGGGTTAGGGCAAATCTGTCTCATTAAGTACTAATCATTGCTTAGGCTATTAAATGGTTGTCTTAAATTGCTAATGTGACTATTACACGTAGGACCAGGAACAGAAATTAGAAGGGTTATTTGTAACGCAATAGAGTGATTGACATGTGGGCCCTACCCTTAAGTGCCCAGTGCACTATGCTTTTAGCCGCGTGAACTAGGTTCATAGACCTAGTCACTGATGTCGGGTCCTACTTGTTAGTTTGGTTTGAATTCAGAGTTTAAATGAAAAACGCATTGTTCATTGGACCCCACAAGTCAGTGACTGCCGCTAGCTCAGCGTTCGGTAAGAAAAGTACTAAATGCTAATAGATATTCGGAAATGGTTTATTTGTACACTAAAAATACAATTAACTTCAAAAATGCATAACTAATTCATTTTAACTCCAAAATGAATGAAACCAGTTTCTATAATTTTAATTTTTAATGAACTTTATTTTAAAATAGGTTTCAAACTTGTCTATATCACAGAAAATATAATTTTTGGAGATTGATCAAAACCCATTTATTTTTGCACTAGAAAATGCTTTTAACTTTGAAAATTCATATAAAATGTTTATGAACTCCAAATGAGATAAACCAAGTTATTTTGGTCTTATAATTTTACTCTCTATTTATCTATGCAGTCCTTTTCTCCACCACTGCTCTACAAATTTTCACCAAATAATTAAATTAGGATGAATAGTGATCGAAATGCAATTTTCAGCATTTTCTAAAAAACTTATTTTCAAACCACCATAACTTTCACATACTAATTCCAAATGGAATAATTCTTTCACCTAAATTCATATAAAATCAGCATATAGCTACTGTAGAAAAATTACGCATTTTTTAGCAATTTATATTTTATGGTATTACTCGATGTTTATCAGTGTATTTATTGTTTAAAGTCTGAACTGATCGACGTAGACTCCTTCGCCACCGAGAGCGAACAACTTGACTTCCAGCAAGGCAAGCATCATTTGAATTTTCTTTTTTTTTTGCATCATATTGATCTCAGTTTTAATGAGTTAGTATTTGAAATGCAATGATATTGCTTGCATGCTATTTTTGTATAATATTATGTTATGAGTAGTTAGTTATGTCCTACACTTGCAGGTTATCCTTGATAATTCCATTATACATATGCTTAAGGTAGATACTTGTGATGATTTCTTCTGCATGTTGAGTGCTTAGCCATTGCAGGTCTAGTATACGCAGTAGATCAATTGACGGGATTAGCTCGTCAACTGTGGGAGACACATAACTTTTCTTTATTTTTATTCAGATCTTCGTATCTGATTCTTGAGTCAAAAACTTTGTTATTTAATTGGTTTTCGGGTCTGGACAAGTAGTTGGTAGTGTGGGTGTTGTTATGCACGAGACTCGGGTATATGGTTGTCTTGTTCAGACCATCAAGGACCGAGCCATGGGCTGTCATTCCAAGTAACTTTCGTGCTATCACACACGGGATATGGTACCGTTTGGTTAAGTAAGGGGAAGGTTTCATTGGTTTAGACCACAGGTGGTGTGAGGACATAGAGACCGTGAAATCCTATGTTCCTTAGGAACCCAGTGTAATATATACTGTGTGGGTGAGCATGATTACTTATGTTGGAGGTCAACCAACATACTAACTACCTTACACTGGCCCCTCCGACACAACTCACGTGCCCGCTTAGCGTTTGCTATATGCATATGTACTAAGTTGGGGTTTCATCTCGCATGGGTGGTCTAACTCAATAGGGTCTTCTTGCTAAATAATACCGAACTCGGCCGGCATACCTTAGAAAGTGTGTCATTATCCGAAGGCTTACGGGGTAATCGAGTTGTGTGGGTAAAGTAGTACACCTCTGCAGAGTTAAATCTATTCGAATAGTTGTGTCCATGGTTATGGACATCACTTGGTTTGGGATGCGTCATCTTTAGTCTTGTAATTAAAACTTGACATGGTTACAACTTGGTTTCAACATAATGGGATGTTCATGCATTTTAGTTTATCAAAGTGGGCAGCCACTTTGGTATTGATTGATCTATATAATTATCTATGTCTTGTGTACTTCTTTTTACAAAACAAATGTTTACAAAATTGGCAATTTATAACTAGATGGTCTAGGAATAAGAATTATTGTGTTTTCTACAAAACTAAGCCACTATTGCCATCCTTTGTTATCCTCTAGCATCAATAATTTTTACTTTGTGTAAGACTTGCGAGTACATTTGTACTTAACCCGGTTGCTGCAAATTCAGGTGAAGACGATTCTACGCCTGATGAGTTCGTTAGCACCGATTTAGGTCATGCTAATGAATAGTGCTATTATTTAACCCACAGTTGGTTGCCATGGGTTATGGGGCACACCATTGCTATACCCTTTTGGTTTATTTATATTGCTTCTGCTGCTACTTATTGTTCTTATTTGAATTTGGCCGGTCGGCCACTTGTAATAGTTGTAGACTTAACTATTATATTGTATGTCTTTTGATATGTCAAAGTATGATTGATGTATGGCTGTGATTGATGTTGAATGAGAGTATGAGCGTGTTGGTCGCTGATCTTGGGAGCCAACACGGTCTCATACTCACTGTGTTTGAATTTCCTTTTAACTCATTAAGTGTGGTCTTGGACTGCTTGGAGAACTAGTTATCATGTAGTGCTTGCAGAGGAGCAGTACGCATGATCATCAGAGCTCTAGTTCGGTCAGGACTTCTCACTTAGATAGAGTTAATTTGGAATTCATTTACTTGAGGTCCAGAGTTATTTCCATAAGGTCGGGAAGGCCTTGATCTTACGGAAATAACCCGGGGGTCCTCACAGCGTTTTGGTATCAGAGCCATACTGACTGTAGGTTAGAAATGGCACTGGCGTTAGTATTAGCAAGTCTTTTTTATCAAAGTATTTTAAAATATCAAAATAATTTTAGAAGGTTTAAGTTATGAAAATCTTTTATTCCTTACCCATCCTAGTCTCTAATTCTTACCTCACTACTCATTGGATTTGTGTAAAATATTTTTCCATTGCTCATCTCTCTTTTTCAAAAAAAATAAAAAATAGACACGTTAGTAGTCACCGGGAAAAGCAATGGCGAAGGGACAAGAAGACGTTGTCGTACTGTGATATTAGGATTAAGCTATAGATTATTCTTGGATTATATCCACCCTAATTATATTCCTTATCTTGTAGAAGTTGGATTTTGTAGTGTGATCATTCGCTCTCTTTTGTTCCAAGTAGTTGCGCATCGCCTAGGAGCAGTATGCATAGCAATTATGTCGAAAAACTACTGTTGTTTTTCTTGCACCTTGTATTAGCCCTTGAGCCTTTGTACACGCATTTGGTGTTAAATTTTCGTGCATATTAGGTCACAATTCATGCTAGAATGAGTAGTGTATACCCGCTATCCAGATTTTCCTTCCGCGCTCATTCGAGCGTATGTTTCCTCTGTTGCTAACTATCCAAGTGGCGACAGGATGGCAGGAGCAACCACTCGTGCCAGAGCCCAACAAGGGGAGAGATCACCACCCCCTGGGATTCAATGCACTGTCGCATGTTTCGGATGTAGCAAGGAGGGCCACTATGTGTCCCACTGCCCCGAGAAGCAGCGAACCAGATGTGTTTGCTTTAGCTGTGGTGAAGTGGGGCACTTTGCTAAAAGCTGCAAACTAAGGGAGTCAAACAGGGCAATCATGAAGGTCGAATTCTATCAACGCTGTGTAAGGAAGGACACTACATCAACCAGTGCACTACAAATTGTCCCAACTGCGATGAAGACCACCCACCCAGAAACTGCTCGACTACCAAAGTCACTTGTTTTCTCTACGAGGGAAATGATCACTGTCCCAAGGAATGTCGTCTACACCGGATGATCGCCAAGTCAGTTGAACTACAACAACGGATTTTTCATGTAGCTGTAAGCATCGCAACCACTAGAGCCGTCATCGAAACGACCATTGACCAAAAAGTTACGTAAGGCAGCCTGGACCTCGTATTGACACCTTCTGTATACTTAGGCCTAGTCGATTCATTGGGGAACTCGCTCAATCAAAGTAATATCTGATGGTAATTGGATTATTACTCATGGTTCCTGAATATGATCTTAGAATAATTAAATTGATTTTTTTTTTACCCTAAGGTTTTAACCTTTGTGGGGTCATTTGTGGATTGGGGTTGGAAATTAACAATGATTGTGTGGGTGATTGGTCATATAATGGATGATTATGAGGATGTGACCAAGAGAGTTATCTTTATAGTGTCCTAAGTATGATATATCTAGGTTAATTGGGGATGGATTGGCTATCCAAGAATCAAGGTCAAATTGATTGTGCTCTGCGGTCAGTTCCTGTCACAAGTGAAGACGGCAATCAAGTCGTTTTTGCTCCAAAAACTGTCGGTTCTCATCTTTATGCTTTGGAAGTGAGTACCACTCTTGAAATAGAAAGGGTACCAGTGGTATGTGATTACCCGGATGTATTCCCCGAAGAACTCCTAGGCATGCCCCCTGATCGCGAAGTTGAGTTCGTAATTGAGCTTGCACCCTGTAGTGCGCCCATGTCAAAACGGCCGTATCAAATGCCTCCCAACAAATTGGTAGAATTGAAGGAGAAACTCAAGGAGCTTCAAGAAAAAGGCTTTATCCGACTGAGCTCCTCACCCTAGGGATGTTCGGCTATTTTTGTCAAGAAGAAAGACAAGAGTTTGCAGATGTGTGTTGACTACTGTCCGCTAAACGAAGTCACTATTAAGAACAAGTATCCACTTCCGCGGATTGATGATTTGTTTGACCAACTGAGTTGAGCTCAAGTGTTCTCTAAGATTGACTTGAGATTGGGCTACCATCAGATCAAGGATAGAGCCGAAGACATACCAAAGACAGCATTCTCTACTCGTTACGGTTTGTACGAGTACACTGTCATATCTTTCGGATTAACGAATGCACCGGCATATTTCATGAACCGCATGAACTCGGTTTTTATGGAGTATTTAGATCAATTTGTCGTCGTGTTCATCGATGACATCCTCATCTACTCCAAATCTGATGAAGAACACGAGCAACATTTGAGGCTTGTGTTGGAAACACTGCGTCGATATCAACTCTATCCAAAATTCAGCAAGTGCGAGTTTTGGCTTCGTAAAGTTAGCTTTTTGGGTCATGTGCTACCCAAGGGCGGTATCGCCGTTGACCTGAGCAAAGTGCAAGATGTATTAAATTGGCGACAGCCCAAGAGCATCACCGATATCCGCGGTTTTCTCGGACTTACGGGGTACTACCATAGATTCATCAAGAATTTCTCAAAAATTGTAAGGCCGATGACCTAGCTTCTGAAGAAAGAAAAGAAGTTTGAATGATCAGCAGAGTGTGAAGAAAGTTTTCAGATCTTAAAAGAATGTCTAACCAAAGCTCCAGTACTCATTCTGCGTGACATTCACAAGAGTTGGGCTCGGTTGTGTGCTTATGCAAGAGGGCCGAGTGGTGGCGTATGCATCAAGACAATTGAGACCTCACGAAATAAATTACCCACACATGACTTGGAGCTAGTAGCAGTAGTCCATGCTCTAAAGATTTGGTGACATTACCTCATTGGTAATCGTTGCGAAATCTACACCAATCATAAGAGCCTCAAATATACTTTCACCCAAGCCGATCTAAACTTGAGGCAAATAAGATGGCTCGAGTTGATCAAGGACTATGATATGGGACTTCATTACCATCTAGGAAAAGCCAATGTAGTGGCCGATGCGTTGAGTAGAAAGTCTCAATGCAAATGTTTATCAGTAATCCCCACTTCGGCAGGCTTATGTGCCGAATTCCAACGACTGAGTCTAGAGATAATTGAAGAGGGTTCCCTTGCTGCCCTTAGTGTGACATCCACATTAGAGGACCAGATCAAGGAAGCCCAGAAGACGGATTTTGAGGTAGCTCGAATCCGGAAGGTTATGAAGCAAGGCAGAGCCAAATGCTTCACCGAAGATGCACAAGGCAACCTATGGTTCGGGAACCGTATGGTGGTGCCATTTCACCACAACTTGAGAGGGTCAATTCTCAGAGAATCTCACGACTCTCGATTCTCTATACATCCCGGGAGAACCAAAATGTATCAAGATCTGAAAAACAAACTATGGTGGAGCCGAATGAAGCAACCAATCACATAGTTTGTTGCCGAGTGCAATGTTTGTCAGAGGGTGAAAGTCGAGCATTTGAAGCCAACGGGTGCACTTCAACCGCTACCCATTCCTAAGTGGAAATGGGAGGAAGTCGGGATGGACTTCATCACCAGCCTTCCAAAGACTCAAACTGGGTCCAATTCCATATGGGTGATCGTTGACCATCTGACGAAGGTTGCCCATTTCATTTCTGCCAAGACCCCCTACACTGGAGCCAAGTAAGCAGAGCTTTACATCTCAAGGATTGTGTGTCTCCATGGTGTACTGTGAGGCCTCCCTGGGATCGGATTCATTTCAAACTAAGTAATTATGCCAAAAGCGCAACACTTAACAAGAAACGAAAACGATTCCGAGTACCTGGATATGTGTCTTATCTTAGCTCTCAAGGATCAGTGGCTAACATGCACATATCCTAACACAACATTGCATTCACATCCGTACACAATATACAAGAATAATGGAAGCGGAAATACAACATCATTAAACAGAACCTTTAAGTACAAGGTTGCATAAGAGGGCCAATTGGCCAAAAATAAATATCAAATAATAAATCGCAGCGAAAGACAAACTTAGAATAAAAAGGGAATAACCGAGTTGGCATGCCCACAACCCACAAGCAACCAACTGGAGTTAAAGCTGTTGCACCCGTCGTTCTCACCTAAACAAATGGACAGGCCATTAAAGTACAAAGTTGTACTCGCAAGACTTTTCAAGAAAAATAAGGATGCATGTAAGTATCAAAGGAAGGCTACTACACTAGTCAATTTTCGGCATAAAGCAAGTTTTGCATTTAGATAAACAATATAGATTCAAATTGTCATTTTTAAAACATTTATAAAATATTGCATAACAGTAAGTAATGATCAACAACAGTATAATCTCCAGATATAATCAACACACGAACATCCCATTCGTGACACAATTCATTCCATAACAAATTAACACGCGAACTTCGCGTTCATGACAACATTTCAAATCTGAACAAACTAACATAATGACATAACATTTCCAACCATAACCCAAACCAAAGTGCCCATAAGCTAATTGTGAATGCTTTCCCACAAGCGATGTCCATGACCGGGGACACGGCTACTCGAATAGATTTGGTTCTCTACAGAGTTGTACAGCTTTACCCACACGATATGCATACCTCTCAATGTCGGCCAATGCACTCTTCCTTTGGAGTATGACTAAGATAGCATAACGAGGCTGTTACAATGTCATGTCCTAACTATCAACCCACCCGAGGATCAGAATTCCCAAAGCAGACTGAAGTCGCCTAGCACCATGGGTGAACCCCGTTGTGTAAGTAAGTCCCTTGTGTAGCAATCCGGCATACGCAAAAGACCCTTAAGAGCAAGAAAGAAAATTTTAAAATACCCCCACTAGATTGACAAGAGAGCTATTAGACCTAAACAACACAATTGTCAATATGATTATGTTTTGATAGCTAACACACAACAAATTATTAAGCCAAGCCATCGCCCATAAACTCAGCATGTGGTTGTACGTAAGACTTGGTTCATCACACCACAGACCGGTCCTCAAATACCCAAACAGGGCTACGCGAATCCAGGACCATTCCGTTCATCAACCTATCACCCGTCCAAGTCCAACACACAACAAGAACTACCCAACAAGTCCACAAGAATCAGATGTGAAGATCTGGATATATTCCTCAAATTCAACTTAATTCAATCCATATAATCCTCAAACTTCATCAAGATTCGATTCAATCCAGCGGCCGATGGACTAGATCCATCAACCGTTTTCGACTACAACTACTAGCATGACTAAGCATCGTTCTACAAATTAGCAACCATTCCCATATGACTTATATCCTTAATCATTCAAGGTAAAAAAGGGTAATCAACATTCAAAGAAGGGCCAATGCAGCAAGTAGGAAATTAACTACTTCTACCCATGAACATACTTTTCAAAATAGCATGCAATGACGAGATTAAAAACCATACAAAACATTTTAAAATCAATAGGAGCAATATGATCAAGAGGAGGATGCTTGTACCTTTGCTGTACCACTTATTCAATCTCAGGTTACACTCATAAATATGCTTGTATCGTTGAGAAATCTATCGAAAGAACGACATTGCAATTAACACCAAATAAGCCAAAAATTCAAAATGCATGAAAATTATACAGTGGGTAGATCATGATTTTAGATGAATTTAGGTGAAAGAATTATTCCATTTGGATTTTGCATGTGAGAGTTATAGAGGTTTGAAGATCAGATTTTCTAGAAAATCCAGAAAATAGCAATCGGTTACTGTTCATCCTAAATTAATTATTTGGTGAAAATTTGTAAGAAGGTGGTGGGAAAAAGGATTACATAGATAAATAGAGAAAAATATTATAAGACCAAAATAACTGAGTTTATCTCATTTGGAGTTTTTATGAATTAGTTATGAATTTTCAAAGTTAAAAGCATTTTATAGTTCAAAAATAACTCAGATTTGGATCACTCTCAACAAACTATATTTTCTGGGATAGTGACAAGGTTGAAACCTATTTTAAAATAAATTTTATCAAAAATAAAAAATATCAAAATTGGTTTCACTGTTTGGAGTTAAAATGAATTAGTTATGCATTTTTGAAGTTTAATTAATTTTTATTGTGCAAATAAACCATTTCGGAATTTTCTTAAGTATTAACTACTTCATCTACCAAAACTCACCTAACCAAAGCCTGTGACAGGTGGGGTCCAGTGCATAGTACCATTTCTCATTTGAACTCAAAATCAAACCTAAATGACATGTGGAGCCCAATGGTCATACTCTCCTAACCATTGATTAACTCAACCATCACACGGGTCCACCTGTCATACACCGTTTACCAACCCGATTCAAATCAGGCCCCATTTACTATTTAAGGGGGGCACACATCAAAGACTCACTAGTATTTTAAGACAGCCATTTATTCCCTAAGCAATCATTAGCGCTAAATTAAATGGGGTTTGGTTAATTAATGAGTTACTGTCGCAGTCGGAAATCCGACAATATGAGCTCGGCGTTGACCGAAGCCTCGCCGGCGTTCCCAGCCACGGCGGCGCCGGCCAAGGGTAGGGCCGAGTTCGCAATAAGCTTGCGCACCTAAAGGAGGCGGTGGCGGTGACTGAGCCGGCCTAGAACGGCAACTAGTCGACGGTGAGCGGCGGTGACCTTTGGTCACTTACGCATGTGCCACTTCGATGAAACAAAGTGAAAATTAGTGCATGCATGAGCTATTGTGAGGTCCACTGAAGCTCACCAACGTGAAGGAGAGGCCGAAGGAGTTGTGAGGTTGTTTGACGTCGATAATGGCCGTGGCGGCGAAGAGTCCAATGAGGAGGAGGCAGCCTGCTTAAAGAAACCAAAAAATACTAGTTTACAAAGCTTGAGTGAGGCCAAAAGATGGTCGCCAAGCAAGGAATTGAAGAACCACTCACTGGAACGGCAATGGGAAGGAGAGGATACTTTTGGCCGAAAATGGGGAAAAGCTCCAAATCCAAGTTTTTCTGTGAGTGGATGTGAAAATTTCTTGAGGGGAATTCATTCGCATGCATCAGGGCACAAGATGACACGCAAGAAAATAGAAAGGACTCACCGGAAACGAAAACAGCTAAGGGGTGACGCTCTGTGCACGCTCCGGAGCCGATAAGGACACGATCTTGGTTTAGAACCTACAAGCAATATCAAAAGCCCAAATGAGCTAAAATGGAAAGGGTAAGTAAGGGGAAAGCTAGGGGATGCCAAGGCTTTGAGCTTACCCGAGAGGAATGCTCACATGAGCTTCCTCCTCTTCCTCGGTCGGGAAGAGAAGTGAACTAATCGGAGGGGGAAGAGGGAGTTTTAAGCTTAGGCGAAGACGGAGATGGAGGCGGCGTTAGCCGGTGATGCTCGAGGATTGGCCAAGGCAGGCGGTGCGGTCACGGCGAAGATGGAGCATGGCAACGCATAAAGCGACCCGTGGCGCAAATACCGAAAGTCTGAGCCGAGGAGAGGAGGAGACACCCGACATCCGTGCCCAGCGATCGAGGCTCAAGGAAGCGAACGGGTGCGAGCCAGGTGCGGTGACGTTCAGACGCAGTGTTTGGGCCACATGATTTAAATTTGATGGTCAGGATTGCGCGGGATCTTCGGATGGTCCGAGCGGCCCACTCAATACGGGCCATTCGATCAAGATCTAATGGTGGCGAGTTGGTGTGGTGCGGTCGAACTAGGAGGCTGGGTCGGTCCGATCGGACGGGGCGTTAGGACCATTCGATTGCGATTCGATGGTCTGGATCGCGTGGGACGTCCAGATGGTCCGAACGGGCCAACTGATCAGGGTGGTCCGATTGAGATCGGATGGCCCACGCGCGCTAACTAGTTTGGATAGGTCTGATTAGGGAGAAGGTTGGGTCGAGTCAAGTTTGGTTGGGTCCGGTCTGTTCAATAGTGCTAGGGTTAGATTTGTAATTTGTTTTGACCAAAGTTCAACAGATTTGACCGAGGATTTAAAAATAGAAATAAAATTCTATAAATTCTAAAAAAATTTAGAGGGGTTCCTGGGATGTTCTAGTGCTCAAATAAAATCTTAAACCACACCATTCAAGATTTATTTACTTAATTTAAAATTAAACCTAACTTAGGTTATTGATTTGAGTTTGAATTTTCTGTGGGTTGAGACTGTTCCCAAAAATTTGGAAAAAATTATATTAATTCATGATAATTATTCCGTTCCCTGGTGTCATACAAACCCGAGCTCATCGCCGTCCTGCCCTCGTGGCAACCCACGTAGGCCACCACATCAGCGGGTGTGCATGCGTGTCAGCCCACATGTACGCACAATCAGCGCTTGCGTGGCAGTTCCCTAAACCCCAGATCCAAAGGCTCGGTGAACTTGGTCCACCGTGAGCTGAGTCACTGTCATGTGGGTCCCACATGTCGGAATTTCTTTTTAATTCTTTTCCAGCCATAAATCCCAGGGCTGACTTCGGCCTACGTCATAATTTGGATTTCCAGTTGAAAAATAATTCGGAAAATCCAATAATTCCAATTTAGGTTATTTCTTTAGATTTGATCTTCCAAAGGTCATATCTTCTTCATCCGAACTCTGATTGAGCCCATTCAAATTTCTAAATTCATCTAAATTCGAGATCTATTTATCTGAGATTTTTATTTAATTTTTAGAGTTTGTCTTCTCTCTGTTATTTATTTATTTACTTCGTTTGCGTGTAGACGTTGATACTTCGGAAAACTTTGAAGAAAAAGGAGTGCAACAAGATCAAGACCAGTACATCGATCTATTCCAAGGTAAGTTATACCTTTGATCATATTGAGCCTAGTTTTCGAAAGTCATATTGATTCAAATTAATGCATTTACTTTAAAGTATTTATTTAAATGCTTTTGGGTATAGTTATTATCCAATTTGTTATATGTCTATTGGTATGTCATAATCTTTTTTCACCGTAGATTGGTTCATTATTTAGTTGGTATTATCATAGCACCAACAAGGGTTGGTTAGATACGAGTAGATTGCTTAGCCATGCTATGAGTCATCATCTCATGTGACTTGCAAATATAAATCTGACTAAGTGATTATGGAACTTTGTGATAAAACTGTGTGCACTGTGTGTCATTACTCGTTGGTGGCATGTGTTGCACTTAATCAACCGGGTGGGAAAACATTTAGACTGAGGCAAGTGGTGGATACTGTGTGACATGGTGGGCTGTGTGAATAGGAATGATAATCTGTGTGGTATAGTTAGAAATTGGAAGTCTTGCCTTGGTCAATTAAGGACTTAACTTTATGTGACACCGAACTAAGCCTTACTGTACGACCACAGGCCTGATGGGATGGGCCTTAACTTTATGGATTCTCGACATTGATTACTCAGGTAGTAGGTTAGGCTGTGTGAAAGGGTGGAGGTGTGAACTGTCAGGTAGTCGCATCGCAGGACGGTTCGCCGCTTCCCTATCAAACTGTGTGTGTTATGCCGAAGCACTGTGTTTGCGTTGGTATGACGGTAAAGCACACTAGGAGTGTCAATTGTTGAGATGAAATTTCTGAAACATTTTTTTATGATTAGTGCTTGCGACACTAGTTATATCGTGTGGGTAAAGTGTACAACATCTGCAGAGTGTTAAATCAATCTATTCGAATAGCCGCGTCCGCGGATATGGACATGCTCGGGGATTTCACACGAGGGGTACTTTTCCTAAAACACTTGGGAAGGGAGCTGTGTGATCTAAGTCATATGGCTATGTGAATAACTTGTTTAGACTTTGTGTTCTTTGTGAAACTAAAATGTTAAATTAATATTGTATATTTGTTTTACATCGTGTTTTAATCTATAATTCATACTCAATTGCAAATATTGCATTTCTGCAAAAGAACCACAGAAGCCATTCCTTTGGAATAAGCCATAATATATACATTGCATTCTATCGTATGACTTGCAAGTACGATTGTGTACTCATGCTTGCTATAATCAATCAACAGAAGCGGAGGAGTCTTCGTCTACTTTCGAGGAGGAGTTCTACGAAGGTGCTGATCGTTAGGGTCTTGATCCTAGTCGGTCGCCTGTGGCGAATTGATGGGATTCCGCTGAAGTTATTTGTTCCGCTGCTTATTTCTCTAGTGCCAGCCCTGCGAGGCTTAATAAATGTAAACTCGACCATAAGGTCAAAATGGTTATTTGTTAACCAAATTACTCATTTATGCTATTATTTCGTCTTGTGTGGATCAATATTCACTTATGTTGACACTGTGTGCACTAGCGTGATCCTGGACTAGTGCATTATACACATAGGGTCTAGAATTGTATTTTTGGGTCCCGATACAGGTGGTATCAGAGCCATACGGACTGTAGGTCTTGACCTTAGTTAGATTGGCCATCTTAGAGTGTCCAAATTATTTTTCTAAAGCAAAATTAACTTGCAAGATTAATTCAACTGCTTGACTTCTCCTATGTCTCTATTGACTCAACTATTGCTGGAATTTTTCCTCTCCCCGCTATTTTTAAGTTGTTCTTACCCTCTTGTCTGTCTTGACAGATGCCTCGTCTTCAGAACTATGGTGAGCGCAAGGGAGGACTTGCCGCGGAGCTCTCGAAGCTGTTGCAAGTGCTTGGAGGCTTCGACCACCAGTGTATCGTGGCAGCAACTGGGTAGTGAACAGCCGAGGTCGTGGAGTGATCTGGCGTTTGACTATCTACGCTAAGAGGGACACCAAAGCAAGCCAGCCCCTGAACATCTCAGTTCAGAGGATTGTTTGGACCAAAGTAATTCAAGAGTCTTCGTGCCTCGCCATCTTAAGGATCTGTAACATCTATGCTCGCAAGCTGCAAGACACCGTCTTCTACTACCACCCCCGTGCCTCTGCAGTGGACCTTCCCACATGTTACACGTCTACAGATGGAGAAAGCAACGCCACCATGGTGCATCTTGCCCGGTTCACCGCTGTTCAGGAGGAGTCACTGGAGTTGGCCACCATAGAGCTGGAGTGCGTCCACGAGACCTTGCAGATGGCAGAAGAAAGGGTCACCGTGCTAGAAGAAGCCCTCTATGGTTAGCATGAGCATGAGGAGGATCAAGAAGAGAGAAACCCTAAAGAAGAAGGCCTAGAAGAAGCTGAGGAGCCAGCAGAGGCCGCAGAATTAGAGGAGCCAGCTATGCTGCACCAGGGACACCTGTTCCTACTGCACCAGTCCCGGGGCATCAGGATCAGTTTGCAAGCATGCCAGCTCACTTCCAGATCTACAGCAGGCGGGAGTACCGTCGTGGTTGTGGAGGCTACCTCAGCGACTAAGTTCGCTAGGGTTTAAGTTTAGTCAGGCTTAGCTAGTTTAAGGTTAGGAGAGTCACCCTTTAGGTGGTAGATTGGGTGTTTAGGTTCGTTCTTATTTCTTGTGTGCGAGTATGAACTGCAAAGGCCCTTAGGCATTTGTTGCAGCCATGCTAAGACCTTATTAATATAAGAGTTTCTTTGGTTTTTCTTAAAGCTGTGTTTGTTTGGTTTAATCTACCCCCTCGTTTAGTTCTTAACTTATCTTGTGCTTGCTACCTAATCTAACCCATGGAGCTTCACCAGATGGTTCAGACTCGTCATGCTACTGCAAGTGGTTCCGGCACCCCTGTGTCGGTAGGCAATGAACAGAACCCCGCAGGAGCAGTACCGCCGCAAGCACCCCCAATCGACCTATAGAATTTTAGAGCTTTCATAGTAGCTCAGACCCAAATGATGTACACAATGACGAATCAAGTTTAGAATATGAACAGTCAGAACAGCAATAACACTCACCACAACGGAGCCCAGTCGCTCATGGCCACCATGGACCATCTAAGCTAGCCAATTTCATAAGGACTCGCCCACCTACCTTTTCTGGGCACGTCTCACCAGTTGAGGCCGATAATTGGCTTCGTGTCATTGAGAGGAAGCTGTTGATCACTCAATATAGCGTTCATGAAAAGGTTCTGTACACCACTCACCAGATGGAAGGCATAGCAGCTGAATGGTGGGAGAACTTTTGTGCCGTGCATGAGACGCCACAAAATATTTCTTGGGAAGAGTTTTCCACCGCCTTCCATCAGTACCATGTGCCGAAGGGAATAATTGACCTGAAGAAGGATGAGTTCCGCGCTCTCAAGCAAGGAGGCATGTCAGTGACTGACTACCTCAACAAAGTTTTACAGCTAGCCCGCTACGTCGCAGAAGATGTCGCCACCGATAAAGCTCGCCAGAGTCACTTTTTAAAAAAGACTTAATACCGGACTGCAAGTCAGTCTGCTTACCCATACCTTTCCAGATTTCTAGGAGCTGGTCAACAAGGCATTGATTCTTGAAGATAAACGCAAAAAACTGGAGGACAACTGCAAACACAGGATGGCTCAGCAAGGGAGTCACCAATCACAGCAGAAGGCAAGAACAGTTTCACAGCAGTTTAATCGTTTTCCACCATAGAACTCTTTCAAGACGCCTACACCAACTTTAGCACCTCGTAAAGTTGTTCAGAACTTTTGCAACCCCACACCAGCCAACCCCAATCTAGGGAACAACCAGCAGAATGTACAAAAAGTTTGCTATTCCTACCATCAGCCAGGACATTTCGCCAACCAGTGCCCTCAGAAGGGAACAATCACTCCAGTACACTTCAACCTTGGAGCTACACCGGCCAAGACGCCAGCCTCAAACAGCAATCAAGGAGTTTCTCAAGCCACCGGTCAACCTGGAGGAGCACCACAGTCTGTGGACAGAGGTCGTGTCAATCATGTCACTCTAGAAGGAGCACAAGAAGCACCGACGACGTCAGATCGGGTAAGTTTACGTTAACTTAGTACCGTGATCGCTTTTGTTTGATTACGAGCTTCAGATTCATTTGTTTCTGGAGTTTTTGCAACTAAGAATAACTTGGAAGTTATGCACCTTAAGCATACTCTGTTAGTCCAATCGCTTGGAGCAGAGCTAAGTTCTAAAGTAGGATGTTTAGGAGCTAAGTTACTCATAGCTGGAGTTGAGTTTCTAGCCAACCTTGTTGTTCTAGACACCCAGACCCTAGATGTCATTCTTGACATGGATTGGTTAACAAAGCACAAGGCAGTGCTAGATTGTGGCCGAAGAGCCGTAACAATCAAGGATACCAAGGAAAACAAGGTGGAGTTTCTAGCCACCTCAATACGTGATGGACACTTGTTAGTAAATAGCCTGAAGACCATTGCTTTGGAAGATGTGCCTATTGTCAAATAATATCCGGATGTGTTTCCAGAGGAATTACCAGGAATGCCACTAGACCGTGACATTGAGTTTGTCATCAATCTAGTACTAGCGACAGCACCGATCTCTAAGAGACCCTATCGGATGCCAGCCGATGAGCTAGTAGAAATGAAGAAGCAAATAGAAGAACTTCTTAAGAAAGGTTTTGTGAGATCTAGTTCGTCACCATAGGTAGCACCAGTGTTGTTCGTCAAAAACAAGGATGGAAGCATGAGAATGTGCATTGATTATAGCGCTCTCAACGAAGTCACCATTAAGAACAAGTACTGTAACATCCCAAATGTATAATCAGGTGTTTGTTCAAATATAATTAAATGTGTAGAAACTAAAACTTTTTCTCACATGTAATTATTGTCCAAGATTTGTGTAATCCAAAAACACAAAGTCCTTGTTGACCAAAAGTCAAGTCCTTTTTCCATTTGTCACCACTCTTGTGCCAAACATTTGGAAAATATTTTTCCTTGGTCCTAAAGTTGACGTGGTACCCCTCTGAAAAATATCACAAGTTGTAAAACTTGTTGATAAATTTTGGAGGTAAAACAATCCTTTGAATAACCTTAATGAATTTCCTGAGAAAAATGCATAACATAATAACCTCTGGAAATTTTATGTAAGGTTGATCATGATGTCAGCAAGCTCCAGTTTAAATTTCATAAATTTTGGAGTTCAATTTCTATCTCAAATAATTCTGCTAAGTCTCAGCTGTTAAAAACTAAATTTAAAAACTTACACTGTTCCTCGGGCTGAGCCTCTGTCATTTCTGGGTTGAACCCAACCCCCTTCAGACCTCCTCACCAACAAGACCTCAATCGACCTCCAATTCCACCTTGATGAGGTCGTAGCCCTTGGATCAAAAATCCATGGCCACGACCTCCTCATAAGCCATCACCGTGAGGTCCTCCCCACCCACTTGAGGTCATAGCCGTTGGATCACAATCCAACAGCCATGACCTCCCTTCAATGTCTTGCGCCCAGGACCTCCACACGTCGAGGTCCTCTTGACCTTGTGGACCTCCTCGGGTCAACTTGTGCGCCAGACCTCCTTCGCGATCAACACCGCAAGGACCTCTCCTTGCTATCAAACAACCTGACCTCCTTTGAACTCACTTGAGGTCGTGGCATTGGATCGATCCAACACCCACGACCTCCCTCAAAATCCAACAAGACAAAAACCTCCCCATCGTGTGTTGTAGCCGTTAGATTTAAAATCTCTACCACGACCTCCCTCGTGCCTTGTCGATCCGACCTCCCCTTTGGTTGTGCGCCTTGGATTTAAATCCAAAGGCCATGACCTCCCCTCTTTCTCTAAGTCACACACGCTTATGTCCTCCTCAGTCCGAGCCCTTGGATGTAAATCCAAAGGCTAGGACCTCCTAACCCTTTATCCTTTAAGATCTGCGTTATGGGAATCGGAGGGCCACGACCTCCCTTTCCAAATCGTGTGGTGGGACCTCCTTCCACACTTAAAACATAACGGTTCAAACTTAAAATCAGAGGGTCAGACCTCCCCATCCACTTAATTCAACGGTGGATGTGAGGTCCTCGTTCTTCTCCTACCTTGGCGCGTGCGAGCCATGGCGATGGGCAAAGTCGAGGCGGGTCTTGTCCAACGGCTCGCCTCAGCATACATTAAATGCGTGTCGGCCCTTTCCGCCCCTAGCCCATGTTCGACCACCTACTCGTCCCCATCCGTCTTGTCCAAGTCCCGACCTCCCATGGACCTCCCCATGGGCTAAGCTCACCATGAGCTTAACCCGTGGTTCACAACCTCGTTTGCCCTAGGTATAAAACCCCCCATCGCTTCTTTGGCTTCCTTTACACACCATTGTTCCTTGCTTGCACCCTGTGCTTGTGAGCTCTAAACCATCGAAGCTTTCCTTGGCCGCCATTGTTGGAGCTTGAAGCTCATGCAGTGGACAAGGGTCCCTGGGGTTTTTCTCCCTTTCTCCGTGCTTCTTTTTGTGCCATGTCCTCTGTGATCATGTCTTAACTTGTTTAGTTTGGGCATTTTGCGAGGTGGCCAAAAGGATCTTGAAGTTGGAGCTTTGGTCAGGAGCACCTTTCTTCCCCAAGACCATTCCTTCCTCCTCGACCTCCTCGGCCCCTCTGACCTCCGTAACTTTCCCGGTAGTCCTTAGAGGCTTGGCACCGCGTGGATGTTGTTGCGAGCTTTTCTTGGGCACACGCCAGTATGAATGTTTGCGGAGCTCAATTTAGTCTTTGTCATTTTTTGCGTGTTGTGCTATCGCGCTCCTCTCGGCTCATGGCGTTCAAGGCCGTCATGCCGTTGAGAGGAGGTCCACCGGGCGCGCAAGGCTATTGCACACTCAGTGGTACCATTGGATGTCGCCAAGGGTCTACATCACCGGCGAAGACCATCTCTTCAAACTCGGGTTTTTCTCGACGACGTCTGTGGCGGCAGCGTGTCAAATTTCGGACAAAGATCCTCTACTTAATGCGCTAATCATACCTCAATCATTTTTAATCATTAGTTGTGCCTTAAATGCCTTTAATCCGCCCCTTGTTGCGCATTTAAGACCTCTCGCGCGCGGACCTCCTTGTGTCCCGCGCGCATTAACTTCGTGTCCGAGCGCGTGCACGAGTGCAAGGGCGCTGGCTCTGGGACGTCCATGACCTCCTCCGAGGAGATCTGGAACATCCAGGACCTCCCCTTGCGCAATCGTGGCCGTCCTGCACCTCCCGAGAGTCTGTGATGTTAAGACCTCCGCGGTTGGACCTCCCGCTGATCTGTGCCGCTTATGTCCTCTCTGTGTTGATCGCAGCCGCTGAGGACCTCCTCCTTGTTGTGGTCCGCTTGATGCAAGATCGTGACCACGACCTCCCTCTGCTTTCAGCTGCTGGATGGGAGGACATGGACCGTTGGATCCAAGATCCACGGCCCATGACCTCTGGACCTCATGGCCAGCGTGTGCATGTTCTCTGGGAGGTCTGAGCCGTTAGATCTCAGATCTGTGGCTCACGCCCTCCCATGTCTTTATGGTTTTAGAAATTCCATGAATTGTTATTTTAAGAACTGAAAAAGGTATGAACTTTAAAATTTCATAACTAAGTCAATTTAAATCCAAATAGGGTGATTCAAATTTTGTTAGCTCTGGTTTGACCTGGGCTCCAGTCTAAAAATGGTTATGAGCCCAGTTCAGTTCTAGAACATGGTTTTACAAATAGAATTCAAAACTACCTTTAAATGTCTCTTTTAAAAAAATTCAATTAACTTGTAAAATGCATAACTAATGCTCTGTAGATTGTTTTTGAGTGAATCCAACTTTGTTGGTTTCCTCTGAGAATGCTCTAAATGTTAGAATAGGATTTAGGCATGTCACTATTTTCAGAAAACTTTCTTGTGCATTATAATTTTGTTCAAGTTCTTGTTTTTGGAAAATTATAGAAAGTGCAATATAGCTCCAAATGAGGTGAACTCAATTGTGTTATTCATCTCACGAGGTGCTGGTTTTACAGTAAAAATCTCAGCTGCACCACCCTTCTAGAAAATGTTGCCTCATAATTAAATTAGTGAATAGTGGCAGTTTGGTATTTTTAGGGCTGAGCAGGTTTGTTTTTCTCATATCTTTTGCATTGAGAATCCAAATCAATTGGTTCTTGTTGCTAAATTCCCTAAAAATCGTCCTCTTGCTGCTGTAGAAATTTCAGAGTATTTGGAGTTCGTTTGCTGTGCTGTCTTTGTCGTTTTCGTCGTTCTTATCGATTGTTTTCGCTTTTTCGATTAGGTGCCGATTTGTGGGTTGAACCCGTGAGTGATCCTCAGCAATATATTGAGCAAAATCAGCAAGGCAAGCAGTTTGATCATATCCATTTATTGTCCCATTACTTTAAAGCTTAATACTTTGTTTCACTTATATGTATGCATGCTACTTTGTGTTAAAATGTCGCTAGTAATCCTATAGATGCATATTCTCAGAGGTAAATGTTCATTCTCTACTACTAAGCCTAGGATTATCTTGCTGCGATTTAGAGTTCGC
This sequence comes from Phyllostachys edulis, assembly GCA_036346405.1. Taxonomy (NCBI): domain Eukaryota; kingdom Viridiplantae; phylum Streptophyta; class Magnoliopsida; order Poales; family Poaceae; genus Phyllostachys; species Phyllostachys edulis. The sequence goes on from CM070550.1 coordinate 72,028,592, forward strand.
TGGATGGACTCTTATCGCTAGTAGTTTACGTTGATAATGCTTAGCAATGCTTAGATAACGGTAGAAATGGGCGGTTGTCGACATTATGTCGATGACCTTGATCACACTAAAATCTTTATTCCATTTTGTCCTTCTTGTGGTTTGTTACTTTGTGAACAAATAAAACCAAAATGAAAACAAAACTGTTTTGACTTGGGCACAATGGATGTTGGTGTGATATTTTGGGTGTGATCGAATGGTGCCTAAGTCCCCAAGGACCGAAGTTACTTGTGTCACTAAGCCAAGCGCTCTTATGTGCTAACCACACGAGGGGATATGGGACCTCTCTTGACTAAGTACTTTGGGAGGTGTTAATTATGAGTTGGTTGGTGGGTGGTTTTAAATGTGTGTGTGTGGTGTGGGAGAGGAGCATTAGCAGACGGTTAGGTCGCCTAGTGTGTCCTTATCCCGTGGGTTCTGACTCTTAATTAGCATCATCCATTGGAAATGTCTCAGAGGACTTAGCCGTCTTGCATACCAAAGGAAGTGTGCTAAATCATGTGGCTAAAAGGCGGTCGGACGTGTGGGTACATTGGTACACCCCGCAGGTTAAAACTATTCAATAGCCTCGCCCTAGGTTATGGACATGCTTGGTAAGGTCGTGCAAGAACTAGACTACAACATTTAAATTAAAACTTGATGGGTTGGTATGAATGGATGTTCATGCTATTGTGGTGGCTAATGGGTTAGCCACTTCCGTGATTGTTATCTATCAATTGTTACTCAGACGTTGGTTTCTTGCAAATGAAAAATGAATTGCAACTTTGCTTTGGAATCTATTTAAATATTGCAAATGAAAACTTGCTTTATGCTAAAAATAAGTCCAAAGCCTCATCCACTTGAATAAAGCTTGCATGTAGCTAAACTATAGTTTTGTTATATTACACGTCGATCTTAAGTAGTACATTTTGTACTCATTTGCTTTGCTTAATAACTTTGTTGCAGAGGAGGTAGGGTCCAAAGGGCTTTACTTTTGTGAGTCAGGCGGTGGTTGGGAAAGCGACTAGCTTGGCGGTCCTGGCGATTGCCTTGTGGGTGAAGGCACAATCGTTGGTTCTTGTTTTGGGCCATCTCTATGGCACTTTTGCTTCATTGTTATCTTAGTAGTCTTGTTGTTATTTGGCGGTCGGCCTCTCTTTTGTAATAACTATCCTTTATGTATATTAACTTCTGGTTTGTTGCTTGTTCTGTTCTATGTGTTGGAATGGAATTGATGCAATCTTTTGTAATGAGTTGTGTGTATTGCATTCGAAGTACATATATCTCGAGGCACGGTTTATTTAGTTGATAATACTAGGGTCAATTGGATGACTAAGTATTATGAGCCTAATAAATCGGGGTCTCACAAGTACCCTTTGCCTCGAATTGATGATTTGTTTGATCAAATGAAGGAAGCCGGAGTATTCCCAAATATTGATCTGTGATCAGGTTATCATCAGTTGAAGATTTATCCTAAGGATATACCAAAGACCGCTTTCTCTACGCGGTACAGATATTATGAGTTTTTAGTCATGTCCTTTGGTTTGACTAATGCCCCTGCCTATTTCATGAACATGATGAATAAAGTATTCATAAAATATTTGGACAAGTTTATAGTTATGTTCATTGATGATATTTTGGTTTATTCTAAGTCAGAAGAAGAACACGCAGAACACTTGAGGTTAATCCTAGAGAAACTCAGAGAGCATCAGTTATATGCAAAGTTTAGCAAGTGCGATTTCTGGAAAAAAGGAATTTAATTTCCTTGGTCAAGTGATGATAGCCGAGGGAGTAGTAGTTGACCCCGGTAAAGTTAAAGCGATATTACATTAGGAACAGCCCAAGATAGTAACTCGGATTCGTAGTTTCTTGTGAATGGCAAGATATTATCGCCGTTTCATCGAAGGATTCTCAACGATAGCTAAGCCTCTTACGCAGTTGTCGAAGAAGGAGAAAAAGTTCACTTGGATCCTAGCTTGTGAAGAAAGTTTGCAAGAATTGAAGAAGCATTTGACTTCAGCCCCAGTGCTAATTTTACCATATATTCGCAAAGATTTTGATATCTATTGTGATGCCTCACGTCAAGGATTAGGATGTGTCCTAATGCAAGAAGGAAGAGTTGTCGCTTATGCATCTAGGCAACTGAGACCTCATGAGGAGAATTATCCTAGTCATGATCTGGAACTAGCTGCCATAGTGCATGCTTTAAAGATTTGGCATCATTACCTCATCAGTAATCGGTGTGAAGTGTACACAGATCATAAGAGTCTGAAGTACATTTTCACTTATTCTGACCTGAACATGAGACAGAGAAGATGGTTGGAGTTAATAAAGGATTATAATCTTGGAATCCACTACCATCCTAGTAAGGTCAATGTTGTTGCAGATGCTTTATTGCAATGCTTTCGAAGTGAAAGAGGTTTATTCAGAACTTCAAGAGGAATTTCAGAAGCTGAAGCCAGAAATTGTATCTGAAGGATTTGTGGCCAATCTAGAGGTACAATCTACTTTGGTGAAGCAGATTCATGAAGCTCAACCAAAGGATCCCGTGTTTTCGGATATCAAGCTCAAGATGGCAAAAGAAAATTTTAAAGACTTCACCAAAGATGATCAAGATATACTATGGATCAATGAACGTATCTGTGTGCTAGATGTTGATGGCTTGAGACAGCTAATCTTGAAGAAAGCTCATGACTCAAAGTATTCGATTCACCATGGTAGTACTAAGATGTACCAGGATGTTAAGAATAAGTTTTGGTAGCCAAATTTGAAGCGAGAAGTCGCAGAGTTTGTTGCCTTGTGCGACGTATGTCAGAAAGTAAAAGCAGAACATCAAAGGCCAGCAGGTCTGTTGCAACCTCTGAAGATTCCAGAGTGGAAATGGGAAGAGATCGGAATGGATTTCATTACCGGTTTACCCAGGACTCAATCAGGTTACGATTTGATTTGGGTAATAGTTGATCTTTTAACTAAAGTTACTCATTTCTTACCAGTCAAAACCACTTACTCAGGAGATCGTCTTGCAGAGTTATACATGTTAAGAATTATCAGTTTGCATGGTGTGCCTAAGAAGATAGTGTCAGATCGAGGATCTCAGTTCACCTCTTGTTTCTGGCAATGTTTGCATGAAGCTTTGGGTACTTATCTGAATTTTAGTACTGTCTATCATCCTCAGACGGATGGGCAGACTGAAAGAGTTAATCAAATATTGGAAGATATGTTGAGAGCATGTGCTCTAGCTAATGCTACCAGTTGGGACAAGAGTTTGCCATATGCAGAATTCTCGTACAACAGCAGTTATCAGACCAGTCTACAAATGTCACCATTTGAAGCTTTGTATAGTCGTGCCTGCAAAACCCCTTTGAATTGGTCAGAAATAGTCGAACGTTTGGTATTCGGACTAGATATTATTCAAGAAGCAGAAGAACAAGTGTCTATGATCAGAGAAGGATTAAAGATAGCGCAATCAAGGCAAAAAAGTTATGTTGATAACCACCGTCGTGACCTCAGCTTTGAACCAGAAGATTATGTTTATCTTCGAATTACTCCACTCAAAGGTGTAAAAAGGTTTCATGCCAAAGGAAAGCTTGCCCCCAGATATGTTGGTCCGTTCAAGATTTTGGATCACCGTGGAGAAGTAGCTTATTAGTTGGAGCTACCGCAGTTGTTAGCAAGAGTACATGATGTCTTTCATGTCTCGCAGTTGAAGAAATGTTTTCGTGTGCCAGAAGAACAAACCCATTGGATTCAATTGAGTTGAAAGAGTATCTCACTTACAAAGAGCAACCAGTCAAGATTTTGGATGTCATGGAGCGTCGTATCAGAAGCAAAACCGTTCGTTTTTGCAAAGTTCAGTGGAGTAACCACTCAGAAGGAGAAGCAACGTGGGAGTGTGAAGAAGAGCTGAAAGCCGAGTTTCCTAGCCTTTTCTCTAGCTAGCCTAAATCTCAGGGTCGAGATTCCTTTAGGGGTGGGAGGTTTGTAACATCCCAATTTTCTGAGCTTTAAAAATTCTTTTGCTTAGTTAGTAGTTGAAAATTCACCCTTGAGTTTTATTTGAATTTAATTCAAAATATTAACTTGGACTTTTAGTATCAAAACAATTTAATATGATTAAAGCCAACATCAACAATGATCAAAACTATTTTATTTGGATTCTATGTGCTTGGATATATTTTCTACAATTTTCTAGAATTTTCCCAAGTTCATTTGCTAATTTCTAATTGCTATTTGAATTCTCAGTATTTTCTAAATTAGAAAAACCTAATTTAATCCCAGTTTAGGTTTTGGGCCGAATCCTTCTTCGCCCGGCCCATTTCCTTCCTTACGAGCCCAAATTTCATTTGCATTTTCATTCCTTGCACTGACCCATTTCATACATTTACTGTTACCATCGACCAAGGGTGGGCTGCCGCCACGTCATCATCTTCAACCCGAGCCTTCGTCCTCACGCGTAGCTTCGCTCGGCCGCCATGGAAGCCTTCGGAGCTTCGTCCGACAACAGCTCAAATGGCCCTAATTCTTCGTGTGGACCCCATATTCTAGAAGCCCTATCTCTACCGTAACCGAATCGAGCTCGTATCCCTGCCGAATCCCTCTCTATCTCTAAGAACATATAAGTCCGAATCAAACCCAAATTTGGGGTTTCCGTATCCTGGCTCAATTTTGGGGTATAAATAGCGCCCTTGGGATCGCCTTGGTCCTCCGCATCCAGAGCCCAGATCAATTCCACCTTGGATCAACTCGAGCCGTCACCCGTCAGCCGTACTAGCGCTTCTCGTCACCCGGGCGCACTCCGGATCAAAGAGGTAAGTTATGTTCAATATGCATCATAATTATTAATTTGGCCCTACGTTGTGTTATCCTAACATCATTCAAGCATCCAAATTCTCCTCGCAGACATGGTCGACTTCAAGATCGGCCATGCCGCCACTTCGGCAAGAAGGAGACAAGGGGAAGGGAGCGATGACCCGTCAAAACTAATGATTTTTGTTTCAATCGACTTTATTTCCATTCCAAAAAGGCACACATGTATTATAGGTGTATTTCGGTTCGTTGACTCGTGAATGATGTCGTTCCTTATGCACGTAACCAAAACATGCGTGCCATGTAATTTGCAAATGCATTATAAAGTCTATTTCAGTTCACAACTACGTTGTAAAGTTGCTTTCAAATCTCGTTCTCTTTTTACATTCAATTCTTGGCGTAGCAAGGCAGGGTACAACATAAAAATAAAGGTCCAAAATGCATGTTCTGAAGAAAAAAAAAGGCACTAAATGGTCTTCGACCCCTTAGTGACGACGAGCACCATCAATCATTGCAATAGGATGGGATGTGGCTGGCTATTCATCCATCTTTTCATTCAAACTAAGAACATCGCAGCTTTGAAAAAGGATCTATTGCCTAGGATTGTGCATTCAATTAGCACCGTTCAATTCTTGCTATCTCAAATCAGGTTTAAAATTTTTTGACCAGATATCTATGCAAAATCAAATGCTAAATACGATGTACATGGGCATATAAAACAGTGAACTTGTGCATGAAAATTTTATCTTTTCTGCCAAATGGTTCATGTATCTTTTACAATAATTGTAAGATTTCTTTATCTAGGAACCCCTTTAAAAAAAATAGCCACCACTGTCACGCCACGAGCATTAGCGCGACAATACAGGCTTGTCACGCCATTCTTGCGGGTGTAACAACGGCCACGCATGCCCTCTACGCTGACACACTGTGTGCACGAGGGATTGCGTAGCAGGTTTAGCCACACCGAGATAGCTGGCATGACAGCATAGTTTGGTTACACCACGAGTCATAGCGTGACCAAAGGTTAAGAATTGAAAACAAAGTTAGTGAGTGATTAACTTTAAAATATTATTTAAAAAGATTAAATTAAAAAAAAGGAGCCCGGACGAACGCCGCAAGGAAACAAAAAAGGCTCACAGCTTTCACAGGACAAAAACAACCAGGGAAACAAAACAAAACAAAACGCGGAGGGAGAGGAGAGGAGAGAGAGGCTTTAATTCGAATTATCTCTCTCATCTCGGCCTCTTTGCCCCCGGCAACCCTCGCCGCTGCAGACCGCACTGGGCGAGATCGCCGTGCGGGAGCCGGCCTCCATCCCGGTCCCTCTTCCCCCGAGGTAGGGCGCCGTTCTCGAGTTGTTGCTGCTTTCTCTCCCTTTTTTTCTTTTCTTTTTTGGAATTTCAGGGTTGGGGGGGGGGGGTTGTGTTTTTAGGGTGTTCTTCGAGTCCACGGGTTGATTCCGTTCGAGTGGTTTAAATGCGGGTGTAGCGGCTGTGAGGCGTACGGGTTTTGCGGCTGCGTGCTTGTTGGTTGCTTGATTTGGGGCAAAGTGTTGCTTCTCGATCTGATGTGGTTTCGTGCCGTGCGGATGCGCTTGTTTATTGGCTAAATCAATCTTTCTCCCCACTAACTGTGTGCGTTGATTGATAACATTTTAAGCTTTGATTTCTTAGTGGCTATTAATGTAGCTCGAGATGGTGTGCTTAATGCGGATGTGGTGATGTATGTGCTATTGTCATGTTGCAAGTTGAGATTGATGCACTTACAGGCTGAGTTTCCTACGAATGTCTGTACTCAGTTTCAGCTAATGATGTGTTGATCTTAGGACTAAGTTGCGCGGATGTCCTCTTTGTGCTCATAATTTGGTTGTTAGACTGTGCTCACACGTTTGATATTACATTCCCGAAAATTTTGGAATTGTTAATGGGAGTATTATATTGAGTTGAAATATTTTGCTAGTCATTACTAGTACGTACTTCTCCTCTACCAGTGTTATATACTTCCCTTCCCATCTTTGCATTGGATTATTAGCTAAATATAGAAAATTTGTCTCTCTCGGTAAGGTATTATAGTCAGTACTTGCAGACATTAGGGTTTAATTGCAAGGTTTTCTATGTTCTTTTAATAAAGATAACCTTTTACTTCCTCAAAAGAAGCCATGCTTCTAAATAAAGAGAAAGCATTAATTCAACTTATGCACTTAAACTACAAGTGCACAAATGAATGAAAAATGCAATCCAAATGTCACCCTCTTTCTCAAAATATACATTTCTTCTTCTAACAGGTGTACTAAAAAATCTCTTAATATAAAGCCTACAGAAAACATATAAAGAGAAAGCATTAATTCCACTTAAATGCACTTAAACTACAAGTGCACAAATGAATGAAAAATGCAATCCAAATGTCACCCTCTTTCTCAAAATGTACATTTCTTCTTCTAACAGGTGTACTAAAAAATTTCTTAATATAAAGCCTACAGAAAGCATAAACATGCACTATGACACTTTTGATATATTTGTTGCATATGTAGTAAGAAAGAACTAAGAAGAACTGTCTGGTCAACACTTGAAAGTTTCATGTGAGGCACTAGCACATGTGCTCTCATGATTTCTGCTCCATTATGGCCCTATCTCTTTCAAAACCTTTAAACAGTATCCAATCATATAAAGAGACTGTGTTGGAACTGAGCAATTGTGCTTTATTGTTTTTTCCCATCCTTGTTTAGTTCTCATGCAATAAGGCAAATATTTGTCTTTTTTCCCTAGCAGGACTCTACTATCTCTGAAGTTTGCCCATGGCCTCAGCTGCCTATATTGATGATTCCAGTTCTGAGGTTATTGATCCTCCAAAGTCCGAGGTACTGGATGTTACTGAACTTGTTGGCGATCTTCATCATTCACCAAAACCAAATGTGGTAGTTTCTAGCAGTGTGCGTGAACTTCTGGAATGTCCGGTCTGCTTGAGTGCCATGTATCCTCCTATACATCAGGTGCTTATTTTCCATTTGTACTGTTCTGTTACATTTTTTCTGCTAAAAAGGTTATCTGCTTATATTGAGTTAGTCATGTTCAAATGTAGTCATTTGGATAACAAAATATGGATTAGTTTAAGAGTTGCTTTCAGTATCCTGAGTCCATAATTGCTATCACCTTTCTATTGTGGTCCGTCTAAAATTTCCTAGGTAATTTCGTACTCCAGTGTTTACGAAGCACTCTTGTTGCTTTCTGTAATTTCCAGTGCAAAACGGTCATTCTAAACTGCTTTCCCACTTATGCTCTGTTCCATTATTGAAATGTTATTTTTTATGCGTAAGCACCAAAAAAATAAGTTGACTAAACTGTATGTGCACTACACACATTCTTTTACTATATCGTAATGCCATCTTTTGTGTATGCAGTGCTCTAATGGTCATACATTGTGCTCTGGATGCAAACCAAGGGTTCACAATCGCTGTCCAACTTGTAGGCATGAACTGGGTAACATAAGATGCCTTGCTCTCGAGAAGGTGGCTGCGTCTCTTGAACTTCCATGCAAGTACCAGAACTTTGGTTGCTTAGGCATTTATCCTTACTACTGCAAGCTGAAGCATGAGTCACAGTGCCAATATAGGCCTTATAGCTGTCCATATGCTGGATCTGAATGCACAGTTGCTGGTGACATTCCATACTTGGTAAATCACTTAAAAGATGATCACAAAGTTGACATGCACAATGGAAGCACCTTCAACCATCGCTATGTCAAGTCAAATCCTCATGAAGTTGAGAATGCCACCTGGATGCTTACGGTATCTCTCGTCAACAGCAAGTTTTGATTAAGAATTTCCATCGAGCATTTTTTTTTTACTGTTGCATACTTCTGCAAAGATAAAATTCATTTTATGTAGTAACTTTTGTGGACCTCTGTCAACAAAAAAGGAGAACTTTTTTGCACTAGTCAAATACTCAAATACGATCACGGTTTGTGTTTTTTATGCCAACTGTTTTTTGTACATATATGATGAAGATGCAGATCATGTTACATACTTGTTGGACCATTATAGTTTCTCAGTTATGAAAACACTATACATGTACAGATCCACCTGCATCCATTTCCATGTAAATCAGCAGATTAACTAACAGTTCAAACAGCATCTTTATCTGCTACCTTTCCCCATCTCACTGTTTTATTTAAGTGCAATCCAAAATATGATCATTCCTTTTTTTCCATCGAACGAAGCAAACTAAGTAATTATAATGTCTCTATCTAGGTTTTCAGCTGCTTTGGCCAGTACTTCTGCCTACATTTCGAAGCATTTCAGTTGGGCATGGCACCTGTCTACATCGCTTTCCTGAGGTTCATGGGAGATGACATGGAAGCAAAGAACTACAGCTACAGCCTGGAGGTCGGAGGCAATGGTCGCAAGATGATCTGGCAAGGGGTTCCCCGGAGCATCAGAGACAGCCATCGGAAGGTCCGTGATAGCTATGATGGGCTAATCATCCAGCGGAACATGGCCCTGTTCTTCTCCGGAGGTGAAAGGAAGGAGCTCAAACTGCGGGTCACTGGGAGAATTTGGAAGGAACAGTGAAATGATGAATGAATTCATCTTTTCTCCTGGCATGAGCCCATGAATCACATTCCTAGATCTGTAGCCATACATAGGCGGTGATTCTGAAGCCAACAAGTTGTATTAATTTTTAGCCTGTTTTAGCTATCATCTTCTGTTAGACTGGTGCCTGTTGATGACGATGTCACTCAAAGAAATCTGAGTGGTACTGATGTAGAATTCATGGCAATCTCTTGTTTAAGAGTCGCCATTCTGTGGTATAGGGGAATCTAATGGCAACCCATGAGATGTAAAGGATGTATCTTCCGTCTGTATGAAACTCAATTTCCATTGGTTCGTATGTTTCTAGCGATGTCACTGCAGGATCTGCGACTGCTTGAGAATTAGACCATGTTGTAGCTAATCAAGGTGAAGTGACATGAAGCATGAACACTCGAATTGGAGGATGAATAGCAGAATGCCTGTAAGCCTATTACAGTAAAGCTGCTACTTGGTATGCGAGATTGGAACATAAGTTTTGAAGCCTTGAACGCTCAGGTCATTTGCCATATTAAAAGGTTAATTCTTTATTTGCCATTCGCAAAATTTCTCTTCCCTCTATTGCCATTCGATCTCAACTTCTATCCTATTTTGCCATTCCTGTGAGTTGACCGTTGATTAGGCCGTTGACTTGACTTTTTCTAAAAATCGATTTTGCCCAAACAAAAACTTGAAAGATCTTTAGAGAAAACATGTTGCAAATTAAACCTATAAAATTACACAATAATTATGTCACAAATTTTCCTAAAAGTTTCATAATTTTTGAAACTATATTACTATGTCAAACAATTTTTAAAGATCTCAATACACTTAGGGCAAAATCGCTTTTCACGGTCAAGTCAACGGTCTAGTTTTGGTTCAACTCACGGAATGGCAAAATAGTGATAAAAATTTGAGATCAAGTGGCAATAGAGGAAGAGAATTTTATGATAGATTTTGGAAAGTTTCGCCAACTTCCAATAAAATAATAGCTTAATTAACTCATATTAAAAGATGAATTGAACTGCTGGATGTAAGATTTTTGAAATCTGCATCATGGGAGTCCGGAGACCTGAACAAGGGCAAACAATTAGTAGTTCTGCTCGTACGCTGTAGGAGCAATGATGCCGTGCCCGTACGTTCCGACTTCCCTTCACATTCTTTACCGTCGTATGCACAATGAAGTTATGTTAGTGGCGCAGCTTACAGAGCAATATGATATCAGAACCATTCATATCTCACGCGACAAAAGAAGGGTCCCTGATATCACCAGTAAGGAGCTGCATTTTGCAATAAACGTGGAGCAGTAGTCTTATGGGCTCTGGCTGAGTGAAAAGGTGAGCTCCAATGCAAGTCTCATAAGGTCCACCTGACCGACTATAGATAGAAATTTGGTGGATGGCCTGCGAGAAGTATCAATCAGTTCATAACAGGAGGCCTTCAAAATTTTGTGGTGTTTTGGTTAGAGGGATCCTTGGGTAGAATGTTTGTTTGGAAAATATATATGATCTTACCGTTGCAAATAAAAAAAATGATATAAATTTATTTCATTATTTGTGTAAGAAACATATCCATGGACGTGAACTAGTCAACTAGGTTCACCACTCTGTCAAACAGAGATAGAGGTGGAGTCGGGTTGGGCAAGCACGCAACGACGGCACGATGGGCATGGCCACGGCGGCCCACGGTGGTCGGCACGGCGAGCTTCTCGCCGTCTTGCGTCTTAAGACTGGCGAAACATCGGTGAGGCTCAAAGACGCAACGTCTGGCATCCGTCCCGGCTTCGGCGTCAGGCCGTCAAGACGGCACGCAGACACGGCAGCAGTAGTTTCGGCGCGAAGGAGACGACGCGACGCGAGGAGGCGATCTTGCAGCCGAGGCGTCTCGGGGTGTCGGCCTTGATGCGCCCCACCGGTCGGTCGTCGGAGACGTACCACGCGCCACATGGAGAAGCCGTCGGGCGGTATTGTCGTAGGCGCTGCCGAAACACCGATCACGGTAGGCCCCGAGCCGCGGGTGATGGCGAAGACCGGCGAAGACGAGGAGCGATGAGCGCCGCCATGGAGAAGAGGTAGAAGGCGAGGAGGCGACGGTTCAGACTTCGAAGACGTCAGCGACGGGCGAGGCGGCCGGGAGGAGGAGGCGAGGAGCTCGCCAGATGGCCACGCAGCCACCGCGCCAGCGCTACAGACTATTCCCCTGGCGGAGGCGAACCAGACGCGCGCCGTGATGTTGTTGCTCATCGTCATCGGTCACCGGCTCACCGCCATCTGCCATGGGCCATGGCTCGAGCTTCGCTTAGGACCTTAGGTGTATGTATCTGTTATCTGTATGTATGTGTGTCGCTGTGGCTCGCTGGTCGTGGCGCTGCGTCTTGGCGTGGTGGCGTCTTGTGCTGTCGGCAAGATAGTAACTGGCCGCAATTTCGAGCAGCCGCTTCTCTCTTTTGTGGCCACTAGGCACTAGCTAACTCCAATTCCAATGTATGGCAATGGCAGTGTGGCTGTATGGAATGTGTGTTGTCTTGTTGATTGTGATTGATGGGAAGTGGAGCTCAGGAGCAGTGACCTGTGGAGGGAGGCCTCCTTTTCGCATTGCTTTTGATGGACTGAGCTTTTGCAAGGAAAGATACTACAAAAAAAGAGAAGGGTCTCGGTTTTTGTATGCATGGTATGGTTAACTATTTTGTTATGCGAAATCATAATTATATAAAATTGTGGATATTTAAAAATTAGAAAGAAAAATAAAATTTTATTAATATTTTACACATATTGTTATTGCCTCGTTAAAAAAGAGTATTGATGGGATGAGAAGTGGACTGGAGGCTACCTTACCAAATTGCTTGTGATGGCCTGATGGGTGGTCTTGACTTTTGCGAGGAGAGAGACCATAAAAAAGAGAGAGAATGAGATCTTACATTATTGTATTGAGAGGTGATTTAGTACGGTGTATGTGAGAATTGTGTATTTGTGTTAGTATGGTAGGAAGGATCTCGGTTCTCTTGTGCATGACATGGTTAATTATTTTTGTCTGTAAAACTGTAATTATGTAAAATTATGGACACGTAAAAATTAGAGGGAAAAATAAAATTTCATTAATATTTTACACACATATTGTTACTGCCTCATTAAAAACCTTACGCCCCAGTGTGGGGTTTTCCCGGTAAGGAAAAGAGTACAGTAACTACATTTATGTATACATGTCGGCTATTCGACATTGAGATCGGCTAACGCATCTACGATCTCAGCATCCTCTAGTTGATGTTGTTGTCGCTCTTTTGCCAATTCCCAGTCCTTGAGACAGGTAATTGCCTCCACCATCTTAGGCGTGAGAGATGACCGTCTTTCTTCAATTATTCTTCCTACCATGCTGAACGTCGCTTCCGAAGAGACGGAGGACACCGGAACCAGTAGAACATCTCGTGCGAAATGGCACAACACAGGGAATATTCGTTTGTTGTTCTTCCACCAATCAAGCAAATCTAACTTGCCTTCGCCAGAAAGATCAGGATCCATGTTTGCAAAATCATGCTCCAAGTAGTGATTCAGTTCGGAGGTAGAATTCCACTTGGGGGCCGCCTGAGACTGAGGGTGAAGAACTAGACTTTCCCTTCAGCTTCTTCCACAAGTGCGCTGTCAAGCTCGTCTTGCTTTGATGTGTTTGCTGTGAGGCCTCTGATCTCGTGCTACCGCCAAGCTTGTCATGATACAAGCGGAAAACACGAACAAACTCCTTTTTGACGTGTTCAAAGCTTGGAGAAATCAAGGCCGAGGCACTCACCTATTCCTCCATGGCCATCTCAGAAACTCGCTAACTTTTTGTAGGATCCAAAATGATAGCAAAACAATATAGGTGTGAAATAGATCCAAAATATTTAACAAATTTTTCCTCCATTGCTACAACAACATGACCTAAAAGGGGATGTTCTCTAGATTTAGCAAACTTGTCTGCAATTAGCCAAATAAAATCTATAACTAAGTAAGAGGTAGGGTAGTAAATACCGGATAGAGTCTTAGTTGCTTTGTAAAAAGGTCTCAAAAACTCTCGAAAATAACTAACAATTTCCCAATCTGAGTTAGCGACTACCAATTTACCTGCGTTAGCATTGACAAAGACAGATATAAGATGTTCATACCCTTGCACCTTCTTCAGCATGATGTATGTCGAGTTCCACCTCACCTTCATATCAAGACCGAATTTTCTTGGGGCCTTGTTGTTGGCTACGCAATACTCATGAATCGGGTCATACCACCGTTGAATGTGAGAGGAAACGAAGGGCATCGCGGATATTGTTCAAATAAACGCCAATCACCTCCATACCGTCTTCCACAACGAGGTTGAGGATGTGACATACGCATCTCTGGTGGAGAACATATCCACCAATATATGTCTGTAACCTTGGGGTGAGGATGTTCATAGCCGTTGTATTCGACGATGCATTGTCAAGAGTTATAGAAGCAATCTTATTTCCTATTTGAAAATCATCAATTACCCCTAGTATAAGCTCAGCAATGGCATCTCCCGTGTGTGATTCAGTAATTAACTTAAACCCAATGACTCTCTTGTTTAGCTTATACTCGTCATCTAAATAATGAGCTACAACACTAATGTAGGCAGTTCTCAAAGTGCGATGATGTCCAAATATCCGGGTTAAAGCAAAAGAGTAATGAACTTTTAAAAAATTTCTTTTAGTGTCGCTAACTCTCTACTATACATCGCTAAAATATCGATTTATGTCGTTCTCCTACTAACATGTTGGTATTGTGGACAAAAGCGCGTTGGATCATTCTTTCAATCGAACGACTTTCACCCATCCTAATCGGTTGATTCTCGAAACAATGAATCTAGCAATTTCCTCACGGGCATAATGAGGATTGTATGTCCAAGTACTTACAGAGCCATCACCTCGGTTGAGTCAGCGTCGACTCCTCCACCTCGTGTGCGCCCCATCTTTTTCAAGCATGCTTTGTAGTGCGGTTCAAGTGCCTGTCCCCTCCACTGACGAGCGCTTAATTGAGCTTTGCAATAATTACAAGTTGCGATCTCTACCGCTTGGCCGTCTCGAATTTCCTCGCCTCAGTCATGTGCTTCGGCCTCATGCCTTCTTCGCCCGGCCTATTCGGAGTGGACCTTCAATATTGCCATCCGTGGACGGTACAAAGTTTGGCATCTCCATCGGTCCGAACCGCGTTGGTACTCCTCGATCCTCTCAGACTGAGCCCATATGACGATCTTCCATGCCGTAGTCCCCCATACTTGGGGAGAGCTGACGGGCATCGATAGGAGAGACGGGGGGAGGAGGACTAGGGGAGCGACGGGAGGTTGAGCGGCGTGAGATCGAAGGCTTCCCTCTCCCATTCTTTGCTTTTGTGCTCGACTCGCTAGCACAGCGCTATTGAGCTCCGTCGCTCCCTCCGTTGGCTTCATGCTTCGACTCCTTGGCAGCATGTTTTTTATTCAATATAGCACTAGAGCAAAAAGAGAATTAGTAGAGCAAAAGGGGAGCTGCGTTTTGTGTGGAGAAGAAATGAGCAAGAGAGTCAGTAGAATAAAAGAGGAGCTAAACTTCGTATGGAGAAGAAATGAGTAAGAGAGTTTCTGTGGTGAACAAATGAGCTATGGACTTGTGTTTTTATAGGCATAGTCACTTAGAGCATCGAAGAGAAAAAAATCATGCCGTTGTGTTTGCCCGTTGCCTCTCCCCTTTATCGTGTCTTGTTATATCAATTGACGTCCATGTCTGGCGAAGAGCCGTTGGCTCATTTCCGTTGCCTCAGTAAGCATGGCAGATTTCTTGCGTGTTGCAATAATACTGCTGCTACAACAACTGGCTCTTGTCGTGTCAAATCAGCTGATGAATTTGAAAGACGCGCATGAGCGTGACAACCTCACAGCCTCAAGAGTATTGCGTATAACTCGAGTCTGCTAGGCCTAGGCAGGCCTAGTCATGTATCAGGAAAAATGACATCTTTGCCCACCCCATTTCCTTCCTATCCCGTGACATACAAGCAAATTAGCTCAATCAGCACATCACCAATTACACACCAATAGAATACATCGATTGTTTTCCTATATTGTGTCTAGCTTTGCTCTGTTTGAGTGGTTAAGTCCTGAGTGTGGCTGCCACTTTCCAGTTTCCCTTCCTCCTCACCTCACTCCACCCGGACCTCCCCAATCTCCTCGACTCGAGCTCCAATACCAATGATCCATCCAGCCATCGCTGTTCGTCTTGAAGCGTAAGCATATGCATCAAGGCCGGCGGAGCGGCGGCGCATTGACATGAGCGCAAGCCCGGCACGGATCGGAGGATATGAAGGACGACGCTGAAGGAGGCGGCAAAGACGGCGGCTCGGCGAAGCGGCAGCATGGCGCGTCTTGCGAGCGGCAAGCCGGCGGCCAGCTCGGCGAAGCGATACACAGGCGCAAGCGTGAGCGGCGAAGCCGGTGGCCGACTCTCGCCTCAGCGCCTCAAGCTCGCTCATTTATTTCATTGCTTGTGTTGTGTGCATTTGGTTGTCTTGTGCAATGTGCATACCGACATCTTTGGTTTGGTTTGTTGAATGCAATTTTGTAGTTTTCGTTTCCACCATCTCCCTTCTCCCGTGGCGGCCATGATGGCGTCGGTCTTGCCGCATGCTGCCGCCGTCTTGGCCGAACCGACGCCCCGTCGGCCGAAGCCGCCGTTGCGTCGCCGTCGTCCACGTCCATGAGCCCACCCGCCCCTTTGTTCAGGCGTGCACAAGACGACCCGCCACTGGCGTGCCGGCCGTGCTTGGACCGGGCCATGCCGACCGGGCCTCGGGCCAGCCCGGAAAAGCACGGCCCAAGTCCCAGGTCTAAACAGAGATGAAGCAGTCTTTGCATGTCAATTACAAAGTACATCCGTAGATGATGACGCAAACAATTTTTTGGTACATTCTGACCAATGGCTTAACAGGTTTTAATGGATGGCTTTGTCAATTTCAGACTAAGTGGCACAAATAACTATTTAGTAAAAGAGAACGGAGGTACTAATCAGGAAGAACACACATTTACAGTACTGATCTACTGTTCTGATTGCCTTGAATGCTGACCCTACTTTCTAGAGCCTGTCATGGGGAAAGATTTTCCTTTTTACTCAAGGACTAGCTGATTTAAAACTGGTTGAATGAAACCATATGCAGAAAAAAAAATTCTCAAAAAGTTCGAACTGACCTGAAGTTGATGAAGAAACAATCCCTCACAAACTAAACATTGCAAACAATGCTACAATTCTTCAAGAAAGGTGGAACAAAATAGGGAGACATTCAATACTACAAATCTTCACATACATTATTTCAAAGCAGCACAATGTTCATCTATCTATTCACCCAGAAGTCAAAGCAAACCATCATAAAGATGTATCAAAATAGGGAGACATTCAACAATAATGATTATCCCGAACCCAATTACCTGCGCTGATCCAGCAGACTCCAGTGCAGAATATTTGATACATTTTATAAATAAACAGACATACAAGGACCACTTGTTAATTAACAAGTGCGAGACTTTGCCGCACTGCAAATTAGCAAGAACTGATTTGTTCTCCACCAACACTAACATTAAACCCAACACACAATTGTGTACATAGCCACAATTCACAGGCCAGGAAATCAAGAAAGGCGCCTGCCCATAGACCTAACTCTGTCGATGAAATTCAAACTAGTCGTTGGACTGAATTAGATAAACTATGAAGCATAATTGATGAACAATCAAAAACAGAATCGAATAAGCATGGGCATAGAATGTAGAAAAATTCAATCTAATAGGACCATCCAAAGAGGTTTGCGGTTCTCATGACACATGCTAAATTCCCATAACATCACATATCAAAAACCTCAAAAACTGAGTACTTGTACTGAAAAACTAAAAGATATAACATAAGATAGTCTTGGGAAGCATAGGCAAATTTGCTTAGAACCGGGCTTGGACTGCTCAATCAAACAAGCTGAAACCCATGTCATCGTCACTTTCCTCCTTTGCCTCCTCCTGACAATAGTCAACCAAAAATTTTAAGTTGTTGAACACAGTATTAGTTGTGACAATAAAAGTGTTGCCTAGATGTATGATAGCTCACCTTCTTCTCCTCAGCAGCCGGGGCAGCAGCAGCTGCACCACCAGCAGCTGGGGCTGTGGCTGCAGCAACTGGAGCAGCACCACCACCTACAAACAAAACCAATACACAAATAAATACATGCTTGTTTCAGGAGCAGAAAATTGAACCATCAACAACAGAGCAATGCAACAACCAAACACAGACAAAATCTCCATTCCACTGTAATTCACTAGCGTTGATAGTACAAAGGCAAATGAATAATTTTAACTCAATTTCACTGTAATGCATCCAGCATAGATAGTACAAAAACAAATGAGTAAATTTAACTCGATTTCACTGTAATGCATCCAGCGTTGATAGTACAAAAGCACATGCATAATTTTAACAGAGACTGCCATCATGCAACCCAATTGCTAGGCAAATAATACAATAGTCCCAGAATAACATACGCAATAGGCAAGCCTTTAAGCTTTCAGCTTCCAAAATGAAATACTAGAACAACGATTACAACAAGAGCTACAACTACAATTACTTAGCATGATCCAAGCAAATACTTTTTGTAACACACCCAAATTAGCAACGGGTAACAGCCTACAAGTAGTAACAATTATCTGTCAAGTACCATAGCTAAGAGCTGCTAATTCATAAAGAATAAGCAAACGGACACAGACATAAAGGCGCAGTGATAAGAGAGCGAGTAGAGGGGGCAAAGGAAAGTATACCAGATCCGACGGAGAGGATGAGGTCGTCAACGCTGCGTTTCTCAAGGAGCTTGGCGAACAGAGCAGGCCAGTACGACTCGACCTTGATGTTGGCCGCCTTCAGCAGCGTCGCGATCTTCTCGGACTGCTCGTCCGTCACCAAGAAACGGCCAAGGTCAGACAACGAAACCAACCAAGAAACGCACGTAGAGAGAATGATAGCGAGATAGAAGAAAGTACGGTGATGGGGATGCCGTCGTCGTGGAGAATGAGTGCGGCAAGGGTGCAGGCGACCTCGCTGATCGACATGGTATCCTCTTCCTCTTCTTCTTCTCACCGCAACAGATCTACGATCTCTGCGAGGAACCACACGGAGACAATATAAGATGCAGCGGCGAGCGAGAGGAAGGCGAGATAGTAGGAGGAGGAGGCGGCGCCCTTACCAGAGGGAGGCGAGAGAGGTGGAGGCGCAGGAGGCAGGGGGCTTCTAGGGTTTCGGTGGAGGAGGCGGCGTTCGTTGGTGGAAATTTATAGTGGGATTAGGGGTTTGGGTTTCGCGGGAGGAGTTTGGGCCGGACTGGGCCGTCTCGTGGGCCTTTTGATATGGATTACATCAAACATGCATGGCAAATTGGCAATAGCTGCGAAAGGTATGGGAAAGCCATTTGGTTAGCTTCACTGTTTGCAAGGGAGGATGAGTTTAAAAATTAGTACATAAGAATTTCACGAGTAATTTCATCGAAAAGTATAATAACTATGTAAATTTCGTGGAATTTATGTCTTTTGAATTTCAAATAGGGCCGTAGCGTCTAAAAAGGAAGCTGGAGCTCGAATTTCGAGTGTTTGGCCTATTTTTTCTATGCTTCTTTGTGAATATCTTACTTGGACCATTATATCTGTTTCTACCCCTCCAACCAAATCCCTACCCACCCAATCCTCTCTTTGGGTCTCCGTAGATCCACCCACTTAGGGCATATCCAATGCAAGAGCGCTTAAGAAGGTCTTTAGAAAAAAGATGTATGCCATGTAACTAAGCATCCATCTAA
Source organism: Phyllostachys edulis (assembly GCA_036346405.1). Taxonomy (NCBI): domain Eukaryota; kingdom Viridiplantae; phylum Streptophyta; class Magnoliopsida; order Poales; family Poaceae; genus Phyllostachys; species Phyllostachys edulis. Next base: position 72,047,801 of record CM070550.1, read on the forward strand.
GAGTCTAACCCTCCAACGCTCTTGCATGCCGGTTTCCTCCCTTTGCTTACGACGCGTGAACAAATTGTCAATAGCATTATGATAACATGGATCAAGCTATGGTGTCATTGCCATGACATGGATCGAGCAACGGTAGCCTGGATCGAGCTAATTAAGGCAACTAGATCATTCGGCGTGCTTCGCGTCGCCCTACCGAACAATGGAAAGAACACTGAATCATATGGAAAGCTTAATCAACTCCATAGTAGAACATCACAATTTGCAAACAAAATACTGTCGACAAAAGTTCAATCAGATATGTTGTAACTTACAATAGTATATTGGAGTGACAACCAAGTGCAATGGAGGCCCCAATTTTACGTGTCTCGGACTCAGGAGACAACACAGCTAAATTTTACATATCTCAGGACGAAAACACAAGGCATTGTCACAAATTAGTTGTGGAGGTTGTACTATTGGATACGTGATCCACTGAAATGTGAGTTTTTTGCTTATTTAGCACGTATTTGCGCCCTAATTGCAATTCTGACAGTATAACGAGGGTACTAGCAAAAGTGGTCATCCGGCAAGACGGTAGCCATCGCCACCTCGCCGATGCCGCCACGTAGTAGCCTCGGCCACCACTCACCCGCCACGTCGGCCCACCACCACACGCCCGCCACGCCGGCCCGCCACTCCACGCGCCCACGCGAACCCGCCACTCACACGGCTAGCGCCACGGTGGCCATGCATAGCCGTGGCGCCGGTGGTGGCGTCTTGCGCCACCAATTAAGTCGCAGTTAGGGTGGTTAATGTCGGTTACTCAGTTAATTAATTAGGTTAGCTAGTTAGGTTCCAAAATTTGAAAGAATTTTAAAATGTAGTAATTGAGTTCAAAAAATTATGAAATTTTTTGTGGAGCCTCCTGACAATGTGTATTTGCTTGTGTAAAATTTTCATAATTTTATTCGTTTAGAATTTTTATCGTTGTTTCGTATAAGTGTCCTGTTCGTACGAATTAATAAACGTCCGTGCCATGTGTTGATTGTGGGAAGATTTGAATCAGACCCTCCCTCTGTTTTGGCCTCTATTTGCCATGTGTTGATTATGGGAGGATTTGAACCAAGCCCTCCCTCCATTTGCCATATTTTATCCACCGAAAGCATCAATCAGTCGTTATCCGTCTCATCAATCGAATCCATGTCCGCCGATATGGCTTAATTAGTGTGGGATAAGGATTTGCTTGTGGCTATAAATTCCTTCCAGCGTTTCATTTCGTGCTCGCTCGCTCTTCCGCTCATTCATTTCATTTCGCGCTCACTCGCTCGCTCTTCCGCTCATTCATTTCATTTCTCACTCGCTTGCTCTCCGGCTCATTCATTTTATTTCGCGCTCGCTCGCTCGATCTTCTGCTTATTCATTTCATTCCGCGCTCGAACACCAATTAGGTACAATATCTTATATATCATTACGTTTATTCCATATTTTCCATTGGAGACACCAATTTAGGAATTTTATATAATTATTAGAGCTTCGAAGTCATTTTTGTCACTGAATTAGATATTCATCTGGGAAATATAATAAGATGTACTTTCTCTGTTAGAATGTGCAATTCTTTTTTACTTTTAGGAAACTTTGTATACAATAACCAGAGTACTTGCTAGCCTCTTAGAATTAAGTTTCTAAAAGGTATAATATCGTATCTACAGCTAAAATGTCTACATATCCAACGAAAACATGCGCGTGTGTTTTTACGAGATTCTGTTGATCCAACCTAGCTTAGTGTCATGCTTTTGATATTGCAATTAGCAGCTGCAAATTGCAAATGATTCCCAAAAAAAGGTTCAAGCTATTCTACGAGTTGTCTGATCTCTCGTTTTGAAACTCAGAAGGTCTATCTACGTTCTATAAATTGATTGTCATATGCTAAGTTCCACCCCAGCTAAAATATGGAAAACTACTCTGCAATTAATTTACAATCTTTTATGTTCATTAGCCACTATCTCACTAATGTTCCCTCTATTCTATGTGTTGCAAGCCATGTCTCTACCGGAGCTACTAGAAGAATTCTACGATAAGGACCACTGATGCAAACTGTGGCTCATCGCTGACACGAATGGCCCTCCGCCCCTGGCGCTTCGGGCAGGGAGGGACTGCTGGGGGCTGGACGATCGCTACGTCCCAATCCTCCAGGACACGGGCTTATTGCCCTTTGCGAGGATGGTCTCCGTCGAACACCAGTTCACCCTAGATGGCAGCTTGCTGTCCGCACTTGTCGACAGGTGGAGGCCCGAGACGCACACCTTCCACTTTCGGTGGGGTGAGATGATGATCACCCTACAGGACGTCTCGTTCTTGACAGGTCTCCCGGTCCGGGGTGTGCCGCTTGTTCCGGGCCCTCCGAGTGTGGACTGGAAGGCCAGGCTGGAGCAGTGGTTTGTCCAACCTCTCCCGGAGGGTGCACGTGGCGTCCCCCGGGCTTGGCTGAGGCAGTTCAGCGAATGCCCGCAGGGTGCACCTGATGAGGTCGTTAGGACGCACCTCGTTGCTTACCTTCTCCAGTTCTTTGGTTGGGTCATGTTTCCAACCACAAAGGGTGATTTTTTAAACCCTAGCTTCATCCGCGTCGCCGAGTCTTTTGTTGATGCGGGATCGAGCCGATGCCGCAAAGATACTGTTGGATCGGTCGTCCTTTGCGCCACATACCGGGGTTGTGTGGCGCTTCCGCATGGCAGCAATACCGGTACTAACTCGGTCATCTGCTACGTGCTCCTGCAGCTGTGGAGTTGGGAGCACTTCCCTGTTGGGCGGCCAACCATCGAGATAGTGGCGCACCCGTACCCTCTCCCACATGATCCCATAGACGCGCCCACCATGGGCTTACGGTGGACTGCTGCCCGTCTGCGCTGGGCCAGCGGAAGACCAGCGAGGTGCTACTCGTTGTACCACAACGAGTTCGAGTCGTTGCATGAGAGCGACATCATCTGGTGTCCATGGCATGCTATTTTTCTGCTCACGGTTGCGCCGCACGGGCTGTTTGCGCAATGCGTCATCGATATACAACTGTGGACGACGACCTACCACCTGGTGTTCTCACATATGGTGGAGTTTTACGCGCAGCAATGTAATGCGATTTAGTGATTTGCATTACGTGCCCACATGACGGCAGTTCCTTGGGCCTTGACACACTGTGAGTCAAACTTCATCCAAGTAATTTTTGCAGTCCTTACATCTTTTTTTGTAACATTAATCTTTCTAAAAATGCAGGCAATCGAGGTCGGGTGGGCATATTCAGGACTGGCGAATGCACCAGCAGCAGTGGATTGCGACATGGATGAACAAGCTGCTCCTGGATGTCTGGATTGAGCCGCGCCCGTACAACTCTGAGTCGTACGGTGCGTACATGGAGTGGTACATGCCACCAACGCGCGCAAAACTCACCATTCATCCTCTGGAGCGCGCGGAGGAGGTGACATTTCTTACGCACCAAGAGAGCCTCCGTCGCACGTACGATCGTCACAGTGCTTCGTGACATGACGACACTGTACGACACTTACAACCTCTGGTTCGCAGTTTCGTTGACGACATTCGTACTTTTTGTTAATGAACTCATTATGTATGTCACTATGAGCTGAGCGGTATTGCGCATCGAGAGCGCACGGACGACGCCTAACTCAAATTTCAGATAGAACCCCGGCGGTATATAAAAAAGTTTTGAAGCACATCTCGGGGGATATAAATAAGATAATAAAGAATTTGAGCTGCGGTCGTTCGAGGGACGACATCCTGCGCATCGGGCACGAAGTGGGGGGGCTGTGCTCACCTGCTAGATCACCACGACCTAGCGAGTTCGGCAGGCGTCGTAGCGTTCCCCGTCGGTCATCCGTGGGCCAGGTCGCTGTGGAGGTAAGTCGCTATGTACAAATTTACATTTGGTTTTTTTAGTTATACCTTACGTTCCGCTAACATCATGTCGTTCTCTTGCCGTAGGTCCATCGGGATCAATCACTTATGTAGTCCGGACCCGGTACACAGACTGGCGCTCCCCCTCGGTTATCTGCACTACACATCCGGGAGGTACGAGGTTCTTAGTTTACGTCTAGAGTGTTTATTTGTACTAACATCGTTCCGTCTTGCAGCCTTCAGTTGCCCGTGGGGGTGACGGTCGTAGGGGTGACGGTCGTGGGGGTGACGGTCGTAGGGGTGACGGCCGTGGGGGTGATGGCCAGTTCATGTCGACTGATGACGACGATATGGGCCTCCTAGCTCCTGCTAGGGAGTAGTACACGATGCTAGGGCACGGACAATGGCAGCCAGGGTTTCTAGCGTACGCAAGGCAGAGCTCCTCCGGGTTCGCTGCCCCACCACATGTTCAAGGGTAGATGTCCTCCGGGTTCGGTACCCCCACAGTTCATTCCAGGCCAGAGCTCCTCAGGGTACGCGAGAACCCCGTACGTGCAAGGCCCGAGCTCATCCACATAACCGGAGTTGCAGGAATCGGACCCCCAGAGTGGTTTTCTTGCCTCCGTCGTGGGCTAATTCCTGAGTCGTCCCGAGGCTCGGCATGGCTCAAAGAAGACGACATGTTCGCCTACCGACTATGCTCCAGAGTCAATCTCTCGGTCCACCTCCGCCTCAACGGTCTCCATACCCCTCCGAACCGACACACGTTCTCCGGATGGTGGGCGTACTCCACGGTCATGCTCGGCAAGAAAACAAGGCACAAGACGCTTAACGCAGACCGCCATGTAGAGAGTAGTGACTCAGAGGAGTGAGCCATATAGTATCGTGTGTTGTGTGATTTTGTTTTACTATATTTGTACACATTACTATTGTATATCAACATCTCCAATAGAGTTGTATTGCTGTTTTTTTATACATTCCAAGTCACACGAAATCATGAAACCCTAATTTCCGATACCTAAAATCAAAATTTTCGTAACATAAATCCTAAATTTTCGAGATAATACCAGAACACATATAAAATTGCCACAACATTACACAATTAAGTCAACTGCGTGAGGAGAGCCTTCAAAATAAAATAGACCGTGTGTGTATAGAGATATATATTCTTTGCTTTTCTGATCGCCCGTTGTGTGCTTTCACCTTGTCACGCTTCTTACTGTGTTGCTTTTCTAATTGTTGGTGAACCCTGCACCCTCTGCAGAAAAGAAATGGCATAAGGCCCGTTGTCATATCAGCATTTTTCATCCTTCTAGGAACATATGGACAATAACATCATTCTTTGCTTGTCTTATCGAAAGTTCCATTGTTTTAGGAAATACCTGTGAACTTCATTGCTTGTCTTATCAACACAATTTAGTGGATTGTCAAGTGGATAAAATCAACAAAACTCCCGCATCACATACACAGGTCATATAGAAGTGTACTTCATAGATGATTAAAAGCGAATTTCCAAATAAACCACTAGTGCAACCAAAAATAAATATAGAACTCAAAATAATGCGTACGGAAACAAATGCTCACAAGCACACATTCATTTCAAGTTTAGGACTTCTCATGTCCCAACAGTGAACTACATTTCAAGTTTAGCTCTTGTATGACATAGTCCTTTGAGAGCATACAAGTATTTCTCTTTTCCAACACAGAGAGAATGTAACACTGATCAATGACAGGCTAGATAAGTGTGCACTGGGTTTATTTATCAGTTTAGTGTGGATGATGTCCTTTCATACTGTATTGTACGACAGGCTAGATAAGGTTGTGCATGAACCAACCAAGGGAAATACATGGCATGCTGATCATATAACGATGTACTGTAACCTTTGACTCGTATGCGTTTCGAAGGCTACGGTATATCGTTATATGATCAGCATGCCACACATTTTCCTCGGTTGGTTATGCACAACCTTATCTAGCATGTCGTATAATACAGATCATCCACGACAAAGAGTGTCCTATTTAACGACGTGTGCTAGTAGTCTCCGCGGTGCCATAGCGAGTGCCCCTTGTCTTGGGGCTGCCCACGGTGGCGGTGAGTGTAGAAGTTGGCACTTCTACAACATCCTCGTGTAGAAGTTTGCCGAAGAATTCATAGCTGGGTATCGTAGAATTTGGCGCTGTACATAACAAACAAGGTGGAAAAACATTACATTACTAATTACAACTAATTAATTACCACTAAACTAATTCATTACTAGTGAACTAACTAATTACCACTAATTAATTACCCCTAAACTATCTAATTACGACTAGCTGACTAAGACTGACTAATTACGACTACGGTAAATAGGCAAAAGCATAACATAAATTACCTGCCCTTCGGAGGAAGTAATCAATCGACCGCCGAGAAGGCGGCGCCGAGAGACGAGAAGCAACAAAATAGTTAACCTCTCAATAAAATTAGTTATGTTACGTTCTCTGGGTTCTCAGCGACGAGCACAAGAACGAGAATCGAAATGCAATTGAGATGAGCGAAGAGCGAGTGCCAGAGTTCGGTATTTATAGCCGAGCGAAGAAAGAGTCACGGCGTTGGCGCCGGGAATTCCGTAAGCATTGGCGCCGGAATTTCTGGACGAGGCGACAGATGTGCGGAGGAGGAAGGAGGGACGGTGGGAAAGATGGTCAACACGAATTAACCCCACTGTTTTGGCTGGCGCATGGTGGCCATGCATCAGCGGACACTAAATTAAATGTAGTTTTTTTTATACATTCTTCATATGAAATCATGAAACTTAAAATCGAAATTTTCGCGACCTAAATCCTAAATTTTCGAGACAATACTAGAACACATATAAAATTACCGAAACATTACACAATTAAGTCCATTGTGTGAGGAGTTGAACAAAATAAAATTCATAATTTTTTGAGCTCGCTTTCTATATTTATTGATTCATACGAACATGACACTTATACGAAATAACGATAACAATTCTGAACGAATAAAATTATGAAAAATTTACACGAGCAAGTATATAGTGTTGAGAGGCTCCACAAAAAATTTCATAATTTTTTGAACTCATTTGCTATATTATAAATTTCCTTCAAATTCAAACTTCATACAATAACTATTTTTCTAATTCGTAACTTATTTATCTAATTAACTAACCCTAATCAACTAACCTAATCGCAAACCTAATCTAGTGCCACGTTGGTCGGCGCTGGGGTGGCTATGCGCCACCAAGCGGGCGCATGGCCACCGCGTGCAACTTTACACGTTGAGGTGTGCGTGGCGTGACGTGGCGACGACATCGCGTTGAGGTGGCGGGGCCATGGCGGTGGCGTGGCGGTGATTTGGCATGGGCGCACAATCGCCTCGCTGCCCCACCACGCGCGTGCCCGCCTGCGCTGCCGCCGGGTGAAGTTGTCAAGACGCTTACTGGCGGCGCACGACCGTGCGCAAGTGTGACCATTTCTGTAAATACCCACGGCATACTGTCAAACCTGCAAATACGGCTCGCAAACTGACCGTATCGGCCAAAATTTCATGAAATGTTCTCCAGGTATACACACAATGCAGGAGGGGGGGGGGAGGGGAGGAACAGAGTGCTGGAACTTCAGTACCATGCCGAACTGGCTCAATTTTTGGCCTTGCAATGTCCTCCCACTTTGCAAACTTACAATCTGCAAATCCATAGATATTTCAGTAAGCAAAAAATGGTAGTATGCTTGCAGCTCGCCGTATTAACAATACAGTCATGTTAATCCTACAACACAACTATATTGCCATATACTGAATAAATATGGAAGGTTTTGCCATTGGAAAGAAAAGTGAAAATATGCGGCTAATTGAATCGAACTTTAGCAATACATCACCAACTCGGCCCATGTTATGGGCGTAGGCCAGCTGCAATGAATCCTTGACAGCAGCAACAATCCCACAAATTGAGGAGAATAAATCCTTGACAGCAGCAACAATCCCACAACTCGGCCCACAAATTTGAGCAATGAATCACATTCCTAGAACTGTAGCCATACATAGGCGGTGATTCTGAAGCCAACAAGTTGTATTAATTTTTAGCCTGTTTTAGCTATCCTCTTCTGTTAGATTGGTGCCTGTTGATGACGATGTCACTCAAAGAAATCTGAGTGGTACTGATGTAGAATTCATGGCAATCTCTTGTTTAAGAGTCGCCATTCTGTGGTATAGGGGAATCTAATGGCAACCCATGAGATGTAAAGGATGTATCTTCCGTCTGTATGAAACTCAATTTCCACTGGTTCGTATGTTTCTAGCGATGTCACTGCAGGATCTGCGACTGCTTGAGAATTAGACCATGTTGTAGCTAATCAAGGAGAAGTGACATGAAGCATGAACACTCGAATTGGAGGATGAATAGCAGAATGCCTGTAAGCCTATTACAGTAAAGTTGCTACTTGGTATGCGAGATTGGAACAGAAGGTTTTGAAACCTTGAACGCTCAGGTCATTTGCCATATTAAAAGATGAATTGAACTGCTGGATGTAAGATTTTTGAAATCTGCATCGTGGGAGTCCGGAGACCTGAACAAGGGCAAACAATTAGTAGTTCTGCTCGTACGCTGTAGGAGCAATGATGCCGTGCCCGTACGTTCCGACTTCCCTTCACATTCTTCACCGTCGTATGCACAATGAAGTTATGTTAGTGGCGCAGCTTACAGAGCAATATGATATCAGAACCATTCATATCTCACGCGACATATGAAGGGTCCCTGATATCACCAGTAAGGAGCTGCATTTTGCAATAAACATGGAGCAGTAGTCTTATGGGCTCTGGCTGAGTGAAAAGGTGAGCTCCAATGCAAGTCTCATAAGGTCCACCTGACCGACTATAGATAGAAATTTGGTGGATGGCCTGCGAGAAGTATCGATCAGTTCATAACAGGAGGCCTTCAAAATTTTGTGGTGTTTTGGTTAGAGGGATCCTTGGGTAGAATGGTTGTTTGGAAAATATATATGATCTTACCATTGCAAATAAAAAAAATGATATAAATTTATTTGATTATGCCATCCAAACAAATAAAAACGATCCGTGATGACATATTGCACTTACCAAATCCAAACCTTCAGTTCATCCACTCGTAATAAAAGACAATTGTTGCATTTGAAAGAAGTCTCATCCCGACTTTCTGCTATTTTCTTGTTGATGTTAGCTGTTATGATTAGATGATGAATAATCAGGAATTATGTAAAAGTCCACAGCAACAGTTATAACAGTCAAAGAAGATATTGTTTTTCCCAAAACAACGCACCTCATTCGATATAAAAGAAAAATATTGTAAAAAAACAATGCTGTGAAACAACTTACATACTGCATGCACATTTCTGTTTAAGTCCTTAATTCTTTCATTATTTGTGCAAGAAACATATCCATGGACGTGAACTAGTCAACTAGGTTCACCACTCTGTCAAACAGAGATGAAGCAGTCTTTGCATGTCAATTACAAAGTACATCCCTAGATGATGACGGAAACAATTTTTTGGTACATTCTGACCAATGGCTTAACAGGTTTTAATGGATGGCTTTGTCAATTTCAGACTAAGTGGCACAAATAACTATTTAGTAAAAGAGAACGAAGGTACTAATCAAGAAGAACACACATTTACAGTACTGATCTACTGTTCTGATTACCTTGAATGCTGACCCTACTTTGTGGAGTTCGTCATGTGGAAAGATTTTTCCTTTTTACTCAAGGACTAGCTGATTTAAAACTGGTTGAATGAAACCATATGCAGAAAAAAAAATTCTCAAAAAGTTCGAACTGAACTGAAGTTGATGAAGAAACAATCCTTTACAAACTAAACATTGCAAACAATGCTACAATTCTTCAAGAAAGGTGGAACAAAATAGGGAGACATTCAATACTACAATTCTTCACATAAATATTTCAAAGCAGCACAATGTTCATCTATCTATTCACCTAGAAGTCAAAGCAAACCATCATAACGATGTATCAAAATAGGGAGACATTCAACAATAATGATTATCCCAAACCCAATTACCTGCGCTGATCCAGCAGACTCCAGTGCAGAATATTTGATACATTTTAAAAATAAACAGACATACAAGGACCACTTGTTAATTAGCGAAACTTTGCCGCACTGCAAATTAGCAAGAACTGATTTGTTCTCCTCCGCCAACACTAACATTAATCCCAACACACAAATGTGTACATAGCCACAATTCACAGGCCAGGAAATCAAGAAAGGCGCCTGCCCATAGACCTAGCTCTGTCGATAAAATTCAAACTAGTTGTTGGACTGAATTAGATAAACTATGAAGCATAATTGATGAACAATCAAAAACAGAATCTAATAAGCATGGCCATAGAATGTAGAAAAATTCAATCTAATAGGACCATCCAAAAAGGTTTGCGGTTCTCATGACTCCTGCTAAATTCCCATAACACCACATATCAAAAACCTCAAAAATTGAGTACTTGTACTGAAAAACTAAAAGATATAACATAAGATAGTCTTGGGAAGCATAGGCAAATTTGCTTAGAACCGGACTTGGACTGCTCAATCAAACAAGCTGAAACCCATGTCATCGTCACTTTCCTCCTTTGCCTCCTCCTGACAATAGTCAACCAAAAATTTTAAGTTGTTGAACACAGTATTAGTTGTGACAATAAAAGTGTTGCCTAGATGTATGATAGCTCACCTTCTTCTCCTCAGCAGCCGGGGCAGCAGCAGCTGCACCACCAGCAGCTGGGGCTGTGGCTGCAGCAACTGGAGCAGCACCACCACCTACAAACAAAATCAATACACAAATAAATACATGCTTGTTTCAGGAGCAGAAAATTGAACCATCAACAACAGAGCAATGCAACAACCAAACACAGACAAAATCTCCATTCCACTGTAATTCACTAGCATTGATTGTACAAAGGCAAATGAATAATTTTAACTCAATTTCACTGTAATGCATCCAGCATAGATAGTACACACACAAAATGAGTAATTTTAACTCGATTTCACTGTAATGCATCCAGCGTTGATAGTACAAAAGCACATGCATAATTTTAACAGAGACTGGCATCATGCAACCCAATTGCTAGGCAAATAATACAATAGTCCCAGAATAACATACGCAATAGGCAAGCCTTTAAGCTTTCAGCTTCCAAAATGAAATACTAGAACGACGATTACAACAAGGGCTACAACTACAATTACTTAGCATGATCCAAGCAAATACTTTTTGTAACATACCCAAATTAGCAACGGGTAACATCCGACAAGTAGTAACAATTATCTGTCAAGTACCATAGCTAAGAGCTGCTAATTCATAAAGAACAAGCAAACGGACACAGACATAAAGGCGCAGTGATAAGAGAGCGGGTAGAGGGGGCAAAGGAAAGTATACCAGATCCGACGGAGAGGATGAGGTCGTCAACGCTGCGCTTCTCAAGGAGCTTGGCGAACAGAGCAGGCCAGTACGACTCGGCCTTGATGTTGGCCGCCTTCAGCAGCGTCCCGATCTTCTCGGACTGCTCGTCCGTCACCAAGAAACGGCAAAGGTCAGACAACGAAACCAACCAAGAAACGCACGTAGAGAGAATGATAGCGAGATAGAAGAAAGTACGGTGATGGGGATGCCGTCGTCGTGTAGAATGAGTGCGGCAAGGGTGCAGGCGACCTCGCTGGTCGACATGGTATCCTCTTCTTCTTCTTCTTCTCACCGCAACAGATCTACGATCTCTGCGAGGAACCACACGGAGACAATATTAGATGCAGCGGAAGGCGAGATAGTAGCAGGAGGCGGCGGCGCGCTTACCAGAGGGAGGCGAGAGAGGTGGAGGCGCAGGAGGCAGGGGGCTCTAGGGTTTCGGAGGAGGAGGCGAAGTTCGTTGGTGGAAATTTATAGTGGGATTAGGGGTTTGGGTTTCGCGGGAGGAGCTTGGGCCGGACTGGGCCGTCTCGTGGGCTCTCGTTCGGATCCGCTTCCGTTTTCTGCAGTTCGGATCCGATCGGCGCTTGTGCGCGACTACCCGGTGTGTATTTGGATTCGTTTTATCCTTCCCATCTCTGCGAAGCTGATAAGTGGGCCCATCGTTCGTCCCATCAGTGGGTGCCTTTCAGGATTGGTTGGGCCTTTTGATATGGATTACATCAAACATGCGTGGCAATAGCTGCGAAAGGTATGGGAAAAGCCATTTGGTTAGCTTCACTTTTTTCAAGGGAGGATAAGTTTAAAAATTAGAACATAATAATTTCACGAGTAATTTCATCGAAAAGTATAATAACTATGTAAATTTCGTGGAATTTATGTGTTTTGAATTTCAAATAGGGCCGTAGCATCTAAAAAGGAAGGTGGAGCTCGCATTTCAAGTGTTTGGCCTATTTTTTCTATGCTTCTTCGTAAATATCTTACTTGGGCCATTATATCTGTTTCTACCCCTCCAACCAAATCCCTACCCACCCACTCCTCTCTTTGGGTCTCCGTAGATCCACCCACTTACGGCATATCCAATGCAAGAGCCGCTTAAGCAGATCTTTAGAAAAAAAGATGTATGCCATGTAACTAAGCATCCATCTAAGAGTCTAACCCTCCAACACAAGTATTCTTCTTATTGGTGCTTGGTTAGTTCTCTTTGCAATGGCTGGATGGACAGTTACGAGCAGAATAATTTCCAAGCATCGACTCTTAGCCAAGTAGGACGGTGCGGCAAAGCGAGCCACCTCCTCGCAAACAGCCGCCGCCCCGGAGTTGGCCTTAAAATCTTGGGTGCACAACGGACCTACATCCGCAATGCCCGCTGCTCGGATCTTGTTGCCGACAGCCTCCTTGCCCACCCAGCCGAGGCGCCCGACGTTTGAAGATCGAGGCAGTCTCCCAGTGCCTCCCAGGTAGAAGCCCTAACGGACCCTCCGACCCCGGAGACCGCTCCACCGCCACTGCCCCCTTCGACGATCCGCGCTACGCAACGCAAGAGCAAGTTAGCCAAGTGCAAAAGAACAAAACAAAATAAGGGGGGTAAACGGGGAGCCAAAGCTAACGGATCATGTCGTGGGCAAAGGCGGGCTCCTCCACCCGGGTATCCTCGGTACCCCGGTCGTACACCTGTGAAGGCGTCCCAACGGACACCTCTTCGAGGGGCATACTCGCTATGCCAAACGAGCTCACTGCCACCTCCGCAGCACCACCCCACAGAGCAACCGCTAGCGACGCCGAGGAAGAGCTCTTCGAGGTGCTTACTTCCTGCGGCGCCCCAGGGACTCGCGACACCTTCTTCGAAGCAAGACCCGTCGCGTCCTCCCCGGTGTGGCCAGAGCGATCTGCGCCAACAGTCCCAACGGCCCGCAGGGGCACCGCACTGATCGACCCGTGGCCCTCCAACTCCTTCGGGTCACGAACCCGTTTTTTCTTCCCTGCGCCGGGATCCAGACGCTCCACCAAGCGAACCACAGAATCCGCGTACGCCCGGTTCACGCGGGCTCAGACACTACTACCCGTTTAGCGTGCTCTCCACGGTGTAGGGACCTGGCTGCTCCATGCAGACACTTGGCCTCGTTAATAAGCGACCTTTGCAGAGTGTCGACACAAAACAACTACACAAAACACACAAAGCTAAGGGCCGAAGTTAGCACCTGCGCGCCTCCCAACTCCAAGAGGGGAATCCCATCCTTCGGCTCACCAAGCTCCACGCTCCAGCCCCGCACCAGCGGCCACACCCGAAGTGCGCAAAACTCCTCCACGAGATCCCTTGTGGACAACTCTTGCGCCGCGTTAAGCGACACGAGCGGCGCTTTCTCCTCGCAGAAGAGGCGTCGGCGGGGACGGAATAAGTTGAATGCCCCCCCCCCCCCAGGGCAGAGCGAAGACCGACGTCGGGAGGGCACTTATGGTAAAACCACCTCCGAGTCCAGTCGGTCTCCCACCTTTTCCGGGCGGCCAAAGCAGGCAAGTACTGAAGAAGGTGCACCTTCGGCTGGAAATTGACGCTCCCGAAATTTAGCGTCACGTTGGTGTCTTTCTTCTTCTTCGACTGGCATTACCCATCATGGAGTTACGCGAAGAGTCGCGCCTCCCCGTCGCTCGCCCCCGCAGAGGGCAGTACCCACTCGAAGACACCAAATTTAACGATGGAGTTGGGTGTCAGCTGGGCCAGATCGACCCCGTACATCTGAAGAACCTGGACCATCGAGTCAACGCACGGTAGACGGAGACCCGCGTCCAGAAAGGCCACGAACACGATCAATGAAATGCCACATTGACTTGTGCCACCATGGCACAGGGTGCATATGAGTGCATATTATGACGAAAGGCATAGCCATTGTAATTTGAACTAAACTGCTAGTTTTTTTTTTGTCTTTCACAATTTTCTCCCTAATTCGAGACCCCAATGAGCTGCGGTGACGGGCGATCGCAAGGGCGGTGGCACGTGCTGCTGTCTAGATCTTGCGATGGTGACTCTTACTGGCAGCAAGGAATTGAGACCAGGCAAAGTCAGTGAGAAGGGGCTCGAGCAAGGAGGCTTAATGGCTTAGTGAGCTAGATATGCAGTTTAGGAGTTACGTGGCCTATTTGAACCAACTAAACAAGTTGGTGACACACAATGCAATTTACTCTTAAACTACACGTTACAAACAACAATACTACCATTCTTCAAGAAAAAAGGGGATAATATTGCAGTTATGGATGGACAACTAAGCTCCATGGTTATGGTTTTTTAAGTTAGAATTAAGCTATTGAACTGCATGAACATAGTTCTTGTATAAAAAATAATTCTAAGCTAGGAGTGAGATATGTGTTAAATCACATGCACATCACATATTTCAAAGCGGCACAAATGTTTATTTATCCACTCACCTAGAAGTCAAGCAAACCATAAAAAAGATGGAACAAAATGGGGGGAGACAGACAATGAATAATGATTATCCCAAGCCTATTACTTACATTGATCTGACAAACTCCAGTGCAGAATATTAGATACATTTCATACATACAAACACATATATAAGCACTGCTAGTAAATCACGAAGCCTGATTTTTTGCCGCACTGCAAATTTCACAACTATAGGGGCAAGAACTCATTCGATCTCCTCGCCCAAACACTAACAGCAAACTCAATACCCAAATGTGTACATGACCACAATTCACAGGCCAAGAAATCAAGAAAGGCGCCTCCTTTCTTGCCTCTATCTACTACCGAATCCTTGTACTATTAACACTCAAAAGGTTTATATACTAAGCGATCAAGAACAGCAATTGGGGCAGCGTACCAAACCGTTCTCATTGCAGTCGCAGCAGCAGCGGGCTTGTCCCTCCTCCTCCACGAACACCTTGCGGGAGCCGTAGCAGGCGGGACAGGGGACGAAGCGGACGCCTCCACAGGCGTCGCAGACGAACGCGGGGTCCTGCCCCGCAGCGCCCTCGAGGAGGCGCCGCAGCTCGCAGGCCTCGTGCAGCTGCAGGACCTCGTTGGCGCCGCCGACGAGCCGGCCCCCGACGAGGAGCTGCGGGAGGGAGAAGGCGCGCCCCCGCGCGGCGAGCAGCGCCTGGAGCTCGCGCCGGAGCGCCGCGTCCATCGACACGTCGCGCTCATCCACGGACACGCGGAAGCCCCGCAGCACCGCGCGCACCGCGCAGCAGTCCGCGAACGTGCGACGAACGCCGCGAAGCGACGTCGTGTAGAGCACCACCGCCTGCGGCCGCGCTGCGCGAGGATCGTCCTGTATCTGGTGGCGCCGCGACCTGGACGCTGGCGACGGCGGCAGGCGGCGCCCCTGGCCCTGATAGGGGTGGTGGTGGTACGTGAACGACCGCGCCAGGTGGGGCGGCTTCTTGGCGTACGGCCCGGATGAACCGCCGCCGACGTCCTCCATCTCCGGCCGCCTCCGCCGCAGGGGAGGTGGCCGGAGAAGTGTATGGCTAGGGTTCCGGCGAGATTAAGGGAATACAGAGGAGGAAGTGGGGAAGACGACGAGGGGAAAATGGTGGGGAAGGTGGGTTTCGTGTAGGGATGGCAATCTTCGCGGCAGGTGTGGGTAGAGCTTGTGCATATCTATATTTGTGATCTTGATTTTTCCTCATTAGTATACCTGTAAAGGACAACGGGCGAAGAACCTCGTTCATACCTGTCGCCCACGGGTATCCGTCATTCACGGACATATCCGTGTACCCACGAACCTCGAGGAAGCGAAACATTATTTCACATTCGACCATTGCTGGAAAGCTGTTGGAATCTTTTGCATATATAGCCCATCGGCCGTTTTTTTCTCCCAAACTAACCCCCTCTCACACAAAATTACATTTTTAGACCCCCTCCCCCTCATTCCGCGGTCGGGGAGTGCGGAAGGTCACTTTCCGCGCTCCCCGAGCTCGGAAAGGCACCAGAGCCGCCCAACATGGAAGAGCCACTTATGCATGCTGCGCGTGGCGAAAAGAGCCTTCCATGGTGGCCGAGCGCAGAAAGTTTGCCATGCCACCGTCCATTCCTCATGAGATTTATTGTTGATCGTCCTCCTTCCGCGCTCATCCGCCGCGGTAAGAGAGGGAGGAGGGCTAGATTTGCAAAAAAAAAACAGTACGGAGGTCATTTTTGTAAATGCATGATGTCAGAGGGCTAAATACGTGATGGATTCAGCTGTTTGGGACCAACATAAGTGGAAAGCCTACATCTCTTTGATCTCGAAAAGATCCAAGCTGTCTGAGTCCAGGGACTATACGTCATCCTCTGAAGACTCCGAAGATGCGCCTGAAAAAGAAATAGGTAAACAAAATTACATGACAGCAAGTGAGAAACTGGAAGGTAAATGTAAGGCGCCATCTTCTTCATCAGAGGTGCAAGAAGACATTCAATGCTCAGTTGATCTAACACGCTTAAGAAGAGTAGTGAGGAGATGACAGGGGTACAGCTTCGGCTCTCAAACCAAAAGCTTGAATTGGCCAGATTAAAGCAGCTAGAAAAAAATGACAAGGAAACAACTATTTCCAAGAAACAGAGTTGTTGATGGCTGACACTTCGTGGTTCAATGAATCTCAGCATGGGGGGAGCTTTTGATGGCTGGCACTTCGAAATTCAATAAATTTCAGCATGGGAGGGCAGTGAGGGAAGACCTGGCTGAGAAAGGAACAAAGGCACAAGGTTGCAAGGATCCAGAGCATGTGAGAGCAGTGAGGGAAGGCATGCCTGAGAATGAAATAGGCCAACAATGCTGCAAGGCACTAGAGCATGAGAGGGCAGTGAGACAAGATGTGCCTGAAAAAGGAAAACACCCACAAGGTTGCAAGGTTAGTTTTAACGGAAACTCTGTGAGATAGTGAGAGTGAGTAGCCCTACTAGGGTTTTAGTGGTCTCACCTATCAGTGCATATCATGGGTAAACGGGCGAGACGGGTACGGATGGAGCTTACCCATGCCTGTGCCCGTTTACCCGACGGGCAGAAAGTTCCCCTATTTTCATGCCCATGGGCAAAAAAACAGCCATACCTAGCTCCATTAAGTCATTTACCTGTGGATACGCGGATAATCGGGCACAATTGCTATCCCTAGTTTTGTGGTGCTTACGTATCTTGTGACTTTAGGTTACTAATGATGTTAGTTTGACTACTAATTGCCTTTTTTAGATTATACTAATTGCCTTTTTTTTTTACATTATACTAATTACCTATTTGGCATTTTTTTTAATGTTTGGTTTTGAAGCGAACCACACTATAAGTGATTAAGCAGTTCTGTTGGTAATTTTTTACAAGTATTTTGCTACATCATTGAAGTGTAGTGATTAAAAAAAAGATTGGGATTAAACCATGAGCTAACTATTGTCAGATATTGAATTTCAGCACAATCAAACTATCTCACAAATCATTGAAATATGTTTCTAAGGCCCCTTGGGAAAAAATGTTTCTATGGTTAACCATTTGTTGCAGAATAGATATTATTTTTTTCCTTGCATTGTTGTGTATGTAAATGCTTTATAGGGGCCAACTAAGTTACAGTCGTCTGAAATTTTTTTAAAACCCAATCATTTTCTTCGGTACGTGGATCACCATCTGATGATTTCGGTATTTCTTATGTTGAAAAATTCTAAACTATACAAAAGCAAATCTAGGTGAACCCTACGAATACAAAAACAAAACAAAAAAATTCTAAACTAGACAAAAGCAAATCCAGGTGAACCCTACAAATGTAAAAAAAAACTAAACTAGACAAAAGAAATCTAGGTGAACCTACAAATACAAAAATAAATAGAACTAAAAGCTACAGTAGGTCACTTGATAATACAATTTTAGACTTATTGTAGGTGACTAGGCTTTAAAAAAATTAGGCGACCGAGAGCGAGAGCGTTTTTCATTTTGGTAAAACGGAAACACTTCACAAAAAGACGTTTCCTTTACGATGTCAGCGCGGAAAGTTCAAATTCACATGAGGAGCCAGAACCCAGAGCATAGTAGGCCCCACCACCGCATTCCTTCTTCCTCGACTGTTTCCCAGCCCCAACTCACACTGTTCCTTAGCTCCATATCCATTAGCAAGTTCAAGAACTTGGCCATGAGCCCATGAGACTAGTTGAACAAAGGAAGTATTACATACTATCATCTCTCCTTTCACCCAAAGTATTGTTCTTTCTTGCTAAAGTACTCTTGTCCAACAAAGTCCATCTGGCCTCTTCCAGTCTTCCTCGAGCACCAAAACCAAAACATAGTACGAGACCTGAGAGTGAGACCAAGTAAAAAAAAGAAACAATTGGTGGGTAGACGTTGCAACTGCGCTTGTTAGCGGTGACATGGCTCCAGTGCATGGAATCTCTCTGGTATCTACATTATTTGGATTTAGGAAGGGCGGAAATTTGTCAATTCATGTATGATTTGGGGAAGAGGAACATGCACGAGGGAGAAAATCATCTTCGCATGGAACCAAGGAACCACCGATCTGTTGCCCATAAAATCCAAGGAAAAAGAACCAACAATGCCCATCGTCGTCGGTTCCACGCAGTGAAGCCATTCCGCCGCCAAGACGTAGATGGGAGCCAACGACGATGACGGGGGTATTAGATTTTCCTCAGACCATGGATTGATTTTGTGTAGATTTTTTTTGATCTACCCTCTATTTCTCTGTTTTTTCCGTGGTGTCGCTCATAATTACATAATAAGGCTAGAAGGTAGGAACATATTTATAGACTTCACTTTCAGGCGTTATAAATTGACATACCCGTTTTGGTACATCATGAGACTCTTGAACCATGTCACCAACCACGATCAGACAGACCGGTTTAATGTGTTTAAAATATATTAGTCCATAGCACATATGTGTGAGTCATGTGTTATGATCAGATTGTTTATGAAATCAATTCTAATATGATCATGTGAGTCAACAGTCTACAAAACCGATCCTACAAAACAAACCCAACTATTCCGCCATGTGTTGTGTCCAGATTAATCACACGCGTGCATATTAAAATTCCAGTACACTCGATCTCAATAAATATGTCTATCATATTCCAGCACAGCCGTCCTCAGCACCTTGAGTGTTAATTTCTCAAGTTAAATTCCGCATCAGATTATTCCCTATCACATACATCGATAATATGAATAATTCCACATTGAGTAAAAACAAACAATAACCACAATAAATGTTGAAAGCCACATAAAAATCTAGCATCTCCCATTTAGCTGAAAAGATTTCAATTAGGGTCTGTTTGGTTCGTTGAACGATCTGATCCTGAACCATCCGATATGGGAAATGAAGTCGTTCCTGCGTTTGGTTCCCTGAATGGAACTAAACGGTCCAAGACCAATCCATTCAACAAAATGGAATATTCTCAGTAGATCCTGAACCATTTCGTTCATTCAAAAAGGCCAAACCACGTCGTTCACTCCCGTGCGCTGCCGCTCTCCCGTGTGCTGCCGCTCCCTATGGCGTCTACCTTCCTCCCCCGGCGACTCATCCCCTGGCAATTTTCCTCCCATGGCGCCGCCTCCTCCCACCGGCATGCCACGCCCTGCGCCCTAGTCCTGCTCCTCCGGCTTGGCCCCTCCTGCTACTGGCGCCGCCCCAGCTTGGCCACGCCGCTCCTGTGCCCTCGTCCCCCTCCCTCCACCCCCGACGCGCCGCCACCCTCCTCCCCCCCTCCCTTCACCCCCGACGCACCGCCGTCGTCCTCCCCTCTCCCCCCTCCTCCCCCCGAGCCACCGCCTTCTCTCCCACCCAGATCTGGACGGCCTTGCCTTGGCACCTCTGCCTCGCCTTCGACCTCCTCATCCTTCGCCGATGCACGACGCCGTCGGACTCCTCCCCCGAAGCGGCGCCTCCTCCCCTAGTTGCCCTCCGTCCGCCTCTCTCCTCCAACCTGGTCCGCCACCTCGCCCTCCGGCCACCTCTCTCCTCCAACCTGGTCCCCACCTCGCCCTCCGGCCACCTCCACGTCGCGCCTCAAGTCAGCCCCACGGAGCTGCATGCCCTCCTCCTCCTTGGCGCCTTCCTCCCCGGCGACCTCCTCCTCGGCCACCTTTTCCTCGACGCCTCCTCCCTAGCCGTCATTGCTCATTGTCAGGGCTACATCCTCACGACCCTTCGCCCTTCCCTCGTCCACGCCTCATGTTGTTTATACTGCTATGGCCAAAGGCCAAGAATGACCACGGCACCGCCACCACCGTCATCAAGATGGCGAGGTGCCAAGCACCCCAGCCCCTCCTATGGTGGTGCTCTCCTCCCCTCTCATCCTAGTGATCTAGGTTGTGCTTGTGTTGTGCTATGATGGATGGAATGGCTTGGATGATTCATGATTGATGAATGAATGATGCTGACATACTGCTAGATGATGATCTAGAATTGAATTAACATAGTTACTACTAGCTTATTGCACTGATTTCATGAATTGAAAGCATGCATGCCTGTTGTTATAAAGAATTTATCCTTGTTATAATTTTTTTTTTATATCTAGTGTTGATTGAGCATCCTAAATTGGCAATATTAGAGATGCATGGTATGAACTCATGAATGGATGATGAGCATGGTACGAACTCTAGCTAGACTTGTGTTATTGCCAATTATGATCATGTTGAATGTGAGCATGAATATGGTACTAGTCTGAATTATGGACACTTTTGGTTTGTTTGATCTGGACTTGTCATTGCATTTGAAAATGATGAATTGTTTGGACTTGATACTTGATGATGATCTAGAATTGAATTAACATAGTTTGCTGCTTGGTTTGCTTTCAGTATTTAGTTTGATATTGTTTAGCAATAGTGTTTACTTCTTGTTCATATCTCCTCTCTTTAGTGCCCTTTTGAACTGGAAAATGATTTGAGTGCATCAGTCTGTACATGAGTTTTGACTTGACGAGGAGCTATCATCATTGTTGTGAGTAGATGCTACATTATAAATTACTTTGATGATGTACTGCTGTGAATTGTGATATCTACCATTTAATTTTTAGAGTGTATATTGGAACATGAATGGATATGCAATTGCTGTGAAACTTGCTCAGAAGAAGTTTAATCCTTTAAACAATGACTATGAGTTATATTCCAACTTTAGTTATTTGCATCACTGATGAAACCACTAGAAAAAAAACTTATTGAGTATTGCTGCGAATTGTTTCTTTTTTATTTTTGGAGGGTACGTGTGAGGGTGGGGGTGCCTAACACTGCTGATGCCGGTCCCAAGCCCGAAAAAAAGTGGAGGGGGTATGAATTGTCACTTATTGTAATAATTATTTATGTAATAATTGTTTGTAATAATTATTTGTTGTAATAAATGTTTATTGTAATAATTGTCGTTAAATACGTTAATTATGGTTTATTGCGTTGTTTACGATATATTGTCGTTAATCGCGTTCAATATCGGTAGTTCTCATCAATTGCGTTACATATTGTTAAATATCGTTAAATGTCGTCAATTATCGTTAAATGTCGTTGAATGTCGTTAAATATTGTTAAATATCGTCAATTATCGTCAAATGTCGTTAAATATTGTCAAATGTGGTTAAATATTGTTAAATATCGTTAAATGTTGTTAAATGTCGTTAAATTTTGTCAATTATCGTCAAATGTCGTTAAATATCATTAAATGTTGTTAAATTTCAAAAGTTAAAATAATTTCCTTACCTCAAATTCGGCTTGGCAAAAAATATAACAGTTAATTGTTTGCAAAACTATTTTCAAACTTGAATTTAAATTAAAATTAATTTCTAAACTCAATTCTCACAATCGTAGGAGGTGAACTCACCACCTATAGTGAGAGGGTTATCATATCCAACTTCATCTACCAAACCAAACAACATCTTGAACCATCCAAAATCATCTTATACAACCAACCAAACAAAACCCTGTATCATCCCATACAACTAACCAAACAGACTGATTGTACCATTCCATACAGGACGATCCCATCCTACCCGTATCATCCTATCCCATTCAACCTCATCCCACCAACCAAATGCACCCTTAATAAACTAAAGTCTCAAGTCTTTAACATGCTTAGAAAATAATTCCTAGCTAACTGGCTTAGTCAGTGGATCTGCAACCATATCAATGCTAGGCAAATAAACCAAACGAACAGACTTAGTCTATTTAATACATCACGAATATAGTGATACCTTCCTTCAATGTGTTTACTTTTACCACAAAATTTAGGATCCTTTGAGACTTTGATCGCTGCTTGATTATCACAGAAAATAATGATAGGTTATGATACACTTTCAACGATCTTAAGTGATGCAAAAAATTCCCTCAACCATACACCTTCCTTTACTGCTTCAGATGCAGCAATGTATTCAGCTTCCACGGAGGAAAGAACAACTGGATCATGTTTCCTACCGAACCAAGAAATAGCACCTCCTGCTAAAGTAAATAGATAACCAGAAGTTAATTTTCGGTTATCTAGATCCCCTTGCCAATTAGCATCAGTATAACACTGCAACTGAAGATTATGCCATTAAAACATAATGAATAATCTATAGTTTATTTGACATAACACGGTACATATTTGATTTGTTTTTGTATTTTCAGGGTTCACCTAGATTTACTTTTATCTAATTTAGTTTTTTTATTTGTAGAGTTCATCTAGATTTACTTTTGTCTAGTTTAATTTTTTTTGGTTTTGTTTTTGTATTTGTAGGGTTCATATATATTTACTTTTGTTTAATTTAGAATTTTTCAACATAAAAAAACAGAAACTATTAGATGATGATCCAACGTACCGAAGAAAGTGACTGAATTTTAAAAAAATTTTAGACAACTATAATTTAGTCGGCCCTAATGAAGAAACATTTGAACATCTGCTGAGCCCTAGATTTGAAACGGAGGTCTGGAACTTCACAAGATGGATTGAGTTTATCATCAACGCCCACGGGACCCGAACCCATCCTGTCTCCCTTGACGGCTTCACCCCCTTCCTCTTCCTCTGTAGATAACGGAGGAGCAAAGCCGCGGGCTGCATAAAGATAAGAAAACCGCACACGAGGCAAGTACGCAGCGAGCAAGCGGAGGCAGTTCCTCCCCGTCCATGGCGTCCCTCTCCCCTTCCCTCCACCTACCTTGGTAAGCCTCCTCCCCCCTCGGTGCCTCAGATGTGAGCTCTCTAGGACACACTCTTTCGTCTTTTCTTTTCTTTTCTTTTCTTTTCTCTTCTTTTCTTTTCTTTTCTCTCTCTCCTTTTTGTGGATACACACGAGGTGCTGCGATTCCACCCACACAGGTCAAGGAGCGCTCCCATGGCGGCGGTCTTGGATAAATTTGCTGTGTTTCTTGCTCCCAAGAACCGGCATTAGTTATAGGCTGCTGTAGTCTCGTAGCCCGCCAAAAAAAGGGGGAAGGGAGGATGGTAGTGGCACCGAACATTCTTGGTTCGGATGCAACTGGCTCAAGGACACTGTGCCAATGGGCTCCCTACATTTGTAGGAGAATTTCAGTCAGCTTAGTAAGTTAGAATTCGCAAGGGTCATAAATGTAAGTGGGCTTGCTCATTTTGTTCCTAAAAGGATTTGTAGCTCTGGATGGAAACATCCCAATTGGTTTCAACAATTTGGATGAGTGCAGTGCCCTGTCTTACAGAAATGTTAGAGTTGCATGAACGATGATAATTGTCCGATCAGTTAGTTCATTGTGCTTAGACCCTGCATATATCACCTTATTTTGCTTTCATGGATCACTAGTTGATAGCCTACCTATATTCTGTATTTATCCTTTCGATATCTGAAACCTTATAACTTCACAAATGTGGTGGTAATGATGAACCATGAAGTTGTTCCTGTTAGCACCATTCGGTACAACCTTGTTGAGTAGGGTGACTCACATGCTAGTCTACATCCTAATATACTAGGACTTGGATAGGTGTGCCACAAGGAAAACTAGATGAATCCTAATAGGATTAAGACTTCTACTTCTCTTTCGAGTAGGATTCATACTTCACTTTGGAGGAGAACCAGGAGACTATATAAACCCACGAGAGGTGGCCATAGAGACTGAAGCAATGAAGAAGCAAGCTGTTAGGGACGTGGGTCAGGGGGGCCACGCCCCATTAGGTTGTTGCGCACAAGGAGGGGCAGCAGCATGGAATCCATAGCATGCATGCATATCTTCATATCAGGAATAGTTAGATCAATATCTTTATATTTGGATAGTATAGATATTATCTTTGTTAGAATAGGTGTTAGAATAGGGACATTTTTATATTTCCTTATCTGTCTTTTGTATTGCTTTATCTGTATATGGCATGCACCTTTGTACACCCTATATATATTGCCCATTAGACCTATTCAATATACACATAATATTCATAACATAGTATCAGAGCAAAGGTTCCAAACCCTAGCTCCGATTGCTTCATTGTCATTGCCGGGAGAGCAATCTCCACTCCGGTACGCCAATTTAGTCGAGGTTTTCATACTAGAAGCAGCAGCAGCCTCGATTTGGATCTAGATCCAGTTTGGATCCGTCGCGCATCTTCCGCTGCCTCGACGTTGATGGAGGCGGCCGGACGAGGAGGCCGTTGATGGAGGCAGCCGGGTGCTTGGACGCGTGCAGCGCGAGCTTGATGTACGCTGTCGCGCCACCTTCCCTTGGTGGCTCCACCTCCGCGTCGCCGGCCTACAGCCCCTGGATCGGGCTGCCACCGCCTCTCCCCGGTTGGATTCGGCGCTATGCTCTGGATTGGGCCACCTTCATGAGCCTCCTCTCGGGCACTCTTCTTGCCACCACGCCGCTTTCGGTCTTTGCCGATCCTCCCCGACGATCACGCTCTCCGACGTCGACGTCGATGCCACCCTTGGGGCCATCATCCCCAGCTGCCGGGTTGCCAAACTGCAGCAGAAACACCAGATCCTCATTCGCACCGGCCATGGGCGCGCCAGTATAACTCCAGGTCAATCATGGCGCTTAGTCCACTTCACATGACACACGCACATCGATCGATGGGAGACATACGGACGCGCCAGCGGTCGATGGCGACGTCGTCCGGCATCCCCGGGATGAGACTGAGGTGCTCTTGGACACGGCTCTTTGGGCTCCTCATCTTTGTGTGAGCTTCTGGGGAAAGTTGGTGCCAGCATCCTCAGGATGAGATCGAGGTGCTCTTGGACACGACTCTTTGGGCTCCTCATCTTTGTGTGAGCTTCTGGGAAAGTTGGTGCTTGCCTCCTTATTAGTCAAGATGCAACGGTACGACATGGTCTTGGCTTTATGTGGGTTGTTGGTTCTTGATGTTATGGCAATGGTGCTGCTATCGGTGGAAAGCACGGGTCTTGTGCTGCTTCTGGGCTTGTGCTATTTGCCGCTGGACTACGTGATTATGCTGCTGCTATTCTACCGCTGCTAGTTATCCTTAAGTTTTTTTTTATCGCCTTATCTATATATGGCATGCACCCTTGTACACCCTATATATATTGCCTATTGGGCCTCTTCAATATACACACAATATTCATAACATTGTATCAGAGCAAAGGTTCCAAAACCCTAGCTTCTAACCTAGCCTCAGATTCGTTTCGGCTGCTGTTGCCCTCGGGAGGAGCAATCTCTGTTCCCGGGGGCGGCTAGATCCATCCGGCGCGTGGAAGACGCTCTACACCGTGCTTGGAAGTCACCCGACGCCGCGTCGATCTGCAACGGCCGCGTCTCCTATCGCCCGACGTCGCCTCGATCTGCAACGGCCACGCACCTACGTCGGGGAAGGTCGAGATCGAGAGGGCGGGCGACGCCATGAACTTCCAACTCCACCGATATTTCGCATCTACCAGCAACATGTTCCTCTGGGCGCTCTTCCTTGTCGCCATGACTGCCTCCTACCTCCACGCCAGATCCTCATCTGCGGAAGGCGTATTTGGAGAAGGAGGAGCATCTTCACCTCATCCTAGGTCCTCCTCCGCGCGAGCCGCTCTACTCGGTGCACGCTTGCGCCACCGCACGGAGAAGTTCGGCCACAGCTCCTCTGCTTGCGCCGCCTAAGTCCGCCCGCCCTTCCGAGGTTGTCTTCTTGATCGCCATCGCCGCCGCCGGACCAAGCGCGCCGCTCTGAGCTAGCTCATGAGCTCAGCGTGAGGAAGGAACCCGAGAAGCGACGATCAGCACGCCATGCCATGCGACTCATGACCCATGCGCCCTGCCATACGGCTCGCGCTTCAAGGCGTCGCGTCAAGGCGCCGGATGGTGGAGAACAGGGGAGGATCCCTAATCCTCCCCCGTGCCTCCTTTTCTAATGGGCCGACGAGTCTAATGGGCCGAAGGGTTACAGCCCAAAACCGAGAGAGTAAAAAAAAAACTGGTGTTGCTAGTATCTACTGCTCCTTTGTGTCATTGCTTCCGTTGCGTCCATCCAAGTCCGTACCACTCAATCTTTGAGTTCGTCTAAGCCATGCGAGTCCACAAATTTATTGTCAATCATAGAAGCATAGGAATTGTCTTATGCATGGCAGCAGCCGCCGCTCCTGCCTTCTTTCTGAGCCGCGTGCAGATCGTAGAAGTTGTTATGATGCCGCCGCTTTCTTAGCCGCTGCCCGAGCTTCTAAGGTCGCCACGCTTCTTCTGCGCCGCCGCCGTCTTGGGCTTCGATCTGCGCTATCATGCTTTCACTATTCCTATTCGGCTTGTTTTGACAACTCTCTCTATTCATGTCGTTTTCATCTTCTTCGTCGTTTTGCCGCGGTCGACTTTCTCAGCCCCTGCACCTTGTGCTTTATGGGCTGTTGCACGACCCCAGATGGGAGGAGATCTTTTGATACTCGACATATTTTCCAAGAGCTGCATGCTACGACGACATTATCAAGACCTGGACTTTGGATTTTTCATATTTTAGTGTTAACCCTTTCCAAATACAACGCTATTGCATACGCCTTGCATTTGAGGGGGGGGGGGGTGTTAGAATAGGTGTTAGAATAGGGACTCTTTTATATTTCCTTATCTGTCTTTTGTATTGCCTTATCTGTATATGTCATGCACCCTTGTACACCCTATATATATTGCCCATTGGGCCTCTTTAATATACACACAATATTCATAACAATATTATCTTTAGTGATTGGTTGCATTAGATCATGTTGCTTTTCATATTGCTAGGGGCTAACCTCATCTATATAAAGCGAGGAGCCGCATCATTCATAAACAAGCAATGAGAATACAATAGTCTAAGTCCCAATCCCCTTTGTCTCCCTAATCTATAGTATCCCTCTCCTCTAGCAGCCTACGTCACCCAGCTATCCTCCTGGTAATGTTTACCCCTATGATCTAGGGATCATAACACAAGCCAAGCAAGAGGATCTCATCCAAAGCAGAGGAGGCACAAGAGGATTACAACCTAGGTTATTCTTTAGCACTAGATTCTTGTATAGGGCAAGGATCCAAGGTTTGTGGAGAGCGACAAACCCTTGTACTCTTTTTGAGGTCGTGATTAAGGAATTTGCGGTCAGCTTCGCCAAATTCTTCTCTTTCGTCGTAGTTGCTTTGTCGCCGTTATTTCAGTTCTCTCCACGAGATTCATCTACTTTGTTCTTAATACCGTACGTGCTCATGTCGTATCTCACAAACTCTGGTGTGATCCGGGAGCTGCTACACATAAGAAGGGGTATCAAAGTGTAACAAGTGGTATCAAAGCCAAAGTCAGATTAATCTGATTTGTGAAAAGGTCGACAAAGCATCAAGAAGCACAAATCAAGATCGATACCGACGATGTCGAGTCAAGTAAAGATATTTGACGGCGGGGGAATTTCAGCGTGTGACAATGCGTGGTGAAGGATGTTCTTCTCCAACAAGTGTTGATTGATGCTTTTGAAGGGGACAAACCAGAAAAGACATCCGATGAAGATTGGAAGATGATGGAGCGAAAGACTGTCAGTACAATTCGTCTATGTCTCTCCGATGCAATAAAGTACTCGGTGATGGAGGGGAATTCACCGAAGAAATTATAGAGTAACTTAGAAGAAATGTATATAGTGAAGTCGTTGACAAATTGGTGGGTGTTGAAGCAGCAACTGTATAGGTTACACACGGAGGAAAGCACGCGGTTCGTTGATCATCTCAATGTCTTCAACAAGCTTATCACGTAGCTGATTAGCGTGGATGAGGAAATTGAGGAGAACGACAAGGTCATCATACTGGCATTATCTCTACCACCATCATGGGAGCAATTGTTGATGAATATTCTCATTGGGAAAAACACTCTCAACTTTAATGAGACAGTTGCATATCTATTGGAGGCAGAGTCCTTGAAGAAGCCATCGGAATCTTCATCCTCGGGTGATCAAGCATTAGCTGTCGATGTCGTAGGTGTTGTAGACAAAAGCAAAAGTCATAGGAAGAAAAAAGACAGGAGCAAGGGCACATGTGTATTCTATCTATATGACGAATAATATCATATGATAAAAGATTGTTCAAGTTTGAAGCAAATGAAGGGTGCATACTCAGTGGTGGTAGCGAAAGATGAATCGGACGTACTAGTCGTTAGTCAATCAGGTATTTCTCATGGATGGATATTAGATTCAGGCTGTTGCTTCCACATATGTTCAGCGAGGAAGATGTTTGACGAAGGATCTCTACGCCTAGCGGATAGAACTGTTCACTTGACGGATTGCGAGGAGTATGTAATTTCTAATGTGAGAACGGTTACATTGGAGATGTATGATGAGGCACATCGCACATTAGCAGGAGTTCGGTATGTTCCTGGCTTAAAGAAGAATATAATATCTGTGAGGTCGTTTGAACTCGAAGGTTGTGAAGTATCACTTCAAGGTGGAGTCATGCAAGTTACTTGCAAAGGGCAGGTAATCATGAAAAGTATCTAAAGCAATGCAGGATACTGATTGATAGGTAAACCTAAGGGAAGGGCAACCTATGGGAGGTCTGATAAAAATCCTGATTAGGAAAAGTAAATCGTATCGTCAGCGATGGGTACTCAGATCTCATCTGCAGTTATGTGCGGAGCTGCAAAGATGGTTGCAAAATCTGGCAGTCGCAAAGGCGAAGGTGTGAACTGTTGGAAGAAGGAAGACGTGATTGGACCAACCACACGGTACTGACGAGTAGGTGGAACTCGGAGGAAATACAAACCTATGGCATGGAGGGTTGTAGGAATATGAGGTGTGGTTAACCAAACTATATAAGAAAAGAGCTCTCAAGTGGAGGGTCCGAGCGGCCAAACCCGGATATCGACACTGCTGTGATGTGCATGAGCCTCTATGGTGGGGGCACTCCCAAAGATGGGAGGAAAATAACAAAAAAAAATGGAAAAACAAAAAGGGCGGAGCTGACTTGGAACGAGTTCTTGGAGGAGCACGGTGACTTCAACGAATAAGAGTCAATGTGAAGATTGTTGAGTATGATGGCTCATATCCTAATCTACTTGGGCTTGAAGAGATGTGCTACAAAGAAAACTAGATGAATCCTAATAGGATTAGGACTCCTACTTCTCTTTGGAGGAGAACAAAGGGACTATATAAACTCATGAGGGGTGGCCATAGAGACCGAAACAATGAAGAAGCAAGCCAAGCAAAAGGAATTCATCCAGTGGCATACGCAAGATGAAAATGGAGGTGCTAATAGGACAAATTTATCATGAGGTGAGCTAGCACATACACATTTAAATGTCATGGGTAATCCAAATTGATACATAAATTATGAGGAACAAAGTTAAAATGAAAAATACATTAAATGTAGTATCTTAATAATGGACAGTGCGTTTCGAAAGCCCAGAAGTATGCACAAGTAGCAATCTTAAGAACAAAATTAACTAAATTTGTTGTGCAAATAATGGCAAAGGCACTGAGAGGATACTAAGGGTGCGGCGAGCGGAGCCGATGCTCTAGCCCCCTCGCGCCCCTATGGTGCATCCAACACTGAACTCATCCAAAGCAGAGGGCACACGAGAGGATTAAAACCTAGGTTATTAGTTAGGACTAGATTCTTGTATAGAGCAAGGATCCGAGGGCTGTGGAGAGCGACAATCCCTTGTACTCTTTTGAGGTTGTGATTAAAGAATTTGCGGTCAGTTTCGCCAAATCTTTCCCTCTCGTCATGGTTACTTCATTGTCGTTATTTCGGTTCTCTCTACTAGATTCATTTACTTTGTTCTTAATACCGTGCATGCTCATGCTGTATCTCACAAACTCTGATCCGATCCAGGAGTTGCTGTGCATAAAAAGGGGTATCAGAGTGTAACAAACCTCATGACAATGTTAACATACATTGATACCTCAGATCAAAGTGCTTTGGGAAAATTGCTCTGCTTTGGATTGGAAGTTTTAACCTGTCAAAAGCTTTTTTATGTATTAATGCATTGTCCTACTAATGATAAACCACATACCAAACAAGGAGTCGATTTGATGCAAGTTTCAGGCAGAAACTGAAATAACTCCAGGAATATATGTTCTTGAATGTTTTTTTTTGTTGTTGATATTACTGAGAAAGAAAAGCACTTTGGTAGTTGGTAACTTGGTATGATGCCCAAATAGTTCAAGGTGGAGATGCTGTTTTTGGCAACCAATATTGGGGTTTTGTGGATTTTTTGTTTGTCTTTTGGATCCATCTTTCTAGTTAGTAACAATTGTTCTGCTGAGTGCTCATGGTTTTAAATTCATTTCGGTTTGCTAATGTGTTTAAAACTAAAGTAATGTGTTATTTTTTAATATGAAAGGTTGTTTTTCTCTAAAATATAATATGAGAATTTTGATGGAGTTCTGTCTGTCTGAAATAAATCAGCAATTCAAGAACTGGCTTCCTTGGTAAGACACAAGGGATTCGTCTTCGTATTATCCCAGCTTGCAGAGTTGGTTTTGTCAGAAAAGTAATGGAATGCAAGGAATCTAGAATTGGAAAGAAGCCGATCGAAGTTCCATCAAATGTTACCCTCACACTAGAGGAACAATTTGTCAAAGCTAAAGGTCCACTAGGGGAGTTATCGCTAAGCTATCCAGGTGAAGTGAAAGTTGTGAAAGAAGAATCTGGTAAGCTGAGAGTCTACAAGACAGTGGAAACCAAAAGGGCGAACCAGATGCACGGCCTTTTCAGGTAAAACTGACAAATGGAAACTACAAAATGAGTGTGCCTATTTCATTTTTCGCTGGTTCACTGCTCATAATGTGCTCAATTGTTTCACTATTTTATTCTTTGTGTCCCTATCATTTCCTGGCATTCCTAAAGTTAGCTACCAACTTATCATCTCTCTGCTCTCATCACAACTCGCATATTTGAGCCATCACTTCTTGCAATCAAGAACAGTAGTATGGAAAATGTCCCATAAGCACAGGAATCACATGGGTATTTGATTGTGATACCACCGGTGCCTTAAAAATAAGTTGTATCACACATGCTATTTGCCATGTAGGAATAGATAATCACATTCCTACAAGCCTATTAGCTTCTACAACAAGGATCTAGATTATATATAGCAGTATTTAACTTCTTGTATTTGTCAATCTCTGATCTCCTTTCTTACCAATAACCAATATAGGGGATGATCTCTTTGTTTTGAAGCTCAGGAACTAGGATCTATGCTTTTGAGTGTACACCGAAGAAAATCTAATCCACCTTGAAGGAAGAAACCCTCACAGTTGTAATACGTTGGACAAATATTTGGATATGAATGTTTTTCTACTTGCATTTATCATTCTCTGTTCTCTATTCATATTTCATACCGAGGAAATAACTGACATAGGCTATGTTATTGCCACTTTTCTGGAGTTCAGGAACTGCAAAATCTGCTTTCGTCCATACACCAAATATCATGTAGTGTTTGTGGCAATTGGGCTATGATTTCTCCTTGTATTATTTCAATATATAAAAGGAATGTGTAAATTCGGGAAAACACCCACCTTGGTTTAGGGGTTTTCAAATACAAGTGTTATATGCGCGAGCAAGTATTGATAAAAGGTGTGATTGGTCACCAAATTCACTATCCTTCACTATTTTTATGAGCTCATTTTTGGCCTTCAGGCTTCAGCCAATCCTTTCCTATTTCTCTCAGCGGTATGTAAATTTTCTTTGCCGTGTGCATTAAGGACCTTGTACAGAATGATGTTTGCAAATTTCTTAACCATCCCTTGGTTATATTAATCATCTTGCAAATTTATGATCTTGCGACGCCTTGCCCCTTACTTATTCATCTGAAAACATGGGTGCAAATATTCCATGCAGAACCCTGACGGACAACATCATCGCAGGGGTGTCAAAAGGATTTGATAAGAAGCTTCAGTTAGTGGGGGTAGGGTACCGTGCAGCGGTGGAGGGTAAAGATCTCGTGATGAACCTGGGATTCTCGCACCCTGTTCGGATGGCTGTCCCAGAAGGGCTTCAGGTTAAGGTGGAAGAGAACACCAGGATCATTGTGAGTGGCTACGACAAGAGCGCGATTGGTGAATTTGCTGCTGCTATAAAGAAGTGGAGGCCGCCCGAGCCATACAAGGGAAAGGGTATTCGATATGCCGACGAGGTTGTCAGAAGGAAGGAGGGCAAAGCTGGGAAGAAGAAATAGAGGGCTGTTTCTTTGTTTTGCGGGTTTCATACTTCATTTCATTCTTCCTCTAATTCGTCCATCTTTTATGTACTGAACCCTACTTATATGAAAATCATGCTCTTCGGCTGTTTCGCGACTAGTAGAGATGCTGCTGTTTTCATCAGCCCATCATCAGCTCCAGTGGTTCAATGCTAGTATTGGAAAACCCATCAACACTTGGACATAGCTGACAATTAATGTTACAAAACTTGCCGTGAAATTTTGTATACAAAAGTTGGGGAAATTCTTCTTACTAACATAGTAGTTGATGGCGTTTGGCTTTGAGAATAACCCAGTGTCTAGTAACAATCACAGCTTGTGTGGCCACAGTTGATGATGAAGATTGAAAGAAGAAAAAAAGAGTTGCCGAGAAGGGTGGTCTATGAGCAAGCCAAGCTCCAACAATAACCCCATCGCCGCCACCCCACGTTCGGGGCCGCGCGTGCGCATCCATACCACTACGGTGGAAACAAAAAGCTTGTTAGTGGGTCTCGTTGGTTCGGTTGAAAATTGTTTTAATTAGACTCGTTATTTTGTTAAACATTGAAATGAGTTAATTTTGAATGAAATTATATTTCACTTTGCCTCAGCTTGTTAGCTCAGTCCAAAAAATACTTTCAAACGGTAAATAAAATGATATCAAATCAAATTATGTCAATTTCAAGAAAAACTCGGTAAGACAAATACCTGACTCGATGTCCATCCTATGTACGCCCCACGGGACACCGTACTGGCACAACGAGGTGCCGGCGCGAGGCCAAGAACAAGTCTCAATTCAAGCGCGCAAGGGGGTCGGGGATGCGAGTTTGGCCTTTGCGGGGCTCAAGCGCACGGACCAGCTCGGGAATCGTGACCGAAACCGAACCGTGTCGCTCGCCAAATCTTCGCCATCCGGAGCTGGAGTGACAAGCCCGCGCCACCAGACTCGACGAGAGACGATGCGCGCTTTACGAGTCACGCTTTCCGCACAGGATGGCGATGTGGGACAATTAAACATCCATTGCTAGCCTCCTACCATGCAGGCAATTTTTTTTTTGCAGATACGGCCCGTTTGCAATTCGTATTTGCAGTTTTGACCATCGGAGGCATGCATTTGCGAAAATGGCAACGCTGGCACACGGTCACCGTCGCGCCAAAGACGCCGTCATGACACGCCATCGCCGCCAGCGTTGTGGCGTCAAAGAGGTCGGCACATGGTGGTCGTCAGGCCACCCTTTGGTGCACGGCCACAATGCGCCGGCTGTTAGGGGGTTAATTAGGGTATTAGTTAGTTAGGATTAGGTTAGTTAGGTTTTTTATTTTTAGGCTGAAATTTGGAGGAATTTTAAATTATAGCAAATGAGTTCAAAAAATATAATTTTTTTTGTGGAGCCTCTCAACACTACGTACTTGTTTGTGTAAATTTTCCATAATTTTATTCGTTCAAAATTGTTATCGCTATTTCGTATAAGTGTCATGTTCGTATGAATCAATAAACATAGAAAATGAGCTCAAAAAATTATGAATTTTATTTTGAAGGGTCCTCATGCAGTGGACTTGATTGTTAATGTTTCGGCAATTTTATATGTGTTCTGGTATTGTCTCGAAAATTTATGATTTAGGTCGCGAAAACTTCGATTTTAGGTTTCATGATTTCATGTGACTTGGAATGTATAAAAAAAGCTACATTTCAACTCCATTGGAGATGTCGATATACAATATGGCGCTGGAGTACACATGTAACAACCAAAATACATGTACAAATATAGCAAAATAAAATATGAATACAAATATACTCGATCAAATAGGATAATATTTGTTTATTTAATTTAGTGTCCGCTAGCTCGTGGCCACCATGAGCCAGCCAAAACAGTGGGGTTAATTAGTTAGTTAAGTTAGGTTAGCCAAAACACCTCCTGACTCGTGCCCCCCTTGGCCCTCCCTCCCGCCAGCTACACCCGCCACGCACCCAGACTGTTTTGCGGAGAATTAAAAAACCACGCGGTGGCCATCTTTCCCACCGTCCCTCCTCCCTCCTTCGCACATCTGTCGCTTTGTCCAGAAATTCTGGCGCCAATGTTACGGAATTCCGGCGTTAACGCCATGACTCTTCTCCTCGGCTATAAATACTAGAACTCGCACTCGCTTTCGGTCATCTAAATTATGTTGATTCTCGTTTTGCGCTGTCACGAGAACTCGAAGAACATAACATAATTAATTTTATTGGGAGGTTAACTATTTTCTTGCTTCTCGCCGTCAGCAAATCATCTTTGATTGATTACTTCTCAAGGGTCGATTGATTACTTCTCAGAGGGTAGGTAATTTGTGTTATACTTTTGCCGTTATTACCGTAGTCGTAATTAGTCAGTCTTAGTCAGCTAGTTGTAATTAGATAGTTTAGGGGTAATTAATTAGTCGTAATTAGTTAGTTGACTAGTAATGAATTAGTTTAGTGGTAATTAATTAGTCGCAATTAGTTTAGTAGTCATCATTACAACATATTAAGTAAGTGAAAATGAAGTATTGGTATTTTTAGTAGTAATTAATCGATCGTAATTAGTTAGTTTAGAGGTAGTTAATTAGTCGTAATTAGTTAGTTCACTAGTAATGAATTAGTTTAGTGGTAATTAATTAGTCGTAATTAGTTTAGTAGTCATCATTACGGCATATTGAATAAGTGGTAATGAATTAGTATAGTGGTAATTAATTAGTCGTAATTAGTTAGTTTAGAGGTAATTAATTAGTCGTAATTAGTTAGTTTAGAGGTAATTAATTAGTCGTAATTAGTTAGTTCTGTAGTAATGAATTAGTTTAGTGATAATTAATTAGTCATAATTAGTTTAGTAGTCATCATTACTACATATTAAGTAAGTAGAAATGAAGTATCTCGGTAATTTTGTAGTTGTAATTAATCAATCGTAATTAGTTAGTTTAGAGGTAATTAATTAGTCATAATTAGTTAGTTCACTAGTAATGAATTAGTTTAGTTATAATTAATTAGTCCTAATTATTTAGTGGTTGTTGTGGCTTTAGGTATTTTCGAACATGCAAGACTTGTTTGTGTTTTACAGCGATGGTCTTGTACGGGACGGACATGATGGGTTGGACCTATCGAGATGCCAATACAAGGTGGTCTGAGCGGAGGGGCTCTACGCGATGAATATTCACGAGCTATGAAGCTGCATCCGGAGGGAGTTCGTCACGGAGCCAACGACGAAGAAAATTATGATCGAGGCGATCACCTGCACGAATTATGTGTGGGAGCTCGTAAAGGTGAATGGAAGCATAGCATGGAGACAGTACATGGAGATTGTCTCCCAGCTCGAGGCGGCCATTCACGGGAAGCCTATGGTGTACGTGAATTTCGTACATAGGGCGTCGGGAAACCCTGATGATGCCGAGGCCTCTACAAGTGGCCAAGCGCAACCCGAGCCTGAAGATGGCAGCACAGAATGTGTTGCCTCAGAGGGAAGTCCCGTGCCTAATTTTGTGCCAAATGAGGGGGCGACAATATGGTGGTCAGCCCGCATTGACTGCCATGAGTATCTACCGGACGAGCCTCTGGGGTTGGAGTCCGACGAGGACACTGACCCAAGCTCGGATGGTACCGATGAGGACGCACACGAAGCCGGTGGTCCTTACGTGGCATCGAGACTTGATGATATCGCGGTGCGTTCGCTCGTACTGCCGCAAGAGGAAGGCTCCCAGTGGGGGTTTGAAGCCGACACCCTCTTAGTTGGGCAGCGCTTCCCGGACAAGGTGGCCGTGCAACAAGCTATAGCACGGTACGTCTTGTTTATCAGCCATATGTACCGAATGCACCGGTCCAACCTAGGAAAGTACGCAGTGAAGTGCATAGTAGAAGGCTGCCCTGGCAAGGTCAGCGCTCACCGAGCAAAGATCTTCGGCTCGGTCTTCGCGGTCAAGGAGTTGATCGACCACACTTGCGAGCTCAGCGAGCCTCTGCGGCAGCATCGGAACGTGACTTCCACATGTGTTGCAAACCTCATCACGCACCTAGTTGAGGCGGACGTGTCTATCTCCCCCAAGCTAATGATGTCGGAAGTCGCCAATCAGGTTGGCTATCCAGTTAACTACAGTAAGATCCGATGAGCCAAGCAGAAGGTCATCGACACTATATACGAGACATACGAAGAGGTGTACAACCTTGTGCCTAGATTGCTTCACCAGATTGCCGGATCAAACCCTGTCACGTGCGTAAACAAGCTTGACCATGAAGATGCTGGAAAAGGATTCAACCGCTTCATACTGGACCGGGTGTTCTGGGCTTTCGCTCAGACCATCGGGGGCTTCAAGTTCTGCCGTCCCGTGCTAACGATGGATGACACTTTCCTCACGGGGAGGTACAAGGGCACCATCCTCACCGCGGTGGCGGCCGATGCGAATGACCAGCTTCTCCCGATGGCATTTGCCATTGTGGAGAGTCAGAACACATCCAGCTGACTGTGGTTCTTGGAGAACGTGAAGAGGGCGGTGGTGGGAGACCGGCCCAACGTCTGCCTAATCATAGACCGTAATGCTGGGTTGTTGGCGGCAATCAACACCATGCAACGTGGGACGGATCCATCTCACTAGTGGAACGACGTGCAATCCAGGTGGTGCATGAGGCATCTTGTATCTAACTTGTTCACACGGTTCCGCAGTCAGGAACTCATGAAGACGTTCAAGACATTGTGTCTGCAGAACCAGAGACGGAAGTTTGAGTCTATTTGGAGAGACCTCGAACACCGGACTACGAGGCATACAAGGGAGTACACTCCGGAGGGGGAGCAACCCAGTAGTGCCATAAGCTTATCCGAGTGGATTAATGGCCACGCTCCTGAATCGGAGAAATGGTCCCTCCTCTATAACACAGACGGTGCGAGGTACGGGATTATGATGACCAACATGTTCAAGGCCTACAACAGCGTCCTCAAAGGTGTGCGGTGTCTCCCTATCACCGCGATTGTCCAGAAGACATGGACTCGTACTGTTGGTTATTTCGTTAATAGAGCCACTGCAGCCAAGCGAAAGATGGACGAAGGCAAGCAGTGGTCCGAGAACATACAGA
Source organism: Phyllostachys edulis (assembly GCA_036346405.1). Lineage (NCBI taxonomy): Eukaryota > Viridiplantae > Streptophyta > Magnoliopsida > Poales > Poaceae > Phyllostachys > Phyllostachys edulis. Next base: position 72,085,690 of record CM070550.1, read on the forward strand.
GGCACATGGACCGGAAGATGGAGAAGACCCGAATGCACGACATCCGGGTGATCGACGGCCTCAGGTAGAAGTACGAGATCGAGCCGGTAAATACGCCAACAACATGCCGGGGGAGGAAATAGGCATGCACCCTGGGTGATGTGGCGACATGCACCTGCAACAAGCCAAAGCTCCTCCACAAGCCATGCTCACATGTGTACAAGACGTGTGCGCAAATAAGGCAGATGTCTACGCCGTACATCTCCGAGTACTATGACATGCAGCTCCTATTCGGTACATGGAGTGGAGAGTTTCACCCGTATGGCTTGGAAATAAACTACAAGGATCTTTGGCCGGACATGGTGCAATGGGGTCCCAACAGGGACTTGAAGAGAATAGGGAAGGGGCGACGGTAGACGCGACACTTCCAGAATGACATGAATGCCAGTCAAAGTACCAGTATTAGCCACACAATCAAGTGTAGGATATGCAAGACCCCTGGGCACTCAGTGAAGGATTGTCCCAACAGACCCAGCTCGTCCGGTCGTTATTCAGTGTCGTAATGTAATATTTTTCCACCTTGTTTGTTATGTACATCGCAAAATTCTACGATACCTAGCTATGGACTCTTCGTTAAACTTCTACGCGAGGATGTTGCAGAAGTGCAGGTGGCTTGCGCAGAAGAGGAAACATCTACAATACCTAGATTTTTCAATGAAAGATGCTCCAGGACCACCACGTTTTTCAACCCCGCAGTGTGTGTGTGGCGAGCCGGTAGAGATCATTCAGTCCACACACCTAGACACCGCAGCCGGGCGTAGTACACGTGCAGGCACCACCTCGTAAGTGTTTCTTTCGCACGCATAGATTTTCCTCTCCCTACGTTGAATTCCTTAAATTTTTAACTTCAACCCCACGTAATGGCAGCCCGAGATGCACTACCACTTCTTCCAGTGGATCGATAGCTCGGAGATGTACGATAGGGCATTCATCCAGCAGAAGTACATACTGAATTACTCGGTGCGGGCCGAGACCTTCGTACGGTGGAAACCTTACGTACCGGACCCTGTTGAGGAGGCACCGAAGGAGCCCAGTACTCACCCGGGCGTAATCCATATCGACGACATGAGTTATGAAGAATTTACATCCTTGTTACGTTTTTCACTGTACGATGTACTTACATTATAGAATCGCAGGACATGGACGACTTCGACATACCAGCCCGACGTGGACAGTCCCGCGACAATGGCAAGGGAAAGGCTCATGCGGCTGAGCCCGACCGCCACAGTGTATCTAGTCGTCCGGGCGTAATCCATATCAATGATGTGAGTTATGAACAATTTACATCCTTGTTACGATTTTCATTATACGGTGCACTTACATCATAGAATCGCAGGACATGGACGACTTCGACACACCAGCCCGACGGGAGAGTCTGGCGACAAGGGGAAGGGGAAGGCTCCTTCGATCGAGACCGGCCGATGTCGAAGCATATTAGGCCGACTGGCCGCACTCCGTATCGAAGACGTGAGTTATACAATTTGCATCATTGTTACATTTCTTACTGTACGATCCACTTACATCATGAAATCGTAGGACATGGACAACTTCTACACTCACCGCCACCGTGGGCAGCCCTGAGACAAGGGGCACTCGCTATGGCACTGCGAATACTAGTAGCACACATCGTTAAATAGGACACTCTTTGTCAAATTATCATTTGTCGTGGATGATCTGTATTGTACGACAAGCTAGATAAGGTTGTGCATGAACCAACCGAGGGAAATGCATGGCGTGCAGATCATGTAACGATGTACCGTAGCCTTCGAAACACACACGAGTCGAAGGTTACGGTACATCGTTATATGATTTGCATGCCACGTATTTCCTTCGGTTGGTTCATGCACAACCTTATCTAGCATGTCGTACAATACAGTATTAAAGAACATCATCCACGCTAAACCGATAAATAAACAAAGAGTATCCTATTTGATCGAGTTACATGTAATAATACCCCTTCTCCTTCATCCCGGTTCATGCACAAGCTTATCTAGACTTTGGTACATCCTGTGTTATGCGAATATGTTTGTGTATATTTGTATTTGTATTTTGTTTTGCTATATTTGTACGCGTATTTTGGTTGTTACATGTGTACTCCAGCGCCATATTGTATATCGACATCTCCAATGGAGTTGCAATGTAGCTTTTTTTTAATACATTCCAAGTCACATGAAATCAAGAAACCTAAAATAGAAATTTTCGCGACCTAAATCATAAATTTTTTAGACAATACCAGAACGCATATAAAATTGCCGAAACATTACACAATCAAGTCCACTCCATGAGGACCCTTCAAAATAAAATTCATAATTTTTTTAGCTCATTTTCTACGTTTATTGATTCATACAACATGACACTTATACGAAATAGCGATAACAATTCTGAACGAATAAAATTATGAAAAATTTACACAAGCAAGTACATAGTGTTGAGAGGATCCACAAAAAATTCCATATTTTTTTGAACTAATTTGCTATAATTCAAAATTTCTCCAAATTTTAGCCTTAAAATAAAAAACCTAACTAACCCTAACCCTAACCCTAACTAACTAATCCCCTAATTAACCCCCTGTTGGACAAAAAGGCGACTAGAGGGGGGTGAATAGGAGCACGATCTCTTTTTCACCTTGATCGAATTCAATACGATTTTCACTGCAATAGCTATAAAAGCTACGAAGATCAATATATAAGCACAGTGGAAGACTTGTATTGAATCCAATCAAAACCCCGAAGCAAATAGACCAAAAACATAAAAACTCAAAACCAAAATGTGTTGGGCAGTCTAACCTCCAACTAGAAATCGGTCTGACCTTCGGAAATCGGTCTGACCTCTCAATACATGGCGGTCAGACCTCCAGGCCAATGAACAGTAAAATCAGCCCGAAAACCAAAACTCAAATCGGTTTAACTTTTGATCCATAAGGCCAAACTCCACGAAATTTGAGACACACCTTCTCTAAGATATTAGGAACCTATTCCAATCAAAGATCGCAGAGATCCATGCCAAAGTTCCTATCTTTTACAGTTTGAACGAAGTGTGCACAAAAAATCGAGTCAAAATTGAAATATGATCTAGAGACTTGCTCGTGGGTGATTGATGATCAAGATGATCCTAGATGAGTTCCCACATGTCACAGTAAGTTAGATCATGGCAAGAGAACAAGCAAAAACTCGTGGATTAAAGAAAGACCATAAATCACCAAATAGAGAGAAAGAAAGCAAATAGACTCATCTTTGAGGGAACTTTCTTTGGATTGATTTGATATGGTATTGGTTTACAGCCACTCCATCAATAGAGGACAAAGACTCAATACATGAGCACGAAATCAAATCCAACTCTTTAGAACCCTAACCTCCATTAATCCTCTCCCTAAGCAAACTAGGGTTTCAAGCACAATGAAAGGGTTGAGAGAGGCGTAGCCACCTCCCTCCTCTATTTATAGTGAAGGCTTAGACCTTCTAGAAGCATTAACTCTAATGGGCTCCCGTTAAGGTCCAACACAAACGGGTCACACACGCACGCATTTTAAAGCATCGTCTTCATCTCCTCTTGACCTAATCCACTTCTCCACGCACCGTCTTGTGCCGAGGGTTGGCAAAAGGTCACCAAGGCGGTATTTGGTAAAATTACCAAAATACCCATTCTCGATCTTTTTCGAAGACCGAGTCCCATCTTCGTGAAGCACCTCCCATGCTTCGCCACGTGTAGGTTGATCCAGCGGCTCTCATCATGTCAGGAAGTCTCTCCCATCCGGCTCCCACCGAAGCTACCATGGCACTTGCACGGACCTCCGCGCCGCTTGATCCAACCCGTTGCATCGAACTGCCCGTTCGATCACCTTTGTCCCTCTTGCGCCATGCTTGACTCCATTGACCTCACTCGACATCCCCAATCGTTCTGGACCTCAGCTCTCCAAGCTTAGTCCCGATCATCCTCGCCGTTGACCGTCATTGACCTCCAAGCAACCTGCACATCAATAGACAAAGAAATCGAATCCGGGAATAAGTTCTTCACAACTTGACTCACGTTAGTCAAAACATGCATCATGCAACACATATGCCATGAAACCCATGAACTTGACCTAACCCAACAATCATCGCCACCGGTTGGCCGATGAGACAAGTGAAACCGGTCGATCGCCACATTGGCGGCCTCGCCGCCTCGCCTAGTCTCGACTGCACTGCTATTGGCGGTCGACCGCCACCGACTTAGCCAAAATTCCTTCCTCGAAATCCAAACCTCATCGAATTTTCAAACCAATAGAACTTTTGCTCGAAGCCCCAAAATTATAAGACCAAGAGTAGTAAAATCTACTCTCTTGCCTACACCTCTATTTTTGGCCCACTCCAAAATCCAAAATCTCATAAAGGCCGGTCTCGATGATTTCCCAAAGCGGTCTCGATCACCGGCGGGCAGACCGCCACTTGCTCGACAAATAGCTTTGAACTTCACAAAACGCGTGAATCGACAAACCTTAAACGACATTGCCAATTGTAACATCATCCTAAGATCTCAGGCATATCCCCATGATATCCACAATCTCCCCCTTGATGAACACATTGACAATTTCCCACAAATGCAAAAATTGGGGTTTGAAAAGTAAAAACTCGACGTTTTCGCTCAAAGGCACAACTTGGTCCATATGCAAGAGAAAGCAATGGAAATGACCAAACTGGCTTCAAAATAGTATAGGCAAGTGAGATAAGGCAAAAGAAAGCAAGAAAGCTTCAATTTCCAAAAGGAGTCAAAATCTCACTTAAGGTCCATATGAAAGAACAATTGTTCGATATGACCTTTGATCATTGTGAGGATCAAGAATTGCAATTCAAGTCCAGAAGTAGCAATAAGACCATAAGAATGCAAATAAGAAACCCCCCCTCACTATGATCCTCAAAATTTAGAAAATCTCAAATTTTCAATTCTTCTCCAAGTAGCTCCCCCTTTTTCGTAACTCCCATTTTTCTCCCCTTTTTCAACCATCTTCTCCCCCTTTGACAATAGAGTCATTAAGGAATCACGCCTTCCTCTCGACTAGAGATGACAAATGCAGAATGAGGAAAAAGCATAAGGAGCATGCATGAAATGCAATGGAGTGGCTTCATATATATATATATATATATATATATATATATATTTCAATTTTTGATTACAAGAAGCTTTGGAGATTACCCAAAAGAACCAAATAGCATTTCTAATATTGCACAAACAACATATCAAGCCCTACAAATAGCTAGCAAGATCATGATAAGACATATATATCAAAGCTAAGCTTGAAGGCTCAAAGTAAAGCAATGAATATTAGCATTTTAAGCAACGCTTCAAATCTAGCAAGTTCATCAACAGGGATCCTAAACTGATACTGGCCATGTCAAAATGTCAATGTGAGATCAAAAAAAGCTAATAATGACCACATTAAGAGACAAACAGGTCCTGAAATGAATCATTTTGCTCAATTTTCTCAAACGCCCATTTTTCAACAGTTTTTCATTTGCAATGAATATTGAAGTTGACTAATGGTCTAACTTAGAGAAGAGGATCCTGGACTAGGAGCCATCCACAAACTCTTCCTAAGCTTCGACCACTAGTTGACTAAAGGTATATCTTAGTGAAGAAGATCCTGGACTAGGAGCCATCCACAAACTCTTCCTAAGCTTCTACCAGGGCGACAAATCTTGATGTTCATGTCAGTTTTGACAAGCAAATCCCCATGAGATCGTTCGATCATCAAACTATCTCCAAGTTCATGTCTATGACATGCGGTCTCGTAAGAATAGTTTGGCACAAATTAAGCATAAGACAATCTTGAAATTGATTTTTCATTTTTCATTTTGCACAAGAGTAGTTTTAGATTCTCAAGAACACAAGAAGCTCAAGTAGTGATCAATTTTAGATTCAAGAGCTAACACAACAATTTTGACAGGGCCAATGTCACAAAAGGAGCACTATTGCGTAACTAACTAAAACATCCACAAATTGCAGTTTTTAGTTCGAGTTGTCTTAAAGTTCTAGCTCATACAGTAAAGACTTAGCTACACATGTGAAAGCATGATAATTCTAGCAAGTCAAAGAATTAGACATGGCATTGAGCAAGAATTGAAATACTAAAGCTCCAAAGGGTAATAAGCAAAGCTTCATCAATTTTAAAAGATAAGCAGAAAAGCTTAAATTACAATGCATCTTTTTTTGATTTTTCATATGAATGCAATATGATACAATGAGATGCAAGAAAAGCTCAAAAAGCCTAAAAAGATCAAAAAGATCAACAAGAACAAAAGAAGATCAAGAAAACATCAAATGAACAAGAAAAGATCAGAAAAGATCTAACTTCCCCTCAAACCAACCCATAGGGATAAATTACCCCTAACTCACTCCTCAAGGTGGCAAACCTTGATGGGTCTAAAGGCTTGGTGAGGATATCAGCCAACTGAGTCTCCGACTCCACAAAATGCAGCACAATATCAACCTTCTCAACATGGTCTCTAAGAAAGTGATAGCGAATGTTTATGTGCTTAGTCTTAGAATGTTGCACTGGGTTTTTAGCAATATTAATAGCAGAAGTGTTATCACAGAAAAGAGGAACACTAGCAAAATTTAACCCAAAGTCCTTAAGAGTGGACACCATCCACAAAATCGACTACAAAGAACTAGCAAAGAACTACATATTCAAACGGCAGAAGGATTGTGCAATGAAGATTGCTTCCTAGATGACCAAGAGACAAGAGAAGTGCATAAGAAATGACAAGTGCCAGAGGTACTCTTCCTATCTAGCTGACAACCCGCAAAATCAGAATCAGAAAACCCTCAAATGGACAGCGAAGAAGAACAGGAATACCAAATACCAAACTGGAGGGTAGAGTGTAAATACCTGAAGATGCGCTTAACGGCTTGGCGATGTGAAGTCCTCGGTGACGCCTGAAACCTCGCGTAGAGGCAGACCGCGAAGTGGATGTCCGGTCTTGATGCCGTCAGGTATAGGAGGGAGTCAATCATGCTGCGGTACTCGCGTTGATCCACAGCTTCTCCTTCCTCATCTGGATCCAAAGCAGTCGAAGTCGTCATGGGAGTGGCGATCGGCTTGCAGTCATCCATCTCGAAGCGCTTGAGCAGATCCTTAGTGTACTTCGTTTGATGGATAAAGATCCATTCCTTGCACTGCTTGATTTGAAGCCCCAAAAAGTAGTTGAGCTCGCCCATCATACTCATCTCAAATTCCCTGGACATAGTCTCAGAAAAACTAGAAACAAGAGCATGAGAGGAACCACCAAAGATAATATCATCAACGTAAATCTGAACAAGCAGGAAGTCGTTGCCATGCCTAAGAATGAAAAGAGTCTTATCAACTTTTCCCATTTCAAAATCATTCTTAAGCAGAAAGGTCTTAAGTCTATCATACCAGGCTCTAGGGGCTTGTTTAAGACCATACAAGGCTTTGGATAGCTTAAAAACACGATCAGGATGCTTGGGATTCTCAAAGCCAGGGGGTTGCCTAACATACACTTGCTCATCTATAAAACCATTCAAAAAGGCACTCTTAACATCCATTTGATGCAACCTAAAACATTTAGATGCAGCAAATGCAAGCAGAATGCGAATGGCTTCTAGTCTAGCAATAGGAGCAAAGGTCTCATCAAATATAACCCCTCAACCTGGCTAAAACCATGAGCTACCAACCTAGCCTTGTTCCTAACCACAGAACCATCCTCATTTTGTTTATTTTTGAACACCCAACGGGTTCCTATAACATTATGACCACTAGGAGGTTCTACAAGATTCCAAACTTTATTTCTTTCAAAATTTTCTAACTCCTCATGCGTGGCATTGAACCAACTAGCATAAGATAAAGCATGTGATATATCTTTGGGTTCAAAAGAAGCTACAAATGCAGAGTGAGAGAAAAGACTTGGATCATGATACCTGGAGCGAGTGACTCGCTCATGGAGATTACCAATCATCTAATCCGGAGGGTGTTGCTTCTAAATGTGCAAAGGAGCGCCTGGGGGAGATAGCGTCTCCTCAACCTCCGCAGGTACTGCTGATGAAGAAGTCGCAGTAGGAGCCTCAATTAGAGGTGAAGCAGTTGTATCTGGTTCTAGAACTTGGGCAGCTTGCACAAGAACATCAGCAACAGGTGGAGGAGTAGTATCAAGTTCATCCTCATCTTCTTCAACAAAAATGCTCTCTGTCATCTGTAAGTCACCTGAAACATCGGATCTAGCTCTAGGGCTAGTATCATCAAAAGTGACATTGCATGTCTCTTGGACAAGGTTAGTTTCAACATTAAAAACCCGAAAACCCCTCGAATGAGCAGGATAACCCAGAAATAAACCATCACAAGTCCTTGATTCAAATTTATCTAGGTTTCCTGTTTTCAAAATGAAACACTTCGAACCAAAGACTCAAAAATACGAAACCGAGGGTTTTCTGCCAAATCGAAGCTCATAAGAAGTCTTGCCCAAAGACGGTCTCAAAAAGACACGGTTTGAAATATGGCAAGCTGTAGCAATAGCTTCGGCCCAAAACCTCATCGGTGTACTATACTCATCTAGCATCGTCCTAGCCATCTCGACTAGGGTCCTGTTCTTCCTTTCCACAACGCTATTTTATTGAGGGACGTGTGGAGAAGAGAACTGATGCTCAATACCGCGCTCAACACAAAAAGAGGCAAAAGAAGCATTCTTGAACTCCGTGCCATTGTCACTGTGGATCGTTCTCAAGGCACTAGGAAGTTCAAAAGCCAAACAAAGAACAAGATCACGATAATGATCAAAAGCCTCATCCTTCGAAGCAAGAAAGAACACCCAAGAATATCTCAAAAAATCATCGACTATGACAAGAATGTACCATTTGCCACCGACTGACCGAACCATAGCAGGACTAACAGTATCCATATGAAGCAACTGTCCTAGTCCGTCAGTCATGACCATAGTCAATGAAGGGTGTGAGGCGGCAACTTGCTTGCCATGCCTACAGGGCGCACATACAGCATCCTTGACAGCTTTGAGTTTAGGCAAACCTCTCATGAGATCAAGGCCGCTAACTTGCGTCAGATGATCAAAACCAATGTGCCCCAAACGTCGGTGCCAAAGCCAGATATCAGAAGAAGATGCAATTAAACATTTGAGAGACCCAGCAAGAGATTCAGAAAAATTAGCTCCAAAGATTCTACCAACTCTAGAAATCCCAAAAACAAGCTCACCGGCAGAATCAAGCACACGACAGGCATTTTTCTTAAAACGAGTTTCGTAGCCATCATCAAGAAGCTGTGAAACAAAAAGCAAGTTGTACCTTAGCTTGTCCACAAGAGCGACGTCCTTGAGAATGAACTTGTCGTTCACCCTGATCAATCCAGTTCCTTCGATCCGCCCTTGTGTATCATCTCCGAAGGTGATGAAGTCATCACCCTTCGACCGCGTGAAGGAAGTGAACTATCTTGAGTCTCCGGTCATGTGACGTGAACAGCCGGAGTCGACAAGCCATGTGTTCTTCCTCCTTCCGCGGCGATCCTGAAAATCAAGGCACAAAAGATCGATGTATCTCAATACTGGGGTTAGTTAAAAGCGACTTGGGAACCCAGTACTGAGACACACGTCTGCAAGTAGTATGCAAAGCAGAAGTGCTATCCTTGATTTTATTAGGAGTTCTATTATGAGCAATGGTTACTTTAACATGAGAAGCATCTTGTCTAGGAACATGATGAGCATGTGAAACAAATCCTAGTCCAGGTTTCTTATTTTCTAAGTGACCATGTCTCATAAAAGCTCTAGGTTGATGAGATGAAATTCTAGCAATATTTCTCCTAGCATTTTTCAACCTTACGCCAACAGAACTCTACCAAATGTCCACTCTTCTTGCAATAGGTGCAATGGTATTTGGTACCACCGGGAGAAGCACCTTTTGCTCAAAAGAAGGTTGGACAAACCTGCAGATTTAAAAAACAGTTTTTGCAGGTTGGGTTTTGAATTCAACTAAGCCATTTTCCAAGACCTGAATGGCATTAGGCTTGGATTTGTCCTAGGCAGAGTTGTATCCTAAACCTTGCTTCTTATAAGGAGTTTTAAACGTGTCCAGAATCATGTTTAACTGTTTCTTACCTTTAGAAAAGTTTTCTAGTATGTCTTTAAGGTAAGCATTTTCTTTTCCAAAGTTAACACATGATTCACAAGTCTTGGCCTTAATGGCTCTAGCATGTTTCTCCTTAAGATGAGCAACTTCAAGCTTATAGGCTGCATATAAGGCACAAGGTGTAGACTCGATTGTGTCCTTAAGTTTGGCATATTTAGCTCTAACTGCTTCTAAAATGTCCTTAACTTCATGTTCACGTTCTATGCAGAAAGAGCAAAAGCTAGATTTAACATTACCAGAAGCATCCAACTTGCTAGACTCTAAGCATTTTTCACAGGGAGCAGATTTAACATCAATTAGCTCAGTCCTAGCATTTTCAAGTTGATGCAAAGCAATATCATGAGCAGATTGCAGTTTAGCAAATTCAGAATGTAAAGCATGGCAAGAGGAACATTCATCAGATTCAAGTGTCTTAACATTTGCAAGTTCTAACGCCAAATTATCTACTTTTGATTCTAAATCCTTGTTCCTAGCCATAGTAAACTCTAAGGCCTTATCCTGACTCAAAGTTGCTCAAACATGTCGTCGCATCTAGCAGAAAGAACATCATAGGAAGGAGGTACCTCATCATTGTCATTGATGTCGACGATGTTGGCCATGAAGCACATGCCGGTGAAGTCCTTGGCCTTCCCTTTCTTGTCTTGAGGGAGTTTCTCCTCCTTGTCCTCCTCGCTCCCGGAGTCCACATCGCTCATGGATTGCTCTCCAAAAGCGGCAAGGACCCGGTGAGCGGCCTTTATAAGCTTGGTAGCATTGTACTTGGGCTTGTTCCCTTGAGGCTTCTTCCAAGCTGGCTTTTCCTTCTTGTGGTTGCTCTTACCTTTCAGCTTGGGGCAATTCGCCCGAATGTGATAAAGCTCTCCACACTCATAGGACGTCACAGGGTCACCTCTTTTCTTGTTTCTAACATTGTTATATGCCCGTGTGACTTTCTTGACTAAAAGAGCTAAATCAGCATCAGGAAGACTCTCAAACACTTCTCCTTGAACAGCAGATAAACAAGCAAGAGAAAAACCAGAAGAAGACTCAGAAGAACCATCAGGAGTCCCTTTGAGGGGATCAACCACCAAAGCCATGTTATCCTTCTTAGGAAAGCTACCTCTCTTGATCTCATGAGTTTTGAGCTTGCTATAAAGCAGCTCCAAAGTGAGACTAGAGAGATCGATGTTCTCCTCAATGGCAGTAGCCTTGATCTCCCACTCCTTAGTGTTGATTGCAGCCAAGAGGTGGGTGGCATTCTCAGATTGAGAGTACTCAATGTCAACAGCTCTCATCTGATTGATCACCTTGTTAAAGCGAGTAAAAACGTCATCGATGCTCTCACCAGGACGCATCTCAAATTTGTTATACTCTTGCTTGTAGACCATCTGGCGCACTTGCTTGATTTGAGACGATCCATCATGATAAGTTTCGAGGGTGTGCCAAATCTCATGTGCGGTCGCAAGGTTGCAAATCCTATCGTACTCCTGTCTACCAAGCCCAGCATATAGAAGGTTCTTTGCCTTGTTGTTGTTAGCCAAACGGACTGCTGATCGAGGCTCGAACAACCTCCCATATAGCTTGTCCTTCGCTCTCAAGGAAGACTCGTATGCGATTCTTCTAATAGACATAGTCGAGCCCATTGAAGACATGCGGCTTGGTCGAGTAGTTATCCATCGCCAAGTTCAGTGACCGGTTAAGATCAAGATTGAACTAACCGGGCTCTGATACCATTTGTTGGACCAAAAAGTCGACTAGGGGGGGTGAATAGGAGCACGATCTCTTTTTCACCTTGATCAAATTCAATATGATTTTCACTCCAATAGCTATAAAAGCTATAAAGATCAATATACAAGCACAGTGGAAGACTTGTATTGAATCCAATCAAAACCCCGAAGCAAATAGACCAAAAATATAAAAACTCAAAACCAAAATGTGTTGGATGATCTGACCTCCAACTAGAAATCGGTCTGACCTCTCAATACATGGCGGTCAGACCTCTAGGCCAATAAACAGTAAAATTAGCCCGAAAACCAAAACTCAAATCGGTTTAACTTTTGATCCGTAAGGCCAAACTCCACGAACACACCTTTTCTAAGATATTAGGAACCTATTCCAATCAAAGATCGCAGAGATCCATGCCAAAGTTCCTATCTTTTTCAGTTTGAACGAAGTGTGCACCAAAACCGAGTCAAAATCGAAATATGATCTAGAGACTTGCTCGTGGGTGATTGATGATCAAGATGATCCTAGATGGGTTCCCACATATCATAGCAAGTTAGATCACGGCAAGAGAACAAGCAAAAACTCGCGGATCAAAGAAAGACCACAAATCACCAAATAGAGAGAAAGAAAGCAAATAGACTCATCTTTGAGGGAACTTTCTTTGGATTGATTTGATATGGTATTGGTTTACAGCCACTCCATCAATGGAGGACAAAGACTCAATACATGAGCACGAAATCAAATCCAACTCTCTAGAATCCTAATCTCCACTAATCCTCTCCCTAAGCAAACTAGGGTTTCAAGCACAATGAAAGGGTTGAGAGAGGTGTAGCCACCTCCCTCCTCTATTTATAGTGGAGGCTTAGACCTTCTAGAAGCATCAACCCTAATGGGCTCCCGTTAAGGCCCAACACAAACGGGTCACACACGCACGTATTTTAAAGCGCCGTCTTCATCTCCTCTTGACCTAATCCACTTCTCCACGCACCGTCTTGCGCCGAGGGTTGGCAAAAGGTCACCAAGGCGGTATTTGGTAAAATTACCAAAATACCCATTCTCGATTTTTTCGAAGACCGAGTCCTATCTTCGTGAAGGACCTCCCATGCTTCGCCACGTGTAGGTTGATCTAGTGGCTCTCATCATGTCGGCAAGTCTCTCCCATCCGGCTCCCACCGAAACCACCATGGCACTTGCACGGACCCTCGCGCCACTTGATCCAACCCGTTGCACCGAACTGCCCGTTCGGTCACCTTTGTCCCTCTTGCGCCATGCTTAACTCCATTGACCTCACCTGATATCCCCGATCGTTTTGGACCTCAGCTCTCCAAGCTTAGTCCCGATCATCCTTGCCGTTGACCGTCATTGACCTCCAAGCAACCTACACATCAATAGACAAAGAAATCGAATCCGGGAACAAGTTCTTCACAACTTGACCCACGTTAGTCAAAACATGCGTCATGCAACACATATGCCATGAAACCCATGAACTTGACCTAACCCAACAATCATCACAACCAGTTGGCCAAATGAGACAAGTGAAAACCGGTCCGATCACCCAGGCTCGATCGACGCCGGCCTGGCCTCGATTGCCGAGCCAGTGACTTAGCCAAAATTCCTTCCTAGAAATCCGAAACCTACTGGAATTTTCAAACCAATAGAACTTTTACCTGGAAGCCCCAAAAATTATGAGACCAAGAGTAGTAAAATCTACTCTCTTGACTGCACCCTCTATGTTTGGCCAGCTCCAAAATCCAAAATCTCATAAAGGCCAGTCTGACCGATTTCCCAAAGCCGTCTGGCGCCGCTAGCCGGTCGGACCGCCACTGGACCGTCGAGATCGCCACTTGCTCGACAAATAGCTTGAACTTCGCCGAAAACACGTGAATCGACAAACCTTAAACGACATTGCCAATTGTAACATCATCCTAAGATCTCAGGCATGTCCCCATGATATCCACACCCCCTAACCGCCGGTAGCGTTGTGGCCGTCGCGCCAAAGGGTTGGCGCCGCAACCATAACGCTGCCGTGGTGCTAGCGCCGCGGTGGTGGCGTCGCCACTTTTGCTTCTTTCGCAAATGTATGCCTCCGTTGGTCAAAACTGCAAATACGGATCGCAAACGGGCCGTATCTACAAAAAAAATTCCCATGCGGGCATGCACGTACATTGATACATATGAAGGTCTAAAAAATTGGTATTTTCTCTGTAGACTAATATAGTTTTGTATAATCTGTACTATATGACTCATTTAGTATTATTATACCATCTTATATTAATAAATTTGCATATTTCTATATAAAAGATACGATAAATTTATGAAATTATCTTAATTTTATTCGAAATTAGGTTGTTATTAAGAGCCCATTTCCCATCAATTCTCCAGTGTGACGAGAACAGAAAAAAAATCGTCGCCAATAATTAAATAGAGAGCGAGAATGAGAGAGCATTCCCCACGGTGGTTGTCATCCTTACCTGGGAGCTTCCCCAGTACAGGTGTGGAAGAAGGCCTCGCACTTCCTGTCCTGCTAGCACTGGCTACGTTTTGACTCTGCCCCTAGTCTACGTGATGTGATGGTAAAGTGCTTTCACAGATGAGTTATATAGTAAAGATAATGGGATCAAATACAAGATTTTTTTTGCATTTGTAGCCCTGTAGCAACTTTTAATTTCAAAAATAGCTCTCTTTCGCCATAATTTGCAAAATTAGCCTCAGACAGGTGTTCTACCATGGTCACGGGCGAGGGCGACCGCTTCCGACCTGGCGCGGCAGTCGCTCATCACGGCGGGCGCGCGGCGGTGGGCGGCCTTAGATAGGCGCTTGCCACCACGCTTGTTGTTTCTTGAAAGCGCTTTGACTACATGCGGTTTCGTTTTTACCCCTTTAAATCGCGTCGAAGTCACATCATTTCACGTAGTTGTCATTATTGTCTGCTTTTCTCACAGATATAAACGAACGCAGCGGCAATCGCTCATAAGCCACGGTAGCGTTCCGATTAGATTAGCTAATTACGTATTTAATTTTTTTCTTATTGCAATTTTTATCGTTAAGTACGTACTTAGATTTCGCTAACTGTTAGTTTTTCTCTATTTGCAACAATGGCACGTACTCTACCACCCCTACTTGAGGAGGCATGGGACGCCCAGCATCGCTGTCACGCTTGGATCGATGGCGATGGGCCACCAACTCTGGTGACACGGGGACCGAGGGAGACCTAGCCGTTGGACAAGCGGTATGTTTCGAGGCTTCGTTAATCCGGCCGATTATGTCACCAGATCTTTGAACATGGTGCGTAACCTCCGATTGATGCCTCCTTCTTTTCGCCCTGGTTGATCGTTGGCGGCCGGAGACCCACACGTTTCACTTCCGGTGGGGGGAGATGACCGTGACACTGCAAGACGTCAGCTTCATTACCGGCCTACCGTTGCGAGGCCGTGCAGTTGTTCCCCTTTGAGGTCGCTGGACTGGAAGGCGCGTCTCCTCCATCACTTCAGGTAGCCTATCCCCGAGAGGTTAAGGGTGTTCCACACGCCTGGCTGCGACAATTCATGCATTGCCCAAATGACGCAACGGAGGAGGTGGTTCGATGCCACCTAATTGCATATTTGTTTTTTATATTCGGGTGGGTCATGTTCCCTAGCACACAGGGGGGACATGGTGTACCTGAGTTATATTCACCTTGTGGAGTCCATCGTGGACTCCGACGATGAGGACGTGCCACAAGATGCTTAGGGTTCACCAGATCGGCGCAACGCATCATGACTCGTCTTGCGATGCTTCGCAGCGTCGCACGGGAATAGAGACCGTGCTCTCGGGTTGCCACACGCTGTTACAGCTGTGGTCGAGGGAGCACTTCGCGGTCGGACGGCCATACTTCCGCTCCCTAGTCCACTCTTACCTGCGCACACAACATTTCTACGGTTGGCCAGACGACGAGGATATCGTGGAAGGCCAGATCATGGGATCCCGATGGACTGTAGCAGTACTGGGGTGGGCTAGGGAGCGAGCGCATCGCATATACACTGAGTTCCACAACGAATTCGAGGCCTTGCACGAGGACAACATAATATGGGCTCCTTGGACGGATGCCTTCGTGCAGCGCACGGCGCCTAATGGCTTGATCTTGCTATGCCACCAGGATGTGGTGTACTGAAGGACAACTTGTCATCTAGTGTTCTCCCACATGGTTGAGCCCTACAACCCACAACGGGTGATGAGGCAGTTCCAACTACACCAGGAGATCCCCCTACTCTAGGGCGACCGCTTGTGAGGCACAGTCACTTGTAAGTAGATTGCCTTACTTAATAATATTGTAGTCACTTGTTAGTACTATAATTTATTTATTTTGTTCCACCTTCAGGCAGAAGAAGAAGGGCCACAAGAGCAATGACGGGCTTCAGACGCAGCAGTCGTGGGTAGATGCCTGGCAGACGACCACTGATTCCATTTTGCAGGGGGCACGGCCTTACGATGAAGGGACTTACGACACGTACTTGGAGTGGTACGTATGGCACATGTGGGCGAGATTGACAGGCACCCCCCTGGCCCGACATGCAGATCCTAGCCACGCTGAACACTTGGACTTGGGGTTGGACCCGCACCGTACAGCACGCCGTGACGATTTAGTACGTTGAGCACGTAGTAGATTAACCACCCTCTGAAATAGGGTTAACTAACAAAATTTTGTTTGTTCGGTAACCATGCAGCTGGACCATTTGCAAAGCGTTGTGGAACGCGGCCATTGGGCAGTCAAGCGGGGTACGAACAACACAGTTGAATGCCTTTTTGCGGTCATGAAGATGATTGTTGAAGATGTTAAGCAGGTTGTTCATAGCATGAGCTGTGGAAGGCCCACCGATGTTGACTTGAGGCATCGGACGGAGCATCGTCGCGTACCCTCACCCCCTCCATCTTCCCGTCTGAGCGAGTCGACCCGGCGGCGCAGCGCGGACGGCCGATCGTCCGCGCAATTGCCACGCAGGGACTCTACGCTGATGCCTTCGTCGTCACGGAGGGACTCCACATTGATTCCGTCATACAATAGTTAGTACGACTTACTGTAGATAGTTCAAGATACAGCAAACAACGTTAAAACTCACCTGTAAACTCAATAAGTCCGGTTGGTCTTCACCGCGAAACTCGTGATAGCTTGCTTGGAGGCAGGCTTGTGTGGGAAATGTTGCCCCATGAGCAGGGTGTCCGCATCGAAGGCCCATAAAGACTCGTGCTCCTGGGCCAAAACAAGGGAAGAGGCCGCTTGCTAATCCAACCGACTTGGAACATAGTCCGTGTCGGTCGAAACAATGCCACCGACGATCCCACCCTCATCGTCGGCTTCGTCATCGCTGGATTGTGAGTCAAAGTCGTCCTCATCTTCGGTGGCAGTGCCCTCGGACATGCCATCGATAACCTCGTGATAATCAACACAAGCACCCCGCCATTTATCCACACCTTCATTCGGTTGGAAACTACCAGAATCTCCATCAACTGGAGCATCCTGCCAAACAACGTCTGGCGCTCTCGAGACCTCTCTCATCGTCAACAAACCGAAGAGGGGGACAAGAGCGTCGCTGCCCCCTTCAACGGCGCCCCCCAGAGGATTGAGCAGGATAAACAAAATGGACATACACCATGGGTCGTGATAGATCGGAGCGTGAGGATTGCTAACGATCTCTATGTACTGTGCCCACATGGCATTGCCAGTCACCTTTGCCAGGCCCCACAACATCTGCCCGTGTGGTGGGACCATGGTGGCCGTGACTGCCTCCATTACTATCTTGTTTCTGGCGACGTGCCTATTGAACAACTGCCAAATTCACTATCGTAGCATGAGCAAATTGACGTGTGCCAAGTTGGGAACGTTTAGCAAGGCGCGCTGGCAGCTGGACAAATCAACTCCGTCTAGACCGGTATGCACGTTACCATGGAACACGTATAATGTCTCCATTTCTGACGAAAATAAGACAATATTTCAACCAAAACACAGCATAAAAACCATACGTACGTTGCTAAAATGAACTTACCGTTACGACGTTACCGACTCTTAACCTCAGACATGGAATACTGCAAATTCAAACATACATCGCATTAGTAACGACTTCGCCAAATGGTGCCAACAAGGGGCAAACAAAAATGTTAAGTACGGGAGAGGGAGGCACCTCAGAAAGAGGGAGAGATTCTTGAGAGGGACGATCGACCAAGTGCGAAAATTTCCTAACTGAGACCTGAGGCTTCTGAACAATGTGTTGGAAATATGCCATAGAGGCAATCATAGAGATGATTATATTTCATTATGTTCATAATATTGGATAATATGTTATCTTGTTCCTAGAATAATATTGTTAATATTTATTATCAAGTATGTGACTTGATCGTGAAACTCTATATTTTTACGATAATTATTCTTATACAATCCTCGGTCGGAAACATATGAGGACACACATGAATAGACTAGCATATGTATTGGTTGATGACTATGTTTCACGGGTCATGGATATGGAGATATCAAACCAATAATATGGACACATGTTAGAGAACATGATGTTGGATTAGACCCACCTTGAGACACTATTGAGATTGTTATGATTCTATGTGTCGTTAGTTGGTCTCAAGCAATGTTGATGTATAATCCTTAGACCGAGATCAAGATGGTTTCCTACATATGTAATAGCACTCTTAGGGGTTGCCAAACGCTACAATCGTGAATCGGGTAGTTATAAAGGTAGCTTTGGGTATGCTATGAAACATGCAGAGGAATGTGATTGGTCGGATATGGGATTTGCCCTCCTAACATAATAGGAGAGATGTCTCGGGCCCTCGTTGTGGTCGGATAAAGAAAGTGCATGACCATGCCACTAGTAGTCGGGTGTTCACCACGTGAAGTAATCCGACACTCGACGAGAAAGTATTGAATGATCCATGGATGACACACCATCTCACCCGGAGTTCAACCGCACATCATGAGGCAAAGAGAGTATGCACGTAGTAGGTCGCTTAGTTCGATTCTGAATGATCGGGTCGATGGAGATACGAGTTGGTCGAGATCGGTCGAACGTAATCACAGAGTGGTCGTAACTCGGTCGTAAGGAGTTACGAATCGTCGTGACCAAATACGAATCGTCGATAGAGATAGGACCGGTCGTAAGTGATGAGGACTCGGTCATAGATCATATTGCATTAAGGTTCGTCCGATATAATTTGTGTGTATTCGGGAAATCGTTATGTTCTGCTAAGAGCCGCTACGACTCGTGATCGGAAAAACAATTACGCATGAACCTATAGGGTCACACACTTAACGGGTTGGAACAAACCAGTATGAATACGATTCGACAAACGTGTTCAGATAGGATCCGTCACGAGCACTATATAAGGAGATGCATGAGGCTGTTGGGAGGGGTGCGTGAATCACCACCGAAACCCTAGCCGCCATCTTCCTGAAAACTCTACCCTGCGACTTGGTGCTAGCACACCTGCGCATGGTTGTTCCTTCCCTGGACGTGTGGATACCATAGAGGCGCTACTACGACTATTGCGCTTGAGAACGATCCGCGATCTTTACAAGGAAAATTGCGGCCAAGGCCAAAGAGGCCGGCGAGGAGTTCAACGCCGAGCTAGCAAGGAAGGGAAAATGGCCCCGGTCCACGCAGTAGGTCATAGTCCCCCGTCCTACCCGCCATGTTTTTTACTATCCCCTAAAGGCATGTATACTTACATGGTCCGGATACTTATGTCGCAGTGTACCATAATAGTAGCGAGGATGACTAAAGCAATTAGCCGAACTATCATGCCATGTGACTACGTAACGATTTACCTCATGACTCTAATGTACTACGTTACGTGTCTCGGCTAAGCCATCAAAGCAAGCCTATATTGCAAGTATGTCTCTTCTAGTGGAATCCCAGAAAGAACCATTCGCACCGACATTGAATCCTCCATGTTTTAGGGCATCTTCATAATCACAACGAGCGTTCTCAGCCCGTTTAATCATATTTTGTGTAAGCTTCATAAAGTACTTCATCGACTGCCTGGCTATATATACGTTCGGACGACTTCATCGAGGAGAGACTCCAATAGTACTGGTGCATTTTTTATCCCACTTTTAAAAGACAACAAGTGTTTCAGTAGACAAAGTTTGCTTGGACGACATCTTCAAAGTTATATCTCGTCTGATATGCTTATCAATCATCCTTTCTCCGAACGAATAAAATTATATAAAAATTACAGAAGCAACAACGCTATGATGGGAGGCTCCACAAAAAGTTTCGTAATTTTCTAAACTCATTTGCTATATTTTGAAATTACTACAAATAGCGTTGAAACCGCGACGAAACCCTGATTTCGGAAAAAAGGAAATCCTAATTTACAAACCTCGGTGCCCTTATTTCTTAATGAAAGTTTTTTTTTTTACAAATCTCAGTGCCGATATTTTTTATGAATAAAATAAAGTGCCTCACCTCGGCCGCAGGCAGATCCTGTCGCCTGCTAGAGTGGGCAGATCGCCTCCGCCTCCCAGTACCCGAGAGAGCACTATGCAGAGACTAATTTTACAAATTATGACGAAAGAAGGTTATTTTTAAAATTAAAAATAGCTACAGGGCTACAAATACAAAAATTTCCGAATACAACTTGAGCTCTTAAATGACATTTACTATCTTTATTGAGAGAGAGAAGGCATATACTATCTTTTTTTACGAGGAGAAGACATATAGCACTATCTAAAGAAGTGTTTTGGCATTCAAAATTGGTGAAATTGTATACCTGTCGTTTAAAAACTTGTCAATTCGAGGTATGCACATCTTTATATCGGCAAATCCTCACTAATTCCTTTTAAATTACCCCGCAAATTTCCTTTCCATACCAAAAAATAAAAAAAAACAGAGCTCGATAGAAATTACCGCTTGCCCCGCGAAGTCCAAAACTCCCCAGTTCACAGTTCCCACCCTCCACGAGAGTTGAAGGAGAGAGCAAAGGAAAGCGAACGCCGCGACGCGATGCTGTACGTCGTGGGGCTCGGCCTCGGCGACGAGCGCGACATCACTGTGCGGGGGCTCGACGTCGTCCGCCGCTGCGCCAAGGTCTACATGGAGGCCTACACCTCCCTCCTCTCCCTCGGCCTCGACCCCTCCGCGCTCGCCAACCTCGTGCGTCTCTTGGTCGCTCGCCACCTGTTCGTGCAAATGCCCGTGTGGCTGGCTCGATGCCGTCGCTCACGCCTCGTTGCTTTTCCCCGCGCAGGAGAAGCTGTACGGGAAGGAGATCACGGTCGCCGACCGCGAGATGGTGGAAGAGCGCGCGGACCAGGTGCTGCGCGAGGCAGCCGACGCGGACGTCGCCTTCCTCGTCGTCGGCGACCCGTTCGGGTAATGATTGCTCTTGTTCGTTTCGCTGTTTGAGTTGGCTCTGCGAGAGCGTGCGCATACAGCATTCGCTTGCTCATTTATCACATGGAGGTTTGGATGCGTTGTCCGCGATTGTGTGCTCTTGCGGAGTCGTGACCGTGAACATGAGGATACCCATGGCAGTGCACTCACTTGTTCGTATGTGAACGTCCTTGTGTGGATTTATATGCATATTCTACTTTATGCGTACTTAGAGCATCTACAATAGTTTGTTTCTTAGCTTGTTACTAAGAGGAGAGAGTACTTAATCTAATAAAAAGAAATAAGTCTTCCAATTGATTGTTTCTTGAGCTTGTGTCTAAGACTTTAATTGCTACAAGTGTGTAATATTCTTGATGATCAATAATGAAGTACAACTTTGTGACCTACATGTTTTAGCTCATTTATCATATCAATTATGAAGTCGGGCTGCACAAATGATCTGGTGGATATTTTGCTTTAAGACGGTGGGACCCATAAAACGCGTTTTTAGGTAACAAGTAAGTCTCCAATAGAGTATTTGGTTGTTTCTTGTATCTTGGTATTAACAATTTGATAGTTTCTTCATCTAGAAACAACCTCATCTTCTCTCCTCCATATCACCTAAATGCTGATGTGACAACCCTTTAGTAACAGCTGACGTGGACTGTTGTAGATGCTCTTATGTGCACGCGTTCTTTTAAAAAAATATATGTTTGTGTGTCAGTTAAGTATTGGTAATGTAGTATAGTTGTGCATTGTCACTTACATTTCACAGGCCTCAATTCATTGCATGTCTGCGGGGTTTAAAATCTATTTTTGTCAAAAGGAAAAATACCATGTACCTCATGTCATTCTCCATCTGTACGCATTATGTGTATATATGTGCACATGTTTTAGTTGAGTCCACCTTTGTTCGAGTGGAAAAGTAGGCTCGCTTGTGTAGGCATGCATTTTGTTTTCCTGTTTGTGTGCATATATGCCATTGTGCATGCATGCAAGTCTGATTAGGGGCATGGACTCCACTCAGATGTGATTTTTTCGGGGGAAAAAGGGGAGATCCCCATTTTCCATTATTAGAAAACACTACGAACTGAGAGGCCACGCTGCCACATCTGAAAACACCACACCTCTCACTTAACTCTACCTTTATCAACTGCTACCCTATTACCAAAAAAGATGTCACTACAACCTGGCTACTCCTAACACAACCACCTAACTTTGTATCATCCAGCAATTATTCTTGTCCAAGACGACTAGCTTTCACCCAGATGTGATATCCATGCAGTGTTCTCAGCTTGTGTTAGTTCTTTAAGTTTTTATTTCTTCTGTATTTAATTCCAATGAGATTTGGGCAGGGCAACTACACACACTGATCTGGTTGTTCGTGCCAAGAACATGGGGGTAGAAGTGAAGGTAATCCACAATGCATCCGTCATGAATGCAATTGGAGTTTGCGGGTTGCAACTTTACCGCTATGGAGAGACCATCTCTATACCTTTCTTCACAGAGACATGGAGACCGGATAGTTTCTATGAGAAGATTCAGAACAATCGCCGGCTTGGGCTGCACACACTCTGCCTACTAGGTTCGTAATGCTTGCTTGACCTTTTCAAAATGGTGACATGTTTTCCAGTAAACATTTCCATAATACAATTGAATTTTGATTATTGTAAGTAGTAACGACAGATGCAATCAATGTTCAAAATATGTATAGATTGCAACACAATTAAGGTATAGTTCTGATGATTTGAGCATATAAAAATTGTTCTATATGAGAGTACTAGCCACTTGCTTTTCTTAGTCATTAGTTTTTTGTAATTTAGTGCAGCATCTACTGATCCTAAATTGTCAAACAAATGTTCGATCCTAAATTGTCAAACAAATGTTCGATCCTAAATTGTCAAACAAATGTTGTCAATGGTGATTTTTGTTGCATGCAACGCTTCAGATTTCTAGCCTAAGTTATTTGAACAACAAAAATCTTTTATCATCATGAGTTTTCAATATTACTGCTTGTACTATTATCACCTTGTCTGCTACTGCTAGTGGGCTTGGTTCAGTGTGTTAAATATAAAAAAGCTGGTCAATTCAATTATTTAATGCAGATATTCGTGTTAAGGAGCCAACACTCGAGTCCTTATGCAGGTAATTTCCTTTTTTTGTCTATGATATTCAGTAGCTCACAGTGCAGAATTACATTTATTATGATAATTAGCTATGTTCAATGTTCTGTGAAATGCAAGCAGCTCTTATTGGTTGTGCTTGTTATGCTGTTATTTAGGATAGATCTATCACTTGTCATTGGATTTAATTTGACTATTCACTTTCAGAGGAAAGAAAGTGTATGAACCACCGAGATTCATGACCGTGAACACTGCAATAAGTCAGCTTTTGGAGGTGGAGGAAGTGCACGGGGGATCTGGTATTCTCTAGCCTCTGAACTTATTTTCTCTAGCTAGCTTTCTTGAGAAAAGCTCTTCTCAAACAGGAGTAGCTGCCTATCCTGCATCGGCAAATATTGCATTTTTTGTACAGTGCTTTAAATGCTCTGTTTATCGTAGGCAATTGGGTCGTACTGTGAGAGTAACATTTAAAGATCATTTGTTTGCAGCATACGGCGCGGATTCACTATGCATAGGCGTAGCTCGCCTCGGAAGTGATGATCAGAAGATTGTTGCTGGTCCTATGAAAGAACTACTAGATGTTGATTTTGGTGCACCCCTTCACTGCCTTATCATAGTGGGAGAGACTCATCCTGTGGAACAAGAGATGCTAGAATTCTACATGATCAAGTAGCCGATCTACAGTGTTTCCATGTGAGTTTCACTCCTTGTGATTAAAAGGAAACCAAAATTTCTACATTTTTTTTTCATGTCTTTAACGTTGGATAAGTACTCATATTACATCTCCACATTATTTAATCAGGAACTTGTTGCCTTGATGCATGATCCCAATACGACGGCTTCTACCAGTGGTAGTTTACTGCTCGATCGGGCTCATGTGTAAGTCAAATCTGAGATCAACTTTATTTTATGCCCTTTACTGAATATTCTCGACGCGACTTGGGAACCTTGTTATTTACAATGTGTGGGTGCGTGTGTGCATGTGTTCATGTAAAATCAGCTTGAATATTGCCCATCAAGAAACGCATGTATTTGCTACAATTATATAAACTCATGAGTGAATTCGCTTGACCCGTGCTGTTTGTATTCTTCCATGTTCTATACGTACGTGTCACATGTCGTTTGCAGATTCATATTTCACTACTGCACAGCTCAATTTGAGAAGCCTTCCAGTCAAAAAAACATGAACAGACACGACGAGCAGGATTTTTTTTATCGCCAGACAAGGGACCAGAGATGCATCATTCGCTGCGTTACAAGCACTTTTCGTTTACCGTACAGGGGTGTACTGCTCCGTCTGCAACTGGTGCAGCGCGGCTTCAGAGCCGAAGCTATGGTGGCTCGGCGACCTCCGGGATCGGGACCTCGTCGGCGTCATGGGTCCCTTCACCCGTGGCGACCGCTGCGCGACCGGCGGTCCACTTCTGGACCGAGCAAAGACGATGTCGCTGGCGATGGAAGGAATCGGCGACAGCAGGCGGTCGGTGAACGGGAAGCATTGCTCCGAGTAAACGTCCGACGCGCCGGAGCGCTCCTTGGGCGTGCTCATCGACCGGAACTTGGCCTTGGCGGACGCCGTGGACGCCATGTACCCCGGGAACGGCGCCGGCGTGCACGCCGCCAGCGCGTCGTCGTCCCTCGCCGTCGCGCGCCTCGGCCGCACGAAGGACCGCCTGGCCGAGTAGCCGAGTTGCCTGTTGTCGTCGTCGTTCGGGTGCTGCGAGCCGAGGCTGACGAGGGAGTCCCTGGTGCGAAGGACCGGCGCTGGCGGCTGCTGGTGCTGGTGGGCGACGGCCCTGCACGGGGATTGGTGCGCCACGGGGATGTCCTTGTCGAACGGCCGCGATCCGACCCATTCCTCCAGCCAGCTCCACCTCTGGTTGAGCATCGCCAGCTCGTCCTTGGACATGGGCTGCCTCCTGATGCCAATCTTCTCCTAGATACCCACAACATCATGAGATGACGTCAGTATTCGATCTGTAAGCTAGGTAATACAAACACACACCGAAGTAATGGCTCGGTGTAGGGATGGCAATGGCCCTCATTTTCCGTTCCCGACGGAGAATTTATCCATTAGGAATCGGATTGTGATTATATGCTAATATGCAAATACAATTTCCCATCGGATGAAGTGGGGCTAAGGCCATTCACCTACTCCCTATCCCCACTACCCGTATATGCCCCGATAACCCTATGATATATGGACTACTACCCACTGCCGCACGGTTTAAATCTTTAAAGGTTTGTTTGTTTATTTGCTTGGGAGTTGGAACACTATCTTTAAAATATTATTGGAATTTTTTATTTAGAACACTGATAAGCACTCTTTAAATCATTTGGAACACTGATTCTATCATCTCTATATGTGTCTGTGTAGGAGAGGTTGAGGATCTAATTTTTGGGTTTGGGTCCCCGTAGAGCCCTAATAACCCGACAAGGACGGAGAACGGGGGAGAATAGCACCCCAAACCAGAGACAGAAACGAAGATTTTTCCTTCTCTCAGGACTGAAGATATTTCACCACTCTCCACTGAGAAATGACCCCGTTGCTGTTCCTAGCTGGGTAAGCCACACGCGCGGAGATGCTCTCGAGTCTGAAGAATCTCCCGCGAGGTGGTCGACCAACAGTCACCGACAAACCGGTCCAAGTTGAGCTGCATTGCGCGTGTGGCTGAGACCGAGACCCGTCTGTCAGTGACAGTTGGCGTGCACACTACTAGGCACACGTTAGTTGCAGTGCCCCTGAATTAGGGAGCACATGCTGCAATGTCAGCGAAGAGAGGAGGAGTCTGCGTACGTTCTGCAAGGAGGCGTACTGCAGCGCGCGCACGCGTTTCAAGGCGGCCTCCTCCCTGCTCCTCGTCATCGCGCCCATCTCATCCTTTGAGAAGACGCTGCCGTCCCACCCCTTGCTCAGCTGCTGCTGCTCCTGCAGACGCGAAAGAACAAGTAAGTATCCTCAGCGACGACGGGGTCAATCGTTTCCCCGACACTTCTGCATTCACCGGTGCAGTAACTTGCACGGCGATCGAAATATGCCAAGAAGACGCCCCAATGCAACTGATTGATGCAAATGTGTAGTGTAGTGTAGTGTAGACTACTGGCCACCCAACCGCATGCCGCCGAAATGCAACTGATTGGTGCCATTGTGTAGTGTAGATAGCAGCAGCAGACACAAAGACCAACAGACTCAAGAATCGCCCACATGCGTGCATGTACCACTGCCAATCAGAGGATGGCGAGAAGACACATCGACATGACGCGCCGAGTCACCTCTGTTGCCAACTTTTAGCCCACAAGCACCGCATGTGCGTCCCAAATCATTCGCACGTTCGTCGGTCCTTTTTTTTGGTCATCCCGGCTGACGAAAACCGCCTGAAGAACTCACCGATAAACCCGCGTGTAGCGCGGCGGCGTACAGGTCCCGTCCTCTCCTGAGCAGGGCGTCCACGCCGCCGGCCGCCGCCGGCGGGTGGTCGGCGGCGCTCGCCCTGGCGCGCTGCCGGGCCTGGATGTTCATCAGGGACTCCAGGCCCCGCAGCGTCGCCGCCGTCTGTCGCCGCACCGCCTGCCCGCGGATCAGCGCCTGCAGCCTCACCAGGCCCTTGAGCGCGCGCAATGCCCTCCGCGCCTGCGTGACATGTGCATAGTATTGTAAGCTCTTCGAGCAATAAAGCCAACTTTTGGTTGGTGTTTACGATCTGATATGCCAATTTTTAGCAGCGCCAACACAGCACGGCGCAAGAAAAAACATTTTGGTCACGTATCGAATTGGATGCCAAATCCATTGGCATCTGGCTGTTAATTGCCATACACACAAGGCCATTTCGTCGTATAGACATCTATCTGGCTAGCCGATTACTGACGCCCAAAATTATGTGCCAACAAATTTGGACCAAGGAACTGATTGAAGACGGCCAAAATGTACAAGGGAGCTAAATTGTGATCGTCTACCAAACTTTTGGTTAATCCGCGTTACCATTTTGTTGCCTACCACGCCTACACGACGACAGGATGCAATGCTCACTTACGAGGTATCCACGGTAAACTGATTGGATCGCAACGGCGGCCAGTTCTTGGTTGGACGGTGGGGGATGCGCCGTCGCCAATGCCGGCTGCCCGGTGAGGCAGACCACCTCGGCGGCCGCATGGGCGGCTGCGACGGCCGCCTCCGCGGCCGCCGCGATGGCGAGGGCAACCGCCATCGCGTGCTTGCTCTGGTCGTCCTCCGCCTGCCTGATCTGATCCGTCACCGGCTCCGGCGGCGCCGGAGCCGGCAGGGCGAACGACTTCTTGAGCTTCCCAACCAGCCATCTCTTGCTCTTAACCTTCCGAACAAGATTCATTCGTCAGCTTTGTGGATCAATGAGTTGTGCAAAGATTATCAAGATCGCGTAAAGAAGTGCAAACCTTTTCTGGTTTCTGTTTCTGCTTGGGTTCGGAGATGAAGAGCCTCTTGATGCGCTCAAACCAGCCCCTCTTCGTCCTCTCCATGTCGCTGTGTGGTTACAACTCTACTCTCTACTGAAGAATATCTGGAGCAAGAAACGTATCACCATTACCAGAAATGTAAAGAATAATCAAGAATTGGTTGTTCATATGTCTCACTCGTAAGATCTACGGAAATGTTGACAAAAAGTGTAACAGGACGGCACTTTGCTGTTAACACAAGGCACTGTCAGTGTCTGTGCAAATGAAGAAATAGGGAAGGAAAAAAACAAAATCAAAACCAAAACAAGAGGATTGCATTGGATTTAGGATTGCCGTTGCCTTGTCAGTAATCTCAAGTTTATCCATTTTTAATCATGCAGTGGGTGTCATTTCTAGGTTAAGCACTGGTTAGTGGAGTGCTTTCTTGTCCTGTCTTGTCTAGAGCTAATTCAAGATAGAAATAAAACCAAAACACCAACCGGGATGCCCAGAACGGGAAATCAATTTCAGAAGCAGGATTTCGATGCGACAATTTAGAACAAAACTGTTCTCCGCAGAATGTGAGATTTCACTTCAAACCATTAAATGGCAATTGAACGGGAGTACCATAAACAAACAATCAGACATAAGAGACTTACTCCAATTTCATCTGAACTACTAGCTCTGAAATGAAACCACAATGGAAGAAGGAACAAGGGGGGAAAAGAGATGGAAAAACACAGATGAAGAACTCTCCCTGGGAACAAAAAGAAGTTGAAATTGAAGTGCTGATATGAGAATACCTCGTAGGGGAATGGTAGGGGACTCTCAGACTGAGTGATCCAAGGACCCCTCAGTCTCAGCAGCTTCTTGTGGAGCTGATGGCACAGACAGGAGGCTCATGTAGACAAATCATGCTCATGCTTACCATATGAGGGAACCAAATTCCAGTGGGAGGCCAGCAGGTCGTGCTCACCATCTGAGAGAAGAGAACCCCACATGAGAACAGAGCTCTCTCCCCCTCCCTCCCCCCAATTTATATAAGATGGCACATTTGCTAAGAGCCCTTCACATTTTGCAAGGTGTGAAGCGCCCTTCACCTTCTTCCATCTTTGCTTACATCATGACCCCTCACCTTCATGCGAGCCTGCCGCTTTGCCGAGTTGTTGACTGTGAGAAAGAAGATTAGAATACATATTAATAGGCTTATATATTTTTCTGTTGTGAAAAAAACCAAAGATTTCTACGTGCTATTTTACACAAACCATCGGGTCACTGGTCGGCCGGTGGGTCAACAGTTGGATTATACGTTTTATTAAAATATATTTTAGTATGCACATCATATAAAAAATACATATGTGAACATAAAATGTTAACCCTGTACAAATATACAGTTTTAATTACATTTAACATAGCACAAAACGGTTAAAATGTTCTACTTTTGTTAATTTATTACGGTATCTTGAAGACGAAGCTAAGCAGAGAATAGAGAGGAGTTACCAGCCGGAATGAGGGAGTGAGAAAGATGATTTTTTTTTATGCGTAGCTGCTAATTTCACAATGGGATTCCTACTAAAACTCTAGCAACACTCAAAGTATAAACATGTCCTTCAGTTTTATTTTAAAAAACTCTTTCATTTGAGGGGTTTCTACTCTAATAGCCTCATGAGCAAAACCCGACAGGGTCAAGCAAAACCGGCTAGGTCAACCGGGTCAACGAAATCCCTGTCGGGTTTTTTCCAGATCAATTATATCTCTGGTCTTGTAAGTGTGACTGGCCCAATAAAACATCTGGGTTTAGGTTTTTTTAGGCTCAACCACCGGACTTATCCGGATTTTATAACCATGGTACAAACAAACCGGTGCCCACTTAAGATATATATAAAAAAAGAAAAGCTGAAAGAAAAGGGGCTCCCTGGCAAACGCAGGGCTGTAAGGCATGAAAGTCGCTGTGGGCGCACTGGCACTTCACCGAGCGCTGCCTGAAGATCTGATCAAAAGCCAAAAAAAAAACACCTGCTCTCGGTCTCGGACACCATCCAGGGCTCAGTCCCAAGCACATGCCTCTCGACACTGCCGGATGCAGCGAGCATTGCAACATCTTGTAGCTAGCGCTGCTCTTTTACAGAGATTTCGTGATATTCAGTGGCACCGTGTCTTCCCACCGTGTAGCCGATCGTAAGCATCGATTTGCCATCAGACGGTATGCGCGCAATGAGAAATCATCACATGAGTGTAAGTCTATGAACCCTAAAAGCACATTTGTTCAATTGATGGCAAGGAGGAGTACCCATTTGACTTGTTTTCCACAGGACAAAGTTGGACCTTCAGATCCAATCCAATCCACCAAGGCACCAAGGGTGCATGTAAAGGCAGGCAATAATGCCAGCAACCATGAGGCAGGCATCAGAGAAAGACCGGAGGAAGAGGCAAATGAACCGTATGATCAGCCTTTCATACACGCAAGCCTATGTCTATCTGAGCCATTATTGAAACTTGTTAACATGGAGAAAAGAAATAAAGAGACAGGCTCTCCATTTAGCTCAGAGATGCCAAGCGATTTTTTTTAAACAATACATTTTTTAAAATAAAATTACAGAAATAAATATCCGTTTAATAAAAGGAAAAATTGGCTACATGGCACTCTAAATTTGCGTCCTTTGCAAATGGACATCCAAAAACGTGTTTCGGCAGAACACACTGTACAAACGTGTAATTTTACCGTAGGACATCGAGACGACTATTTTATTATTTCCGGGTCAGAGAGGAAAGAGAAAGAATGTGAATTGTCTATTTTACCCTTTCTCTTTTTGCTCCTTCTGCTCTCCTCTTCTTCTTCTCCTTTCTTCCTCTTCTATCCTCTTATCTTCCCAGTATGGCTCCTCATGAGCGCTGCGGTCACAGATGCGTCTACTTCCTGTCCGTCAACGGCAGCAAGTGCTTCGACGCCGACGTCCTCGCCGCCTTCGAGGCCGCCATCCACGACGGCGTGCACGTCATCTCGACGTCCGTGGGCGGCGACCCAAACAACTACCTCGAGGACGGCGTCGCCATCGGGTCGCTCCACGCCATCAAGGCCGGCGTCACCGTCGTCTGCTCCACCAGCAACTTCGGCCCGGACCCCGGCATGGTCACCAACGTCGCGCCCTGGATCCTGACCGTTGCCGTGAGCACCACGGACAGGGCGTCCCGGCCTACGCCGTCTTCAACCACACGAGGGAAGAAGGCCGTGCACATCAACTAGCGCTCCTGGCCTACCTCAACTCCACCAAGTAAGCCACTCTTGTTGCAAAAGAAAGGACTTCATTTTTGTATGAATCTCTCATCAAGAACTTGATGTCGTACATGGTGAATATAAAATCCTTCCCTGGATTCGTAGTCGGACGTCACAGCACGCGAGGGTGAGCGTGATTGCGGCGTGGAGCGGCGCGGTGGCGCCCACGGACTGCCCGTTCAACCGGCGCTGCGTCCATGTCGTGCCCGCACGTCTCCGACCTCGCCGGCCTCATCAAGACCCTCCACCCCGACTGGAGTCCCACCACGATTAAGTCGGCGATCATGACGACCGGTGAGCTCAGAAGTCTCAACGAGTGGCCGTGCGTTGCCGGCACTGACGATGCCGAGCGCTAGCTGACGACGGATTGTTAATTCTTGGCGCAGCAATTTTTAGATAATGGAAGAGAAAACCCTCCTGGCCTCTGCATCAAAGATGCACACAGCCTAGTTTATTACAAAATTACAAGTTCAAAAATATCCAAAAAGTTGACAGTGGCTCGAAGCCTTACAACCAAAAGACTACTGAAGTTTAAATTTAGTCATTACAGATCCTGTGACTAAACCGCCACCCATGGTTGTTGAAAATTTGCTTCGCCACATATTCCAACCTGGCACTTCCACTCATCAAGTGCTCCTTCTGGGCTGGTTTTTGCATACTTGCCCAAGCTCTCATCCATTGCCCACTCAGAAAGATAATCTGCAATGGATTAGTAATAATCTTTTTATCAAAAACTGCATCATTCCGACATAACCAAATAGACCAACATAAGGCACTGGCTCCCACAAGGAGTTGTGATTTTAAAGTTTGTGGAATACCGGTTAACCAATTCCCAAACATATTGGCCATATTCACAGGAGGGGATAAATTGAACGCACATTGAACAACCCACTAAGTAAGCCGTGTAAATGGACAATCAATAAAAGGTGTCAATTGTTTCCTCTGTAATACGTAAACAACACTTTTTACTTCCTCCAATTTCTTTTGTCTGATTATCCTTAGTTAAGACTACCCCTCTTTTGAGATACCAAAGAAAGATTTTCACTTTTAAAGGAATTTTAAGTAACCAAATTAAATTACTATTGGGGGCTCTATAACTTCCAATAAGTGCTGTATAAAAAGATTGTACCGAAAATAATCCGGACTTATTCAAATTCCATCTAAAAACATCTTTTTGAGAACTCAATTGTAAATTGGCAATTCTCAAAATTAACTCATTCCAAGCCTGTAACTTAGGCCCAACAATAGGTCGACGAAAAGAAATATTTAGAGGAGCCGAACTCATAATCTTTGCTATTGTGTCGTCCTTTTTCCTCACCACATGGTAAAGGATGGGATATTGACTTTTTAGAGGAGAATCTCCTAACCAAATATCTTCCCAGAATCTAGTTTGTTTTCCATTTTCAACCTGGAATGATCCAAAGCGAAATTTTTTTTCTTGAACTTTCATTAAACTTGACCAAAAGTGGGAAGTCCCAGGTTTGTTAATCACCTGTGAAAGGCTCTTCTCACCCAAATATTTCCTAGTTAGCAAAGTTTACCAAACCCCTTCTTCATTAAGCAACTTAAAAAGCCATTTCCCCAATAAACTCTTGTTTTTTTTGTCTAAGTTCTGAATTCCTAGACCGCCTTGTTCTTTGGGAGTACAAACTAAACTCCATTTAGCAAGCCTATATTTCCTTTTCTGACTATCACTCTGCCAAAAAAATCTAGATCTATAAAAATCTAGTCTTTTGAGAACTTCCCTTGGGATCTCAAAAAAAGACATCATAAACATAGGTAGGCTACTTAGCACTGAGTTAATAAGCACGAAGCGTCCACCAATGTATATATTTTTCCTTTCCAACTCTTGAAGTTTCCTTTCAACTCTATCTTCAACCCTTTCCAATCACTATTCCTTAATCTTCGATAGTGAATTGGAATACCTAAATACCTAAAAGGAAAGACACCCCTTTCGCAACCAAATAAATGAGTATACTGCTGTTCAGCTTCTTTGGCTTTGCCAAAACAAAATATTTCACTCTTATGAAAGTTAATCTTTAAATCTGATAATTGTTCAAAGACACACAGAAGAAGTTTGAGATTTTTTGCTTGCTCTATGTCATTATTCAAAAAAAGAATAGTGTCATCAGCATATTGTAATATTGACAATCCATCACCAATCAAATGAGGAACTACTCCCGATAAAAGACCTTCTTCCTTAGCTCTTGAAATAAAGATGGCTAGCATGTCCGCCACAAAGTTAAAAAGAATTGGGGGCATAGGGTCTCCTTGTCTAAGACCTTTCTTAGTTTGAAAGAAAGGTCCTAAGTCATCATTAACTTTTATTCCAACACTCCCTCCTATAACTAGACTTTCCACCCGGCAACACCATTTAGCTGAAAATCCTTTCATCCTCAAAGTTTGGAGTAAAAACGACCATTTCACTTTGTCGTAAGCTTTTTCAAAATCAAGCTTGAGAACAATCCCATCCAACTTTTCTTTATGAAGTTCATGAATGGTTTCATGAAGAATAACAACTCCATCAAGTATGTATCTCCCTTGCATAAATGCAGTCTGTGATGTTCTAACAATCTTCTGCGCTACATTATTAATTCTATTAGTGATTACTTTGGAAAACACTTTGAAACTAACATTCAGAAGACAAATAGGTCTATACTGCTGGATTTGTTTAACTTCCGCTTTTTTGGGAATTAGTGTAATAATCCCAAAATTTAGGCTAAAAAGAGGCATAGAGCAATTATGCAAATCATGGAACATAGCCATCATATCATTTTTAATAACTTCCCAAAACACCTGATAAAACTCAGCAGGGAAGCCATCTGGCCTAGGTGCTTTGTTATGTTCTATTTGAAAAATTGCTTCTTTCACCTCCTTCTCATTAAAAGGCATTGTAAGTAAAATGTTATCAGTATCAGAAACTTGAGGTATATCATTCCTGAAACCATCGATTATGGATACCTGATTATCTTCGGAAGGTCCAAAAAGACCTTTGTAGTAATTGGTGATATACTTTTTAATTGTACATCACCTCAATTATCCCTCATTCTGCTCGAAAAAAAATTCTTTTGTCGCCTATATTTACCATTTGCGATCAAATGATAGAATCGTGTATTCCTATCTCCTCCAAAAAATTTCACTTTGGACCTTTGGTACCATTTAATCTCTTCTTCTCTTAAAAGATGTACCAATCTCTCATTAGCTAATCTTTTAAGATCAAGGTCCTCATTAGATAAAC
Source organism: Phyllostachys edulis (assembly GCA_036346405.1). Lineage (NCBI taxonomy): Eukaryota > Viridiplantae > Streptophyta > Magnoliopsida > Poales > Poaceae > Phyllostachys > Phyllostachys edulis. Next base: position 72,119,956 of record CM070550.1, read on the forward strand.
TCGAAATCTCAGCTTTTTTATCTAGGTCGTCTATTATCAAGTTAAGTGCTATCTTTTCTTTTTTATAAGTCCCACTGCAATTTTTAGCCCAACCACGAAGGTATTGTCTAAGAGATCTAATTTTCCATTGCCAAATTTGTAAAGCACTTCGACCTTTATTTTCCATTTTCCAAACCTCATTCACCATCTCCCTAAATCCTTCTCTACACAACCAACCTAATTCAAATTTAAATAAAGGCTGATTCCCTCTAAGAGAGGCTGCTCCCGTATTTAAAAGCAACGACGTGTGATCGGACAGAGACCGTTCAAGAGCATTGACTGTGACCAAAGGAAATTTTTGCTCCCAGTCTGTACTCATTAAAACTCTATCCAACTTTTTAAAGGTTGGATTATTTAACGAATTAGCCCAAGTATACCGTCTTCCAGATAAATCTATTTCCCGTAAATCCAAGTTATTAATGATGGCATTAAATAAAAAAGGCCATCTAGAATCAAAATTATCCTTATTTTTTTCGCCCGAATGCCTAATGATATTAAAATCACCCCAACTAAAATGGGAAGTGATTCTTTACTACAAACTTGAACCAATTCATTGAGGAACTTTTCCTTAAATTGAGCTTGAGCTGCGCCGTAAACAGCTACAAGAACCCATTGAAAATCATCTTCTCTATTTTTAAGGTGAAACTTAACATAGAAATCGCCAGCATCAATAGAACTAATATCATAAACCTGAGGGTCTACCCCTAAAAGGATACCCCCCGACCGACCTTGTGGTGGAGAAAAATGCCACAAAAAGTCCCGACCACCACAAAGATGGTTAAGATTAGAAACCTAAAAATCATGCTAATAGCTTTCAAGAATAGCCACAAAGTCTAAATGTTGCTCCTTAACCACCTCACAAATAAACCAATGTTTAGCCAAGTCTCCTGCACCTCTGCTATTCCAAAAGAGACCTTTCATTTTAAGCTGTAATTTGATTGGCTTATTAAAAGATCTTTTACCTTTCTTCTTTCCTGAGCTAGACAACCTCTTTTTATTTGTTACTAGTGTAAAATGGGAGTCATCTTCTGCTAACGTATCTCCATGTAAATCACTACACAAATTATTAAGGGATGATATATCAATGTAATCCTGGTTCTCATCCTCCAAAACTTGACTGTCTACAATTTCTTTATTTTTTTGTCTTGCTAACTCAAGGTTCTGGATATTTTTAACTAAGCTAGCAATCTCTAAGTTATTACCTCCTAAGGAAATTCCAATGCTAGAAACTTTTTCAATAATTTGCTCATCTGAAAAAGACAAAATTGAAAATTTATTACTAGGCTTACTTGGATCCAATTCGAGGTTACGAAGTCTTGCACGCCGTCTGACCTTCTCGAGTCGAGTCCTCATCACCCACCTTTGTCTTTTGATGCGTTCACTCTGCCTAGGCTCCACCACATTAATTCCAGTTGGACTTGCACTTGTCGTCACCTTGTTGTGTTTTATGTTCTCCTTAATGCACTGAAAAACCACCTCATCCTCCTTCTCGCTACCATCGTAGTCTTCAACTCACTTGTCGCGAGCCATGACTTCATTGCCTCCTTGTTGCTTAATGCCTCCGCCTCAATAGCCAGCGATGGCCCGCGCCATTTGATTCAGATTCACTTTGTCGGCTCACCATCCACTTGATCCTGGACTCCTCTGTTCAGCTCTGTCCTAACCCGTCCCAAATTAAACAAGATCCATCGGAGGTGCTACTCTCGTCTCGGCGCCCGAGTTTGAACCACTTTGGTAATGTCGGTGCTTAGTGACTAGCATTTCCAATCGACCGACCTTTAACTCAATTGGTTCCACCTCGAGTTAGTCACCGCAGACCTTGGCATCCTTGCTCAACATCAATCTCTCTCGACTCAACAAATCCTCAATCGACCCATTCGGTTCCTTTATGACCCGATCACCACCACCATGGTGTCTCAGCTTGTGCTAATACAAAAGAGTCGATGAATCTTCTCCCAAAACAGAATGCAACACAAAACTCCTTGGCAATCTACCACCGATTGAATCCCCGCTTGATCGGTCCACCTTCAGAACTCAAAGCTCAAGCACTTCACTCGATTCAACAACCTCAACCATTGCATGGCCAAACGGTTCTCCCTCTTTAACTCAGCTCAAGGTGACAGCCCTCCAATCCAACCGTATCGTCCTCCACTGATCTGTTTTGTCTATGACCGGACTCATCGTCTCGATCATTTAAGACGGACATCTTAATCTCATGAGCCCCCATCTTGACCTCCTTTCTAGATGCCCTCGGCGTAACCCAGATGGTATCTGAAGCTACCATACCCAAAGTATTCCCCTTAAAGTTAGATGACTCCTTACCCTTACGGCTCTCAGGCTCATGAGTATTATTATCCAAATTATTCTTAGGCCTCTTAGACTCCCTGTCCTCCATCTCAATATCTTTACCCTTGTCTTGATTATCTCCTTCCTCATGATCATCACCACGATCGACTACTTCACAACCGCATCCATCACAAGATCTTCAATATTGAAAAAATGTCGAAATAACTTCACCAACCACAATCTCCACACTAGGAGGTATGGCATCAACATCCAAAGACCCCTACCAAAGATATGAACCATATCATTCTTACGCACTTTTTCCATGTCCACCAAAAGCAATACCAATGATCGAACCTATTGCACAAAGGCTCGAGAAAATCACGTATTTCCAAAGGCACTCCCAAGACCTGAACCCAAACTTTCTGTAAGTGGTATTTAGGAGCAGGTCTCGGATTCCATTCCACAAATTGTAACACCACCTTATGTTCCTTCACATTGATGTCACCAATAGCCACCATACGAAGCAATTCCAGTCTATTTGGGAAATGAACCAAAAACTCCTTTTCCCCCCGAGTCTCCACCTGAGGATGCCAATTCAATGGAATTAGCCTTCTCAGCTCTGCAATTAGCGTGCCTTGGGACATCGGCTCTCCAATTATCCGAACCAGCTCAGTCTTATTGAATTCTTTCCTCATCTTCTTCGTCCCAGATACTAGAATTTGATAAAATCCCAATCCATCAGCTCCAAATCCACATAAATTGGCAATAGGATGCGGTATCAACATCAATGGACACTTATTTGCCAAGTGGTCATTGCCCTCACAAATATCACATAATAAAATGACTTTGCAATTAGCAATTCCATGACCCTTCTCTTTGCATCGAAAGCACACCATATGAGACACATCACCAAAGATACCGTTGTTAACCCAGATATTGCCCGTCCGCCACGCCTCAGCCTTGCCGCCCGATCCCTCCCACGTCCATTGATTGACGCCCGAAGCTGACGCTGATCGAGGAGATTGCCGCCAGAGCCAACAACAGGGAAGACTCCACGCCCCTCAAAAGCACCTTCGCCTCCTTGGTCGACCGCTAGTACCTCATTGCCAGAGACTTGGCCGGATCCTCCTGTGTCCTGGCCTTGCCCACCGCCGCCACCAGCAGAAACATTGCCTTGGATATGCCCAGAGACTTGGCGCAGCAATGGAGCTGGACACCGAGCGGAAGCCCATCCTGAACTCCTCCTTCGCGGCGGCGACGCCCTTCAGCTACGGCGCCGGCCACGTCTTCCCTCACCGCGCGCTGGACCCGGGGCTCGTCTACAACATGTCCCCTGCTGACTACCTTGACTTCCTCTACGCACTCGGGTACAACATGACGGCAATGGAGCTCTTCAACGAGGCGCCGTACCAGTTCCCCGGTGAGCCCCACAACATCCAGGACCTCAACTACCTGCCCATCAGATGGGAATGGGAATGGGAAAATTGGGAAGAGAAGAGGATAGAAGAGGAAGAGAGAGAAGAAAGGGGAAGAAGAAGAGGAGATCCGGAGAAAGATGCGAAAGGGCAAAATAGATAATTTGCATGCTTTCTCTCTCCTATCTGACTCGGAAATAATAAAATAGTCGTTTCAATGTCCTACGGCACAATTACATGTTTTTACAGTGTGCTCTGGCGAAATCATGTTTTTGGATGTCCATCAAAGGACACGAATTTGGAGTGTCCTATAGCCAATTTTTCCTTAATAAAATTACAAAAATAGGTTTATATTGCCATTTCAAATGACGAAATGACCATATCGTCATTTGGATTGACGACAGGACCCATGTCGCCCACCGAATAGTATATTAAATGCCTATGTCACCATTTGGAATGACGATTTGCCTAAATTTCAGGCAAACCGTCATTCCAAATGGCAACAGATACCCCGCAGTTTCTTGTCGGCATTTGGAATGGTGACAGAATCTCTTCTATAAAAAGCCCAAAAATTCAGCTGAAATTCACTTTTCATACGGAAAAGGAGAAAAAGAGGAGGGAAGGGAGAGGAGAGGGGAGGACAGGAGCTAGCGAAGTGCTGTTCGTCCGGTCGCCCACCTTGTAGGTAATTTTTTTGTGTAACTGAATGGATTAGATAGTTTTAGATGTGTGGTTATGTAGTGCAGTATATTATAGTACATCATTTTAGGTGTGTATAGTTTAGTTTTAGATATGTGGTTAATTGTATAAATCTTGTTTATAGTGCAGTACGTGGATATGTCGGACGCAGTCAATTTCAAAATTTACTACGGTCAAGGGACTATTTTGTATGGCCCTGAGGGGGTTTATTTGCATTTATTTCCAATTGGTGATCGTCAACCTAACAAAACCAGAGCAACACACATGGGACGCTGTGGTGCGGTGGTTATATTACACCTTCAAGTTGGACCACGCTCTGCACGATCTAAAATTGAGCTACGTTGCCACCCGACACCACACGGCACACATTGGGAGTTAGTGCAGCTGAAAAGAACGAGGTTGTGGCAGTCATACCTAAGCATGGTGAGGGAGCGCGGGTGGGATTTGGTCCTTCTGTCCTAGGCATATGTTAAAGCTTCGTCTGCATATGCGGCAAAACAAAGGGCAGTTGGTGGTGGTGCCGAAGAAGTTGAGGACTCCAGTCACAGCGCGACACACAAAACGGTCGAAGGTCGGGGAGTTGCTGATGTCGCCGATGAAGACGGGGTCGTAGAAGCTCCTTTGGTTTGAAAAGCTAGTGGGATTGCAGATGAAGGTGAGGAGATTGAAGCCCTAGTTGAAAGGATGGCGCTCGAAGACCGGGACTACGAGGCATTATCGGAAGATGAAGGTTCAGATGATGAGGATGGTGGAGAACAGTAGACGATTCCATCTGAGTGGAACACATACCAATTCAACAACCTCGTCATGGACGAAGGATCCCGTGTACCATGGGAGTACCACCAGAATGAGGTGAGGCAAGGGGCCATGTACAAATGCAAGGAGGTGGTGCAGGAAGCCGTGAAATTTTGGGCCTTGTCGCTGCGGGCGAACATTCACGGTAGTGAAGTCAAACCCTAAGTGCTACAACAGTGGGATGCCCTTGGCGAGTGTATGCATTCCAGCTTAAGTGGGACACCTATTGAAAATGTTCTATAGTAATCCCTCACAAATGTGTCGTCTTTGAATCAATGCAATCCCACAAGAACCTGTCATTAGGCTTCATTGCGAATGTCATGTACGACGAGATCGTGAATAACCTGGATTTCGAGCCACGACCAATCATTCGGGCTATAGAATCAAGGTTTCAGTACGCAATCAGTTATGGTAAGACGTAGAAGACAAAGCAGAAGGCATTGGAAGCAAGGTTTGGTATGTTCAAGGACTCATACCACAACCTGTCCGGTCAACTCCGAGTCATACATGACAGAAATCTCAGTATTCATGTCGACATTCAAGATTCTACACATCTGCAATTCGCTATGAAGAGGGTATTGAAGTGAACATTCTTCTCCTTTGGTGTATGCATCAATGCATTATGATATTGCCGTCCATTCTTGTACATGGATGGCACATTCCTGACTAGAAAGTACAAATGGTAGACACTTACTACAATTGCGATGGATGGGAACAACCAGGTTCTTCTCGTGGCGTTTGCCTTCGTCAAAAGTGAGAACACAGACAATCGGTTGTGGTTTCTAAGAAACGTGAAGGTTTCTACTGTTCGGGCCGTCCTAACATATGTGCCATACATGATCGGCACGCTGCCCTGTTGAGTGCAATAACTTAGTTACAACAAGGGGAACACGAGCCACTTCCATTGGTGGATCTACAGAGTAGGTTGTGCATGAGACACATGAGTACAAACTTTTACAAGCAGTTTCATAACAAGAACTTAATGAAGCTTTTCAAGTGGCTGTGCAACCAGAACCAGCAGAGAATGTTCGATGCATTTTGGAAAACTCTAGATAAGCGGACGAGGACACATAGAAGGGAGGAAGCGAAGAAGCCCGCCATAAGCATTGAAAATCTCCCCGAGTCATTGCCCCAATTACCCACAGATGGTCCCGTGTAACAAGGAAGACCATCAGGAAAGTGAAACGCTTCTCAGACTGGATTGAGCACGAGGCTAAGGTGAAGTGGTCATTACTACATGACAAGGATGGTTCCCCATATGGTGTCATAAAGAATCTAGCTAAGGTGTACAATTGGGTCATACGTGGCGCGAGGTGCCTCTCTTTGGTTGGTATTGTGGAGGCAGTTATGCATGATACCACAAAATACTTTGTAGACCGAAGCAATATTGCTTTGCTCTCCATGGCAAAGGACAGAGTACTGTACTCCGCCATGATCACCAAGTACATAGAGGAGGAGAAGAGCAAGAAGGGTGAGATTCACAAGATATTCAAGATGGGCACAAAGGAGCTTTGTTTCGAGATACTTTGCAGGGAGAAAGGACACCGCTGGACGAACCATGAGAGGATCATCCATAAGTGCACGCTTAGTCTTTTTCATTGCATATGCACTTGCAACAAGCCACTTCTTCTGCATAGGTCATGCTCACATGTGATGGCCGCATGTTCGACGTTGACGCAACATCCTAGCCTTTCGGAATATTTCACTAAGGAAGAGATTATACTAACATGGAGTGCAGAGCTGTATGGTTACGACGTGGTTGGCCATTTCACCAGCCATCCTACCTGGGAGCAGTAGGTATGGGCCGTTGACATTGATAGGCTAAAGGAGATGGTTGGCCGGTGGTAGAGACGTCGTACAAAGAAGTGCTCTATTTGCAGGGAGTTCGGGCATACATTCAAGTATTGCCATGTGAGAAATGAACAACATGAAGGAGAGGTCGGCTGTCCAGACGACGCCGCATGACCTCACCTGACCACCCAGTCGAGGCGGGCACCGTGGAGGTCGACAACGCGGATGTGGAGGTGGCGGCCACGGGGATGGTTTACCTTATTGAATTTTGTTTACTATCATTGTGATTTGTTGAAGAATCTAGACCTATCATTATGTGTTAATGGAGTATTTTGGTGATAAATAACAAATCTATTTGTGAGACTAACACTTCTATTGTTATACCTATTATTTAGTCTCAGTTGGATAAAAAAGGTGAAAATCATGGAGGTATGCATTCGACATTATATTCTTATATATTGTTGTATTCCTCGGATCCAAAATATAGGTTGAACTCCACCAAAACTTTAACTTGAATATGTGCATACGTTTTTATTACACATTCGTGTATGCACACATTTAGGGGGAGTTCACTCTATGTTTTGTGGTTTCATTAGTATTGATCCATATTTCTTTATCCACATATATTTGGGATCTCTACGTTGAAACATGTCCATTGAGTATATAAAAACTTGTGTAGTTCATATATACTCATATTATTTTATATTCAATTATTTGCAATTGTGTTGTGGGACTAATGTGTGTGCTAAGATGTGTTCAAGGCTTAGTCCCGGAGTTTGAATGATAGCATGAAAAGGAAAGGCAAAGATGATAAAAGATTGACATGGCTCAAGACAAAGGATTCATGCATTGCATTTCGAAAAGCTTTTGGAAGAATTTCAGTGAAAATCGGTAGTACCGGAGTTATTTTGGTGGAACTACCGCAGAGCAGTACAACCGCATATTCTGAGTGAAACTACCGCACACCGGAAGTTCCGAAGATTATTTGGCGGTACATATTTTTCAGAAAGCATGTTTTGGGAGTTTTGTTCTCCCTTGAAGATCGGTATGACCGCATGTCTTAAGCGGTACTACCGCTTTGCGGTAGGACTAGTATTTACATGGTGGTATGTAATTTGCAGAGAAGGTGTTTTTCTTGATTCTTAAATCTCTAGAAATTAGTAGTACTGCACATGAGAAAACGGTACGACCGGAGAGCGGTATTACCGGATTCTAGTTGGCGGTAGTACCGCACCTTTCCGCGATGGCTTATTTAGAAGCATTTATTGCAGATATATCTTTATAATTAATGTTAATCATTGTGGGACTAACATTTTTCATGAGTTGGATGAATAGGTTATGTTCCAGGGTATGGAGACTTCGGATGGCATCATGAGTTGATCATCATCAAGTCAAAGTTCAAGAACAGGATGCATCATGTGTTGATTCATATCAAGATCTCGAAAAGGAGATGATCATGAGTTGATCATCAAGTCCAGAGAAGACTCATCATGTGTTAATGGAGGTCAAGTAAAGGATGCATCATGGGTTGATGCGTGTCAAGACGATGACCCGGACTTGAAGTGAAGATGTGCATCATCAACCTTCAAGAAGATGCTCAAGGCAAAGGTATAACTAGCTAGGGCTGAGGATGCGTTCCTAGTCTTTTACCGGTCTTGGTGTTTGGTTGGAAGACCGGATTGCTAGTATAGGTTGCCGTACTATTAAGAGGGGTCTTGTCTAGTAGTTTGAGTCTCATCATGTGTTGATTTCTCAATCTCGCTTGCTCTAGCTCACCTTGGTATGATGCTATTATTTGCAAATGTGTTTTGCAAATAGTCGAGACTCATGTATTTAATCCTTGTAGCATGTGACTACTTTGCAAATGTGTTTTGCAAATGGTTGAAGTCCATATACCTACTCCTTGTGGCATGATCCAAGTTTGTAAATGTGTTTTACAAATTGTTGGGATTCATGTATTTTCCCTTGGCATGGTCTAAGATTGTTTATTGCTATTTCTTTGAACTTAAACCATGGTAGTGGATCTTGGAGTTGTGCTTTTTGATTTTATAAAATATTTTTGAGATCAATCAAACTGATGAGTTGTGTAGCCCTCTGAATAAGCTTTCCATAGAGTCCAAGATCACTCAATCCCGACATCGGAGTCAAAAGTTATGACCGTTTTTAAAGTGTCACATGTGCTGAAATCGAGGCGGATGACCGCAGCTTGAAAGCCAGTGGCCCGACCGCCATATGCTCATGGACCGACCGCTCTTATAAGGCCGGTCAACTTTTTCCAGATGGTGAGTTTTTCGTTTTTCTTCCACCCGGAAGGCCCGGACTGACCGGGGGTCTGGTCAGACCGGACCCTGTGAGGGCGGACTGACCGGGAATTGCATGTAACAGCTATTTTTATAGCCGTTGCATTGTAGCCTGGATTGACCGGCCCTATGCCTGCGGTCTAATCGGGTTTCCCCCATCTTCGGCAGATTCTCTTCCAACGGCTAGTTTTTGTGTGTGGGGGTATAAATACTCACCTTGGAGGGTTGGAGGGTAACTCTTGGCATCTCATTTCATTCTATTGAGCTAGTGTGAGCCTCTTCTCAATTGTGCATGTGTTGCACCTTGTGAGCAAAGGAAGAGACTCTAGTTGCATGTGTTGCAACTAGAATAGGATTGAGCGTCCAATTGTGCATGTGTTGCACTTGGTGAGAGTCAAGCAAGGGGTTTGGCTTATTACTCTTGGTGTTTACCGACACCTAGACGGCGTGGAGACGTTGTGGTCCAGTGATCTTCTCAAGAAGCTTGTGAGAAGGTCTGGCGTGTTGTGAGTGGTTTAGTGCTCGCCATCTTCGGAGTGAAGGAAGAGCAACCCCGAGTGGATCGAGGGGTTGGTTCAAGTTGTGAGCCGGTCCAAGTGGTTGGACTTACCTCGGAGGTGTTGGCTCAAGTTGTGGAGTCAATCCAACGTAGTTGGGCTTACCTCAATGTGGATTAGGGGAGACCAGCAAGTCTCCGGTCACCACGGTAAAACATCATCATGTCATCGTGGTTTGCCTTCTTGTGCTTTACGTTGTGCAATTTACATTCCTTGTATTAAACTGCTTACTTGTATGTGTTTGATTGTTTTCATTGTCAATAGTCTTATATTATTGATGCACTTAGTCAAGACTAGATGATTTAGGTTTTAATTGTGAAAAACCGATTTGATTTGCAATTCTGCATTAGAAATCGGTTTTAGCCAAAGAAGTTTTTAAAACCGCCTATTCACCCCCCTCTAGTCGGCCTCCTCGATCTTACATTTGTCGAACAACTATGTGATGACGCGTGTCCTACTTAGTTATGTTGTCCAATGTATTGATGTTATATCGTGTGTCGAATAATTGTGCGCAACCTATGTACTACCGCTAATTACAAAGCTTGTTTGCAGTATGCTTAATATTGTTTATTATTACTTATGTTTTTGTTTCTTATTATAAATAATGTAAGCACTTAATTTCATGTTTATGTTTACCGTTAATTTTAATTTTTTGTGCAATTTTTTTTCAAGTTCTGTCACCATTTGGAATGACGACAGGAATGTGTTGCCAATTCAAATGGTGACTTACATCTCTGTCGCCCTTCCAAATGGCTACAGGGATATTTAATATTGTTTGGTTGAAGGCGGGATCACAGTAATCATGTTACCAATCCAAATGGCGATATGATCATTTCGCCATTTCAAATGACGATAAAAGCTCATTTTTGTAATTTTATTAAACGAACATTTATTTTTGTAGTTCTATTAAAAATGTGTTATTTTAAAAAAATCGATGACATGCTAGTGATGCCACAACATTGCACCTCCCATGAGCTCACTGTAGATCTTGGATTGTGCATGCAAATAGCAAAGCAAGACTGGAGGGGTTGGAAGAGGAAAAGGGAACAGTGGCACTGCATAATGTGACCAGTGTTATGTGCCGCCCTGCTGATTTGCGTTACTGCAACTTTGGGCAGTAGGTTTCACGTATAAGGCCAAGAAAGTACTTGCAGTGAATTACTGTAGTAAGACTGTTGTGGTTGGTCTCATAGTTCCTAACGGATTCTCTGCGATAAATGCGGAGTGTAAAAACAATGTTTCACGTATAAGGCCAAGAGAGTACTTGCAGCAAATTATTGTAGTACTACTGTTGCGGTTGGCCTCATAATTCCCAACGCTGTATCGAGAGAAGCAATAAAGAGGATCCCCATCCGCCTAAAAAGGACTTGCAGCTAGCACAACCAAAGATCCAAAAGCTGTTACTGGGACAAATCCGCTCGGAGGCCAGTACCAGTAACCGACCGGTTACTGGAAATCCCGGGAAAAAAAACCGTTCGTTTTTAAGAAACTAAATTTTGAACCGGGGTTTTTCAAAACCAGTAACCGAACTGTTGCGGTTGGCCTCATAATTCCTAACGTCAGATTGAGAGAAGTCAGAATGTTTCAAAATTTCAATTTCAGAGAAAATTTAAAATTATTTATTTTTGTGGAAATTCGAAATTTTTAAAACTTTTCCCTAATTAGTTAAAGCTAAAATAAATTTAATCGCAAAATCTATTATCAAGTTTAAGTTGGAAATAATTTTATTAAGTCTAAAATGACTCTAAGAATTTATGTGAATTTTTCTAGAATTATTGGAAGTATTTTGCTATATTCTAAAGCTAAAATGAATTAATCTGAATTTTAAAATGGAAAACCAATTAAAAATCCTAAACAGTGTTGGGCCGAGCTTAGGCCCATTTACCACCTCCTGCAGCGCTCGCTCTCCCAACTCAAGAACCGTCCGATATGCATCGACGGCCCTCACGCTGAACACGCCTCACGGTTGCTCACGCACCTTGGATCGAAATCCAACCACCCGCTCGTCGTTTTCCTCCTTTCTTCTCTAGCGCTTCGCGTGCACCGCCGCCATTGCCGCCGCCGTGAAGCTCTTAAACGCGCCATTTACGCCTCCTTACTTCAGCGCGATCGTGCGCATTCAAACCCACGTTTCTCTCGCTTCACTTCGCCTTTTCCCTCTCTTTAACCCTCTTTAACCTCCACTTCGCCGCCATTGAAGCCGCACACGATCTCCGTCTCCTCTTTGCCGGCCCCTATAAAGGAGCCTCGGGCGCCTCCATCTCCATGACAACGCCGCCGCTCACTCACTCCCTTCGCTCTCACCTTGTGGAATTTGGAGATTTCTCACCGCGGCCAAGTTTACATCTTCTTCAATTCCGGCGTCTCGTCGTCGCCAGATCCTCATCTCCGCCACCAACACCTCGCGGCGTCATTGCGATCACGGTGCGCTCACCCATTTTGCCCAAGACCTCCAGATCACCTTCTCCGCCGACACACCGTCTGCCGCCGCTAAACCTCAACTCCGACGAGCCTCCGGTCACGCGCCGCTAAATTGGTAAGCATCGTGTTCGGCGTCTCCCTCTCTCGATAAGCGCCCTCGCGCCCTCGCCATGGCGCGTAGCGCCGGCGAGGTGGTCGCCGAGCCTCACGGGACTCGGCCTCGTGGCTCAGCCACCTCGGCGCCAACAGGCGCCACCTCACCAGTCCGACGTGGCGGCCAGCGTGACGGCCACGTCACCTCCCACGCCAACTCGGCGCCACCTCCGAGCCCTAAGGCTCAGTGGACTTGGTCCATGTGAGCCATGTCAATGACATGTAGGCCCTTTGTCGAAAAATTAATTCAAATTCATTTAAATCCGGAAAATCATCGCTGACGTCATCATGCGCAATAATTAGAATTTCCTTTAGGAGAATAATTCGAGAAAATTGTTTAAATAACATATTTGGTTTAAAATTTGTAAAATTCATAACTTTTGCATTATAACTCCAAATTAGATGATTCAAGTTGCTAAAATTTTAGAAAATTATTGTCTAACTAAATAAAATATAATTATTCAACTTGGAGTTCAGTTTTGTTTTGTTTTAGAATTTAGAATTCATTTAAATCTCAAATTTAGGTTAAAATTTGTAAAATTCATAATAATTGAATCCTAACTCCAAATTTAGTGAAACAAATTTCTAAAATTTTATAATTTGATTATTTAGCTCAATAAAACAAAGTTATTATATTTAGACTTGGTTTATTTTGTATTTTTGAGTTTTATTTGAATTCTATTTGATTTGACTTATTTTCACGTTTAGACTTGACGATTAGAAATTTGATACTTCTCAAGACTTAGATTTTCGGTCTGCAACGAAGGCAAGTTATACTTTGACCATTTTGCCCTATTATTTTAAAGTTAATTAAATTCAGTTTTTAAATTATTAAATGCATGCATAATTTTATTCAAGTATTTCAAATTCTGTTTAAATAATTAGTTATTCCTATTATCCTTGTATGCCAAATTTTGGATGTTGCCATGTCATTCCTTTGTCACTTTAGATAAATTATTATGTTTAATAATCAAATGCTTCGCAAATACTTAGACCATGATTTATGTTTTTGGGAGAATTTTAGCCAACTCAATAAAATTTGTTTGAAAATTAAAACTATGGTATTGTTTTACCATAGAGAATTTGTAAAGATGGTTTTATAGAAATAAAATCAAAAGGGTTTGGACTTGGGCGAAAAGGATGAATGGTGGGTGCAGTTTATGCACCTGCTTAGTCTGGTTAAGATTAAGACCGTGGTTTAAATTGAATGACGCCCAAGTCAATTGAGGACCGGTCTTTGAGCGTATTTTGTTATGCCTTATCGTACAACCACATGTCCTGTATAGGGGGACTGGCTTAATAATTTGTAATACCTCTTAGTTATTTGTGCTATGTTGTATGTATGGGTGTCGGGTGCAGACAGCTTTTCCCATCTAGCGCAAGAGGGGTTTTGGAGGACGATCATCCAATGGAAACGAAACCTTAGCGAACACGAGTACTTTGAGGTAGAACATTGTAACGACCTTGTGATGTTTGCTCACACACGCCTTAGGAAGCGTGGATTGGCCGACACAAAGAGTATAATATCTCGTGTGGGTAAAGTTGTACAAACTCTGCAGAGTAGAAACTATTGAATAACCGTCATGATCATGGACATGCTAGCAAAGCCACTCGAGTTAGTTTTGTTTTTGGTTTTAAAAGTGATTTCAACAGATAATTTCGGGATGGATAGTCACGTGGGAAAATTAGGCGGGTAGCCATTGTGATTGGAGGATATCCATCATCTTTTATGGAGGTTATCCACAATAAACTATTGTCATTTAAAATGGTGATTTAGATTATTGTATGAAATGGCTTTGTAATCTAATATGATTATTTAAATTAAAAGCTAGCGCTTTACGCATAAAATAACCTTGCCATTATCCTTTGTCTACCTTATGCATGCATATCAATTCCATATTGGGTGTAACTTGCGAGCACGGTAGTAGTGCTCACTCTTCTTTGAATAATCTTTATTCAGAGAAGATATCTACCAGACGGTGAGGATCTTGGCGCTTAGGTCAGGCCCTGCGATTTATTGCTGTGGCGAATCGTTGGGTCTACTACTATTTTTCGCTTCATTGTGTTTTACTTTATTTGGCCTCGGGCCCTTTGTAATAAACTCGAATAAATATTAATAAAATGTGTGATATATTTTGATTATCACTTTTGTTTGATTGTGTACATTAGCTATCTGGACTAATGTATGAACACGAGAATTCGGGATCCTTCGCTCCGGGTTCGATGAAGCAATAAAGAGGATCCCCATCCGTCTAAAAGGACTTCATACTAGCACAACCAAAGAACCAAAAGTCATTCTTTGGGACAAATCCGCTCGTGAAGATGTCGATAACCGCATCGTTCTTTGAAATTCGAACAAAACCGCCGCTTTTAAGAAACTAAATTTTGAACTGGGGTTTTCAAAACCGATGCTTAGGACCTATTCTGGTCAAAACCGAAAAACACATTAAAAAACCGATTTTTTTTGAATTAGAAAGTATTTAATGAAGTGCATATTTAGCTCATACAATACATAATCTAGCATATATATCTTATATTTAGTTCATACAATACGTAATCTAGCATATTTAACTCATAAGAAGTGCAAACCGGCCAAAAACAATAGTCCAAGCATATTTAACTTATATAATATGTAATCTAGCATAAAATAGGTTTAAACTAACCTAGAAAGTGCATTATGAAATTTAAATTTAAAATTATTTTTTTGGCAGATTACTGTTCACTCTGTAGCCACGAGGAAATCCGGTTAAACGACCGGGATTTTTCTCTGAGCACAACTACCTCATTTTGTACCTTCTCGGAAAGCAAGCTGCAATGCCTGCAGAGATCAGGTGAATTGATGAGACATTGTCGTTTTGGCACCTACTGACAGCAGCACATTAGTACAGTCAGATCAATACTGATTATTAACCAGATGGAGCCGCTTCATAAACAAGCCGTACCTTATCCCCAATGCAGTAGTAAACTGCAAGCAAGCAGCTCACTGTGCTGATATGTCCTCTACACATGTTAAGACGTAAGACCTGCATCTGCATCAACGTGCGAGCGAGCATATGACAACACCTCACAAACATCCTCAGAAAAAAAGTTGCAGCAATCTTGCAGGGCTGCTCTGGCTAGCCACTGGTTAGTTGTTTATGTGCACAAATTAAACGGACTAAGCTAGACTTGCAGTCCCTGCCAAAGATTCTGCCAGCCAAATTATATAATCCAGCAGTGGTTGATCAGTGCAGTGAAGTGAAGTGGATAAATCGGTTCGAGTCTGTTGACTGAGCTAAGCTGGGAAAATTCTACTCTGCATTGAGATCTTAACCGCATCAGGTAGGAACAGTAATTTTTCCCAGTTTTTAACCGTTTGGCGCCCAACAGCGTACGATGGCTGTGCAGCTCCGTCCACTGAATCCCGCGAGCGGAAACGGGAAACCCATCGAGAACTGCACGCTCTGCATCTTCTGGTACTAGTAAACCGGATGAAATCGCTGCCTTCGCGTGAGTCCCGTACGTTAAGTCCTCCTATTGCCTGCGTCCGCGTGTGCATCCGATCTGCTTCTTTGCGGTGAACGTCCCGTACGTTACGTCCCTGCTGTGTGCCACGCAGGAGTCCTTCGATCGGTTTCGTCGCCCTCGGTGCTGTTTACTGTTTCTGATCTTTTTCCTGCGCCTTGTTCACACGGGAACTTTTTTTATTAATTAAACTTTTTTTGAATTTTATTTTAAAGTTAACCATCGACACACTTTATTTCTAATTCTGACCCTTTTAATCATGCAACGGGTGATGACGTGACAAAATAACACTGTCATGCGCAAGGATAAACCTTCAAAATAGCACTTTTTGTTACGCCACTGGTTGTGGCGTGATCAAATAACACTGCCACGCCACTTCCAGTGGTGTGAGAAGAGTTTGACTAGAAATGGGCTGGTGTGTGTGAGACCCCGACGTTTATTCGGCTCATAATACTTAGTCATCCAATTGACCCTAGTATTATCAACCAAATAAACCCGGTCTCGAGAGATGTATACTTCCCAGAAATGCAGTATACATACCTCACAACAAAAGAATGTATCAATTCCATACAACACATAGTACATAAGCAACAAACCAGAAGTTAATATTAATAAGGATAGGTTATTACAAAAGAGGGCCTTCGCCAAATAACAACAAAACTACAAAGATACACAATGAAGCAAAAGTGCCATAAAGATGGCCCAAAATAAGAGCCAACCAAGATGTGCCTTTAGCCCACAAGGCAACCGATCGGACCGCCAAGCTAGTCGCTCTCCCAACCACCAAGACAAATCACAAAAGTAAAGCCCTTTGGGCTCTACCTCCTCTGCAACAAAGTTGTTAAGCAAAGCAAATGAGTACAATAAATTGTTTATTGTACTCGCAAGACCGACGTAAGATAACGAACTATAAATTAGCTATATGCAAGCTTTCTTTAAGTGGATGAGGCTTTGGACTCATTTTAGCACAAAGCAAGTTTTCATTTGCAATAATATAGTAGATTGAAAGCAATTTGACAAAGCATTTTTAATTGTTGAAATAACAACGAGATAAATAACAAGGTAACAACAACAAGAACAACCTGGAAGTGACCAACCCAAGTCACCACAACAATAGCATGAACTCCCCGTTCATACCAACCATGTAAGTTTTAATTAAAGGTTGTAGTCTAGTCTTGAACGACCTTACCAAGCATGTCCATAACCTAGGGCGAGGCTATTGGAATAGTTTTATCCTGCGCAGGTGTACCACTGCACCCACACGTCGACCGCCTTTCCATTAGGCACACTACCTTTGGTATGCTGAAGACGCTAAGTCCTCTGAGACATTTCCAATGGACAATGCTAATTAAGTCGCACAACCCACGGGAGAAGGAGACATCACACAACCTTCCCGGAAGCTAATGCTCCTCCCACATCACACACACATTTTATCTTTAAAAACACACCAACCGAAGCGACCCCAATTAACACCGCCCAAAGTACTTAGTCAAGAGGGTTCCATATGCCCTCGTGTGGTTAGCACGCAAAATCGCTTGGCTTAGTGACCCAAGTACTCGGTCCTTAGGGACCCGGGCATACCACCACATCCAAAAACCGCACCATCCATCCAATATGCCCAAGTCTAAATCAATCTTTTATTTTCAGGTTTTGATTTTACAATTAATCAAAGCACAAGTCTTTGGACATATAGGAGTAATAATCGGTTTGAGTGATCAAGACCATCGACTAAGTCGATGATCGCCCATTTCTACCAAAAACTAAGCATGTCTAAGCAATTTAAATCGAAACTACTAAGTGATAGGAGCTCATCCAACGAGCTCCCACCACCACAGAAATAACCTAGGCTCATGGTAGTAGAGGATAAACAATTCCTACAGATTATGCAACTATAGGCTTGCTAGCGACATTTAACACAAAGTAGCATGCATACATAGAAGTAAAACGATATATTAAGCTTTAAAGTAATGGGACAATGATGGAAATGATCAAACTGCTTGCCTTGTTGTTGCTGTTCAATTTGTTGCAGAGGGTCACTCTGGGATCACCACAAATGTCGAAACCTAACGGAAAGGCGAGAAAGAACCGATAAGAACGACGAAAAACAACAAAGACAGCACAACAAACGAACTCCAAATTCTCTGAATTTTCTACAGCAACAAGAGGGTGATTTTAGGGAATATTGCAATAAGAACCAATTGATTTGGATTCTCAATGCAAAAGTTATGAGCAAAACAATTCTGCTCAAATTTCTAAAATACCAAACCGCACTATTCATTAATTTAATTATGAGGCAACATTTTCTAGAACAGAAGTGAAGCTGAAATTTTTACTGTAAAACCAGCACCTCATGAGATGAATAACACAATTGAGTTCATCTCATTTGGAGCTATATTGCACTTTCTATAATTTTTCAAAAACAAGAACTTGAACAAAATTATAATGCACAAGTCCTCATTTTTATAACAGCAACAAGCTCAAAACTAATTTTCACAGTGAGTTCATTATTAGAGGAAACCAACAGAGTTGGTCTCACTCAAAAATAATCTCTGAGCATTAGTTTTGTATTTTACAAGTTAAGCATTGATTTAAGTGTATATTTTTAAGTTGGTTTTAAAATCTAATGGCAAACTGTGCTCTGGAGTTGAACTCAACTTACAATCATTTTTGGATTAAAGTCAAGTCCAAGACAGAGCCAACATACTTTGAATGACCTCATTTGGATTAAAAATGAAAAAGATATGGAATTCTAAAGTTTATACCTTATTCTATTTATAATTAAGACTTTACCGGAATTCCTAAGAAAATTCACAAGGACATGGGAGGTCGTGAGCCACAGATCACAGATCTAACGGCTCGAGACCTCCCGGAGAACAACACACACGCCAAGACGTGAGGTCCAGAGGTCTGGACCTCCTAATGCATACGCGCGAGGTGTGGGGAGGTCGTGGCCGTAGATGGGAAATCCAACGGACCACAACATGGAAAGGAGGTCCTAACGGACCAGATCTAAAGGGAGGTCCTCAACGGTTGGGATGTCCTCGAGGAGGTCCCAGCGGAGGTCCTCAACGTCCACTGAACCTCTAGGGAGGTGCAGGCGCTACGATGCGCAAGGGAGGTCTTGAGCGCTCCAGATCTCCACGGGAGGTCTGACGTCCTGCACCCAGCAAGCCTGCACGCGCTGGACAAGGCAAAAATGCGCGGGACCACGAGGAGGTCCGCGCATAAGCGATCTTAAATGCACGCACAAGGGTGGATTAAAGGCGCTTAAGACGCCAATGATCGCGAGATTGAGCAATGATTAGCGCAATCAAAGCCGAGGATCTCTGTCCTAAAACGACAACGACAGCTGCTAAGCGTCCGGCAAAAATCCCGAAGTTCAAAGATTTGGTTCTCGCCGTGATGTAGACCTCGCCATGACCTCTAATGGTACCACCGAGTGCACAATAACGTTGCACACTCGGTGGACCTCCTCTCAACGGCGGCGGCGGCTTGAACGCCATGAGCCGAGAGAGGCAAATTGACCAAAGACGGGCCAAACACCGAAAAGCAAAATGAAGCTCACACGACATTCAAGCTTGTGCCAAGAAAGCTCCGCAAAATCATTCAGCGGTGCCAGCAACTAAGGACTACGGAGGAGTACAGGAGGTCCTAAGGTCTTTGAGGTCGTGGAGGTGATGACTGAGTTGGGGAAGACAATGAAGCTTCACACCCAAGGCTCGGCTCCAGCTCTAGCTTTGTCCACCTCTGAAAAAGGCCCAAACAAATTTGGTTGGGGCATGGTCCCAGAGGAAAGGCACAAATGGAAGCAAGGAGAGGAGAAGAAATCTCCATGACCCTTGCCCACCAAGGAGCTTCAACTCCAACAATGGCGGCCAAGGAAGGTTTGATGGTTTAGAGTTCCCAAGCCCGGAGAGCGAGCAAGGAACAATGGCGTGTAAAAGAAGACAAAGGCATAGTGGGGTGGTTTTATCCTTAGGGCAAAGGAGGTCTTAGACCACCGCTAAGCTCATGGTGAGCTTGGCCCATGGCGTGGTCTATGACATTTGACAAGATGGTATGTTGACACAATGGCGGGCTTGAGCCGACTAGAGGCGAAAAAGTCGACTGCATTAAATGCGGGTCAAGAAAGAGTCATATAACGTATCCCATGCAGACACGCATTAAATACACCGCCGAGCTCGCGGGCTGTCGGAGGAAGGAGAAGAACAGGGGAGGTCTTCGACCGTTGGATAAGACCATGGGGAGGTCCTAACCATCGGATCCCATTTTTGAACCGTTACGCCTAAATGACCGGGAGGAGGTCCCACCACACGATCAAGGATGGGAGGTCGTGGCCTCCGATTTCCTTAATGTGTAAGCGCCACGAGGAAAATAGGACAGAGGTCCAAAGCGTTGGATCTCCATCCAGCAGTCTTGGACCTCTGTGAGGTCTTAACTGCACGAACATAAGACATGAGGGGAGGTCATGGCCTTTGGATTAAAATCCAAGGGCACACAACCAAGGAGGTCTGAGGCTTTGCGTGAAGTGCGGGAGGTCAAGACCTTTGGATTTTGATCCAACGGTGGTGATCAAAACAGGGAGGTCTGAGCCTCGCACGTGGCGCAAAGTAGGTCTTGAGCTTGCGCAACACACAAGGGAGGTCATGGCCATTAGATTTAGATCTAAGAACAACGACCTCACGTCTTGTGAAGGACCTAACCGTGATGTTTTTCGAGGAGGTCGTGGCCTTTGGATGTAAATCAGCACCGCGACCTCAAGTGAATGCAAAGGAGGTCGATAGTTAGATTAAGAGGAGGAGGTCGGGAGCGGTTGGATGTAAATCCAATGACTATGACCTCGCCAAGGTGGAAGGTGGTTTTGAGGTTTGATAACAAGGGTAGGTCGGGGCGGTTGGATCTTAATCCAAGGGCTATGACCGGACAAGGCGAGGAGGTCTTTGGGATTTAACACGGGAGGTCATGACCGTGGATCTTTGATCCAACGGTTACGACTGACGATGAAGAGAAAGCCTTTGCGATGTTGACCATGCGGAGGAGGTCTGGCGCCCACGTTGACCCGAGGAGGTCCACGCGGTCGAAGGACTTGAAGGGAGGTCTGGAGTGCGTTGGTTGAGGGAGGTCGTGGCCTTTGGATTGGATCCAACGGCCACGACCTCATCAAGGTGGGGAAGGAGGTCGAGATGGGGTTGGGTGGACCAAACTTTGCAAAGTGGCTAGCCCAAGGAACATGTAGGCTTTTAAATTTAGTTTTTAACAAATTAAACTTAGCGTAATTATTTGAGGTAGCAAATGAACTCCAAATTTGATGAAATTTTAACTGAGCTTCTTGACAATGAGATTAACCTTGCATAAAATTTCCAGAGGTTATTATGCAATGCATTTTTCTCGTGAAATTCGTTAAGGTTGTTTAAAGGATTGTTTTACCTCCAAAATTTATCAAACTAGTTTTACAACTTGTGATATTTTTCAGAGGGTCCTACATCGGTTTTGGGACCAAGGAAAATATATTCCAAATGTTTGGCACAAGATTTAGACAACTGGAAAATGAGTTTGACTTTTGAGTCAACAAGAGCTTTGTGTTTTTGGATTACACAACTCTTGGACAAGAATTACATAAGAGATTAGGGGTTTTCAAGATGTGAGAAAAAGTTTTAATTTCTACACATATAATTATACTTGAATAACCCTAATTATACAGTTGGGATGTTACAGTGTGACAGTATTATTTTGTCACGTTACGGGTGATAGCGTATTCAAAGAGGTCAAAATTGGAAATAAAATACGTCGAGGATTAACTTTAAAATAAAATTCAAAAAAAAGGTTAATGAATAAAAAAAAATTCTTCACACGGCAGGCTCGCTCTTTTCGAGAGCTTTTTCCCCCGCTGCGCCTGGTTGACGCGTACGTTTGCTGCTTCGGTTCACAGCCGGTGTGCGCCCCGCTTTTGCGTCTTCGGACATGGCCGTGGACCGGACGGAGCAAGCTAGGGAGGACCTCCGCCTAGATATGCGTGTCGCCCGTCCCGTCATTCGCGTTCTCCACGCTCTCTTCATCCGCATTTCTTCGGCTGTCGTCCTCTCTAGGCCTCCATTTCTTGATTCGCTTCTTCCTTTTCGTCGGCTCGTTCGCTTGCCTGCTACCTGCGCCGCCCGTCGTCCGCGTTCCCCGCACTGCCTTCCGCCGTCTTTTCTCCGGCATCCTCCTCTCTAAACATGGGTTTCTTTCGTCGCTTCTTCCTTTTCAGCAGTTCATCCTCGCCGCTGCTTCCTTCTCCGGATTCGTCGTTGTTCGTGCTAGAACAAACGCGCTTTAGCGGTTCCTCGTATATAATACGCCAGCAGTAATTCCACAGCTCGCTAATACACGCAGCCTACGCGTTGTAGGTGTATATATGCATTAGCTATATTAGCCTCTCTTTTTTTTTTTTTTTTTTAAAAAGACAACAATGTCACAGTAAACCAAAATCATTCATAGGACAGTACCATTTCCGTTACTGCACACTTGGAAAGCCTCAAGTACCGACCTGCCTTCACAGTGATGGACTGAAATTAGCAACTGGGTATTAGTAAACTAAAAAACTAATAAGAGATGGTATCCCAGCATTAGGGATGAAAACGGCTCCGATACTTGCCGACCGATCCGGGCTTATTCGGATCCATCTAGCGCCGGCTCGGATAATCTTTGGCTAGCGTCGGCTTGGAAACAAGCACGGCTAGTTTTTATTGGAAACGAATACGAATATGGTGTAACACTATCTGACGGCTACAGCTATGGCATCGGCTAGCCGGCCCTAGATATTGTTCGACTAGCCGGTCGCCGGTGAAGAAGATGAAGCAGAGTAGGTTGAGGTCGACGTCGGCGTAGAGGAGGAGGAGGAGGCCGAGGTCGCTGATGGAGAGGCTGAGCAGAGGGAGGAACAAGAGATGAAGAGGACAACAACGTCGTTCTCGACGACGGATCATCAATCAAGCTCATCATAGGAATGGCGAGGAGAGGAAGCATCGTCGTTGAGGTCGTCGTCGTCGGCCACGATGGAGGAGGCAGAGGGAGAGTTAGGGACGGCGACACTCGTTAGAGTGGGTGACCGCAGGTGGTGAACTGGTGGCAGCGGTGACCGGCGTGTGGCGGAGATGGGTGGATCGCCAGCGAGATGGCCCGGGTCGCTGGCGGCCGGAGGTGGAGAAGGAGGGAGGTAGAAGGGGATCAGGAAAACAAAAGGAAGCAGGCTCAATCTCTCCCAGTGGCGGCGCTAGGGTTAATAACTTGATCTGTTGTGACATTTGTTCATTTTGGCACTCCAAGTTCTTAGTAATGGCGAATAGGTCCTTCTGCATTGGAATACTTTATTTTGTGCCCTTGAAAGTTTCTGAATTCTTGCAAATCAGCCATTGCTGCATTGGAATCTTCTGATTTGGCCCTTCGAAACTCCGTTTTTGTCGCAATAAGGTCCCACGCTTCTTTCTTGACGTGTACAATTGTATGAAGATGTCTCGAAACACCGTTTTTGACGTGAATGAACCTCGATTGTACAAAGAGTTTAAGAAGTGTGCATCAGAATGTAATACATGGCCGAGAGATACATGGTTGTAAGATCAAGGATGACCGACTAGAGGAGCGGTGAATAGGAGGTTATAAAAATTCTTATGCTCTAATTGGCAATTTTAACAATTGTAATCTAATAAAAGAATTACTTATCACAAGTTCAAGAGCTATAATAAAAAAGCTATGGCAACACAAGAATATGTCAAAACTAAAAAACAATTCTAGTTAAACAATTCTACTCAATTAATTGCTAGACATGTAAATGCGGAAATGGTTAAGACAAAAGATAAACCACAAAGGAGACAAACGATATTTTTCCGTGGTATTGAAGACTTGCCGGTTTTCATTAATCCACGTTGAGGTAAGTCCAACCGAATTGGACCGGCTCCACGAATTAAGCCTCAATACTTCGATCACTTGAGTTGTTCTTCCTCCTCTCCAGATATGGTGAGCACAATACCACTTCACAATCCGTTGCCGGGACTCTTCACAATCTTCTTTGAAGAGTTCACCGCGCAAACTTCCTCCAATGCCGTCTAGATACCGGCAAGCACCAAGAGTAATAAACCAAGTGTTTGCTTGAGGAAATTCAAGTGCCAAGAAGATCAACTAATGATGCAATGCACTTGAATGCTCTCAACTACCTTAAAATGTGAATTCAAAGCAAATGAATAGAAGAGAGATCACTAAGAGCTCAAGTGTATTCAATATGCTCAAAGGTTCTTGGCTTGGTACAGGTAGAGGTGTATTTCTAGCCCTCACCAACTAAACTAGCCATTTGAACCAAACTCCTGAAAAATTCAAGATTTGTGGTAGTACCACTGCAGAAACCCGGTACTACTGCAGTTCACGATCAATGGTCGAAATCGTTGCATTTAATGCTCTGAACTAGCCATTACAAAAAAAAATTGTACTACCGCCAACTAAAACCCAGTACTACCGCATAGTGGTAGTACCGCTCGGCTAGAACGGAACTATCGATTTCCAAAGGTTCAAGAAACTCAAGGAAACACCCTCTCTAGAAATAACGAACTGCCATGAATTTTTTGGTCCTACCGCACCGCGGTAGTATTGCTTTAGAAATACGGTCATACCGTTTATGGGAAAAAGAAAAACTCCCAAAAACATGCTCTCTGTAAATTATGTACCGGCAACTAGATTTAGGTACTACCGACCTTGCGGTCGTACCGCTGTTCATTTGCGGTCGTACCGATTATCAGAGAAGATCAAAAACACCACAAACATGCTTTCTGGAAATATCATACCGCCAACTAGATTTCGGTACTACCGACTTGCGGTAGTACCGCTTGTCAACTGCAGTCATACCGATTTTCTCCGAACTTCTTTCAGAAGCTATTCTAAATGCAATGCATGAACTCTAGTTGATCAAGATGACTGTAGGATCAAGGATAACCGACTAGAGGGGTGTGAATAGGCGGTTTAAAAATTTTTGGGCTAAAAACCAAAATTATCAAAATTAAAGCTTATGAAAGACAATTTCACAATTTAAAGCCTAAAATGTCTATGGCTATTTAAGTGCACTACACAAGCAAGACAAGCTTAATAATCTAAACAAGCTAGACAACTAGCACATAATCATAAGTGCACAAGGTAATGAGCAAGAGAATAAACCACACTAAGGAGACAAGCGATGTTTTTCCCGTGGTCTCGGAGATTTGCCGGTCTCCACTAATCCACGTTGAGGAAGCTTGATCCACTCAAGCCGGCTTCACACAAGTACTTCCCTCGATCACTAGTGGTAGCTCTTTTCCTCTCTGGATAGGCGAGCTCCAATCTTCACAAATGCTCGGGTCTTCTCACAATCTCCTTTGAGAAGATCACCGAACCAACTCCAAGCCATCTAGGAGACATCAATCTCCAAGAGTAATAGAACAAGAAATCTTCACTTAAAGATGCTCAAATGCCACAATGATCAAACCCTACTAAATGCTATTGGAAAAACCTCAACAACCTTTGCAAAAGAAATTAAATGCTCTCAATGAGTAAAAGACAATGCAAAGGGATCAAGAGTGTTCAATGAGGTTCATCAAAACCTTCTAGCTGCAGTGGGTGAGGTATTTATAGCCTCCACCCACTGTACTAGCCGTTGGGGTACGAAATCCCCAAATTACAGTAAAGCGCCACGATCGCAGCATGTGTGCGGTCGATCGCTCGCAATAATCGGCCAACTGTTCCTCTCTGAAACACATTAAATGCACTGAGAAACTAGCCGTTACAAGAGGTCCCAGATCATAGCTCAATGCAGTCGGGGCCGCCTACCAAAGACCAGAAATTGAGAAAAACAAGCTACTGTTAAATGCTGACCGGACCCTTGACTCGGGACCCCGGTCAGTCCGGGACTTGACCTGCGGTTAGTCCGGCCACATGAATAATGTACCAGTTCCAAAAAATGCATCTCTCTGAAAATGTTGACCGGGTCCTTGACCCGGGACCCCGGTTAGTCCGGTATTTAGCCAGCGGTTAGTCCGTCCCAGAGAATCCAAGAAAAAACACCCTTCTGGAAAAAGCTGACCAGCACAATTATCTGGGAGCCCAGTTAGTCCGGCCATACACTATCGGTCAGTCCGGCCTTCAAGATTTTTCAGCAAATTCAAATCAAGGCCAAACCAAATAAAATAAATCCAAGATTTAAACCAAGTATAATTTGAGCATTTGTGGCATCATTCACTTTCAAGGTACTAGATTCTTGAACCCTCTTCATAGTACGACTATCTAACCTATAACCCGGTCTTCCAACCAATTCACCTAAGGCCGGTAAAATAAAAAGGATCCTAGACTATTTATACCTTGTCTTTGAGCCAAAAGATCTTCATGTAATCCTTTTGCGTGCAACTCCAGGTCATCAAAACCACCAATGGGACTTAACCTTGTAAATACTCAATAAACACGTTAATCCCATATCCATATATTATCATTAATTACCAAAACCGTTTTTAGGGGCCTAGATGCTTTCAATGACACAAATATAGATTCTCAAGCTACTAGCCTTGATCCCTCTTTATTGTACGACATCTAGCCTACAAATCCGGTCTTTTCTTCAAACCCCTGAGACGGGTAAAAACTATAAAAGGATCCTTAAGCTACGTGATATATTTGTCTTGGGCTATATCGATCTTTATCTCCTTTGTATTGCCATTTTCATGTCATAACTCAAACTCCGGGAGTAAACCTTTAAAACATCTTAGCACACATGTTAGTCCCGTAATACATTGCTAACATGAAGTACCAAATCATTTTTAGGGGCCTAGATGCTTTCAATGACCCATTTATATCTAAGTATTGCTTGCAACTACCTATGTGATGACTGACGATCTATCTCCAGTTATGTATCGTTACGAATCAAGGGGATTTGGTGCTTTGCGTAGATTGATTGCTAAAATTATGAAGAATTCATGAACATTGGGATCAAATAAAGTATTCCTTTGTTTCCATTATTCCTAGGCAAACAATTTGACGCGGGTTTCTTGTTCCGAGAAATATTCGTGACCGTATTCGTTTCGATTTGTATTCGCTTCGTTTATGTATTCGAGATTATTCGTATTCGCATTCAAATCTGGGGGTATCCGTATTAGTTCCGTACCCGATAAAAAAATATAAAAACAAATATGGTACATACATCATCCGTCTGCATCCGAGACGTTTTCACCCCCTACCCAGCTTCCAATGCTATGCTACCATTCTTGTGTTTGTTCTGAACCAGTTTATGGTGGTTGTTTCTACTTCTCTTTAAGATTATGTAACCGAATTACAGAAATTGGCCTCGTGGCTTCGATCCATTGTTTGCAAGCGGGGCATGTTGAGAGGTCGCAATTGGCAGGATGGACACACCAGGTTTGGGAAGGGAGCAGAAGCTCACCGCAGCTTCTCTCGTCGTGGCACCTACTGATAGCAGTGCATTAGTACAGTCAGATCAATACTGATTATTAACCAGATGGAGCCGCTTCATAAACAAGCCGTACCTTATCCCCAATGCAGTAGTAAGCTGCAAGCAAGCAGCTCACTGTGCTGATATGTGCTCTGCACATGTTAAGACGTAAGACCTGCATCTGCATCAACTTGTGAGCGAGCATACGACAACATCTCACAAACATCCTCAGAAAAAAAAAAGTTGCAGCAGTCTTGCAGGGCTGCTCTGGCTAGCCCCTGGTCAGTTGTTTATGTGCAGAAATTCAATGGAACTGTGAGCCTGTCTGATCTGATCTTTTAGACGTACAAGATAGACCACTGTACAGCTGCGACGGCTTGTGCCCATATGTTCCCCAACCACAGGGCGAACACCGCATGCAGATGAACATGCATGCCTCGTGTCGTGTCTGGCCACTCGCATGAATATTAACTAGGCTTGTGCACATATGTTCCCCAACCACTCGTGCATCCAGTCTGTTCATTCTTGATGGCATGTGAAACATCTGCAGCAGCCACAGCTCAGGGTCGGGACCTAAACTTGAAGATTCAGACTCTCTATGTATTCTGAACTAGTTCCATAATTAGTAGTTAGCTCACGCAGTAACAACATCGATGAAAATCATACTTATACAACGTAATAGCTAAGAAAGAAGCAAATTATTATTAGATAGAAGCAGCAAACTTTATAGTCAAAGTTTACATAGTTTGTCACGCAGGGCTTAAAAGACAAACAGAACTCTTGTAGCGAAAATAAGATAACATGTGGTGACCATCCGACATGCACATAGACAATCAAGTGAGGAGTGCATCCTAGTTCGTATAGTCTTCAAAGTACTCGTAGAATGTATGGATTTCCGGATTTTTCCTCAGCAACTGATCAACAATGACATAAAGCCATAGGTATATAAAGTACTCAGCAAGTCGTAGAGGACAATATGCAATTAATATTTATGCAATGCTTGAACAAGGAATAACTGTATGGTTATTTTGCAAAAAAACAATATTAACAGTAAATATAGTAAATAGATTAAAAGGCATAAGTGAAAAGAATATATAAATAAAGCAAACAATTGCTTTGAAACAACCAGTGAACTACCCGTTCACTTTCCAACCAATAACCAGTGAACGGGTAGTTCACTGCCCATCCATTCCACCATCCAAACATTTTATGAAATCTCTATACCTCGTGTGAAATCCCCAGACATTGTCCATAACCGGGAACACAACTGTTCGAACAGTTTTAACACTCTGTAGAGGTTGTACAACTTGACCCATAAGAGATAATAAACTTATAATGTCGGCCATGTCACTCTTTCGTAGGCATGCGACTAAGTGATTATCACAATATTTTTACAAAGTTCTGTCTTAACCCGGTTTTGCCCGCTAAGGTTTTACCACCGAAGGGTTACATCAACCACATTTGGGCCCCCCCCTCTTGCACCATGCGAATCTACCCGTAAACGTTGGAACCCACGCCACATGACAGAGCCAAAATCAAGACATTACTAATTAATTAGCTAGGTCCATCCCATGTTGGACATGTGGTTGTACGATAAGGTCTAGATCAATAGCTCACAAAGTTAAGTCCTTAGTGATTACTCAGGCGAAACCACCTCATCCAAAATGTGATGCCCTCACCCCCTTTACTGATCATTCACCTGAGTATGAAACCATTTTGTTCAACCAAGCCCAATAACATCCCCTGCCACGGCACAATAATTTTTACAACAGTGGCCTCACACCACAATTCCATATATCATTAAGTCAAGTTATCAAGATTAATCTTGTGAATAAGAGCTCGTTGTATAACTAAGCATACTACATCACCCATATTGGTATTATAATTATGTCCAACTAAAATCAACCCTTCCTATGGTGTCAAAGGATACACGACGTTCACATTATTCAAAGTGGCATAATGTCAATTAGGTAATTAGCTACTCCCGAAAATAATTGATATAAAATTAGCATGCATGTTGATATAAAACAATATAATTTTTCAATAATGTGTATAACATGATCAAAGGTCTACGACTTGCCTTCATTGAAGATTGGAGTTACTCCTCTGATGATCTAAGTCGGCTTCGAAATGGCGAAGTCATGACGCAAAACGAGACAAATAAATAACGATAAATACAAATAAAATCCAAAAAATATAAAATATGTACTTATAGAGAAATATTGAATTTAGATGAATTTAGGAACAAGAATCGACGGAATCGAAGTTCGTATGAAGGAGAACGAACATCCAGAAGTTTGTCGGAAAAGGAAATTGCTAAAAAATGGGAAGGAGGGGAATATTATGAGAATATTCCTTTCGGATTGAATAATAGAAAAATCAGATAATATGACATGTGGGGTCTACTGTCATTGAGTGAGAGAGAGAGAGAGAGAGGGAGAAAGGATTAGAATGACATGTGGGGTCCATGTGTAATAGAGAGGAAGTGAGATAAAGAGAGAAAAACAGAGGAGGGCTCAAGCGAGATGGCATGGCATCGTGGCGGGGTGGCCAATCGAGGGCAAAATGGAACCCCGGCGGGGTGAGGGTCTCATGGGTGGTAGCGGCGCGACCGGAGCGCCACGGCATTGGCGGCAATGGCGCACGGGCATCTGATGGTGGCGTGTGGGCACAGACGGAGAGTTCATCATTCAGTGCTTACAGAAATCATTCCTGCTTGTCTTCATCCTTGGCCACATCTTCCGGTGCATAGCGAGCCAGCTAATTGAACTTGTGCAGATACTCGCTCACTGAGTGGTTGCCTTGGTGAAGTGAGCGAAATTCCTTCGTCTTGAGGGTCATCGTGCCAACAGGAATGTGTGCGCGCCGGAAGGCTCGCACAAACTCAGCTCAAGTAATAGACTTGTCATCATCGTTAGCTAGGTTGTAGTTGTCCTACCATTTGGAAGCTGGCCCTATGAGTTGGTGAGAGGCAAACGGCACCCTCTCACGGTCAGTGCACTGAGTTGTCATGAACTTGGACATACTGGCCCTTTGACGTGGCGGTGGTGGTGGAGGAGCGTGAGGTGTTGCTGCTGCTGCTTGAATATTATGGTGTTGTTGAGGGACTGAGCTAGCAAATCAATTAGATGAGACTGATTGGCCATCATCTGGTGCCAATCAGGTGCTTCGGTCAGAGGAGGTGGTTGTTGCGGAATTGGGTTCTCCTGGTAGTCGGCATTTTCATTTCCCTATCTGCTGGCGCTGCCGCTGCCGGTATGAGTAGTCACCATCTGCTAGAACTTCAAGGACTTAGGAAAGAAGAAGAGAAAACTAAGGGGCATATTTTTAGAACAACCCAGAAACAGATAAACACAAGGCAAAAGAGCAACTTTTCCCAAAATAATTCTCACTTTATTTATTTTATTAAACTATTGTGGCTGCCACAAAAGGAATTAGCGGCTCACAATTTGCGTCTAAACGATAATGCTAAATAAAAAGGATCTAAGTCTAAGACCTAGGGGGTGTAATCCTCAATCTGGAACTGTTTAAGGTACTGCTTCTTTTTGCCCATCTTGCGGTTCTTCGGCGCAGGCTCAAAAGTCTATACTGGGGTATTGGAACTGGCATTGCCTTCTTTGAGGTGGGCCAATTCCACCTCGGCTTTCTCCAATCGCATGTGGATGGCACATAGATCATCCAGAGCCATATGGTAAGCGTGATCCATCGCAATCGTCAAGTGCACCTGGTGCGTCAAGTCTGGAAAATCCTCGTCCTAGGCAGAGCGGAAGGTGCTGACGAGTGTAGTGGGAACATGCATCGGTAGTAGTGGAAAGTTGTGCGTCAAATTTATGGTCGTAGATGTATCCGAGTCTTCGTACATCTTCTCGTGCTGCGTTCTGGATGCCAGTGGGGAAGGAGTCACACTGCATTGGAGCATCGAATATGTGGAAGGCGGTGTCGCTCTGTACATTGGAGTAGAGTATCACCTCCACCCTCCAACGTTCCTAAGTCCCCACCATGTAGGTGTATCCTTGGTACATCGGCCTTTGCTTAAAAAGAAGGTGTTGCATCATCCTCCACAGGGCAGTTGCCCATTGTCCTGTGTAGACTCCGTGAGAGATGGCTTTTGGGGATTCAGACATCTGCAAATTTTTGAACGAGACAAGACTTAGAAATCTTTTTAGAGAGAAAGGGTGAGCAAAGACTCCAGAAGGACAAGTAAATGTTTTAATTTTTGGAAATAGTCCATAAAGGTTTGCCAATTCTAACTAAGACCACGACCTACAATAGATATGGCTCTGATACTACTTTTGTCGAACCTGGGAACGAAGAATCCCGAATTCTCTGTGTTTTATGCACTAGTCCTGGAACAACTAGTGTACACAGTCAAACAAAATGGAAACAAATTCATATCACACATTTATTGAATAATAATCAGAGTTTATTACAGTTGGGCATATGGCCAAATAAAAAGATACAACGAAAAAGCATAAATAAATAGGTAGGCCACATGATCTACCATAGGCAATCGTTTGGGGGTGTGGCCTAGTCCTCCAAGTCCTCACTGTGTGGGTAGAATTATTCTCCTAAACAACAATTTATTAAGCAAGGGTGAGTACTAATGTACTCCGCAAGTTACACCTAATAACAGATATAATGCATGCAGGATAATGTCAAAGGAAGGTTGTAACATCCCAAAAATTTGGTCTGTTTTAAAGTCCTATAGTTCAATATTCAACAACAATCTACTCCTCTAATCCAACATTAATATATTCCGATAATCCAATATAACCAATTCTTCACACTAATTCTGCAAGGTTTTATACATATTACTTGATTCAACTAATCCACCATATTTTAACATCATGATTTGTTAATCCTATCAGATTCATATAACCAAATATCTAATAATCATGTGATTCTATAATTCAATATCCACCCATCATGTATATCTACAATCTCATGTTCATCAATTATGTAATCCTATAATTCCATCTTCGATAATCCGATGCCCAATAATAATGTATATATCCATAATTCAATCCCAACAATAATCAAATTCTATAACCCAATATCCAACAATCGTGTATTTCTATAACTCACATCCATCAATAGTCTAATATCAATAATTACCTATTTCTGTAATTCAACATTCATTAATCCGATATCCATCAACATTCATTAATCCGATATCCATCAACAAAATTTAACTTTCTAGAAACATGATGAAAATACCTACAAATATCACGAAGACCAACTGACCCAATTCGGCTGTCTCCAAGATCAAATTTACAGATTTATATTCGCTGCACAAGTCCTGAGACTGATTTAGCACATAGTCTTGCGAAATTCATAACTAATTAACCGTTTATCCAAAAATTATGAATTAGCACTTTCTGGAAAGCTAACGAAAATTCTCATCTATCTTCAGGAGGCACTAATCCCTGAATCCACATGGAACTAATTCAATCTGATGAATTAACCGAACTACAGAACACCGATTTAGATCAGCAGGATAACAATCTGACTATCAGTGACAAATCACACATGAAAGAATTACAATAATTAATGGAGAACATGAATATACCTACGAAATTCCCCTGTGAGATCAACCCCTTCTTCTAGCCTTCATCCCTTTCCTCCTTTTTTCCTCTTCTTCTCCTTTCCTTTGATCTCTTGACGGTAACAGGAAGGAGACGCAAGGGAGGGAAAGGAGGTGGAGGCGCAATGGGGAGGGGAAGGGTGTGCTACAGTGGTGGTGCTACAGTGCGTGCTACAGTAGCATGCTGCTCCCCCCCCTCCGCTTGGATGGTTGCCCTAATGGGCCAAGGCGCCGTGGATGCTGTGGACTTTTGGCCCATAGCCCAGGTTCTCTGAATAACGCGAAAAGCCTCCTAAAACTTCGGTTAAAACCACTCTCTCAAACAATTCGCATCCGTAAACTTTTCTCCTCTTTAATTTTTTTGGGATATTACACTAACTACTTACAATATTCTCTAACTATCCTAATCCAAGAAATCTACTGTCATTCAACTACTAAACAAACCTAATCTCCATAGGTGGACCCCTCTGTCAATTAATCATCTACAACTTAACTGATCTTCTAATTACCTAGCTAATCGCCATCTGTCAATCAACTGCTAAGTGGAGGTCTAATATGATTGCAAAGCTCCTAGGACCAACCTACAATAACCAAATGGTCAATTACCAAGTGACCTACTAATCAACTTCTACTAAACAACTCTAGTTAACAATCACTGTTGGAACTTAATCACTGATGGGCTACTGTCTCTTACACAAACACAGGCATCCCAGGAAGACATCACCACTACTACAGAAAAGGCCTTCAGACGGTTCGTAACGCCATCACGCATTTGTTCCGTGAGCCGCCTCGAGTTTATGGGTCAAGAATGCTAATGGTCATCACAGACGGTTCTCGAACCGCTCAGTAATACATACTATCACGCACGGCCCAGATGCAATCGTGCAGTGATAGTCGACTACCACGAGGCGGTGCAGTAGATGCAACCGCTCGTGATAGTCGACTACCACGCATTTCGCTCGTAGATAAAACCGTCAGGATATTCGACTACCACGCACGGTCCGTAGATAAAACCGCTCGTGATAGTCGACTACCGCGCGATACGTAGATAAAACCGTCAGATATTAGACTACCACGCAGACGGTCCGTAGATAAAACCGCTGCGCGATAGTAGACTACCGCAGACGGTCCGTATATGAAACCGCTCGTGATAGTTCACTATCACGCATTTGTTTCATATACGTATCGTCGCGGTGAATCGATCTATCACGACGGTTTCATCTACGCATCGCTCAGGTAGTCGATCATCACGCATTTCATCTCTGCACCGCCTGTGGTAGTCTTTGCATTGCTTAATCTATTTCGCTTATTGGCTAGCCTCAGAAATGCTAGCCATGCCCTCTGAAACAAGCACATCCAATTCTCATTCATTTCGTAGCACATCAAAATTGCATTCATTTCGTAAACAAGCACACATCCAATTCACAAATCAATTAACTAAAATTAACTATTAATGTACATTAATTTACACACATGTACCATTATATTCAATCTATCTCAATCAAGTTCAATCTGCTACCTTTGTGAAAACTCCCATTTGGATTTATGACCGTCTGCTCAGAATGCCGCAAGGTGTGATCGAATTTTATGAGCTCGCTCTGCTCCAACGCAGCTTTAATGATGTTTGCAACCCGTCGATATGAAGGTTAAATTCGGGCTTATATAAATTGGTAAGTATATATGAAATAATTGTTGAAAGATTGACAAACCCGAGGATCATTGGTGATCGCGAACCGACGAGTAGTTGCATGTTGTGGCAAACATAGTATCCACAGACGCTATGCCCGTATCGCCGTGGCACCGCAAAAATACAATTGGTTAGTTCAAGAGGCATTGCTACGAAGTGTTATATAGGATTAATGTGTACTAGCTAGCAAGTACCGGAATGTTTGATCATGTTGCGGCATTCTTCCTTGATATTCCATCCTCTAGCATGTAACACGTCAACACCCTCGTGACTCCAAGAAGTTAGCCTTAGCCATTGCAAAGGAAGGAAAGACTACAATAGAGTTTCTATGGAGGAAATGTGTTTACGATGATTGAACTCCTGATAGTCGTGAAGTTGTGATGGCCCTCTCAGAGGGAATCTAGGTATATTACGATTTCTATTTTGGTATAATTACAATTAGAATCCAATGGAACCTACACAGTATGTCAAGATGGTCATTAAACCTAAGTTCGTGTTGCTTATAAAGTACAAATCAACATTAAGTATAGCCAGAGTGCAACACTACTTACTTACGGTTGTAGGGCAAAAGTATGAATTCCTTGTTGCGGTGAGCCATGAAAAAATCTATAACGTAATTCTCGATTTAATGTTGCATTCGCCGTGATGCTTTGCTCGGAGAAACGTGTGGGTCGAGGAAACCTACCGTGATTTCCTTCTTTCGCTTCACGGATCATGTATCTATTATACAAAAGCTAGGAGTTATATATAACATTTATCGATATTACACTTAACATTGACCGTGATTGTACACACTTACGATGTCCAAAGATCGTATGATTGAGACGCCGAGCTCGCCGAGGTTGAAGAGACAGAACAAGTCGTCGAAGGTCACCGTGAAGACAGCGCCTTGATACACGTGGTTAAAATGATGCTCCTTGAACTTGACGGTGACACCCGAGCATCGCTGATCAACCGCTTGTTGGACTGCTCCATGTACCATGCATGCAATTCGTGCAATCCAAATTCCTAGGGTAGGGCCGTCTAACTTCTCGA
Source organism: Phyllostachys edulis (assembly GCA_036346405.1). Classification (NCBI taxonomy): domain Eukaryota; kingdom Viridiplantae; phylum Streptophyta; class Magnoliopsida; order Poales; family Poaceae; genus Phyllostachys; species Phyllostachys edulis. The sequence goes on from CM070550.1 coordinate 72,155,653, forward strand.
GCAACGGCTCGCTGGCTTGTATTTCCGCCAACGGCAAGAAGGGGATATCAGAGAAGACTCGATCGCCTTCGATTTGCCCTTGCCCTTGCTTGCCTCGCTTTGTATAGGTCGACTTCACAAGAGTCGATTGAGCACGAGGTGTAGATGCATGTGATGCAATGGGCCCTTGCCATGTCGGTCTGCAGTAGCCGGTGCGATCCAAGTCCGTGGACTTGATGCCGCTTCTGACATTCCGTGAAGTTGACACCGAGCGGTAGCTCCGTGCAGATGTCCTCCTTGGGCCATCGGATGAATGTTCCAACGGCTTGCCCTAGAGTCATGACCTCATCGCTTGGGGGAATTTTCAGCGGATGGCCTCAAATTGGCACAAACACCGCCCACATTCACTTTTGCGAAACACGGAGCTAGATTTGCACCGCACCAAAGCTCCGACATCGATGGATACACCGCCCCAAGCAAAGATCTAGGGCAACAGAGACATATCTCACTTGGAGCTTGCACTTCGTAGCCACCTACGTACATAACGGTACAAAATTAGCTACTCCAACAGGCTTATGAATGGATTGAGCATTCCAGAGATAATAATTATTACCTGGATGTCATCGACGGAAAATCTGTCATCACCTATTGTGGTAGGGTTAGGGTTGGACGCGCAGCTACTCGGATGTTTGGGGGGGCTAGCTAGCGGTATAGTAGGGGCAGGGGCTTCCAACTGACTTGGCATTTGCAATCCCCTAATCCTTTCCTCAAAAGTCTCTTGCTGCTTTTGCTCGAACGCACGAATCCTTTCCTCAAAGGATTGACTGACTTTTTCATTGACCTCCGCTCTGATTTTTTCAGTGAGCTCATCTCTGAGGGATGCACGAAGATCCTCTCGTAGCTTTGCATCGTGCTCGGCTTTGGCTCTCCTCCTACTCCTAGACGATCCTCTGTCCGCTTGGAACCATTGTACCCATGTGACAAAACACCGGCGCCTCTCGTGCGAATCTTGATGCTCATCGCTTCCTAGGGCCGCAGAGAGTATATCTTTCTCCCTATCTGCTCGAATGAGCCTTGGGAAGATTGTGCACTCGGCGTTATCCGCAATATAGCCCGACATGTCATTTCACTTCCTATGAAGTTATGGAGTAATTACAAACTAGGTAGTTCGATATCTTACCAGCGTTGGGACACTTCCCGGTCTTCGGGTTTGGAAAGTACACTTCCCGAGGTCGAATAGCTAACTCGCAAATAACCACCGCTCGGCGCGACATCGCTGATCTCGAAATAGCAGGAGAGATTCAAACCGCTTGCTCGCTGTTCTGATCCCTCCATATCGGGTTTTACCCGCATACCCGCCGTGCCGAAGTCGTGGGGGTGCTTGTTTTTGCCTAGAGGGCCGTGTCGCCAGACTTTCACTCTTAAATTCATCTGCTGCCTTCTTCGCCACAAACTCGCCCAGACTCTTCCAATAATAGATACTTGTGAAAGGGCGCTTTCAGATCCTTCTCCACGTAGTTCTTGACAAGCGTGTTTTGAAGTTCTTACACGCTTTGCACGCTTGTAGCAACGCTGCGTCGTCGCCGCGAGTCCGTGAGTTCTACCGGGATCTCGAACGATGCAAGAATTTCCGTCAAGACAAGTTTTCAATGGTCCGCACCACCTTCCACGAATCGTAGGTGATCTTGACCTGCTCCGTGCAACTATTCCGACCATTCTCCGGAATGCGGCGCCGCTACGAGGATTGATAGGGTCCCGGTGATCGACGACTCGTGATGGTAAATCGCCCGTGGGCCTTTTCGATATTCCTCTTCTTCTACCGCGGTTGGATATTGTTCCAGAGGATGGTGCATCATCGCACACATGAGGCTACCGACTCGTAATGAGCGGAAGACATCTTCACAAGAAATAGAACATCATGTGAACAAATGAAATCAAAGATAAAGCTAAGATTTAACATTTTGATATTGCTATCGATGTAGAGTAAGCATTCCAATTAGAGCTCAAGTACAAACCCGATTATCAAAACAATTTCAAGACAAGACTATTATCATCACAGAGCATTCATCTCAAGCCCAACACACCACATTGCAATGTATTCCAAAGAGCGATATCAAAACAAATACCATATGAATAATCGACTAGAGCAAATACAAATTCCTAAAACAAGTACAATTATCACGAAGGACCATGACAGATTATTGATAGAAATAGTTAGGGAAAGGGGCATGGGGTCGATCGGTAACTTCGGCATTGGTTACCTTTGGGCGAGGAGAAGGACGAGCAGGAGCAAGACGAGCAAAGAGGCGGGCGTCGAAGGGGAGGCGGCTGCCTCGGGAGGGGGGAGGAGGCGGGGCTCGGCGGGTCAGAGGAGGAGGCTCGGCGGGCTCGGGGAGGCGCGCGGGCCGGAGGAGGAGGCGGCGCCGACGGATCGGGAGGAGTAGCGCCGGGCTCGAGGAGGCGTCGCCGAGGACGGCGGCGACGGGCTCGGGAGGAGGGAGCGAGAGGAGTTGAGAAACTTAATCGCTTGAGAGTGGCGGGCGCGCAAACCCTAGCTAGAGTCCTAATGTAAATAGGGATGGATATCACAGACGGTTCTAAATTAGAACTGCTCAGGATATACTATCACAAATTGGTTCTAACTTAGAACCGCTCGTGATATGTGATGTATCATGCACGGTTTTAATAAACAACCGCTCGTGATATTGATGAATCACGCACGGTTTTAATAAACAACCGCTCGTGATATGTGATTATCACGCACGGTTCTAATTTAGAACCGCTCGATGATAGTATACATGACGGTTCTAAGTTAGAACCGCTCAGGATATATGATGTATCACTGACGGTGTTAATAAACAACCGCTCTGTGATACACATGTGAGACGATGCGTAGTTCAAACCGCTCGTGATATTATTTTGTATTGGTTAATATCTAGATCGTTTCGCTTATTGGCTAGCCTCGTGAAATGCTAGCCATGCCCTCTCAAACAAGCGTAAAAGACAACAATGTATATCCAATTCACATTCATTTGAGAAACAATCACATCCATTTCACAAGACAAATCTCAATTAATTAACTCAAATGAACTAAAATTAACCATGATCATCGTAATGTATATAGTACATATATACACACATTGTTCAATTAATCTTTAAAAATTAGCCCTTCATGATGATCGACGCAGATGTAGCTAGTTTCGCCATGTTCTTCTTCCTCGACCCTTATGCCGCTTCCGAAAGGAGGCAACTCGTCAAATTGATTGTATTCTTCCTCGCCCACTACATTCTCAACTCCGACAATCCTCCTTTTTCCATGAAGAACTACGTGGCGCTTCTTATTTGCCTGCCGGTAACATAGAAGACTTGAACAACTTGGTTAGCCAAGACGAACGGTTCGTCTTTGTATCCGACACGCTCGAGGTCCACGAGAGTGACGCCAGCATTTGTCGACCTTCACCGTGGGAGATGGACCCAACGGCACCAAATAGGGGATCTTGAAAAGCACGAGTCGAGCTCCCATATCTCCTCTATTTGCCCATAGTAGGAGCTCCTCACCCATCGGATCAATGCATCTATGCGACACCGCTGCTCGTTAGTGCTTTTATATCCCGAGCTCACAGATAGAATGTGTACCCATTTATGTCAGATCCTCGCCATGTTACAACCAGAAATGTCAACCCTTTTGCCAACCATGTCAAGATATCACTTGACGAGCTCCTAGCAAGTCGCTCCTTCAACCATTGGTTGAACCGTCACAGTGTTGTCTCGTGATCCAAACATCCGCCGCAGCGGATTACATTGTCAAGCACGCCCTTGTCTTTGGTCGATATACGGGACACTTCACCATGTGTTGCAAGACAGTGAAATGGGCTTGAGCATACGCATCCATATTTGGAGTGATTGCTTTCCTTCCGATGGTCCCGATACCCTCGAACCTCCCTCATGGCGAGATCGAGGCACACCCATCGGCTCGACCGAGCCATGTAATCGAGGCGTAACTCAATGACCTCTTCGCTTGCATAACCTTCGACGATGCCGCCTCGCCGAGATCGATTTCGTACATATGACTTGAGAATTCCCATGAACCTCTCGAACGGGTACATGCTACGAGGAACACGGGCCCGCACATCTTTATCTCCTCACAATATGAACAATGAGATGGACCATGATATCGAAAAACGACGGAGGGAAATACATCTCAAGATCACATAGTGTCGCCACCACCTCGCCCCACAGAGCATCTAGTCCTTCGAGATCGATGACCTTCGAGCAATTGTGTTAAAAAATAACACGACCTCATGATTGTCTCTTGACCTTGATCGGCAAAATACTTCTAATTGCAACAGGAGCATTTGTGTCATCAACACATGACAATCATGAGACTTCATGCCAATTAACTTCAAATCTTTTATCGAAACAAGTTTCTTCATGTTGGCGAGTAACCGGACGGAACTTTCACGCCATGCAAGCACCGCACATTCGGTTCTTCGCCTTGGACAGAGTGTAACAAGCGGGGAAGGTACGCTCGTCCTTTATCGGTCCTTGTTGGTGCTAACTCAGTCCGATGTCCATATCAACCAAGTCAAGCCATGCGTTGACACCATCTTTTGTTTTGTCACGAATGTTCAAGAAGAGACCAATCAAGTCGTCACATACATTCTTTTCTACATGCATGACGCCGATGCAAAGGCGAACTTCTAGGTGCTCCCAATAAGGTAAGTCCCAAAATATTGATCTCTTCTTCCACATGTTCTTCTTACTTGTCCTCGATTTACATCCCTTTCCAAGCACAACATCTAAATCCTTAACCATATCATAGACCTCTTTTCCGCTTAAATGCCTTGGAGCCGAATTGTCCTCCTTCTCTCCGTCAATTGTTTCTTCATCCTGCGGTATGGTGAGCCCTCCGAAGGAACCTACGATGACGCATGTACACGGTTTTGCGCGAGTGATTCACCACACACTCTGGGTATCATCTAAGCAAAGAGTATGTGCTTTGGCCCTTTTGTACTCGCCCGACAGATTAGCAAGGCGGGATAATCATTTATGGTGCGTAACAACAAGGAACGTAAAGTGAAGTTCTCTCGCTTGTACGCATCCCATACCGCACCTTCAATACCACGAGATTTTTAGATCTTCCATCAATGGTGCTAGGTACACATCAATATCATTCCCAGTGTTGCTTGGCCCTTGGATAAGTATCGACAACAAAATATACTTCCGCTTCATACACAACCAAGGAGGAAGGTTGTAGATACAGAGCGTCCACGACAAGTGCTATGTCATTTGCTCATATTACCGAAAGGATTCATTCCATCTGTACTCAATCCAAACCTTATATTCCTCGGTTCCGCATCAAGTCCGCAAACCTCCTATCGATGTTTCTCCACCGGGCGGAATCAGCAGGTGTCTTAACTTTCCGTCATTCTTACGCCCTCTGAGTGCCAATACGCAGCTTTTGCATTCTTTGGGTTCGCAAAAACCGCTTCAAACGGGAATTACAGAAGATACCACGCCACCTTAGCAGAGGTCCTTTCTTCACCTCGATTCCCTCGTCGTCATCGATTGCTTTACGCTTGTATCGGGATGCGTTGCACACCGACATACATGCATGTTTGTATACTCGTTACGGTAGAGGATACAATCGTTCGGACATGCATGTATTCTTTCTACTTCCATTCCCAATGGACAAAGAACCTTTTGGCTTTGTAGGTGGTTTTGGGCAACTCATTTCTCCTAAGCATGTCCGCTAAGAGACCTAACACTCAATTGAAACTCTTGTCGGACCAACCGCTGCTTGCCTTCAATTTCAGCGGCTTTAAGCACGGATGACAACCTTGTGTATTCCGACTTGCACCGGGAACAAAGGTTTCTCCGAGTCCTCCATCACGCCTAATTGAACATACTCCCTCTCATCACAGCTCCTTCGATCGCTGGCATCTCGATCTAGATTGTCATCGCGCGGCCTATCCGAATCGAACCACAATCGACATTCGGCGGATATCGTTGACTTCTGTATAATATGCATATCGTTGACTTCAGATAATATGCTCTTCACCGTGATTGGTCCAACATGTATAACCCTTTTGAAACCCCTTCAATCAAGTGTGCTTCGATCTGCGCTCGGTTGTTAAACATCTTCAGATTCTCAAGTCAATGCATGGACAAGACATATATTCCGCCCCTTATTCAACATATCCTCCTCGGCTCTTGTAAAAGGAGACACGCCATTAATGTACTCTTCACTCACACGGTTCTCGGTGTACATCCAAATTTCGGTCCATCACACGGTTCAGATTGAAAACCCCGAAAATAAATAAAAGGGTGATGACTTTCAAAGCGTATTTTCCGAGGCTTAATTATGATTTTTTTCATTTTTACATTTTTTCGATTTTATTAACTTACATGTGGGCCCTACTTGTCGCTGACTCATTTTTTATTTCATGATTTTATTTATAAAATCTATGGCGATCCCACATGTCATAGACTCGTTAGTTATTAACTAAATGATTAAAAACAAGATGATTAATTAATTTGAAGCTCAAACTGGGCTTAGGGTGACATCGCATTGCTATATAGTCGTGGCTCTCGGCCCTAAGGTCTCGCTTTGGCGAACCGACGAGACGATGTCCCATGGAGGCGCTCGAACTAGCGATTTCGACGTAAACGCTGAAACTACTCAAATTAAAGGATGCTTATGCTTGAAAGATCTCACCGATCACGAGGAAGGTGTCAATGAAAGTCGGGAAGGTCCAAGGCGCGGTGGGTCGCCGATCGGTGAACAGGCGACGGCGGCAAGCTCCTCGACGACAATATACAACTGAAATGGACCAGCCGGCCGGTGAGGTGAGGCGATGTACTCAAACCGCACGAACGGCGATGGACCTATCGTGGCGCCTAGAGATATGGAGATCAAGAAGACTATATCTGTTTTGGCCGGGAGGCGAGCTATATATATACGTCGTGGTGAGTTAATTATCACGACGGTTTTAACAAAACCGCCTCGTGATATTGGGCAATATCACGAGCGGTTCATGTTTGGAACCGTCGTGAAGTATCACGACGGTTCTAAAAAACCGCTCGTGATATTGTGTAATATCACGAGCGGTTCATAGCTTGGAACCGCTCGTGATGTGACATCTTCACGCAGCGGTTTTTAGCGCGAGAATAACACGACGGTGGGTAACAAAACCGCTCGAGATTAGTGTTTATCTGAGCGGTTTCGATGAACCGTCTGTGATCGTGTGTCCAAGATAGCATTTCACGTAGTAGTGCACAGAGAGGAGGAAAAATCAAGGAAGCTAGGGCGGCTCGGGCACACTATGCCGACGGCGAGGGGGTGGCGCTGTCGCGGCGGGTAGGCGGTCGGCGGCGACCACCGTGAGCGTAATCTGCACGGCCGAGGACGCGAAGTTCGGCGGCGCTGCGGTGCTCGGGAGTGGCAGCCTAGTGGTGGGAGCCGACGGCGATGTGGTGATGACGGCCGAGGCGTATCTGGGTGTTGGAAGCACAGATCGGCGGCGGGAGCTTTGCTCCGGAGCGGATCCGACAAGAGAAGGGTCGGTGGTGGTGATGGGCTTGGGGCGTGGAAGAGGAGTCTTGGCGCGCCATGGCGACTTCGTGACGCGCCACGAGCGAGGCGGGGTCGAGGAAAGGGGTCTGGGATTTGCGGGCGTGGGCAGTGAGCGGAGGCGGGCGAGGCGACCATGAAAGTGCTGGCATGCAAGCGGAAGTGGCGTGGCGTCGTGGGGCTTCTTTGAGCTTGGTGGAGAAGGGTAATGGGGAGAAGGAGGAATGGCAGCCGGGGGAGAATGATTGGCTCGGTGGCTTCTTGTAGTTCGGAGGCGGAGGACGCGAGAGGAGGCGGCATGGGCTTGGGGACGTCGTGGCGACGGGAGAGGTGGCGTGGCACGATGCAAAGCGGCGGCACGATGCAAAGCAAGCGGGCGATGCATCGCTCACCGAGGAAGAGAGTGAGCAGGAGGGCGGCTGCCAGCGGGCTCCACATGGCGGGAATGTAAGAGAGGCACTGAACTGCTCAGGCGGAGGAGTGGGCCGTGCGAATGGGGTCATGAGTCGGTCAAGGAAAATAGGAAATGGGCTGACTCAAATTCGGCCTGAATTCAAATTTCTGAGTTTTGTTTGATTTACCAATTTCAAAATTAGAAATAATTCACTGAATTTTTTTAGAAAATAGCAAATAGAGTCCAAAAATTAAGGAAAAATTCAAAAAAAATTCCTTGAGACCATTTGGACTTAAATAAAATATTTCCAACTTAACATTGGTATTTAGTTTTGTAAATGAATTATTTTGGATTTAAAATAGATAGAAAATAGTTTTTAAAATTTCAGAAAAATCAGAAAACTCAAGGAAAATAATTTAAATTTTCTTTTTAACTTTAAATCCAATAAAAACCTAGAAAACTCAATGAATTATATTTTTGTCTTTTAAATACATAGGAAATTTAGGAAAAGCATTAATACTTTTTAAAACTCATAAAATCCAATTAAAATAGTATTTTATTAATTTAAAATTAGTAACATAACCTTGGTCATTCTGACGGCCTAGCTCGCCGAAGCCTCTCCTTCTCGTCTTTTCAACGCTACGCTCCTTTTCCTTGTTCCGCTGCTAGGTGGGCCCCACGCGGCGTCGTCCTCCTCCGTTCTTTCTTCGCCGAGCTTCGCTCCAATGGCCGCCATGGAAAGAGCTCGAGCTCATAACGACAAGGACGAATCTCCAACTAAAGTACAACTGGAAAATGCGTGGAATCCGTTTCCTTATCTCTCCGCACCTTTAGCCATAGAAATCTTATCCCGATTCCGTTTCAATCTCCGAGAATCGCTCGAGTTCATCTCGGGCTTGTTTAGGTCTCCGCCGCCAGCACGCCCCCTAGCCTCGCCCGAGCCCTATAAATAGGCACCCCGGGATCGCGAGAACACCCTCAACCCAAAACCCAGCTCAATTTCGCCTTAGATCAATCCGAGCTGCCGCTATTCGAGATTTAGGGTTTTTCACCGAAACCCTAAGAACTCGAATTCCACCACCGCCGTCCATGCTCCACCTCCGTGGACTATGCCACCGCCATCCTCGTCGCAAGAGCTACCTTGAGCATCTCTCCTTTGGCCCGGAGCACCGTTGGTTGTTGTTCCCGATAATAGCAGTCGTCGTCCTCCGCTCCGTCGCAAACTCTGGCGACCACCGTCGTCCAATCGAGCCAAACCAAGTGTCATCAGGTTCGCAATAACCTCCCCAACCCAATGCGTGTGCTCACTGCCAATGCCGTTGTAGGATCAAGGATAACCGACTAGAGGGGGGGTGAATAGGAGGTTTTTAAACTTTTTAACAATTTAACAATTTTAGCCAATTAATAACTTAATCTAAGCAAGTTACACTTCTAGCAAAGCAATTCAATCACAATAAACAAGTTGGAAATATAAATGCGGAAATGTAAAGACTAGAAATAACCACAAAGACACAACGATGTTTTTCCCGTGGTATCGAAGACTTGCCGGTCTTCACTAGTCCATGTTGAGGAAGCTTGACACCTCAAGCCGGCTCCACGAATTAAGCCTTCCCTCGATTCACTATAGTTGTTCTTTCTCCGCTCCGGAGATGGTGAACACCGAATCACTCACAAGCTTGCATCGGGCCTCTTTACAATCTTCTTGAAGAGATCACCGTGCTCCACCGCCACGCCGTCTAGGAGTGCAGCAACACTCCAAGAGTAATAAATCAACGGCCTTCACTTGACGGCACTCAAGTGCAAATGGATCAGCTAGGAGTATGAATGCACTTGAATGAATCTCAACAAGCTCACAATGAATGCACAAGAGTGTTTTTTAGTGTTGAGTGAATGCACAAAGCTCACAAGGCTCTATAGATGTTAAATGTGGTCTAGCAAATTTTACAAGAGCGGTTTGGGGGGGTATTTATAACCCCCACCAACAATCATGACCGTTGGGGACCAAACCCCAACTCTTAGCGAAAAATCGAACGATCAAGATTAACGAAAGCAGACGACCGCACTTCGCTCGAAACACGACCAACGGCTAGAACAGCATTAAAATACACAAGATAGTTGGAAATCCCAAATGAACGATCGCTAACTAAGGTGCGATACGTCCGCAATGCCCCGATCGTACCGCACTTACGAGCGGTACAACCGATCGTAGGGTTTCACAAATTGCTGAAAGATACAAGCGTTCTGGAATTTTCATACCGCCATATAAAAATCGGAATGACCGCAGAGCGGTACAACCGTTTCTAAGAGCGGAACATCCGATTTCCAAAATGAGTTTCTGAGCAGAATTACACTGGTTCTGTTTTTATTGAACTGCCTTATAAATTTCGGTACGACCGCACATCGGTACGACCGATTCTCACAAGCGGTACGGCCGATTTCCACGAGCAGCTCTAAGGCAAAATGCATCGCTTTTGGTTTTCTTGAACTGCCAACTAAAGAACAGAATGACCGCAATGCGGTAGTACCGCTCAAAAAGCCCCGCACCAAGCGGTACGACCGCAATTTTAACTGTGGTACTACCGATTTTGGACAGAAGCACTAAAAGCTTTCAAATTCAATTTTAAGTTCAAATTCAAATGCATGCATGATCCTAAATTGATCAATATGGCACAAGAACATACTATCAAGCTACTAGCCATAATCCCTCTTAATAGTACGACATTTATCCTATAATCCGGTCTTCCAACCAAAACTCCTAAGACCGGTAAAATAGAAAAAGGAACCTAGATTACTTGTACCTTGTCTTTGAGCCAAAAGATCTTCATGTAGTCCATTTGCATGCAACTTTGCGTCAATAAGTTCACCAATGGGACTGAACCTTGTAAATACTCAATAAACATGTTAATCCCACATTCACATATTATCATTAATTACTAAAACAATTTTTAGGGGCCTAGATGCTTTCAGCCACGCCGCCGCTCGCCGTTGTCGGTCGGTCCAGGAGCCCTCACTGGCAACACTGCATCATTAGCCACCGTGGCAGCCATCTCATCGCCAAATCATCCGCCACATCAGCCTTGTGCCTCGGTGTCAATTGCGTGGCATCCCTGTCAGCGCCCGCGTGGCATAACCACCCCTAATCCCAGATCCGATCTTGGGTAGACCCGATCCTTGTGAGGCATCACGCTGACCAGTGGGACCCACGTCCCAATTTATTTTTCTTTATTTGTTTTCGGCTAGAATTTCGTTGCTGACGTCAGCCGACGTCATTAATTGATTTTTCAGTAGAAAAATAAATCCGGTAAATCCATAAATCTGATTTTCATCAATTTATGTGATTTCAATCTTCCAAAACCCATATCTTTTGCATCCGAACTCCGATTCAGTCCACTCAAATTCTTAAATTCATCTAAATTCCAGATCTATTTATCTGAGATTTTTATTTAATTTTTAGAGTTTGTCTTACCTCTATTATTTATTTATTTAGTTTATTTGCCTTGTTTACGATTAGACGTTGATACTTCGGGAAGCTTTGAGCAAGGAGGAGCATACCAAGATCAAGATCAAGATCAATCCCAGGATTTATTTCAAGGCAAGCCGTAGTCCTTTGATCATATTGAACCTATGATTTCAAAAGTATATTGTTTTATACAATTGCATGCTATCTTTATATAAATCGTTTTGGGACTTATTACCTGTCACCATTATGCCTCCTTTCATTAATTGAATGCCATGAATTCTTTGTCACCCTAGCCTGGATAATTTTAGTTGGGAATATTTATCACCAACATGGGTATCGTACATATGCTTAGATTAGCTTAGTTACGATGGGTTCATCATCACATGTGTCATAATGATAAATCTTGACTTAATGAAATATGGAATCGTGAATCGTGGTGGTGAGCCACTCTTGTTAAAATTTGTGTACCATGACTGGGTGTGTCATTGGTCTTGGTTAAACAAAACTGTTTTCGCTCAGGCGAGTGGTTGGTGGATAGTGGGGTGTTTCTACACGATGTGGGTTGTGGTATTCTCGCCCGAGTAGCTTGTTAAGGACTTAATCTTGTGCGCCATTGAACTGGGCCTTTTCGTACAATCACATGCCTGGTATGGGACGGGCCTAACCTAGTAGGTTGTCGAGTTTTGGCTTTTGACATCTCAGGTAGTATTTGGGTGGAGGTGTGTATCTTTTCCTAAGGTCACATCTATGGGCGGCATTTTCACCGTCTCTAGGTCCAACGTTGTACGTCAACCACGATGAGATTTTGGGTGGTTGTAGGTACAACAGGAGAGTCAATTGTTGAGATGAAACCTTTGAAAGGTTTTGTTATGATTGGTGATCGCTACACTGATTATATCTTGTGGGTAAAGTATACAACCTCTGCAGAGTGTTAATTGATCTATTCGAACAGCCACATCCTCGGTTATGGACATGTCTAAGGATTTCAAATGGGAGATAGAGTTTCTTCTAAAATGAGTCGGAGTGTGAATGAGATGTTCACTTGATGAATATAATGTTTGTTTGGTGAACAGGTAATTCACTTGGTGGTTTGTGTCGATTTGTGAAAAGGGGATTCACTTATCATTGGTTTGGTTGGAAAGTGAATGGAAAGTTCACTGGTTGTTTCAAATAAACTGTTTAATTATTTACTATTATTTTCAACTACATATTTAAATCTACTTACTGTATTTATCGTAAATGTTGTTTTTTTTGCAAAAGAACCATACAGCTAATCTTTGTCAGGCCGTGCATGAATACTATTTGCATACATTTTCCTACGGCTAGCTGAGTGCTTTATGTACTCACAGCTCATGCCTTTGTTGAATCAGTTGAAGAATATCAAGCTGCTCAGGAGTTCTTTCAGAAGGAGGGCTATGAAGGTTTTGCGGATTAGGATGCGTTCTCCACTCGATTGCCTGTGGGCATGTTGATTGGCCTTTTAAAGAAGTTTTGTTCCGCTACAAGAGTTTATTTGTTTCTTTAGCCCTGCGTGGAAAGTTAATTAAACGTTGACCATAAGGTACAGTTATTATTATTTGTATTCTGAGATCTTTTTAGTTAAATCGAATAAATAGATGGTATTTCATCACTGTTTCCTGTGTGAGCTAGCTACTGATCTGGGACTAGTTCAGCATACACAAAGGGTTCCTGAGATGTATTTTTGGGTCCCGACAAAGGTTCATATGGCTGTTTTGCATAAAGCGATATTTTCAAGTTTTAAAGACAATTACTAAGTTTCAAGGCAGTTTTAATTTACAATTAAAAATCAAACTTTTATTTTGATTCATCAATCTTAAGTGTAGGATAAACCTCCGTATACAAATGATGAAGGACTAACCCCCCTTACACTAGGCTTTCTGCCCAAAATTTTCAATCGGATAAAAATATCCAAAAAAACATCCGAGTTTGAAATTATTTTAAAAACAAAACCAAATCTAATCCACGAAAGGCTTTGCTCAGCATGTCTATGACCGCGGACGCTGCTATTCGGATAGATTATTGCTCTACGGAGTTGGTACAACTTTACCCACAAAAGACAGTTTGCTTAGCATGTCGGCCAAGACACGCTTTCAAAGGCGTGCGACTAAGCAACTATCACGAAGCTTGTACACTGCACTATTTCGACGTAATTATGCCCGGTAATGTTTCGTTATCGTAGGCTTCACACCAAATGATAACCCCCTCTTGCGTCATGTGAGTATTAAAAATAAGTCTTCACGACACCCACACCTCTGAATGACACAATCACGGTGAAATAGTATAGCTAGATCGGCCAAGTCTGTCCCACACTAGACTTGTGGTGGTACAAATATGGCTTAACAATCCACAGCTCGCAGGTCGGTCCTTAAATGACTAGGCGACTTCCAAAACAACCCCTGGCCTCAAACATTCACTGAATTAAACCTGTTTATAAACTTGCACCCACCAACGGTCCAATACGCCCAAGTTTAAACCACTTTTATTCATTTTTCATATCAAAACATTTTATGTCTTTCTATGGGAAAAACAATACCATGGTCTCAATTTTTAAATCAAATTTGGAATATTTTGCTAATTCTCCGAATTTAAGATTTTGGTCTAAGCATTGTCTAAGCATAAAGTTTTCTAGATTATTTTATTTTAACTAAGGAGACAAGGAGATGACTATTCAAACATTAATATTGGCCATACGAATGAAATGGATTAACTAGGAATTTAAAATAACTGAATTATAAATAAGCATGCAATAATTTAAAATAGAATTTAAATAGCTTTAAATAATGGGCTCAAATATGATCAAAGAGTGTAACATTCCTTGCTCAAAGTCCTGAGGATCTAACTGTTCAAAAGGTTCAAGCTCTCCGGAGTCATCAAAATCTATACACGAAAATGAGCCAAATTAAAACAAAATTAGAATAAATTCAAATGAATTACAAATTAAATAATTTTGGTTTAGGATCTTTATTTGGTATGAATTTAGAAATTTGAAACGTCAAAATCGGAGCTTGTATGAAGGAGAACGAGTCCTTGGAAAATTAAACCCTAAAGGAATTAACTAAATTCGAATTTCTGGAATTTCCTAATTATATTTCTCAAGGAAAAGCTATTTATGACGTGTGCCTGACGTCAGCGGCGTAATTTCTTTTACCAACCGAATTATTTATCTATTGGAAATCTATTTTATCTCTCTAACATGTGGGACCATGGTCCATGGACCAGGCCCATGAAAAGCCAAAGGCTCACCGTGAACATGGTTTATAGAACAGTGCAAGCGTGCTCGTGTGTTGGCGCAATGTGCCACGTGGGAGGTGATGTGGGTCAGAGGAGGTGGCGTGGCGCTTGCGTGGCGGCCAGGTGGCTGCCACGTCGATGGCCACGTCACACTCGTCGCGGCGGTGCTTTGCTGATACCGGTGCTACGCGCCACGGTGAGGCGATTGCAAGTGCACAAAAGGTAGGGGAGGTCACGGAGAACATGATGAGCACCTAAACGTCGACGGAGCGTGATGTGGTGGCCGACGGCGAGAGGAAGGGTGGCGGCGGCGACGAGGCTCCGATGATCTTCTGGTGGCGTGGAGGCGTGCCTGAGGTAGAATGTGGCACGATGAGGGTGATGGTGCGGTCGGAGGCAGAAGGGCGTCGTCGACGGCGAGGCAATTGGCGGTCGACGAGCTTCAACAACGAAATCTGGCAGCTAGAGGCGGCGGGAGGGTATGAGATTTGCGGGGATGGAATGAGAAGGTAGAGGGGGTCCTGGGGCGCCCTTTCATAGTGCGGGGGCGTGGCTGTATCTGCGAGGGTCGTTGGGAGTCCGTTTAGGTCACACGGCGAAAACGGAGTCCGGCGGTGTTACGAGATAAGATAGAGTTTGATTCGGGTGCGGAGGGATAAGGGTATAAGAATGACGGGGTTAGCACAAGAGAAACGGGTTGTTGCGCCCGTTTTCAGAAAACCCTTGGAGGAGAAACAATGGCGACTGAGAGGTTTGACTCGGGGACGAAGAAAGGGAGGTGGGCGGTAGAGCTGACAGGTGGGTCCCTCCTACAAGTGAGAGGGGGAGAGAGGGACGCGGGAGGGAGTAGGCTAGCGGGATTGGGCCACACATGAGGAAAAAGGAAATGGGTTGAGGAGATTCAGCCCAAAAGCATTTTCCGAATTTCTTTTGATTTAGTGATTTCAGAAATTGTGTAATTCAATTTAGCTTTTAGAAAATAGCAAATAAAGTCGAAAATTTATGAAAAAATTCACAAAAATTCCTAGAGACATTTTAAACTTAAATAAAATATTTCCAACTTAAAGTTGGTATTTAATTTCACAAATAATTTATTTTGGCTTTAAAATAAATAGGGAAAATCTTTTTAAAATCTAGAAAATTCATAAAACTCAAGGAGAAAATTAAATTTTATTTTTAACCAAAATTAAAATTTTGGGATGTTACAAACCAACCCCCCCTTAAAGGGAATCTCGACCCCGAGATTCAGACTGGCTAGCAAAAAGGTTGGGGTACTCGGCTTTCAATTCTTCTTCTTTCTCCGAGGTGGCTTCCTCTTCTGAGTGATTGCTCAACTGGACCTTACAAGAACGAACGACTTTGCTTCTGGTAATGCGTTTTGTGACGTCAAGGATCTTGATCGGATGTTCCATATAGGTGAGATCTTCCCGAAGGTCGATGCCTTCCAGCGGTGTTTGCTTGGTCGAAATTCGAAGACATTTCTTCAATTTGGAGACATGAAAGACATCATGAATTGCAGACAGAGATGCATGTATCTCTAACGGGTAAGCGACTTCACCTCTTTTTCCCAAAATCTTGTACGGTCCAACAAATCTAGGTGCAAGTTTTCCTTTGGTTCGAAACCTTCGAACTCCCCTGAGTGGATTTACTCTAAGGTAAACAAAATCTCCAGCTTCAAAGGATAAGTCCCTTCGACGATTATCAGCATAACTCTTTTGTCAGGATTGAGCCACTCTTAATCTTTTTTTTATCACTTTTACCTTGTCCTCAGCATCCTTGATTAATTCAGGTCCAAAGAACTGATACTCACCTACTTGATCCCAAAGGAGAGGGGTTATGCACTTCCTGCCATAAAGTGCTTCAAACGGCGACATCTACAAACTAGCTTGATAGCTGTTGTTGTATGAAAATTTTGCATAGGGAAGATTTTGATCCCAACTCTTTCTATAATCCAAAGCACAAGCTCGCAATATATCTTCTAATATCTAGTTCACACGTTATGTCCGGCCATCTGTTTGAGGATGATATGCTGTACTGAAGTTGAGTCGCGTTCCCATGGCCTCATGTAAACTCTTCCAAAATCTTAACGTGAATTGTGAGCCTCTGTCGGATACTATCCTCTTGGGTACTCCATGCAGACAAACGATCCTAGCTAGAGATGGCAATTATGCCCGATTACCGGCGTGCCCGCGGTTAAATGCCCTAATGGAGCCGGGTATGGCCTGTTTTCTTTGCCCACAGTATGAAATGGGACAAACTCTCTGCCCATCGGGTAAACAGCCATGGGCATGGGTGAGCTCCACACGTACCCGTCTCGTCCGTTTACCCGCGACATACACTGATAGGTGGGCCAAAGGTCAACAATACCACTAAAACCCTAATAGGGTTAATCACTGCTCACTCTCACAGTCACTCACTCTCCTCGACCCTGAGTCACTCAGTCACTCTCCCATGATTCCCAGCCGCTAGCCACCAGCCACCAACACAAAGCGCCGAAGCCCCAAATCCAGATCCGCCCCATCCTCCTCCCGGCCAGCTGCCTCACACGTCCTCCTGGCCGGTTGCTGCCTCTTGCACTGTCGTCGTTCCTCCTCACGCCTCCTCCTCAAGCCCAGCCACATCCTCCTCAAGCCCGTCCCACCCAAGGTAGTTAGGATCGCGATCCTACTCTTAGAGTCTTACGGTTCTACGAACCCACGACAGCCTGTCGATCGAAATTGCACTGTCGATCCTACTCGTAGAGAATTAGGGCAATTGTTTTTAGAGGCTAGACTTTGTTGAAATTTTATTTTAGAGCAAAATTTGTTGATATTAATTTCTGAGAATGAAACTATAAATAAACAAGGAGCATGCAAAATATTGTATTAGTGTGGTAATGCTAGTACAAATATCTATATTATGGCATGAGCAATCTTGAGCTTGATAATGATAAGCTATTTTTATTCCTGGAGTATGTCTAGCTGCTTTTAAGGAACATGCAAGTGGTAAACTGTTGGACCGAAAAAGGCGACTAGAGGGGGGGGTGAATAGGAGCACTATCTATTTTTTTGCTTTGATCCGATTCAAACATGATATTGACTCCAATAGCTATGAGAACTATGAAGATCAATATATCTAAGAATAGCAGAAGACTTGTACTTAATCCCCTTCAAATCCCCAAAAGAAACGACCAAAAACAAAAAAATCAGCCTTATGAACAAGGTCTCGATGAACAATGAATAATCGAACCGATGAACAATGGCGGTCGTACCGCAGTCCGGTCGAACCGGATGAATAAAGGTCGGTCGTTCAAGATGAACAAGAAAATCAAAGAATGAACAATGTATGTACTGAAAAACGAAAACAAAAATCGACGTAACTTTTGATCCGCGGCCAAACTCCACCAAATTTGAAACACATCTTCCTAATGATGTCAGAACCTATTCCAAGCAACGATCGAGAAGATCCACGCCAAAGTTTTGATCTTTTTGCATTTTACCGAAGGAGGGTTCAAAACCGAGCAAAAACGTAAAACTTGATCCAAAACTTGCTCGTGGGTGGATGATGATCAAGATGACCTTAGATGGGTTCCCACATATCCCAGCAAGCAAGATCAAGAAGAAAAACCAAGCAAAAACTCACGGATCAAAGAAAGACCTCAAATCACCAAATAGAGAGAAAGAAAGCAAATGAACTCATCTTTGAGAGAACTTTCTTTGGATTGATTTGATATGGTATTGGTTTACAGCCACTCCATCAAGGAGGACAAAGACTCAATACATGAGTACGAAATCAAATCCAACTCTCTAGAACCCTAACCTCCACTAATCCTCTCCCTAAGCAAACTAGGGTTTCAAACACAATGAAAGGGTTGGGGTGGCTGTCCAGCACACCCCCTATTTATAGTGGAGGCTTAGACCTTCTAGAAGAGTAACCCTAATGGGCTCCCGTTAAGGCCCAAAACAAACGGGTCACACACGCACGCATTTTAAAGCGCCGTCTTCAATTCTCTTGACCTAATCCACTTCTTGACGCACCGACTTGCGCCGGGTTGGCATTAGGTCATCAAGGCGATTTGGTAAAATTACCAAAATACCCTTCTCGATCTTTTTCAAGACCGAGTCCCATCTTCGTGAAGCACCTCCCATGCTTCGCCACGTAGGTTGATCCAATGCTCTCTTCATGCTCGGCAAGTCTCTCCCACCCGGCTCCACCGAAACCACCATGGCACTTGCACCGACCCCGCCGCTTGATCGAACCCGTCGCACCGAATCGCCTGTTCGGTCACCTTTTGTCCGTTTTGCGCCATGCTTGACTCCATTGACCTCACCCGGCATCCTCGATCGTTTCGGACCTCGGCTCTCCAAGCTTAGTCCCGATCATCTCGCCGCTGACCGTCATTGACCTCCAAGCAACTCGCACATCAATAGACAAAGAAATCGAATCCGGGAACAAGTTCTTCACAACTTGACCCACGTTAGTCAAAACATGCATCATGCAACACATATACCATGAAACCCATGAACTTGACCTAACCCAAAATCAATTCTCCAATTGAAATGACAATCAGAACAAAATCGGTACTACCGCTATGTTATGGCTTCAGATTATCAAGATCATGCGGTAGTATCAAGACTCCATAATCTGCGGTTGTACCGCTACCCAGAGAAAACCAAAACTTCTCAAATTACACTCGTTCTGGAAAAACCATACCGCACACATGCGGTCATTCCGCGATGCGGTACTACCGGCAACCAAGGCACTAAGATTATCAAGACTACGGGCGTCATCGCGCCTTACACGCCGCATTTAATCGATTGTCCTAACACTTGTCAAAAACGCTGCTTCGACAAACCGAGAACGACATTGCCAATTGTAACATCATCCTAAGATCTCAGGCATATCCCCATGATATCCACAATCTCCCCCTTGATGAACACATTGGCAATTTCCCATAAATGCAAATTTTGAGGTTTGAAAAGTAAAAACTCTCGGATTTTTAAGCTCAAAGGCACAACTTGGTCCAAATGCAAGAAAAAGCAAAGGAAATGACCAAGTTGGCTCGAGAATAGTATCAGCAAGTGAGATACGGCAAAAGAAAGCATGAAAGCTTCAAAATCCAGAAAGGTGTCAAAATCTCACTTAAGGTCCATATGAAAGAACAATTGTTCGATATGACCTTTGATCATTGAGAGGATCAAGAATTGCAATTCTAGTTCAGAAATGATAATAAAACCATAAGAATGCAAATAAGAAACTCCCCCTCACTATGATCCTTAGATATTCAATTTTTCTCCAAGAACTCCCCTTTTTCAAACATCTTCTCCCAAACAACTTCTCCCTTTTTAACATTTTTACAATATCTTCTCCCCTTTGACAATGGAGTCATCAAGGAATCACGCCTTCCTCTCGTCCGGAGATGACAAATGCGAATGAGGAAAAAGCATAAGAAGGAGCATGCATGAAATGCAATGGAGTGGCTTCAAATTTTTTTTTTGTATTTTTCAATTTTGAATACAAGAAGCTTTGGAGATTACCCAAAAGAACAAGTTAGCATTTCTAAAGTTGCACAAACAACATATCAAGCCTAGCAAATACTAGCAAGATCATGATAAACATATATAACAAAGCTAAGCAAGAAGGCTCAATATAAAGCAATGAATTTTAGCATTTTAAGCAAAGCTTCAAATCTAGCAAGTTCATCAATAGTGATCCTAAAATGATATCGCCATGTCAAAATGTCAACGTGAGATCCAAAAGCTAACCATGACCACATTAAGAGACAAAAGGTCCTGAATTGAATCATTTTGCTCAATTTTCTCAAATGCCCATTTTCAACTGTTTTTCAATTGCAATGAATATTCAAGTTGATAAAGGTCTATCTTAGTAAAGAAGATCCCGGACTAGGAGCCATCCACAATCTCTTCCTAAGTTTCAACCAATTTGACAATTTGTATTTTTAGCATTGTGCTAGATCTCAAGCCTCACTACGACCATCCCAAGCAACAAAAGCTTAAGAGAGTGGTCTAGGTCATCCAAAACTCCCCGAGTTCATGCCTAGTACCATGGCAAGCAGCCTCATGAGAAAGAATTGGTGAGATCATTCTTTACGCACAAAAGAGATCATTTTTATTTTGCACAAGAGCAGCTTTTAGATTCTCAAGAACACAAAAGCTCAAGTAATGATCAAAGCTAGATTCAAGAGCTAACAAAGCAATTTTGACAGGCCAATGTCATAAAAGGAGCACTAATTAAGAATCGGCCGAACAATTCACAAATTGCTAATTTCTTAGTTCAAGTTGTTTTTCAAGTTCTAGCTCATACAACAAAGACTTAGCTACACATGTGAAAGCATGATAATTCTAGCAAGTCAAAGAACTAGACATGGCATTGAGCAAGAATTTGAAACACTAAAGCTCCAAAGGGTAATAAGCAAAGCTTCATCAATTTTAAAAGATAAGCGTAAAAGCTTATATTACAATGCATCTTTTGGATTTTTCATATGAATGCAATATGATACAATGAGATGCAAGAAAAACTCAAGAACCTAAAAGATCAAATGAAAAAGAAAAGATCGAAAAGATCCAACTCCCCTCAAACCAACCCATAGGGATAAATTACCCTAACTCACTCCTCAAGGTGGCAAACCTTGTTGGGTCTAAAGGCTTGGTGAGGATATCATTAATCGAGCCTCTGACTCCACAAAATGCAAAGACAATATCGCCCTTCTCAACGTGGTCTCTAAGAAAGTGATAGCGAATGTCTATGTGTTTGGTCCTAGAATGTTGCAATCGGTTTTTAGCAATGTTAATAGCGAAGTGTTGTCACGTAAGAGAGGAACACTAGCAAAAGTTAACCCAAAATCCTTAAGAGTGGAGACCATCCACAAAATCGACTCAAAGAACTAGCGCTAGCTACATATTTAGCTTCAAAGAAGGATTGTGCAATGTAAGACTGCTTAGATGACCAAGAGACAAGAGAAGTGCCTAAGAAATGACATGTGCCGATGTGCTCTTTCTATCTAGCCTACACCCCAAAAATCGAATCAAAACCCCGAATGGTCAAGAAGAAGAACAAGAATACCAAATACCATCTTCAAGGGTAGAGTGTAAATACCGAAAATGCGCTTAACGGCTTGGCGATGTGAAGTCCTCGGTGGCCTTTGAAACCTCGCACGAGGCGCATCACAAGTGGATGTCCGGTCTTGAGGCCGTCAGTATGTAGGGAGCCGATCATGTCATGCGGTACTCGCGTGATCCACGGCTTCTCCTTCCTCATCTCGATCCAAAATAGTCGATGTCGCCATGGGAGTGGCGATCGACTTGCAATCACCCATCTCAAAACGCTTGAGCAAATCCTTGGTGTACTTCGCTTGATGGATGAAGATCCCTTCCTTGCATTGCTTGATTTGTAGCCCCGTAGTAATTGAGTTCTCCCATCATGCTCATCTCAAATTCCTCGGACATGGTCTCGTAAAAAGCGAAACAAGAGCATTAGAGGAACCACCAAAGATAATATCATCAACATAAATCAACAAGCAGAAGTCATTGCCATGCCTAAGAATGAAAAGAGTCTTATCAACTTTTCCCATTTCAAAATCATTCTTAAGCAAGAAGGTCTTAAGTCTATCATACCGTGCTCTAGGGCTTGCTTAAGACCATACAAGGCTTTGGATAACTTGAAAACACGATCGTGGTGCTTGGGATCCTCAAAGCCGGGGGTTGCCTAACATACACTTCCTCCTCTATAAAACCATTCAGAAGGCACTCTTAACATCCATTTGATGCAACCTAAAACCTTTATATGCAAAGAAATGCAAGCAAGATGCTAATGGCTTCTAATCTAGCAACAGAGCGAAGGTCTCATCAAAATCTAACCCCTCAACTGGCTAAAGCCCCGAGCTACCAACCTAGCCTTGTTTCTAACCACGTAACCATCCTCATTTTGTTTATTTTTGAACACCCAACGGGTTCCTATAACATTATGTCCATTAGGAGGTTCTACAAGGTTCCAAACTTTATTTCTTTCAAAATTCTCTAACTCCTCATGCATGGCATTGACCCAACTAGCATCAGATAAAGCATGTGATATATCTTTGGGTTCAAAAGAAGCTACAAATGCAGAGTGAGAGAAATGACTTGGATCATGATACCTGGAGCGAGTGACTCGCTCATGGAGATTACCAATCATCTGATCCGGAGGGTGTTGCTTCTTGAATGTGCAAAGGAGCGCCTGGAGGAGATAGCGTCTCCTCAACCTCCGCAGGTACTGCTGAAGAAGAAGTCGCAGCAGGAGCCTCAATTGGAGGTGAAGCAATCAGAAAGTGTTCTCGAGCTTGGGCGGCTTGCACAGAACATCAAGAATGTGAAGGAGCAAAATCAAGTTCATCCTCATCTTCTTCAACAAAAATGCTCTCTCACACCGTAAGTCACCAAACATCGGATCTAGCTCCGTATAGTCTCATCAAAAGTGACATTGCATGTCTCCTGAACAATGTTAGTTTCAACATTAAAACCCGAAAACCCTCGAATGAGCAGATAACCCGAAATAAACCATCACAAGTCCTTGATTCAAATTTATCTAGGTTCCTGTCCTTGAGAATAAAACACTTCGATCCAAAGACTCGAAAGTGAGAGACAGAGGGTTTTCTACCAAAATGAAGCTCATATGAAGTCTTGCCCAAAGACGGTCTCAAAAAGACACGGTTTGAAATATGGCAAGTCAGAGCAATAGCTTCGCCCAAAATCTCCTCGGTGTGCTATACTCATCCAAAGATCGCCCTAGCCATCTCGACTAGAGTCCTCGTTTTTCCTTTCCACAACGCCATTTTGTTGAGGGACGTGTGGAGAAGAGAACTGATGCTCAATACTGCGCCAAAGACAAAAAGAGGCAAAGAAGCATTCTTGAACTCCGTGCCATTATCATCATGGATCGCTTTCAAGGCACCGGGAAGTTCGAAGCCAAACGAAGAACAAGGTCATGATAATGATCAAAAGCCTCATCCTTCAAGCAAGAAAGAACACCCAAGAGTATCTCGAAAGATCATCGACTATGACAAGAATGTACCAATTGCCACCGATCGATCGAACTCTAGCAGACCAACAAGATCCATATGAAGCAACCGTCTCGGTCCGTCACCATAACCATAGTCAATGACGGGTGAGGCGGCAACTTGTTTGCCATGCCTGTAGGCGCATACAAAGATCCTTGACACCTTTGAGTTTAGGCAAACCTCTCATGAGATCAAGGCCGCTAACTCGTGTCGATGATCAAAACCAATGTGCCCCAACCGCTCGGTGCCAAAGCCGATATCGAAGAAGAAGCAATTAAGCACTTAAGGGATACGGCAAGAGATTCCAAAAATCACTCCAAAAATTCTACCAACTCTAGAAATCCCAAAACGAGCTCACCAAAAGAATCAAGCACACGACAGCATTCTTCTTAAAACGAGTCTCATAGCCATCATCGAGAAGTCAGGAAATGAAAGGAGATTGTACCTTAGCTTAGACACAAGCGCGACGTCCTTGAGAATGAACTTGTCGCTCACCCTAATCATTCCAGCCTCCTTCAATGCGCC
Source organism: Phyllostachys edulis (assembly GCA_036346405.1). Taxonomy (NCBI): domain Eukaryota; kingdom Viridiplantae; phylum Streptophyta; class Magnoliopsida; order Poales; family Poaceae; genus Phyllostachys; species Phyllostachys edulis. The sequence continues at coordinate 72,179,867 of CM070550.1, forward strand.
TTTGTGTATCATCTCCAAAGGTGATGAAGACATCACCGGTTGATCGCGTGAAGGAGGTGAACCATCTTGAGTCTCCGGTCATGTGGCGTGAACACCCGGTCGATTTAACCATGTGTTCTTCCCCTTCCGCGCCAATCCTCGAAAATCAAGGAACAAAAGAGCGATGTGTCTCAACATCAAGTTAGTTAAAAGCGACTTGGGAACCCAAGATCGAGACACTCGCTCATGAAAGTAGTATGCAAAGCAGATGTGCTATCCTTGACTTTATTAGCGCTTCTATTTTGAGCAATGGTAACTGAACATGAGATGCATCCTGTCTAGGAACATGGTGATGAGCATGTGCAACAAATCCTAGGTCAGTTCTTCTTTTGTACGTGACCATGTCTCATAAAAGCTCTAGGTTGATTAGATGACATTCTAGCAATATTTTTCTTAGCATTCTTCAACCCACGCCAACAGAATCTCAACCAAATGTCCACTCTTCTTGCAATAGGTGCAATGGTATTTTGTACCACCGGAGAATCACCTTTTGGCTTAAAAGAAGGTTGGACAAACCCCGCAGATTTAAAAACAGCTTTTGCGTGTTGGGTTTTGAATTCAACTAAGCCATTTTCCAAGACTCAATGACATTAGGCTTGGACATGTCCCGGCAAGAGTTGTATCCTAAACCTTGCTTCTTAAAAGGAGTTTTAGATTTATCTAGAATCATGTTTAACTGCTTTTCACCATTAGAGAATCTTTCTAAAGTATCCTTGAGATATGCATTCTCTTTTTCAATATTAGCACATGATTCACAAGTCTTGCCCTTAATGGCTCTAGCATGTTTCTCCTTAAGATGAGCAACTTCAAGCTTATAGGCGCACAAGATGTAGAATCAATTGAATCCTTAAGCTTGGCAAACTTAGCTCTAATCGCTTCTAGAATATCCTTAACTTCATGTTCGCGTTCTAAGCGTAAAGAGCAAAAGCTAGATTTCACATTACCGTAGCATCCAACTTGCTAGACTCTAAGCATTTTTCACATGGAGCAGATTTAACATCAATTAGCTCAGTTCTAGCATTTTCAAGTTGATGCAAAGCAATATCATGAGCAGATTGCGCTTTAGACAGTTGAGTGCAAAGCATGGCAGATGAACATTCATCAACATCTAGACTTTTAGCATTCACAAGCTCTAATTTCAAACTCTCGACTTGTGACTCTAGATCCTTGTTCCTAGCCATGGTGAACTTTAAAGCTTTATCTTGACTAAGCAATTGCTCATACATGTTATCGCATCTAGCGTAAAGAACATCATAGGAGAGAGGTACCTCATCATCGTTATCGCGCGACGAGTCGGCCATAAAGCACATGCCCGTGAAATCCTTGGCCTTCCCCTTCTTGTCTTGAGGAAACTCCTCCTCCTTGTCCTCCTCGCTCCCGGAGTCCACATCGCTCATGGATTGATCTTCAAAAGCGGCAAGAACTCGGTGAGCAGCCTTCATGAGCTTGGCAAGATCATACTTGGGCTTGCCCCTCGAGGCTTCTTCCCGCAACCTTCTCATGATTTCCCTTACCTTTCAAATTGGGGCGGTTGGCTCGGATGTGATATAGCTCTCCACACTCATAGCATGTCACAGGCCACCTCTCTTCTCTTTTCGACATTGTTATATGCCCGCAGTGACTTTCTTGGCTAAAAGAGCTAAATCAGCCTTAGGAAGACTCTCAAACTCTTCTTCTTGAATAGCAGATAAACACGCAAGAGAAAACCGTAAGAAGACTCGGAAAACCATCAAGAGTCCTTTGAGAGGATCAGCCACCAAAGCCATGTTATCCTTCCTAGGATTACCGCCTCTCTTGATCTCATGAGTTTTTAGCTTGCTATAAAGCAGCTCCAAAGTGAGATTAGAGAGATCGACGTTCTCCTCTATGGCAGTTGCCTTCATCTCCCACTCCTTGGTGTTGATTGCACCCAAGAGGTGGGTGGCATTCTCGATTGAGAGTACTCAATGTCAACAAACTTTCATCCGATTAATCACCTTGTTAAAACGAGTAAAGACGCCATCGATGCTCTCACCAGACGCATCTCGAATTTGTTGTACTCTCGCTTGTAGACATTCTGACGCACTTGTTTGATCTGGGACGATCCCTCATGGTAAGTTTCGAGGGTGTGCCAAATCTCATGTGCGGTCGCAAGATTGCAAATCCTATCATACTCTTGCCTACCAAGCCCAAAGATATAGAAGGTTCTTTGCCTTGTTGTTGTTAGTCAAAAGGGTCACGGGCTTGCCAGAGCAACTTCAGCAAAAGAAGCGGGCTCGAACAACCTCCCATATAGCTTGTCCTTCGCTCTCAAGGAAAACTCGCATGCGATTCTTCCAATAGGCATAGTCGAGCCCATCAAAGACATGCGCTTGGTCGAGTACTTATCCATCGCTAAGTTCAAGGACCGCTAAGATCAAGATTGAACTAACCTGCTCGATACCACTTGTTGGACCGAAAAAGGCGACTAGAGGGGGTGAATAGGAGCACTATCTATTTTTGCTTTGATCCGATTCAAACATGATATTGACTCCAATAGCTATGAGAACTATGAAGATCAATATATCTAAGCATAGCGGAAGACTTGTACTTAATCCCTTCAAATCCCCAAAAGAAACGACCAAAAACACAAAAATCAGCCTTATAAACAAGGTCGATGAACAAGAATTCATCGAACCGATGAACGATGGCGGTCGTATCACAATCCGGCCGAATCGATGAACAAAGGTTTGTCGTTCAAGATGAACAATAAAATCAAAGCGAATGAACAAGAAATGCCTGAAAAACGATAACAAAAATCGACGTAACTTTTGATCCGCTGGCCAAACTCCACCAAATTTGAAACACATCTTCCTAATGATGTCGAACCTATTCTAAGCAACGATCGAGAAGATCCACGTCAAAGTTTTGATCTTTTTGCATTTTACCGAAGGAGGGTTCAAAACCGAGCAAAAACGTAAAACTTGATCCAAAACTTGCTCGTGGGTGGATGATGATCAAGATGACCTTAGATGGGTTCCCACATATCCCAGCAAGCAAGATCAAGAAGAAAAACCAAGCAAAAACTCATGGATCAAAGAAAGACCTCAAATCACCAAATAGAGAGAAAGAAAGCAAATGAACTCATCTTTGAGAGAACTTTCTTTGGATTGATTTGATATGGTATTGGTTTACACCACTCCATCAAGGAGGACAAAGACTCAATACATGAGCACGAAATCAAATCCAACTCTCTAGAACCCTAACCTCCACTAATCCTCTCCCTAAGCAAACTAGGGTTTCAAACACAATGAAAGGGTTGGGGTGGCTGCCCAAGACACCCCTATTTATAGTGGAGGCTTAGACCTTCTAGAAGAGTAACCCTAATGGGCTCCCGTTAAGGCCCAAAACAAACGGGTCACACACGCACGCATTTTAAAGCGCCGTCTTCAATTCTCTTGACCTAATCCACTTCTTGACGCACCGACTTGCGCCGCGGGTTGGCATTAGGTCATCAAGGCGATGATGGTAAAATTACCAAAATACCCTTCTCGATCTTTTTCAAGACCGAGTCCCATCTTCGTGAAGCACCTCCCATGCTTCGCCACGTAGGTTGATCCAATGCTCTCTTCATGTCGGCAAGTCTCTCCCATCCGGCCCCACCGAAACCACCATGGCACTTGCACCGACCGCGCCGCTTGATTGAACTCCGTCGACCGAATCGCCTGTTCGGTCACCTTTGTCCGTTTTGCGCCATGCTTGACTCCATTGACCTCACCCAAGATCCTCGATCGTTCGACCTCGCTCTCCAAGCTTAGTCCCGATCATCCTCGCCTGACCGTCATTGACCTCCAAGCAACCTCGCACATCAATAGACAAAGAAATCGAATCCGGAACAAGTTCTTCACAACTTGACCCACGTTAGTCAAAACATGCATCATGCAACACATATGCCATGAAACCCATGAACTTGACCTAACCCAAAATCAATTCTCCAATTGAAATGACAATCGAATAAAATCGGATTACCGCTATGTTATGGCTTACTCTTACTCAAGATCATGAGTATCAAGACTCCATAATCATGGTTGTACCGCTACCCAGAGAAAACCAAAACTTCTCAAATTACACTCGCTCGAAAAACCATACCGCACACATGCGGTCATTCCATGATGTGGTACTACCAAGAACCAAGGCACGCGGATTATCAAGATCATGGGTCGCATCGCGCCTTACACGCCGATTTAACCGATTGTCCCGACACTTGTCAAAAAACGTTGTTTCGACAAACCGAGAACGACATTGCCAATTGTAACATCATCCTAAGATCTCAGGCATATCCCCATGATATCCACATAAACCATATAAGAATCATACACTTATAGTATATATGTTAAATATGTGTATTTTTCCAATTCTGTAGAATCGCCGATTCTACGATTCGATACTACGATTTCGATCCTACTGAAGGCAAATCGATCCAACTTAGGATCTCGACTCTGACTACCTTGGTCCCACCCCCGCACGCGCTTTCCATGATCGCCACTTTCAGACCGTAGTCGATCTCAGACTAACCCTCACGCCTACTTTACCGCCTTTGATGTCTCCCAACCGCCGCCTTGGCTTCCTCTGGCCACGGTCGCAGAGCTCCCAAGAGTTTCCCCTAGAGGCCACTTCTACCCCTGTCGGCGTCCAGTACCTGGTGTCTTAACCGCAGCAAAGATGAGCGGCGGCGACAATGTATCCATCCATCCATCCAACCAAACAACATCGCGTGCACATTGACATTGATTATGGCATGATTGTGTGGTTTAACTTTCGGCACAACCGCTGCTGCGATGATGTGGCGCATTAAAGCGGACGAGGCGGTTGCTGGTTTGGGTTTCAGTGAATTGATGCGGTTTTGGAGTACTAGCACTGTTGATGTAATACTACTGCGTGTGTGTGAAGCATTCTTCTGGGAACATTGCACTGATGATATCGATCCAGTTTAGGGGTTAGTGTAACAACCCAAAAATTTGGTTTGTTTTGAAGTTTTAAAAACAAAAATAACAATTTGAATTTTTCTGTTAAAGTCAAAGCTTAATCTGGATTTTCTGAAATAAAAAACAATATAATATGATTAAATGACAACATCAACTGTTGTCAAAATTATTTTATTTGGATTCTGTGTGCTTGAATATATTTTTTAGATTTTTCTAGAATTTTTTGAGTTCATTTGCTATTTGGATTTTTAATATTTTCTAAAAAGGAAAACCTAATTAAAATCTCAGAAAACCTCAGTGGGCCAAAACCCATTGCTTCAGCCCATTTCCCTTGTTTCTTGGTCCATCTTTTCCTTTTCTCAGCGCCCGGCCCGTACGTCTGTTCCTTTACGTCGTGCGCAGCAGCCCAAGTCGCCTTTGGTTTTCCTTGCGCACGGTCTAGCCGCTGACCCGTTCCTCTTTTGTGTGCCGAAGCTCAGCTGTGCCTCTCTTTCCTTTTCTTTTGTTCCACTACTGAGTGGCTCCACGTCGTCAGTGTGCCACATCCCCGTCGTCTTGAAGCTGGACTCTCTTTGAGTTCGAGTTGAGCACAACAACGCCGCCGGCTTCAAATCAATCTCCTCCTCCGACACTATATAAATCGAGTACCTTGCGTCAATTTGTTTTCCTTTGCCTCCTCTCCCGAAACCCTAAGGTCTCCTCCCCATTTTCGTTTCAATCACGTCGCCATTGCCGAAAGACCGAAGACCACCGAAGCTTCATCTCCGATGAATTTTGCCACCGTTGGTTCATCTCCGCCCACGTCGTCTTCGCCATCAGGACTGCATCATTGTAAGCTTCTCTGTGCTTCCACCATCTTCAACCGAAGACCTTCAAATCGCTGTTGTCGTCTTCATCATCAAATCCGACCGCTACCTCCTTAACCGATCTACTCACCGGTGAGAGTTTTCGCCCTTTTGAGCGTGTCGTCTTGTGTTCTATCCTATTCACATCTAATCACCACCTTCCTTTTGTCCTCTCTGCCACCACGTTGTCGCCGTCGTGCTCCTCCATCTCCTCCAGTCAACTCACTATCGCTGTCGTCTAGTCCCCCTATGATCGTGTCTTTTGTTTCGGTGTGATCCCCTCATCCATGTCGTCTCGGTGCTCACCCTACTTCTCTTTGGGCGCCACTCAACCGCCAAGACCGCCGCACCTGAAGTCTCTTCGCCACCGACGATCTATCACCGTCTATGTCAAGCCGCCACCTCCCTCAGCTTTGCCTCTTCCTCAGCATTCTGTTTTTACTCATCGTCATCGCTCTTTCGCCTCCGGTTACCAATGTCACCATCATCTTTACCGCCGATGGCCATGTCCTCCGCTCCCTCTTCATTTTCTCTCCCATCCGACGTGGAATCCACCTCATATTCCATGTCAGTGCCACTGAGAGCCACATCAGCAACCATCTTTGCATCCCAACCCATGTGGCACTTTGTCAGCAGCTCATGTGGCAAACCAAAAACCCACCCGCATCAAAATCCAAGAACTTAGTCCACCATACACTGAACCTATGACCAGTGGAACCCACATATCAATTTTTTTTCTCCTTTATTTGTTTTCAGCCGAAATTCTCTACTGATGTCAGCTGACATCATAAGTTGTTTTTCCTTCAGAAAAATAATTCCAGTGAATCCATAAATCCTGATTTTCAGTATTTTATGTGTTTTCAATCTTTCAAAAGCCATATCTTCTTCATCCGAACTCCGTTTGAGTCCATTCAAATTTCTAAATTCATCTAAATTCAAGCTCTATTTATTTGAGATTTTTATTTAGTTTTTGGAGTTTTTTTTATCTCTGTTATTTATTTATTTGGTTTATTTACTTTGTTTGCGAGTAGACGTTGATTCTTCGGGGAGTTTTGAGCTAGGAGGAGTACACCAAGATCAAGATCAACCCTAGGATTTATTGCAAGGCAAGCCATAATCCTGTGATCATATTGAACCTATGATTTCAAAAGTATATTGTTTTATACAATTGTATGTTATCTTTATACAGATTTTTTTGGGATTAGCTATCACCTGTTGTCATTATACCTCTATTGATTATTTGAATGTCATGAATCATTTGTCACCCTAGCATGGATAATTTTAGTTGGACATATTTGTATCACCAACATGGGTAGCGTACAAATTCTTAGTTCAACTTAGTTACGATGGTTTCATTATCATATGTGTCATAATGATTAATCTTGACTTAATGATATATGGAATCGTGGCGGTTAGCCACTCTTGTTAAAATTTATGTACCATGACAGGGTATGTCATTAGTCTTGGTTAAACAAAATGGTTTTTGCTCGGACGAGTGGATGGTGGATTGAGGGTGTGGATTTAACACGTTGTGGGTTGTGGTAAGATCGCTTGGGTAACTTGTCAATGGCTTAATTTTGTGCGCCATTGAACTGGGCCTCAATCATACAATCACATGTCCTGTATGGGTGGGACCTGGCTAACTAATTAACAATATTTTGATTTGGTTCTGTTTGGGTTATGTTTGACGCAAGAGGGGGGCCCTGTCTGGTCGGAAAGACATTCAATGTTGAAACCTTAGCGACCAGAACTGGGTCAAAACAGAACTTTGTAAAGGCATTAACGCGTGCTCTAGACTGTTTACCTAAGGTAGTGAGCAGTGGTATCGACGGATGCCAAACAAACTAGAGAAGTCGTGTTATGTGGGTAAAGTGTACAACCTCTGTAGAGTGTAAAACTATTCAAATAGTCGTGCCCACAGTTATGGACGTGTTCGGGGATTTCACACGAGAGATAGAGTTTTTCATAAAATGTGTCGGAGTCTGAATGAGAAGTTCACTTGATGAATATAATGTTCGTTGGTAGATGGGTAATTTACTTGGTGGTTGTCTTGGGAAGTGAATGGATAGTTCACTGGTTGTTTCAAAGCAATGGTTTAATTATTTATTATTGTTTTCAACTGTGCATTTCAATCTATGTATTATATTTATCGTCAATGCTGCTTTTTGTAAAAGAACCATACAGCTAACCTTTGTCAAGTCGTGCATGAACACTATTTGCATACATTTCCCTACGGCTTGCTGAGGGCCTTTATGTACTCACGACTTTACGCCTTTGTTGATCAGTTGAAGAATATCAAGCTGCTCAAGAGTTCTTTCAGAAGGAGGACTATGAAGGTTTTGCGGATTAGGATGCGTTCTCCACTTGATTGCCTGTGGGCATGTTGATTGGCCTTTTCAAGATTTTCGTTCCACTGCAAAAGTTTGTTTGTTTGTTTAGCCCTGCGCAGCAAGTTAAGTAAACGTTGACTATAAGATCCAGTTATTATTACTTTGAGATCTTTTTAGTTAAATCGAATAAATGGATGGTATTACATCACTGTTTCCTGTGTGAGCTAGCTACTGATCTAGGACTAGTTCAGAATACACATAGGGTTCCTGAATCATATTTTAGTGTCCCGACAGTTAGGTAGATGATTAGTGTTTGGACTGTTGATTTGAAGGTACGCGGAGTGCGTGACACAAGGACATTAGTTCCATTGGAAACTAAAGTTGAAGCTAGAGTTTTCCTTAGACCCATACAACTACTCCTGAAAGTAGCATTATATAGGCAGGGCTGTCAAATATCAATACAAATACTTTGATATAGTTGTTGTTTGGATGCACCACATGGTATGTTCATGCTCAAAATTGTTCAAGTAGTCCTGATTTTCTCATCATATAATTGCTTTTGTAATGCAGGTTGTCTTATTCGGTTCCTTTATAGAGGATGAGACTAAGTTGTTCCAGGGGCAACCTGGTATAAGTAATACTAAAAGTGCAGAGAAAACATGGGAACTACCTGAGATCCAGTTTGGGTCGCTGAATTTTTCAGTGCTAAGTTAAAAAAAGAGAGCATCAAATCCTATTAGCAAAGGTGCTCTTCATCCTGCAAAATCAACAGATGGCCAGAACAAAGTCATTACAAAGGATAATATATGCAGTAATAAAAAAGTAAACTATAACATCTCGTGTAACAAATGGTGGGCCAGTGCTGTTCAATGGATTTCCCACTGCCAATGTTTCTCCTAACAATGGTGTCCTCGAGAATGTAAAGAAGACTGGACAAATCAGTTTAATGTTCTGTTCGTGCTTATTTCGTTGGATTTTTTCTGGCTAGTTCTTTCATGTTAGGTTGGGTACCCAACATTGAGTGCATTTGTTGAGTTCATATCTCAATTTGATGTGCTTGACGAGCCAAATATGAAGAAAAGTAAGAAGGTTGCTATGGTAGCTGCAAAAGCACTTAATCTTGCCATGTTTGATCCTATTATGAGAAACTTTACTCCAGATGTGCCGACCGGAACATCTGCTTGGCCAAGGTAAGTGCTTGCTGGTGCTGTTCTTGGCTATTAATTTTTCTTATGAGGAAGTAAAATTCATGAAGTTGTGAATGCTGATGTTATGGGTGCTATTGAGGATAGCCATCAGTTTGTATTTGAATATGCGATGCACTGTTGATGTGTGAATGTGATGCATTGTTGTGCAATCTTGATGTGTGAATGTGGTGAGTCACCATTACATTTAGGTAGCTTAATTGCTTAATGTAGTACAAGTACTCCAATTGCTGATTGCTTAATAGCTCAGCCTCAGTCACTTCACAGGCATGGACGAGGTTCATAGGTACACGGGCATGCCTGCAGGCGACAGGTACCCGCGGGCGATGGGCATGGGCGAGGTTCTTCGCCCATCGTCCTTCGCGGGCATGCCCGTGGGGGGAAGTTGGGGTCGTGGGCATGGGTATGGGCGAGCACTACCCGTGCTCGCCGCGCCCGATTGCCATCCCTAATCCTAGCCATGTACAATTCTGCCAGCTTGTTGCCTCTATACTTGGTCTTGTCCAGAATGAAATGTGTCACTTTAGTCAAACGGTTAATCACATCCTAGATAGAATCATATCCTGATTGGGTCCTAGGTAGTTCGGTGATAAAGTCCATGCCGATTTCTTCCCACTTCCATTCTGGAATTGGCAATAGCTGCAACAATCCAGTGGGTCTTTGATGTTCTGCCTTAACCTTTTGGCATACATCGCAATGTGCTATAAACTCAGTAATTTCTCGCTTCATGTTGACCCACCAATATTTCTCCTTTAGATCCTGGTACATCTTGGTACTTCTTGGATGAATGGAGTATGGCGATTCATGAGCTTCTTGAAGAATCAACTGCTTTGTCTCCTGATGATCAGGTACACAGATGCGGTTTCCAAACCAGATTGTACCATGTTCATCTTCGGAAAATTCTAGAGCTTTGCCTCTTCGCATGTTCTTCTTGATTTCCTTAATGTCTCCATCTTCTTTCTGATTTTCTCTGATATGAGTTTGAATGGTCGGTTGAACCTCTAGAGTGTTCACACAGCCTTGACTGACAATATCTAGGTTCAAATATTTTAACTCTTCATACAATTTTGGTTGACTTTTCTGCACCAACATAGTATTGTAATACCCTTTTCTGCTTAGGGAATCCGCCGCTACGTTTGCTTTTTCTCGATGATAATGGATTCTAAGGTCATAATCATTTATCAATTCCAACCATTTCTGTTGCCTTAAATTGAGTTCTGACTGTGTAAAGATGTATTTCAGACTCTTATAGTCCGTAAAAATCTCGCAGTGATTACCAATAAGGTAATATCGCCAGATCTTCAAAGCATGCACAATTGCTGCTAACTTCAAATCGTGCGTCGGGTAATTCCCTTCATGAGGTCTCAACTATCGGGATGCATAAGCTACCACTTTGCCTTCTTGCATGAGCACACATCTAAGACCTTAACGAGAAACGTCACAGAAAACCTCGAAGGCCTTATGAATGTTAGACAAAACTAACAGTGGGGCAGAAACTAGTCTTTGCTTCAACTCTCGAAAGCTTCGTTCACAGGCATCTGTCTATTCAAACTTCTTCTCCTTCTTCAAAAGCTGAGTCATGGGTCTAGCTGTCTTGGAGAAACCTTAGATGAATCTGCGGTAATAACCGGCCAATCCAAGAAAACTTCTCACTTCCATGATGGATTTAGGCGGCTTCCAATCCATTACAGCTTCAACCTTGGCAGGGTCTACTACAACTCCTCCAACTGACACAATATGCCCGAGGAAAGCCACTTGGGTTAGCTAAAATTCACTTTTGCTGAACTTGGCATAAAGCTGATGTTCTCTGAGCTTCTTTAGTACTTTTCTGAGATGTTTCTCATGCTCTAACTCATCATTTGAATAGATGAGAATGTCATTGATGAAAACTACCACGAACTTATCTAAGAATTTCATAAACACTTTATTCGTCATATTCATAAAATAAGTCGGGGCATTTGTCAATCCAAATGATGTTACTGTAAACTCATACAGCCCATATTTGGTGGTGAAAGTTGTTTTGGGAATATCTTCTGGTCTGATCTTCAACTGATGATATAACCTGATCTTAGATCAATCTTTGATAAGGCACTTGCTCCTTTTAACTGATCAAAGAGATCGTCGATCTTGGGTAACAGATACTTGTTCTTGATTGTAACCTCATTGAGCGATCTGTAGTCTACATACATCCTTATACTGTTATATTTCTTTTTGACAAAGAGTACTGGAGCTCCCCATGGTGACGAACTTGGCTGAATGTATCCCTTGTTCTGTAATTCTTCGATCTATTTCTTCAGTTCTGCTAACTCATTAGCAGGCATTCTGTAGGATCTCTTTGAAATAGGAGCAGTCCTTGGGACTAAGTCAATCAGGAACATAATGTCCCTATCTGGTGGCATGCCGGGTAATTCCTCCGGAAATACGTCCGGATATTCTTGTACCACCGATATTTCTTTTAGCTTAATTTCCTTAAGATTGGTAAGGATGGAGCTTCCCTCGACAGGAATCTTAGGCTTGAATTCTACTTTAATCCCTTGGTTATTTGTAAGGGTGATAGATCTATTGGCACAATCTATCTATCTTCGATTCTTGGCTAGCCAATCCATTCTGAGGATCACATCTAATCTTTGGGAATGTAAGAGTATTAAGTCGGCCAAGAAAGATACTCCAGATATCTCCAAGGTGAAGTTTGGACATAGGGAACTAGTCCTCATTTTCGATCCTGGGGAATAGATTAACATAGGGTTAACTAAGGGAGAGGTAAATTTATTCACATTAAATTGTTTTAATTTCTAAAATTTTAAATTCAGCTTTAATTATTTCAAGAAAAAAATCAACTAGTTCTTTTTATTTTGAAAATTCAGAAAGACACGGAAATTAGGATGCCACCCTGTATGGAGGGCTTAATCCCAGCTTCCAAAAAGCTAGAAAGAGGCCAGCTTTGCAAGTGCTTTTGGTGTAAAACAAAGCTGAAGTCATAGCCATAGCCAAAGCTGGGGGAATGGTGCTTTTCGGGTTTTTGGTGGGTTGAGGCGCGGTGGAAATTACCTATCAAATGTCACCCCCCTAAAAGCCATCGGCATCCCTCTCTCCCCGTCATTCTCTCGTTCCCCCTCCCAACTCCCATTCCGTGTCTGTCGCCTCCCTCCCGCCCCCCTCTGCCCGGTCGCCTACCTCCCGGTTGCCGACTGCTCTCCGTCGCCTGCCTCCCCCTCCGCCCGGCCTCTACGCTCCTTCCTCAATCCCAGCTCCTCCCTAACCTCCTCCAGGAGCCGTCGAGTTGGCCTCCCGCCGTCAACGTCGCCCCGATGCCGTTGGCAGCCCCTCCTCCTGGCTGTTCCTCTCGCCATAGCCGCTGCATCCCTCCCCCGCCATCTCTAGTCCCGATTTCTTTCTCCTCCAACCCTAAGGTAACTTCTCCTTCTCAAATCCGGTAGTTTGATGCTTTTTGCTAGTACCGCTTATAGAATGATTTTCTGATTGATGTGGATAGAATGGTAGGTCTTGCGTTGTCTGTCATGATTTTTGTGGATTGCTTTGCATAGAATGTGCCATGTGATTTTCAGTAGTCCACTGAATCACATCAGATTAGAAGAATTTGCAGAGCCCGCATGGTCGAACCAGGTCATCCATGTTCTAATCAAGGGCAGTCTGAGAGTACTGCGAGCTGTGCTCGATCAGCTGCACAGAGAGAAAAAACAGCAATACACAAGTAGTAGTATTTCTGCGTAGTTATTGTCATCAGTTTGTTTCAAATGGCTATGAAATATGAATCGTTTAGTGCTAGGTAGCATGAACAAGCTGATACCTGGATTTCATTCATTAGCTCCCTCTCCATCATCTATATCACAAGTTTTTTTTTAACATAAAACAGTTAAATATTAGGACGTGTTATAGGGCTTATCATATAAAGTTTTTTGTTATGTGAGGGGAACAAGAAGTAAGCATATGATTTGCTTGTAACCGCACATCGTCCAACAAAAAAATGGGTCTCCACCTGCAAGACGCAACATCGACCGTAAGTCGCCAGCACATAGATCAAGTGCATTTGCAGATATGTGAAGAAAATTATACCTCAATGTCGTCCATAAGCAAATTGGCCACCATCTGCATCACATGTTATATTCATCATGGTAATATATCCTAAACTAGGAACCAATGATGGGGAATTTCCTATTTTATTTTTTGAATTGAGGATGCAAGGGAAGCTGTACCTCCATTTCAGCCATAACTCCATCCTTGTCCATCACCATCTCAGATGTCCTTCACATTTCAACATGTTTAAGAACTTGTGTCTCAACAGCTTGGCATGAAGCATGCAAATCCAACGATCTTTTGCACCAATTGCTCTATTATATTATGTGACGTCCATTTCTTCAAATGGAAGGAGATGTGCACATTTCTGGGAACAAATGTAGCAGTAAAAAATTATCTCCTTTGATATTGTAATTTGTACCTTTTTCCCACTCTTGGTGCACTCTAATATTTTGATTGTATCTATGAATATCGTGAAGAAATATAATTATTTTCTTTGAAGCAAAAATTACAATGGGGTGCACTTCGAGTTACATTCTCCAATGTTAATTTTTTAATAATTTTCAATTGTAATCATGCAAAAAATTGAGAAATTACGTACGAAAGAAAGTAGGAAATCTGTGATATTTTGGCCTTTTTAGCACACAAACAAGTAGCAACTTATGTCAGAGGTATATTTCATCAATATTTTTGCAAAAAAGAATAAAAAACAATGATATTTACACTAACTCAACACACAAACATGCCTTCAAAACCCTCAAGAGTATTTTAGACATTCTATCATTCTTCCAAAGCTGAAGCAGTAAGTCATCGCAACAAAAAGCCAGATTGTCAAATGGTCTTTTAGGAAAAACTACAGCCATCAACTATATTTGTTTTTCAGCCCAGAAAGCCAAAAACAGTTTTTAAGAAAAAGCTAAAACTCCCCCAAACAAGGCCTATATATGGCCACTCTATAGATTGGGAAAGCTAGATATTGATTGAAGAAGATAGGTCCTCTCCCTACATATGGTATCCCTCCCCTAATTTTTGAAAATTTCGAAGACATGGTTTCGTGTGTAGACAGTGTTTCCCTAGGCGTCCGCCTAGGCGCCGCCGTCCCGCCTGGCCGATTTATTCCGCCTAGCCTTGTCTAGGCAGTGATTAGGCGCTAGACGCTGGTCTACCACCCGATTAACGCCTAGGGGGAATACTGTGTGTAGAGTTAATAAAAAATATTAAAATAATTTCAGGTGGCAAATGCTAGATAATTAGATGAATCCAGTGGAAAATAAACAATTACAATAGAAGGAGAGGAATGACCAATCTTGTAGCAAAGTTGGCAAATGGGCGGTCGGCGAATCTTCCCAAGACGGCCCGCCCCATTCGCTCAGCTACTATTCTGTCGTGCGTTTACCACCAAAGTCGGGGTGACGCTCAAGCACGCTCATTGGCCGTTCAGGCCATCTTGCCTAAGACGACCGTTTAGCCCATCAGGCCAAATGTGGCATGTTTAGCTCGTTTGGCCCGAATGAAAAAAAATCAAAAAAATCCAGAAAAATTAGAAAAATATGTAGAATTGAGAAGTAGACATGAAAATTGAAAAAAAAAAAGAGATAATCATATTGAAAATGTAATAGAATTTTATTAATGTTCAAACAGCTAGCTCATTAAAACATTTGTCATTTAGCTCATAAGACATGAAAAATTAAAAACAATCCTAGAAAAAATATATATTTAAAACCAAAATAAATTTATATATACTTATAAAATAAACTATATAAAATTTAAATACTACAAAATAAAACCATATAAGTATTAAAAATGGAAAGAAAATCATATAAATATTAATAAATAAAAATAAAAATAAAATGTATATTAAAAGCAGTTATCGCGTGCCTAACAGTAGTGCTGGTGTGTCTGGTCGTGCAGAGTGCTTGGCCAGCTCAACACTATTCGTCTTGGTGTCGTCTTGGCTCGGGCATTATCTCGAGCTATCGTCTTGCGTCTTTGATGCAGTCAAGAATATAGACAGATCGTGTCGTACCTAGATCGGACCAGCAGTATCGTGCCTCAGTCGGCACGCCGTTTGGCCAGCTCTATCCTGCAGTGTCAAACTGAGCAACGACGTATATCCAATTTCCCCTTAAAAAAGTTACTACTAGAAGGTAGAAAAAAAGAGAACAAAATGGTTTAGCGGTGGCCGATCAGATCTCCAACGTGGTCGTCTCCCTCCGGATCTCTCAAATCCCCGCAACTCCCACACGCCCTCCTCGCCAAGTCCAATCCCATCGCGCACGCCGCACGCACCCACCGCCACCGCGCGCGAGATCGAACCCCCCCACCACGACCACCCACCGGCGGGGCGCGAGCGGTGTGCCGGCAGGTAGGCTCGCCGGGGCGAGATGAGCGGGCACGACTCCAAGTACTTCTCCACCACCAAGAAGGGGGAGATCCCCGAGCTCAAGGAGGAGCTCAACTCCCAGTACAAGGTGCTCCCCCTCTCCTCGCCTCGCCGCTGTCTCTCCCGTGCCTATCATCTCCTCGTGTAGCTTGCTGTGTGCCTGTGGATTGGTTGGTCTGGATCCAGATCTGGGCGGGGCGTTGGGTGCCCAGGCGCGACCGGTTCGAGATCTGCGGGTTTTCGTTGGTTCTGTCGTGGGGGTTCGGTCGTGTTCTGAGTATTTGATTTTGCGTCGTGAGTGCAGATTTCGGTGTTATGTTTGGGACCAAGGAGATGAAATTTACAGAATTAGGTGCAGGAATTTGCTGCCCTAGTTGTATAAGAATCGTTCGGGCGGATTCTGGTTTGGGTTGTTTTGGAGCGAGATGAATGGGCTGAATTCTGATCCGTCTCGAGGCTTTGAGTGAAAGCTGTATTGGTCTGAATTTAGTGATTGCTCGATGTCTGCTTAGATGAAATAGGTAGAAAATTGGAAGTGTATGTGCACGGTTCAGTGCATTATCTCCACCTGGTTCAGAAACCGTGTGCATATATTTACCTCCACTGCTCCACATATGCATTGCTAGGGAGCAATTTTACTTGATTTATCGCTTTTAGTATATATTGATGTTGTAAATTAAACTGTGAATGCTGTAGAACTTGCACCTTGTTGCTGAGGGAACATGTAATTGACCTTTATTTATACTGTTTGTACGACTTTGCATGCGCGTGTGCAAATAGTTAAAACAGTAAGGAATGCTTGGGTAGTCTCACCACTTTCCCATGTTGCAAGCAAGACATACTACACCATTTTGTTTTGGTTTCTAGTGAATTTGAGGTGCCTATTTGGCTATTTCAACCTCCTGGTGATGCAAAAAGTTGTTTCCATGTTTGTTTCATTTTGCTATATGTTGCAGTGTTGCTTATATGCTGTAAATGCATGTTGTATTGCGAAAAGAAAGAAAGGACATATTAAGACATAAGCACCAAGGCCCAAGCACATGCTGTCAGGAATCATGGGTATAGAATAAAGATTGTGCGATTCGAGCTGAATCATAAATGTCAATTTTCCATTACCGTGTTAGATTTTGAAAACTTACATCCTGGGCTTTTTAATATGAAATTAGTTGAGGGATGAAGCTTGCTAGGTAGAAAGACTGGTTGGACCATATACTCTGTTAATTGATACACGTACCGTTAGTGAGGCGATATTAAAATTATTCTTGTTCTTTTATACGTGAACATATTTATGATTGTATATTTTTTCATGTCACTCAAGTTTCTTGTTTACTTTGACGTATCAATAAGCATTTCTGGTACTTGAGGTTTTTTTTAATGGAATGGTTTTTTGAGCTTTTGTTGGAAACATGGTTTGCAGGATAAGAGAAAAGATGCTGTCAAGAAAGTGATTGCTGCTATGACCGTTGGAAAAGATGTCTCGTCATTGTTTACAGATGTTGTGAACTGCATGCAGACTGAGAACTTGGAGTTGAAGAAACTAGTATATTTGTATCTCATCAACTACGCTAAAAGTCAACCTGACCTAGCCATACTTGCCGTGAACACATTTGTTAAGGTAAGAAATTATAACCATACTCGCAATAAACATTTGTGCAGAAAAAGAGAGGCTATGATGTGATAAGATATAGGACCTAGACATAGCAACTAATCAGAGGATTGGTGACTCGAAACTTTTGCAGGACTCGCAAGATCCAAACCCATTGATTCGTGCTTTAGCTGTGAGGACAATGGGTTGCATCCGTGTGGACAAAATCACAGAGTATCTTTGTGATCCTCTTCAAAGATGCCTCAAGGTCTTTTTTGTTGCTTCTACAGTATTTTTAAATTAAACTGACTTCTTTCATCTAAATAAATATATATTTGGGTCTTGAATTGTTTCCACAGGATGATGATCCGTATGTGCGGAAGACAGCAGCTATTTGTGTTGCTAAGCTTTATGATATAAATGCTGAGCTAGTGGAGGACAGAGGATTTCTAGAGGCCCTTAAAGACTTAATTTCTGACAATAATCCAATGGTAGTTGCAAATGCTGTTGCTGCTTTGGCAGAGATTCAAGACAGTAGTGCTCGTCCAATCTTTGAGATCACCAGCCATACACTGTCAAAGCTTCTGACTGCTCTGAATGAATGCACAGAGTATGATGCAATTTTTGCTATATTGGGTTTTTGAACTCCTTTGCATTTTTTAATGTAGGCTGCTTAACATATTTGGTAATTTTGCAGGTGGGGACAAGTTTTCATTCTTGATTCTCTGTCAAGGTACAAAGCAGCAGATGCAAGGGAAGCAGAAAATACAGTGGAACGAGTTACACCCCGGCTCCAACATGCAAACTGTGCAGTTGTTCTTTCTGCTGTCAAGGTACATTAACATGAAGACAGGGTCCCATTCAGTTTGTGTATATACTATTCAGTAACCTGTCATGCCTGAATAGAGGTACTGCCCAGTCCTCACTGCATGGGTATCTGGGTAGGAAAAACTTGTTTCCAAGGACAAAGCAAAATTAATACATACTCCTGTTGATTATGTCTGGGGATCTTCTAATTAGGTCGCGCGTTTCTTCTGTCATTCTTGAGTTTGTATCATGATAAGTTGTAGGAACCAATGAATTCTAACATTGGATTGACTTGTATGTTTCTTGACCTGTTGGTTGAATAGGACTATGATACATCCGCATTTTACTAGTTGAGAATGCCAGTTCATCTACTATTCAAAGCAGCATTTGCTGTTTATTTTCCATTTTCCATATATGTGTTCTGTTCTTTTAGTAGTATTTTAACCTATTGGTTATCTCCTTCTATATCAGACATGAGCTTTTGCTGACGCTATCTTTTTTCTTTCACATAGATAATCCTTCTACAAATGGAGCTCATTACTAGCACAGATGTTGTTCGGAATCTCTGTAAGAAAATGGCACCCCCTCTTGTTACACTTCTGTCAGCAGAGCCTGAGATTCAGTATGTAGCATTGAGGAACATCAATCTGATTGTTCAAAAAAGGCCTACAATACTTGCACATGAAATTAAGGTTATACATTTGTTTCTCTTTTGAGCTATTCTTATTCATTTATCAAGTCACAGTGTGTCTTTTAACTCAATAATATGTCTGGCAATAGGTCTTCTTTTGCAAGTACAACGACCCAATATACGTTAAGATGGAAAAGTTGGAGATTATGATAAAACTTGCCTCAGATCGAAACATAGATCAGGTACAGAATCTTCTATTCTTGTGTATGTTACTATTGATCCTAGCTAATGTTGATTGGAGTGTAAGATTATTTTCAACTGCAGTTTTATGCCATTCTGCTCTCATGCATAACATAACAGAGGTACATAAACTAAAGAAAACACATTCTGGGAAGTGGGAACAAAGGTTCAATAAAATTGTCTACAGTTGTTAAATTTATTGAACATCTTGCTCCTTTCGGAAGTTGGTACTAGATGATTTGTTTTCTGCAAGTTTCCGTTCATAAGCTAACAGTGGTCTTTCTAGGTGCTATTGGAGTTCAAAGAGTATGCCACAGAGGTGGATGTTGACTTTGTTCGGAAAGCTGTTCGTGCTATTGGAAGATGTGCAATTAAATTGGAGAGAGCTGCCGAAAGGTGCATCAGTGTTTTGCTTGAGCTGATTAAGATAAAAGTTAATTATGTTGTGCAGGAAGCTATAATTGTTATCAAGGACATCTTTAGACGCTACCCAAACACGTAAGTGCCTTTGAATGAAAGCTCGACATTGTATATTTTGGGGCTATGGAACTATCAGAGTTCTTCCTTGCTCAAGGAAATTAGTGTAAAAAAATTTGTTTTCTTGCTGTTTTCTTGCTGAATATGCAGATACGAGTCTATCATCGCAACACTTTGTGAAAGTCTGGACACTTTAGATGAACCGGAGGCTAAGGTATTAGTCTATAAACACAGCCCTCGGTAATTTGTTGCATGTTTTGTTCACTTACATGTTTCATTTTCTTTAGGCATCAATGATTTGGATAATTGGAGAATATGCCGAAAGAATTGACAATGCTGATGAACTCCTTGAGAGCTTCTTGGAAACATTCCCAGAAGAACAAGCATTAGTTCAACTGCAATTGCTAACAGCAACCGTTAAGTTGTTTCTTAAGAAGCCAACTGAGGGGCCCCAACAGATGATACAGGTTACTATTCTCAGCTCCTTGCGTATTTAGTTGTGCAGATGGTATTGCTTAGAGATTGTTGAGCACAGGATAACTTTCGACTTGATGTTAGGTGTCTTTGAATACTTCCTTATTTGGTATCATGGCATGTCATGGATGCTCAAAATATGGCTATTGAAGCCTTTAGAGCACCAAGCATAGTGTTGATCTGTGCTACAACGTTAATGGTTAAAATAGTCAATTCTCTGTGTTGAGAAGGAGAAGGCTTGGTTCCTAAGGGTACAATATATTCACATTTTCCTTAGCTGAATGATCAATTTATGCAAAATGAGTAATTGCTTATTCCAATAAGGCAATAAGAATGAATGCCCTGCTCCTAAAAAATCCTTTTTTTAGTAACTTTGTTCATCACAGTTATCTGTCTAATTTTTTGTTATTTCATGTAGGCTGTTCTGAATAATGCAACAGTTGAAACGGATAATCCTGATTTGCGTGATCGAGCATACATATACTGGCGACTTCTTTCTACTGATCCTGAGGTATTGTATGCATACACTTTACACCTTTAGATCCAGTGTTTTGTTAGATATCCATGTGACCACTGAGTGATGTGTGGCTTTCCACAGGCAGCAAAAGATGTTGTTCTGGCAGAGAAACCTGTGATCAGTGATGACTCCAACCAGCTTGACTCTTCACTTCTTGATGAGTTGCTAGCAAACATTTCTACCCTTTCATCAGTTTATCACAAGCCTCCCGAAACATTTGTCAGCCGTGTTAAGGCAGCTCCTAGGGCTGATGATGATGAGTATGCTGATACAGCTGAAACAGGGTATTCGGAGTCACCATCTCAAGGAGTTGATGGGGCATCACCTTCCTCTAGTGCTGGCACTTCATCGAATGTACCAGTGAAGCAGCCGGCAGCTGCAGCCCCAGCAGCTCCTGCTCCAATGCCAGACCTCCTAGGTGATTTAATGGGTATGGATAATGCTATGGTACCTGTTGACGAGCCTACAGCACCTTCAGGGTCAGCAAATCTTTTTTTACAGTTTTTGCTCTAGTTCTGCTTTGACATTTTATTCATGTTATATGGTTTGAGCAGGTTCTTGACCATTTTGATTTTTCTGGTTCTTTTCTTTTGCAGCCGTCCACTACCTGTTGTATTGCCTTCAACCACTGGCCAAGGACTCCAGATTAGCGCACAATTAGCGCGACGTGATGGCCAGATATTCTATGATATATCTTTTGAGAATGGCACCCAGGGTGTGTTAGATGGATTTATGATTCAGTTTAACAAGAATACCTTTGGTCTTGCAGCGGGTGGACCACTTCAGGTGCCAGGATGTCTATACTTATACTCTATAAGTTACCCCCCCCCCCTCCTCCCCTGAAAAATTTCAATTTCATGTACTGAACGAGGTGTCCTTCTATGAATAAGGTTCCTCCACTGCAACCTGGGGCCTCAGCCAGGACGCTTCTCCCTATGGTTTTGTTCCAGAATGTCTCTCCTGGAGCACCAAACTCGCTACTGCAGATTGCGGTGAAAAATAATCAACAACCAGTGTGGTACTTCAATGACAAAAGTGCGCTGCATGTCTTCTTTGGTGAAGATGGTAAAATGGAGCGAACAAGTTTTCTTGAGGTAAAAGCTATAACTTTTCTTTGGTGTGGTACTGCATTGGTGGTAATAGTGGTTGATTTTATTCACTCAGCAGTTTCCTTGTCTAGCTGAAGTTTGAGGTGATTTTATCTGATTGCAGTCCTGGAAATCTTTACCTGACGACAATGAGTTTTCAAAAGAGTACCCCAATTCTGTCATCAACAGCATAGATGCTACCGTTGAACACCTTGCAGCATCAAATGTGTTCTTTATTGCCAAGCGGAAAAATGCAAACATGGACGTTCTGTATCTGTCTGCGAAGATTCCACGTGGAATTCCCTTCCTAATAGAGCTTACTGCTGCAGTTGGTGTTCCTGGCGTGAAGTGTGCGGTAAAAACTCCAAATAGGGAGATGGTGCCTCTCTTCTTTGAAGCAATGGAGCCTCTTATCAAGTGACCAAATTGAAGGATTAGTGTTCCTTCGAAATTGATCAGTTGATGGGCTACTATATCTATGTGAATGCCGCATTGTTTCGTGGAAGCTGGTGTGAATTGTATTTGTTGTTTTTGTATTAGATCACTATTTTAACCGCTAGTTTCCTAGTTTCAAAGTTTTCCTTGAGAAATACTCAACATGGTCATTTTTCTTGCATAATTTGTATATCTTGCACTGTTGGACATGGACATTCTTTTTCTTGTAATGCCATAGCATATGAAAATATGACTAGTTTTCAGCAGCTGATGCTGTACAGATGTAATGTGGTTTTTAATTTACTCTTCCCTTCAAAGAAGTGGCCACCATTGCACTGGATGTTGACAGCACTTAGACGAAAGGTGCATGATTCTGAGATGCATTTATTGAACTGCAACACGGCTCGTACAAAATGAATTAAAACCTACAATCGGGTAAAAACGAACTTTCTTTATTTAACCTTTCTTTAAATTTTATTTTAAAGTTAACCTCTCACACACTTTATTTTTAATTTTAATTTATTTGGTCACGTCATCACCCGTGATGTGACAAAACAATACTGTCACGTATCAGGATAAGTCTTCAAAACAACACTTTTTGATACGCCATTGGTTGTGGTGTGACAAAACAATACTGTTACGTCACGGGTGATGGCATGACAAGAGACTGTTCAGATACGGGCTGGCATGACAGTGTTGTTTGGTCACGCTATGAGTAGTGGTGTGATCAAAAGGGTTAGAATTGGAAATAAAGTGCGCAGATGTTAACTTTAAAATAAAATTTTAAAAAGAGTTAAATAACAAAAAAAAATCGGTAAAAACAGGTTTCGCAGACCATTACGCAACAGAGTAACATCAAGCGATTTCGAAACTTACTACAGCCTATGGAAACGAGAGAGAGAAACATGAAATAAAGTTTGGTGCAATACGGCGAGCATCGGAAAAATCCGGCTTGACAACGTTGGCGGCTGCCGCCGCCGCCTCACAGACTGCAGCGCCTGGTCGAGAATGGCGGCGCGTGACACCTGTGACACGGGCGTGCCGCCGACCAGCGCCCGCTGGTACGCCTCGTCGCCCTCCATGTTCCCGCCGCCGTTCAGCGCCAGGCGCATGAGGTCGCGCATGTCCTACGACGTCAGCTCGTGCTGATCGGCGAGCTCGGGGCCGTCGGACCGCGCGTCGAAACCCGAGAGCAGCAGCGTCCCGTCGCTCGGCCCGCCCTCTCGCATGAGCGCGCGGTGGTACGATCGCGCCGCGAAATGGCCGCCGGGAGCGTCGTCTTCGTCGTCGCTGAGGACGGTCTGGTTCTGCTCGTACCAGGCGTCGTCCAAATCGCCCTGCGGGTCGGACACGCCGTAGCGGAAATGCGGAATCCCGTGTCGCTCCCGCGCTCCGACTCCTCGAACGCGTCCACGTGCACGACGCGCAGGCGGAGCTCCACGCCGCCGAGCTCGCCGACGGCACGGTCACACACCTCGCCCGGACGCGCGCGGCCTCCTTGTTGGCCTCCGGCGCGACCTCGGGACGGAGCGTCGGGTTGTGGAGCCTGGTCACGTGCCCTTGGAACGCCCGGTCCACGACGCCTTGGCAACCCAGGTCGCGAAGCGGCACACCGCATGTCTCGTCCTCCATCGTGTCAACATCCTCGGCGCCGTAGGACTGCTCGACGAGCAGCCGGAACGTGGCTGCCACGTTGGCGGCGAGCCAGGCGCGCCTGTAGCCGGGATCTTGGCGAGTAGAACCAATTTGTCGGGCTGGCTAAGCAGGACGTACTCGGGCACGGTGGCCAGGTGTAGCTGCGCTTATACAGGCGGATCACCTGCACAGTGTATACTGCTGAGGAATCATTGCTGACGAGTCTAGTCCGAGTGATCATCTCGTAGATGAAAGTCGATTCACACAGAACAATACAAGAACAAATAGTAGATTGAACACAAAGATATGGGGACTTCTTTCTTCTCTTTATTTCTCTTCTCGAAAGCATATACAATGGTTGAGAATTCTCTTCTATATATAGTCTTCAAGGTGGATGAGAAGCTCATCATGGGCTGCAGGCCTGGGCTCAGGTTTTCTAACACTCCCCCCTTGGGCACTCATCCAACATGTTTATGCCTCGTCAAAAACTCCATAAAAATCTAGTGGAAAATTTTTGAAGATAGAGTATGTGATACACGTTCTGTTGCGTTGCACGAATTGTCTCATTAAAAATCTTAGCCGAAAAACTTCAGAAAAACTCGTCAAGGGAAAAAGAGTACAATCCACCGAATTCTATTTAATCTCCGGGATTTATTTTTTGGCTACTCATTTTTTATGGTTAAGTTTCAATAATGAGTTCGTGAAGATTTCTCCCTGAATTCTGCACTTCTCTAAGTCTCATCAATCCAATTCTACGTCTGTATATTTCAAAGCTAGATGCTGTTAGTGACTTAGTGAATAAATCTGTAAGATTTTTCACATAACTTAGTATGTAATACTTTAATTTCGTCTATCTTTTGTAATTCATGAACATAAAAGAACTTGTGGTTGATATGCTTTGTGAGTTGACTCTTCACATAACTCATCTGCACATATGCAACACAAGCTGCATTATCTTCATAGATAATAGTGGGGGTTTGCGCGGTATTTAATCCACACGACTGCTGGATTTAGTGAATCACTCGCCGAAGCCACAAACATTCTCGTGAGGTTTCGTACAGTGCTATAATTTCTGAGGGGTTCGTCGAAATTGATACAAGACTTTGCTTAGATGATTTCCATGAAATTACAGTTCCACCACATAGAAATACATAGTCTATTTGTAACTTGGTTGCATACAGGTCCGACAGGTACCTAACATCTGTATAGCTAGTCATAGTTAGCTCTTGATTCTTTCTGTAGAACAGACCAATTGTAAGATCGAGGAGGCTGAGTAGGCGGTTTTAAAAACTTCTTTGGCTAAAACCGATTTCTAATGCGGAAGTTAACACCAATACGGCTTTGCATAATTAAAGCCTAAATCAACTAGTCTTTACTAAATGCACCAACAACATAATACTATTGGTAATGATAGCAATCAGACAAAGACATGTAAGCAATTTAATACAAAGAATGTAAATTGCACAAAGTAAAACACAAGAGAATAAACCACAATGACACAATGATGTTTTACCGTGGTGTTCGGAGACTTGCTGGTCTCGCCTAATCCACGTTGAGGTAAGCCCAACCAAATTGGACCGACTTCACAATTGAGCCAACACCTTCGAGATAACTCCAACCACTTGGACCGGCTCCAACACGAACCAACACTTCGATTCACTCGGGGTTGCTCTTCCTCCACTCCGGAGATGACGAGCACCAAACCACTTAGAACCGCCCGGGTCTTCTCACAACCTTCTTGTAGAAGATCACTAGCGCAACTCCTCCAAGCCGTCTAGGTGTCGGCAAACACCAAGAGTAATAAGTCGGAGACGCTCACTTGAACGAATCAAGTGTCTAAGCTCGATGGATGCACAATCCACTACCTAATGCAACACATGCACTTAGGGTTTGCTCTCTAAGATCACTAAGTGCAACACATGCAGATAAGAGATAAGAGGGCTTGCTCTTTGCTCAAGGGAAAGGATATGGCACCAGCAACCTTCCTCACAACCGGCCAAGGTGGGTATATGTAGCCCACACACAAAAACTAGTTGTTGGAGAAGAAACTGCAGAAAAACAGGGAAGCCTGGTCTGACTGCCAACAGATGGCCGGTCAGATCGCCTTGGCTCCAATGGCTATAAAACTAGCTGTTGGACAACATCCGGTTTGACCATCAACCAATGGCCGGTCAAACTGGACCAAGTCGGTCTGTGGATATCATGGGGATATGCTCATGATCTTAGGATGATGGTATAATTGGCAATGGCGTTGAAGGTTTGTCGAATCACGCGTTTTCGGCGAAGTTCAAACTGCTGTCAGGTAAGTGGCAGTCTGACTGCCTGTGGCGATCGACCCGGCCAGAAGGCCGACCGGCTTTGGAAAATCGGTCAGACCGGCCATAAAGTGGTGTTGAGTTTTGGAGCTATGCCAAAAATAGAGGGTGTAGGTAAGAGAGGAGTTTCTACTACACTTGGTCTCATATTTTTTAGAGCTTCCAGGCAAAAGTTCTATTGGTTTAAAAATTCCAGTATGTTTCAGATTTCCAGGGAGGAAATTTGGCTAAGTCCCAGCTAGGCGGTAAGACCGGCCAACAGGTGGCGGTCAGACCAGCTAGGGGGCGGTAAGACCGGCCAAAGTGGCGGTCTGACCGGTTTTGGTTCGTTCATCGGCCAACTCGGTGGCGATGATTGTTTGGTTAGGTCAAGTTCATGGGTTTCATGGCATATGTGTTGCATGATGCATGTTTTGACCAACGTGGGTCAAGTTGTGAAGAACTTGTTCCCGGAATCGATTTCTTTGTTTATTGTTGTGCAGATTGCTTGGAGGTCAATGGCGGTCAACGGCGAGGATGATCGGGACTAAGCTTGGAGAGCTAAGGTCTAGAACGATCGGGGATGCCGGGTGAGGTCAATGGAGTCAAGCATGGCGCAAGAGGGACAAAGGTGACCGAACGGGCAGTTCGGTGCGACGGGTTGGATCAAGCGGCGCGGGGGTCGGTGCAAGTGTCATGGTGGTTTCGGTGGGAGCTGGATGGGAGAGACTTGCCGACATGATGAGAGCCGCTAGATCAACCTACATGTGGCGAAGCATGGAAGTGCTTCACGAAGATGGGACTCGGTCTTTGCAAAAAGATCGAGAAGGGGTATTTTGGTAATTTTACCAAATACCGCCTTGGTGACCTTTTGCCAACCCGCAGCGCAAGACGGCGTATGATGAAGCAGATTAGGTCAAGAGGAGATGAAGATAACGCTTTAAAATACGTGCGTGTGTGACCCGTTTGTGTGTGGGCCTTAACGGGAGCCCATTAGGGTTAAAACTTCTAGAAGCTCTAAGCCTCCACTATAAATAGAGGAGGGAGGTGTCTATACCCCCTTCAACCCTTTTCATTAGTGAAACCCTAGTTTGCTTTTGTGCTTAGGGAGAAGATAGTTGGAGGTTAGGGTTCTAGAGAGTTGGATTTGATTTCGTGCTTTTGTATTGAGTCTTTGTCCTCCATTGATGGAGTGGCTGTAAACCAATATCATATCAAATCAATCCAAAGAAAGTTCTCTCAAAGATGGGTTCATTTGCTTTCTTTCTCTCTATTTGGTGATTTGGGGTCTTTATTTGATTCACGAGTTTTTGCTTGGTTTCTTAGCTTGATCTAACTTGCTGTGACATGTGGGAACCTATCTAGGATCATCTTGATCATCATTCACCCATGAGCAAGTCTCTAGATCATATTTCGTTTTTGACTCGTTTTTGAACCACCTTCGTTCAAACTGAAAAGATAGAAACTTTGGCATGGATCTCTCTGATCCTTGATTGGAATAGGTTCCTAATATCTTTTAGAAGGTGTGGTTCAAGTTTCATGGAGTTTGGACGTGAGAATCAAAAGTTAGATCGATTTGAGCTTTGAGTTTTCAGGCTGTTTTTCTGTTCTGGACAAAATCGGTCAGACCGAAGTTTTAACGCCGGTCAGACCGCCCTCGAATCTGACGGCCCATAAGCCGCCGGTCTGACCGCCCTTAGGGTTTGAACCTCGTTTGATCTTTTGCTTTGGGGATTTTGGTTTGGATTCAATACAAGTCTTCCGCTGTACTTGTAGATTGATCTTCATAGCTTCTATAGCTACTGGAGTGAAATTGGTGTTGAATCTGACCTAAGTGAAAAAGTGAGTGTGCTCCTATTCACCCCCTCTCTTGTCGCCTTTTTGGTCCAACACAGTCAGACCACCATAGAGGCGGTCAAACCGCTCCACAAAGGAGCAAGCCAAAATCCAGAGACACCTTCTCTGGAAAAACCTGATCGGGTCACATGACCCGGAGGTCCGGTCAGTCCTGCCAACACATGTCGGTCAGATCGCTCCAACCAAAATCAGATAAACACATTCTCTAGAAAAAGATGAGCAGGTCACATGACCCGGAGGTCCGGTTAGACCGGCCAACACATGGCGGTCAGACCGGGGTCCCACCGGTCAGACTAGTCAACCATGGCGGTCAGACCGCTAGGACAAGAAACCGACACACAGACCGGTCAAACTCTCAACGACCAGTCAGACTGGCCAAAGACCCGTGGTCAGACCGCTAGAGATGAGAAAACAAGGATTTTTTGCATTCCGCTTCAACTCAATTTGTAAAACACATTTGCCAATTGATGTGCGATGCAAACAAGGGTTAAAGGCGAGATTCTTAAGAAGTTGCAAAACACATTTGCCAACTTTTAGAATCATACCACAAGGAGTAAGGTACATGGACTTAAACCATTTGCAAAACGCATTCGCAAACTAAAGTTACATGCTACAAGGATTATGCATGAGCCTCAACTATTTGTAAAACACATTTACAAATATTAGCAACATGCTAATGCGAGCTAGAGCAAGCGCAACGAGCTATCAACACATGACACTCTCAAGCTACTAGTCAAGACCCCTCTTAATAGTACGGCAACCTATACTGGAAATTCGATCTTTCAACCAAACAATAATACCAGTAAAAGACTACGAACACATCCTTAGCCCAAGCTAATCATACATTTGCCTTGTATATTCACTTGAAGCTTGATGACACACATCTTCTCTTTAAGACCGAGTAACTGACTTGATAATCATCAACACATGATGATTTCCTTTAGTTCAAGTTCTTAACTTGAATATGCATCAACCCATGACACATTCTTTCACTTGCTTTCCATCAACACATGATGGGTCTTCTCTTGACTTGATGATTAACTCATGATCATCTCCTCTTCGAGATCTTGATACGCATCAACACATGATACATCCTTTACTCTAAGCTCTTGACTTCAATATCATTAACATATGATGATCTTCTTCACTTAGGGATCTTGACTTGAACACCATCAACACATGGTGATTTCCTTCATCCCGAGTCTTGACTTGATGACGATCAACTCATGATGTCATCCAAAGTCTCCATCATCATGGAACATAACCTATTCATCCAACTCATGGAAAATGTTAGTTTCATATGACGATTGTCATTAATTACCAAAATACCCCATTAACTCATAATGGCGGGTCTAGATTCTTCAATCTCTCCCTTTTTGGTGATTGATGACAATCCTCTTGTAAATAATTAAAATTGAATTACCATGAGTATATATCAACTACACAGGTTTTATATACTCAAGGATACATTTCAAAGTAGAGATCCTTAATATAAGTGGATGAAAGAATGTGATCAATACTAATAAAATGACAAAACATAGAGTGAACTCCTCCTAAATGTGTGCATTCAAATATATAGAATGAAACAAAGTGCACATATTCATGTTTGACTCTTGGTGGAGTTCATTCTATATTTTGGATCAAAAGAATGCAACAATTGAAGGATATGACAATTTAGCTCATGCTCATGAGAAAACATGCATTCATAAAGATCAATAAACCATTTTGGGCAAATAGCAAATTAGTATTTCCCATATAATAGTTTACCCATTTTAAACAAAGCCTAAAATGTTTTTCATTTTCGCTAAAAAACCCTTTTTTAGGAAAAACTGTAACATCCCAATTTTTCGAGCCTTTTTTTTTTGGAATTTTCAAAATAAAAATAACCATTTGGTTTTGTTGAAGATCTAAAGGTTAACTTGAGATTTTGGAAATTAAAAGTGTTTTAAATGACTAAATCAAACTTCAACTAATCCAAAAGTTTGGTTTGTTTTGAGTTTGTTGGAGTTCTTTGGTATTGAATCCCCCATCCCTGTTCGCTCTGTTGTTCCTTCGGCCTAGCTCCCTCTGTCCGGACCTCCCTCTCGTTTGGACCTCTCCCTCCGTCCAGACCTCCCTCTCGTTTGGACCTCCCCCCAGTCAAGACCTCCCGGGAGACCTCCTGGGTGGTCCTGGGAGACCTCGGGTGGTCCTGGAGTTTGGTCACGACCACCGCTTTGGTCACGATTACCCCTTTGGGTCACGACCACCTCTTGGGTCAGGACCACCCCTTTGGACACGACCACCCCTTTGGTCACGACCACCCCTTGGGTCACGATCTTCTCTTTGGTCACGACCACCCTTTGGTTGACCATCCTCCCGAGTTTTGACTAGCCCCACCTATCAGCCCTGCTCACCTTCTTCCTTCCGTTGCATCACTGCTGACGCAAAAGTCCTCATGCATTAAATACTATCGCTTCTGCAGTACCAGTCCCCCTCTTGTCTCCTCCCCTACCTGCCCTCATCTCCTCCTCCACCTACCCCTGAGCGCGTGCGCCTCTGAGTTTCAGTGACTCTCCCCGTCTCCCCTGGCTATAAAAGCCTGAGCAGCACTCTTTCATCTCCTTTTTCCTCACCCAACTCTCTTGCTCTCGCCCAGTTTCTCTGTGCTACGAGTTTCACCAAGGAGTCCACTGAAGCCGCGCCATCGCCTCCTCGTCACTAAGGAGCCCGCTGGAGCCTGCGCCGTCTTCAACCACCTCGCTGCTACCTAATTGCCGGAGCGCCCGTGCCGTTCGTTGTCCTCCTCCTGTCTTCTCCGGTCTCTCTCTCTCTCTCCCTCTCTCAGTTCTGGTGAGTATCTCCGTGCCCTGTTCCCCTTTTGCTCTCACGACCTCGTTGCATGGTGAATCCCTTTTACGACCATGTTGTGTAGTCGTATCCCCTTTTGTATTCTTCATACGACCACATTGTGTAGTCGTATCCCCTTTTGTATTCTTCGTACGACCATGTTGAGTAGTCGTACCCTTCGGAGTACCTCCTCCCTTGGCCTCCTCAGGACCCGCTCCCTTGACCTCCTCAGGACCTCTTCCTTTGACCTCCTCAAGACTTCCCCCCTCACCTTTCTTTTGGTTCTAGTTTGGTAGTCTTTAGTTTTGTTTGGAATTGTTGTATTTATTTGGCTCTTTTCGCACGTGTAGATTTCGGCTTCTCTGAAAAGTTCTTGGACCCGATGACCTCTACCGAAGAATCTCAGCTCTTCAACGAAGACAAGTCATAGACCTTTGATCATTTCGTACCCAGTTTGCAAAATTACTTTGTTTTATACCAACATGCATGACTAATTGTATAAAAATGATTTGGGAAATAGCTAAATAACCTACTCGACAATATGACTCCTTGAATACTTGTGATTGACATGTTGGCATGTACCCTTAAACACCGTAGGTTGGGTAATCTTAGTTGGACATCTTTGTGATACCAACATGGGTGCGTTTACTGCTTAGTCCTGCTTTAGTTATGCGATGTCTCTCAATCACCTGATTCAATGATGATGAATTTGACTTAATGATATATGGAATTGTGGCGAGGCCACTGTTGTTAAAATTTGTTGTGCCATGATTAGGGTGGTCATTTGGCCGGGTTGAACCCAAAAATGTTTTATACTCGGGCGAGTGATCGTGCAATAAAGAGGGTGCAGGAAGCACATTGGAATGTGATTATCTCGCCTGAGTAGTCACTAAGGACTTAACCTTGTAAGCCATTGATTTGGGCCATACCGTGCAACCACATGTCCAGGATGGGGTGGATCTGGCCAACTAATTGGCAATGTTTTGAGTCGGTTTTGTTTGGGTTGTGAATGGCGCAAGAGGGGGCCAGGAAGGTGAATCCTTAGCGAGCGGAACCGGGTCAGAGCAGAGCCTTGTAAAGGCCTTGTCACGTGCTCTAGACTGCTTACCTAAGGAAGTGAGCATGGGCATCAACGGGTGCCCAACCAACTAGAGAAGTCGTGTCTTGTGGGTAAAACTGTACAACCTCTGCAGAGTGTAAAACTATTCGAATAGCCGTGTCCCCGGTTATAGACAATGCCTCGTGATTTCATGCAAGGGGTAGATTTTCTCAAAAATGTGGTCGTGGTTGGTTCCGAGTGGTCTAGGAAGTGAATAAGGTGTTCACGAGTGGTCCGGGAAGTGGACATGTCCACAAGTTGTTTCAAAGAAAAACTTAATTACTTATGTATTAATCTTTCAACTTGTGCTTTGCAATCTACTTACTGTAATTCCAGTCAATATTGCTTTCTGCAAAGTAACCATAAAGCTATCCTTGCTGAGCCTTACACGAATACTATTTGCATACATTCCCTACGGCTTGCTGAGTACATTCAAAATACTCACGGCTTTACGCCCTCTGGTTGATCAGTAGTTGAAGAGGACCCAGGGAGCTCCGAGCTCTATGAAGAGGAGGTCTTCGAAGACCTTGCGTGCTAGGAGACGTCCTCCACTCGATTGCCTGTGGGCATATTGAATGGCCTCCACGTGTTGTTTTGTTTGCCGTTGCGAGCTCTATTTTGTTGTAGCCTTGTGTGGCAACTCTGTAAGAACCTTGACCATAAGGTCTTTTGCTGTATTTAATGTTAATTTATCTGCTTCTTCTATAGTCTGTTGTATGGTTTTGATTACATCGATGTTGGAACTGTGCGGACTAGCTACTGATTATGGGACTAGTCCAGAGTGCACAGAGGGTCCCAGGGTTGCTTACTCGGGGTCGCGACAAAAACTCCCCCTTACACAAAGGTTGTACTCTTTAGACACACAAAGGCTTTCTCCCTCATTGTCATCTCTTTGAAATATATCCATCCAAATTCTCTTAGTTGACCATTATTTGCAACCAAATTATCTCCCTTTGATATTAAGCACCAAAAATATCTATATGTGGATCACACTTGAAAGATAGTCCTTAAACATCACTCGTAGATACCACGTGTTGATAAGATTTGAAAATGCAAAGTGCTTGAACTTCTCTCTAAAAGATCTACAAAGCATCCAAAGAGAAGAGGGAAAGAAAGAATCCACTTGTATACGGAGAGTACTTGAGCTTGGTTAAGAGAGGTAAGACCGGTAAGGAATGAAATTAGATACCACTTTGAAAGAATAAAATGATATCACGTGTAAGGATAAATCTCATGCCGATGTCATGAATTTGAAAGAATATCACTTAAATGACGAAATTGCATTTGTAATCAAGGAAAAATAGTATAGGGTAGCTTGCAAGGATATCAATAAATATCTTGACCAAAGGAAGCAATCAAGATGGCCGAAAGAAGTAGAAATTAATCAAATAGGCCATTTCTTGTTGCTGACAACAACTACCGGTCAGACCGGAGTTCAAAGTGCGATTAGACCAGAGAGCTCGCGGTTAGACCAGCGTTCAAAGTGAGGTTAGACCGAAGAGCATGGGGCGGTTAGACCGGAGGGCTAATGGCCAGGCCGCTGGGAGGTAGCCGGTCAGACCGGTTGAGACTGAATCTGTCAGCAGATTTCAGTTTGGATTTTGGAGAAAAGATGTAAATGTTGTATTTTGCTCTAAACATTCACACAATCAACCAAATAAACATATTTGGAGTATTTCCAACTTATATAGCCCTTGAAAATCCAAATCTTAAATAGTTTTTATGAATTAAGCTTTTGTTTTCGCAAATGAAATCTTATTTTCATGAAACTTCTTCAAAAGAGCCAGATTTAGCACACGATGAAATTTAGAGCATCCAATTTTATGTATGAGTCATTAATACCTTTATGGACCTATTCATATGAATAAATTAGACTCAAATGGCAAAACTCACTTAAGTGCTAGAAAGTGACCACTTAGGTCAAAACCATATTTTAGACGAGTTTCGAAATCAAATAACTTTTGCTAGGTTGGTATTTTGATATTCTTTTGAATACCAAAAAGGTTTAGAATATCCAACTCTAGGATTTTCCTTTTGGGGGTGATTTTCAAATTTGACGAGGATATAATAACCCTCATTTTATCATTTATCTATAATTCATATTATGGATAACAATGACGTCGTATAACTCCTGAGTATACCCCTTAATAGCCATAAGGGAGAAGTTGGAGGTTGTAAGTTCTTCTACGACCACCTAGTAGTCGTAAGTCCTCTTACGACTACCTTATAGTCGTAAGTCCTTCTACGACTATCCTATGATCGTAAGTTCTTCTACGATCAGTCTGTGGTCGTAAGATCTTCTACGACCACCACCTGATCGTAAGCTCTTTTACAACCAGTCCCTAATCGACAGGGCTTACAGACATGTGGGCCTAGTCGAACAGGGAATCTTCCGTACCATATTCAAGATATGGGCAGTAAACTACGCGGTTATTCTCTGGAATAATGGCACGATTTTAACTCCTTTGTTATGGTGGTAACTGCCAAGCAGCATGGGAGCGTTACTACTCCCACAATAACCTCCAGTAACGGCTCAATAATCTGGGACATTAAGGCAGCCTTTACACAGGAGATACAACGGTACACCTTGAAGACTGTATAAAAGGCAGAATCATCACAATACATACACACAGGAGTATGGTTGTTATTCTCCCAGGAGAAGGCCTGAACCTGTATAAAAATCCCCATGTCTCCATCTCTGTGTGATTTTGAGCCTAGAGGAACCCCCGAATCAAACAATCTTTACGTAAGTTCGGTCCTAAAACATCGACAGTTGGCGCCGACCATGGGGATCTTCGAGTCATTAGCTTTCCTTCGTCTTTCCAATTCTCGTGCTCTCATGGCAGGAGAGTGGAACGAGGAGAACTAGTTCGACTTGGCCGATTATGCAGATATCGACATGGATGCCGGTTTCGACTACGAGCCGAGTAATGCATCATCCGATGGTGATGTCGCCTCCGGAGATCTTTCTCCAGGAGACCTTACCACCGATGGAGTTGAGGAGGGGTTCTTATCCCCCACAACGATATGTCCAGATGGGGAACCAGCTTCCTCAGAGGGCAAGGGTCAATCCGACCACACTGGGGGCTATCCCAAGGTAGACTCACGGCATGGCGAGGATTCCCTCTCCAAATGTTCAAGTCCACCTGAGACAATCCGACCTGGCGTGACAACTCTTGGAAGTCGTAATTTCGGATCTTCATCAGCACCTGATGGTTCTCTCTCTCCGGCAAGCCCCGCGAAGGATGCGATCGAACACACTCTCCCTGCGAGTTCGACCATCCCAACGTAGGGCTCGCCTACGGACGGAGACGGCTATAACCCAGAATT
Organism: Phyllostachys edulis; assembly: GCA_036346405.1. NCBI lineage: Eukaryota > Viridiplantae > Streptophyta > Magnoliopsida > Poales > Poaceae > Phyllostachys > Phyllostachys edulis. The sequence continues at coordinate 72,214,945 of CM070550.1, forward strand.
CTCCTTCCTTGAGGGGTTTACTTCAAGTCGCCAGATGATGTCATTCGACGACTCCTCAAGTGAGGAGGTCTCAAGCGCAAGTGGAGATCATCAACGGAAGGTCTTCGTCCTTCCCTCAGGTAGCAATAACTCTCCTAGAGACATGACTGAGGACGCTCCCTGATGATCACACCCTACGACCGCTCGTGACAATGGCAAGGACACCTCCGGCGATGACCAGAGTCAAACTCTGATGAGCGTGCGGGAAATTCTCGAGATCATCACACTTCACTAAGGCAAGCTCAAGGATCAGGTATGGATGATTCTGACACAATCTGACAGAAACGACTCGCGGTCCAGAGAAAATTGCCTGGGCACACTCAATACCAGTCGGAAGAAGCTCAGGAACTCCAGCATATCAACGATCTACTCGAGAACCCATCTCGAGAACTTGCCCGAGCACTTGGCTACGACCTCTTCGCTGAAGAGATCGCACGAAGGCTGCGGAGCACGATGAGCAAGCTCGAACGTCCCCGTCGACATCATTCTGGAAGTCGTAGCAGTAGAACTCCATCAGTTTCCAGTTGTTCGAATAACTCACCGCATGGAGATCGACGCAAGTTGCATCGTTCTCCAAACTGGAAAAGGGTTCCTCGAACGCCTGATGATCAGAAATCTCCCAAGAGAGATGATCGTTCACCACTCCGACCCAGAGGTCTACAACAACAGACAAAATACGAGGAGTATTACCCTCGTAGGATCAAGACTTATCATAAGTCAGATTCACCAATTGCCGGGTATCGTCTAGTACGATCACCTGGAGACCTCAACCCCTCTTTTCTGCAAAGGAGGCGTTACGACGTAATTACCGGATGTCAGGCATTCTCGCCTGACCTCCGAGTAGTTCACTGGCCGCTACGGTTTTGACCAGGGAACATGGAGAAATTTGATGGGTCTCAAAATCCCATCGAATTCCTTCAGATCTACACGACCGCTATCCGAGCAGCAGGAGGAGGAGAGCGCGTCGTGGCGAATTACCTTCCGACTGTGCTCGAAGGGTCCGCTCGATCGTGGTTATTAAACCAACCACTCGAGTCGATCTACTCGTGGCAACATCTCTGCTACCTACTGTTGGCCAATTTCCAGGGCACCTACCATCGCCCTGGGAAGGAGGACGACCTACACAGGATGTGGCAAAACGACCACGAAACACTACACCAATCACGAGGCATTTCAGTCAGGTTCGCAATTCAATTTCTGAGGTTTTTGACTCATTTGTTATTAGAGCCTTCAAGCAGGGAGTACGCAGCAGAAGGATTACAGAGGACATCGCTTTGAACCCTCCGGCTACCATCGCTGAACTCTTCGTGATGGTCGATCGATCGCGAAGCTAGCGATGAAGCGGTCAGTGGACCAAAATCATCGATCGAGATGATCAGCACCCTCAAGAGGCTGGCAAAGGTGGTAAGAAAAAGGATAAAAAGGTCAAGAAATCCAAGAACAAGGCAAAGGGCCAAAAGCTTCAAGCCAATAGTTCTAAGGAGGTTCTGGCCGTAAGTGATAAGGGGCCACGAGGTGCTAAACAATACCCTAATCGAGGCAAAGGTAAGCACCCCGAATAGAAGAACGATAAGTCTAGGTGTTGTCCTTTCCATAAAAAGGAAGGACATGACCTTCGCAACTGCCGTGTTTTCCAACGAAAAATCGAGGACTGCTACAACGGTAAAGGGCCACTTCCTACTCCCAAAGAGGTAGGACAAGCTAGTGGTCGTACACAGTCGGACGACAATGAGGAGATACTGTTTCAAGATCCTGAACACACCATCGAGCACATCTTTGGGGGATCGTCGGCATACGAGTCAAAGCGATAGCTTAAGGCGGTCGAACGCGAGGTAACCTCCATTGACCCTCCTCTTGTCAATAAATTACCAAAGTGGTCAGAAGTTACCATCTCTTTCGAGAAGGTCGACTGCCCGATCCCTTCGATTCGACCAGGTCGTTTTTCGATCGTGATCGAACCCTGTAATGGTTAGAAAGTCTAACGGCAAGTGGCGAATGTGTGTAGACTTCACTGATCTTAATAAAGCTTGTCCAAAAGATGATTTCCCTTTACCTCGTATTGATCAGTTGGTTGACTCTACTGCTAGTTGCGAAACATTAAGTTTTCTAGATACATATTCTGACTACCATCTGATTAATATGTGTCTAGAAGATGAAGAAAAGACCGCATTTATTACTCTATTTGGTATATTTTTCTATGTCAAAATGCCATTTGGTCTAAAAAATGCTGGCGCTTCTTTTCAACGTGGACTCGATAGGTCTGTCCTGATAGCAAAAGTAGGAAACTGAACAATACTAGGAAGTTCCTTCTAGTGGGCAGGACCACGTGCAGAGAGGAGAGACTTCGACTAGATGTGTTTCTTCCTTCGACCAGTTGGGACGGAACGAGTACACCAAAAGCGGTTGAATAAATCTAAGAAAGTGCACTCTGCTTAGAGTATTTTTCAAAATAGCCGAAGAAATAAACTAAGGTGGAAAAGAGCTAGCTTTAAGAATATTTCGACCAAATAGAACCCGAGCTCTTTGTATTGGCGGCAAAAGTGAGTAGCAGTCGACACTAGGAAGCTCCTTCTAGTGGAGCGGGACCACGTCTTGAAGAGAGAGGCTTCGACTAAGTGATGTTACACGCCTTCGACCGGTGTAAAAAAAATCGGGTGTTTAGAATGTAGTCGAAAGATTATGAAAGCACTACTCAAAAATAAGACAATAGAGGTAGAGAACACGAGGCTTTATTATGCGAATGGTTTGTTACACATAAAACTTGCGTGGCGGTCGATGTTCCAAGAATTGAGAGAACTTAGCCGTCTTCCATTGCCAATCGTATTGACCTGGTACGTGTAACCCGACCATCGTGTAAGGACCTTCCCACTTGGGAGAAAGTTTATTCGATTAGACTTGGATTGGCGAGCCTCAATACCAAGTCACCTCTGACAAAGAAGTGCGAGGTTAGACCTTCGATCGTAGTATCTGCTGAGCTTGTTGGTAGACTATTTGAGCGGATTAAGGCTGGGTTTCTCCTTTCTTGAGTAGGTTAATGTCATCCGCTTGAAGTTGTTCTTGGTTGGAGTCATTGAAAGTTTCGACTTCGTGTTGACCGTATCTTTAGTTCGGAGAAGCGTGGATTGACTCAAAGACTAGAAAAATGGTGTTTCACATGAGTCCGACTAGTAGTCGTCTGAACCGCCCATAATCGTGGGGTAATTCTTGTACCCAAGCCCCGGCGCTTGACGAGCTGGTCGAAGACTCGGGTTTTAATTCCGCATTATTTGGCCGTTTGCGTTCGATTGCCCCATTGCTTTGGGGATGGGCAGCGAAGCATAACATAAATTGGTACCCAACTCATCGTAAAATTCACGAAATTTTGCGCCGAAATTGTTTACCATTATCGTGATTATTCGACTTGGAACTCCAAATCGAGTAATTCGCATCTCATCATGAACCGTTTCTTTGCTTCCATTGTTATCCTGAATTCTTGGTTAAACCCGATCTATTTTGTGAGCGTATCAATAGCCACAAAAGGAACTCGAAACCTCCGGAGCTTTGGGTAACGGTCCTAGGATATCGAGACCCAGTGCAAAAAAAGGCCAAACAGAGTATCGTTTGTAATGCTTAAAATTTGGTTGATGTATTTGCCTGCTATGAAACTGGCATTGGACACACTTTTTAACCAACCCTTTAGCATCGTACAGGGCTGTTGGCCAGTAGAAACCTTATCAAAAGGCCTTACCGACCAGCGTTCTGTAGGAAGCATGAGTTCCACAGATGCCATCGTGTATGTCGTGAAGGAGTGTTAATCTTTCGCTCTGCGGAATGCATTGCATGAGCACCCCTTGAGTACCTCGTTTATAGAGGACTCCTTCAACCAAAGTATACATTTTGGCTTTTCGGGATAAGTGATCTGCCTCAGGATCATCTTCGGGTTCGGGTACGGAACCCTTTTGAAGATACTCGTAGATGAGAGCCATCCAGGTATCCTCGTATTCTAGAGAGGCCGTCTCAATAGGAGGTGTCTCTGGTTCTTCAACCCGGGACAACTTCTGGAGTTGTTCCAAGAAGACTCCTTTTGATACAACAGATCGGGAAGAAGCCATTCAAGCAAGCTAGTCTGCGAGGAAATTATCCTTTTGAGGGATGAATTGTGCCTCGAAACCAAAAAAAAATGCTTTTCTAGCTTACGCACTTCCGATAAGTACCGAGACATTGTCGGGTTAGAGGACTGGTACTCTTTCCCAACTTGATTCACGACTAGTTGAGAATCTCCCCTCACGAGTAGTCGGCGAATCGAGAGTGCTTTCGCAGCTCGTATGCCAGCTAGCAAACCTTCTTATTCTGCCACATTGTTAGTGGCCTGAAAGTTTAATTGTATGGCATACTTTAAGGTCTCTCCGGTAGGAGATACCAGGACCACCCCAGCCCCCAAGCCACTTAAAGTAAGTGACCCGTCAAAGTACATAGATCCCATCGGTCGTGGGAATCGTCTTGGGGATCTGACGAGTTCAGATTTGTCCATTCGGCGACAAAGTCCGCCAAGATCTGGATTTAACGGCCGTTCGGGACACGAAATGGAGGTCGAACTCCCCAAGTTCGATTGACTATTTTGCCATGCATCCCGCTGTTTCCCTATTATGGAGAATCGCTCCCAAGGGAAACTCAGACGGTACAGCTATTTTGTGCGCCTGAAAATAATGTCGTAGTTTCCTCGAAGACATGAGGAGGGCATATAGAAGTTTTTGGACCTGAGGGTAATGCTCCTTAGGCCCGTGTAAAACTTCACTAACGTAGTAAACCGGTCGTTGTACGTTTTCACGTTCTACAACCAGTACTGTGCTCACTGCCTGTGGCGTGGCAGCAAGGTAAATTTAGAGCGTCTCTTCTGGCCTCGGAGAAACCAAAATAGGAGCACTCATAAGATACCTCTTGACATCCTCAAAGGCAACGTTTGCCTCGTTCGACCACTCAAAACCTTCATCTTTCCTTAGAAGTTTAAAGGAAGGTAGTCCTTTTTCTCCTAGTCGTGCGATGAAACGACTTAAAGCCGCCATGCACCCTGTGAGTTTCTGGACTTCTTTCTTTGTGGTTGGAGGGCACATTTGGAGAATGACCTTTATCTTTTCGGGATTTGCTTCGATTCCTCGTATAGATACTAGGAATCCAAGTAATTTTCCTGAAGAGATTCCGAACACACACTTCTCAGGATTGAGTTTTAAGCGGTGCTTTCTGAGGTTGTCGAATGTTTCTTGTAGGTCAGTGATATGATTAAGTCTCTTGATGCTTTTAACGACTAGATCATCAACATAGGCTTCCAGGTTTCGGCATAGTTGAGATGAAAAAGTCGATTGCATCAAGTGTTGAAAAGAAGCGCCGTCATTTTTTAGACCAAATGGCATTTTGATATTGCAAAATATACCAAATGGTGTAATGAATACGGTCTTTTCTTCATCGTCTAGACACATATTGATCTGGTGGTATCCAGAATATGCATCTAAAAAACTTAACATTTCACAACTGCGGTAGAATCAACCAAGCGATCGTCTGAGGTAAAAGAAATTCATCTTTTGGACAAGCTTTATTAAGATCGGTGAAGTCTCGCTTTACATCGCCATTTGCCGTTCGACTTCCTAACCATTACAGGATTAGCCAACCACTCTGGGTGGTCGACTTCTCTTATAAAGCCTACTTTAAGTAGCTTGTCCAATTCTGATTTAATAGCATCTCGTCGATCAGGGGCAAATCTTCGTATTTTTTGTTTTACGGGTACTTTGTCAGGCCGTAAAGCTAGCCTGTGCTCGATCACATCCCTGGGGACTCCGAGCATGTCGGATGCTTGCCACGCGAAGACATTTGCGTTAGCTTGGAGGAAGGTGATGAGGGTGTCTTCCTACTTGGGGTCGGAAGTATCCCCGATGCAAACAGTCTTCGAGGGCTCCCCTGCGTCCAGAGGAACCTCTTTGACTTGGTCGTTCGGCTTTGGTGCAGCTTTAGGCTTCAATTTGTTAGTCGAAGGCTGACTTTCTTCTTGAGTTGGTATTTGACCAACTATCTCGAGGGATCGACGGTCGTAGGTATGCGCCATCTTCTTGCCACAATGGATTGTGATTACTCCTTTGGGACCTGGCATCTTAAGACATTGATACTCGTAATGAGTAGCCATTAAGAATTTTACCAAAGTTGGCCGTCCGAGTATGGCGTTATATGTCGTATCGAAATCGACCACATCAAAGGAGATTTTCTCTGTCCTAAAATTACTTGGAGAACCAAATGTTAAAAGAAGAGAAACTTGGCCAATAGGTTTGGCTGAAGACCCCAGTACAATCCCATGAAAGGAGTATCGTACCGATCTTACCTTAGTCCTGGGTACTTGCATCTCGTCTAGAGCACTCGTAAACAGGATGTTTAACGAGCTGCCACCATCAACTAAAACTCAATTGACCCGATAATTATTGATGGTGGGTTCGACCACGACCGGATATCGACCTGGTCGGGTCGAAGGAATCGGGCAGTCACCCTTCTCGAAGGAGATGGTGACTTCCGACCACTTCGGTAATTTATTGACGAGAGGAGGGTTTATGGAGTTTACCTCATGTTCGGTAGCTTTAAGCTGTCGCTTTGACTCGTATGCCGACGATCCCCCGTAGATGTGCTCGATGGTATGTTGCGGATCCTGGAACGGCATCTCCTCATCGTCATCTGACGACTTACGACCACTTGTTTGCCCTACCTTCTCGAGAGTGGGAAGTGGTCCTTTGTCGTTGTAGTAGTCCTCGAGCTTTCGTTGGAAAACTTCGGCGATTCTGAAGTCATGTCCTTCCTTTTTATGGAAAGGACACCACCTAGGCTTGTCGTTCTTCCGATCGGGGCGCTTACCTTTGCCTCGGTCGGAGTACGGCTTGGAGCTTCGTGAATCTTTATTGTTTACAGCCAAGACCTCCTTGAAACCGTTGGCTTGAGGGTTTTGACCCTTCGCCTTGTTCTTGGACTTCTTCGCTTTCTTATCCTTCTTCTTGCCACCTTCGCCTGGCTCTCGAGAGGTATTGTCTTCTTGATCAATGATGTTGTTCCACTCGACCGCCTCGGAAGCAGTCGCATATCGATCAACCATCTCAAAGAGTTCGGCAGCAGTAGTGGGAGGATTCAAAGCGATATCCTCCGTTATCCTTCTACTACGGACTCCTTGCTTGAAAGCCCTGATGACAGATGAGTCAGAAACTTCCAGAATTGAATTACGAACCTGACTAAAGCGCTTGATGAATTGGCACAAGGTCTCGTGGTCGTTCTGTCTCATCCGGTGCAAGTCGTCCTCCTTCCCAGGGCGATTGTAGGTGCTTGGAAGTTCGCCAGTAGAAGGTCGCAGAGGTGTTGCCAAGAATAGGTCGACTCGAGTGGTTGGTTTAGTAACCACGATCGAGCCGACCCTTTGAGCACAGTTGGAAGGTAATTCGCCATTACATGCTCTCCTCCTCCTGCTGCTCGGACAACTGTTGTATAAATTTGAAGGAACTCGATGGGATTTTAGGATCCATCGAACTTCTCCATGTTCACTGGTCGAAAACGAGGTGGCCAGCGAACAGCTCGGAGGTCAAGCGAGAATGCCCAACATCCGGTAATGACTTCTTGACGCCTCCTTTGTAGGAAAGAAGGGTTGATATCACCAGGTGATCGTATTCGACGATACCCGACAGAGTTGACGACTGTAGTAGGTCTCGATCCTCTGAGGAAATACTCCTCGTATTCCATCTGCTGCTGCAGATTTCCCAGTCGGAATGGTGAGCGATCACCTCTCCGAGGGGCTTGTTGATTATCTGACGTTCGAAGGACATTTCTCCGAGTAGGAAATCGATGCGACTTGTCTTTGCGCCCGATGTCTCGCGGGTATTGTTCGAACGACCGTAGCCGTGAAAGTTGTATTACTCGACTTCCTGAATGATGTTGGCGAGGTGCTGCCAGTCTTGCCATCGTGGTCCGAAGCCTTTGTGCGATCTCTTCGACAAAGAGGTCGTAACTTTGGCGCTTCGGCGAGCTCTCGAGTAGGGTTCTCGAGCAAGTCGTTGATGTCTTTGGAGTTCTTGAGCTTCCTCGATTGATCTTGGATCGTCGGTGCATTTTTACGGCCGCAATCTTCTTCGTCGAATAGCCTCAAGATCTTCCACATCAGATCCTTGAGACTACCTCAATGGAGTAAGAGTATGTCGAGGATTTCCCTCACGCTCATCAAAGTGTTGGTTATGTCCGTCACCGGTGGTGCCCTTGCCATTGCCACGAGGGGGCGCAGTGTGTGATCTTCGGGGAGTGTCCCTAGCTCGGTCTTTAGAAGAGTGACCTTGATCTGAGGAAATGATGAAGACCTCCCGTTGATGATTCTCACTTGCGCTCGAGGCCTCCCCGCTTGAGGAGTAGTCGAGAGACACCATCTAGCGACTTGGAGTAATCCCCTCTAGGAAGGGGAACTCTGGGTTATAACCGTCTCTGTCCGCAGGTGTGACCTGCGGAGAGATGGTCGAATTTACAGGAAAAGCATGCTTGATCCCGCTCTCTTTGAAGTTATCCGGAGAGAGAGGACCACCAGATGCTGGTGAAGCCCTGGAATTGTGGCTTCCAGAACTTGTCTTACCAAGTCGGACCACCTTAGGGGGACTTGGACACTTGGAGGAAAAACTCTCGTCGTGTTGTGAGCCCACCTGGGTGTAGTCCTGATTGTGGTCGGATTGACCCTTGTCCTTCGAGGGAATTGATTCCTCTGTTGGACATACTGTTGTGGGCGATAAGGATCCCTCCTCAACTCCATCAGTGGCATGGTCTCCTGGATCTGCAGAAAGATCTCTGGAGGCAGCAACACCATCGGATGAGTCGATACTCGGTTCGTAATCGAAACCGGCATCCATGTCGACGTTTGCGTAATCTACCAAGTCAAACTAGTTCTCCTCGTTCCATTCTCCTGCCATGAGTGCATGAGATTTGGAAAAAAGAGAGTATGTTGACAAGAGATTACCGGAAGATCCCCACGGTCGGCGCCAACTGTTGGTGTTTTAGCACCGATCTTACGTAAAGATTGTTTGATTTGGGGGGTCTCCTAGAATGGAATCACGCAGAGAGATTGACACAGGTATTTTTATACAGGTTCAGGCCTTCTCCGGGGAGAATAACAACCCTACTCCTGTGTGTGTATGATATTGAATGTATCTTGTACAATCAGGAGAAAAGACTAAGACTATTACAGAAGATAGTGCATGTCTTCCCGATTGCTTGCTGTGTTCTCTAATCGCCCCCCCCTTTCTTCTTTGATCGCCGCCTTTATATAGTCGTGAAGGAGTAGCCGTTTCTCCAGGTGAAGAGGCGCCTCATCATGTCCTGTAACGGGCGCATGTTTGCAGTAATCACCGGAGTGTTAACTTCTTCATGCCGCCTGGCAGTTATTTGTCAGAGATAATGGGGTATTACGTGCTATTACTCCGTAGAATAACATCGTATGTTGACTGCTTGGATTCCTTAATCAATTGGACCCACTCGTCTGTAGGTTTTATTGATCATAAGGTGGTCGTAGCTGACCTGGTCGTAGAAGAGCTTACGACCATGGGGTAGTCGTAGAATAACTTACGACTCGATAATGATCGTAGAAGAACTTACGATCATAAGGTAGTCGTAGCAAGACTTACGACTATGGGGGTGGTCATAGAAGAACTTACGACCACCTGGTAAGCTTCTCCCTTGTAAATATAAGGGGTATACCTAGGGACCACATGACATCATATTTACCCATAATAAGAATTATAGATAAAAGATAAAATGAGGATTATTAGATCCTCGTCATCTAGCCCCCAGCTTCAAGTGAAAGTAACTTACTTGGTAAAGGAGTCGTAGATGGTCTTATGACCACGAGAGGGTCGTGGAGAGATGGTCGAAGGAAAAACTCTTCGACATTTGTACATCACTTTGACCAAGAATATACTTGGTCAAGAAGGTTACTTACAACTATCAAATAGTCGTAGTATGGTGATCGGAAGTAAAACCTTTCCGATTGATATTTCATTTGGCTAGAAAGGCTTGGCCAAGAAAGTAATTTTGCTTGAGGTGTAAAAACGAACCTGATTTTCTTGGGCAGACAAACTTATAGAATCGCAAACGACTCTTATATATGCATGCATTGGGCGGTTCAAAGCGGTGGCAACCCTTGGGTTTCCACCCTTTCAACCCAGGTATATGGTTATAAATACTTACCGGGGGGTGCGACTTGGGTTTCTACTTTTCCCCAAATCGCTCCCACTGAGTAGGGTTGTTATTCTCCCCGGAGAAGGCCTGAACCTGTATAAAAATACCCGTGTCAATCTCTCTACGTGATTCCATTCTAGGAGACCCCCCGAATCAAACAATCTTTACGTAAGATCGGTTCTAAAACACCGACAAACCCTCTTCGGTGTATTGCGTGCAGGTACATGCGACTTGGTCACACTCTTCAAATCACTAAAATGGTCAGACAGTTGATTCGCTAATGCTTCCAAATCAATTATCTTCTGGACTTCTCTATTTGCTTCACTAGTGCGCGGGCCATGTGCATGGATTCCCCTGGCTTGCCACGTTATTTCTCGACATTTTTCATCAAGGGGATTATTTCCACCCCCTAATGACGGGAAATTACCCTCATCAATTATACTATCAGTGAATTGGGCAGTATGCAAATCTCCTATCATAGGGTCCAAAAACCTGATTATGGATGCTATCTCATAACCAATGTATATCCTAGACTTTCAGAGAGGGCCAATTGCAGTACGTTGTTGTGGGGGTATAGGTACATAAGCCTTGCACCCAAATTTGCGAAGAGGAGAAATTTTCGGTGCTGACCCTTGCGCTAGTTGCATATGTAAATGGATGTTATATGCCGACGGTCTAAAATTGATGGGATATGTGCAGGACTGTGTGTTCACAACATGTAGTTGGTAAATTACAATTCTACAAAAACGGTTAGGCAATCAATTTAATCCTTTTAATTAATGTATCTGCTAGTCCATTCTGAGTGTGGACATGCGGTACGGAATGCTCAACTTTAATTCCCATTGCCATGCAATAATCATCAAATGCCTTCGAAGTAAATTCTCCAACGCCGTCCATTTTGATGGACTTCATATGATGATTTGGGAAATTATGTTTTTAATTTTAATTATATGCGAGATTAGCTTTGCAAAAGCATGGTTTCTCGTAGACAATAAATATACATGCGACCATTTCGAGGAAGCATCGATGAGCACCATAAAATACCTAAATGGCCCTGGCAGGGGCTGTATAGGACCGTAAATGTCTCCCTAGATACGTTCCAGAAATGCAAGGACTTCATTCTTCACTTTCAGAGTAGAAGGTGTAGTAATTAATTTCTCGGTGGCACATGCGGGGCACACAAAATCTTCCTAATTCGAGAAATTATTTACATTGATATTATGTCCCTGTGAATTGTTAATTATATTTCTCATCATTCTAATACCTAGATGGCCTAATCTATCATTCCAAAGACAGAAAAGTTCAAAGCTTCCAAATATAGTTTTCAGGGTAGTATAGGCTGCGGGTGCCTTAATATTAGTGTGGTATAACCCAGTTTCATATGAATAAAGTCGTTCTAATACACTTTACTACTTTCTTCACGCTTTGTAATTAGCAGGTATTCCTTACCATACTCTTCTTTAGTCTTTACGTGAAAACCGTTAGCGCGAATATCCTTGAAACTTAGGAGAGTTCTAGTCGATTCTGGGTACAATAAGGCTTCTTTAATGACCAAATTTGTGTCCATCGAGAGTATAATTGTGGCACTTCCTGAGCCTATTATACAAGTATCGCTGCCCGCGGTTGTCGTAAGACTACCAGCATTCTTACTGATCGACTGAAAGAATTTCGTCTCTCTCAAGATGGTATTCATTGTGCCGCTATCCGCTAAGCACACTTTCTCCATAAGGCACCACACGCGTTCTGATACTTCAAATACCATAACATAACTTGCTATTATACATACGAAAAGAAAATATAAGCCTTGCGGGATTTATCACAAGAATTTAATGCTTTGCTCTCCTAGAGCTTACAACCATAATTCAAAATTCCATCACAACCACAAACTACAAGTGACTATAAAAAGATCTAAGTGCAATGCATGCACTAGATCAAATCAGCGAAGTACTTTGAAACTTCGACCTGAATCTGCTCCATGACAATCTTCTCCTCTTGGGCAACTACGGTGCGGCCCTTTGTGATGTCAAGGGAGGCGATAAGGTCTCTTTGGGTATCCACATCCATGAGTGCAACTAATGGCTATGGATCCTCCATGCCTACAATGGCGAGGTGTGCCTCATGCTATCCCTTGCCCTTCTTGGCTTGATCATTTGGCTTGACCTTGCGATCCACGACCTTACCCTTCTTGCCCCTCTCCTTTGTGAGAGGCTTCCTCACCTTGTATTTGCTAGCATCGGCTTCATGGCCAGCATCGCTACTAGGTGGCTGTGAGATGGAGTTCTTCCTTAGAACATCATCTTGAGCTTCTACAACTTGTATGATGTCAATCAATTCGGCATACTCCTTACAGCCGTCTTGACGATAGTTGCGTGCGGATTACACCGCATTCGGGTGAAAGGTAGAGAGAGTCTTCTCAATCTTTTGCTCATCCGTGATTACCTTACCACAGAGTTGAAGACTGGTGCAAATTCTGCACAATACAGAATTGTACTCTCCTACGGCCTTATAGTATGCAAAACGCAGTCGAGTCCATTCCTACTCTGTTCGAGGAAGAATGGTGTACTTCAGCTTCTTGAACCGCTTCTTTAGTGCGGTTCACAAAGCTAGTGCATTCTTCTCCGCCATATACTCATTCTTGAGCGTTAGGCAGAGATGGTGTCTGAGGAAGTAAAGTGCTTGATCATTTTCCTCAGTAGTGAGATTGGCATCCTTTGAGGTGCCAAATCCGATAGCAGCACGGACCTTCTTGGCCCCAAGTACGATCTCGACGTCAGAGGCCCAAGTTAAGTAATTCTAGCCATACTGGGCCAACTCTTCGAACTTCCGGTTCGTGATGCCAGTCATCTACATATTTATACAAAGAGTTCATAAGATTACTGCTGGTAATTTACATAAAATGGTTGCAAATGATGGTACAAAAATTCTCATAATGTTTCCGTATTTTTCTATGCATTTTTATGATTTACTGCTATTTTCAGTGATTAAAAGAAATATAAACAATCACAGATAATCAAAACAGTAAATACAATATATAAATTGCATAGAAATAATAATAACAAAGTTAAACATGCTTCAAATGCTCAAAACGATTCAACATTTGAATTCTCGATGCCCTTTTCTGCTGGAATGTGAATTTTCGGCAATTTTTGCAACTTCCAGGAGCTAAACCGCTAAATTTCAATTCTGAGAAATTTTTCTCGCAATTTTCAGAAAATCCGAGGGCCTTCTTGCAAATTTTTGGGAATTTTCTTGTTTCTCCCCCTTTTTTCTTTTACCGGAATTTCTTTCCGACCGGGCCATCCCTTTTTTTCAGCCTAGTTTTGGGCCACGCTCTCACGGCCCACTCCGGCCCATAAGGCCGGTTCAAAGGGGTAAGCAGGGGCGATTAGGGTTTTCCCCTTCCCCTGTTCCCAAAAGGAGGCGGCGGCTGCGTGCCGACAATGTGACAGTGAGTGCTTGAGAGTGCTTGGCGCCGGCGAGGGCTTTAGGCGGCTCAAGGCGGCCGCGCGTCTATGGGATGGCGCATTGCGGCGGCGCGCGTCTTGAGTGATGGAGGTGGCTCGGCGGCGCGTCTATGGGATGGCGCACGCGGGCGGCTAGGGCAGAGCGTAGCGACGTGGCCGTGCAGGGCCGGCGAGGGGTGGTGGCGCGGCTTCGGGTTGATGGTGCAAGCGGCGCGTGCGTTTTTTCCTCTTACCATTGGCTCGAAGCCGCGAGCGGGCGGTTGGTGGCGCGTGCGTTTTTTTTCCTCTTTGCGCATTCATGAACAGTGCAATCAACAGTCCCTCTTTTCAACCAATCATCTGTTTAGCATTGTGCCGGTGACTACAAGTCAGCACACGGAGATTATAGGAAATTTGCAATCTACCATCTACAGTGCAATCGACGTCTACTCCTTCATGCAATCCACTGATCAGCATTGCGCTGGCGACTTCAAGTCGTCTCGCGGTAGATTAGAGCGGATTTGCACCGTAGGAAATAACTAGAAAGCCAAATTTGCTGAATTGAAAGCGATCTAGAAAATGCAATTCGATCTATGAGCATCGTGCTACGACGGTTACCTTTCGATCTGAGTAGTGTAGGCCTAGAGGTAGGCCGGAGTCGATCGTACTGATAACGTGTTGAGGAACCATCACTGGCGAGTCTAGTCCAAGCGATCATCTCGTAGACAGAAGTCAATTCACACAGAACAATACAAGAACAAATAGTAGAATGAACATAGAGTTATGGGGGACTTCTTTCTTCTCTTTATTTTTCTTCTCAAAAGCACGTACAATGGTTGAGGGTCCCCTCCTATATATAGTCTTCAAAGTGAATGAGAAGCCCATCATGGGCTAAGCCTGCAAGGCCTAGTTCCAGGTTTCCTAACACACACTACTCTTAGAAGCCTAAGTCGAGTTGGACGTCCTTCGCTAATCAACGAGGGGACTTTGTGGTCCTCAATACAGGTAGGCACATGGAGACAAGATGAGCTGTCCAATTCGAATTCAGCTAGTCGGCCACATGTTGTTTACACTGAGGAGATTGCTACTGTTCGAGCGTCCAATACGGGAGAAAAAATCGAACACCCTATCCACGTGACCACCATATCTCCACACCACAACCACCCATTCCTTACAGGGGCGGAGCCAACTGGGCTCACCCGGTGTCTCAGGACACCAGGTCCCAAAAAAAAATAGCAGATATTATCATGTATATACTATGCATGCACTCTCTAGCCCAAAAGCTGTGCACCCCCTAGCCCAAAATTTTTAGTCATTTTGTTCTCTTTTTATTGGTCATTGAGGCTGAATGATGCATTTTTATTAATGTTTGCCGCATAAATTACTATTTAGTATAGTGTTGCTTGAAAATTATATATACTGTTATATGTATAGTGAAGTGGTGAACCCCAGTTATTTTTGTTCTAGTTCCGCCCCTGATTCCTTATCCCTGAAACAGCTTCATTGTCTTGTATCTCTCTCCCTCAATCCATCGGACTGGCGAACTCCGTTCAAGCTTCCATCACCGGCGAGCTCCCACCTCGCTCCACGTCTGCTTTTTTCCCAGGCATCGCGCTCGAGGAGTTCAACTGGCGGTTAGAGCTCGCTGCAACTCATGCTCGAGAGTTCATGTATCGTAGCCAGAGCTCTCATGCAGAGGTGTCCTGTCTCGAGGGGCGGGTGGTGTTCGCTGGATCTACCAAGGCCGGAGGAGGTGGGGTGCGGCGGAGGACCGGGAGACGGGGTGATGAAGCGATGGTGTGAGGGAGTGCAGAGACATCCTCCTCCGGTACCATTTTCTTGTTTTATTGCAGCAAGTTTCTAAATTGTTGCACTAAGTGTTTTTATTTGTTGCAATGTGCTTTCTCAAATGTTGTAGCATGAGGATTTTTGTTGCAATTGGGTTATGAATTTGTTGAACAAGATTTTTTTGTTGTTGCAGTTGGGTGTTAGTTTTGTTGCAACCATTTTGTTTTATTGCGATTGGTTGTGGTTGTTACAACCGTGAAAATTTTTGTTGCATGCTTATCGCATCGATGTTGCACCTCATTGAAAATTTTATTGCAAGCGTCCTATGGAGTACTAGTTCTTGCGGTTCATGAATTTTTGTTGCGCCAAATCAAGAATATCGTCCGGTTCCTCCTCCTCCAGCAAGCGGAAGCTCCGATGAGCCAGTGGCGACCGGAGATCACCACCAAAGACGAGACAAGCTCCTAACGTATTTTTTCTGTGCCAAATTAAATGGCCCGAAATCAATCCAACTGATATATGACGATGGAGAGAGCGTACTCCCATCGTCCTCTGGACGTTAGCTGCTCCCTGACTTGATACAACTAGTGCTCGGACGTTTGACGGGAAATTTCTCATCGTACACTCTCCACAACAGTGAAACAACTAAAAACAATGCGTGCAACATTTTTCATGACGTTTGCAGCAAAACGTGGAATAAACATTCATAATAAATTTAAAATTTCAGCAAAGTTTGAGTCGCATCACAGATCATGTTCATCATACAACCTTCTATGCTTCCAAAGACTATTGAAAATTACCAAAAGCACTAGACGTTGTTCAAAACACGATGATACAACACTTCAGCGGCTTGAACTTGCAGATGCATCAAATCAAATAAACATTTGCAACAAAATTAAAAAAAAAGTACTTAAGGTTTCTAGATGCGACAAAAAAGAAACTTAGTGCAATAAATCAAAATGCCAACCGCAACAAATACCATTTGCAACAAAAAAAAAAGTGAGAAGAAACTTGCAATAAAATCGTACACTTCATCCAAAGAAATGTCTACAAGTCACCTAGGAGGAGGAAGACATATAGGCAACGACGATGGCTGGCGTCTCCTCATGCGTCCACAACTAGGGCAGGTTCCTCCCGGAGTCCCCCCTCCCCCTCCACCGACGACGACGCCATGGGCACGGCGAGAGGGGAGGGGGGGGGGGGTCAAGGGAGGAGACAGCCTCAGGCGACGACGAGGATGGCAAGGCCGACAAGTTTCACAAGGAGGAGCAATGCGTGAAGAAGATGGGGTGTGAGCTTGTATGGTGTGGAGTCAAATATTAGCTTGCTCTGGATAGCCTATCTCTGACATCTGGGTTGTGGGCCGAACGAGCAACCACTCCTGTCAAGACACGCAGTGTGTGGGCTTGCAGTTAGAGCATCCGATATTTCTAATGTAGTATCGGACGCACGACTATCAATACCCTTTTCACTTTCTGATTGTGTTGGGTGCTTAGCAGAATAACAGCTCGTGTAACTGCAACTATTAGCACTTGGAGGCTACAGTGTTCTGGATTATTAGGATCATTTACATTGTTTTGGCATCTTTAATATCATGCTCCATTCCGCAATCTGCATGGCCAAAACTAGCATGTTAGGCAAATCTGTAGATCGATGCGATACATGTCCATATCCTGCGTACTGTGAATTTATAATGGTGTAGTAGATTTGATCCATATGGATTCAACATGTTCTGCTAGTCGCATCACCTCTCTTCATCGTCTACGTCGGTAGAGTTGAGGGTGTGGCGCAATACAAGCTCGGCAACAACACCTCCACATGCTAGAGGTAATATCATCTTCTTTCATCCGTCCGTAGCAAAGTATGGGCATTCAACTAGCGCTGTTAAAAATACCGTTGGGTACACTTTTCAAGGAAATACGAGGTACATACGGCAAGGCATATGGCAAGAGAATGCAGCATATTTCACAAGCTAAGGGTTCAAGACGCTACAAAATACCTTCTTGCGGTGGCAAGAGCAGTTCGAACGGCAGATCAGTAAAAGGGGGACACTAAACAACCTGTTTCTAGCACAAGTGTAGAACAGTTATGACAGGTGAAGTCAATGCCTCAATCCAACTCCATCGCATTATCCTGCGCGCTGCTCCTGCATGACCAAATCTTTATCGTTCTATCATGCGACACAGTCACAATCTGCTGTCCATCTGCATAAACCATAGATAAACGACCAATTACAAGTTTAGATATGACATGTTTGAAGCTTCTGTAGGACTTTCATAAGTGGATAACGTAATACTGCGTCATTATCTAGGAAAAATAAAGAGTAGAGACAACCCAATAAATATACTAGTATATTACCTAACATACCAATCCATACAGTTCACATTTTTTTAGGATCAACAGTCCAGGAAAGGTGATATATCATATTTTCCCCGAAAAAGTTGTGGAAGAATAGAGTTGGTGGAAAGGAAAATGAGCATTGACATATTCAACATAGGAAAAGAGATGGGTGCACCACCAAGCATAAGCAATCAAATGGTGGGACACAACAATGTTATAGATGATTAAAGGTACAAGTAGAAAGGTTCCAAATGTATACAATTTTAAGAAGGGTCATATAAAATGGCATATATTTATAAGGTGGTACAACTTGCAGTTTCATTCATCACACACTAAAAAAGAAATCTTAGTTTTAACAGTTCTCAGTAACCTAACTGCCCAAATAACTGCTACTAGTTCATAAAAAGAATGTTCATCTTGGGCAAGACAATCTAACAATGCACATGGTAATTGTTCTATAAATATCCAAGTGAACGATCAGAAAAGAGAAAGAAAGATACCAAACATATAATTCTACACAACAAAGATGAACAAACGCTTAAGCAATTGCGTACCTCCACTAATATCCAAACTAGTGACCTTTGACTCGTGGCCCACCAAGCTTTTGATTGGTTTGTAATCCCGAGCTGACCACAGCTGAAATAAATAAATAAATATATTAGGGGCAAGTAAACTAAACAGGGGGAAAGAAATAAACCGATCTAAATAAAATATGAGGCATACCGCTGCTTTGGTGTCATAGGAAGAAGTCGCTAAATAATAACCCTCTTGGGGTTCAAATTTCACATGTGAAATAAGACTCTTATGTGCTGGTATAGAATATAACATTCTTTTAGTCCTCAAATCCCATATTCGACAGAAATTGTCTTCACTTCCAGTTGCAACCAGATAACCATTAGGGGAGAAGCTGACTCCTAGGACCTGAAATAGAAAATAAAATCATGTCATAAACAAAATAATAATTATATTTCCACAACAAATACATGTAAGCACAGACCAAGTAACACAAAGCAGACTTGTCCTAATAGGTGAATTACAGGAAAGGTACTCAAGAAGGTTTCATGCTATGAACTTACAGGTTTCACATGTCCCATAAGAGTACAGTACAATCTTCCTGATCTTAGATCCCACACTCGAGCATACGAATCAAGACCACAAGATGCAGCTAAAGAACCATCTGGGTGAAAGCTAACTCCATATACACTTCTGCTATGCCCCTCTTGGAGTAGAAGTTCGTTTCCAGTATTAATATCCCACAATCTCCAAGTCTTGTCAAAGCTAGCTGTACCAAGGTACTTTCCAGATGGATGAAAAGCAAGGCGAGCAAGACGATCCAGGTGACCATCAAAAGACATTAAAAGAGACCCATCGGTGTTCCATAATTTGGCAGTTTTATCAGCAGAGGCTGTTGCTAAGCAGTTATCGACTGGAGAAAAGGCAACATCAGTTGCACGTCCTGTATGACCTTTCAGGGTTGCAACTTTAGTTATTTGTGGCATGCTCCATACTTTGATGATCCCGCTCCAGGAACTAGAGAATGAAGAGAAAAAAATAGTTATTTACTGAAAAGGACGCAAGAACACGAGAACATAAGCTTCCATATTAAAGTTCAAAATCAAGGTAAAGAAAAGATATCAATCATTCGATGCCTAACAATCATCTAGTTGCACATGACAATGCTAACAAAGAAATTCCAACTTGAATGAGTTGTGCTGTTGTTCAACTTAAGTTTACCAAACTTATTTAGTGTGCGCAAGAACACCTAAGCAATTTCAATTAGCATCCCAATTGAGCATCGATGGAGATACTCTCACTACTGTTAGTCTGACAATCCTGCGTACTGCCAAGACCGCAGCCCACCCAAAATGGGCCTAATTAATATGCAGGATACCACCCTCCATCTACTTGAAGAGAAGAAAATGTGGTCCTGGTTCCTAGCAGCCCAACCATTTGAAATACCAAAATCTCTAGTGTTACAAATCGCACAAAAAAAATGAAAAGGAAAAGAAATCAACTGAGTCATTCATCTAGCTCAGTAATTAATCATAAACAAGCATTTCACTATAATACTTTCAAACTAATCCTATATCGTTTCATGGTAAAGTATTAGAACTGCAAGTTGATCATGTGCTAGCTACACTTGGCTCACTGTGAAAACAGTCATCACCGCAATGTTCAAACAGAAGTGCATGGATCTATGAACCAGAGTATAAAATCAAAGTGGCATGGATATCTGCGATAAATTACAGTGATTCAGATTGTTATCTGCCATTGCCAAACCGAAAATTGAAAACAATTTTTACTCAATTGGACTATGTTATTAACCCAAACAGGTATGACATGCTCATTTGCAACAATTAAGAGTGTCGCCAAGCCCAAAATTAAGAACTGAAATCAAATAGAAATTATAACCCAACAGTGTTAGACAAGCAGCCCTCACACTAATTAAGTCATACGCAAACAAAACCACATGCAATTCTTTGAGATTAAGAAGCCGTGCCTTGTAGCGAGCATTGACGCATCGCGAGAGAAGGAGCAGCCAGTGAGCGGGCGGTCGTCTCCAATCTCGCTGCACTCAAGCACGAACTCGCCCGCCTGCTTCACGACAAGGTCGGCCTCTGCCTCGGGGTCCTCGTCGGGGTCGTCGTGGCGGCGCTTGGCCCTCTCGATCCTGGCCTTGGCGCGCGGCAGCGAGTATCGCGCGATGTCGACCCGCGACTGGAGCAACTCCTGCGTGCCCTCGGTGAAGAAGGGGTACTGGATCTGCTCCGCTTCCTCCTCGGCGCCCTGCTCGTCCTCCTGCGCGTGGAGGAGACGCTCGAACTGGCCCTCGGCCTCGAGGCGGACCATGAGGGCGCGAAGGCGGTCGCGGCGCTCCATCTCGCGCTCGCCAAAGAACGTCACGGGCTCGCCGAGTCGGCGGAGGCGCGCGCGCACGGCGCAGTCGTTGGTGGGCACGGCCATGGCGTAGGCGCGCCGCCGCTGGAGGAGCTCCTGCACCGCGCGTTCGTGGCGCTCCCGCGCGGCACGGTGGTCGTCGGAGACCTCGTACTCGGCCTCGCCGCCGCCTCCTCCTCCTCCGGCGGCGGGTGCGGGGGCGCGGGGAGGAGGGGCGGGGATGGGGGCGATGGGCGGGTGGACGGGGAGGGGAGCCATGGGAGGGGTAGTGGCGGGGGCCTGGGGCCTGGGGTTCTCCATGGGCACGAGGCGGGGTTCAGGGTTAGGGTTTCGAGGTGGGAGGTGGCGGTTGTGGCGGAGGCGGAGGGGAGGGGAGGACGACGGGGCAGATATGCAAACGGTTACGCTCTTTCAAATGTTTTTAATGGAAGTTTATATTCTCAATTGAACTCAATGTTTATTTCACCTTTCTAGTAGAATTTTATTTCAGTTTAAATTTGAAACAAATTGTGAAATTTTTAGCTCAATTTGTGATATACTTATTGTTCAACAACGTGACCTGTCGAGATAAATATCTACATTTAAATATTCATCCAGAAAATACTTAAAAAAGAATATACAGTGAACTATGCATACGACTACAGGAATGAAAGTGAGGAGTCAGGGTACAATTTAAGCCTGCCACACCTGTTAGCTGGTTAGCCTAGCTTGTGTTTATTTCCCTACCAAACTTTGGCACGCCACAAGAAGTTAGGCAACTGCGAGCTGCTTGGGCAAAGAATTTTTTTTGGCAAAGTAGCGACACTGAAATTGTTCGTCATGTCTAAGGACATATACAATGGTACAGATAGTTAGTATCTATAGTAACTCTCTTTATCATCTGTAGACAACACTAAAGATAGCTCATACAATGGATTGTGGAGATACAGTCGGCCACAAGATTATAGACAACACACGATCTTTTAATGTTTTTCTTGGTTCTGGTGCTACAGTGGACTACAGGATTGTAGACAACACATTTCTCTCTCTTTATTCTCTTTCAGCCACATCGGCTTAAATCATACATGGCAGATGATATAGACAGCTAATGTAAGTCCATTGTACATAACCTTAGCCATGCTGATGCACGTGAAGGCTAAAAAGGTGCACTAGTCCCACCCTCCAAAAAAAAGTGGCGCGAAGAGGAGAAAACCAACTAATCTTATCGCAAAAAAAGAGCTAAAAAAAGTGGAGTGTCTTCGGTGAATCTTTCGGTTTTGAAGTGGATTCTTCTAAAAGAAGGTTCGTTTAATAAGTGTGTATGTGTTTTTTTTCCTTGCTAAAAGGGACGCTCCTTGCAAAGTGAATGGATTGAATGTACTACGAAGCTAGAGTTTCCCGTGTTAATGAAAGTTGTCGGACCTCGGGCTTCGAATACCCAAAGCTCTCGTATATGTACCATATTAGTCCTATGGTCAATGGCTAGTACACATATTCACAACGATGACATACACATCTATACGTACATACATACAAAACAAAACAAATATGATACATAACTTAAGTGATTACAAACTTTATAATATAAGGGCTGACTGGCCAAATAAAAGCTCAAGTATCAGAAGAAACGAATGAAACGGCGGAAGCATAGTAAATAGACTAAAAAGGTCCAGCGGTATACCCAACCAATCCCACAGGCAACCAACAAGAAACAAGTCCTAAAAAGACCCGTCACTGAACCCTCCGGTTCCGGGTGGAAAGAATGCGTCGTCCGGTGTAGGCTCATTCTCTAAGTCTGAACACCAATGTAACCAAGATTGAGTACATTACGTACTCAACAAGACTTGTAGTGTATCACAAAGTTTATTTAAATGCAAGGCTAACAAGGGATGGAGCCCTATGCTACAATGTAACATCCCAAATGTATAATTAGGGTTTGTTCAAGTATAATTATATGTGTAGAAATTAAAACTTTTTCCCACATCTTGAAAACCCCTATTCTCTCATGTAATTCTTGTCCAAGAGTTGTGTAATCCAAAAACACAAAGCTCTGGTTGACCAAAAGTCAAACTCCTTTTCCAATTATCTTAAATCTTGTGCCAAACATTTGGAAATATTTTTCCTTGGTCCCAAAAACTGATGTGGGACCCCTCTGAAAAATATCACAAGTTGTAAAACTAGTTTGATAAATTTTGGAGGTAAAACAATCCTTTAAACAACCTTCATGAATTTCCTGAGAAAAATGCATTGCATAATAACCTCTGAAAATTTTATGTGAGGTTAATCTCATTGTCAGCAAGCTCCAGTTAAAATTTCATGAATTTTGGAGTTCATTTGCTATCTCAAATAATTACTGCTAAGTTTCAATTTGTTAAAAACTAAACTTAAAAGCCTACATCGTCCTTGGGCTAGCCACTTTCCCAAAGTGGTCCAACCCAACCGCCTCCTTAGCGTCGGGACCTCCTCTCCACCTTGATCAGTCGTGGCCGTTGGATTAACATCCAACCGCCACGACCTCCTCCGCGATCAATCCGCCAGACCTCCCACCTCATCGAGTCTTGGCCGGCTGGATCAAGAATCCATGGCCTGACCTCCTCGCGCTCAAACTACTCGAGACCTCCTTTTGCACTCACTTGAGGTCGTGGCCGTTGGATTCAATCCTAAGGCCACGACCTCCTCTGCAAACCTTCTCTGCGAGGTCCTCCCACTTTGTTGAGGTCGTGGCGGTTGGATCGGATCCAACGCCCACGACCTCCTCCTCAAAATATCCAAATACCACAACCTCCCCCATCTCATGTTGTGCACCGTTGGATTTAAAATCCACTCACGACCTCCTCCTTGTCTTGTCGCGATTAGACCTCCCGCGACGTGAGGTCGTAGCCCTTAGATTTAAATCTAAAGGCCATGATCTCCTGATGCGTTAGCAAGCTCGGGACCTCCTCTCTTTTGATCGAACCGTTGGATCAAAAATCCAAAGGTTCGACCTCCCTTGCCTTTTAGCATAGCGTCTCGACCTCCTCGCCTCTCATCACCATTAGATCTTAATCGATGGCCATAACCTCTTGTGCGCTTCTGAGTAGTGCTAAGACCTCCCTTTGGTTGTGCGCCCTTGGATTTAAATCCAAAGGCCATGACCTCCCCTCTTGTTCTTAAGTTCGTGTGCGGTTAAGACCTCCTGTCCCTTTTTCCACGTGCGCAATCGCATTATGGAAATCGGAGGGTCACGACCTCCCCAGTCCAGATCCAATGGCTGTGATCTCCTCCTTCTCCTTTTAAAAACTTACTGCTTTGATTTAGATCTGAGGGTCACGACCTCCCCTCATTTCTAATCGGACGGTGGAGGGCAACTCTGTTCTTCTCCTAGCTCTGGCGCAGCAGTCGCCATGGCGATGGAGGAGGCGTGATCTGTCTTGTCCAACGGCTCTTTGCTGCAGGCATTTAATGCGGTCGGTGCTTTTAGCCCCAAAGTCATTTGTGCGAGCTGCTCTGTCACCTCCACGTCTGTCCAAGCCATGGACCGAGCCATGGGCTAAACTCACCATGAGCTTAACCCTAGCTCATGACCCTTTCTCCTCGGGCTATAATACCTCCCCATTGTTTTCCTTGGCTTCTTTTCCACCATTCACCATTTGCTCTCGATTCTGTGGAGCTCAAACCACCCAGTCCTCCTTGGCGCCATTGATGCCCTTGGAGCTCCTCGGTGGCTCAGTGCTCCCGTGGCTTTTCCTCTCCGTCTCTTTGCTTCAATCTAAGCCACTACCCTCTGTGACCAAAAGCCCTAACTTAATTGGTTGGGACATTTTCAGAGAGGCCTAACTTGGAGCTTGGAGCTTGGAGTTGGCCGTGGAGCAACCCTTCTTCCCCAACTCCGGTCCTCCACGTCCCCAACCTCCTCAGCACCTCCGTGACCTCCAGGTAACCCTCCTGGTAGTCCCGTAGATGCTGGCACCCGCGTGTATGTTGTTGCGGAGCTTCTCTTGGGCACACGCTTGAATGGATGTCGCGGAGCTTTAATTCGCATTTTGAATTTTTGCCGTGTTGTGCCTTCGTGTTCTCTCCGGCTCGCCGACGCGTTAAGACCGCCGCCGTTGAAAGGAGGTCCTTTGGGTGCGCAAGGCTATTGCACACTCGGTGGTACCATTGGATGTCGCCGGCGAGGCCTACATCGCCGGCGAGAACCATCTTTTCAAACTTCGGGTTTTGTCGGACGTACAGCGGCGCCATTGTCGTTTTAGGACAAAGATCCGCCGCGATTAATCGTTCATCATTACTCAAATCATTGTAATCAATGGCGTGTCTTAACCGCATTTAGTCCTCCCTTGCGCGCAATTAAGACCTCCGCCGACCTCCTCGTTGTCCCGCGCATTAATCCTTTGTCCGAGAAACGCGTGCGGCGCAAGAGCACGCGGGTCGCGAGCTCTGGGGCGTCCATGACCTCCTCCGAGGAGATCTGGAACGTCCAGGACCTCCCTCCGTGCGATCTTGACCGCTAGGACCTCCTTGTGGGAGATCTTAGCCGTTGAAGTCCTCCCTGTGTTGATCTTCACCGTGTAGGACCTCCCCGAGGTCCTCTTAACCTTGTGGACCTCCTCGGGTAAATCTTAGCCGCCTGCACCTCCCAAAGGAAATCTGAGCCGCTTAGGACCTCCCTTTGTTAGATCTTGGCCGTTCGGGACCACCCCAAGTGGATCTGAACCGCCCGGAGACCTCTTTGTTGTTGTCTTGACCGTTAAGGTCCTCCCTAGGACAATCTAGGCCATTAAGGTCCTCCTTGGAAAATCTGGACCGTCCGGACCTCCTCGAGAGGTCTTGGCGATGTAGATCTTCCTTGGGGAGATCTTGATAGTTTAGATCTTCCTTTGGAAGATCTCGGCCGTCGAGACCTCCCTCGTTTGATCTGGACCGTCCGGTCCTCCTTCTTGTGTTGTGGTTCGTTGGATGCGGTATCAACGGCCACGACCTCCCTCTCTTCTGCTAAAGAATGGGCGGGGAGGACATGGACCGTTGGATCCAAGATCAACGACCCGTGTTCTCTGGACTGCTTGCGAGCGTCTTGCGTTTCCTCTGGAGGTCTTGGGCGTTTGATTTAGATCAGCGGTTCACGTCCTCCCCTCTCTTTGGTTTTAGAAATTCCGATAAGCACTTATTTATAAACCTAAAAAGGTATGAACTTCAAAATATCATAACTAATTCATTCTAAATCCAAATGAGGTCATTCAAATTGTGTTAGCTCTGTCTTGAACTTGACTTTAATCCAAAAATGATTATAAGTTGAGTTCAGCTCCAGAGCACAGTTTTGCCATTAGATTTTAAAACTAACTTTAAATATACACTCAAATTAATGCTTAACTTGTAAAATACATAACTAATGCTCTGTAGATTATTTTTGAGTGAATCCAACTTTGTTGGTTTCCTCTATTAATGAACTCACTGTGAAAATTAGTTTTGAGCATGTTGCTATTATAAAAATAAGGACTTGTGCATTATAATTTTGTTCAAGTTCTTGTTTTTGAAAAATGGTAGAAAGTGCAACATAGCTCCTAATGGGATGAACTCAATTGTGTTATTCATCTCATGAGGTGCTGGTTTTACAGTAAAAATTTTAGCTTCACTTCTTTTCTAGAAAATGTTGCCTCATAATTAAATTAGTGAATAGTGCAGTTTGGTATTTTTAGGGCTGAGCAGAATTGTTTTGCTCATATCTTTTGCATTGAGAATCCAAATCAATTGTTTCTTGTTGCTAAATTCCCTAAAAATCACCCTCTTGCTGCTGTAGAAAATTCAGAGTGTTTGGAGTTTGTTTGCTGTGTTGTCTTTGTTGTTTTCGTCGTTCTTATCGATTGTTTTCGTCTTTCCGATTAGGTGTCGACGAGTACTTTGAACCCGTGAGCGATCCTCAGCAACAATTTGTCCAGCAACAGTAAAGGCAAGCAGTTTGATCATTTCCATCATTGTCCCATTACTTTAAAGTCTAATATTTTGTTTAACTTGTATGTATGCATGCTTTTGTGTCAAAGTATTTTATCGTTTAGAGGTAGCTATTCCTATTGCATAGTTGCCCCTAAATTGTTACCCCCGCCACAAACCATAAGTTACTAATATCGCTGGTGAATTAGAGCCTGGTGATTTAAGTATGCTCTTTTATTGCTTTTACGGTGTCATGCTTAGCAATGCTTAGATAACGGTAGTAATGGGCGATCATCGACTCGGTCGATGGTCTTGATCACTCAAAAGCGAATATTACTCCTATATGTCCAGCACTTGTGCTTTGATTAATTGTAAAATCAAAAAATGAAAATAAAAGATTGATTTAGACTTGGGCATATTGGATGGATGGCGTGGTTTTTGGATGTGGTGGTATGCAGGTCCCTAAGGACCGAGTACTTGGGTCACTAAGCCAGCGATTTCACGTACTAACCACGCGAGGGCATATGGAACCCTCTTGACTAAGTACTCTAGGAGGTGTTAATTATGAGCGAGCTCGGTTGGTGTGTTTTCAAAAACAAATGTATATGTATAGTGTGGGAGGAGCATTAGCTTCCTGAAGGTCGTCTAATGTCTCCTTCTCCCGTGGGTTGTGCAACTCGTAATTAGCATTCATCCTTTGGAAAGGTCTCGTAGGACTTAGCCGTGCAGAAGACACCTTCGGAAGTGTGCGTAAAGGAAAGGCGGTCGGCGTGTGGGTACAGTGGTACACCTGCAGGATAAAACTATTGAATAGCCTCGTCCTAGGTTATGGACATGCTTGGTAAGGTCGTTCAAGACTAGACTACAACCTTTAATTAAAACTTGACATGGTTGGTATGAACGGGGAGTTCATGCTATTGTTGTGGTGACTTGGGTTAGTCATTTCCAGGATTGTTCTTGTTGTTGTTATTATGTTATTATCGCGTTGTTATTTCAACAATTAAAATGCTTTGTCAAATTGCCTTCAATCTATTATGTTATTGCAAATGAAACTTGCTTTATGCTAAAATGAGTCCAAAGCCTCATCCACTTAAATAAAGCTTGCATGTAGCTATTTATAGTTCTGTTATCTCACACGTAAGTCTTGCGGAGTACTTTATGTACTCATCTGCCCGTGGTTGTGGCATTTTTGTGGCTTTTGTTGCAGAGGAAGGAGGTGAGCCCCAAGGGCTTCACTCTTGCGAGATGTGCTTCGGGTTTGACGACTAGCTTGGCGGTCCGGTTAGTTGCCTTGTGGGTAAAGGCACACTAATTGGCTTTTGTTATGGCCATCTTATGGCACTTTTGCTTCCGCTGTTATCTTTTTGTAATTATTGCTATTTGGCCTAAGGGTCTCTCTTTTGTAATATCTATTCCATATTATTGTTAACTTCTGGTTTGTTGCTTATGTTCTATGTGTTGTATGGAATTGATACATTCTTTTGGTGTGAGGTATGTATACTGCATCCTGGGGAGTATACATCTCTCGAGACCGGGTTTATTTGGTTGATAATACTAGGGTCAATTGGATGACTAAGTATTATGAGCCTAATAAACGTCGGGGTCTCACATACAAGTTATTTTCCGCATTAAACAAGTTTTGTTTGCAATATCAACATGCAGTATTTTGCAACGAAAGTTTAAAGAGCAGTTAAATAGATAATGAATAACAAGTAAATACTTGAATAAATAACAAATCACAACCCTCCTCGGCTGCGATCAACATTTTATTCTCAGCCATAGACATGGCACTCAACTCAAACATCAACAACAAAACCATTCTCTCATTTTCCAGCAAGAACCATTTTTATAAAACCAAGACTATACCCGATGGACCGCACCAAGCACGCTTATGACCGCGAGCACAACTATTTAAATAGATTTACACTCTGCAGAGGTGTACAACTTTACACACAACATAGAGATTCTCTAGTTTGTTCGGCATCCGTCGATACCACCGCTCACTAACCTTTAGTAAGTAGTCTAGCGCACGCATCAAAGCCTTTATATCACCTAGTCCCAACCTTGCACTAGCTCGGTGAATGAACACCCTCACTTCACCCGGGTACACTCCTGTCTCAATGAGACATTCACCGTTGTGTCAGAAGGCTTTGTTCCCAATGCCTCGGTGAAGGGATCCCCTTAGAACATGCTTACACCGGTCATGTTCACACTACCACGGTCTATCAACATGCAAGGCTAGTTTTTAATGACTTAATTGGCTAAGGCCGTCCCATACTAGCACATGTGGTTATATGCTTAGGCTTTAGATTGGGAGCATCGACGTTTGGTCCTTAATTGACCCGGGCGAGGATCTCCCCCTATCTACTTGTGAGATACACCTCTCACACTTCTCATAATATAATATAACTCACCCGCGTCACAAACTAAGTTTTAAATTTTATTTTTGTACAAAATTAACAGAGTTAAACCCCTCTGGACCATCATTTCAAAACTCCCAATTTCATATTTATTATGTCATTCTTTTAGCAAATTTTAGTAAATACTATAGCTCGACTAAGCAATTGTGCGATGCTTGCACTTAAAATCCCCAAATTGACATCATCTATTGTCTAAACCATGAGCTAGTGGCTACAACAGGAAGGATATCAATATTTCAAAGAGTTTCATGCATCGAATAGGATTACAACTACCGTCATCCCCGAATATAGCAATTTTAATCAAACATACACACATGCATAATAGATTTTGTAAAATGTAACATCCCAAATTTCGGTCTTTTCAAAATAATTAATTCAAAGATTTGGATTTTAATTTGGAGTTTTCTAGGATTTTATTGGATTTAAAGTGAAAAGTAAAATTTGAATTAATTTCTAGAATTTTAAAAACTTTTCCTAATTATTTTAAAGCCAAAATAAATTATTTACAAAATTAATTACCATCTATAAGTTGTAATTATTTTTATTAAGTTCAAAATAATTTTAGGAATTTTTGTGAATTTTTTCTAGAATTTTTGACTCTATTTGCTATCTTCTAAAAATCTATTTGAATTATTGGTTAATTTGTATTTCGATAATAATAATAATAATAATAAATCGTTTCCCGTCGGTCACCCATCCGATTTGTGCTCCAGCCGCCAGCACTCTTAACCCCATTACGCTGCCCACTTTCCACTTTGCTTTCATTTGATTATAACCTTTCTTTTTTCCTTTTGTTTATTACTTTCTCTCTCTACCTTTCACCTTCTTCAGGAGAACGTTGCTATGTTCTCTTTTCTTCGTGTAACTAGTATTGCCTCCCCCTTTGCCGACCTTGCCGTCCAGCGCCACCAACTGCCAGTACCGCCCCTCACCGTGCCTCCCTCAGCCTCGACCACCGTTGCCCCTCCCCTTGCTGCTAGTGGTTGGTAGCTAGAACCTCTACTAGTGATACAATTAATTTACTTATTGAATCTATGTTCGTCAAATGTGCTTTATGAAAATTGTTTAAGCCTAAAATATTGCTTTGTGTAAAAAAAACCATATAAGCTCAATTGTTAAAGCTATGCATATGCATGTTTTCCAAGACTCGTGGAGTACTTTATGTACTCACATGCTACACTCATAATTAAATCTCAGAAGCCTTCAACGATACGGAGGAGGACTACGACTACTTCACATGTGGCTTTGATGAAGGACACCCGGAGTACTAGGTTGCGCTCCCCAGTCGAATGCCGGTGGGCAATTTGATAGGCCACCACTCGGAGTTTAGTATTTATTGTTTCCGCTGCTGTAAGACTCAAGGTCTTTTGACCTCTTTTGTAATAAGTGGCCATAAGGCCGATACTCAGTTATTTATTAATGTTATTTTGTGATTCGAACTTGTTATCAATGATGTTTCAACTGTGTGCACTAGCGACTGATCATGGGACTGGTGCTGAAATACACAAAGGGTTCGGATGCAGAAATCCGGTCCCGACAAAAAAGAAGTATAATAATTAAAATAGTAGGATCAACATGGTCAAAGGAGGTGCTTGCCTTGCTCTGATTGCTCTGAATACGAGGATGGATAATCGTTGTAAAAGTTGTTCGAACAATCAACATCTAATTAAAAGAGTTGGAGGCAAATTAAATTTAAACAGTAACAAAATCTAAATATTTTTGCATATTCAGGTAGAGCATGATTTTAGATTAATTTTGAAAAAAATATTCATTCAATTTGGAGTTTGTATGCAAAAGTTATTAACGTTTTAATCTGCTTCGGTTTAAAAATTCCAGAAATTATAAAAGTGCTGACGTCGAAAGCGTATTTTCTAGGTTTACTCTTTCCAACAGAGAAAGCGTATTTTCCTTTGAGTTCTGCTGAGGTTTACGATTTCCAGTAAAGAAAATGTATTTTCCTCTAAACTAAAAGCGAGTTTTCTCATTTTTTCGATTTTTATTAACTTACATGTGGGACCTACTTGTTAGTGACTCATATTTTTGTTTTATTGTTTTTGTTTATAAACCAGAGGCAGTCCCACATGTCATGGACTTATTATTTATTAACTAATGATTAAACCTATTTCTGATTTTAATTAACTAGTGGATGGGCCCACATGTCAGTCTCTCGTATTTTGAAACGTGTTTTAAAACCGAGAATAGTGCATGGTCCCACATGTTAGTGACTCATTTTTGATCACCTTTTTTGTCAGTCCTACCTGTCATTGACTTAGTATGTTTAATTACTGACATTTAATGCTAATTAACATTTTAGTCATGCGAGCCCACTGTCAGAGAGAGGGAGAGAGAGAGAGAGAGAGAGGGAGGGAGAGAAATGGGGTTGCGCGTACGGTTGTGTGCCATGGTGAGCTCGCTGCTAGTGGTCGGGGGGACAACAAGGCTCGGGGGTGGCAAAAATGGGTTGCTCTCTCGACGGCGATACCACCGGGTGGTGGTGGAGGCTAGAGAGATGGCCGGAGGTGGTGCTACGCTAGAGACGAGCGACGGAGCTCCTCGGGCTCAAAGTGGATTTTTCGCAATTAAGGAAAATTGACAGCAAAAGAAGGTGCGCATTGGCATTAAGAGGTTACTACGATGCCATACGTAGTGGCTCAGGGACCAATGGTCACCGGAACGGTGGCAAAAAAGCTTCCCGCGGCAGTGTCATGACTGGCTATGACGAAGTCTACGCTATACTAGCTAATCATTCAATCTAATGCGCGCAAAAAGCTGTAAGGGACTACTAGAAGCTCACCAAGGTCTTTGAAGGCGTCGGGATATGACCGGAGTGGCTTGGTGACGTTGAGCAGTGGTGGCACAAAGGAGGCTCTCGACGACAACGTGCTGTAGTGATGAAGATGCTACAAGGAGATGTGTATTAGCTTGCATGCACACTAAGGATGGTAGGGATAGAAGGAATTTACCAGAGACTCACCGAGGTGGCGGCTAACTAGAAAAAGGGTTGTGGCGACCTGAAATGAGGAAGAATGTCGATTCAGGGAATTCACTGCGCATGGATCATCGTCAACCGAGGGAAAAGCATCAGTGAAGTATATGACACAAAATGACACGATCAGGTGAGGTTCAAGCTCACCAGAATGTTAGGAACACGAAGGTCCGAAGTTGAGTTTGCGCCGGAGGTGAAGAAGACAATGGCGCATTCACGCTACGGGGTTCCTAGAGATACATCAAGCAAAGAAAGAGTATCAATGAGGTAAGGGGCACACCGTGACACAGGTGACGAGGGCAAGAAAGCTCACCAGAGCTAATGGCATTTGTGAGGCTTGCTCACCGGTGTCGAGAACGACGCTCTCATTCTCGTCGAACCAAGGAGCGAGAAGCTCTGGTTCTTGGTGGGAGGTGAGAATGGCAGGCTAGAGACTCTGTGACGCGGTCAGAGGTTTAAGTAAGAGTGAGTAGCGTGTGAGAATAGCGGCGAGAAAATACGGCCGTGGCAAGAATCTCGCGAGCTTTGCTTCAGCGTTTCCGCTAGGGTGGGGGTTGAGCGCCATTAAGAGGTAGGCAGCATGGGTGGAGCCAGGAAAAGGTGATATAGGTAGGTGAGGTGCGAAAATGGTGGGCGACCGTTGAAAACAGCGTGCAAACGACAGAGCTGGTGAGGGCACGCTGGTGAGCGAGGGCGAAGGCGAGGTGGACGAAGGGTGTTGACGAGTGGGGCCACGCTGTTAGGGAGCGCTGGAGCGAGGGTGCTGGCATGGGCTGGAGTGGCACGAGGAAATGGGCCGGTTGGGATTCGGCCCAATGGGTGGGCGGGAATTCAAATCAGTTTCTAGGTTTTCCAAAACTAGTTGAGTATTTTCTAATTTTTTTTGTACTAAGAAAACAGAGTCCGAAATTTACAATTTTTTTGTGAGGGTTCCTAACCCAGTATAGTTTCTTGTGTAAATATTTCATGATTCTATCTTCTTTGAGTTTTTCTCGAAAATTCTTACAAGTTTCTGTTTGCATGCATTTCCATTGTTTGATTTATACAAGAAGTTCAAAAATCATGCAAAAGTTGTTTTCCACGCATAATAGATTCAAAAACATTCTCCCACTTATTTTTATTCTATTTTCCCCAAAAATTGGGATTTTTGGGATGCTACAGACCTACCCCCTTACACCGAATTTCGTCCTTGAGATTCGGTGGGTTCGGTAAACAAGTAGGGAAACTCGGCTCTAAGACGGTCTTCCTATTTTTGTGTAGCTTCGTCTTCAGTGTGGTTGCTCTACTAGACTCTTATTATCTTGATGGTGTGGCTACGAGTATGTCGTATAGCTTCATCTAAGATTCGGATCGGGTGTTCCCAATAAGAAAGATTCGGTTGGAGATCAATGCTCTCCAACTAAGCGAATTCGTTCAGAGTCCGGAGGCACTTCTTGATTTGCGACACATGGAAGACGTCGTGCACACCTGAGAGTTGGGGTGGCAACTCCAGCTGGTATGATACTTTGCCTTTCCTTTCAATGATTCGGTACGACTCGATGAACCAAGGTGCCAATTTCTCGTGAACTTAGACACGGCGGATGCCTCGTAACGCTGAGACTTTGAGATACACATAATCATTCACCTTGAAGCTCAGCTCGTGTCGGCGACGATTGGCATAACTCTTTTGACACGACTGCGCTTCTCTTAAGCGCCCTTTTATCGTGTTAACGAGCTCTTGTGCTTCTTAGATGATGGCTGGTCCAAATAATTGTTTCTCGCTGACGTCAGACCAGAATAGAGGTGTTCTACACTTCCTCCCATAAAATATCTCGAACGGGGACATTTGGAGGCTTGACTTAAAGCTATTGTTGTAGGAGAACTCGGCAAACGCCAAGCATTTATCCCAATTTGTGCTATAGGACAGCTCACAAGCTCGTAGCATGTCTTTCTGGATCTGGTTTGTCCTCTCCGTTTGACCTCCTATTTGTGGGTGGAAAGCGGTGCTAAAGAATAGCTCTGTTCCTAACAGGTTGTGCAGGCTATCCAAAAATCGCGAGGTGAACTGAGGGCCTCGATCGGATGTTATCATCTTCAGCACTCCGTGCAGGTGTACGATGTGGGTTATATAGAGCTTTGTGAGTTTGGCACCTTGATACCTGGCATTGACAGGGATGAAATGTGTCACTTTGATCAAACGGTCAATGATAAACCATATCGAGTCATGCCTGTTTCGGGTTCTCGGCAGGCTGGTAATGAAATCCATACCAACATCATCTCATTTCCATTCGGGAACTTTTAGAGGTTGGACTGACCCTGTTGGTCATTGGTATTTCACCTTAACATGTTGACATGTCGCACATGGCAACATGTGCGGTGATATCCCGATTCATACCGAGCCACCAGAATTGCGTTTGGATGTCCCAATACATCTTTGTACTCCCGGAGTGAATGGAGAGTGGTGAATCATGAGCTTCTCTGAGAATTAGCTCCTTGATATTGGGATTATTCGAGACATATAGCAACTGTCCACGCATAACCATTCCACTCAGGTTCTAAGTGAATTCTGATTTCCTGCCATTCTGCAATTCGTGCTTGATTTCGGCGACCGCTGGATCCTTGAGTTGAGTAGCTTGGACTTGAGATTCGAGGGTAGGTTGCAGCACTAGGGCAACAACATAACCCTCCTCAACCACTTGTAAATTGAGCTTTTAAAAATCTTCATGCAATGCCGGTTAATTTTCTTAAATCGACACGTTTGTGAAGTGAAGCTTCCGGCTAAGACAATCGGTTACAACGTTGGATTTACCAGGGTGGTAATGAATGGCAAGGTCATAGTCATTGATCAATTCAAGCCATCTTCGTTGCCTTAGGTTCAGATCTGGTTGCATGAAGAAATACTTCAGACTTTTGTGATCGGTGTAGATTTGACACCGATTATCGATGAGGTAATGCGTCCTGATCTTGAGAGCGTGAACCACGACTGTCAATTCCAAGTTATGAGTTGGATAATTAGTATCATGAGGCCGCAACTAACGTGAGGCCTAAGCCACCACTTTGCCCTCTTGCATCAATACACAACCGAGGCCGTGGTGGGATGCATCATAATACACAACAAAACTTTTATGTATGTTGGGCAGAGTAAGCACTAGGGCTGTTGTGAGCCTTTTCTTTAATTCTTGAAAGCTCTCATCATATGACACTAACCATTCGAATTTCTTCTCCTTTTTTAGAGGTTGTGTCATTGGTCTTGCGATTTTGAAGAAGTTCTTGTTGTGTCATTCGAAGCAATAGCTAGACGAGTCTATGAACAATTCAATGAGATAATACGCGAAAAAGGTTCTGAAACCAGAAGACACAGAATATCTTTAGAAAATTAGTGCAAAGATACGAAATCAAAATAAATAAAGGAGATTTTACCATAAACAATGGAATAAACTAGTCCCCTTCTTCTTGACCCTGTCAATGTCTCACAAGATCGAGTCGCTAGCGTGATGGCGTGCAGCCTTCGTCATGACGATCGAGCCGCGAGCATGACGGCGTGGCGTGCATGAGGAGCCTGGCTCCCTGGCTGCTTGCTTAGGCTGATGTAATGGGCTGCTGCCTCACGAGTAGGGGTGTAAGTGGGTGCGGGTTGTTTATGAGCCCACTTAATCCACCTCACAATAATAAGCAAGTGGATTTATACGGGCTAACTTCTATTTTGAGTGGACTTAAGTGGGCGCCCACATAGCCCACAACTTCTTATCCCCATCCCTATCCCCATACCCCTTCAAGGCTTCGACTCACGACGCGGCGCAAGCGGAGTAGTGCTGCAGCAGCGCACGGGGTGGCAGATCCGGCGAGAATGGTGAGCAATGCTGTCGAGGCATGCTAAGGGGTGGAGTTGCTGGTGCCGGTGGTACAACGGATGGGGCTCTCACAGGCGGCGAGGAAGAGTCACGGCTGACGGTTGGTGACGATGAGCAACGGCATGATGCGGCGGTGAACAAAACTATCCTCTTTTGCTGTACACATTTCATTTTAGATGTGGTAGAATTTAGTATCAGTTCAAATATGGATGGTGATATGGCTCATATGTAGGGGTGAAAATGGATCGGATAGTTTTCGACCGATCCGGACGGAAACAGATTATGTCGGATCGGATTTTCTCGGATAATTTCCGAATTGGAAACGAATTCGGATTTTTTTTGTCGGAAATGGAAACGAATACGATAGGCATACTATCCGGTGGATACAGATACGAATACGGATTATCCGGATAAGATGATGTCCGGATATCCGGATTTTGGCCCAAAAAAGAAAATAAGATTTTAAATGATTTCCAAATTTCAGAAAATGCAACAAATCAAATAGCCTTTTAGAAAATAGCAAATAGAGTTAAAAAAATTCTTAAAAAATCACAGAAATTCCTTGAATTATTTTGAACTTAATAAAATTATTTCCAACTTAAAGTTAGTTTTTATTTTTGCACATAAATTATTTTTATTTTCTGAAAAATAGGAAAAACCTTTTTAAAATCCAGAAAATTCAAGAAATTAATTAAAAATTCCCTTTTCACTTTAAATTCAATAAAATCCCAGAAAACTCAATAAATTTTTTTTGATATTAAAAACAAGGAAATTAAACAATTGACCTTATTTTATTAATTTTCTTTTTAACCAAGAAAACTCTTTTAAATCCCATAAAATCCAATAAAATAATAACTTTATTAAATTTATTTTTGGTAACATACTTTGGGATGTTACAGTCATTTATGATAGATTAACCATTCAGCCTGATCAATGTTAGTGTGAACTAAGTTTTATATATGTATGTGATGAACTAAGTGTGAATGCGTGATGACTTGTGACTTTGTGAGTTATGACTTATGAGCTAAATATGGTAAACTAAGTGTTATGTTTGTGATGAACTAGTTAATGCAGCTTGCTAGTGCCAATATTATGTGTGGTTATTGAAAATATGAACAATTCATGAATATTTGTATCAAATAAACTAATTATATATTTTCATTAATTTATGGCATACAATTTAAGGGGTTTTCATGTTCCGAAAAATATCCGCGACCGTATTCGTTTCGATTCGTATTCGTATTCGATATTATTCGTATCTGTATTCGTATTCGTATCCGGATCCAGGAAAAAAAATGAAAATAAATATGGCAAAACCATTATCCGTCCGTATCCGATCCGTTTTCACCCCTACTCATATGAGTATCTTGAAAGATCGGGTTTTATTGTGTGGTCTTTCATGTGCAAAACAAGTATATATGTGCTTACGTGAAACTGACATATCACGATATAAATCCTGGAGACTGATTCGCAAGCTCTTCTGAACTTGTGGATGGAGCGGCACTCTGGAAGATCAAGTATTGCTGCACTCTTGAGTGATGTAGAAAAGTTGAGTAAAGAACTAAATGAGTTTAAATTTATTGCTGTTCGTAGAATGGGGAATGTTGCCGCGCATGAGTGTGCCCAGCCGGCGACATCGAGCGAACCGAGGAAGCCGTTTTTCTTTTACCTACTAGTCAGGTGCCCGTGCGTTGCAACGGAAACACATATTTTCAGCCAATAATTTATGTACCGTGTGAAGTGTACAAAGGTGAAGCTTTATGTATAGGCATTTTTTATAAGCTCCCACTAATTTTTTTAATACTAGTTAGGTGCCCGTGCGTTGCAACGGAAACACATATTTTCAGCCAATAATCTATGTACCGTGTGAAGTGTACAAAGGTGAAGCTTTATGTATAGGCATTTTTTATAAGCTCCCACTAATTTTTTTAATAGTCAGGAATGCAAACCAACTACCCGTTGTACTATCTAAAAAGAACAAAATCTCAAACTAATGTTCAAAGCAAGCAAAAAAAGGGGATTTTATATCAGAAAATCGAGGCACACATTTGAAGACCCAATTTGTTCTTTTAGCTGACGTCATGCACACATCTGCAATCAGAAAGAATGATGTTTTTAAGGTAAACCAACAGCAGAGCAGAATGATGTTTTTAAGGTAAACCAACAGTCGGGCACCCTGTTGTGCCCATACGATGCTATGGAATCCCAAACAAATTGTGCAATCAATTATATGTGCCCATGCCATGTAAAACCATGCCAATGCTATAAAGTTATCTTTACAACCCTTTATGTATGCAAGAACTTTTTATACGGTAGGACGCAACACCATACATATTTCCTTTACTTCAACTTGATAATATGATAATCTATAAGTAGAACTTCAGTGCTTAATAGGAAAACTTGTTGATCAATTTTGCTACCCTGAATATGTTCTCCGCTATATAAATCAATCTTCCCCTAGTTCCACTTATGATTTTCAGTTCATGAATCATGGTCATACATCATTGAAAAAAGAGAGATGCAACCAAACCTGATTATGGTAATATGATATATCAGTCCAACATATGTGCAGCATGAATCAAAGAAGTCTAGTTTCACTCTTCCTTTTAGCCTTGGAGGTAGCTCTTGCAGTATGCGGACATTGTCTCTAGTGATTCTACATAGTGGTCCACATCAAATATATTTTGAAACTCACTATACTCACCGTAACAAAAGCAACATGATATTGAGGTTAAAACTATAGTAAGTGTAGAAAAAAGGCTCACCTAGGACCAGCCTGAACTTTTATCACTTTGGCACGATAAGAGTAATGGAACTTTGAGGCTTCAATTTCAGTATTTTAACTACACCAGGGCTTCAATAACCGTCTTATTCAGAAAAATGAACATTGGAACTTTTAGGCTCCAGTTTCAGTGCTTTAACGACAACAGGGATTCAGAAACTAAAAAGCTTTGTAACACATGTATAACTTCACACACTCACACAATACTTATATCTGGTTACATCTGGTTAGGCCCACGATTGCACAAGTCCATCAGATAACCATTGTTCTTGCAGACTCCTGAATGTAGAACCGAGAAACCATTTCAGCAAATCTCAATCCCACATCCCAAATTAGTTTCCAGAAACCACATAGATGAACTATTGATTCTTTATTAGTTTTCTTTCCAAGAGATTATCTTTAGTAACTTATTTTTCTTTCCATGAGATTATCTTTAGTTAGTAACTTACTCCAAGTGACCATGTCACTCTATCACACCCTATGACAACATTGTTGTAAGAAACAATCACACCTACAACAAAGATCAACTTTGGTGATCCACAAATCATGCTAAGCAAAATAATGCATTTGTAGTAAATATGGATTAAAAAGAATAAAGGATTAACAACCTTGGCTGATCTAGAACCTCCCCAATAGGTACAAAGGAACAATGCATCACTTGCTAAGTTGGCGGAAAGGGGTAACACAGTTCGCTACAAAAGATAACATGTTACAAAAACCTTCAATACTCATCTCAGATTCAAACACTCGTACATCCGGTCAGTACTTTGTGGAAAGTAAACATGATCTTTACATAAAACATTATCCTTCTTAAAATGGGCTATATCATAGGAAATAAAGTACATTTCGCATTGGTAGATTGGAGAGCAGCATTCATATTGACACATTATACTCAGTTGTTGTCTTCCATCTCACATCGGGTTCCATAATTGCCTCGGCACTCTCTCAAATGTAATTGACGCTCACTGTTAGGTACAGAAGTACAATTTATCTTAACATGATTAGCACCAACCAGCATGGACAACGACACAAAATAATGCTATACTCTTATGATGGCGTACTTGTAGAGTTGGAAAGACAAGTACATCATGGTCAAAACTCAACTAAAAATGTATTTTTTGTGGCTATGGTATTAAAATGCTACTTGAGTTTAACTGAAGTCTTTGAGAAAAAAATTGAACACCAAAAAAAGGCTTGGGAGTTTTATTTAATTTGAGAGTTTTATTTAATTGAAGTCATTGGGCAAAAACCTGAACACCAAAAAGGCTTCTTTTTACAATGTTTACTTTGAAATATGCAAACATGTGCAATATGCTCCTAATGTAGCTGATGTCCTAGACAAAGGATGACTATATCAATAAGCCACAGATCATACTTGATGCACGCACATTTAAGAATGTCATACATAAATTGATTACAGCACGCGGACCGTACCCATGAATTGAGGTTTGAAGCATAACACGAACAACTCTCTGATCCAAAAGCCGATAAAGAGGATGTTGATTGTACATGTTGCATAAACAAGGACAAGGTAATGTATAGTTTGAAGTTCTAGAGGCACATAAACAAGTGAGCTAAAATAAACTACATCTCACATAAGCAACTGATACTGACAACACCTGAAATCCAATACAGGAAACAGCCAGCGGTAAGTGGCAACACTTTACATGATCAGGAAGAAAACAAGAATTTAATGAGAACAATTGCATTGGGAATTTCAGTTGCAGATAGCCTCCATTGACTGTATGGTTTTAACATACAAGACAAAGATGGCATTTCTTGTATACACATCTTAAATAAGCAACTACAACAACTATAGCTAAAATTCTAGTTTTTTTTCCACAAAATTACCAACTGTTTCAATGTACTTACCAGGCACTCCACAAAATTACCAACTATATCCTCTTGGCTTGACGAGCGGCCACTTTTTGCTGCTTTTGTACCAACCTTCTGAGCTTGCTTGGTTGCCTCGATTAGTCGACCTTCATCACACGGCATCGCCCAATGCTTTCAATTGCTCATTGCCGCACCATTTCCATGTGTGCTGTTCGGAGGTTGTAGACGTACAACTTGACACCCTCCTTCATTGTGCATGCAAGGCTGCCTAAGCCCATATCAAAACAGTTTAGGAATGTGAATCGCCCACTCTTTGATGCACCTCCTTCCCAACAAGTTCCACTGAACTTCTCACTATAAAATGAAGTTTCAATAAGGGTCATTCAAAAGAGATAAGGTTTGATCTTTTCTAAAATAATGAGATGAGTATCTAGGGTAACATTTAGAGGTAAAAAACAAACTAAACATCAATGCACTAATAGCTTACAATATTAAAATACTAATCTGTCCTATTCTTATTCTAGTGTGGCTACTTGCTACAAGATCATGGGATCATGGCTTGCGTCAATGTCAACTTAGCTACCCAGAAAGAGCTATCTTTAAAAATAATTTAATTCGAGACCAATAGATCCAGTAATTATAGTATGGGAAAAAAAATTGAGACAAGGAAAAACATGTGGGCAAATTGTGCATATGAACATTCACTGGTACCAAATAGATTTGCAAGCGAGCCATCTATCACTCATCACTAATTCGGTTGACGGATAATGGTATAACTGACAATACAAAGCCACTCCGAGACCGAGAGAATATGTATCTATTACTTGGCTCATACATATAAAATGCGTGTCCATCAGTGTGAATTAGCCCATGCTAGTCAATGTTCATCCCTCAGTCAGCTGTTGATTTATATAGTAAGCTTTCAAACGGCATAACTCATGAATAATGAAATAATCCTAAACAAGTTAGTACTATATCACACAAAATTTATGACTTAATTAAGGCCACAAGGATCATGAGCGGTTGGTTGCATCTAATCTATCGAAAGCTAGTGAGAGCCGAATGGTTTATAGTTTCTGAAAGGAATTTCTTTTGCAGCTCCACAACTACCATAGCGAATTAGAAAATCGGAAGGAGAATCCCACCATCCACATCAACACAAACCTAGCCAAAGAAAATGCCTAACTACTGCCAAAACGCTGAATTTCCCCACCTTCAGAATCCCAAAATTACACGCATTGCCACTCAAAAACAAGGCAAATACGAATCCTTTTTCACGCGGAACCAATCGCTCCCAACAATCCCCGAATCATAACTTAAAAGGAAACAAATACTAAAGGGCAAACACATGCAAGGACCTAAGGGGGGGGGGAATAAAGATTCCATGATCGGGAAGCTAACAGGTCATGCTGAGGGTGAGGATGCCTGTGATGCAGAGCAGCAGCTGGACGCGTCACTTCTGGATGTCCATCATCTTTGCCTACCTCCGTCCGGCTCAGACACTGCAAGATCTCTCAATCTCTTTTGCATCCATCGGAGGAACAAATGGTAAGTGAAAGAATGATGCGGCCGTCGGAGGAGAG
Source organism: Phyllostachys edulis (assembly GCA_036346405.1). Classification (NCBI taxonomy): domain Eukaryota; kingdom Viridiplantae; phylum Streptophyta; class Magnoliopsida; order Poales; family Poaceae; genus Phyllostachys; species Phyllostachys edulis. The sequence continues at coordinate 72,256,979 of CM070550.1, forward strand.
GGAGACAGTGGAGACGCAGCCGGAGGCGAGGGATACGACGGATCTGGCCTCCGCCATCCGTCCTGGGCCAATTCCCTTACGCGCCAGATCAGGTCATCCACGACTCCGTCGACGTGAGGTGATGGGTTGGAGGGCAGGGGAGGCGACAGCGAGGGGTGGGGGAGAAGGATGGAGAGGCGGCGCGCGGGGGGACCAACCCCAAGGCATCGTGGCCGCCGCATCAGCATCCAGGAACAGCTCCACGAACCCGAGGTGTGGGCATTATTCTAAGTCTAAGCAACATTAATGACATTAATCCTAACTCACTGATGAACACCTAGCACAATCATTAGAGCGGAAGCGTAATTGACATACCCGAACCGGAGGAAGCCATGGGTGCTTGTAGATGCGCTTGAGTGAGTCGGATCCGCGGTGTAGAGCCGGACTTGGCGTGGCGAGTACGGCAATTGTCTCGATTCCGACGAAGGCCTTCGGTCTTCGCAGCAGTAGAGGTAGCAGCGGTGTTACGGCCTTCGGTCACCGTAGCACCCGTGAGAGATCGGGAGTGTATGGGACGTCGTAGCCTAGAACCAGTAGATCCAAAGCCTGCCGAGTCCCCTGATTATATGGCGCTAGGTGAACGGGACCGAAAACCAACAGTCGGTTGCGCCCGATCGTATGCCATGAGTGGGCGCCACCCCGTGAATCTCGGAGGTGGTTAGCCGAGATCAATCCAACATTCTCCCTTTGATCGTAAGGCTAACATCATAAGCCCATTCTCAATAAAACAAAGATACCAAGGTAATACGTCGCATGACCAATAAAGTGTCATACAACCACAAGACCTATAGTGTACTATCCTATCTTGAAATGGATGTTCATTATACTTGATGGGAGTTGGTTTGCTTTAAGGTCCTTTTATCCAGAATCAGAGGCTTTCCAATAAACCCATGCCGGCAACATGATCACGAAAGATATTGGGTGGTAAGCCTTTAGTAAGCGGATCCGCAAGCATTGATTTAGTACTAATATGCTTGATACTAATGGTTTGATCCTCGGATTCTCTTTCACAACATGGTACTTAATGTCAATGTGTTTGGCAAAGACCACTTGACTTGTTGTTACTCGCATAAAAGACCATGGGTTCGTTATCGCAAAGATAAGGTGAGTGGTTTAGAGATGCCGTCTACCACTCTAAGTCTCGAGATAAAATTCTTAAGCCATACAAACGCCCAAAGAGCCTCATAACATGCCACAAACTCAGCTTGCATCGTTGAAGATGCCGTAAGGGTTTGTTTTGAGCTTTTCCACGAGATAGCTCCCTCAGCGAGTGTGAAGATATAACCTGACGTGGATTTCTTAGTATCAACACATCCCGCAAAATCTGAATCTGAATAACCAACAACCTCAAGGTTGTCAGAATTCTTATATGTGAGCATGAAATGCTTAGTAGCTTGCATATAGCGCAAGACTTTCTTAACGGCCTTCCAGTGGTCCGGTCCTGGATTTGACTGATATCTGCCAAGCATCCCGGTTACAAAAGCTAAATCAGGGCGTGTACATACTTGGGCATACATAATGCTTCCGACAACTGAAGCATAAGGAACCGACTTCATCTGATCAGTTTCATATTGGTTCCTTGGACATTGAAATGTCCCAAACTTATCGCCCTTAACAATAGGAGCAGGCGAGCCAGAGCACTTATGCATATTATATCTCTTTAGTACTCTGTCAATGTATGCCTTCTGAGATAAACCTAATACTCCTTTGGACCTATCTCGGTGAATTTCAATGCCAAGAACGTAAGAGGCATCACCAAGATCCTTCATATCAAAATTAGATGAAAGAAATCTCTTGGTCTCATAAAGCATATCTTTATCATTGCTAGCCAATAAGATGTCATCCACATAAAGAACTAAGATGGTGAATTTACTCCCTTGAACTTAACATATATGCGCTTATCAACTTCATTTTCCTTAAACCCAAAATTCCTTATGACCTTATCGAATTTGAGGTACCATTGCCTTGACGCTTGCTTTAAGCCATAAATTGATTTCTTAAGTCGACATCCCATATGCTCCTTGCCTTCCACGACAAAACCTTCCAGTTGAGCCATGAAAACGTTTTCTTGCAAGTCGCCATTAAGGAATGCTGTCTTAACATCCATCTGATGTAGCTCTAAATCATAATGAGCTACAACTGCCATAACAATTCTGAATGAATCTTTAGTTGAGACAGGAGAAAAAGTGTCATTATAGTCAATCCCCTCTCTTTGTGAGAAGCCTTTTGCTACAAGCCTTGCTTTGAACCTTTCGATATTTCCCTTAGAGTCATGCTTGGTTTTGTAGACCCATTTACAGCCTACTATTTTGACTCCATCAGGAATTTCTATTAAGTCCCATACATCATTAGTGCTCATAGACTTTAGTTCATCCTTCATGGCATCAAGCCACTTAGAAGAATGTTCACTTATCATGGCCTCCTTATAAGAGGTGGGATCTTCTACCTTACCTATATCATTAATATCCTCATTCATATAAACAACATAATCATTTGGGATGGCAGATCTTCTCTCCCGCCGTGATCTTCTAACAAAGTTCAACACTATTGCAGGGGACTCGCCGAGGCTCATCATTAGGTATTTACATTAGGAATTTCAGAGACCTCAACAAAGGGTGCAACAACAAGATTTTGTATCGAGGTGCAACCACCGAGGCACGTAAATAAAGATCTCGATAAGCGGTGAAGGAACATAAACCCGCTTCTCTTCAAGATCTATTTTCCGGCTCCGTGTCCTCTTCATTCTCTAAGAACACAACGTGTCTTGTTTCTACAAACTTAGTTATCCTATCGGACAAGAAAATCGATACCCTTTGGATCTTTCAGGTACCCAATAAAATGGCAACTTACCGCCTTAGGATCTAATTTCCCAATATGCGGATTAAATATCTTAGCTTCAAAGACGACAACCCCACACTCGTAAATATTTTAAACTTGGTTTCCTCCCAGTCCATAATTCATAAGGTGTCTTAGGTACTGATTTACTGGGAACCCGATTAAGAATATGTGCGGCCGTCTTTAGTGCTTCCATCCACAAACCAGTTTGCAAAGTAGAATAGCTAAGCATGCTCCGTACCATATCCATAAGTGTACGGTTACGTCGCTCAGCTACCCCATTTTGTTGAGGTTCACCTGGTGTAGAATATTGGGCAACAATGCCATTTTCCTGAAGGAACTTAGCGAAAGGGCCAAGAATTTGCCCATAAGGAGCATGTTTCCCATAATATTCTCCCCCACGATCCGATCTTACCACTTTAATTCTTAGGTTGTGCTGATTTTCAACTTCAAATTTTAAATATCTTGAATTTGTCAAGTGACTCAGATCGGTCCTTAATGGGAAAGATATAACCATAACGGAGAAATCATCGATGAATGTAATGAAAGAATCAAAACCATCCACCGATGTCACAGAAAAGGACCACAAATATCAAGATGAATTAATTCTAAGAGTCCTATGTCATGAGTGGCTCCTTCTTTATTTGCTTTACATATTTTCCTTTAATGCAATCAATGCAATGGTCTCGAGTTAGAGAAATCTAATGGGTGGAGAATTTCTTCCTTAATGAGACGCCCATTCTCCCCTCGAAATGTGGCCTAAACGACAAGTGCCACAGCCAAGAAATCTCATCATTATTTTTACACTTAGCATCACATACATTCAAAGATACATGAGATTCATTAAGGGAAAGCATATAGAGCTTGTCTTGTCTAAAAGCAAAACCAACATTATTTGAATTAAATGCAATAATGCACTTATTGTCACCAAAATTACATTTAAAACCATCATCGTCCAATAAAGAAACTGAGATCAAATTCCTTCTTATGGAAGGAACATAGACTACATTATTAAGACGAAGTATGAAGCCGCTATCTAAAACTAATGAAACAGATCCAACTGATTCAACTTCAGCTTCTTTTCCATCCGCGACTCTAAGACTTCGCTCCCCCTTTCTTAGTGTTCTCGCGGTATGGAATCCCTGTAAAGAGTTGGTAACGTGCACAGTTGCACCTGAGTCAATCCACCAAGATTTAAGGGAGAAATCAGCATAATGAGTTTCATCAATAAACGTTATTGTATCATTACCCTTCTTTGCGAGCCACTTCAGAAAACCGACACAATCCTTCTGAAAATGCCCCGACTGCTTGTAGAAGTGACATTCATCCCCTTTAAGTGCTCCAGCGGGAGCAACATGGGGCTTAGGTGTATTGTGCACCTTAGGCCCTGACTTATCTGAATTGGGGGAGTAATGCAGCCTTTTCTTGGATTTGAAGTCCCCTGAGAACTTCCTTTTGTTAGGACCGCCAACTTGATTCACAAGATCTTTCTTTTCGGTCCTTATTCTCTCTTCCTCCTGGACACACATAGCGATTAAATCGCTCATGCTCCACTTATCTTTCTGAGTGTTGTAATTTATCTTAAAAGCAGTGTAGTCAGAAAGAAGAGAGGTCATAATAAAATGGAATAGGAAACCATCAGATATTTCCATGTCCATGCCCTTGAGTTTTCCTGCCATATCAGTCATCATCATGATATGCTCTCTTATGCTACCGGACCCGTCATACTTAGTGGTTAAGAGCATCCGGATTAAAATCTCGGCATAGACTTTAGTGGAGCCTCTGAATTTCTCCTCAACTGCCGTGTACTTTAGCATTTTCGAATCTGGATTGCACCCCGATTCCAACCGAGATAGAGGTCTTCATTATCATTAGTGACAAAGGTTAGACCGCTCCCATTTTTCAAAGATTAGTGTCATAGGTTTTTTTTTCTCATCGTAATTTTCCTCACCGTCGGTGGGGAATGGGAGGTCACCCTTAATGCATAATCAAGGTCTAAAACTCCAAGGACAACTGAAATTCTTTCTTTCCAAGCGGGAAAATTGCTTCCCGTAAGCTGTTCAATGTTGTCTATTGTGGCGGCAACATTTGAAGTGTTTATTGCTGCAAAAAATTTAAAATAACATAAAGATATATTGCATGCAATTAACCCTACGTTGGTCTGATTAACAACATGCAAAACTACAGTTCTAATCCATATCACCGTTGGGCAGAAAATGGAGAAAGAACTCAACAATATTAATACGGCGACACATGATTATAAACAACGTTGGTCAGAATATAATCATATGCATACATAATGCCAAAAACATAAAATCTCTAATCAAAATATCTCGTCGGTTCAATTTTAATTAGAGACCGAACATTATTTATAATATATATTTATTTGGCAATCCAAACATTAATTAAAAAAAACAGTGCATCAACTTAATGAACATTAATCAGCCAACTAGTCATAATGTTTAACTCTCAACAATTATAAAAAAATTTCTCTCGTAGGCCAAACAAAGGCACAATGGCCCATTTTTCTAAAGCCTTAGCCGGCCCAAAAACTCAGCCACCGGCCGGCCCTCTTCAATTACTTTCAACCAGCCCGAAACGCTGATGACTGTTGGATTCATTGAGCGGCTGAGATGGATCCCGAAGGAAACCAAAAATGCCCCAAAAACCTAACCCTAGCCCCATTCTTCTTTTCTGCTCCACCGAAAAGCACGGGCGGTGGCAGTATGGGCGGCGCCTTGAGGCGCGCCCGTGCGGAGAGGCGAGCCGCAGCTCGTCGGCGGCGACGCTGCTGAATGGAGCATCAGCAATGGCGACGGTGCGCGGAGCTCATCCTCGAGGCGGCGGCGCATGGACACACGCGAGCGGCGCGGCTAGAGGCGGCGGCGCTGGCGCAGAAGAGATCGGCGCCAGCGCCATAAGGCGGCGACACGCCTGAGGAGAGGCAGCACAAAGACATAAGTCGCCGCCGCACTTTATTGTTCTTAGGGTTCCAATCTGGGCTCGGGTAGATCCGGTTTTGGGGATTTTGATTTGGGGATTTTCGGGATTTTGCGAAATTTCTTAATTCCCCTCCTTCTAAATGCTAAATCCGAAATATTAAACACGTAATCCGGTTCGGTTGTGACTGATTAGGGTTCAATATGAGTCTAGGATGGCTCTGATACCAAATGTGGGCATTATTCTAAGTCTAAGCAACATTAATGATATTAATCCTAACTCACTGATGAACACCTAGCACAATCATTAGAGCGGAAGCGTAATTGACATACCCGAACTGGAGGAAGCCATGGGTGCTTGTAGATGCGTCGGAGTGGAGTCGGATCCGTCGGTGTAGAGCCGGGACTTGGCGTGGGCGAGTACGGCAGTGTCTCGGTTCCGACAAAGGCCTTCGGTCTTCGCAGCAGTAGAGGTAGCAGCGGTGTTACGGCCTTCGGTCACCGTAGCACCCGTGAGAGATCGGGAGTGTATGGGACGTCGTAGCCTAGAACCAGTAGATCCAAAGCCTGCCGAGTCCCCTGATTATATGGCGCTAGGTGAACGGGACCGAAAACCAACAAGTCGGTTGCGCCCCCGATCAGGGCGCGCGAGTGGGGCGTCACCCCCGTGAATCTCGGAGGTGGTTAGCCGAGATCAATCCAACACGAGGAACCCCCCTTGGACTCCTCCCCGAGATGCCTCGCCAGCTCGCCCCTCTCCTCCACACCTCCTCCTCTCTCCCACTCCGGTGGCCTGCAGGAGCGCCGCCATTCAGCCCCTGGGCCCGTCCTCGCCTTCCCCTTTGCAGGGGACATCCGCGATTTCACCAACGGAGACGACTTAACAACAGTTGCCGCCATCACCGGCGGCTTCGCCGACTCGTCAACGACTACCACGACCATCGGCAACGAAATTGCGGTGGGGTTAGCTTGAGGTTGTAGAGCCCGAAGGCGGAGAGATCGGTGGCGAGCGCGGCGCTCCAACAGGATGTCCTAGATCGGATGGAGATGGAAGCGAGGAAAAGTTGGGAGATGTGGTGGTGGAGATGGAAGACGTGGGGGCATCGAGCAGTTCGGCAAAGAGGTGAAGAGCCACGCGGGTGGGTGCGGTTTCTATTGAATCGGGAGTGGCCGCGTGCACGCGAGAAAGATCCAACGGCTCACCTCTCACAAAGGAGGGTGGATCCAACGGCTCACATCACATGAAGGACGGACGACCGACACCAACTCGTATTTTTAAGTAGTAGAGATTGTAAACAAGGATTGTAGTCGTTAACCATGATCAATAAAGATTGAAGCGCCATTTGTTCACCAAAAATAAAACAAGGAGTTGTGCCTTGTGTGTGCTAATCTTGCAAGCTTTACCACTTCTTTGATCGATACTAATAAATTGTTATCGGTATATGTACTTCTTTTATCATGGGATCGGTCGACTCAAAATCATTTTTTTTTGCTGTTAGTTAGCCAACATCTGTTTAGGCGCTTAATCCTAGGATTTTGAGTTTTTTTATAAACTCAGCGCCCATAGAAGGAAATTTGATGAGGGATTCTCCGTCTCAAATCGAATCAACGGTTGATGAGGAGGGCCTCCGGATCCCTATGATACGATTGTCCATGCCTGAACTCTTTGGTTAGTCGTCTAATCGCACATGCACATGAGAGCATACGCCATTCACTATATATGTAAGCGCGGGCGCCCGGCCGTGCTGATCAAGCCATTCCCTGATCTCCGTCGTCTCAGGGCTGAAGCGGAACACCGTACGTACGTACGTAGTGCCCGTGCCGATCAAGCCTTTCCCCTGATGAGCTGAAGCACATGCATGGCTCTTTGTAACGCGCGCGCACGGGCGGCACACGGTCGGCCATGTCCATGCATGTGTAGCCGGCCTGTCCGCCTAGGCAATCGTACGTCTCGTCGTAGTCGTTCCCTTCACCTCCGGGAGGGGGCACGACGAGATGCTCTGTGTCAGATTCCACCGGGACATCGCGTGGGTCCATATGGGACGTGCGTGCCTGTCAGACGTGTATATCTCGGGGCATCGAAAACGCTAATAGGCGCGTACGCGTTGGAACGCGGCTCGCGCGCGGTTCCGACCGCGCCTGTCGGAAACGAGATGTCGAACAGAGAGCTGTGAGCTTGACTTTTTCAACTAAGGTCTGTTTGGAACGACGGTGTTTTTCTAAAAAGTGGTTTTTGGCTGGGTTGAAGAGATTTGATGTTTGACTGTCTGACTGTAGTTTCTGAGATGGAAAATATTTGAAATAACCCCGAGGACAGTAATGGCTTGTTTGATACCGTAAAACGCAATTAACAATGTTTTACGACAACTAACGATAATTAGCGATTATTAACGACGACTAATAAACATTTATTACAACAAATATTTATTAAAAATAATTATTATAATGAATTTGACGACAACTAACGGTAGTTAACGACAAGTGATGATAACTAACGATATTTGACGACAACTAACGGTAGTTAACGACAAGTGACGATAACTAACGACATTTGACGACAACTCACGGTAGTTAACGACAAGTGACGATAACTAACGACATTTGACAGCAACTAACGGTAATTAACAACAAGTGATGATAACTAATGACATTTAACGACAACTAACACAATTAATGTAATTAACGACAATCAATAATAAATAATTATTACAACAAATAATCATTACAAAAATCATTGCAATAAATAATCACAATAAACAAATATTGCGAAGGTATAATTAATACAAAAATAAATAATTATTATAACACATTATTACGGTGAATAATTAATACAACCAATTATTACATAAATAAATACAATAATAATTATTGCAATAAATAATTATTACAACAAATAATTATTTAACGACGATATGTTGTTTGTTTATTACAAACTTTGAATAATTCATACCCCTCCACTTTTTTCTGGGCTTGGGACTGGAGTCGACAGTGTTAGGCACCTCCACCCTCACACGTACCCCCAAAAATAAAGAAGTAACAAAGAAAAAAAGAAAGAAAAAGAGTAACCATTAAGAAACAAATATATACCAAAAAAGGATACAAAGTACTAAAGCAATTTGACCTAAGCATCTTAATATTTACAAAAAAAATACAAATTAGTAAATAGCAACATAAAGTCCTCTGTATATGATTCAAAAAGCATAATGAGCAAAGCAAATATTCCAGTTACATGATAATGATTTCCTTGTTACTACAATGTTAAAAATATGCCTTGCTCACCGATATGCTATTAGAGATCACAATTCATAGCAGTAGAGATCACAATTCACTTATGCAGCCCACCAAGAATCAGGACATTATAATTTTGTGGGGGCAAAAAATGTCAAAACAACACAGGCAAAGATGATATGCTCAGGTGATGTAATTTTGGTATATGCACACAAGCCAACAAAGTAACAAACTAGCCTTCTCAGGTCATGAAACATAACTCAGATGAAAAACTGGTAGTCCAAAGATATATTTTGGCATGTCCTACCACTAGTCTACCAAGTGTATGGGCCTGTTTGGAACGATTGGGCTTTCCTAAAAAGCGGCTTCATCGGGCTCTGTGGTCAATGATCGGGTCAAGAGATTTGGTATTTGGCTGTCTAACTTTTAGGTTAGCTGGTTGCAACTTCCAAGATGAAAAATATCTGAATTGCCTCTAAGGACAGTAATGACTTGTTTGATACCGTTTAACGCAATTAACAACATTTAATGACAACTAACGACAATTGATGACTATTAACGATAACTAACGCAATTAACGACTATTAACGACGACTAACATAATTGATCGCATTCAACGATGATTAACGACAACATACCGCAAACAACGTAATATACTGCGATTAACGACAATATACCACAAACAATGTAATAAACCATAATTAGCGTATTTAACGACAATTATTAGAGTATATATTTATTACAACAAATAATTATTACAATGAATAAATATTACATAAATAATTATTAAGATAAACAACTATTACATAAATAATTATTACACACAATTATTACAGTGAATAATTAATACAACAAATAATTAAATGATTATTACAAAACACTAATTTTACGGAATATATTATTCACAATTTCACATATTTGTCAGCAAAAACCTTCACCTTCAATCATATACACCTGGTTAAGAAGTCATCTCTGTGGCAAACAAGTCAAAATGCACCGTAAATGAATGCTGTGCTAACTAGTCTTGATGGGTACAAGAAGGTTGTAATGCTTTCAAAGATCAGACCAACATAAAGTAAATGCAATATCATGAAGAAATATCCCTATTCTCTACAGAAACTACTTTTAATTCAATGAGCACACAATCCATGGTAGTTCAGATTTTACAGTGGATATTTACATGTACTCTGCAAATATCAAAGTTACAGCACTGTTTGAAGCAAAAGTTGATACTAGAGGTTTAATTTGCTACAAAGCATGCACATCCGGATGGGCTGAAGGCCTGCTTCAACACTTGATTCTTCTACTTACAGTCAATAATCTCTATGTAACCGACCACGTAAAGAGTAGATGATCCTAAGTTCCTAACTTATTTACAAAAAAGAAGGCAAGCTACATAATTGATTTGCACGGCATCCTCTCTAGCGAACGAATCATGAAATGAGCTGGTTCCATTTCCGTGTGTCTATAATCCTTTGCATGGCTTAGTGACACCCACAAAGCATAAGATCGGTTTTATTAGTTCAGAAAATACACCAGTGAACAATGTTGTAGTAATCTTTGTCAAAAAAAAATTCCATAACTAAAGAAGCATCGGATCTGTGGTACCCCAAGCAAAACAAACACAGATTTGTAGTTACAGACTTATACTTACCTGAAACAAGGGCTAACAAAGCTGTGTAATTTCAATCAAGCTAATTCTAGAATGGTTTAAAATTCGTACTCAATCTTCACTTGGAATAGCACAGAAATTTAGCCCTTAAATCTATTGAACTTTACTTTCACACTGAATTTTCACCTATCAGGAAAATCTAAGCACTAAGAACATGCACATTTTCACAATAAATTATCCGTTGCAACATAAAAAATGTAATGCATTTCATCACATGAACACCAAGCCAACAATTTCATCGCTGCAGGGGTACTGTCGTTGATGAACCACGAAGGTCCTGTTTTGGCCCGATCTTTCTATGAGAAGGTAAGTTTGGTAGTAGTCGCTCAACTCTCACGATCTAGGCTACGAACATGCAAGGCTCAAAACCACGCAATCGCTGAACTACTCGACAAGTCGTTATCAACCGTGCACGAATACCCGGAGGACCTGACCACGAAGGTCGATTCCTGCATACACCGAAGAAACACGCAAGAACAAGATAAAGCAATCTGAAATTGCAAATAGGAATTGAAATATTTGAATTGAGTTGGGATTCTGAATAAGGATCTTGATTGGATGGTCTAGTTGGCACACGCAAAAGATACAAGTTGTAACGAAGGCAAACTAAACATAAACAAAATCTAAGAAAACTAGAGGGGGTGCGGCCTCCTTAAATAGGGGATGAGGGGCCACACATCTAATAGAACTAAGGGGTGGTACTAATTCACATTTACTGTTCACATGAACAGTGCACCCCCTAGGTGGCCCGCCGACATATGGGCCAAGTTGAGTACGATTACAAGGCATAAATTGGCCCAAACAGATGATACGATATCTTCTTTTGGTGATTTTGATGTGCACAGAAGGAATTTTTTGGTGAGGCTGGATCTGTTGGAAAGAGGACGAAATAAGCTTTCCGTCAAGCACTCGTGGACCTCCAACGGACTTCGTATGCGAAAGTTATGCACTTTTGAAGTCGGTGCTGTCTCCGGAGGCTGAACTGGATGCCAAAACGTATCCAGCTTGAACTCTTGCTTGGCACATGCAGTAGCACCATGGCATGTAGACATAGTACCATGGCATGTAGATGTAGCACTATGGCATGTAGACGTAGCTCGATCCAATTGGGTAATATGGCATTGCATTAGCCGAAAGTCCTATTGGAGAAGATGTTGTTGAAGTAGAGGATGTAGTGCAGCGGGTCGAAGCAGTGGTTGCATCCTTAGGTTTGATGTCCTCATCATCCTCCCTTTCTTGAATTTGAGTCGTCCTCGACTCAATCGTTGTCTCCAAATCATCACTTCCCTGCAAAAGGTTAGTAACAACAGGAGACAAAGAAACATGCATATCTTCTAAAGGATACAAAGATTCTTTGTAAACCATAGTAGAATATTTAGATTGATGTTGTTCCAAGTCAATGCAATCAGATTTTGTAGCTAACATAACAGGTGCTTTTAATTTAATTTCACTTGGAGCTATAATCTTATGATCATCTTTTATGTTCTCCTTACTTGTTCTCTCAGTTCTTTCTAATTCATCCTTTAATATGGCAGTAGGAGACATTGGAAGCAAAATGATTTTCTTTTCTTTATATGTGAAAGTATAATGATTAGATCTACCACGATGTTTAGTATATCTATCATATTGCCAAGGTCTACCTAATAATAATGAGTATGCTTGCATAGGTACGAGATCGCAATCAACATAATCATGATATGATCCAATACAGAAATGTACGCGCACAAGTTTAGTCACCTTCAACTTACCACAATAATTCAGCCATTGAATGTAGTAAGGATGAGGGTGTTGAGTTGTGGTCGAGCCAAGCTTCTCGACCATGTCGGTGCTAACAAGATTGTTGCAACTTCCGCCATCGATGATGACTTTGCATGAACGTTCATTAATGACGAACTTTGATTGGAACAAAGTGTGGCGTTGATTTTGTTCAGCAAGCTCCATTTGAGTACTTAGCACACGCTGGACAACTAGGCTTTGGTACTTATCGATCAGATGCCTCATGGCCTACTTGTTCTTCATTAGTTTCATCACCTGCATTGTTAGTTGCAACCAAAACATGTTCTTCCTCAATATCGCTAGCAAAAGTGTACTCACCACTGTCCTTGATAAGCAAAGCTCGTTGACTTGGACAATCGCGCATGAAGTGCCCAAATCCTTTGCAACGGTGACATTGTACATCTCTGGATCGCCCTGTAGAAACAGCGGAAGAAGCACTTTTTGTGGGAACTTGTACCTTTGCTGATTTGTTTGCCTTAGGGACATGTGCAGGAGTGGAAGGAATAGCAGGGGGTGCACGGCTAGAAGTGGAGGAGGGTGCCATGTGTTGTTGCTGCATTGGCTGACCTGCAAAAGTTCCTCCAATATTGCCCCTAGAGCGAGATTGTCGACCCTGCACTTCTCTTTCAGCTTTGCAAGCAATATGAAATAAACGAGTGATACAATTGTATTCTTTATAATCGAATATGTCCTGAATTTCACGGTTTAAGCCTCCGAAAAATGTAGCCATCTTAGCATTTTCAGTTTCTTCTAAACCACAATGCAACAAACTAGTTTGCAATTCTTGATAATAGTCCTCTACAGAACTACTACCTTATCTTAAACGCTGCAATTTATTAAGCAAATCAAGGTACAAACCTATGTCTCATAGCTGTCTTCAAAGCATTCCATGTTCTAGGTATATCCTGATGAGTACGACCATATTCACTCCACCAAATAAATGCAAAATCAGAAAACTCACTAGTAGCAGCCCTTTCTTATCTTCAGGGAACTCATGACAAGCAAATTTTTGGTTTACAACTAACTCCCATGTGAGATAAGCATCAGGATCATATTTACCAGCAAAAGGAGGCATAGTGAATTTAATTTTACCAAGTGAATCATTATGGTCACGTACCTCACGTGGTGGACCTCTTCTCATACCTTATCGATTGAAGCGTCGTTACCGATGATCACGATCATTGTTGGGAATGACACCACCATTGGACTCCGTAACAGCAACATATGTGTTCGCTTCATCTTCTACCTCATCGGCCCATGAGCTAGCAACGGATGGGTTACGGCGTAGTTGTGCAACACCGACAGTAGCGGGGGTGGCAACAGGAGGTGGAGCTCTCTCTAACTGCTCCACACGTGTAGCCATCGCAGCAAGATCGTTATTGGTGCAATCTAGAACCCCCTCAATACGCTCTAAATGTTGATTCAGCAAGCGTGAAAAGTGCTGCATGATATTTTTCGTGCGAGGCGTGAGAGGTGCATCTTCCTCAATGTTGGGCTTGCTATTCTCCCCTTGTGACCATGAACTTGTCATTATTAGTATCAAAGCAAAGAACAAATCACAGTGTATATGTCCCTATGAACTACTAGGTTCTGGAGTTTCACAAGTCATTCACACTCAAGCTTATACCCAGTTCTTACAAGTTCTTACCAATGCAGCAAGGAAGTGGTACAACCGGTGGCTGGTTTGTGATACTCTCACTTGCGATTAGCCCAACGATTGCGAGGAACGTCACCTGCTGAGTTAGTAGGAAGTGGAGCTCGGAAGGCTAGTATGTAGTAAAGGAGTAGCAATTGTTCAGATCAGTATGCAAAGTTGAAAAGCAGTTCAAAGTACTAGTCACAAGTGCTGGTCCTAGTCTAAACCAAGCCTAGCTAGAGCAACTCACAAGAACGACTAGTAGTAACAACGGAAGGCTAGCACAAGAACAATCAAGGCAAGCGAGCAATGGATGACTATGCCAAACTGAACAAGGGAAAAAAATCAAGAAAAGAGGTAGCTCTGAATTTTTTTTCTTCTTCTCTTTCTTTCTTCTTTTTTTTCCTCTGTCTTTTTTTCCTCTGTCTTCCTTTTTTTTTCTTCTCTTTCCTTTTTTTTCTTCTTATAGCTCAGAAACTACTGGAACCGGAAAAAACAAATGAAATATTGGCTCCTCCACGTGAGACTTTGCTCTGATGCGGCGGCAAAAGCTCCCTGATGCGGCGGCGATGGCGATGACCGACGCAGAAGCCGCGGCTCGGGGCGACGCGACGACCGGCGGCGATGGCGGCTCGGCGATCGCACCACGACACGACGGCGACGGCGACGCTGGCCAGATCTGGAGGTGGAGACGGTGAGGGCTCGGATCCGGTGCATGACATCCGGCTCGCGGTGGTGCTCGGCGACTCGTATCCACGGTCGATGGAGGAGCTCGGCGCTTGGGGAGGTGGTGCAGATCCAAGGCGGATGAGCCGAGGCGGCGGCGACCCAAGAAGAATCTGAGAGGCGGCTAAGATGGCAGCGGCTGCGGCGGCGGCCTGAGCGGTGATGGTAAAATAGAAGGCCGTCTCCAATTTGGTCAAGCAGACCCGCAGCAACCTCTCGGAAGTCGGAAGCTCCACGCCTTGCCTCGTACGTGTGAAGGTGTGAGCTCACGCGTTGCGATGCAAGGACGTCCGTGGTGATTTTCTCCAAGCACTGATACAGATGAAGCGATGAAGGACGATGGCTCAAAGCTGTACAGGAGCACTTTCTCGTGAGCGACACGTGACGAGAGACGCAGAGCGCTGCGTGTGACGGCGGCCAATTGGATCACCAGTGATTTAAGACGCGGCCCGCGCTTGATGTCGGTCGAAGGTGACGATTTAACGCTACTGGACCGAGGCGACGGGCGGACGACGGCTGGGTTGACACCACACAGAGCGAGGACCAGAGTGCTGGTCTCGGCGTCGGCTTCAGACTTCGCGATGACGATCTGCTCGAGACGGCGGCGGCAGATTGGATCTGCTATTTTGATGATTTTGAGTGCTTCCTTGATCCTATGGTTTTTAGTTGATTTCGTGCCCTCCTACTTCTTGCTGGGACATGTGGGAACATATCTAAGATCATCTAGATTATCAATCTCCCACGAGCAAGTGTTGGATCAAGTTTTCGTGTTTTGGTCGGTTTTGGACCCTCCTTCGGTAAAACTGAAAAAGGTCGAAACTTTGACGTGGATCTACTCAATCTCCACTTGGAATAGGTTCCTAATATCTTTAGGAAGGCGTGTTTCAAATTTCGTGGAGTTTGGCCTTACGGATCAAAAGTTAGACCGATTTTTGTTTCGGTTTTTCAGGCTGATTGTGTTGATTTTCCTGTTCATCGTCAGGGGTGGTCTGACCGCTAAAATCAGCGGTCTGACTGCTAGGCAAAAGAGTCAGACCACCAATTTGAGAGGTCAGACCACCCAACACTTTGAGATTTGGGTTTTTGGTAATTTTGGGTGTTTTGCGTCAGGGTTTTGATTGGATTCAATACAAGTCTTCCACTGTGCTTGAATATTGATCTTCATAGCTTTTATAGCTATTGGAGTGAAGTTAGTATTGAATTCAATTAAGGTGAAAAAGTGTTCGTGCTCCTATTCACCCCCCCTCTAGTCGCCTTTCCGGTCCTACACTGTCAAACCCTAAATAGGTTTTTTTTGGCTGCCGAATCGGTGGTGCAAAACTAGAACAGAACTAGACGATTTGCAAGAGATCCTAAACTAGACCAATCTAGACAGGAAACCAGCACAATGACTCGACGATGCAACGAAAATTCAACAACGCAAACTAAAAAGAACAAATTACAAAGGCACAGATTGGTTTGGACGATGAACTAAACCTATATATATTTTTTATTTTTGTGGCTATTTGGACTGTAGGAAAAAAAATCTCACCGATGAACTGTAGCTCTGATACCACTTGATGAACCACGAAGGTCCTATTTTGGCCCAATCTTTCAATGAAAAGGTAAGTTCGGTAGTAGTCGCTCAACTCTCACGATCCTGGCTACGAACACGTAAGGCTCGAAACCACGCAATCGTTGAACTGCTCGACAAGTCATTATCAACCATGCACGAATACCCGGATGACCTGACCACGAAGGTCGATTCCTGCATACACAGAAGAAGAACGCAAGAACAAGATAAAGCAATCTGAAATTGCAAATAGGAATTGAAATATTTGAATTGAGTTGGGATTCTGAATAAGGATCTTGATTGGGTGGTCTAGTCAATACACGTAAAAGATACAAGTTACAACGAAGGCAAACTAAACATAAATAAAATCCAAGGAAACTAGAGGGGGTGCGGCCTCCTTAAATAGGGGATGAGGGGCCACACATCTAATAGAACTAAGGGGTGGTACTAATTCACATTTACTGTTCACATGAACAGTGCGCCCCCTAGGTGGCCCGCCGGCATATGGGCCAAGTTGAGTACGATTACAAGGCCCAAATTGGCCCAAACAGGTGATACGATATCTTCTTTTGAAGATTTAGACATGCACAGAAGGAATTTTTTGGTGAGGCTAGATCTGTTGGAAAGAGGATGAAATAAGCTTTCCGTCAAGTACTCGTGGACCTCCAACGGACTCCGTATGTGAAAGTTATGCACGTTTGAAGTCAGTGCTGTCTCCGGAGGCCAAACTGGATGCCAAAATGTATCCAGCTTGAACTCTTGCTTCGCACGTGCAGTAGCACCATGGCATGTAGACATAGTACCATGGCATGTAGACGTAGCACCATGGCATATAGACGTAGCTCGATCCAATTGGTAATATGACATTGCATTAGCCGAAAGTCCTATTGGAGAAGATGTTGTTGAAGTAGAGGATGTAGTGCAGCGGGTCGAAGCAGTGGTTGCATCCTTAGGTTTGATGTCCTCATCAGCCATGCATGGACATCTTGGAACACCATCTCTGGGCTATGGAAGCTCCCATCATCCAAGAAGTACACGCCGTGGTGGTGTGGATGACCATGGAGTGCTCACCTTTTGGGATCAAGCAGACAGTGTTGGGGAGGTCAAATCACTGATCGATGCAGCGGTTGAGGAGTGCGTGGCTGGGAGAGGGAGCCCGAGGAGGAGGTGTTGCTGCATCGGGGGAGGAGGGGCCGCACAGGGGGAGGAGGCCAGCGTCGGGGATGTGGGGGCTGGCTCGAGGAGACGGAGGAGGCCGCTAGCGGCTCGAGGTGGCTGGACGCGTGGGGAGGAGGGGGCCGGGGGAGGATGAGGCAGGCGTCGAGGAGGAGGGTGCCGAGGGAGGAGGAGGTGGCCGCCAGGGAGGAAGGCGCTGGGGAGGAGGAGAAGGGGAGTGGCGCGGCGCCGCTCAAGGGAGGAGAGGTGGGGGCCAGCGAGAGAAGGAGGAGGGGCGGCGAAGCGTGGGGAGGAGGCGCAGGCCGACGGGGAGGAGGAGGAGGAGCGAGTGAGGGGTTGGAGAGGAGCGTGCGAGGCTGCGGGGGCGGGGGGTGGGGGTGGAGGCAGGGTAGGGTTTGGGGGTTTATTCGTTGGCAATCGGCGGGTAATTACCCCCGAACTTCGGGGGTAATTTGGGAACGGAGGCTGCGGGAAGCCGCGAAAGTGCCCTGTCGGGACCCAAAAATGCAATTCTGGACCCTCTGTGTATAATACACTAGTCCAGGATCACTCTAGTGCACACAGTGGCAACATCGATGAAATATCATTTCCATATACAAAGATGACTAATAAATAGGCAAATAACAATAAATATTTGAGTAAAGAGCTTAAGGTCAAAACTTACAATTAATGCTTCAGAAGGCGAATGACTCAATTAAGCTACAGCAGAACGTAATGGAATAACTTCAGTCAAGCCCATCCATATGCCCACAGGCAATCGGCTGGGGTAGCGCGACCTAGTTCTCCACGATCCTTGTGGTAGACCTTGTTGACTGACGATTCCTCCACTTCTGTTGATTGATTATAGCAAGCATGAGTACACAACCGTACTCGCAAGTCATACCACAGAATGCAATTATACATGATGGCTTATTCCAAAGGAATAGCTTCTGTGGTTATTTTGCAGAAAAACAACATTTGCAATTGAATATGAATAATAGATTGAAAGCATAATTTAAAACAAATAAACAATAATAATTTATCAGTTGTTTTCACAAAGACACAAAGCCTAATCAATTTATTCACATAGCCATATGATTTAGATCACACAGCTGTCCCTTCCCAATTGTTTTATGAAAATCTACCCCTCGTATGAAATCCCCGAGCATGTCCATGACTGCGGACGTGGCTATTCGAATAGATTGATTTAACACTCTGCAGAGTTTGTATACTTTACCCACAAGATGCAATCAACTGGATCAGAGCTGATCACAACAAAGCCTTTCAGAAACATCATCTCAACATTGACACTCCCAGTGTGCTTACGAACCGTCATACCAAACCATACACAGTGGATGGTATGACACACACCGTTGGACAGAGAAGTGGCGAACTGTCCCGCGATGCGACTACTTGGTAGCACACCTCCACCCAATCAACATAGTCTAACTTACAACTTGAGGAGCAATGTCAAGAATCCATAACTTACTAAGTTAGATCCGTCCCATCAGTCATGTGGTTGTACGAAAGGCCCAGTTCAATAGCGCACAAAGTTAAGTCCTTAATTGACCAAGGCAAGACTTCCAATTTTAATACAAATCCCTATGCACACAGATTTTTAAGCCCATGCACACAGATCCACCGAAACAAAACACAGTACCACTTGCCTCCGTCTAAATCCTTTCCCACCCTGTTAGTTAAGTGCAACACATACCATCAACGAGTAATAGCACATAATACACATAGTTTTATCATAAAGTTCCATAATCACTTAGTCAAGTTTATAACTGCAACTTACATGAAAATGATGACTCGCGGCATGACTAAGAAGACTAATTGTATCTAATCAACCCACGTTGGTACTACAATAATACCAACTAATTAAATCAATCTAGGGTGACAAAATATTATGACATAACAATAGACAAGGTGGATGTAACAAATTGGATTAATAACTAAACCCAAAAGCATTTAAATAAATATTTAAAGTAAATGCAATAATTTGAATAAAATTAATTTTAGAAACCTGGGATTCAACATGAACAAAGGTATAACTTGCCTTGCTATAGCAATGATGATCTTATTTTATCTTTGATCTTCTACTTCCTTGATCTTTAGTTCCTTCTTGATCAGAACTTCTCGAAGTATCAACGTCTACTCGCAAACAAGAAAATAAATCAAATAAATAAATAACATAGAGCAAAAAAACTTTGAAAATTAAATAAAAATCTCAGATGAATAGATCTTGAATTTATATGAATTTAGGAATTTGAATTGATTCAATCGGAGTTCGGATGCAAAAGATATGACTTCTGGAAGATCACTTGAAATGATCAAATTGAGAGAGAAAAGAATATTCAGATAATATTCCTTTGAACTAAACTAAATAAACAGAATTGGAGACTTACAAGTGGGGTCCACTGGTAAGTGAGAGAGAACAAAGGCACTGGATGACATGTGGGACCAACTTGATAATTGAATTTTAGAAATTAAATTAATTTCCAAAGAGGACAAAGAGGATGACATGTGGGCCATTGATCCATAGACCAAGTCCACGGGCTAGGGTTTACGGTGCATAGTGCAATGGGTTCATGGAATAGTGCTAACAAGGTGGGGTCTACACGTAAGTGACTAGGCCCATGGTGGACCACGTTCACTCATGTTCAGGTTCGGGTTTGGGTTGAGATCTACCACATGGCGATGACTCAGCTTTGATTGATATGCCACATGGGTTAAAAATCCAAGGTGGCACAAAGGTGGATGCTGACTTAGCTGCCACATCAGCAAAGAAAGGAACAAGGAGAAGGAACAGAGAAGGACAAGGTGCGACCATGACCAGCGACAGAGATGACGGTTATCGACGGCCATCGACGGCAAAGTGGATTCGGAGAAGGCAAAACGGAGTGCTGAAGTTGCGAGGAAGCTTCTGGCAGTGGCGGTTCGGCAAGGATGGCTGCGGCTCGACGGTGGCGGCGACTTAGCGGCGGAGGAGCTCACGGCTGCAGTGACAAGGTAGATTGGGTGGCACCCGAGGGAGTTGGAGAAGAGCACCATGTTGGTGATGTCCTGAGGATCACAGAGATAGGCTTTGGACGACCAGAAGTTGATTGGAGCAACGGTAATTCGAAGATGACCGGAGACGGGGAAGAACCACGGTGGTGGTGGCTCGTCGGCAAAGAAATCAAATTAAAGGTGGGGATTAGATGAGGAGAGTTTGGGACGCGACATGACACGCTTAGGAGGCAAAGAAGCTCACCGGAATTGTAGATCGACAACGGATGCCGCGATCGGTTTTGATGACGAAGACGACAACGGCGAAGGAGTGGTCCTCGGGAAAAGATGGTGCGAGCACTGCTTAGCCCACGCTAATGCGAACCCAACGCCGGTGGAAGCTCGGGCAGAGATGAACCAACGGTGGCGAATTTTCCCAAAGATGAAGCTTCGGTGGCCTTCGGTCCTTCGACGATGGCGGCACGAAGAAGATGAAAATAGCGCCGAGACTCTAGGGCTATGGATGAGGAGGGTGACGCGGAGGTTTTGGCGCGGGGGGAAAGGCCTTATATAGGCTCCGGATGGAAGGAGTCCGAGTAGAGGACGGCGCGGCCAAGGCGGCTTCGGGAGGCACTCGGGCACAACAAGAACTCCAGGAGGAAGACGACATGACTTGGCAAAACGGGCCCACTGTCATTGAGACCAAAGAAAAGGAAAGAAGAGATCGGCTTCGGCTGGACCGAGAGCTTGCGCAAGGAAAAAGCCGAAGGTGCCTCGGCTATCACAAGACGCTGGGCTTCTTTGTCAAACGAAATGGCGAAGCGAAATTGGCTTTGGCGCCGCTTCATGTGCGCACAAGGAGACACGGCCAGCAGGGAAAAGTGAAGGAGGATGCGGCTTGGGCTGAGTGGAAGGAAAAGAAAGAAATGGAATTGGGCCAAAAGGGATTTGAGCCCAAAGACAAATTCTGAGATTTAGTTAGTTTTCTTTTTAGAAAATAGCAGAAAGCACAAATAGCAAATAGAAAGATAGCAAATGCACTTGGAAAAATTCTAGAAAAATCTAGAAAATATATCCAAGCACATAGAATCCAAATAAAATAGTTTTGATAATAGTTGATGTTGAGATTAATCATATTAAATTATTTTTGATTTATGAAAGTCCCCTTTAACACTACTACAAAAAGGCTAATACTGGACGCATCATCACAGATGGTTGACCAAAACCGTCTGTATTAAATACAATCACAGACGGTTTTGGTTTAGCGACCGTCTGTGTTACTAGCTACGCTAAAAACCATTTGTGAAGAAGTAATATCACGGACGGTTCGTGCTAAAACCGTCAGGAGTATCACTGAGCGGTTACGAAGAAGAACCGCTCAGGATACTTCATGAGCAGTTCTTATTCGTAACCGCTCGTGATACTTCCTGACGACTTTTAACACGAATCGTCTGTGACTTCCCGTCCTCATCACAGACGGTTTGTGTTGAAAACCGTATGTTTATTGTCACAGACGGTTCTGAACAAGAACTGTCTATGATACTACTAATATCACAGACGGTTCTTGTTCAGAACCGTCTGTGATACTCCACAAACGGTTTTCAACACGAACCGTGTGTGACTTCCCGTTCTCATCACAGACGGTTCGTATTAAAAACCATCTGTGATAAGTATTTTTGATTTTACCATGGCTTGAAATGCCTAACACTCTGATTTGAAGCCATGGTAAAATTAGAGTGTTAGTGATTTGAAGCCATGGTAAAATCGGAGTGTTAGTGATTCCAAGCCATGGTAAAATCAGAGTGTTAGTGATTTCAAGCAATGGTAAAATTGCAGAGTAAGGAAAATTCAAGCCATGGTAAAATCAGAGAGTAAGGAAAATTCCAAGTCACAGACGGTTTTTAATACAAACCGTCTGTGATAAAATATATATCACAGACGGTTTTTAATACGAACCGTATGTGATAAGATATATATCATAGACGGATTTTAATATGAATTATCTATGATAAGATACTTATCACAGACGGTTCGTATTAAGAACCGTCTGTGATATGTCGTCACAGACGGTTTTTGTATGAAACCATCTGTGATTCGTAGCGCGGGAGTTCAAAAAATTTTGAACGCGCGGGAGGCAAAATGTTTTGGCGCTATCCTTATATATTATAGCCACCCCAGCCTTGTTTTCCATCAGTCTCCCCCTCTCCCCTCCCCACACCGAGCTCCGACGACCACCCTCGATTCCCCGTCACGGTTCAACGAGGAGACACAGTCAACGACGACAATGAGGAGGGACGCGGAGGAGATCCTTGTCTATCACAGGAGGTAGACTGCTAGAAGGTACATGTACATCCCCATAACATACACAATTTGTTGGCTGTTTGTTGTAATGAAAATTATCTTAATTTTGTGTTACCTAAGGTCGGAGCGCCGCTGGAGGTTTCCAGTCGTCTCTCCTTGCCGACGAGCTTGAGTCGAACTCGACGACATGCAAGAACATCTTGTGATATGCTGGTGAGGTATAGAGAGGAGCTCACAAGACCAATCCAAGAAGCCGATGAGTTCTTCAGGAGCTTGGAGGCATAGATGATTTCTAGCTAGTTTAACTTTGTAACTTTATTCCTGTTTTCCCATTCGGAGGGGACATTGTGAAACCTTTTGGTTTCCCTTTCCTATAATGTGTTTGCCATCATAATTTTAATTGGATTTTAGTTGTCTTGCTAGAGGTTGCATATGGAAACTACTGTCTAGCAATTGATTGGTTTGGCTCAAAATCCGATTTTTTTTGCAATAGAAAAACTATCACAAACGGTTCTGAACAAGAACCGTCTGTGATAATTACTTATCACAGACAGTTCTTGTTCAGAACCGTCTGTGATAGCTTTTCACAGGCGGTTCAAAAATCGTTTGTGATGACCTCATATCATTACTAATCCATAAACTCATACGGCTCACGAAACTGTCTGTGATGACATTTTTGAACCGTCTGTGAAGACCTTTTCTGTAGTAGTGTAAGCTTTATTAATTCAAATAAAATTGGTGAAATTTTCCAAGGACCTAAACTACTCAAAAGATTTTTGAAAAGCCAAATTTTGGGATGTTACAAACCTCCCCTCCCCCCCTTAAAGGAATCTCGACCCCGAGATTCAGGCTGGTTATAAAATAGGTTAAGGAACTCAGCCTCCGGGTTCTCTTTTTGCTTCCAAACTGATTTGACTTTGATAGAACTGTTCTTCTGAACTCTTAGGGAACAATGTCTTACTTCTTCCTGAACTTCTTGCTTCAACGAAAACTTGGCAGACTGGCTTTTGGCAGGAAGGCATCTTGAAACTCGATTACTTCTAACAGGGCTACTTGATCGGTGCTTGAAGACACTTCTGGAATTGAGGAGATCTACTGCTAACTGGCAACTCAGGTTGACAACTAACTCTTCTTCTAAGCTTCGAAATCTGAACAGACTGACACATCTCTGTCACCTTTGTCATAATTCTTAACACAGGTCTTCAACCGGTATTCTAAAGATTGACATGGCTACGAGGGTGATAATCTGCATAATCCATGTAGCTTTTCTTCTTGAACTAAGCTACTTACAATCCCATTAGGATTAATGACACTTGGCCTTCTGCTTCATGAGTAATGCAAAAATCCACATACTTTGTTATCTGATCTACCCTTAGCTGAGTGATGACTTACAATCAACGACTGCAAATTTCAGATGTGACAACTGCGAACTAGCTGACATCTGGTGTTGCAAGGGAAACTCTGCACACAACACTTATTTGCTTGACCTCGTACCATGAGTTAAGGCACAACTCATAAATCTATTTCAATCTGTCCACTGGTTCGGGCAATACACAGTACTGAACTGAGATGAGCATCCAAGGCTTCATACACACTTTATTGCTAACACGAGGTAAACTAGAACCTCGATCTGACGCTAACTTCTTCGACATACCAACCACATGGTAACACTTTCTATGACCTTTCGCTTTACTTTGGATCATCACAATCCAACTTTGAGATCTTTGTACATATTGGTACTTTCAGGGAAAATAGAATGCTTGCAGTCAAATGTTGGTTTGAGCATCAACTACTTGAGTTTTTGCTGATTAGGTACACAAATATGCTCATTGATTCGTGGGTCAATCTATTCGCCTTCAACGGATTTTCAAGTTTCACCTTGCTTCATGTGACATAACTGTCATCTTCCTATCTTGTCGACACTGAATTCTAGCATCGGTTCAACTTCGGGGTTCAACAGATATCCTTCTGCACTAACTTAAGACTCACTTCTGACTTTCACAAGTAACTTTAACTGACCGAACAGTGGATTCTTGTGGTAGCTCTTTTGATTCGAAACATTTGCCACTATATTGATCTGTCCTGAGGGAATGGATTTGACTTCATGGTTCTCAATCCAATAAAACCATCTTTGTTGCTCCATGATAGCCACTTTGAATTATGACTAGGATAATTCACTACTTGAAACTTTAGTTGTTAGGAAGTGCTAGTGAAACTTCTTAACACACAAATTCTTGGATATTCCCAGCGCCCCTGCTCCCCGCCCAACACCTCTGCCTCCTCGCCCAGCGCCTCTGCTCAGCCCAGGCGCCTTGCTACCTTGCCTGCCCGCGCCTCTGCTCACTCCGCCCAGCACCTCCTACTCCGTCGTCACTCCCCCTACTCCACCGCCTCCTCTCCTCACTTTGCCGCCCCAACGTCTCTTTTCCTCACTGGCGCCGCCCCAGCACCTCCTCTCGGCCCTCATTTGTGCCATGCCCCAGCGCCTCCTTCTCGGCCCTCATTGCGTCGGTGCCGCCTGCCCCCCTCCTCAGATTTGTCGAATACTTGGCCACATCGGCGTCGCCCGCCTCCTGTGCCCTCCCAAGATTAGCTTATTCTCAAGATTTTTAGGTCATAGACTAATAGGTTAGCGCCTGACATTCAAATTGCTAGGAGAACAAAAAATCCAGTGATGGAGACTTGCTTGGCTCTCATTTCTTGAAAACTTGACCTTTTTTTTTACAGGCTTTGATGTCAATGACTTCTGAAAAATTAAAGTATGTGACAAGTGGAGATGCAATTGACGGTGTAGAAGATGTTCAAATTGCATTACATGCTATCCATCAATATGTAGCTCCAAGTTTTGAACTAAATGCTTGTTCAGATTTATAAGTCAGCTTTATCCATCAATAGGTAGCTCCATCAAAATCATTTTATAAGTCTTCAGATTTGTGAATGAGTGTTCTCATATGTCATGTGATAGCTTATCCAACCACATCCTTCAGATAGGATCCTGGCTATATGATTTGCCTGTTGCATTGTTAGTCATTAGCTTATTAGCTATAGCAATTAACAAACATATTTGGTCCTTTGGAAGTCAAAGCTTAATGGGGGAATCTACACCATATTCACATGCTCTATAGCCATATATAATAGGCAAAATAATACAAGAAAATTGTCTATATGGTAGGATTCTATTTGAAATACTATATGTCATTTGATCAATATTAATTGATTTGATTCTATTTGATGTACTATAAATATATGATGAAGAGGACCAAGACATTGGCATCTTTAGGTGTTGTAAGGTTTCTTTTAGTGGTATCTTACATTCTTATTTTTTTTTTGCTATGTTTTATCTATTTTGTCGTATCGTTAAACATGGAATTCAAATTTCATTTTGATTGTGCATTTGTGTTGTACTTTTGTTATGCCCCAGTGTGGATAGTATTTGATGTTAGTTATAGGCTTATAGCCACTTAGTTTTTGGCCCGAGGCTTTATGAAATCCTAGCTCCGCCACTGGATCGGGGGCGGAGTGGGGAGGAGGTGGCGCGCCACTTCCGGTGGGGAAGGAGAAGGGGAGTGGCACGGTAGTTACTCACGTCCACGTCCAAGGCAGAAAAGAGACAAGCAACTCCTTAAAAAAAAGAATAATTGATAATTTGCCACTTCAAAGATGTGCAATTCATGATTTTCTACTCTATGTGTCTATGACATGTGAATCTCGGAGCCACATGTCATAGATACATGAATGACAAATCCTAAATCACACGTCTTTGGTAATGACAAATAATCAAATCTCCCCCAAAAAAAGAGGAACATGAGATGGCAATTTGCCCCGACGGCCCCGCGAAGGGTGGGGGATGGGAACGGGCGGGTCGACCTTCCCCACGGGACACGGTAAAGAGGTAGAAATATTATTTTATTTATATATTATAGATTTTAATCTGAGAAGTGTATTTTTTCTTATATATTTGGACAAACTTGAATATATATTAAGATATAAATTTGAAGCTATATATTATTAAAAAAGATACACAAAAAATTCTAAATTAATAAGTAAAATTACATTAACAAAGAAAAATAATATTTAAACCATACTTTTCATCACTTTCCCATGTGAAAGCCTAATGGGGCTGGGGCGAGCCCCCCTCCTCCTCTGCCGCTTCAACTCCACACATAGGGATGGCGGGGGAGGGGGGAGGGGGCTGGGAGCTCCGGGGGACTCCTCCGCTATCCTGCCCCGAACCCCACTAGCCAACTCCCCGCCCTGCTCAGTTATGCCCGCCAAGCAAGAGCCCCCTCCCTCCACCATATCATACATAATACATTACTTAAAGATAGGAGTACAAATATGATATAAAAGTTCATTTGAAAACACAAATATAAAGTCTTAAAAGTACAAATATGATCCAAATCAAAGAAGTATTGCACATATCAGGTCCTCACGGGCCCCGCAGGGTGAGATTGCCCCTAGTCCTGCCCCGGCACAGCAACAGGCCTAGCCCCGCAAACCCACAGGGGAGAACAACCCCTGCCCCCCATTGGGAATTTCCCGAGGGGCGCTCCCAAATTGCCACCCCTATCCACGCCAGCCCAGCAAAGTACCAAATGGTGTTCCTTGGTTACTCAAATCAAAGTAATAAGCATCAATAGGCAGGTGCCAACATCGACAAAGCAGAGGCAAATCATCAATTTCCTCAAACAGAACTACCCCCAAAGAAACCCCGTTTGGAACACATAAAATTTGCATGAATTTCACACAACACAGTTTAATTCTTGCAGGAATCGGAAAAAATTCCTACGTTTGGAACAGGACCTAAGATGAGCTATGCCGTTCTTCGTCAACCTCATTTTAAACCATGTAAAGAGTGGGCAAAAATACGAACAAAAGAAAAGAAACACAATATCATAGGAACAAAATAAGAGAACGCTTCTTCCATGGACCATGAGACTGATAGGCTGGTACAATTCAACAACTCAAGTATATCAGCCTGGTCTATCAGCAAACAACAGATCAAATCTGTCTTAATAGGCATGTGAGGCCGGTCAAAGCCAGTCAGCCCTACAAATTTCTTCTACAGAGTGCTAACCAACCTAAACATTACTTCTTTCCTCTGTTCTTCGTTTTACCCTTTGCAGCACCTCACCTCTTGTCGCCCTTCTTCGCTTTACTTTTGTTATTCCTGAAAGTTCTCTTCGATGTCTTCTTCTTTACGTCTAAACTGGAGTTTTTCTTGGCAGCCAAGCTAGGATTCTTGCTGGTGTAGTTCGTCGAAGCAGGCACAACACTTTTCGGGCCAAGGTAATCATCCTCACGAGTAATTTCACAGGTGGTGACTGTTATCCTAGTCCCTCCATCTTCGTAGGTTTTGATTTCTACATAATAAAAATCAATTAATGGATAATAGGATAAAAAATCATGGTAGTAACAAGGTAGCATGGCAGCAACTGTTATGAAATCTAGTTCCTGTACTCACCAGGCGCAGATGCAGATAAATCGTCATTAGTTTCCATCTCATCACCATCATTGTCAACATCTTCACCATCAGCGTTATCTGATGACAGGACTCTACCATACAGAGCAATCTCTTTCTCTTGCTTTCTCTGGAACAAAATGATATCACTCGGTAAAACCAAGAGGCAGCTACCCGGAAGTCTAGTTCATGTTATCAATGTGACAAAGTA
This sequence comes from Phyllostachys edulis, assembly GCA_036346405.1. Lineage (NCBI taxonomy): Eukaryota > Viridiplantae > Streptophyta > Magnoliopsida > Poales > Poaceae > Phyllostachys > Phyllostachys edulis. The sequence continues at coordinate 72,285,501 of CM070550.1, forward strand.
AACACAGTTAACATAATCCACTTGACATGACATTAAGCCTCTGCCTTCAATGCTGTCCCTAGCATTCTTGTTTGGTCAAATCCTCGTTCAGTCAACCAGCAGCAGTGAAATATGGGTTTACTAATGTTTTTCGGTTTTCCATGCCAAAAAACATGAATTGTTTTCCCACAACAGAAAGCAGGAATCCACACATAATTCAGCTTTAAGGACTGCATTATGTGCTGTGCTGCACAACTACAGACATCTTCCGTTCGCCATAGGCGTCACAACAAATCTTTGCAGTCTGCTTATCCATTACTTCTCTAGCATTGCGCCGATGCCTATCAATTATTAGTACGTGAACCTAATATAAATGCATGCCAGGTTTTAATATGAAAAATAGTACATATCAGCTTTCTGCTTGTTTCAGTGTGATGATTCATTTCTTCTTAAACTTTATGCTAATATTGGACAGATGCATATTAGCAATTGGCATACACCGCGGGCGCCTAATAAATGAACTCTTCACTTAGAAGGATCCTACAATCGGTTCGGCAGATAATAAGTGATTTTGCAAGAGGAACTCGATTATCAATCAATCTTCGCTGGGATAATTTTTCTTTTTTCTTTTGATCATTACTAAACTAATACATCTTCCAAATAAGAATGCAGAAAAGTAATAGGAGCAGCTGCTCATTCTTGTGTGAGAGCTCCTCACCCTCTTGCGCGCCTCGATTAGCTTCCGTCTCTCCTTCTCCTGCAAAATCTTCTGCGCCTCCTTTCTTCTCTTCTTCTTCCTCTTGTGAAACCCAGTGACGAAATCCCTACCAAGCCATGATTCCGTAATCCGCATTAAAAAAAAGTCCACTACAAACTACGCAAACAAGAATCATACTATGCCGCAAGAATCTTGCGGTGCTGCGATGCAGAGAAGCGAATGAAGCGGCGGGACCTGAGGGCTTTCTTGTCTAGGGAGACGGAGAGGGCCTTGTTCTTGAGGGAGCGCTTGTTGATGTGTTTCGGCACCATCACCGTCGCCATCTGCCCCACCACCACCTCCTCCGCCTCCTCCTCCTCCTCCGACGCCGCCTTATCCTCCTCGTAATCCTCCTCCACCCCCTCCTCCCACGCCATGGCTACGGAGAGACGAGGAGACGCCGCCACTTTGATGGAGGGGACTACTAAGTTAGATATGTCACGTGCAGTCCGCGTGATGGATTCGTGCTGGCCTGCAGGAAATTGTCGTTCACGCCCTCACAAACTCTTATATTGCACTGACACCCCTCTCCAAGGCGAAGAAATACACAATATGCCCTTACAAAACTGGTTGTTCCGTTCTGTGCCCCTGCCATTCATACAGTAAATACAAGAGATTATTACAAGTACTCCCTGTATAAGCAAGTGTACAAAACCTCTGTGTAAAAAAAATAATATGGAACCTGTAGTAGTGCAGTCCTGTACTGAATTTTAATCCACATGTTAGTAACTCGTCACACCTAATGTCATATGAACATCTAAATCATGATGGAAAAATCGTAAGGAACAAAATGTGAAGAAGCCTGGTGCAGGAAATCTTGGTCGCTCAATAATTTCTGATGTGAAGAAGCCTGGTGCAGGAAACGAATCATCTTGGTCGCTCTTTCTGATGCCAAATTGCTCATCCTAGGTGCAGAACTGAGATGTTAGCTCCAGACTGAATACAGGAAGGCGTCTGCTTCGGCAGACATCATGTCCATGTGCCCTGTTTTCTTCAGGGAAAAGGAACATCAAAAAAATTGCAGACAGGGCATGGTTCAATCTTCATGCCTTGCAAGCATCACTCAGCAGTCGAGACTTGAGAGGTGTTTCCTTTTCAGATGGTGTCCCTAGAAGCCAGGGGCGGAGCTAAAAATTTAGCAATGGTGGTGTATATTTCAATAATAGAAAAAAATCTTATACGACATATAAATAATTTCACAATTCCAACGTAATTACTCAAAAGAGTTCAAAATTAGTTAATAGTGCAATACAAATAATTAAAATAAAATCTTACATGAATAAAAGAGTCCTAAATAACTAATGGAAATCACAATACTACATGACGCGGTCTCATTCTTTGGAAACACTTGATTATATCATCATCACTAACCTTTGAGAAGATATCTCGCTCTATAAAGGAGACTAAACAATCATTCAATACTTGATCACCTATACTATTTCTCAATTTGTTCTTCACAAGATTCATTCCCGAAAACACTCTTCCAACACTCATTGTTGCCACCGGTAGAAGCAATACTAATTTGAGAAGCAATCACACCAACTTGTAAAATGTCATGCTTCCATATTTCAACAAGCTTAGTAGAAAGCTCACCGCGATTCTTTAGGCTCTTAAATCTATCATCACTTCGCATATCATCAATGAAGTTATCAAATTGGAAAGAAAGTCTCATTAAATCCGAGTTTGAAAAATCATTGAGATAAAAGTTGGCAAGGTTAAGCACTTTGTTCTAATCATAAGGAGCAAATGAATTCATAGGATTTAAAGCGGACATACAAACAAGCAACTCCATATTAACCTTGTCCACCGATTGTCAAGCTTTTGAAGAACATTATCAATAATGCTAAGATATACTTCCTTTCTAAAATGATCATTATTTGTTTGTTTGGGGTAAAAACGTGATGATCTTCCATAATGCACATATCTACCATCCGTCTTAAGAACTTTGATGTCAAATTTAGTGCAAAATGATGTTACTTTTTCTTTAAGGAATTCTTCCCATCCATCACATCTCATTCGTTGCATTCTATCCTTAGCCAAATTAACAAGTATCATAGCATTAATAATATCTTGATCTCTCATTATTGTGCATTACTCTATGCTATGATACTAGGTAAAAAAAACATTGCAGTTTCTTTTGGTGGTGCCTCCGCACCAGGACACCCCCTAACGCCGCCCACGCTAGAAGCAAAACATACCTGGCTGAAAGAAGCTGCGAGGCAGGTGTTATCTGACATGTTCCTGAGCTAGTGAGCTCTTGTTCCTCTGCTAAGTTATCAGTTTGTTGAACTCGAACGGCTGTAGTAGCTGCCTGTAGTGTGAGACAATACTGACGTTGAAGAGAACTGGTAAATCAACTGGCACACCACATTAACAAATGTTATCTTCATGGCTGACACGGAGAATTGGAGACGAGAACACATGATGCGCAATTGCATGATTGTGCTATATATAAGTAGTTTTCCTTTTGTTTATCATTATCTTGCTCCATGTCACGGCTTTGGAACAGTCAAAACTCAACAAAGAAAAGTGCTTCCAAGAACCCCTGAAACAAAGATGGTGGAACTTGGAAGGCTGAAGAGTGTATGCCTCGTCAATCGTCATCATCCTCTGTTCCGGACTTCGGGCTTGTTTGCTTCACGCCATGGGCATCCAGACAACCCCACCAGGTCTAGGCGCACAAAAATCGAGCGCCTGGATGCCAGGTGAGGAGTGCAATCGTCCACCGCGACGGCCACCTCACCAACGAAGCTCCGTCGTGACCTCCTCACGATGACGCCGTTCCGCCGCTGCCACCACACCCAAGCCGGTGGACAAGGAAGGAAGATTTGGGGATGAGAGATTGGTTTCAAGGGTGCTTATGAAAACATATTTCATGCTTTTTACATTTTCTTCGGGCCAGGTCTACAACCAAACACTACATCCTAGTCTTGCCTAGTCTTATCTAGCCAAAGAAAAAATCATACAATTTTCGAGCTACCTCCCGACATCACTTTTTGCCCGGTGAAGTAGGCACCAACCAAACAAACCCTTCTTCCTTTTCAATTGGTCAACAAATTCATGCAAGCGAATAAGATCATCTCCCAACATAGCTGAGGACCATGATTCCAAGTCCCAATGGAGAACACAGTAGGCAGTGATAAATCAATATGCCAAAGAATGGCATGTAGTAACAAACCACAACACAGCTGACGAGGAAGAATAATTAACATTAGACTGCTTGCCATTGCGCATCAAACATTAACAGGAGTGCATTTGAGTTTTCCCTAGACACACTGAGCTGAACACAACTTGCAAGGCAACACTAAACAACAGTTGCATTTTGTTGTTCTTTTTTGGGTCATTTTTACTTACTATACAAAAGGAAACTACTAATACTACTACTAGACTTGAAAGACCACAACAGCAGCAGCCAGGAGCAGCACTGCAGCACAAAAGGCGCAAGCTTTGCTCAATTTTCTTTCCCATCAAGGTGAAGCTTGCCATCCCAACCTAGCGAGGCTGGTGGATGACACGGGGCGCGCCGCCGGTCCTCGGGCTGCCAGCGTACTTGGTGGGCTTCTCGGAGTGCCTGGGATTCTCCCGGAACCCCCGCGGCGCGTCGCCGCCCTTGGGAGATGTCAGGATCAGCGCCTTGAGCAGTGCATCTGCACGTACAGAGACACGCACACGGACACATGCAGATGAGCTCTCTGCGACTCTTGTTTCATCTTTGATTTGAGCACTCAGATATGAAAATTGCAGAGGCCAGTGAGTTGGTTCGTACCAGTCTTGAGCGCGGCAGCCTCAACGACGACGGGGCTGTGCTGCTGCTGCTGCTGGTCGTAGAAGAGGTCGTCGTCGAAGGCGTCGGGGAGGAGGGCGGCGACGTCGTCGTCGACCTCGAAGGCGAGGAGGGAGTCGGCCATGTCGTCGAGCTGCTGGTGCTGGTGGAACCAGTGGTCGCGGAACCAGGCGGTGGACTTGACGAGGTCCCACCACTGCGGCGAGAAGTCCTCCACCTGGCGGAACGCCGCCGGGACGAATAGCGGCGCGTCCGGGTTCAGCGACGACGACACCGCCATGGCGCTCATGCTCCTCTTCTTCCTCTCCTGATCAGGCCAGACAAGAACGGATCGGATCAGATCAGAGACAGAGAAAGCGCAGTATAAAGCGCATCGTCGATTCTTGCTAAACCGCGTCGCAAAAGCCCCGATCTTCAGTCAGGAAAACCAAAGAAAGCGCGAGATATCCCGATCCGAAAGACTTGACCTTTGGTAAACCGCAGCAGATCTAGACAGAATTCAGATCAAGAAACTCGATCGCGGGTCTTAACAGATCTACCACACACGCGGGATTGCAGATCTGAGCAAGCAGATGATTGTGCGTTTCGTTCCTAGTTAGTGTTTACCTTCTTCTCTCCGGGGCTGGTCGGGGATGGTGGGAGCGCAGCACGGTGGTGCAGGAAAGAAGGAATATCTGTGGAGACTCTGCAATGGATAGAGCGCAGTGAGCTTGTGAGGGGGGAGTGGGGAAGATTAGAGAGGATCTTATAGAAGAGGGAGGAGGCTGGGGAATACTCGCAAAGGAAGCTGCGACCGAGGCTTCCTTCCTTCGTGCTTGCTGCTGGGTCGGGTCGGATGCTTCCGGGCGGTCGTGCGCGGCGCGCCCGCGTGTTAATGTGTTATGCACACTCAAGTGTATTGCAGTGGCACGGCCGATTTGTCGCTTGTCACGCGCTAACGTAAGAGTGGACCGATGACCTGCGGCTGCGCGCCGGCGGCTTCGGGTTTTTTTTTCCTACGAAAAATCCTCTAATTTATACTAATAACTTAATAAATAAGAAGAGTACATAGGAATAAATAAGAAAATATTACCAAACTTTTATGTCACCAGACTTTGGCTTCTGTGGACTAAGGAGCAACAGTGGTCTATGAGTCATCGAAATTCAACGTTTTATCCATTATATATATAAACCTATATTTGTGAATGGATAATGCGAACGGGAGCCAGTGGTGGTGGCCTATTGGCCTCAGGCATGTAAAACCCCCTTTCCCCTCGCGATAAATTTTTCACCCCGTGAATCCATGACACTCACGCTTAAAAATCATGTTCTACTCAGAGCCACGGCTACCACGATTGTATATAGCCTGCAACAGATTCTCCAACTTCACGACTCTACCGTGTTCCTGCTCATACGAGTATATTGCTAGCGCACTCTTGAATCACAAGCACACACCCAAGAGCCAGCCAAGCTCTACCTTGTCCTCTCGAATGTTTGACACTTTGGCCCATGTTTGAGACGGCTTTGCCTTTTCGCTAAGAAAAACTGGAACCCGTCTTAAATAGACGGCTTTTTCTACCCATTTTTTTCGAAGCCGTAAGCCGCGTATAATGTGAGAATGCCAGAAGACGTCGCGGGGTAGCTTCTCACGGCTTCCCGTAGCCCTCGTTCCACATTTACTCCTAAAGTTTGGAGGTATTTACCCGCTTTTGCTATTGCACAAAACCCCCGCCCCACTGCAGACCCAAACCCTAACCCCGCGCCCTGACTGTGCTCTCTTCTCTCCCGACCCATCGCCCCTCCCTCTTCCCCCTTGTGCGTCGCCGCCGCTCCTTTGTGACGCCCTGTGTCATTACCCCAGGGGTAATTACACTTAGACATACGGATTACTATTCGTTTGCTTAGTAGAACACTGCTCCAACGAATAGCATGCCTTTACCAAAGTTACGCATCAGAACAATAAGATAGAATTGTACATCTTTAATACAGTAGTAGCTACGCAAGGCTATGGTTCTTAATACAAGTATTATACAATTACAAAAGGGAACTTCTCCGCTTCTCTCGCCTGCCTTGAAGTACCGGCTGCCTATTTGTCCCACGCATCAAATATGGTGCCTATCTCGCCCTGGTCCTCGTAGTCAGTGCATTCTCCTCTTGCGGTTGCATCGGTACCTGCAAGTCCTTCGTCCCACTCGGGATAGTTCCCGGACGGACAAGGATCTATAAAGGAGAATACTAACAAGGTTAAGTACAAAAGTACTCAGCAAGTATTAATAGCAAAAATACACTGGATGTCTCATCGCTGTTGTCATTACATGTTATAATTCATCTCTTTTTTTCTGAAAATAATGCGTTAAAACATTAGGTGGCAAATTTTACTTCTGAAAAGACTACTTGTCACTCGGAGAGAAAATAGACCCCTAGCGGTTCCCGTAGACCCTAATCCAAGAGACTGGCATGAATTCATGATTTTGTATAGCACTACGCAGGCTTGTACCACTTTACCCATAGTTATTCTGAGCTCTAAATGAGCTATGTCCATCGCATTTCCTTTGATGCGATTTCGAGTTCAAAATACAGAACATTTTTCAGATTACATGATTAAGTCTCCACCCATTACTTTCTGTCAGTGCTGATTTAGTCATGGTGCTGATCTCGTCATCCACCGAGTTCCAGTAATGTTGGTTGGGACGGCTCTTATCCGTGCCCAAAACTCCGCCTTGGGGTGGCTCACTTCCGTGCCCAAACACTCCAACATGACCCGTTGTGGAGAACATAATTACATAACAAGGTAGCATTTTCTGCTCGCTGAAACGGGAAAATGGTTGGTACTGAATTTACGGCCTCTGACCGAGTAAGAGTTTTGTTGGTCCTTATATTTTAACCATACGTAAAAGGGGTCCCACCTCTTACCTCATCATCATCGTCGCGTTCCCCTGTCCGGGCCCCCTTTTACCAACCTAGTAATTCTCATTTCTTCCTTTCTTTCATCCCTTTTCTTATCTTCCCAATTTCATCTTAATCCGATTTAATTTTGAGAAATAGTTTTAATGCAATACATATATGATAGAGCAATATACGGTTTACATTTAATATAACTATGTTTATGTTCAAGAGAATAGTTTGCCTTTGTAATTGTAGGAAAGATTGGCGTCGATGAACCTCTGATCAATTTCTCCTGTCGGAGCTGGTTCGTCCTCTGTAGCAATACGGTAGCACGAATAATATATAAATAAATACATAGTTGAGTTTGAGTGATATTACGCGTACATAAGTTAGTAGATTCTATTTTGTTAGCACGTTTTAGTTTAATAATAATATTTTTCGGGTCCTTCACTAAGTTAGCACTCCCCACTATAGCCGTTCTACTGTCTATTTGCTCTAAGGTCGAAAGTGCCGAAGTTCGCGTTTTAACGAACGAGAAATGAAATATTACTCGCACTCATATTTCATTAAATCTATTAAATTCTACTCGGGCAAAAACGCCTAATTGATTTTACTTAAGTCTGCATGTGTTTATTTAATTCTCTACCTAAACTCGGGATCGCTTTAATTTAATTTAATTAACAAGATTAAAATATTTCAACCTACCCGACTGTTTGCCAACGATGCACAGGTTTTCTACGCACGCATTTTCACTTTTTAATTAACAGAATTAATGATATTTTATCTTATTTTAATAATTACTCAACAGATTGATTTTAAGACGGGTTAGCCCGATGTGACCTAAGTGAATTCGCTCGATCACATAATTATGCAGTGCTAACATCTATTTACTTTATTGCTAATTTCTACTGTTACAAACATTACTTAACACAAATTACTAAAATTTATACATTTTTCCTATACTTAAATTCCTGAACCCAAATTTTCTAACCCTAATCCGACCTAACTAAACCCTAATTCCTTAATCCCTCATCCTATTTGCTAATCCCCTTTTCCTCCCTTATTCGGCTGACTAACCCCCCCCCAGCTCCCCTCATTCTCATTTGCAACCTCCCCCAACTCCACTCCTCCCATGGCACCGCCACGCCCTTGGCTCCCGGCTCGGCTGCCTCTGGCTCCTCCTCCCCACCGTCGTCGCCTCCGGCCGCCCCCGGTTTCACTCCCACTCCACCTGGCTCCGGCTCCTCCTAGCGTCCACGCTTGCCTCCCCGGCTTCCTCGTGCGGCTCAGTCCCGGCCCGCACTCGACCCACGCCGCCACTGCCTCTTCGTCCGGCCTCCTCTCAACTCACCCTCCTTATGCGTGCCGACCAGGCCGCCGGTGCCTTAGCCTGGCCCCAAACTCTCGGCGCCCCTGGATCGGTTTGCCACTGAGGTTAATCCTCACCCTAATCTCTCTCTACCCCTCCCCCTATTGCTCTGTGATGGTTACTGATGAACTGAGAGCTATATTTGCTACTGTGGAATGATGAATGTGCATGTGTATGGGTGAATGGAAAAATGGTTGTGGGAGAAAGGGTGGTTTACCTGAGGGTTGGGGTTGGTTGGGTTTGGAGTCGCGACTGATGTGGTGGCTGGTGTGGTTGAGCTAGGGTTGCCGGCAGTGGAGGTGGATGTCCTCCTGCTAGTCTCGATGTGGCCTTAAGTGGTCGCTTGCGGTTCAACCGCCGCCGCCGCCCTTGCTCTCTGGTCTTCATCCTTCTCCCTGGGTCCCTGGCTCCCTTCCTCCTCTTGCTCCCTTTCTGCTGTTGTTCCTGGTGTTTCGGCTGAGAAGAAGTGGGAGGGGGGGAAATGAATGTGTTGTGTTGCTCTGTGTGTGCAGGCTATGCCTTATCACTTGGTTGTGCGCTTGTGCTCCCCTGTGATGTGGCATTGAAGAACAGAGGGGAAGAATGTAGAATTTGTGCCAGGGGCTAGCTTTGGTTGTTTTGCTTTGGGTCTGCTGTGCTGGGGCTATGCTACCCTGTGTCCAGGGGTATTGGGTTGGATACACCCAGTGATGCTTTGACTGAGGGTGGGGTTTAATGGGATGTGCACCGTGGGATTATATTGCGGTTATGACAATTGCAAATAGTGGGTGTTGGATTCTAATAATGTCGGATGAGGAGACCCACGAAAGTGACAGGTACCGAATGACCTCGGATGGTCTGGATATCTTGACGATCAAGGGTCGACTAACTCCGGTTGGTCTAGGTATCTTGATTGTTCAAGGGATCGACTGCTCAGGTTGTTCCGGGTATCCTACTGCACTTTGGGAAAAATCTGACGGCCACTTCCTAAATTCTAATACTCACCTATAAAAGCTGCTTTCGGTTGTACTAATCGCTCTCTGCGTTTTTGGTCGTCTATGGAGGTGGGGATCTAGACTAGCGAAAGATAATCGGATGAAAAGGCAATGAGGGCTTCAGCGAAAGAGTCAGCTAGGATTTAGATTGTTCTATAAATGAAAAGATGTAATTTTTATATTTTGACTTGTTGTAAATTGTCCTTGTAAGAATTCAGATATTGTATTATTGTTTTAGTTTTGATTGCGATAAATTATTGTAAGTTGTTCTGATAGAAATAATTATTGTAATTTAATTACGACTTTGATTTTACTACTTTACCAGTGATTGTAAATGATTCTTGCATTTGATTCTAAGATTGAATGAACAGCTAAATGTTGATTTGAGATCTTTATTGCAAAGCTTGCAGAATACTAACGAGTTGTTTTAAGTTCGGTTTGCTTAATTAACTACCTAACACTGTAGTTAGCTTACTGTTAAGACAAAAGTAATTATTACTAATTACTGATTTCTGTTATTTGATTAAGCGTAATTATTTAAGTTCTCACACCCCTCTCCTTCCGTGCCAGCGTCGCTACCCTTCTCCCCAAGCAGCGCCGCCCTTCCTCCCCCCACCCCTCCTCACACGGCGCCGTGGCTGGGACGCGCGTCCGATGGGGCCCGCAGGCTCGCGCGCTGTCCGCGTCGTCGTTGTGCACTCGGTCCTAGTAAGATTAAACGCGAGATAGCATCTTCTAAACGTGCAGCTCTCACAGTCTGTGGAGTGGCCTGGCTAGGTAATTCCAAACCGACAGCGTCCGTGAGATGGAGCTCGCACGGAATAACGCGGCGCAGAGCGGCTCGCACATGGAGGCCGCTCTCAAGGTGACAAGACCATGTCACGGCCGCCAAATTATCTCGGTAGCACTGCTACTTTGTTGGCCACCTGTCCCCCATGAAGAAAAAACTAGTCGTTATCCTATCCAATCAACATAAGAATAAGAATGGCTCCTGTGTAGGCAATGATTGTTCTGGTACAAGCTCTTTCTAACGTTACTTCGAATTTTTTTATTTGATCTTTATTAAATTTTATTTTAAAGTTAACCATCGCGAACTTTATTTTCAATTCTAACCTCTTTGATCACGCCACCACCCTATGACATGACAAAACCGTTCTATCACGTCATCATCCGTAACGTGACAAAATATGCCACGCAAGCCCTCGTCCACTCGTCGTGCCAGCATAGAGGCTTGTGTGGCATTAGTCATGCCAGATCCCATGGCGTGATAATCCTTTCGTGTCACGCCTTTATATGTGGCGTGACAGAGCCTAATTCCAACCGTCCGATCGGAGGAGACATTCGGACCGTCCGAACAGACCCTCCGATCGGACGATCCGAATAGACGGACCTGTTCGGATGGTCCGAACATCTCCCTTTGTCACGCCATTTATCACAGCGTGACAGTAGTCTGTGTCACGTCATACATATTGACGTGACAAGGCCTAATACCAGTTGGTTTGTAAATTATACCAATTCTACTTGATTTGTGGATTTGGAACATGTGGTAAGATGGTAATAAAGGGACTTCCTTTTGAAAGATAAAAAACAATTGAAGGTACAGTGATACATAACACCGTGTTCATGTAACATTTAACAACCCATAACTTAAAAATAGAGACCTCTCTACGTAACCAAATATAACACCATCCTTTTAGCTGAGAGTAAATACATATATGGACCGATAATCTTTTTTGGATTGATAACTTTTGCCACTTCAGCGTATATATCCATCATAAGCATCCACACAATATTTCTAGGCTGTGTCCCAGAAGTGATACATACTGTATCATGAAAAAAAATGACTAATATGTGGACTGTGTGATACAACATGAGGCACAAGTATGAACATGTGCTTGACAGTACCGCTGATGAAAGATGCGTAGACATTCTACTGGAATGATAGGTGGTGCTCTTCATCACTTCGTGCCTACTTCCAGAACTCATTTTTTTCATGTTGTTGGATGTCTTGCTACGCGAAGAATTGAATGTGAAAAGATGACGAGATTTGAAGTTGTGAATTAAAATAGACTTTATAATAAAGCTTGGAATAATACGGCGCAAAGGGTTTGGTTACGTGCATAAAAAACAACATCATGCACGATGCAACAAATCGAAGTACTCCTACGATACGTATGCGCCTTTTGGAATGGAAATAAATTTAACCTTCCGAGAACTAGTACGGAATGGCCCGACCTACTGCGTGGACTGGGGCCATTTTCCCTTCCTTGTGAGCTCGACATTGAACTCCTCGCCGGCCTCTTTGGCCTTGGTCGCCATTTTCCTCTTTTTCTCGCGCTCCCTCTCGCGAGCCTCGCGCTCCCTGCGCCTGCACACATCGAGATGAGCTTTCGTCTCCCGACGGATGCACTCCTTTTGCTCGTCGTTGCAGCGTCCTCCTCTTGGATCTCGCAGGCCCTTTTGGCATCCCACTCATCGTAGTCGAGAGTCCACTGGTCATGCGGGTGGATCTACTTGCGGTAGCCACATAAAGGATATGGGGACTACGGGTAGACAGGAGAGGTTGTTAGTGTGTACTTTGAAAGAGAAATAGTAGGACAGGAGAATACACTGTAATTGGTCCTTACCGGCTACTGACAGCTGCTCGTGTCCCAACGGTGGTCGGGATAGTCACAGGAGTATGTAGTTCGCGCAACCCCAGTAACGCATACCCAGGCTGAGCCGCTACTTAGATTTGAAGAACTTCCATGGGTCCCTGCACCAACAGAGGGGCGACGTCTCCCCCTCTAGTGAGTGTTGCGGCGAACGCTCGGTTGGAACGTTCTGAAAGGGGTTGCTGCTACGGGGGCTTCATTGCGAAGAGCTGCAATCTTGGCAAGCTCCTCTTGCCGAAGTCGGGCCGCAGTAGCCCTTGATTGGTTGTCCCGCACCCCAGCAGCCCTTGCTTGTTCACAGATCTCGTCCCATTGCTTTTGCATCTTGTCCATCCCGACGTAGTGAAGCAAGCTATGGTGTAGTGTTGGGTTTGGTTATGTAGTGTTCTCTCCCATATATCTTTCACCTCCTTTTATAAGCCAAAGAGTTGGCATGGTGTGGTTAATTTCATGCAGAGTCCTGTCTTTTCGGTCTGAAAAGCTAAGGAGGTAGAGTGTTGTCATGTCGATCTGAAAAGCTGGCGAGGCAGAGTGTTGTCACGTCTTACTTTGCAGAGAGAAGTCGTCGGGTCATGTCTTGCTTTGTAGAGAGAAGTCATGTCTTGCTTTGCAGAGTGCTGTCTTTTCGGTCTAAAAAGCTAGCGAGACAGAGTGTTGTCACGTCTGTCTTTACAGAGTCATGTCTTTTCGGTTTGAAAAGCTAGGAGGTATAGTGTTGTCATGTCGATCTGAAAACCTAGCGAGACAGTCAGGGTTGTCAAGTCGATCTGAAAAGCCTAAACCCTAAACCTAAACTGTAAACCCTAAACCTAAACCCTAACCCTAAATCTAAACCCTAAAACCTTAACCTAAACCTAAACCTAGACCTAAACCTAAAGCCTAATAGCCTAAACCCTAACCTAAACATAAACCATAAAACCTAAAATCTTAAATCCTAAACCCTAAACCTAGACCTAGACCTAGACCTAGACCTAAACCCTAAACCCTAAACCTACTTTGTCGTCGTGTGCGGCCGAAGCGGATGTCGTCGCTCCCAATGTAGTAGCATGCGAGGAGCCACTCCGAGCCAGGCCAGGTTGCACGACTTCTCCCGCCGCCGCCACACAGTTCATCTTTGCGGCCATTTGCCGGCATTGGCGGCGAACCAACTACAAGGTTAACAAACAAAAAGGTAGTGAAGTTTAATGCAACAAAATAAGAAATTTGTTTGGATCGCTACTGTAGCTTCTGCTGGCAGGAGAGCACTGCGAATCGCCGCTGTGTTTGCATGCTTGAACAGGTGGCGGCGCCAAAAATGAGCGCCTGGGAGCCTGCCTCCCAGGTAGCTCGATCAGCCTTTAATTTTTTCAATCCAATAGTCTATATTTCATTCACCAATTTCAGGCACAGGCTTCCAACCAAACAACTCATCTTCAGGTTTGCCTGGCTAGGCAAAAATCATCTACTTTTTAGGCTACCTCCAGGCACCAGTTTTTTTCAGGCATAGAACCCAGGTCTCAATCCAAACAAGCCCTAAATTACAAGGGAGAACATGTTAATTTAACGTAGTGTGTGTTACCTCAGCAAAGTCCCTGAAGCATTGGAAGCTCCCCTCGGAACACTCTTGTACCATGAGAACCCTCCCGACCTCATTGCTTATGCGGGCGAGCTGCCTTCCCTGCGAACGGGTCAACACAATAAAAATTAGTTTGCGCATAGTGACATTGCTAATTAGTGGTGGGATAGAATGTACTCACATAGTAAGCGTTGATGGGGGCCCTATCTAGCTGAGTGCCCGTCCGTGTGAACTCGTCGTAATCATCCACAATGTCCTCATCGGACGAGTCACCCTCACCTATATCCGTATCGATCATCGCCGGTTGAAGTTGCAGACGTGCGATGCCGTGTAGCCACTCTAGGTATCTCACGAAGTCATGTCTCTAATGGATCTGGGGCACGTTCCTCGACCGATTTCTCTGGTCCACCCACTCAAACATGTAGGCACGGTGATAAGCGGACCAGTCGGTGTGCCGGTACCTCTGCCTTCGGTTCATCCTGCAACGGGGACAATATAACCGTTAGCACGAAAAGTGCTACCGAAGCTGCACATACACGGCGATAGGTATCCTTACCCATGAAGGTTTATGTCTGTCGAGAACACCACTGGTGGACATGCCTGAAACTTCCTAAACTGCCTCATCACCTGATGGGTCAAGTGGTACTCCATCGCATAGAAGTAGATCAGTGGCGAGAGGGTCAGCCACGAAGCCTTGCCCTGCTCGCCCATCGGGTTTAGCTCAATTTGGAGGACCTTGTTGCGGATGTATGGCAGCCACGTGACCTACACCAGATGTATACGATAGTAGTGATGGAATCATAGTTCAAACAGGTGAATGCAGCAAGCAAAGTAACTTATCAAATAGTACCTGGTCCTGCGTGATGACGTCGAGCTTGTTTGTATACGCGAGGTACTGCAACCTTGGACGCCCAGTAGGTGGCATGATGGAGCTCCAGAGGTAGGCTACTGTCGGTCGTGAGGCCTTGTCTTCAAGGGGCATGGCCATGCCTGCATGGAGATATATATCAGTCGTATTTTTTATGGAACGAGATATGTATGATTACTTAAAAAAACCGTACTTGCAAGGTATCACGAGTGGGCCGACCCATGGGCAAACGCTCTCACATCCAGACCTGCAGGAGGTATGCGCAGCCACCCAAGTTGCCATCCACACTCCGTGATCGGCACGCGTTGCGCAAATGCTAGTAGATACACGCTAGTGTAGCAGAACCCCAACTGTAGGTCCCTGCCGTCGCGAAATCTGCCAAAATCGGCAAGTAAATCCGAGAGACAGCGTTGCTGGTACTGTCTAGGAACAGGAAGGAGCCGAGAAGATGCCTGCACTATGTCGTCATCTGCGTCCGACGGGCACACGTTCAAGTGCACGCGTAGCCAGGATGCAAGCACCGCAGATAGCCGATTGTTCCTCGAGTCCGCAGGGGCTCGTCCAGTCGCACTCCAAGCCACTCTCCCACCCGGTCTCGCTAGCCCATGCTGTTGATGTCCCCAGTCACTGCAAGGCCATCTATGGGGAGGCCCAGAATCATACCAACATCCTGAAGCGTGATGGTCATCTTGCCTAACAGTAGGTGGAAAGTGTGGGTCTCTGGGCGCCACCGGTCCACCAGTGCGGTAAGCACAGCACCGTCCATACGAGGGGGCCCGTTGATGACTATCCGCACCAAAACAAGGAGACCAGCTGAGCGGACGTATAGCACATACCGCTCCCAATCTAAAGGGGTATGGGTCCGAGGGCAAAGTGGCTGGAGTACCTGCAAGAGAGATACATAAATAAATAAGTGAAACAACAAGCACATGGGGGATTAGTTGGAAGCACGATGGAATAAAAGATTAGCAAATCTCACTACACCATCGTGGGCTATGTGGTGAGCAAGGTGGTCGTCATCGTACTCTGAGAGGTGCAACGCATATTGCGTGTGCTGCGGCATCCTACATTATAGGAAAGGATTTTTGTAAGATCACGTGAGGTACAAAACAATATAGAGAATGCAAATGAGTGAACTCTATAATTTAAAAGCAATCATTTTTGCACAACAACAATAGTGGTTACCTCAGGTGGGCTTCACACAAGAGCGGCGCCGCCTTACCCTACGCGACTGGGAATCCCTGCATTACAAGAAAAGATTTTCAGTACATACACATGACATTCAAAACAATATGTGAAATGCAAATGAAAGTACTATATACGTAAAGAACAACCATTTTTGTGGAACAACAACATTGGATACCTCAAGCAGGTGGGACGACATGTGGCGCCATGCCTAACCTACTGCGGCTAGGAATCCCTCTTGGCGTGCTTTGCTTCGGTGTGTATGCGTGCTCGTGGCACTCCGAGCTCCTGTTGGTGCTGCCGGCATCGTTGAAGTCTCCTAGAGAGTACATATCCTTACCACCTTGCTTTGAGAGGTCTATGTCATTACGGAGCCTCTTCCTCTTCCTTCGACCGCGTCGCTTGTTCATCATTACTATGTCAGGAATGTATTCCTCCCCCACGTACAGTGGCTATTGCGAGGGATCAAGGTAAGGCTCGAATCTCTTCTCCCAAGTCCGCATCGTGGCTAGCTTTGAGAATTCTGGTGCAATGAAGGTAAGGTGACTTACACCGCGCACGCGATAGGCGGTGATGACGTGAGAGCATGGGACATGCAGCATCGTCAGGACCATACAAGTACAGTCTCCCGCAGTCAGGTTCACTCTATGGTTCTGGCCACCATAACGCTCGCCCCCTATCGATGTGACCCTGGCTGCCCTAACGGCGTATATATGCAAAGTGGGATCATATTCCTCTGCCTCCTGATCGCATGACTCGGCCTCCGCGATAGCAAGGTGCTTGGCAACAGCCGCTCCCCAACGCTGGCCGGCGTTCTATGCATCCCTTGGTCGGGTCCACCAATCCACAAAGTACGAGTTGGTCTTTCGAAATGAGTACTCCAAGATAGTAGATACTGGCATCGCACGGATTCCCTTAATAACGTTGTTGAACACCTCCGAGATGTTTGTTGTTATTATTCCATACCGACAGCCATCTTCATCATATGCTTGTGCCCACTTCGCCTTCTACTGCAAGACCTCGTCCAACCACAAGGTACCCCGTTCGTTGGTCAGCCCCTCAGCTCTGTCATCTTGACCTCGAATTCCCTCTTCTCCAAGCATCTGCACAACAGCTTGACCTTTTTGGTGAGATCTTCCCTACTGCATTGCTTAAAGAAATTAGCCGCTAAATGACACATGCACCACCTATGCAGTACATCTGGGTGTCCGTCAAGTCTACTCTTCATAGCGTTCAGAATGTCGCGGTGCCTGTCCGAGACGATGCAAACCTGTCGTCCAGGCCCAACGAGGCGTAGATGAACTATATCAAGGAACCATCCCTAGCTTGCATTGTTCCCACCCTCTGACAATGCGAATGCTAATGGAATCAGCTGGTCCTCCGCATCAATACCCACGACGAGCATAAAGGCACCATAGTACTTCCCCGTCAGGAATGTAGCGTCAACAGATAAGACAAGCATGCAATATTTGAAGGCCTCTATGCATTGCCCAAAGGACCAATACAACCTCCCAAGGACATGTTTCATAACCCCTCCAACGAGTTCCATTCGGTTGTCGTGCCAAGGATAAAACACCATGCCTGGATTCTTGGCCTACATAGCGGTTAGGATTCGAGGAAGCAAACTGTAAGTCTCTTTCCAATCACTCCACAATAACTACATCGCTCTCTGTTTTGCCCTCCATGCTTTCCCGTACTTCACACGGTACTTAATGAACCCGTAGACCGTAGATAACCTCGATGAGGGTGGTGATGGTCACATCATATTTTTTCGCCTTCAGCCTATATTAGATTAAACTATTTCTGTAGGACATGAGGTGAGAGCTTAAGCACAATGCGGATTACTTCTTTTCAGTGGCATTGTCTACTGGTCATGAGGCATGCATGCCAAATGTTCCATACTAGAGCCATAATCAAAGAAATCTGATGACAGTGCAATCCACCGATACACCGCAATCAAAACCTCCACAAAATTGAATAGCACACTCCTTTCATAACTACTTTATCAAAAAAAAAAACCCAACAGAAATAGCTTACTTCTCCCCTCTCTTAGCACTAATATTAACAAGCACACTGACAATATCTAAAGGCATAAACCACCACAAAAAAACAATGTGGTGCACATGTCAAAGCTTGCAACTATTTCTATGGTACTACTACAAAAAACAGTACAATGCTATGACAGACCAAACTAGTGTTGACGATAAGCAATAGTAAAACATCATTTTAATTCTGCAATCGTAACGGCAAGAGTTCATAGTTAACTTCCTTTAATGAAAATTGACTTATGTTTACCCAAGCACTAACTACACTTTGAGACAAGTCCAAGTCTTTTTGGAAAGTTGAATAATCCAGATTGTACTAAAGTTTGGAATGTAACACCCATGCCACCATATTTAAACATCCTGTAGTTCGGAGTTCATATACAATATAGTTATAAAACATCCTGAAGCTGGTTAATAATTCCAAGTTAATTTAAGGCCTTAATATAGTAAACACTGTAATGACACAAGATTGCATCGAAGGCATTCACAACACGCAAGGGTTGCAGTGTTTACACATCCATAACAACAATATTCTAATCACATACTCAGATGTAGCATATCAGTATCATCCTACATCACATATTACCAAAAAGATAGTGCATTGCAATTACAGAGAGACATTTGCAATCTCCAAGCGGAATATCCTGTTGAACATTAACAACAACGACAATACCAATCCATACAAAAAGTAATTACGGAGACTAAATAGTAGGTTATTATTACCTTCGGTCGGGCGTGGGGGAGGAGGAGGTGGTGCAGACAGTCTCGGAGGAGGACGAGATGGCGCGGCTAGGTGTCTAGGAGAAGCTGGGTGCAGGGGAGGGAGTCAGCCATGGAGGTGGAGGCCGGGCGTAGGGGAGGAAGCTGACCGTGGAGGTAGAGGCGGAGCCCGCCGAACCTGAGAGGAGGAGGTGCCATGGTGGCCAAGGTCTTGAGACGGAGGAGGGGTAGGCCGGGACAGACACTGGGCGTGGATAGGGAACGACGGTCGACGGCGCGAGGACAGGCGGCGGCTAGGGTTGTGCACGGGAGAGTAGAGGAAGATAATGAAAAAAAAATGAAGAACGGGCTAGGCTGCGCGAGTGTAAGTCGCCACTATCACGCCAACTCTCGTGGCGTGACAATATAACTAGTCACGCCATGAGTTCCGGCGTGACAGATGCCACGCAAGCCCTCCACGTTGGCACGGCACGCGTCCGAGGGCTTGCGTGGCATGTTTTGTCATGCCACTTCCACTAGCATGACGGAACATTTTGGCCACGCCACGGGTGGTGGCGTGACCAAAGGGGGTCAGAATTGGAAATAAAGTTCGTGAGGGATTAACTTTAGAATATTAATAAAAAAAGTATTAAATGATAAAAAATTCCGTTACTTCTAAAAATGGTGTCTGCAATGCGATAATGTGTGAAAGAAACAAGGCGTGTGGTGGATACGAATCTTAAAGCACACATATCTCCTTCTTCTCCCTCTCTTTTTTTTATCAACTGATGCCCGCTTATTTCTTAATTTTTTTTAAATAATATTATTTTAAAAGATAATTACAAAATAAATAGTCGAGTTTTTTTTACAAAAGTAGGACCCTGTCGCCATTTGAATTGGTGACAGGAGTCCTGTCACCAATTGAGCTGACGACAGGAGGGTTGTATCGTTCTTAGCTTTTGATTTTTCACGGACGTCTATTCCAAAAATTTTAAACCTGATTTGTGATAGCAAGAATTGAGCGATACTAAGTGAATGCACAATCCTAGGCAGCAGATCTTATTTCAAACCCGCGATGTTGTTAGTTTGCATGAACAGATGGATGATTAGGCAGGCACATCCTATCCTATTGCAATGATAGGTGGTGCTCATCGTCACTTAGGGGTCGAATACCATTTAGTGCCTACTTCCAGAACACACATTTTGGATCTTTATTTTTATGTTATTCTCTACCTTGCTACGCCAAGAATTGAATACTAAAAGAGAATGATATTTGAAGTCGGCTTTACAACGCAGTTGCGAATTGAAATAGACTTTATAATAAAGTTGCAAATTACACGGCGCGTAGGGTTTTGTTATGTGCATAAGGAACGACATCATATACGATACAACAAACCGCAATACACCTACGATACATATGCACCTTTTTGGAATAGAAATAAAGTCGATTGGAACAAAGATCATTAGTTTTGGTGGCCCATCGCTCCCTTCCCCTTGTCTCCTTGCTACCAGCGGCGACGGCGGCCAGTCTCAAAGTCATCCATGTCCTGCGAGATGGGCCGGACGGTTCAATGATGTTAGGATAACACAACCTCGGTCCAAATTAATAATTATGATACATACTGAACATAACTGACATCTTGGATCTGAAGTATGTCCGGGCGATGAGGAGCGGTAGTATGGCCGACAGTCTCACTTGTAGGAGCCTTTCCCTTGTCCCCTTGTTGCATGCGGTGACGACAGCTAGTCTCTAAGTCATCCATGTCCTGCGAGACAAGCTGGACGAATGAATGATGTTAGGATAGCACAACGTCAGGCCAAATTAATAATTATGACACATACTGAACATAACTTACCTCTTGGATCCGAAGTACACCCGTGCGATGGGGAGCGGTAGTACGGCCGATGGTCTCACTTGCAAGAGCCTCCCCCTTGTCCACCGCCCACTTGGCCTTGTCGTACTCATTTTCTTTCTTGGGCTCATCTGATGCCTTTTCAGTTGGGTTGGGGTCGGGTACGTAAGGTGTACAGCGCTTGAAGATCTCGGCTCACCATGGAAAGTTCAACATGTACTTCTGCTGGATGAACGCTCTATCGTACATCTCTGGGTCGTCGATCTAGTAGAATAAGTTGCATTGCATCTCCCACTACCATTATGCGCGTGTGTAATCGAGGATTTGTGGAATGGAACGTATGATATGAAAAATCTTTGTGTGGGTAAGATACGCTTACGAGGTGGCGGCCGCACGTGTAGTACGGCCGAGCGGACGTCGCCGGGTGTGTGGATTGGATGATCTTTGCCGGTTCTTCGCACACACATTGCGGGCATGGGAACTCTAGTGGTACCGGCACATCCTTAATAGAATTATTCTAGTTGGGTTTAGCCCTCTCGGTAAGCCACTTGCGCTTCTGCAGTATCCTCTTGTAGAAGCTCACCGAATCCTCCATCTCCTTCCTCTCAGTTGTGTGAACCAAGCTTTGGTGTAGTGTTGGGTGTGGTGGTGTAGTGTTATCCTACAGCTCTCTTATCCTCAACTTCTCTTCTCCGTCCTTTTATACAGGGATTTTTTGGCCTGAAAAGGAGGGTGGCAGTGTGTTGTCATCTTAGTATGCAAAAGTGACATCATGTGGTGTAACAGGGTGCAGTCTTTTAGGTCTGAAAAGGTATCGTGGTGGAGTGTGGTCTTGTCAGTCTGAAAAGTAAGCGTCGCATCGTGTTGTCGTATCGATCTAAAAAGGTGGCAGCATGTGGCATGACAGGGTCCGATCTTTTTGGTCTGAAAAGGTGGCGTGGCGGAGTGTGGTCTTGTCAGTCTGAAAAGTAAGCATCGCAGAGTCACAGTGTGTTGTCATATCAGTCTGAAAAGGTGGCATTGTGGAGTAAAGGCTAGAAAAATGGTCGCAGTGTGCACACAAAAAAGAAATATCGAAACACGAGAATAGCATAATAATAATTGTATAGAAATTAATATTTGCATGGTATGACTGATATTTACAAGAAGAAATATCTACTCGCGGCTCCTCTTGGGGCGTACCTCGCTTGTCGCCCAGGCCTCGTCAGGCGAGGCGGTGGTATTTGGTCTTGAAATCGTCAAAGGCTCAGGTGGCCGATTTGTTCCCACTTCCACTTGGGAATTGGTAAAGGCTGCAACAATCCAGCTAGTCTTTGATGTTCTGCTTTGACTCATTGGCATACATCACATTGCGCAATAAATTCAGCAATATCTCGCTTCATACTGACCCACCAATACTTTTCTTCAGATCCTGGTACATCTTGGTACTTCTGAGGTGAATAGAGCAAGGTGATTCATGAGCTTCCTTCAGAATCAACTACTTTGTTTCTTGGTGATCAGGTACACAGATGCAGTTACCGAACCAAACTGTACCTTACTCATCCTTAGAAAATCCTGGGGCTTTGCCTCTTCTCATGTTCTTTTTTATTTCCTTAATATCTTTATCTTCTTTTTGATTTTCCCTGATTTGGCTTTGAACGGTTGGTCGAACTTCTAAGGCGTTTACACGTCCCTGATTGACAAACTCTAAGTTCAGATGTCTCAATTCTTCATATAATCTTGGCTGACTTTTCTTAACCGTCATAGTATTGTAATACCCTTTCTGACTCAGGGCATCTGCCACTACGTTTGCTTTGCCCGAATGATAATGGATTCCAAGATTATAATTCTTTATCAGTTCCAACCATCTTATTTGCTTGAGATTGAGTTCTGACTAAGTGAAGATGTATTTCAAGCTTTTGTGATCCGTGAAAATCTCACAGGAATTAACGATGAGGTAATGCCGTCAAATTTTCAAGGCATGCACAATTGCGGCTGATTCCAAATCATGCGTCGGGTAATTTTCTTCATGAGGCTTCAATTGGCAAGATACATAAGCCACGACTTTACCTTCCTACACCAGCACACATCCAAGGCCCTGACGAGAGGCGTCATAGAAAACCTCAAAGTCCTTATGGATGTCAGGCAAAACCAACACAGGTGCAGAAACTAGTTTTTTCTTCAACTCCTGGAAACTTTGCTCACAAACATCTGTCCATTCAAACTTCTTCTCTTTCTTCAAAAGATATGTCATAGGTCTAGCGGTTTTAGAGAAACCTTCGATGAATCTTTGGTAATAACAAGCTAAACCAAGGAAACTTCTTACTTCGGTGACGAACTTGGGTTGCCTCCAATCCATTACGGCTTTAACTTTGGTGGGATCTACTGCAACTCCTCTTGCTGACACGATATGTCCAAGAAAAGCTACATGGCTTAGCCAAAATTCACTTTTACTGAATTTGGTGTAGAGCTGTTGCACCCTGAGTCTTTCCAAAATTTCCCTAGGATGCTTCTCATGTTCTTCTACATCCTTTGAGTAGATGAGAATATTGTCAATGAATACGACCACAAACTTATCCAAGAATTTCATGAATACTTTATTCATCATATTCATGAAATAAGCTGGTGCATTCGTTAATCCGAATGACATTACCGTGAATTCGTACAATCCATATCTTGTGGTGAACGCAGTCTTTGGTATGTCTTCTGGTCTGATCTTTAGCTGATGATAGCCGGATCTTAAATCAATCTGGGAGAAAACACTTGCTCCTTTCAACTGATAAAAAAGATCGTCGATCCTAGGCAACGGATACTTGTTCTCGATCGTGACCTCATTGAGGGATCTGTAATCCACACACATCCTCATATTGCTATCTTTATTTTTGACAATCAGTACGGGTGCTCCTCGAGGTGATGAACTTGGCTGTATATAACCCTTGTCTTGTAATTCTTCGATTTATTTCTTCAATTCTGCTAACTCATTTACAGGCATTCTATAGGTTCTCTTTGAAATTGGAGCCGTCCCTGGGACTAGGTCAATTAGGAACATAATGTCCGTATCTGGTGGCACTCTGGGTAATTCCTTAGGGAATACATGTGGGTATTCTTTTACCACTAGAATGTCTCCTAACTTTACTTCCTGCAAACTAGTCAGGATAGAACTTTCTCTAACAGAGGTCTCAGGTCAGAATTCTACTTTAATTCCTTGTTCATTGGTGAGGGTGATAGACCCCTTGATTCCTAGCTAGCCAATCTATTCCAAGAATTACATCCAATCCTTGGGAGTGCAAGACTATTAAGTCTACCATGAAAGATACTCCTGATATTTCTAAGGTAAGGTTTGGGCATAGGGAATTAGTCCTCATTTTCAAGCCCGAAGAATGGATTAACATAGGGTTAACTAAGGGAGAGATAGATAACCCATATTTTCCCACAAACTTATTTAAAACAAAAGAATATGAAGCTCCTAAATCGAATAAAACTGATGCTGGTACTGAATTGACAAGGAACGTACCAAGGACCACATCTGGTGCAGTCTAAGCTTCTTCAGCTGTGACGTGATTCACACGTCCCTTCATGAACCGAACTGATGGCTTTACAACTGGAGTGCTACCAAGTACTAGAACTCCCTGATTTGGTCGGTTGGGGTTGCTGGTTGTTGCTTCTTTGGTCACTTATTGGTATAGTGCCCCAACTCAATGCAATGGAAGCAAGTAACTCCTACAGTGGAGGTAGGCGTCTTCTTCAGAAACTGTCATCCAGGAGAAGTGTTGCGGAAACTGAGGTTGATTGGGCGTTGAGCTGGCACAAGTGTTTTGGATGAAGGAGACTGGAATTTCCCGTGCTGAGGTGGCCGAGGCTGAGTGGTGCGGGGCTTGAGAAAACCCCCTAAGTTGAACTTCTAGTTTGCCATCCTTCTTTTGCGGTTTGCCATCCTTAGGTGCTTGCCCTCCTAGCGGATAGCTTTGTTCACTAACTGTTGAAAGTTGGTGTAGTCTTGAGCAATGAGGCGAATTGAGAGATCATCATTGAGTCCTTCCAAGAAACGTTCTTGCTTGGCCTCATCAGTTGCAACATCTTTAGGTGCATAGCGAGCTAACTGGTTCAACTTGTACAAATCCTCATTAATGGAGCGGTTACCTTGGCGCAAGGTGCAGAATTCTTTCTTCTTCAGGATCACCATGCCTGATGGGATGTGTGCACGGCGGACATCCTGCACGAACTCGTCCCAAGAGATTGTCTGAGCATCAGCGTGAGACTGAGTGAAATTGTCCCACCACTCTGATGCTGGTCCATTCAGCTAATGAGAGGCGAACAGAACCCTCTTAGGATCAGTGCACTGGACCATATCCAGTTTCTTGCCAATTGCCCTAAACCAATCATTAGCCTCTATTGGCTCAGTGTTACTAGAAAAGGTCGGAGGACGCATCCTCATGAACTTAGATATGTTGGCCCTTGGGGGGAGGTGGAGCGTGAGGTTGAGGTTGGGCTGCTGTTGCTGCTTGCAAGTTTTGCGTGTTGTTGATCGATTGCGCAAGCAGATTAATCAATTAGGCTTGGTTGGCCATCATTTGGTGCCAATCGGTTCCTTCAGCTGGAGGGGGTGGTGGTAGTGGAATTGGGTTCTCTTGATTACCCACATTCTTTTTGTCTTGACTGCTGGTGCTGCCACTGCGATTGCGAGTAGTCATCATCTGCTAAATCTCCAATGACTTAGAAAAGAGAACACAAACTAAGGGGGATAGAGCGAAACAAACAACCCAAACAAAATGATCAACTCAAAAGCTTTTCCAAATAACTTTAATAGCTTTATACAACGTTCTACTCGATGCTCGCGGTCTTTCATGATTCTTGTACAACGATGCTCTCCTGACAGCTTCAGGTCTTGTGGTCTTGGACACGATGGTTAATAATTGTGAGACCGTCTATAGAAGTTCTTAAGGAAAGAGGATCCATTTATCGTTGTAAAATGGTGAAGAGAGAATTAGGTAAGAAAGAATTGCTATGAAGAAGCTAAGGATGGAAAGATGACCAAGATGAGTAGAGAACAAATTATTTTTCTTGTTATATAAAATAAGTTTTGAAGTGTACTAACTATCGGCCTTTCTAACTAGGTTACGACCTGCAGTCGATATGGTCCTGATACCACTTCTGTCGAACCCGGGAGCGAAGGATTCTGGATTCTCTGTGCTTCATACACTAGTCCAAAAATAGCTAGTGTACAGAGTCAAATAAAAGATGATAACACAAATATAACACGCGATTTATTCATAATAATTTAAGTTCATTACAAAAGGGGCATAAAGCCAATAAGCAAAATACAGTGAAAGCAAAAGCAGTAAGGTAGACCACATGATTCGCTACAGGCAATCATCTGGGGGCATAGCCTAGTTGTCTAAGTTCTCATTCTCCTCGTAGCACTCCTCTCCTACTCAACAATCGTATTAAGCAAGAGTGAACAAAAACAACCATGCTCCACAAGTTACACCCAATAACTGAGTATAATGCATGCAATGATTTAACAAAAGGGAGGCTTATATGGCGCAATTTGCGTAAAGTGACCTTCTCCATTTAAATATTTGTACTTAGTTCTAAAGCAGATTATTCTATAACTAAAATTTATTTTCTAAATCTTAAGTTTTATAGTAAGATAACATTCATCAACGAGTGGTGAAGTGTAACATCCCAACGTTCTGTTACCAAAATAAAAATAAATAAAGTTATTATTTTATTGGATTTCCTAGAATTTGAAAGAGTTTTATTGCTTTATTTGAATTTCTGAAGTTTTAAAAGTCAAAAATAAGATTTATTGAAGTTTTTGAAGTTTTATTTGATTTAAATTGAAAAATAAAAATTTAATTAATTTCTAGAATTTTACGGAATTTTAAAAGCTTTTTCCTAATTATTTTAAAACCAAAATAATTTATGTGCAAAAACTATTAGAAATTATATGTTGGAAATATTTTATTTAAGTCCAAAATAACTCTAGGAATTTCTGTGAATTTTTCTAGAATTTTTGGATTTAATTTGCTATTTTCTAAAGCCTTTTTGAATTAATCAGATTATTTAAATTATCAAATCAATTTAAATTCCTCAAGCAGTCTTGGGCCAAAATCTTCCTCAGCCCAATTCTCTTCCCATGCAAACAGCCCATTTGGTCCACTCCGCGCCAGCCTCTCCCCTTTTCCTCGCGCGCTGTCGGTCGTTGATCCGAATCGGACGACCAGCTGCATCCCTCCTCTCCTCTTTCTCTTACAAGTGGGCCCGGCCGCGTGACCTTCTTCTCCGCTCCTTTCTTCCGCACGCAGCCATCACTGACACCACCATTGCTGCGCCGCTCGGAGCTCCTCAATCCCGCGATTCGCTCCCAGATTCTTCGCGCTTTAGTGCGCATTCAAATCGCTATTCACGGACGCGCCCGTTACACCCGTTACCCCTCCATCTCCGGCTGTAAATGGTCCTAATCCCGCCGACATTGCCGCGCGGCCTTCTTGCACGCCATGGCAAATCCACGCCGCCCTCGCCCTATAAAAGAGCGCCTCGGCTCCGCCTCTTCTCGCCAACCCCGATACCCCTCACCCCCTCACTTCTCCCTCTCCCTAAGCCCCCAATTTTGGAGTTCCTCCCCGCCACCCAAAGCTCGGTTCTTCACCAATTCCGACGACCACAAGGGCTCATCGTCGACCGCGACCACCTCATCGGCACCGCAACCCCACGTTCTCTCCCGTGCGCATGCTAGCCCCGTCGCCGCCGGAACCCTAAACGGCGGCCGCCATTTGAGCTCGCCGCCGGCCAAATCTTCGCATTCCCGAGCAACCGAGGTGAGCATCATGATCTTCTTGCTCTCCTCTCTCCAATGCGCACCTCGCCGGAGCTCACCGCGATTCGTAGCGCCGGCGAGCTCAACGGCAAGCCGCCGCCGGATTTTACTGACGTAGCGCTGCCACGTCACCAAATTCGCCAACGTGGCCGCCCCGTCATCGCCCACGTGTCGCTGACGTGGTACATCTTTTAAACTGTAAAGAATTCAGGCGCTGTCAGCATGACGCAATAAAGCCTTTTTCCTTTAGAAAAATAATTCCAAAATCCCAGAAATCCCAATTTCATCATTTCATGTGATTTCCAAACTTCTAGGGGTTCGTTCTCCTTCATACGAACTCCGATTTCGTCGATTCAAATTTCTAAATTCTTATAACTTCAAGATCTAGCTAACTAAACCAATTTATTTAATTTGGAGTTCATTTGAATCTTTATTTGAATTTTGTTTGAATTTGGCTTATTTTCGCGTATAGATTTCAACGATTTTGGAGAGTTAGATTTCGATGCCGTTTAAGAGCAATCAATTGAGCAAGGCAAGTTATACCTTTGATCATATTTAATCCCATTATTTAAAATTATTTAAATTTTGTTTCAAATTATTGCATGCGTATTTGTATTCAAGTAATTTAAATTCTCATTTTAAACTTTATAGTTATTCCCAATTCCCTTGTATGACCAATAATTGTCAAGAGAGGTGGTATGGAAAATATTTCTGAATGTGATATATATATATTCTGGGGTTAGAATTTGATGTTTGGATAATAAAAGCAGATTGTGGATAGATGTTTAATGATAAAGAAAGAATGTTGATGGATATCGGATTAATGAATGTTGAATTACGAAATAGGTAATTATTGATATTAGACTATTGACGGATGTGAATTATAGAAATACACGATTGTTGGATTTTATATTAAAGAATTTGATTATTGTTGAGATCGAATTATAGAAATATATTATCGGGCATCGGATTATCGGAGATGGAATTATAGGATTACATAATTAATAAACATGGGATTGTAGATATATATTATGGATGGATATTGAATTATAGAATCACATGATTATTAGATATTGCATTATATGAATACATGATGATAGGATTAGCAACTCATGATGTTAAACTTTGGTGGATTAATTGAATCAAGCATTATGTATAGAACTTGTGGAATTAGTAGGAAGAATTGGTTATATTGGATTATCGAATTATATTAATGTTGGATTATAGGAGTAGGTTGTTGTTGAATATTGAACTATAGGACTAAATGATTATTAGACTATAGCCTTACACAACTGTTGGATAATAGGTATACATGACTATTGGATAATAGAGATATATTATTATCGGATGTTGGATTGTAGAAGTAGAATATTTTTGGAGAATGGATGGACAATGTTGGATTATAGAGATAGATGATTTATGGATATTGGGTTACTGGAAGTTGGATTATATGAATACAATATTGGAGGTTGACCTACTGACCTTAAAATTAATTGACAATTCTTGAACATTAATCCATCATACCTTGTCGCCTTAGATAAAACTCTTGTTTATACAATAGTGTTAACAAGATGCTTTTGATTGAAAAACTTTATGCTTAGTCAAAGCTTAGACAAAAAATGTTTGATTTAGGGAATTTCAGCCAAAAATCAAAGGTTGTTTAAATTGTATCCATAGCATTGGTGTGTTATGGAAGTTTATAAATGACTTTGCAAAAATGAAATAAAATGATGGTTTGCACTTGGGCAAAATGGATGTTTGGATGGTGCATGTTTATGCACGGGCTCAATCTGGTTAAGGTTGAGGCCCATGGTTTTTTATTAGAAGTCGCGCAAGTCAGTTAAGGGCCAGCCTGAGAGCCGCTTTTGCTAAACTTCATTGTACTACCACATGTCTCGAATGGGCGGGACCTGGCTAACTAATTTGCAACATTTCACCGTGGTCGTGCCATCCAGTTGTGTGGGTGTCTTTTATGACCTACTTTTATGTATTCCCACCTGGCGCAAGAGGGGGCTTAAATCCGGCGGATGATCAGTCCAAAGAAAGCGAAACCTTAGCGAGGCGGGACTATGGTGGGACGAAGCATTGTAAAGGCCTTGACATGTGCTCTAGACTGCTTACCTAAGGTAGTGAGCGGTGGTATCGACGGATGCCAAACAAACTAGAGAATTCATGTCATGTGGATAAAGCTGTACAACCTCTGCAGAGTGTTAAGAACTATTCGAATAGCCGTGTCCACGGTCATGGACATGTTTAGCATTTGCCACTCAAAGTTAGACTTTAGTTTTGATTTCAAAATGATTTGACACAAATGATTTTGGATAGTTTATCCAATTGGAAAATTGGGCGATTAGCCATGTGATAGGAGGGTATCCATCACCATAATTCATATGGAGGTTATCCTACTATAAAACTTGAGAATTTATAAAATGAATTTGAGTACATAATTGCTTTGGAACTTAGTATAAATATTTGAAAGAAACATGGCTTTATGCAAAATCAACCCTATAAGCCCTCCTTTGTAATCCTTGCATGCATTAAATTCTGTTATTTGGGTGTAACTTGCGAGCACGGTAGTTGTGCTTATCCTTGCTTTATGCAAATAAATTTCAGAGGAGAAGGACTTTGCTACCGCGTGGATCTCGACGACTAGGCCGCTTACCCAGTCGATTGCTTGTGGCAGATCAACTGGACTCCACTACTTCTTCGTCTTCCGCTGTGTTTGTTTATTGTTGGCTTGTAAGCCTTTCTTGTAATAAACTCTGTTGATTATTAATATAATTGTGCGATTTATGGATGTTACCATATCTGTTTAACTGTGTGAACTAGCTACTGATCATGGGACTAGTTCAGAAATGCACAAAGGATTTGGGGTGTTAATCCCGGGTCCGACATGAAGAATACCTTCCTATCACATAGCAAACAACCTAATTTCCCAATTGGATAAACTATCCAAAAACAATTGATAAAGTCTTTTGAAATCAAAACGAAACTCTAACTTTGAGTGGCTTTGCTTAGCATGTCCTTGACCGTGGACATGGTTATTCGAATAGTTCTTAACACTCTACAGAGATTGTATAACTTTACCCACAAGAGATAATTTACTTATAATGTCCGTTTGACACACTGCTGAAGGTATGCGACTAAGTCATTATCACAAGGCTTTTATAATGCGTCATCCCACCGTAGTTTTGCCTCGCTAAGGTTTCGCTTCCTTTGGATAGAAACCTACCGGATTTAAGCCCCCTCTTGCGCCACATGGAAATACATAAAAGTAGGTCATACATACACCCACGCAACCGGATGACACAACCATGGTGAAATGTTGCAAATTAGTTAGCTAAGTCCCGCCCACACAGGACATGTGGTAGTACAATGGGTCTTAGCAAAATGCGGCTTGAAGACCGGTTCTTAACTGACTTAGACGACTTTCCAAAATAACCCATGGGCCTCAATCATAGACTCGATCCCGTGCATCAACATGCACCAACCAAACATCCATTTCGACCAAGTCCAAACCAACCTTTATTTTATTTTTCCAAGTTAAATCATTTTCCAAAATTTCCATGGTAAAAGCAATACATAGCATCAAGTTAAATAATAGTTGAAAATTTGGCTAAGTTCCCCAAATTAAATATTTTTGGGCTAA
Source organism: Phyllostachys edulis (assembly GCA_036346405.1). Classification (NCBI taxonomy): domain Eukaryota; kingdom Viridiplantae; phylum Streptophyta; class Magnoliopsida; order Poales; family Poaceae; genus Phyllostachys; species Phyllostachys edulis. Next base: position 72,316,536 of record CM070550.1, read on the forward strand.
GCACTGACTAAGCATGAAGTTTTGCAACAAGTTCTAGTTCATAACATTGTACTAACTAGCTTTTCACTATGGTATCAAAGAGTGGTTAATTCAATAGCAGATTTGGATGTACTATGGAGTTAAACAGGGATTTAAATTACTTGAATTTAAATACACATGCAATAATAAATTGAAACAGAATTGAAATAATTTAAAATACTGGTATTCAAATATGATCAAAGATGTAACTTGCTTTGCTCAAAAGCTTAAGGATTTACTTCTTCGAAATATTGGGGTTCCCCGGAGTCGTCCAAATCTACACGCGAAAACGAGCCGAATTCAAATAATACCCAAATAAATTCAAATGAACTCCAAATTAAATAGTTTTGGTATAGAAAGCTAGATCTTCATTTTAGATGAATTTAGAAATTTGAATAGCTCAAATCGGAGTTTGGACAGAGGAGAACGGGCTCTCAGAAGTTTGAAAATACATGAAAGGATGAAATAGGGGATTTTTAGAATTTTCGGATTTATTTTTCAACAGGAAAAAGAGCTGAGCCACTAACAAGTGGGCCTCACGGCTATGGACTAGGTCCACCACGGCACACGGGTCCAGCATAGACCCGGCTTGTGCAATAGTGCAAGGGTCCACATGGCTGTTGACACGGGTTGCCACGCAGGCTGCTGCGTAGGCAAAGGAGGTGAGGTGGCGCCAGGTGGCGCGGACGTGGCGCTGACGCCAAGACCACGTCAGCCAGTGGCCAATGGCGGCTCGGGCGAGGGCTTGCCGGCGCTTCGCGCTATGGTGAAGCGAATGGACGGGAGCAAAATTGAGATAACACGATGCTGAACCTAGTGCGCCTGGTTGCAATGGTGGGACACGTTGAGATGGTCGACAGCGAGAGGAAGAAGCGGTGGTGAGATACGACTTGCGGCGGCGTTAGGGCTCCGGCGAAACTTCGGCGGTGAGGAGGTGCGCAACATGAAGATCACGACGTGGCGGTACCGGAGGTAGAGACGTCGGCAGCGGAGGACCCTCAACGGTAGCGTAATCGATGGGGCGTGAGCTTCGACCACCGAGCTTCAACGGCGAAATGCGTCGAGCACAGAGGGAGCGGGAAGGTGAGAGGGGGGGGGAGGGGGAGAGGGAGAGGCTCCTGGTGCTTCACTTTAAAGAGCCCGAGGAGAAGTGGGGAGGAAGTTTAACAGCATGGGCGCCTGAGCGTGCTCTGGCGGTCTTGCGAGGAATGGCGCGGCCGTGGATTCAAGCACAAGAGAGAGCGAGGCGGGGATGGGCATGATCGATGTGCATTCAATGCACGTTGATGGGGTGGCTTGGCGAGCAGCGAGGCAATGGGACAGGAGAGGCGCGCTATGAGGACCCCTAAAATTGAATACGTTCCAAATTAAAAGATTATACCAAAGGTATAATTTTTAACAAGGAACGAATTCAATTTCAAGTTCCCGGATGTGTGTCATACATTAATTCCCAAGATCAAAGATTAATGTACACACATCCTAAACAACATTGTACAAAGTCACACAAAGACCATATATTTATAACAAAACTTTACAAGACCTGAGTTTCATTACATTAAGTACATAAGGGACCAACGGTCAGCTAAAACAAAAAAACTGCAGCGGAAACAACCATAAACACCAAAATACCACCAAGTGTGCCCTAACACCTTCAGGCAACTGAGTGGAGACCGAAACAGCATCATTCATTAGCGTCGCCATAATCAGCGCTAACGGATGTGCCGTACACAAAATCGTCCTCACCTGCAACAAGTGGTTAAAGCAACTGAGTACAGAAGGTACTCATAAGAATTACACAAAACTACGAAAAGAAAGTGTTTAGTAGAGCCTAACCAAAGGACTAGAATTTTTATACATGCTTAAGGCTATTCAAGGAAAGGTTATAATGGCATTAGTTTTGCATTAAGCATAAGTTTTATCTCTACACTTGCTAATTTTTGTAAAGGCCATTTTGCAAACAATTTTTGACTAAAAACAACAAGTAGTAAATAATTAATCATAACTCAAAGCAAATCAAAGTGGCTGTCCACTTTGACTTGTTAACATGCATGAACCCACTATCATGCCGATCCAAGTATTCCCACATCAATTTTTATTTCTGAGTCTAACGATGATGTCTATCAAAACCAAGTATTGTCCATAACCGGGGACACAGCTATTCGAATATTTTTAAACCCTGTAGAGGTGTACATCTTTACCCACATGACTCGATCAACCCGTAAGCCCCCGAGAAAATAGCACACTACCTTAGGTATGCCGACCGGGTAGATCGAAATTTGGTACTTTTTGGCAAGAACAAATTATTGAGTTGAAACACCCTTACGCGATGTATCTCGCTTAGTACAGGCTATGGATAGAGCCTGCTAACCGGGGCACGCAAGTTGTGTTGGGAATACCGATCCAATAGACTAAACTCTAAAATTGTGCTCACTCGCACAAATTAAATTGCAATTGGATCCCTATGAACATATGATCAAACACATATGTCCTCACACCACTTGTGTTCCAAATCAATAAAATCCTCCCCCTACTTGAATAAACCAGTCCCAACCCAGCATGTGGAAGTACGAGTAGTTCTTGGCATGACAGCCCAAAGTTCAGTCCTTATTGATCCAAACAAGACTACCACATTCCCAATTCTTGTGCACAAAGGCACCGTCACTATCAAACACTTATCCAAATCTAAACCAAGTTTTTATCAAACAAATTTTAACTTAACTTTCAGTTTTAACAATCTAAACAAAGAAGCCAAATCTAGAATTCATTTAGTGTTTCCCATGACCGACAAGATCGTCCTGTCAATCCAACTACCGATCTACAGACTTGCATGGCTAAGCAAATATTTAAAGACCATTTTTCTAACACAAGATTTCTACCTTAACCATAAGTGTATGAATTTGATTAAGGATAAGCCACAAAGATTGGGATATAACTAACTAACTCACAAAGTATTGATCCATACAAAAATAGCATGCACACAATCATTATTGCATTTCAAAAACACTAATTACCAAAACTAGGATCAAAATGATGCAAGAGGATGCTTGCCTTAATTATAAACCACTTGTTCAATCTCAGGTTGATCAGAAGTATATTCACTCACGTTGGGAAAACCAGAATTTAAAATAACAAGAACAAAAAAATACCGAGAAAAGAAATGACCAAGTGCAAAAACATATAAAAATATGTGATAAAATTTACAGTAGGATGCTTCTTACTTAATTAATTTTTGGTGAAAATTTCAGTTTATTTGGAGCTCAATTGAATTTGTTATGAATTTTAGAAGGTTAAAGTCTTTAATGTGTAATTAATTTAATTAGCGAACATTTCTGTAACAGAAGCATGTGAAAAAGTTATTCCAAATTAAAGCTCAGTAAAAACTAAAACTAACAAAATTGATCTCACTCAAATTGAAGTTAAAATGAATTACTTATGAATTTTAGAAGTTAAAACCATTTTTAGTGCAAAATTAAATCAATTCGGGATTTGAAAATGTATTCGAATCTTTTTCTACCGAGCCGCACCTAGCCCTACACACAGATGAGCGGGGCCCAGGTCCACGGTTGACCCAGTCAGCCTTGACCCATCCCAGCCGCAGCGACGCGTTGAAGGCATAAAATCAAAATTACGTTTTCGAGTAACGAAGGCGAACTGTTGATTTTCAAAGTGACGAATTACATTTTCACTTAACCCAAAGCGTACTAACAAAACTTGCGCATCCACTTAATTGATTAATTGGGCCCACGCGTCAGTGTCACAGCGCTGAACTCAGCGGCTAAAGCACATGGTTTTGTTCTCGGTCCCACCCGTCAGCGAAACATGTTAAGTCAACAATTAAACACTAATCATTAACTTAATCTTAACGACCGCGATTAGCAGTTAATGGCCCTACTACAGTGTTGTCGGGGCATCCGACAACAGAGCAGCGGCGACCGCGAGCTTTGCTGGCGGCTAGCCAGCGCGATGGCCTACGGCCATGTGAGCTATAAGCTGAAATGGGTTCAGAATAGCCTCACGGTCCTAGAGGTGGTCGAAACTTGGCCGGCGGTGACCCATAGCGGCGGCGCAACAAGGAACCGTGGCTGCGCAAAAACGGGCAAAAACGATTACGCCAATTTGAACGCGCATTAAGCAAAAGAACTCTTGCTTATGCTACTAGGGGTTATGAGAGACCTACAGAGCTGAAAAGAGGGTCGGAGGAACGATGGTGCTCGCCGGCGACGAGAGACCAAAAACGGCAAAAAGACGTCCACAGTGACCCGATGACCTAAACAAAGAATCAATGTGTGAGTGGTCGGGCTAGGTCATTTAGGTCCCTATGAAGCTTACTAACGAGGATATAATAATCCTCATTTTATCTTTTATCTATAATTCTTATTATAGGTAAATATGACGTCATGTGGACCCTGAGTATACCCCTTAATGTTATGAGGGAAGAGCCTAATGGGTGGTCGTAAGTTCTTCTACGACCACCCCCATAGTCGTAAGTTATGCTACGACTACCCCTATAGTCGTAAGATATGCTACGACTATCCCATAGTCGTAAGTCTTGCTACGACTATCTCATAGTCGTAGGCTCCTCTCGACTAGGTCATTCTAACCACCTTATGATCAAATAAACCTCTGAGACAAGTGGGTCTTATTGATTAAGGGATTCAAGCGATCATCATCTGTTGTTATTCTGCAGTAATGACCGTAATACTCCATTATCTACGGTATATAGTTTGTTGAGCGGCGTGGAGGAGTTAATACACGGTGATTATTACCAACGTCGCCCGTTACGGGAGGTGATGAGGCGCCGCTTTATCTGAATGCTTGCCGCTCCTTCACGTACTATAAAAGGCGGCAATCGAGAGAAAGGAAGGGAAGATCAATCGGGCCATCGGAATACAAGCACTATCTGTAATAGTCTTAGTTTCTCCCCGATTGTTCGAGAATACACTCAATACCATACACACACGGGGAGTAGGGTTGTTATTCTCTCCGGAGAAGGCTGAACACGTATAAAAATCCCGTGTCAATCTCTCTCGTGATTCCATTCTAGGAGACCCCCAAATCAAACAATCTTTCGTAAGTTCGGTTCTAAAACACCGCGGTTAGGCGCCGACCGTGGGGATCTTCGGTAATTTCTTGTCAACATACTCTCTGTTTTCCAAATCTCATGCACTCATGGCGGAGAATGGAGCGAGGAGAATTGGTTCGACTTGGCGGTCTGTGAGACGTCGACATGGATGCGGATTCAATTACGAACCAAGTGATGACTCATCCTATGGCATTCTTTGCCTCGGGATCTTCCCGCAGATCCGAGGAGACAATGTCGCCGGCGGAGTTGAGGAGGATCCTTATCCCCTAACAAGATCGTCCAAGAGAGAATCTACCCTCTCAAAGGACAAGGGTCAATCGACCAGACCGCACCAGTGGACTCACGACCGACGAGAGTTTTTCCTCAAAGTGTCCAAGTCCCCTAAGGCGGTCCGACTTGGTGAGGAAAGCTCTGGAAGCCACAATGCAGGACTTCACGGCATCGGTGATCCTCTCTCTCGGATGGCCTTGAGAGAGCGGGATCAAGCATGCTTTTCCTACAAATTCGACCATCTCTCCATGAATCACACTGCCGAGCGAGGCAGTTATAACCAGACTTCCCTACGGAGGATTACTCCAAAATCGCCAGATGGTGTCTCTCGGCGACTCCTCAAGCGGAGAGGCCTCGGCGCAAGTGAGAATCATCAGCGGAGGTCTTTGTCCTTCCCTCGGATCAAGATCACTCTTCTAGAGACCGAGATGGAGACTCTTCGAGAAAATCACACTGCTGCGCCCCTCGTGGCGTTGGCAAGGGCGCCACCAGCGGCGGACACGACCAACACCTTCATGAACGCAAGGGAAATCCTCGACATTCTCGCACTTCATTGAGGCGGTCTCAAGAGTCCGACATAGAAGCTCTTGAGGCTATTCGACGGAAGAAAATTGAAGCCCGAAGAATGCATGCAGGCGCATCAATATCGATCGAAGGAAGCTCAAGAACTTGATATATCAATGACTTGCTCGAGAATCCAACTCAAGAGCTAGCTCGAGCACCGAGACTCGACCTCTTCGTTGAAGAGATCGCACAAAGACTTGAACACGATGGCAAAATTTGGAAGCGCCTCGCCGACATCATTGAAGTCATAGCAATATGACTTCTTCCGGCTACGATCGATCGAACATATCACCACGAAGGAATCGGCCTTGCGATGAAATCGCGCCGATCACCTATTGAATGTCTTTCGAGCGGTGATGATCGACAAACCCCTCGGAGGTGATCACTCACCATTCCGACATGGGAATCTGCGGACGAGATAAACTACGAGTGTATTCCCTCGTAAGGCGAGATCTATCATAGGTCGGTCAACCTATTCTTGGGTATCGTCGAGTCGACCACGATGATATCAACCCTTCTTTCTGCGCAAAGGAGGCGTCAAGAAGTCATTCTTGGATGTCGGGCATTCTCGCTTTAATCTCCGAAACGTTCATTTGGCCACCTCGTTTTCGACCGGTGAACATGGAGAAATTTGATGGTTCCCAAAATCCCATCGAATTCCTTCAAATCTACTAGCAATTTGTCCGAGAAGCGGCGGGAGGAGGAGAGCATGTAATGGCAAATTATCTTCCAAGCGTGCTCGAAGGATCCGCTCGATCGTGGTTCTTGAATCAACCACTCGAGTCGATTTACTCTTAGCAACACCTCTGCGACCTTCTATTGGTAAATTTCCAAGGCACTTACAATGCATACGGAAAGGAGGATGACTTGCCGGATGAGGCAGAATGACAACGAGACCTTGCGCCAATTCATCAAGCGCTTTAGTCGGGTTAAGTAACTCAATTCGGAAGTTTACGATTCATCTATCATCGAGAGCATTCAAGTAGGGAGTCTGTAGTAGGAGAATAACAGAGGACATTGCTTTAAACCCACCTACTACATTGCCAAACTCTTCGAGATGGCTGATCGATATGCCACTGCTTCTGAGGCGGTCGAGTGGAACAATACAATAGATCGAGAAGACAATACCTCTCGAGAGCCAGGTGACATTGGTAAGAAGAATGATAAAAAAGCAAAAAAGTCCAAGAACAAAGGCGAAGGGTCAAAAACTCCAAACCAGCGGTTCCAAGGAGGTATTGGTGTGAATGATAAAGAACCACGCACATCAAGCCGCACTCAAGCGAGAGGCAAAGGTAAGCATACGATCGGAAAAATGATAAGCCTAGGTGGTGTCCTTTCCATAAAAAGGAAGGGCATGATCTTACATAGCTAGGGTGTTCCAACGAAAGCTTGAAGACTACTACAGCGGAAAAGGACCACTTCCACTCTCGAGCAGGTAGGTCAAACAAGTGGTCATAAATCTTGGATGCGAAGAGGAGATGCTGTTCGGGATCCGCAACACACCATCGAACACATCTACGGGGATCATCGGCATATGAATCAAGCGGCGACTTAAGGCTGCTGAGCGTGAGGTAAACTCCATAGATCCTCCTCTCGTCAATAAATTACGAAGTGGTGGAAGTCACTATCTCTTTCGAGAAGAGTGATTGCCGATTCCTTCAACTCGACGGTCGATACCCAATCGTGGTCGAACCCACCATCAACAATTGTCGGGTCAATCGAGTTTTGGTTGATGGTGGAAGCTCGTTAAATATTTTATTCTGAGTGCTCTGGATGACATGCAAGTACCGGGACCAAAGTAAGACCGATGCGATACTCTTTCCATGGGATCGTCATCGATCTTGACCAAACCGATTAGTCAAGTTTCTCTTCCTTTAACATTTGGTTCACCAAGTAATTTTAGGACAGAGAAAATCTCCTTTGATGTGGTCGATTTCGATACGGCATATAACGCCATACTCGGACGACCAACTTTGGCAAAATTCTAATGGCTACTCATTATGGATATCAATGTATTAAGATGCGAGTCCCAAAGGAGTAATCACAATCCATTGTGACAAGAAGATGGCGCATACTGCGATCAGTCGATCCCTCGAAATGGTAGGACAAATACCAACTCGAGAAGAAAGTCGACCTTCAACTAGCAAGTGAAGCCTAAAAAGCGCACCAAAGCCGAACGACAAAGTCAAAGAGGTTCCTCTGGGCGCAGGGAGCCCTCGAAGATCTGTTACGCATCGGGGATACTTCCGACCCCAAATAGGAAGGCGCCCTCATCACCTTCCTCCGAGCTAGCGCAGATGTATTAGCGTGGCAAGCATCCGAACATGCCCGGAGTCCCGGGGAGGTGATCGAGCCGCGAGCTAGCTTTACGGCGACAAAGTACCGTAAAACAAAAATTGCGGAGATTTGCCTGATCGGCGAGATGCTATTAAATCGAATTGGATAAGCTACTTAAGCGGGCTTTATAAGAGGTCAACCACCGAAATGGTTGGCTAACCTGTAATGGTTAGAAAGTCAAGCGGCAAATGGCGTATGTCGCGTAGACTTTCCTGATCTTAATAAAGCTTGTCCAAAACACGATTTTCCTTTACCTCGTATCGATCAGTTGGTTGATTCTACTACGGTTGTGAAATGTAAAGTTTTTAGATGCATATTCGGATACCACGGATCAATATGTGTCTAGGCGATGAAGAAAAGACCGCATTCATTACACCATTTGGTATATTTTGCTATGTCAAAATGCCATTTGGTCTAAAAATGCGGCGCTTCTTTTCAACGCTTGATGCAATCGACTTTTTCATCTCAACTAGGCGAAACTAGAGGCTTATGTTGATGATCTAGTCGTTAAAAGCATGAAGAGATTTAATCATATCACTGACCTACAAGAAACATTCGACAACCTCAGAAAGCATCGCTTAAAACTCAATCCTGAGAAGTGTGTATTTGGAATCTCTTCAGGGAAATTGCTTGGATTCCTAGTATCAATACGAGGAATCGAAGCAAATCAAAAAAGATAAAAGCCATTTTAGAAATCGCCCTCCATCTACGGAAAGAAGTCGAAACTCACTTTGGGTGCATGGCGGCTTTAAGTCGTTTCATCACCTGTTGGGAGAAAAGGGACTACCTTTCTTTAAACTTCTAAGGAAACACGAAGGTTTTGAGTGGTCAAAAGGCAAAGCGCTGCCTTTGAGGATGTCAAGAGGTACCTTCTGAGTGCTCCTATTATGGTCTCTCAGAGGCGGAAAAAACGCTCTTGGTTTACCTAGGCGCCACGCCACAGGCGATAAGCGCATGAGTGGTCGTAGAAACGTGAAAATGTACAGCGACCGGTCTACTACGTAAGTGAAGTTTTACACGGACCTAAGGCGTTACCCTTAGGTCCAAAAGCTTCTATATGCCCTCCTCATGTCTTGAGAAGCTGCGGCATTATTTTCGAGCACACAAACTAGGCAGGTCTTGTCGAGTTTCCCTTGGGAGGCGATCCTCGAGAATAGGGAAGCAATGGGCGCATGGCAAAATGGTCGATTGAACTTGGGAGTTCGACATCCATTCGTGTCGACGGCCATTAAATCCCAGATCTTGGCGGACTTTGTCGCCGAATGGACAAATCTGAACACATTTCAGGATCCCTATCTGATTCCCACGACCGATGGGCGATGTACTGACGGGTCGCTTACTTTAAGTGGCTCGAAGTGGGAGTGGTCTGGTATCTCCTACTAGGAGAGACCTTAAAGTATGCCATACAATTAAACTTTCGGGCCACTAATAATGTGGCGAGAATCTGAAGGTTTGCTAGGCTGGTATCTGACGTGGCGCTCTCGATTCGCCGACTACTCGTGAGAGGAGACTCTCAACTAGTTGTGAATCAAGTTGGCAAAAAGTACCGGTGCTCTAACCCGACAATGTCTCGTACTTATCGAATCGTAAGCTAGAAAAGCATTTTTTAGGTTTGAGGCACAATTCATCCCTCGAAAGGATAATTTCCTCGCAGACTAGCTTGCTCGAATAGCTTCTTCCCGATCTGAAGTACCAAAAGGAGTCTTCTTGGAACAACTCCAGAAGCCTTCTCTGGTCGACGAGCCAGAGACACCTCCTATTGAGACAACCTCTCTAGAGTGCGAGGATACATGGATGGTGCCCATCTATGATTATCTTGAAGGGTTACATGCAGAAAGGCGATCTCGAGGCAGATCGCTTATCCCGAAAAGCCAAAATGTATACTTTGGTCGAAGGAGTTCTCTATAAAAGGGGTACTCAAGGGGTGCTCATGCGATGCATTCCGCAGAGTGAAGGATTAACACTCCTTCACGACATACATGGTGGCATCTGTGGAAATCATGCTTCCTCTGAGCGTTGGTCGGCAAGGCTTTTCGACAAGGTTTTCTTGGCCAACACCCTATCGATGCTAAAGAGTTGGTTAAAAGTGTGTCCAATGCGGTTTCATAGCGAGCAAATACACCAACCACTCGGGCATTACAAACAACACCTCTATCTTGGCCTTTTGCAACACAGGGGTCTTGATATCCTGGGACCATTCCCCAAAGCTCCGGGAGGTTTGAGTTCCTTTGTGGCTATTGATCGTTCACAAAATGGATTGAAGCGAACTTGTGGATCGATAACAACGAAGCGGCAAAGCGGTTTATGATGAGATCGTAATTACTCGATTTGGAGTACCGAGTCGAATAATTACAGATAATAGTAAGCAATTTTGAGCGCAAAATTTCGTGAATTTTATGACGAGTTCAGGTACCAAGTTGTGTTATGTACATGGCCCATCCCAGAGTAATGGGGCGGTCGAGCGTGCAAGCGACCAAATAATGAGAGGAATTAAAACTCGAGTTTTTCACAGCTCGTCAAGCGCTCGGGGCTTGGGTACAAGAGTTACCCTCGTATTATGGGCGATTCGTACAACTATCGATCAGACTCTGGAGAAACACCCTTCTTTCTAGTCTTGGTCTTTGAAGCCATGCTTCCTCCGGAACTAAAGATACGGTCAACACAGTGAAACATTCAAAGACTCCAACGAGGAACAAATTGAGCGAGATGATATTAATCTACTTGAAGAAAGGAGAAACCAGCCCTAATTAGTTCGGCGGTCTACCAACAAGCCTGCGAAGATACTACGATCGTAAGGTCCAACCTCGCATGACCTTCTTTGTAGGTGACTTAGTATTGAGGCTTTGCCAATCCAAGTCTAATCGGAACAAACTTTCTCCCAAGTGGGAAGGTCCTTACACAGTGGTCGAAGTTACTCGTCCAGGTTGATACGATTGGCAATGGAAGACGGCTAGGTTCTCTCGAATTCTTGGAACATCGACCAGTTACACAAGTTCTATGTGTAACCAATCATTCGGACAATAAAGACTCGGGTTTTCTCTATCTCTATTGTCTTACTTTTGAATAGTGCTTTCATAATATTTCGACTATGTTTCAAACACCCGATTTTCTTTACCTTTGGTGAAAGGCGATAACATCACCTAGTCGAAGCCTCTCCTCTCTGCATGTGGTCACCCCACTAGAAGGAGCTTCCTAGTGTCAACTCGTTACTCGCTTTTGTTGCCAACACAAAGAACTCGGGTTTTATTTAGTGAAATTTTTTTTGAAGGCAAACTCCTTTCACCTTAGATTATTTCTTCACTTCATTTTTGAAAAATATTCTAAGCGAGTGCACTTTTAAGATTTATTAATTTGCCTTTGGTGTATTCAATTCGTCTTAACTAAGTCGGAGGAAGAAACACATCTAGTCGAAGTCTCTCCTCTCTACACGTGGTCACGCCCACTAGAAGGAACTTCCTAACATCGTTCGGTTTCCAACTCTTGATAACGAGGCGGACTTATTGAATCCTCCAAAGAAGAAGCGACGAATTTTTGAAGTTCTCTGGATGTTTGTTTAACTCAAGTTCTTTGTTCTCGATTTAATTAATCTAGTCGGAGATGTTAACAATACCTAGTCGAAGCCTCTCCTCTCTTGCGTGGTCACGCCCACTAGAAGGAACTTCCTAGTGTCAATTCGTTACCACTCTTTAGACCGATTGCATGACAATTGGGGCCAAAAACTACAAGTTAAACAAACCTCTCTATTTTCAGAAACCCTTTCTAAAAGACTATTTACTTAGTTTGTCTAAACAAACTCAGCAAATAGTCGGGGGCTAGGATAATTTGATTTCAATTCTTAGTCTTTAAAGTCGTTAATTATCTTTTGAGTTACTAACTACTCGACAAGATGATTTGCAGGAGACAAGACTATTTACTTAGTTTCAACAAACTAAGCAAATAGTCGGGGGCTAGGATAAAGTCATTAATTTGACTTCATTTTTTAGTCTTTAAAATTTGTTAATTATCTTTTGAGTTACTAACTACTCGATAAGATAATTTGCAGGAAACAAGATGGATCGCATATTACATCAACAAAAGCTTGTTTTTCACAGGTTTATTACAAGCTACTCGAAGAAGGAGATTCCAATGCATCTCCTCTGAAACTTTCCTACCAACGATTGCATCTCCTCCATCGACGCGTCTTCCTTCCTTCAGAGCGATCGAAATCGGCCGAGTGGTTGCACATTAAGGTTGGGGTCATGAGCTTTAAGTTTTGCTAATGCATAACTTCTGCGATTTCGACCGCTTCCTTTATTGATTGACTTGGTTGGCCTTGAGTAATCACGAGATCTTGCAAAGTCGACTTGATCCCCAATAGTACTTATGTGGCGGTTATTGTATCATCTTGAGAGTCTTTCCCTCACTATGTAGCTCACCAAGCACATTGTTCAGGCGTGATGTTGCCTTGAAGTTTAATCTTCATTGCTTCCATCTCTGTTGGGTACAGTCGAAGCCTCATGAGCTTTTGTTTTCGACCACTTGTTACGAAAAGAATAAGATTGGTCAAACAAAGATAAACTCCTAGAGGAAGTAAAAACAAAAATGATCACGGGTAAAAGAATTTCTTACCCACTAGTCGAGAATCAACTTCTTGACCTCTTCATTATGGGAAGCAACGGTCTCGGCATGCTTTTTCTCCCATGATCTAATGTCCTCTGCATTCTTCTTTGCAATAAGGGCGGTGCGGTTATAAATCATGGTTTTTCCGTGATTTCAGGTCTCGAGTCTTCCCAATTCAAGATCCATTCCTAGAAAAGAAGTGAGAGTAAGAAAAGGAGATAACTTCGTAAAGACCGCGGTAAAGAATTACTTACGATATTCGAGTTCTCGGCGTCTCAAGATCTTGATCTTTATTTTTGGACATCTGAGTAAGCTCGTGAATGACTCAAGTTTTCTCTTTGACTTCATTCGGAGCTTTCTCATCTCATCTTTTTTACGAAAAGAAGCGAGAGTTAGATAAAGATCAAAGTCGTAAATGCGAGTCTTAAGTTCGGCACTTCTTGTTTATTCCTTCACCGCAATTTCGCGTTTGTAGAGTTGGCTTCTTTAAGTTTCCCCAAAAGGAATTCTACTTTTTCCCATAGCTTTTTTGACTCCTCTTTTTCATAATCGGCGAGTCGGCTAAGGTCTTTAAGTCCTTTGTTCAACTTTGCAAAGGATAAAAGTGAACATAAGCATTGGTCAATCGGTTGTAAGTTCTTCTACAACCATCGACCTAGTCGTAAGTTTTTCTCGACAAAATCTCATGGTTAAGTAAGTTCTTCTACGACCATCACCTATTCGTAAGTTCTTCTCGACAAAGCCATTTGGTCGTAAGTCTTTAACGACCGATTACCTAGTCGTGAGTTTTTCCATGACAAACCCGTAAGCACTATATAAGTAGTCAAAAATGATTATGAAAAAAGTGACTTACCACCTCTCTGCTGTTTGCGAGTTCCTCTTTCTTGTCCTGACTCTAGAAGTTGTCGATGATATTCACCGACAACGGCGATTTGCTCTATGGCTTTACGCAAAAGACAAGGCGGTGAGAAATAAGAGAAGATTATACTGTATGTATAAGTATCATCAAATACTTACATTCATGGTTGATCGAGCAAATATTGAGTAAACCGGCTCTGGGTGCTTCAGCTCGTCCACTCTCTCAACTTGGTCCCACCAAACCTTCTCAAGGCGCTCATTATCAAAAGTGTTCCCTCTATTGGGAATGTCTTTGGGATGGGGGACTCGGTGGCGAGATCTAAAGGCAGAAGACCCCACTATGGAAGCAGGGCCAAAGAAATCAGAACAGAAATTGAAGTATTCTTCATCTTCCGATTCTGAAATTGTAGTTTCTCTTTGGGTACCAGGAAGGAGGTGCTGCGATTTCCTTCCCTTGCGGTGGTCGGGCACATCACCACCTTGGGCGAGAGGCCTGCGACTTCCTCTGCTGGTCCTCGACCACGTTAGTGGTCATGGCGACTATCTCGGTTATCGTAACACGCCTCAATAGGTGTAGCCGCTACCTCGATAGTAGTAGCCGCAACCTCGGTGGTCATGGCGGTTACCTCGGTGGTTGTAGATGCCACCTCGAACTATGGCGTTGCCTCGGTGGCCATAGCTCTGACTTCGGCGATCGTGACAACGCTTGAGAACCACGACTTCTTCTACCACAGGCCGAGGATGATCCATCGACCACTTCCTTGTTGTCTCTCCGGTAATGGAGAGGTTGCAATAAACTTCTCAACGGAAGCATTCTCGAAATTTGAAGGAGTCGGGCTAAAAACAACAAAAGGATAGCAAGTCAAATTGTGGAAAGCAAAAGGTAAATCTTGTTCTTACACTTTAGCTTGTTTCACATACCTCTGCGTCTGGACTTAATCGAAACTTTGGAGCCATCTTCCCGATGGAAGAATTCTTTGACTTCTTTTCTCGACCACGTCGGTGTCGTAGTTCAAGATGAGGAATAGGTTCGATCATGACCACGTCTGGTCGTGAGTCTTGAGCAGGACCATCTCTATGGTCTCTGACTTTCGGAGGACCGAGATCGGTCTCGATCACTCCAAGAGCAGCGCTACCCTCAGCAGTAGGTTAATTTGGATCGGCGTTGTCCTTCACAAAGACATAAACTCCTTCTAGTTCTCCTTTTCTAGTTGCTTGACAAATCTAGAAGTGGCGAAAACTGTGAAAGCTTTCTTGTCGTAATAGAAGGGTACCTTGGCCTTGCGAGGTTTGCGCTTAAGAGGTTCATTGCTTGACCTCCTCGGCTTGACTATTTGACCTTGGCTTCAACTACGGCTATATGCGCCCACGGGCTTTGCGAGAGGATCCAGTCGAAGGGCTAGAACTCGAGCTTGCTCCTCCTTGTCGTGACTCTTGTAAGTCGGCGTCTCTTGGGCGGAGGAGCCGAGCCTTTGTCTTTTGTCAATTCTGCACCGATGGTTATCGATCTGACTTCTTCGTCGTCCCGACGATTTTCCATACCTACTTTACGTAAAGCAAAAGCAGAAAAAAGAAGAATTACTAGCGGTCGTAAGACCTTCTCGACCGATATCAAGTCGTAAGTTTTTCTCGACCTTTCCTCGATCGTAAGATTTTCTCTGATCACTACTAAGTTGTAAGTTTTTCTACAACATTTCTCTAGTCGTAAGTTCTTTCTCGACTATGAAGTCCTAAGGATAAAATCAACTCTTGATTACCTTTAGGCGAACCATCCTTTCCTCTGCGGATCTGACCGCAAGGATCTTAAGAACTGCCACACTAAGTGGCGGAGGCTTCATAAGCGAGTCGACTCTAACGTCAATCTCCATTGGTGAAAGATCTGTTCAAAGCAGATAAAGGCATTCTTTAAACAACTGCGAGAAAGACCAAATTGAGAGCTAAGTCGAAAAACTACTTACCTCCCTCGTAGTCCCTGGTGGGTCTTTTGGCCCGTGTACCTCCACATAGGAGGCACTTTCGTTTCTTCAAAGGACTAATTCGGCGTGTGATGAAATCCTTCACCACATGCCATCCGATCAACCCCTCGCTTTCAAATCCTTGATGGCTTGAATATAGGGGCAATTCGATTGATATCTGAGAGTCGAATCGAGGAAGCTTTCTTTAATGACCTTCCTTGAAAGAAAAGCTGTCTTGGAGGTGACTTTCGGTAAAACCACCTCTTCCTCCTAGCAACGCCATGAGGACCGAGTGAACATCTGAATATACTCCTTGACTTCCGTCATGGAGCTTCAAACCACAACTTCGGCTATCCCAGTTATCGAGCCATTAGTAGAAATCTTGAAAAAGCTTAAGATCATTTGGAATTCCTAAATCGCCTCACATAGATATCTGAATCGCTCGGCATGGTGATGGAATTAGGACCAAGGTTCACCAATTCCACTCCAAAATGCTCGAGTATCAATGTGAAAAGGGGTGAAGCAGTGTCGAAGACCACACTCTGTCGCTTTGGAAGGCGGGGATTTGTCCTTCCTCCCCGACGGCCATTCTTTGCTTATCTTGTTGGGAACCACTCCACAAGAACTTTCTCTGGAATCTTCGGCATTGACAAGGGTTTGCATCTTCGCCAGTATCCACCTCGGACTCGGCCCATTCGGAAACTCTCCCGGCCATTTTCTCAGAAAGAGGAGATTTTCGACTGAGTTGGTGGCGGAGAAGACAAGAACTTGATGAACAGTAGAATGATTTGGGGAAAGGTAAGATCTTAGGTTTTACCCCCCGGTAGGTATTTATAACCACGTACCTTGAGCCGGAGGCGTGACATTCCAAGGGTCGCCACTGTCTCGGGAACCGCTTCAACAGACAGGTTAACGGACGTCGTTTGAGATTCCCCAGTGTGTCCGCTCGAGAAAATCAGGTTTGCGTTTACACCTCAAGCAAAATTACTTCCTTGGTTAGATCTTTTCAACCAAAGGAAATGATAATCGGAAAGTTCTTTCTTCCGATCACTATACTACGACCACCTCGTGATCGTAGGAATGCTTTTACGACTACTTGATGGTCGTAGGTAATTTTCTTGACCAAGCATATTTCTGGTCAAAGTAGTATACAATCGAAGAGTTTTTCCTTCGACTATTTTTCTACGATCCTCTCGTGGTCGTAAGACCATCTATAACTCCTTTACCAAGTAAGTTGCTTTCACTTGAAGTGGGGGCTAGATGGCGAGGATATAATAATCCTCATTTTATCTTTTATCTATAATTCTTATTATAGGTAAATATGGCGTCATGTGGACCACGAGTATACCCTTAATGTTATGAGGAAGAGCCTAATGGGTGGTCGTAAGTTCTTCTCGACCACCCCCATAGTCGTAAGTTATGCTCGACTACCCCATAGTCGTAAGATATGCTACGACTATCCCATAGTCGTAAGTCTTGCTACGACTATCTCATAATCGTAGGCTCCTCTACGACTAGGTCATACAACCACCATATGATCAAATAAACCTCTGAGACAAGTGGGTCTTATTGATTAAAGGATTCAAGCAGTCATCATCTGTTGTTATTCTCATGAGTAATGACATGTAATACTCCATTATCTACGGTATATAGTTTGTTGAGCGGCGTGGAGGAGTTAATACACCGGTGATTATTACCAACGTGCGCCCGTTACGGGAGGTGATGAGGCGCCGCTTTATCTGGAGTAACTACCGCTCCTTCACGTACTATAAAAGGCGGCAATCAGAGAAAGGAAGGGGAAGATCAATCGGGCCATCAGGAATACAAGCACTATCTGTAATAGTCTTAGTTTTTCCCCTGATTGTTCAGAATACACTCAATACCATACACACACAGGAGTAGGGTTGTTATTCTCTCCGGAGAAGGCCTGAACTTGTATAAAAATCCCCGTGTCAATCTCTCTACGTGATTCCATTCTAGGAGACCCCCCGAATCAAACAATCTTTACGTAAGTTCGGTTCTAAAACACCGACACTTACATTAGGAGCAATTTGAAAAGAACTCACCCGGTCGGAGTTGGAGACGAAAGGGGGCAGTTTCGGCCGAAAAAGAAGATTTTCAAAATTCAACTATCCTGTTTGACCAAAGATGAAATTAATTGAGGGGTTTTACTCCCTAAAGTCTACGACATGATTTGACATGAAGATATTTGCAAAGAACTTACCAAATGCACGATTGACACGAATCTGGCATTCGGTGCGCGCTCTGGTTGCTCAAAAGACAACTCCGTAATTCCAGATCTACAAACAATGCCGAGAGCTTCCTTTAACAGGATGAACAAGGCATCAAGAGAGATGAAAAAAAGTGCAAGAGAGAGAGAGGACGAAGTGGCATCAATTCGGCCAAGAGAGGGAAGTGAGGGTTTTGTTGGCGTTCTGGTCGGATGGAACAAAGGCGAATGTGCGTGTCGACCAAAGACTGAATCATGTCAGCAATGCGGGGACAAGTGGTGTTTGCATGCAAGGAAACAAGCGGCGCAACGCCACCTCGCTCTCGGCCTCGCCCGGCGCTGGCATGGCGCGCGAAGAAGTCGATGGCCATCACGGCTAACAAAGCGAACCCATTGCCGATGAAGCAATGACGATCTGACGAGTTGGTAGCGCCGAGTTAACTTGGCCCACCGAGTCCGGGCGTGGTCGCTCTGATTCTGTAGCGCGATTAGGGTCAAAGTTTGACCTAATTTAAATTGAAAACAAACTAATTTGACCGGGGTGCTAAATATAGCAAATAAATTTGAAAAAATATGGAATTTTTCAAAGATTCTTCTGGGATTTTGTAGATCCCATAAAATTTTTGAAACACCACTGCTCATGTTTTAAAATGCTTAACTAAATCCTTTAACTGAATAGGGTTAATTAAAGAACAAGGATTTTCTTAAGGTCAAATTGATCTCTAAAAATTTAACAAAATTTATATTAATTTTTGATAATTAATCTAGTATTTGATTAAATTATTTTCCAGAGTTCTTTAGTTGCAAAACCTTGAAGTTTCTTCTTGGAGTTTCCATTCAAGTTTGAGGTTTGATTTAAATTTGAGGTTTTTAATTTGTAACAAATTATGCACCTGCTCCAAATGACATGCATGCTTATGAAATACAGATAATTACTATTTATTAATATTGAGGCTATTACAAACCTACCCCCTTAAGAGAATCTCGTCCCGAGATTCCAGTAGTTCAGAAGTTGGGATAGGATGGTTCTAAACAGTTCTTTTCTAGAAATACAACATCTGTTGTCTTTATTACCTTCAAAGATAGAAAAGAAAGACAAATAACATCTGTTGTTTTGATTTCCTTCAAGGATAGAAAAGATAGATAAACAACATCTGTTGTTTTGATTTCCTTCAAAGATAGAAAAAGAAGATCATAACAACTAACATGGTGTTGTTATTACATTTTCTTTTACATTGCTATGTTTAACCTTGCCTTTCTTGATTCAAAGACTCTACAATCATAAAGAAGAGGTAGGGGAGCTCAATCCGCATTAGATATTTTTGCTCCCAAGTGGCTTTCTCTTCTGTGTGATTACTCCACTATATTTTTAAGAACTTGATGGTGCGGTTTCTTGTCCTGCGTTCCATTTCATCGAGGATACGCACTGGTTGCTCTTGGTAAGAAAGATCGGGTGTGAGATCAAGGTTCTCATAAGCAGTCGCTTCAGTAGGAATGCGGAAATATTTCTTCAATTGGGAGACATGAAAGGTATCATGTATTACTGAAAGAGAGTTGTGCAATTCCAGTTGGTATGCCACAGTGCCTCGTTTTGCAAGGATTCAGAAAGGGCCGATATAACAAGGTGCTAGCTTTCCCTTCACCTGAAATCGCTGAGTTCCCTTCATTGGTGAAACTTTAAGATAAACATAATCGTCTACCTCAAAGCTTAACTCACGACGACGATGATCGGCATAGCTCTTCTGATGAGACTATGCCGTGCGCAATCGGTCCCGGATCAGGCGAACTTGCTCTTCGGCTTCCACTACCAAGTCTGGACCATAGAATGGCCTTTCTCCGGACTCAGACCATTTCAGAGGTGTTCTACAAGCAATTCCATACAATGCTTCAAACGGTGACATTTGAATGCTTGCTTGGTAGCTATTATTGTAGGAAAATTCCACATATGGCTAACACTTCTCGCAGTTCTTGCTATAAGACAACACACAAGCTCTGAGAAGATCTTCCATTACTTGATTCACCCTCTCGGTTTGACCGCTGGTTTGTGGGTGATAAGTAGTGCTAAAAGAGAGTTCGGTCCCCATTGCTTGTTGAAGACAACTCCAGAAGTATGAGGTGAACTGAGGGCCACGATTAGAGACAATGACCTTCGGTACACCGTGGAGACAAATGATTTGGGAAATGTAAAGCTCTACTAGCTTATGCCCATTGAAGGTGGTTTTGACGGGAATAAAATGCGCTACCTTCGTGAGACGATCAATGATCACCCAAATTACATCGGACCCACTCAGAGTTCTTGGAAGACCGGTAACAAAATCCATATCGATTTCCTCCCACTTCCACTTGGGAATAGGCAGCGGTTGAAGGGTACCGATTGGCTTCAAGTGTTCGGCTCTGACCCTTTGAAAAATATCACACTCAGCAATGTATTGTGCAATTTGCCGCTTCATCCGGCTCCACCAAAATCTTTTCTTTAAATCTTGATACATCTTAGTACTCCTAGGATGTATAGAGAATTTGGAATTGTGAGCTTCTGTGAGGACCTCGGCTTATTTGGCTTGTAATGCTTAGTCATCCATTGACCCTAGCATCACAAACAAAATAACCCGTGTCTTCGAGATATGTATACTTCCCAGAAATGCAGTATACACACCCCTTTACAAAATCATGCATCAATTCCATACAAGACATAGAACCAAAGCACGAACTAGATTAAACAAAAGACATACATAATAGAGTTATTACAAAAGGGGCCGACCGGCCAAATAACAACTAAGAGAGTTAAATAAACAGCGGAAGCAAAAGCCATAAGATGGCGATAAACAAAAGCCAATTAGCGTGCCTTTAACCCACAAGGCAACCAACCGGGCCGCTAACCTAGTCGTCAAATCCACCGCACATCTCGCAAAAGTGAAACCCTGGGGGATCAACCTCCTCTGCAACAAATTATTGAGCAAAGCAAATGAGTACAAAAATGTACTCGCAAGACTTACGTGTAGTGTAACAGGCCTATACATATGCTACATGCAAGCTTATTTAGGTGGAGGCTGTAGGTTATTTTCAGCATAAAGCAATTTTCATTTGTACTAATGTAATAGATTTAAAGCAGTTTTGCAATCTGTTTTTAATTTGCAATTAACAGTGAGACAACAACATAATAACAATAGATGTGTGACAACAACAATCCTGGAAGTGACTAACCCAATAGTCACCACAACAATAGCATGAATTACCCATTCATACCACCCACATCAAGTTTTAATTAAAAGTTGTAGTCTAACTCTTGAAAGACTTCCCCAAGCGTGTCCATAACCTAGGACGAGGCTATTCGAATAGATTTAACCCTGCAGGGGTGTACCAATGTACCCACACGTCAGACCGCCTTTTCGCCAAGCTATTTAACACACTTCCTTTGGTATGCCGGCACGGCTAAGTCCTACGAGACATTTTCAATGGGTGATACTAATTAAGAGTCGCGACAACCCGAAGGGTAGGATGCACCGACCCAGCCTAAGCAACTGCGGGTGCTCTCATCCTTATAAAACACATTTTAACCACCATCGACTCATAATTAACACCCTCAAAGTACTTAGCCAAGAGGGGTTCCCAATACCCTCATGTGGTTAGCACGCAAAATTGCTTGGTTTAGTGTAACAAGATGTTTAGTCCTTGTTGACTTAGGCATCATTCCACACACCAACAGATCACACCATCATCCATTGTGCCCAAGTCCAAACAGTTTTTATTTTCAGTTTTTGACTTTACAAATTAACAAAGCACAAGTGCTGGACATAATGGAATAATAATTAGATTTGTGTGATCAAAGTTATCGACTAAGTTGATAACCGCCCAATTCTACCGTTGACTAAGCATTTCTAAGCAATATCAACACGTAATCTACTAAGTGACAAGAGCTCATCCAATGAACTCTAAATCACAGCAAGATATTCCTAGGCTTAGTAGTAGAGATTGAACATTTACCTACAGAGTATGCATCTATAGGATCAACTAATCGACAATAATTTAACAACAAAATAGAGCATGCATACATACACTTTGCAAACAATATATTAGACTTTGAAAGTAATAGGATTAAATATGATCAAATTGCTTGCCTTGCTGGATATGCTCACTATGCTACAGAGGAATGCTCTCGAGATCAACGCACTCGTCGGCATCTAACGAAAAAGCGAAAAAGAACCGATAAGAACGAAGAATATCGAAAAGACTCTACAGTCAACTTTCTCCAAATGCACTGAAATTTTTACAGTAGTAAGGGCATGATTTTTAAGGAATTTAGCAATAAGAACCAATTGATTTGGATTCTCAATGCAAAATTTATGTCCAAAACAATTCTGCTCAGCTGGAAAAAGGCAGAAAAATTCAAACCGGTTACTGTTCATCCGAATTAAATTCTTTAGCACAATTTTTCAAAGAGGTGTTGCACCTGGGATTTTTATGGTAAGAAAAGCACCTCATGAGATGAACAACACAATTGAATTCACCTCATTTGGAGCTAGGATGCATTTTCTATGATCTTTCAAAGACATGCAAAAGAGCACAAAACAAAATGCACTCACAAAGATTTTAAAAATAGTGGCATGCCTAAAACCTATTCTACCATTTAGTACACTAATAGAGGAAGCCAACAAAATTGGATTCACTCAAAAATGACCTACAGTGAATTACTTATGCAATTTACAAATTAAATGCAATTTTTAGAACAACAATTAAAGCCTATTTCTAAACCAATTTACCATTCCATTTTCTGGAGCCGAACTAAGCTTACAACCATTTTTAGATTAAATCTGAGTTCAAACCAGAGCTAGCAAAATTTGAATAAACTCAATTGGAGCTAAAATGAAATAGTTATGCCATTTTGAAGTTTATTACCTTTTTCAGTTCACAAATAAACCTCTCGAGATTTTCCAAAAAATGAATCGACGTGGAAATTTGTGGACCGTCGATCTTGCATCGCACGGCCCAAGACGAACGGGGCAACGCGCACGCGCCCGCGTGAGATCGACAAACGTGGACCGTTGATGTTGGATCCAAAGGTCCAGATTGAACCTCGCGCGCTGTGTTTGAATCCACGCGCGCGAAAGAGGGCAGCGACTGTGGACCGTCGATCGCGAGATGGACGGCTCACGATGAATGCCACACAGTGCACATGCATAACCTACGAATATCCACCGTTGATCTAAAAACGGACGGTCAAAACGATCGGCGGCGAAATGCTACGCGATCGGCCAGTAGATCAAGCGATGGGCGGCTCACGACGAGCCATATCGGCGCCGCAGCGCTACGCCTTGTCTTGGCGCGTCGACAACAAGCTCGGCGGCTTCACGGCGAATCACCGGCGACCTAAAACGCGCGGTGCGGCGATACCGGCTATGGGTGCGCAATAGAAGTGCACACCCACTGGTACCACTCACACCTGTGGTGATGGCCCAGAACGGCGGCTAGCCGGAGAGGGGTGGCGCGGCAAACATGGCGAGAACGAAAAATGCGATAGAGCTCTGCGCAGATTCAAGTAGCAGTGCCCAGCTCCTAGGGACTACCAGAGGTTACGAAGGACGCGGAGGGACGAGAGGGTGCGAGTTCTTGCCGACGACGAAAGCACCGACAGCGGCAACAGCGACAACGCGGGAAGGACAACCTGAGCATCCAGAGAGAGACCACGTCATCGGGTTAGCTCAAACATAGCTCAAGGATGGTCCCAGAGCAAGGAATTGGAAAATGGAGCACTCACCGGCGACGGAGACGAAGAGGGGTGGATTTCGGCCGCAAAGGGGGAAACTCCAATTTCAACTGCTCCCTATTGAGGCAACCAAAATTGGATGAGGGTTAATACTCCAGGAGGTTAAAGGGATAAGCCGGAGCAATTGATTGAGCAAGAGGGCCACTGGTGTGCGGGCTTCACCGAGGAGCTTGAAGCTCAACAATGGCGGCCGAGGGCTTCGGGTGAATGGAGCTCAAACAAGCATAGTGGGTGTAAGCCAGAGCTGCGGGGTGGTGAAAGGAAGCTAAGGACGGAAGCTGGGAGCTTAAGTAGCCGAGGCGCAAGGAGGACAAGCTAGACTCTCCCAGATCAAGCTGCCATGGGAGCCTTGGCGCGATGGGAGGCAGGTGAAAGAGGGCGCTTCGAGGCGGGCCTTACGGCCGGCATTAAATCGTCTGAGAGAGCCAGCCTCTCAGAGGTGACCCAGTGCTGACCCATGCTCTGTACACGCCATGGCGCTAAGCGCCGAGCTGCTGC
This sequence comes from Phyllostachys edulis, assembly GCA_036346405.1. Classification (NCBI taxonomy): domain Eukaryota; kingdom Viridiplantae; phylum Streptophyta; class Magnoliopsida; order Poales; family Poaceae; genus Phyllostachys; species Phyllostachys edulis. The sequence continues at coordinate 72,340,709 of CM070550.1, forward strand.
GCATGGCCTTGAGAGAAGAGGACGATCGACCACCGCTCGATTTGCATCAACGGCTCACACGCGATCGAGTCGGCCTGTAGCCGCAAAGCGTGGATCGTTCGATTAGGATCCGACGGCTCTGCGCGTCGCCAACTGAACCCAGTCGGTACAGTTAGTGGACTCGACCCAGTCAAGTGGCTCGTGCCTGAGGAATAGTACAGACCAGTTTGAGTTTGAATTTAGAAGCTGAGTTTGAAAGAATTTTTAGAGGTAGCAAACTAACTTCAAAAATTCTGAAATTTTGACTGGAAGTTCCTCACTCCAAGATTAACCTTGCATAAAATGTTTAGAGGTTTTTATGCACAGAATTTTTCTCCAAAAATTCTGCAAGGTTATGTTCTAGGGTTTGACCAATTGACAAATTGGTTTGACTTGGCTCCAAAAATTATCAAATAATTTCTAAAAATTATGAAATTTTTCAGAGGGGTCACACATCATCCCTAGAACCAAGGAAAAATATTTCCAAAGGTTGAATACTAGATTCTTGACAAAGTTGAATAAGGGTTCGACTTTAGTCAACAGGAGGTTTAGGTTTTTGAATTCCACAACTCTTGACAAGAATTATAGAAAAGTTCAAGAGTTTCAAGATGTGAGAAAAGTTTTAATTTCTTCTCATTTTCTTACATTTGAAACACACACCCATATTAGGTTACATTTGAAACACAAACCTAGATTTGGTTACATTTGAAACACAAACCCTGGATTGGTTACATTTGAAACACAACCTGTATTTGGGATGTTACAGCTTCTTTGAGTATCAAATCCTTAATCTGGTGGTTGAATGGCACTGCCAAATGGTCTCCGAACCATAAGACACCTTGCGTGCCTTCAATGAAACCTTTGGCCTTGCCTTGTTTCAAATCCTCCCAGATTCGGGCCACATCAAAATCATTTTTCTGGCCCTCCTTGATCTGGTCTTCAAGTGTGGACTTCACCTCTAGGACAGCAAGAAATCCCTCTTCAACCATCTCAAGATTCAGTCGCCGAAATTCAGCACACAAGCCTTTTGCAGAGGGAGTTACCGACAAGTAGTTGCACTGCGACTTTCTGCTCAAAGCGTCGACCACTACATTGGCTTTGCCTAGGTGATAATGAACCCCCATATCGTAGTCCTTGATCAGTTCAAGCCATCTTCTTTGTCTCATGTTCAGATCAGCTTGAGTGAAAATGTATTTCAGGCTCTTATGATTAGTATGGATCTCGCAACGGTTACCGATGAGGTAATGTCGTCAAATCTTCAGAGCGTGGACTACGGCTACCAATTCCAAGTCATGTGTAGGATAATTCAATTCATGAGGCCTCAACTGCTTGGATGCATATGCCACAACTCGGCCCTCTTGCATGAGAACACAACCAAGTCCACGGCGAGATGTATCGTAATAAATATCAAAGTTCTTATGAATATCTGCCAAAGTGAGAACTGGAGCTTTGATCAGGAGTTCTCTCAAAAGCTAAAAACTTTCTTCACACTCGGCTGACCATTCGAACTTCTTCTCTTTCTTCAAAAGCTGGGTGAAGGTCTTGCAATTTTAGAGAAATTTTCAATGAACCTACGGTAATAACCCGCAAGTCCAAGAAAACTTCGGATGTCAGAAACATTCTTGGGCTAACTCTAGTTTAGTACATCTTGTACCTTACTTGGATTAACAGTGATACCACCTTCAGATAACACATGTCCCAAAAAGTTGACTTTCTTGAGCTAGAACTCACACTTGCTGAATTTTGCATACAGCTGATGCTTACGGAGTGTTTCCAACACAAGCCTCAAATGCTGCTCATGCTCTTCATTGGACTTGGAGTAAATGAGAATGTTGTCAATGAACAGGACAACAAACTTGTCCAAATATTCCATAAACACTGAATTCATGAGGTTCATGAAATATGCCGGTGCATTTGTCAGACCAAAAGATATGACAGTATACTCGTATAAACCGTAGCGAGTAGAGAATGTTGTCTTAAGGATATCCTCAGCCCTGACTTTTATCTGATGATAACCTAATCGCAAATCAATCTTGGAAAAGACTCAGGCCCCAGTCAATTGGTCAAAAAGATCATCAATGCGAGGAAGATGATACTTGTTCTTGACAGCGACTTCATTTAACGGACGGTAATCCACACACATCCGTAAAGTCTTGTCTTTCTTCTTGACAAAGATGGCCAGGCATCTCCAAGGCGAGGAGCTTAGTTGAATAAATCCCTTGTCAAGCAATTCTCCAAGTTGTTTTTTCATCTCTTCTAACTCATTGGGAGGCATCCAATATGGTCTCCTTGATATCAGAGCAGTACTGGGTACTAGTTCGATCACGAACTCCACCTCACGATCCGGGGGCATGCCTGGAAGGTCTTCAGGAAAGACATATGGATAATCACAAACTACGGGTACCATCTAATGTTGGGGTGGTATCAACCTTCAAAGCATAAAGATGAGAACTGACTATTTTGGAGTGGAAAACAACTTGTGTACCGTTTTCATTTGTAACAGAAATGGATCGATGAGCACAATTAATTTGCCCCTGATTCTTGGATAGCCAATCCATTTCCAAGATGACATCCAAACCTTCAGAATCTATTACTATCAGATTTGCCAAAAATTCTACCCTTTGAATCTCTATTTTGATATCCCGGCAAATTTGATTAGTTCTAAAAACTGATCCTGGTGATTGAATAATATAAGGTGGCTGGAGTGTATGCATATCTAACTAATGTTGAATAGCAAATTGACTCTTGATAAAAGAATGGGATGCTCCAAAATCAAATAAAACAATAGCTGGACTGGAATTAACAAGGAGCATACCGAGAACGACGTCAGGTGCATCAATCTTCTCTTCTGCAGTAATTTGACTGACTCGACTTCGGGCCTGAGCTGGATTGGACTTGACAGGCTACTTCTGAGGTGGTGCTGGACGTACTGGTGCTAGAGAAGGCCGTACAAGAGGCAAACCACATGCTTTTGCCAAACACTGATTGGCGAAATGTCCAGGACGTCCGCAGTGAAAGCAGATAACACCAGGCTTGACATTATTGACATTAGGTGGCTGATTCCCATTAGCTCTTGGCTGCCCGGTAGGTGGAGGAGGACGAGGTGCAAACACTGGTGGCCTCGGTGGAGTTGGAGCTTGAGCTCAAGGAGGTTGAGGCTGCCACATGCGCGGTCTTGGCGAACCACCACTAGATGCAATCTGTGCAACCCTCTTCCGCTTGCGTGCTTCATCCAAAGCTTTGCCCTTGCTTTCAGCTATGATGGCTTTGTTGACAAGATGCTGGAAGTTTCTGAAATCATGAACTGCTAAAGCCATCTGTAGCTCCTTAATCAAACCATTCATGAATCAATTCCGACAACAAAGATCAGTCGAAACATCATCAGGTGCGTATCGGGCCAGGAAATTGAAGTCATGAAGGTATTCAGTCACAGTCTTTCGCCCTTGCTTAAGAGCGAGGAACTCTTGCTTCTTGATCATCATAACTCCCTCCGGAATGTGAGCTTCACGGAAGGCTTCCTTGAACTCGTCCCAAGTCGGGACGTGTCCGGCCGGCTGGATAGCATAAAAATTATCCTACCAAGCACTGGCTGCGCCATCCAACTGATAACTGGCAAAGAAAACCTTCTCTCTCTCAGAACATTGAGCAATAAACATCTTCTTCTCTATCGCTCTCAGCCAGTCTTCAGCTTCCATAGGGTCTTCGGAGCTGAAGAATACCGGTGGGTTGGTCCACTAAAAATCAGTGAGCCCTCCTTGTGCGCGATGACCTCCAACCCCTCTAGATGATCCAAGGACTGAAGAAGTGTTACACGCTATTTGCTCCAGAATGCGCGTTTGATCCATACGGTTGCACTCTATCTGTGCAAGCACCTCCGCCATTGTGGGCGGCGGAGGAAGCTCTTCCTCATGGCGACCACCCTGATGCCCACGGCGACTAGAAGGTTCTGCCTGCTCTCCCCGAGGGTAATGATCATTGACAGAAGCAAAGTAGGATCTTGGGGGTGGAGATCCCTCATCCTGCTGTGCATAAGAACGAGTAGTAGGTCCTGTCATACTGTTGCCATGCAACTGTTAGCTACTCAACAAAAATACACCCGAACGAGCACAAATCAAAATTTTGGACAGCAAGGGAAAGTACTAAACTTAGCATGCATAAGGATATAAAATGCACCAAAATCAACACCAAAATAACATAAGATCCATTAAGCAGCAAATAGCAAAGTTTTGGCACAGTCACATCCATAGATGGCTGTAGACAACATGGCCACTACCCGAAACAAAAGTCTTACAACGGGACATACATAATTATACAAGATATAAGTTTTATCCTATTACATTTATTTAGGGACAGCTACTAGTCAGTTACAACCCTTAGCAACGGAAGCTCATCATCGAAGGCCTAAACAAAGTGATCCTGGTTGAAGTTCACCGAGAATTCATCTAAAAGATCAACTCCAGGTGATCCCGTGTCTATAGGGTACATATGAGATGCCTCGGAGAGCCCAGCAAAGGAACATGACCTCCAGGGGGTGCCGGCCGTTGTGCGCGAGGAAAACCTGCAAACATCCAGGCTTGGCGACGCTGTCCATAAGTAGGTACAAGCCCCAACACTTCCAGAAGTCGATAATCTAGTGGTGCAGCAGCAGCTAGAGAGGTCTTATTGTCACCATAAAGCACGTATGAGGAACGCAATTCATGCTGACTCTGATTCTGAGGTACTCCTGGGCTTCCCTAAGACGACGTCGGGACTCCCACAGCTCGTACACATGGCAGCGATGGATTTGGTCCATAATGTGAACCATCCTCTCCAACTGGCGCACGTGTGGGTCTTCTCCAAACTGAATCCCATCGAACGTGTTCACCTCTGCTCCAGGGCCTCGCTTCGGGAAGTGATAGTAGGGTGGTTGAGACAACTCCGTCAAATCATGACGAAGAAGGCTCATCATCCCACTAGCTGCTTCCCGAATAGCCATGGCTTCAGAGGTGGCATGTACTTGGATACAGTACGGAATGCTTCCCGTCACTTGTCTTGTAATAACATTGATCACAGCTCGATATTCCTCCATCCCAGGTCCTCGGTCTCGGCGATAAATAGCATATTCTAGTTGGTAGGTGAAGTTAGACCACCACATCATTTCCCGCAGTAACGCCGGGTATCCATCCACCTCCTCAGCACGGGTCTCCTTAACCAAATACCACCCGCTCATCTATAGACAAAAAGATAAGGTAAGTGAGCAAATTAGTTTGTAAATCCAACTGAAAGTTGGGGGTAAGAAATGACACTAAGATGGATAAGAAATAAAAGATGTCATACTTACATTTTTATGAAATTATTTTGTTATCTAGAAAATAATTTCACAGAAGACTTACTAATGCTAACGACCATGCTATTTCTAACCTACAGTCAGTATGGCTCTGATACCAATGCTGTGAGGACCCCTGAAGTTGAATACGCTCCAAATTAAAAGATTATACCAAAGGTATAATTTTTAACAAGGAATGAATCCAATTTCAAGTTCCCGGATGTGTGTCATACATTAATTCCTAAGATCAAAGATTAATGTACACACATCCTAAACAACATTGTACAAAGTCACACAAAGGCCATATATTTATAACAAAACTTTACAAGACCTGAGTTTTATTACATTAAGTACATAAGGGACCAACGGTCAGCTAAAACATAAAACTGCAGTGAAAATAACCATAAACACCAAAATACCACCAAGTGTGCCCTAACACCCTCAGGCAACTGAGTGGAGGCAGAACCAACATCATTCGTTAGCGTCGCCATAATCGGCGCTAACGGATGTGTCGTACACAATATCGTCCTCACCTGCAACAAGTGGTTAAAGCAACTGAGTACAGAAGGTACTCGCAAGACTTACACAAAACTACTAAAAGAAAGTGTTTAGTAGAGCCTAACCAAAGGATTAGAATTTTTATACATGCTAAAGGCTGTTCAAGGAAAGGTTATAATGGCATTAGTTTTGCATTAAGCACAAGTTTTATCTCTACACTAGCCAATTTTTGTAAAGGCCATTTTGCAAACAATTTTGGACTAAAAACAACAAGTAGTAAATAATTAATCATAACTGAAAGCAAATCAAAGTGTCTGTCCACTTTGACTTGTTAACATGCATGAACCCACTTTCATGCCGATCCAAGTATTCCCACATCAATTTTTATTTCTGAGTCTAACGATGATGTCTATCAAAACCAAGTATTGTCCATAACCGGGGACACGACTATTCGAATAGTTTTAAACCCTGTAGGGGTGTACATCTTTACCCACATGACTCGATCAGCCCATAAGCCCCCGGGAAAATAGCACACTACCTTAGGTATGCCGGCCGGGTAGATCAAGATTTGGTACTTTTTGGCAAGAACAAATTATTGAGTTGAAACACCCTTACGCGACGTATCCTGCTTAGTACAGGCTATGGATAGAGCCTGCTAACTAGGGCACACAAGTTGTGTTGGGAATGTCGATCCAATAGACTAAACTCTAAAACTGTGCTCACTCGCACATATTAAATTGCAATCGGATCTCTATGAACATATGATCAAACACATATGTCCTCACACCACCTGTGTTCGAAATCAATAAAATCCTCCCCCTACTTGACCAAACCGGTCCCAATCCAGCATGTGGAAGTACGAGTAGTTCTTAGCATGACAGCCCAAAGTTCGGTCCTTACTGATCCAGACAAGACTACCACATTCCCAATTCTCGTGCACAAATGCACCATCACTATCAAACACTTATCCAGACCTAAACCAAGTTTTTATCAAACAAATTTTATCTTAACTTTCAGTTTTAATAATCTAAACAAAGAAGCCAAATCTAGAATTCATTTAGTGTTTCCCATGACCGACAAGATCGTCCTGTCAATCCAACTACCGGTCTACAGACTTGCATGGCTAAGCAAATATTTAAAGACCATTTTTCTAACACAAGATTTCTACCTTAACCATAAGTGTATGAATTTGATTAAGGATAAGCCACAAAGATTGAGATATAACTAACTAACTCACAAAGTATTGATCCATACAAAAATAGCATGCACACAATCATTATTGCATTTCAAAAACACTAAGTACCAAAACTAGGATCAAAATGATGCAAGAGGATGTTTGCCTTGATTATAAACCACTTTTTCAATCTCAGGTTCATCAGAAGTATATTCACGCACGTCGGGAAAACCAGAATCTAAAATAACAAGAATAAGTAAATACCGAGAAAAGAAATGACCAAGTGCAAAAACATAGAAAAATGCATGATAAAATTACAGTAGGATGCTTCTTACTTAATTAATTTTTGGTGAAAATTGTAGTTTATTTGGAGCTCAATTGATTTTGTTATGAATTTTAGAAGGTTAAAGTCTTTAATGTGTAATTAATTTAATTAGCAAAAATTTCTATAATAGAAGCATGTGCAAAAGTTATTCCAGATTAAATTCTAGTAAAAACAAAAACTAACAAAATTGATCTCACTCAAATTGGAGTTAAAATGAATTACTTATGAATTTTAGAATTTAAAACCATTTTTAGTGCAAAATTAAATCAATTCGGGATTTGAAAATGTATTCAAAGCTTTTTCTACCGAGCCGCACCTAGCCCTACACACTGACAAGCAGGGCCCAGGTCCACGGTTTACCCAGTCAGCCTTGACCCAGCCCAGTCGTAGCGACGCGTTGAAGGCGTAAAATCAAACATACGTTTTCCGGTAACGATGGCGAACTGTTGAATTTCAAAGTGACGAATTACGTTTTCACTTAACCCAAAGCATACTAACGAAACTTGCACATCCACTTAACTGATTAATTGGGCCCACGCTTTAGTGTCACAGCACTGAACTCAGTGGCTAAAGCACGTGGTTTTGCTCTCGCTCCCACCTATCAGCGAAACAAGTTAAGTCAACAATTAAACACTAATCATTAACTTAATCTTAACGACCGCGATTAGCAGTTAATGGCCCTTCTGATGTTGTCGGGGCATCGACAACAGTAGCGGCGATCATGAAGCTTTGCGGTGACTAGCCAGTAGCGATGGCCTCTGACCACACGAGCTAGAAGCTGAAATGGGTTCAGAATAGCCTCACAGTCCTAGAGGTGGCCGAAACTTGGCCGGTGGCGACCCATAGCTGCGGCGCGATAAGGAACTGTGGTGGCGCAAAAATGGGCAAAAATGACTACGCCAATTTGAACGCACATTAAGCAAAAGAACTCTTGCTTATGCTACTAGGGGTTATGAGAGACCTACCTGAGCTGAAAAGAGGGCTGGAGGAACGATGGAGCTCGTTAGCGACGAGAGACCAAAAACGGTAAAAAGACGTCGACAGTGACCCAATGACTTGAGCAAAGAATCAACGAGTGAGTGGTCGGGCTAGGTCATTTAGGTCCCTATGAAGCTTACATTAGGAGCAATTTGAAAAGAACTCACCCGGTCGGAGTTGGAGACGGAAGGGGGCAGTTTCGGTCGAAAAAGAAGATTTACAAAATTCAACTAACCTGTTTGACCAAAGATGAAATTAATTGAGGGGTTTTACTCCCTAAAGTCTACGACATGAATTGACATGAAGAGATTTGCAAAGAACTTACCGAATGCACGATTGACACGAATCTAGCATTCGGTGCGTGCTCCGGTTGCTCAAAAGACAACTCCGTGATTCCAGATCTACAAACAATGCCAAGAGCTTCCATTAATAGGATGAACAAGGCATCAAGAGAGATGAACAAGAGTGCAAGAGAGAGAGGATACGCCGTCACTCGGAGGACGAGCCAGAAGTGGCATGAATTCAGCCGAGAGAGGGAAGGGAGGGTTTTGTTGGCGTTCTGGTTGGAGGGAACGAAGGCGAACATGCGTGTCGACCAAAGACTGAATCATGTTAGCAATACGGGGACAAGTGGCATTTGCATGCAAGGAAACAAGCGGCGCAATGCCACCTTGCTCTTGGCCTCGCCCGGCGTTGGCATGGCGCACGGAGAAGACAAGAGCCGTCACGGTTGACAAAGCGAACTGGCCGCGATGAAATGGCGGCTCTTGCAGTAGGGTTCGAACGCAGCGTGAGTTGGCTTGGCCTTGCCGAGTCCGAAGGCACGGATCGCTGTAGTGCAACGAGTGCAGTTAGGGCCCGAAGTTTGATCTGATTTAAATTCAAAACAAACTAGTTTGACCAGGGTGCTAAATATAGCAAATAAATTTGTAAAAATATGAAATTTTTCGGAGATTCTTCTGGGATTATGTAGATCCCATAAAAATTTTGCAACATCACTGTTCACGTTTTAAAATGCTTAACTAAATCCTTTAACCGAATAGGGTTAATTAAAGAACAAAGATTTTCTTAAGGTCAAATTGATCTCTAAAATTTTGATAAAAATTATCTTAATTTGTGATAATTAATCTAGTATTCGATTAAATTATTTCCCAGAGTTCTTTACTTATAAAACCTTGAAGTTCCTTCTTGGAGTTTCCATTCAAGTTTTAGGTTTGATTTAAATTTGAGGTTTTTTATTTGTAACAAATTATGCACATGCTCCAAATGACATGTATGCTTATGAAATATAGATAATTCTATTTATTAATATTGAGGCTATTACATGCGCTGACACAGGCGTAGACGTGGCTCGGCATGGGCTCCCAACGAGAGGAAGACAACGGGGAGGATGACGCCATCGAATTGGGGCTACTTTGTCGGCGGCGGCAGCAAGCGAGGCGCGAGCGGGCCGAGCGAGGTGGGCCAAGGATTTGGGCCGAGCGAGCGGGAAAGAAAACAGGCCAGGAGAGGGAATTTGGCCCGAAGCGAAAAAAGGAATTAAAATACCTTTTTGAATTACAAAAAAGGAAACAATTAAAAAGGATTTTAGAAAATAGCAAATAAAGTCCAAAAATTCAAGAAAAATACACAGAAATTCCTTGAATCATTTGGAACTTAATAAAATTATTTATAGCTTAAATTTAGCTTTTCATTTTGCACATAAATTAACTTTAAACTTCAGGAGAATAGAAAACGTCTTTATACAATCCAGAAAATTCAAGAAAATACTTAAAATACTCTTTTTGACTTTAAATCCAATAAACCCAACAAAATTCAAATAAATCAGATTTTGAATTAATTGAAGTTTTATTAACTCATATTAAATTGTTTTTATTTTTTAAAATTTCAAGTTTAAGCTTTATCAATTCAATAAAATCAAATGGTTAATTTTAATTTGAAAATTTTCAAAAAAGCCTTGAAAACTGGGATGTTACAGGAGCATCCTCTTGGACAACGTCAGCGAAGGCATTGATCCAGCCCTGAACCTAATGGAACATCCTCTCTTCCTAGGAAGTCGTAGCAAGTACTCCCTTCCTATTGTACCCATGGAAGGCAAAATGATTATTTCGTAGGTATGTAACGTAAATGATACGACGGAAAAAAAAGTAAACTTACCCATGGACGTTCGGCTCTACCCGCTGTCCCTAGGTGGCTAGGACCTTTTATCGCAGACTGAACTGGTGCTTGACCCGCTGAACCTGGTGCTCCTCCACGAAGATATCGTGCACAGCCTCGATAGGCTTCGAGGCACGCGCGCGTACACCCTTTCACGAGTGTACGGTGTCTAGATGACGCAGTCATCCGTCAGCTAATCGAACATCGCAATGTAGTCCGGGTAGGACATGTGCATAGTGATTGGCGTGTAGGTGACCTGTGGAATAGAACAACGAAAACTTAGCACACGACATTGAATTACATTACGAAAACGAATAAATATTCAGGAAACTTACCCATCGGCAACACCACACCGTACCCATGGTCAGCTGGTCCACATCATCATCCTCGACGTATATGCTGACTGTGTATGCTCGCAGGTCAAGTTGTGGTCGTCTGATCTGGAAACGCTCGAATGACCACAACTGAAGGAGAAGCAGGCATTGAGAGAGAATGGAGCTATCTTGAATCCGGTGGCACACATCACATAGTCTCTGGTACGTCGTGCACAGTACCACCAGGCCCTAGGGGTAGGGCTGGATGTCCTCCACCTCCCAGTTTGCAAGCTCGCATGTGTACCGGATGTAGTGCTTGTCGACGCTGTCGCTGTGGGACCCCTCTATCGGGACCCAAAAATACAATTCTGGACCATCTGTGTATAATGCACTAGTCCAGGATCAAGCTAGTGCACACAGTATCAACAAAGATGGATATCGATCCACACAAGCGCTTAATAACATAAACGAATAATTTGATTAACAAATAAGAGTTTTGACCTTACGGTCAATTTTACATTTATTAAGCCACGCAGGGCTAACAGAGAAATAAAGCAGCGTGAAACGAAGCGGCAATGGCATCCCATCAATTCACCACGAACAACCGATCGGGATCAAGACCCTACGATCAAGCACCTTCAATGAACTCCTCCTCGAATGCGGGCGAAGACTCCTCCTCTTCTGCTTGATTTATTAAAGCTAGCATGAGTACACAACCGCACTCGCAAGTCACACCACAGAAATGCAATTATACATGCATGCTTATTCCAAAGGAATGGCAATCTGTGGTTCTTTTGCAGAAATGCAACATTTGCAATTGAATACAAATAATAGATTGAAAGCATAATTCAAAACGAATAGACAATAATAATTTAACAGTTTGATTTCACAAAGACACACAGCCTAAACAGATTATTCACATAGCCATATGATTTAGATCACACAGCGCTCTTCCCACACATTTTGTGAAGATCTACCCCTTGTGTGAAATCCCCGAGCATGTCCATGACTACGAACGCGGCTATTCGAATAGATTGTTTAACACTCTGCAGAGGTTGTACACTTTACCCACAAGATACAACTAGTGTTGCAAGCACTAATCATAACAAAACTTTTCAGAAACTTCATCTCAAGTATTAATACTCCCAGTGTGCTTTGTCGTCATACCAATCCTAACATAGTGCGTTGGCATAACACAAACCGTTGGACAGGGAAGCGGCGAACCGTCCCGCGATGTGACTACCTGGTACCACACCTCCACCCATCACTGAGTACTTAACCTACAACCTGAGTAATCAATATCAAGAATCCATAACTTACTAAGTTAGGCCCGTCCCATAACAGGCATGTGGTCGTACAGTGAGGCTCAGTTCAATGGCGCACAAAGTTAAGTCCTTAATTGACCAAGGCAAGACTTCCAAATTCTAACTAAGGCACACAGATTAATATTCCCATTTCACAAAGCCACCATGTCACACAGTTTCCACCACTTGCCTCAGTCTAAACCTTTTACCACCCAGTTGGTTAAGTGCAACACATGCCATAATAGCACATAGTACACACAGATTATCACAAAGTTCCATATCCACTTAGTCAAGTTGATAATTGCAACTTTACATGAATAGGTGATTCGTGGCATGGCTAAGCAATCTAATCGTATCTAACCAACCCACGTTGGTGCTACAATATTACCAACTAAAATACCAACTAGGGTGACAAAGGATTAAGACATAGCAATTATACAAGGAAGGTATAACAATTTGGATTTAATAGCTATACCCAAAAGCATTTAAATAATTACTTGAATTAGAATGCAATAATTTGAAATAAAATAACTTTTAGAAAACTGGGATTCAATCATGGTCAAAGGTATGCTTTGCCTTGAAAAAGGTCTAGAAATTGATCTTGGTCTTGAAATGCTCCTTCTTCTTCAAACCTTCCCGAAGTATCGACGTCTACTAGTAAACGAAGCAAACAAATAAAATAAATAAATAACAAAGTCAAAACAAACTCCAAAAATTAAATAAAAATCTCCAATAAATAGATCTTGAATTTAGATGAATTTAGAAATTTGAATGGACTGATTTGGAGTTCGGATGCAAAAGATATGGGCTTTGGATGTTTGAATCTAAAGAAAATCCTATTTTCAAAATAATTCGAATTATTTCTTAATAGAAAAATCGGAATATTACTGCAACGAGACGTCGTGAAGGGTTTTGACCGCACAGTGCTCCACCTGACAGGTGGGTCTCACATGTAAGTGAGATGGTGCAGCGTGGACTAAGTCCATGTGGGGACTCGGGATCTGCCCGGTGGCCTTGGCACAGCACGCAAGACGTGTGTGGCGCCGACACAAAGACAACATAGGAAGACACGCACGCAAGGTGCTGAGGTGGCAGCTGACGTGGATGACAGTGAGGGCGGCAGCGCTCGAATCCCAACGGCAACGGCGAGCGGCGGCATCTCACCGGCGGTGGGTGGTACCAGGAGGTAGCCCAGGCTATTGCGCACCTATTGATGCAATCCCAGGTGGTCGAGGACGTCGGTGGCGGCGAGCTTGAGGCGGCGGGGTGGTCTTGGGTTTTGTCGGACAGGGTCTCCGGCGGCGCTCTGGCGACACGGAGAGGTTCAAGAGGTGGAGGCGGCGACGGCGGACTCAGCTGCGTGCTCAACGGCGACGAGGCGACCACGGCGGTGGCGCAATTCGATGAAGACGGCGCGGCAAAAACCGTAGATGAAATCTTGGCGGCACAAGGGCTCAGGAGGGGCAATTGGGTGAGGGGTTTTGGAAAGGGTGGTAGGGCGATGCTCTGGGGCTATTTATAGGCGTTAGGGATGGCCAGGGCGGCGTGTTGGCGATGGCGGTCAAAACAACCCGAAAAGAGCTCGCGGAGGAATAGGAGATAGAGGCGGATTCGAAATTCAAATTCATTTGAATCAGGTGTGGGAAAGATAAAGCTTCTAGAAGGGCTCGTCCGCGCATGAAATCAGGGCTGTTTCCCCTTTTGTCGGACGGAGCTCGGAGGTGCGAAAATGGTGGACACGGCGCGTAGCCAAAATGGAGATTTTAAATAGCTTTTTTTTTCTATTTTAGAAATTACTGAGAATTCAAATAAGCAATAGAAATTAGCAAATGAACTTGGAAAAATTCTAGAAAAATCTAGAAAATATAGCCAAGCACAAAGAATCCAAATAAAATAGTTTTGACTATAGTTCATGTTGACTTTAGTCATATTAAATTGTTTTGTTACTCAAAGTCCATATTTAAGCTTTTGGATTAAATTCAAATAAATTCAAATGGTGAATTTTCTCACTACTACTATTTAAAGGATTTTTAAAGCTCAGAAAATTGGGACATTCTGCGACATCCAAAATCTTGACCGGCTGCTCTTTGTAGGTGAGGTCTTCTTTCAGTTCAATTGACTCTAACGGGGCTTGTTCTTTTGGCACACGAAGACATTTCTTCAACTGAGAGACATGGAAGACATCGTGTACTCCTGCTAGCAACTGTGGCAGCTCCAATTGATAAGCTACTTCTCCACGGCGATCCAAAATCTTGAATGGACCAACATACCGAGAGGTAAGCTTCCCTTTGGCATGAAACCTTTTCACACCTCTGAGGGGCGTAACTCGAAGATAAACAAAATCCTCTGGCTCGAAACTAAGATCACGACGACGATTATCATCATAACTCTTCTACCTCGACCGAGCTATCTTTAATCTCTCTCTGATCATGGACACTTGCTCTTCTGCTTCTTGAAAAATATCTGGACCAAAAACTGAACGTTCAGTCGTTTCTGACCAATTCAACGGGGTTCTGCAGGCACGACCATACAAAGCTTCAAATGGTGATATTTGTAGACTGGCTTGATAACTGTTGTTGTACGAGAATTCTGCATATGGCAAACTTTTATCCCAGCGGGTAGCATTAGCTAGAGCACAGGCCCTCAACATATCCTCCAATATCTGATTAACTCTTTTAGTCAGTCCATCTGTCTGGGGATGATACGCAGTACTGAAATTCAGGTGAGTCCCTGAGGCTTCATGCAAACTCTGCCAAAAACGGGAGGTGAACTGAGATCCTCGATCTGATACTATCTTCTTAGGCACACCATGCAAACTAACAATCCTTGACATATATAGCTCTGCCAGACGATCTCCTGAGTAAGTGATTTTGACTGGCAAGAAATGGGCAACTTTGGTTAGACGATCCACTATTACCCAGATCGAATCATAACCCGATTGAATCTTAGGTAATCCGGTAATGAAATCCATTCCAATTTCTTCCCAATTCCACTCTGGAATCTTCAAAGGTTGCAACAGGCCTGCTGGTCTCTGATGTTCTGCTTTGACTTTCTGACACACGTCGCACAAGGCAACGAACTCTGCGAGGTCTCGTTTCAAATTCGGCCACTAAAACTTATTCTTAACATCCTGATACATCTTAGTACTACCAGGGTGAATCGAATACTTTGAGTCATGGGCCTCCTTCAAAATTAGCTGTCTCAAACCATCAACATCTGGTATGCAAATATGCCCATTGATCCACAGTATGTCTTGATCATCTACGGTGAAGACTTTGAACTTCCCTTCTGCCATCTTCTTCTTGATGTCTGAAAACTCTGAATCCTTTGGTTGAGCTTCACGAATCTGCTTATCCAAAGTAGACTGTACTTCCAGATTGGCCATGAATCCTTCAGATACCACTTCTAGCTTCAGCTTCTGGAATTCCTCTTGAAGTTCTGAACAAACCTCTTTTACTTCCACCGCATTGCAGTGGCTCTTGCGGCTCAAAGCATCTGCAACTACGTTGGCTTTACCGGGATGGTAATGGATTCTGAGATTATAATCCTTTATCAATTCTAGCCATCTTCTCTATCTCATATTCAGATCTGACTGAGTGAAAATATATTTCAAGCTCTTATGATCTGTGTATATCTCGCAGCGATTACCGATGACGTAATTGTTGGAAATATGCCCTAGAGGCAATCATAGAGATGATTATATTTCATTATGTTCACAATATTTGATAATATGTTATCTTGTTCCTTGAATGAATCATCAGTCATGAAGATTAACGAGTATGTGACTTGTTGGTGAAGCTCTTTTTAACTTATGATGATGTCGTTCTAAAATATCCCTAGTCGAAAGTCACTTTGGTGAACACTAGTGACTCTCGACCAACACATGTATTGATTGATGACCACGTTTCACGGTCATGGATATAGGGATATCGAATCAATAATGTGGACACGTGTTAGAGAACATGGTGTTGGATAAGACCCACCTTGAGACACTATTGAGATTGTTATGATTCTATGTGTCGTTAGTTGGTCTCAAGCAATGATGATGTATAATCCTTAGACACGAGATCGAGATGGTTTCCTACATGTGTAATAGCACTCTTAGGGGTTGCCAAACGCCGCTAAATCGGGTGGTTATAAAGGTAGCTTTGGGTATGCTATAAAACATGCGAGGGATGTGACCGGTCGATATGGGATTTGCCCTCCTAACATAACAGAGAGATATCTCTGGCACCTCAAGTGGTCGGATAAAGAAAGTGCATGGCCATGCCCTTTGGTGGTCGAAGAGTTCGACCACATGAGGTTATCGATACTCAATCGAGAAAGCATTGAGCAGTCCATGGATGACACAACATCTCACCGAGTTCAACCAGATATCGTGAGGCAAAGGAGAATACATGAGTAGGTGCTTAGTTCGACCACCTGACGGATTTGGTCGTATGGAGATACAAGCAAGTCGTAGATTGGTCGAGCGTAATCACAGAGTGGTCGAAACCAAGTCGTGAGGAGTTACGAGTTGGTCGTGATCGAATCTGAACCGGTCAGATAGAGATAGGACACGGTCGTAAGTGATGAGGACACAGTCGTAGATCATATTGCATTAAGGTTAGTCCCATATAATTTGTGTGTATTCGGGAATCGTTATGTCTTGCTAGGAACCGCTATCGACTCGTGGCGGAAAGGGTTTCAGTCACAACCGAACTACACATGAACCTAACGGTCACACACTTAACGGGTTGGAACAAACCAAGACGAATCGATTAAATAGCGTGTTTGGATAGGATCCGCCACGGGGCACTATATAAGGAGATGCATGAGGTCATGGAAAAAGTGAGTTGACACGAGTTGCCCTACTGAAACCCTAGCCGCCATCTTCTTGAGAGCCTTGCCGTGCGATTTGGTGCTAGCACACCGGCGTACGGTCGTTCCTTCCCTGGACATGTGGATACCATAGAGGCGCTTCTACGTTGTTGCGCTTAAGGACGATCCGCGATCTTCGTAAGGAACTGCAGAGGTGCTGGAGGAGACGATCAACTCACGAGGACGCTGGACGATCGACCATGACCACTACATCAACGTGCTGGACGCTGGACGATCGACTACAATCAGTACATCGACGCGCTCTTCGTGGGACCAGGCTGCTCCGACACTTCTTCCGCTGTTCTGCGCGTCTAGTGGTAACGATCTGTGATCATCTTCTTGCTTGGCTTCCTGGTTTACGTGGTAGAAATTTTGAATTGTTGCTATCGTAGCCTACCCGTATCCCTACAGTGATATCAAAGCCATCCTGCGTAGTTTTCGATCTGGATCGGTCGCATATACTTGATATGTGGTAGTAGTAGATTGGATCTATTATTGGTTGTATCTGGAAACCTAGGCCCTGGTCGATTAGATCGATCAGTTTTCGGTGGTAGTAGATGGGTATATGAGGAGGTACAAGTTAAGAGCACCAGATGATTCACTCGACTTGTTTTTCGACTACCTTGCATAATACTCCTAGCGGGACCGTCGTGCTGGCTAATCGTACCGCGCGTTATAGGTAATATGTGTTCATGTCGTCCGATAGAATTGGATTCTATGCGTAACTTGTTTTTGTAGGGATTGATGTGAATAGTATGGCCCATTGTGTATGTGATGCATGTATGGATTTTCATGACCTGCGTGTCATGTTGTGAGATAACCATCGAGCTACATATTATTATATAACTGATGCACGTCTTGACATGTGATGCTTGATATTATCCTATGTAATTCATTACTAGCTCTTAAGAGTAATTGCTTAGTAGATGAATGTGGTTGGAGACTTCAAGCATGGTGGTCGGAGGACAGGAAGCATGCTGATGGAGATCGTCATGTTAAGGGCCATACTATTTCACAAAGTGATATGATTATCTGTGAATGTTTGTGTTTATTCTGTCATGATATTAAGTCATGTTTTTCATTAGATGCTTTTAACATGATAAAATTAAAATTCCCTCACATAATGTTAAGTTAAAATTGATGCCCCTCCAATAAGCTGCACCATCAAAAGTCTTGTATTTTAATGGTAGGTCTTGCTAAAGCGGAATGCCATTAACTTTCCTTGACTAGATGGGTTTGTGTCGGACACTTACGCATTGCATTGGTTTAACTTGACAAGGTCATCATAACGGTTATGGACCTTGGGGCATAGGGTTGGGTGCGAAGCATAGAGATCTTGCCCAACAACAAGAGTCATATAGAGATATGATTAGCAAAGGGTTGCTTACCGAATTCACTAATCTTCTAGCAGTGATGCCAAAGCTCACTAGTAGATTACCTGATTGTGGATCTTGAATCACTAAATGTCATAAGAGGGATATGGTATTTAGTGGGAGTATCTTTATCAAATTGTTTAATAGAAGTTACTTTTCTTGAACATATGTCTTAGTTTTGCGTATTTTATGTTGTAGATCATGGCACCAATCGCTGTACCAACATCCAGTTTTGCTTTACATTCGATACTTGAAAAGGAAAAACTGAATGGAACAAATTTTGCGGATTGGTCCCGCAACCTAAGAATTGTTCTTAGGCAAGATAAAAAGGAACATGTTCTAGAGGAACCAATTCGGATATGCTGCGATAATCTTCTTGCTACTCTTAAATCCGCCTATAAAAAGGCATGTGATGAATCCTTGATGTTAGTTTGTCTCATGCTTGCTGCGATGAACTCGCACCTTGAAGCAGTTTGAGAACATTGAGGCCTCACGATATGATCGTGGCGCTCAAAAGCATGTTTGAGACACAAGCAAGAACCGAGAGATTTGAGATCTCAAAGAACTTGTTTTGTGTAAGCTAGCCGAGGGTAGTCCGTGAGCCCACATGTGATCAAAATGGTTGGTTACACACGAGCTTGGAAAAACTTGGTTTTCCACCGAGTCAAGAGTTAGCTCTGATTTGATTCTTGCTTCGCTTCACGCAAGCTATGGTCGATTCATTCGAACTTCCATATGAATGGCTTAGACAAGAATCTCACCGAACTACATATGATGCTTAAGACTGCAGAGGACAAGATTAAGAAAAGCAACAGTCATGTGATGATGGTGCAAAAGAGTACAAGCTTCAAAAAGAAGGCTAGAACTTGGGTCAAAGGAAAGGGCAAGAAAGTTTTGGATGGGATCCAAACTAACAAGCCTAAGCCCAAGACTAAGTCTGGCCCGACTCAAGAGAATGAATGCTTTTTACTACAAGGAACCAGGACATTGGAAAAGGGACTGCAAGAAATACCTGGCTGATCTGAAAAAGAATGGTGGGACTAAACCTTCCACTTCAGGTATTAATGTTATAGATGTTCTTCTTGCAGATTCTTACATTAACTCATGGGTATTTGATCTGAAGATTCGGTTGCTCATATTTACAATTCGATGTAGAGTCTAACAAAGAATAGGAGAGTTGCAAGAGGAGATGGATCTTGGCGTCGGGAATAAAGCAAAGGTTCTTTGCATTATCCGTCGGGACTTTACCATTGGTTTTGCCTTGATTTATTATGGAATTGAATAATTGTTATTACGTTCGACCATTAGTAGAAACATTATCTCGAATTCATGTTTGATGGCGAGGGTTATAAATTCATTATTGAGGACAATGGTTGTTCTATATTTTTGAATGATATGTTTTATGGCTATGCTCTGCTTTTGAGCAGGTTGTTTATTTTAAATCTTGATGATGCACCCATCTTTAATATTAATGCAAAGAGGCTTGACCTAATAATATGAATTCCACTTTTATCTGGTATTGTTGTTTGGGTCACATAAGTGAGAAATGCATGAAGAAGCTCCATGATGATGGAATCCTAAACTCATTTGATTTGGAATCATTTGAAACATGCGAATCTTGTCTACTCGGAAGATGACCAAGACACCTTTCATTTGGTCGGAATGAGAGGCGTCCACTTGTTGGCACTCATACATACTGATGTGTGTGGACCAATGAGCACGACAGGTAGAGGTGGTTTTCAGTACTTCATTACTTTCACCGATGACTATAGTAGATATGGATATATCTATTTAATGAGGTACAAGTCGGAATCCTTTGAAAAGTTCAAAGAGTTCCAGAATGAGGTACAGAATCAACTTGGCAAGACAATCAAATCCTTGCGATTTGATCGTGGAGGTGAATTTTTGAGCCAGGAATTTGGCAATCATTTGAAACAATGTGGAATTGTACCACAGCTTACACCACCGGGTACTCTACAATGGAATGGGGTGTCCGAGCGGCGTAATAGGACCTTGTTAGACATGGTTCAATCGATGATGAGCCAATCTGATTTGCCATTGTATTTTTGGGGTTACGCTCTAGAAACAGTCGCTTTCACTTTAAATAGGGTACCATCTAAATCAGTAGATAAGACACCATATGAGATATGGACTGGGAAGAGTCCTAGCTTGTCTTTTCTAAAGGTTTGGGGATGTGATGTCTATGTTAAGCGTTTGACGTCGATAAACTCACACCTAAGTCGGAAAAATGCTTCTTTATAGGATATCCTAGGGAAACCAAAGGATATTATTTCTACAACCAAGAGGAGAGCAAAGTGTTTGTTGCGAAATGGTGTCTTTTGGAAAAGGAGTTTCTTTCCAAAACAATCGATGGGAGAAAGGTGCAACTCGAAGAAATTCGGAAACATCCGAAAGTGTTTCAACTCCTATTGAACCTCTACAGATGAATAAAATATTGTTGAACACAGTAGATGAGGCATCGACCCCACGAGATCTAAAAGGCCACGTCAAATGCCTATAAGGTATGGGCATGACATATTATTATTGAATAATGATGAGCCTAACACTTATAAGGAAGCGATGATGGACCCGGACTCGAGAAATGGCTTGGAGCCATGAAATCCGAGATAGACTCCATGAGAGACAACCAAGTTTGGAACACAGTCGATCCACTTGATGGCGTTAAAACCATTGAGTGCAAATGGATCTATAAGAAAAGATTGATATGGATGGAAATGTTTACATTCATAAAGCTCGACTAGTCGCAAAAGGTTTTCGACAAGTTCAAGGAGTTGACTACGATGAGACATTCTCACCGGTAGCGATGCTTAAATCTATACGGATCATTCTAGCTATTGCTGCATATTTCGACTATGAGATATGGCAAATGGACGTCAAAACGGCTTTCCTTAATGGAAACCTAAGTGAGGATGTGTACATGACACAACCTGAAGGTTTTGTTGATCCAAATAATGCTAGTAAAATGTGCAAACTTCAAAAGTCCATTTATGGATTGAAGCAAGCATCTCGGAGTTGGAATATACGTTTTGATGAGGAGATCAAAAGATTTGGTTTCGTCAAAAACAAAGAAGAAACTTGTGTTTACATGAAGGTTAGTGGGAGCGCACTTGTAATTCTAATCTTATATGTAGATGACATATTATTGATTGGGAATGACATTCCTATGCTGGAATCTGTTAAGGCATCATTGAAAAATAGTTTTTCTATGAAGGGCCTAGGAGAGGCAGCATATATTCTGGGAATAAAGATCTATAGAGATAGATCGAGAAGGCTAATTGGATTAAGCCAAAGTACTTATATTGACAAGGTGTTGATTCGGTTCAACATGCAAAATGCCAAGAAAGGGTTCTTGCCTATGTCACATGGCATAAGTCTTAGCAAGAGTCAGTGTCCTTCGACCACTGATGAGCGAGACCGCATGAATGGTATTCCATATGCTTCTGCTATTGGATCTATCATGTACACCATGATATGTACTCGACCAGATGTATCGTATGCTCTAAGTGTTACGAGTAGATACCAAGTCGATCCCGTGAATGTCAATTTGGACAAATTGTGAAAAACATTCTTAAATACTTGAGAAGGACTAAGGATGCGTTCCTAATTTATGGCGGTGATGAAGAGCTGGTTGTAAATGGTTACACCGATGCAAGCTTTGAAACCGACAAAGATTTCGCAATCTGGTTTTGTATTCATTTTGAATGGAGGTGCGGTGAGCTGGAAAAGTTCCAAGCAAGAGACGGTAGCTGATTCTACAACAGAGGCCGAGTACATTGCGGCTTCGGAAGCTGCAAAGGAAGGTGTTTGGATAAGGAATTTTGTTGCTGAGTTGGGTGTAGTTCCGAGTGCCTCTAGCCCAATGGATCTCTATTGTGACAATAATGGAGCCATTGCGTAGGCTAAGGAGCCTAGATCCCATCAAGTCCAAGCACATACTCGGTGTTATCATCTCATTCGCGAATTGGTGGATAGAGGAGATATTAAGATATACAAAATTCATCTGATTTAAATGTTGTTGATCCGTTGACAAAGCCTCTCACACCCAAAGCATGAGGCGCACACAAGAGCTATTGGTATTAGATACTTAAATGATTGACTCTAGTGCAAGTGGGAGATCATTGGAAATATGCCCTAGAGGCAATCATAGAGATGATTATATTTCATTATGTTCACAATATTTGATAATATGTTACCTTGTTCCTTGAATGAATCATCACCATGAAGATTAACGAGTATGTGACTTGTTGGTGAAGCTCTTTTTAACTTATGATGATGTCGTTCTAAAAATATCCTCAGTCGAAAGTCACCGGGTGAACACTAGTGACTCTACGACCAAAGACATGTATTGATTGATGACCACATTTCACGGTCATGGATATAGGGATATCGAATCAATAATGTGGACACGTGTTAGAGAACATGGTGTTGGATAAGACCCACCTTGAGACACTATTGAGATTGTTATGATTCTATGTGTCGTTAGTTGGTCTCAAGCAATGATGATGTATAATCCTTAGACCCGAGATCAAGATGGTTTCCTACATGTGTAATAGCACTCTTAGGGGTTGCCAAACGCCGCTAGAATCGGGTAGTTATAAAGGTAGCTTTGGGTATGCTATGAAACATGCGAGAGGATGTGACTGGTCGGATATGGGATTTGCCCTCCTAACATAACAGAGAGATATCTCGGGCCCTCAAGTGATCGGATAAAGAAAGTGCATGGCCATGCCACTGGTGGTCGAAGAGTTCGACTACATGAGGTTATCTGATACTCGATCGAGAAAGCATTGAACAGTCCATGGATAACACAACATCTCACCTAGAGTTCAACCAGATATCATGAGGCAAAGGGAGAATACATGAGTAGGTCGCTTAGTTCGACCAGCTACGGACTGGTCGTATGGAGATACAAGCAAGTCGTAGATTGGTCGAACGTAATCACAGAGTGGTCGAAACCAAGTCGTAAGGAGTTACGAGTTGGTCATGATCGAATACGAACTGGTCATATAGAGATAGGACCTGGTCGTAAGTGATGAGGACCTGGTCATAGATCATATTGCATTAAGGTTCGTCCCATAAAATTTGTGTGTATTCGGGAATCGTTATGTCCTACTAGGAACCGCTACGACTCGTGGCCGGAAAGGGTTTCCGAGTCACAACCGAACTACACATGAACCTAACGGGTCACACACTTAACGGGTTGGAACAAACCAAGACGTAATACGATTAAATACGTGTTTAGATAGGATCCGTCACGGGGCACTATATAAGGAGATGCATGAGGCTGTTGGAAAAAGTGAGTTGACACGAGTTGCCCTACTGAAACCCTAGCCGCCATCTTCTTGAGAGCCTTGCCGTGTGATTTGGTGCTAGCATACCGGCATACGGTTGTTCCTTCCCTGGACGTGTGGATACCATAGAGGCGCTTCTACGTTGTTGCGCTTTAGGACGATCCGCGATCTTCGCAAGGAACCGCAGAGGTGCCGAGGAGACGATCAACTCATGAGGACGCCGGACGATCGACCACGACCATCGCATCAACGTCTTTGCCGACGCCGGACGATTGACTACGATCGATACATCGACGCGCTTCTTCGTCGGACTAGGCCGCCCGACACTTCTTCCGCCGTTCGCTGCGTCTAGTGGTAACGATCCGTGATCATCTTCTTGCTTGGCTTCCTGGTTTACGTGGTAGAAATTTTGAATTGTTGCTATCGTAGCCTACCCGTATCCCTACAGTAATGACGCCAAATCTTCAAAGCATGCACTACTGCAGCTAATTCCAGATCATGGGTAAGGCAATTATCTTCATGAGGCCTTAACTGCCTTGACGCATAAGCGACAGCTCTTCCTTCTTGCATTAGGACATATCCTAATCCTTGACACGAAGCATCACAATAGATATCAAAATCCTTGCAAATATCTGGTAAAATCAGTACTGGGATGAAGTCAAATGTTTCTTCAATTCTTGAAAACTTTCTTCACAAGCTGGGGTCTAGTTAAACTTCTTCTCTTTCTTCAACAATTGCGTAAGAGGTTTAGCAATCGATGAGAATCCTTCAATGAAACAACGATAATATCCTGCCAATCCCAAGAAACTGCGAATCTGCGTGATCTTTTGGGTCATTTCCCAATGTAATATCGCTTTAACTTTACCGGTCAATCACTACTCTCTGGTCAGTCATCACATGACCAAGAAAATCAACCCCCTTCTTCTAGAAATCACACTTGCTGAATTTGGCATACAACCGATGCTCTCTGAGCTTCTCTAGGATTACTCTCAAATGCTCAGCATGTTCTTCTTCTGACTTGGAGTAAACCAAAATATCATCAATAAACACCACTACAAACTTTTCCAAATATTCCATGAATACTTTATTCATCATGTTCATGAAATAGTTAGGGGCATTAGTCAGACCAAAGGACATGACTAAGAACTTATAATATCCGTACCGCGTTGAGAAAGCGGTCTTAGGTACATCCTTAGGACAAATCTTCAACGGATGGTAACCTGATCGCAGATCAATCTTCGAGAACACTCCGGCTCCCTTCATCTGATCAAACAGATCATCTATCCGGGGCAATGGGTACTTATTCTTGATGGTGACTTCATTGAGAGATCGGTAGTCGATGCACATTCTCATGCTTCCATCCTTCTTTCTGATAGACAAGACTGGTGCTCCCCATGGCGACGAACTAGACCTCACAAAACCTTTCTTCAAAAGTTCTTCTATCTGCTTCTTCATCTCTACTAGCTCATCGGTTGGCATCTGATAAGGTCTCTTCGAGATTGGTGCTGTTCCTGGCACTAGATCGATGACAAACTCGATGTCACGATCCGGTGGCATCCCTGGTAACTCTTCTGGAAACACATCTAGATACTCTCTGACAATAGGCACATCTTCCAAAGCAACGGTCTTCAGGCTATTGACTATCAAATGTCCATTACGCACTGGGGTAGCTAGGATCTCCACTTTGTTTCCTTTGGTATCCTCGATGGTAACATCTCTTCGGCCACAATCTAGCACGGCTTTGTGCTTGGTTAACCAATCCATACCAAGGATGACATCTATGGTTTGGGTGTCTAGAACAATTAGGTTGGCTAGAAACTCGACTCCAGCTATGAGTAACTTAGCCCTAAACAACCCACTTTAGAACTTAGCTCAAGGCCAAAGCATCGACTAACAAAGTATGCTTAAGATGCATAACTTCTAATTTATTCTTAGTTGTAAAAACTCCAGAAACAAATGAATGCGAAGCTCCAGAATCAAACATAACTGATGCAGGTACTGAATTTACTAGGAACTTAACCAGTACGACGTCCGGTGCTTCCTGGGCTCCTTCCAGAGTGACGTGATTAACACGACCTCTGACAACTGACTGAGACGCTCCTCCTGGTTGACTGGTTCCCTGAGAAACTCCTTGGTTGCTCTGCACTGGGGTCTTGGTAGGTGTTGCTCTAAGGTTGAAGCGGACTGGAGTGATAGTTCCCTTCTAGGGACACTGGTTGGCGAAGTGACATGGTTGATAGCAAGTATAACAAACTCTGGGTACATTCTGCTGGTTGCTCCCTGAATTGGGGTTAACTGGTGTAGGGTTGCGAAAATTCTGAACAGCTGGATGAGGTGCTGAAGGCGGTGCAGGTGTTTTGAAAGAACTCTGCGGCGGGAAATGATTAAACTGCCAGAGCACTACTTTGCCCTATGTCATTGGATTGGTGGCTTCCTGTTGAACCATCCTCCGCTATGTGATCCTCCAGCCTTCCTGCTTTGTCCTCCATAATCAACGCCTTGTTAACCAATTCACGGAAATCTGGGAAAGTGTGGGCAAGCAGATTGACATGTAGTCCTGAGTTCAATCCCTTCAAGAAATGACTCTGATGAGCCTTGTCAGTAGCGACATCCTCTACAGCATAGCGAGCTAGCTGAGAAAACTTATTCAGGTAGTCAGTCACTGACATAGCTCCAAGCGTGAGAGCACGGAACTCATCCTTGTTTAAATCCATGATCCCTTCAGGTACATGATACTGGCGAAAGGCTGCGGATAATTTTTCCCAAGTGATATTCTGTGGTGCTTCATGTGCTGCGCAGAAAATTTTCCAGCCACTCAATAGCTATGCCCTCCATCTGATGAGTGGCATACAAAACTTTCTCGTGATTGCTGCATTGAGTGATCAGCAGCTTCCTCTCAATTACGCGAAGCCAATCATCAGCTTCTACTGGCGAGACATGTCCAGAGAAAGTTGGTGGATGGGTCCTCATGAATTCAACCAGCTTGGATGGTCCCTGGTGACCATGAGCGACTGGGGCTCCTCCATGATGATTGTTGTTGTTATTGTTGTTCATAGCCTGTATCTGGTTCATCATGGTATACATCATCTGCGTTTGTGCTACCATGAAGGCTCCAAAGTTCTGCAAGTCAAGAGGGGGTGCTTGGGGTGGCACTGTTCCTGCGGGGATCTGCTCATTTTCTTCGGAAGCTGGGGTGCCAGAGCCACTTGTAGCGGTGTGACGAGTCTGAACCATCTGGTGAAGCTCCATAGGTTAGATAAGGTAGCAAGCACAAGATGAGTTAAGAACTAAACGAGGGGGTAGATTAAACCCAACAAGCATAGCTCAAGAAACTCAAATGAAATAACTTTATTAATAGATTTAGTATGGCTGCAACAAATGCCTAAGGGCCTTTGCAGCTCACACTTGCACACCAGAAGATAAAGCGAACCTAAACACACAAGCTACCACCTAAAGGGCGACTCTGAAAAAGAAAACTAGCTAAGCCTGACAACTAACAACTCTAGCGAACTCAGTCGCTAAGGTAGCCTCCACTGCCACGGCGGTGCTCACTTTGGTGTAGACTCGAAGTGGGATGGCATCTCACGAATCGATCCTCGATGCCCCGGATCGTGCAAGGAGCAAAGCGCCTCGTGCAGTACAATGGCTCCTTCACCAGAGCTTCGCTGGCTCAGCAACCTGCTGGATCCTTTAGAACCTCCTCTGGATCTTCTTCTGGATTCTCCTCTGGATATTCTCCTTCTTGATCATCTTCGAGCTCATGCTGACCATAGAGAGCTTGCTCTAGGACAGCGATCCTTTCCTCGGCTCTTTCCCAGGCTTCGTAGGCACACTCCAGCTCGGTGGCGACCAACTCCAGCGACTCCTCCTGAGCAGCTGCGAACTCGGCAAGGTGCACCACTGTGGTGTTGCCTTCCCCATTCGTAGATGGGAAACGAGCAAAAAGATCCACTGATGCAGATCTGGGATGGTAACGGAAGATGGTGTTCTGCAGCTCTTGGGCGTAGATGTTGCAGACTCTGAGGATGGTCAGGCGTGATGACTCCTGGATTCCTTGCCTGAAGGTAGTCCTCCTGACTGATATGTTCAATGGCTGGCTGCCTCTAGTGTTCTTCCTGGCGTAGACTGTCAGACGGTAGATCACTCCACGATCTCGCCTGTTGACCAGGTACTCGCTTCCACGGTACATTGGGCAATCGAAGCCTCCAAGCGTTTGCAGCAGCTTCCAAAGCTCAGCAGCAAGTCCTCCATTGCAATCTCCAAAGGTCTGAAGGTAAGGCATCTGTCAAGACAGACAAGAGGTAAGAACCAAGTTAAAACAGCGGTGAGAGGAAAAATTCTAGCAAGAGATGAGTCAAGAAAGATGTGAGAGGAGTTAAGCAATTCATTTAGTCTTGCAAGTTAAATTTTTTCTTTAGAAAATAATTTGGACACTCAAACGGTCGATCTAACTAAGGTCAAGACCTACAGTCAGTATGGCTCTGATACCACCTCTGTCGGGACCTAAAAATACAATTCTGGACCCTCTGTGTATAATGCATTAGTCCAGGATCAAGCTAGTGCACACAGTATCAACAAAGATGGATATCGATCCACACAAACGATTAATAACATAAATGAATAATTTGATTAACAAATAAGGGTTTTGACCATACGGTCGAGTTTACATTTATTAAGCCACGCAGGGCTAACAGAGAAATAAAGCAGCGAAAACAGAAACGGCAGCGACATCCCATCAATTCACCACAGGCAACCGACTGGGATCAAGACCTAAGATCAAGCACCTTCGATGAACTCCTCCTCGAATGTGGGCAAAGACTCCTCCTCTTCTGCTTGATTTATTAAAGCAAGCATGAGTACACAACCGTACTTGCAAGTCACACCACAAAAATGCACCTTCTCGCAAGTCAATTTCTCGACATCTACTAGTAAACGAAGCAAACAAACAAAATAAATAAATAACAAAGGCAAAACAAACTCCAAAAATTAAATAAAAATCTCCAATAAATAGATCTTGAATTTAGAAATTTGAATGGACTGATTTGGAGTTCGGATGCAAAAGATATGGGCTTTGGATGTTTGAATCTAAAGAAAATCCTATTTTCAAAATAATCCGAATTATTTCTTAATAGAAAAATCGGAATATTGCACAACGCTGACGTCAGCAAAGGGTTTTGACCGCACAGTGCTCCACCTGACAGGTGGGTCTCACATGTAAGTGAGATGGTGCAGCGTGGACTAAGTCCATGCGACTCGGATCTGCCCGGGCGGCGCCTGACACGCCAGACGTGTGGCGCCGACACAAAGACAACATAGGACAACACGCATGCACGGTGCTGAGGTGGCAGCTGACGTGCATGACAGTGAGGGCGGCAGCGCTCGGATCCCAACGGCAACAGCGAGCGGTGGCATCTCACCGGCGGTGGGTGGTACCAGGAGGTAGCCCAGGCTATTGCGCACCTGTTGATGCAATCCCGGGTGGTCGAGGACGTTGGTGGCGGCGAGCTTGAGGCGGCGGGGTGGTCTCGGGTTTTGTCAGACGGGGTCTCCGGTGGCGCTCTAGCGACACGGAGAGGTTCAAGAGGTGGAGGCGGCGACGGCGGACTCAGCTGCGTGCTCGACGGCGACGAGGCGACCATGGCGGTGGCGCAATTCGATGAAGACAAAGCTTGGCCGAAAACCGTAGATGGGGAAATGCGGCGGCACAAGGGCTCAGGAGGGGCAATTGGGTGAGGGGTTTTGGAAAGGGTGGTATGGCGATGCTCGGGGGCTATTTATAGGCGTTAGGGATGGCCAGGGTGGCGTGTTGGTGACGGCGGTCAAAACAACCCGAAAAGAGCTCGCGGAGGAATAGGAGATACAGGCGGATTCAAAATTCAAATTCATTTGAATCGGTGCGGAAAGATAGAGTTTAGAAGGGCTCGTCCAAGATGAAATCGTGGTTGCTTCCCTTTGTCTGACGGAGCTCTGAGGTGCGAATGGCGGACGCGGTCGTAGCCATGAGGAAGAGATCGCTCGGGGACGACGACAACAGAGCGGTCCCACCAAGCAATGGCTACAGAGGAGCGCCCATACTGGCGAGAGCGATAT
This sequence comes from Phyllostachys edulis, assembly GCA_036346405.1. Taxonomy (NCBI): domain Eukaryota; kingdom Viridiplantae; phylum Streptophyta; class Magnoliopsida; order Poales; family Poaceae; genus Phyllostachys; species Phyllostachys edulis. Next base: position 72,370,417 of record CM070550.1, read on the forward strand.
GAGGCGCGCGCTCGTGGCTCGCGGTTCATGAGGAAATGGGTCATGAGGCGGTCCATTCACGAAGGAATAGGAATCGGGCCGAAGGGAATTCGGCCCGAAGCCAAAATGGAGATTTTAAATAGCTTTTTTTTCTATTTTAGAAAATACTGAGAATTCAAATAAGCAATGGAAATTAGCAAATGAACTTGGAAAAATTCTAGAAAAATCTTGAAAATATATCCAAGCACAAAGAATCCAAATAAAATAGTTTTGACTATAGTTCATGTTGACTTTAGTCATATTAAATTGTTTTGTTATTCAAAGTCCATATTTAAGCTTTTGGATTAAATTCAAATAAATTCAAATGGTGAATTTTCTCACTACTACTTTTTAAAGGATTTTTAAAGCTCAGAAAATTGGGATGTTACACCCACGAACATCACCCACCCAAATAGCCACAACAAGTAGGCCACGAAGTGCCTCCTCACCGTGTGGTTGGGTGCGTCCTTCGCCATACGCTCGAGCTGCAAGAAGACAGATACACGTCAGTAAGGTTCACAAATCAATTGATGCGAGAGGATAAGAGTCACGAAGACTTACGTAGAACTGAAAGATCCACTTCAGCGTCACCCCGTGGGTGCTGCTGAACTCCCTATACCTGCTATCCAGCAGCAGCACCCCTTGGAACCTCACCAGGAAGTCTGTGCACCATGTGGCCAAAATGTCGTACTCCACCAAGGGAAGCCAGTGCAAGGCAACCCGGTCAGGAAGGTCACGTCCTGAAGCATCAGCGTCATCTCCACGCATGGAAGATGAAACGTGTGCGTCTCCGGCCTCCATTAGCCAACCAGCACCGTCAGGAGGCGCCGGTCGTACGGGAAGCGCCTGGACATATGACCACCGCCTGTGCGGTCCTGATCGTCCTCCCACGTTGCCTCAACCATCCTCGCTGGTGAAAGGAGACCTGTCGTCCTCAAACCACGTCGAAAAAGATTAAGAACAAAAGTTAGTTCACCCAAAATAGACAGGCTACAAATGAGTACACGAAGGTCGCAACTACATGTACCTTGAAACCCAACGTGAGTCCACCCTCCACACCCTCATGGGCGTGCGTAGCCGTAGTGCACCAAGCTCAATCGTCACCTCGCCCTCCTAGGGGAGGATGGTACTGAGACGGCTACGATGATGCACGTTAATGACCAGGTCAAGCAACTTGTACAGCCACTGCACAGCGTGTCCTGGGTCTGCCATACCTGAAAATTCAGTGCATACATTGTAAAAACTATGAAACATATACATAAAGTAATAAGAAGCGGTATTAACAAAATAATTATCGTGCACAAAATAGAAACCAAATTTAAGTTAGGATTATTTTGATTAAGCTATACAAACCCTACTAACCTACTCTGCAATGTTTATGGATATTTGTTTAGGAATGTTGTTATTTTCCTAGTTTAAAAAGTATTTTCGGCACTAACAGAATAATTACCGCGCACAAACGACAATTATTGTTGGGATTATTTTGATTAGGCTTTACAAACCCCTACTAAGCTACTATGCAATTTTTACAGATTTTCAATACGTATCTTGCTACTTTCCTTGTATAAAAAATGTCTCCAACATTTTTTAAATAATTATTGTGTGCAAATAAAAGCAATAAATAAAGTTCATAATATTTTAATTCATCTTTACGTAACCTATGTAGCAACTTCAGATTTTATTTACAATTTTAAGATGTGTCATGCTATTTTCCTAGTTTAAAAAATATTTTTGGCACTAACAGAATAATTACCACGCACAAACATAAATCATAATTATGTTGGGATTATTTTGATTAGGCTTTACAAACCTACTAACCTAATCTGCAAATTTTACAGATTTTTAATAGGTATCTTGCTACTTTTCTTGTTTAAAAAGTGTCTATAGTATTTTTTAAATAATTACCATGTGCAAATGGAAACAAAAAAAATATAGATCGTAGTATTTTAATTCGTCTCTACGTAACCTATGTAGCAATTTCGGTTTTTTTTTACAATTTAAGATGTGTCATGCTATTTTTCTAGTTTAAAAAGATTTTTTTTTTGCATTAACAGATTAATTACCACGCACAAATAGAAACCAAAATTAAACTGGGATTATTTTAATTAAGCTCTACCTACCATACTTAGCTACTATGTAATTTTTACAGATTTTTAATAGGTGTCTTCCTATTCTTGCAGATTTATTCTAAATTATTCGAGTACTACAAGATAAATAATATCTGCACGATGAACTAAACTATATGCAACTCAAATGATGTACTACATAAAATAGCTAATATTATCTAATCTTTTGAATTCTATGTTGCTATTTTTATTTACTAACCTATAAGGTTTCGAAATAATGCACGAAGTTGCAACAACATGTACCTGCAAAATGGCCAATTAGATCTGATGCTCTGTCTGTCTCTCCTCCGCTACGAACTGCCAGGGCTTCGCCGTGTCTCTTCTTCCCCTCTCCCCCTCTCTCTCTTCTCCCTCTCTTCTCTTTTTTCTAGAATTAAAACGACATTTCCCCTGTTTTTTTTTTGTTTTAAGTATTTAGTTCCTGTCACTAGTTCAACCGGCGACAAGAACACTGTTCACTTATTGCTGCCAGTCGAAATGGCAATAGGAAGCCGGACTGGCAACAGGAAGTTAACAGTGTCCCTGTCGTCAATTGGAATAACATCAGGGATCTACTTTTGTAAAAAAAAAAATTGATTATTTATTTTTGTCTACGACACATAGATCATGAGACTAAGAAAATGTGGCTAGCCATAATTGTAACAACGAACCAAACATCTGCCTAAAAAGTTATGTGACATCCGAGGTTAGACGTGACAATGTTAGGCTTCGAACCAAACACCCCTTAGCACCGATAGATCACAGGGGTCAAATAGTCATCTCTAGCGAGCCACAAAATCAAGTGCCACATCAGTTGGATTAACCAACGATGGAACCTATTACCGTTCCATTTGCTTCTATAGGACAATGTGATAGATATATTGAGTTTTTCTAGAGTGAACATTCGAGAGTTCTTACATAATGGATTTGCATGAACCATATAATGGATTTGCATGAACCATGAACCAAGAGTACAAGTGAAAATAATACTCCCTCCGTAAGTATTCAAAAGCAGAGGGAGTAATAATTAGGATGGGCCAACACAAACATGGCCTAAGGGCCCAACGACCCAGAGTAAATAGGCCCATCCTAAGCCCAATGGGCTAAAACCCCCACGCTTCCCTCCTCCACCCCGCACCGCACTGCAGAAGGATCCTCCTCGCCAAGAACACACCACACACGCCCCCCCCTTCCGTCACCACCTCAAATAGGGCGGAGTTGTGAGTATCTGCCGTATGCACCCATACCCCGCAATTCCATGTACACGCTGCTCAGAGAGTCAGTGAAGGGTGGCGTCGGATCGACTCAGTGTGAGGAACATGGACACGCTGTTCAGAGATAGATTAGAGCCACCCATAGCATAGGATGTTTAGGATTATTGGCGAGCATCTTTCTATTAGCAAGTCGCTTTGTGTGCATTTAGTCCAATCTCGGGTTATGATTCATGCTTGTAGTCCTTTCCATTTCACTTCTAGCCAATCCTCACTGTTCTTGATAGTAAGAGGCATTTTGTGGTAGACATGCATTTTATTTTTCTTTTCTTTTTGTAAAAAGAAGATTAAATAAAGATTAGTATATGTGAAGAAGTTCACACGGCGAAGTACAAGCCGCCATCCTCTGTCTCCAGTAGCATGTGAAGATGCAAAAACAAACAAACAACCGGAGGCGGAGTGCACACACAATTAAGCGATCGAATCCGCAGAATAACGACGGCTTAACTGCATAAACACCTATTATCCCATTCCGGCGCCCAAGATACCCACAATCCCCACCATGGCACGGCAAGACCGTCGGCGGTAACAACTCACGAGCAAGGTCCACCGTCGGGTACATACCGGCGGCGGCCCCCCACCGCCTTTCTCTTTATGCCTTATTTCAATTATCGGTGTGGCTTTTGAATTATTTATAGTATACTTAGCGGATGGTTTGAACTTAATCCATGAATTTAAGCCCTTATTGTGTTATTCAGTGCATATATATCGAATCACGTTGTCGATTTTACAATTATTACCGATTTACTAAAACGAATTTATCAATCAGATATAAAAATTTTTGGATGGCATACCCTTAGACAAAATCCTAGATTCGCCACTGCCCCCAGAGCCAAGCACCCGTCCATCTCACCCGAATGGCGGCGGCGAGGAGCCTGCTGCTGAGGCACCTCCGCGTGGCGGCGGCCCCCGCGTCGGCGGCGGCGTCCCTCAGGCCGGCTGCGGCGCTGCAGGGGGCCCTGTGGGGGCGGCGGTGGATGTCATCGGAGGAGGCAAAGGGGTCGTTCCTGGACAAGGCCGAGGTTACCGACCGCGTCATCAAGGTCGTCAAGAACTTCCAGAAGGTCGACGACCCCTCTAAGGTATACTGGCATAACCACCACCCGGTCCTCCCTCTCCTAGAACGAGATATGCGTCGTAGGATCAATTCAAGAATCGAGATGCTAAGTGCTCCATTTTATTTAGCATTTGTTAGGATTTTTTTTTGTGTGACGGCTGAGGAATTAGCATTTCTTGGATGTTGTGTGAAACCCTGACGCTGTTGGGTAGATAGATCTGTGCGCATTGTGCAATCAAGCTTAGACATTATTGCCATTTTCACGGCGTGCGTATGTGTTTGGTTGTGAATATGGAAAGAAACCACTCTGACTTAGCAGAGTCGTGGGGAGGTCGGATTAATTGTTACATGATTAGTTTCAGTTTGGACGGCACAATTTCTGCAAGTTGTGCTCTTGCTCTCTGTGCATTCTTGTGCACGCTGTGTTTAGTTTGTGAGCTTTAGCTCATCAACCTGTGGCTTTCACATTTTGCCAAAAGCTGTTAATTCTAAGGCTAGGTAGATATAGCAGTACTCAGGGTAACTGGGCAAACTTCATCGGTTATTCAGGTCTGTTTTGTTTTCATAAATGCTAGTATTGAGTGCAGTTATGCATTCCTACTTAGTAGATTTTCCGCACGTTTCCTACCAAATTGATTTTTGGGGTTAGGTACTTGGGATCCCTAGGTACTTAGGTATAAACTTGTTTGCTGGAAACTGCAAGGAGCAGGTTGGTAAGTGGTGACAGCTGCTTGGTGGTTTCCAGATCTAGAACATCTTTGATAAAACTAGTGATTAATTTTTAACACTGCATGTGTCTGGCTAAATCCATGATCATTTTCTGTCCATAGGTAAATCCATGAAAAATGTCTTGATTGTGTTGAATGAGTACTATACAAAGCATAATCAATGTGAAACATTACGTGGTGTTTTCTTTTTCTTTTTAAAGAATAATATCAAACAGGTGCTCTACGCACAATAACAATGGGAAATCAGCAAGAATCATTGAGAACTGAGAATCATTCATAAATCATAATATCCCTAACTCTATGCTGTCAACCATCTAGTTTCAGAAGAAAAGAATTGATCGGGTTCAGGTTTTACAGTTGCTTAACTGCTAACTAGCAAGTTGTCACCTTGATTCTGAACCTTGGACCTTTTAATTTTACTCAGTTGTACAACTCTAATAACTGAATGCTGTTGAGTGTTTAGTCTAACTATCATGTTTGTGTGTACCTTGGTGCTTTCTATTGATGCATGATGTTCTTCTGCGATTGTACTCCTGTGAGTCGTTCTTCTAGCTAGAACTTCTGTTTTGTTCCTTGTTGGGTGGGCTTGGTTCGGTTTCATAGTACTTAAGCGGGAGTATTGGAGTGGATTTCTGAGTTGCTTAGCTTCATAAGAATTTTTTTTCCAAAGTTCTCTGTTTTGCAGTGTTCCAATTAGTTCACGCCAAATCCTCATCAGTTTATTTCCAATTTCCTATAGGTGACAACAGATGCCCATTTCAAGAATGATCTTGGCCTAGACAGTTTGGACACAGTGGAGGTTGTCATGGCCTTGGAAGAAGAATTTGGTTTCGAGATACCTGACAATGAAGCTGACATGATAAACTCCATTAAAGTTGCTGTTGACTTCATTGCCTCACATCCCCAAGCAAAATGAGCAGACAAATCGTGTGCTGTACTTGTTAAGCTTTATCGTCATGGAACGTTTGTTTAAATGAAAAGGCAGTTCCCCTGCATGATATCCACTTTTTTTGGATTTCGGGATTGTACCGATGCTACCGCCCCTTTCTGAACATTGTCTTCTATCTGCGGATCGTCTGGACCAACTAATATGTTTGATTATGAGAAGGAACTCGTTTTCTTGTATGGAGGTTTCCAGGGTGGACCCAGGACTAAATTTTAGGTCGGACTGAGATACAAGCGTCAAACGTGGACTAAATAGGATTATCCAAACAAAAAGAATTCATACACAAATTATATTGTAATTGTACTAATAAGAGTATATGACACTAAGGGAGGGTCTAGCCATGTGTGTGTTGTAGTGGAGTGGTTTGTGTATTACTAGCAGATGCATTAGCTTGCGATACTAATAAGAGTATATGACATTAAGGGAGGGTTTAGCCATGTGTGTGTTGTAGTGGAGTTGTTTGTATACGACTAGCAGATGCATCAGCTTGCGATACTGATGCTGCCACCATTTGGTCACTGTGGTTTGAATCTGGTTTTTGTATACTCCATTTCTGATAGTTGTAGATTGATATTGATTAGCCTGATCTCAGTGATCCCAAGCAGTCTAAGCGATTTCTCTGTGCATTCATATTGTCTGCAAACTACGGTTTGATTGTCAACCCTTAGCGTTAACCCTATCGATTGCTCAATAGTTCGGGTGTGAAGTCTTATCGTCGTGAGATCGATGCCACCAAGCTCGAGATGGGGCTCCGTAATATGGAAAGTGTGGTTGCCGTCTATGAGCTACACATCTGGGCCATCACAGTGGGGAAGGTGCTCTTGGCGTGTCATGATCACGCAGGAAGCGGACGCTGATCAAATGCTTGACAAGGTCATTGGATACATCAAGTCTGAGTACATCATCAGCCATGTGACCATTCAGATCGAGCCCGAGTAGGATTTTTTCTGGTCGATGGGGATAAAAAAGCAGCAAAGCTCACGGCCAACTTAGGCACCTTGTTCACTGTTTATCTTAATGTGGTTAATGTTAGCTTTTCACTCGCAAAGGTGCTAGCTAGTCACCAGAGGCTGACTTTGCTCGCAGGTTCATCTAGATGTTCGCTTTGATGCTGGATAATATGTACGTGTTATTATTAGTCTACTAGAAACCCATGCGCGTCTTTGGCGCGCGGTGTTGGACAGAAGCCACGCTCGCTGGTTATGACAGAAAATGATGGTCATCTAATTGCAACAGCCCAAAAATTCATATTTACAGAAATATAGGAATTTTTAAAACTTTTTATATGAAAACTATTGTTGCGCGTCTTCATTGCCATTTCAAGTCTTATTTGGACTGCATCATATTTTCTTATCGGAGTAAATAGCACCAGGTCAGGGAACTCTGAAGTCTGGGAACCCAAATGTTATATAACCAACTCTGAGAGATGCTAGTTTATTCTTCCTCTTGTTTTGCTGCTCTCCTTCCTCAAGCCACTACTGTAGCGCGGAGTTTCTCTCGCTGTCGCGGTCCACCGGTGTCAGCCTAGCTCTGGCTAGCTCGTTTCCCCAGCTCTGTACCGGTATGTTCCTAGTGGCTCAGATGCTCCTCCTTGTTCGAACTATCCCGTTCTTTCTCTAATGTTTCTCTGGTTCTTTCTCTGGTTTTTTTTTCACTGGTTCGTTCGATCGCGTCAAAGCAGTCGGACCTTTGCTTCTTTCGGCCACTGTTATGTAGTCGAATACTTCTCTTATTCAACTACGCACGGTTAAGCCTTCTACAACCATGTAGTCGAAACTCCTTCGACTGGGCACAGCTAAAACCTCCTCTGACCACGTCTAGTCGTATCTCCTCTCTGGAAAAAGTTACCAAAGGATCTGATGAGGGCATCCCTAGCTCTTTACCATCTTCTACTACTACAGATCATGTTACAAGTGTTGAAGCTCCAAATCTGCCATCTGGACCTGTTATAAGAGCACGGGCCAAATTATTAAAAGAACAGGTAAATTTGTTTCGAGCTGAATCACATAATGTTATCGGTGAGAATTTCATACTACCTAAAAATAGTGTTTTGCTTGTGCTCAGATTTGAAGATTCAATAATGAACAGAGATGAAGGACATGAGGATGATGCGGGCATTCCACGACCACTTCCAGGACCACCCCGGAGGTCTTCAGGACTCCCTAGGACCTCCCTCCAGGACCTCCCAGGACCACCCCGGAGGTCTTTAGGACCACCCCGGAGGTCTCCAGGACCTCCCCAAGACCTTCTCAGGACCTCCTTCTAGGACCACCCCAGGATCTCCTCAGGTCCTCCCTTCAGGACCTCCATAGGACCTCGTCAGGACCTCCCTCTAGGACCTCCCCAGGACCACCCCGGAGGTCTTTCCGGACCACCCTAGAGGTCTTCCAAGACCACCCCGGAGGTTTCCAGGACCTCCCCAGGACCTCCTCAGGACCTCCCTCCAGGACCTTCTCGGGACCTCCCCAGGACCAGTCCTACGACACTCGATACTTAACATAAATAGTACTGGTCATAGATAAGTTATAGTATATATCTTTTAGATGGAGTCGGTTGTAATCTTTTCATAACACTTTTGCGACCTCCCCAGGTCGTAACTCTAGGATCTCAACGAGACCACTAAAGGACTTCCTTAGGACCTCTTCAAGACCTCCCAAGGATCTCCTCGGGACAACTCCAGGACCTCCTCAGGATTTCTTCAGGACCTCTCTAGGACCTTCAGGATCTCTTCAAGACCTCCTCAGATTTTCTTTTTTGACCAAGTATGGTCGCAACTATGGACCTGACCGTAGGTCTGCTTTGAGCTTACATGGTTATGGGAATGGTCCAAAAATATATATGTGTGTGTGTTATCTACTGATCTAGGGAATGGCACAGTTTGACATAGTGGATTCCAAATTCCAAATTTAGGGTCCGACACTAATGAAGTGCGTTAGCTTAGCAAGACAAATAATCAACGATGGCAGAATCTTCTCTAACATAACAGATTGATCTAAAGGCAATCAGTGGTAGCAAACAAATACATGTTTCATATTGTATATAACATAGTAGAAAGTGCGTTAGAAAAAGTTTAGAGGCGATGCTCTATATTAAGCTGTTTATAGGTGTAGTTTCATATAGTTTACATGAGGTTTCAAAAGGACAGCGTGTTTGTAGTGCTGTCGAGAAGGTCGCATCAGAAACACACATATAAAGAGGATAGCATTGATAGAAAGGACGACATAGATTTAGTAGGTTACAAAAACTGGTGTGCCAATCATAAGATAAAGGTGTTGCAAGGAAGCAAAATACACGATTCACGATAAGTTTGTACTAGGCAGATGCAGCTGCAAAAAAAAGGAACATTGCTAAATCAGGTGCAAAGCTGTATGAAGAAACTCTTTTTTTAGTAGAACGAGTAATTGGTGTGAATTGCTGGATGTATTAGCAAACGTACTATACCAGAATTTATTTCTTGAGTTCACTATCTGAACTCTTTTGCGTGACATCAGTACAAGTCGTGATGAGGACATCCTTTTCACTAATACAACCATCCCTACTGGTTCTGACGTGCAAGGACCAATTACTAGAGCACGTGCTCGCCAACTAAATTATCAGGTAACTTCGTTTCTCGACGTGCATCCATATTCTATGAACTCTATGATGCTGCCTAAAGCAAGTGATATTATTTTACTTAGGAATCAAGGATCGGGAGGCAAGCTAAAGGGTCTACGACCACTTCAACAAGGTCTACGACCACTTCCAGGTAGTCCCCGAGGAGGTCTTCAGGACCACCCGGGAGGTCCTCAAGGACCACTCGAGAGGTCTCCCAAGACCACCTGGGAGGTCTTCCCTTCAGGACCTTGTCGGGACCTCCCAGGACCTCCTTGGGACCTCCCTAGGACCTCCCTTCAGGACCTCCCCAGGACCTCCTCCAGGACCTTCTCACCAGGACCTGTTCCAGGACCTCCTCGCTAGGACCTCCTCGCCAGGACCTCCCCCACGACCTCCTCGCCAGGACCTCCTCTAGGACCACTTCCCTCCAGGACCTCCCAAGGACCTCCTCAGGGGTTTCCTCAAGACCACTCCAGGACCAGTCCTACGAGTGCACCTGACATGAATAGTCTTGGTCATAGATAAGTTATAGTATATATCTTTTGGATGGAGTCGGTTGTAATCTTTCTATAACTATATTAGGAAAGAATCTTTGTGTGATATGGGAGTTAGAGATAGAATCGACATTAGGTCGTGTGTGTTGGCCGCACCCTTAGGTGCTAATATAAGGCCAGGCAGCGCCCATCTAGTTTTGTGGGTTTTGTTAGATTGATTTTAGCTTAGACTAGAAACACCATCGTTTTGCTTGTGCGGCTAGTGCAACCAGACGTTGTCTTTATGACCCCAAATTATTCAATACATCTTTGTTCTTCAATTCCTATTCAGCAAATTCGTTGCTTCATCTATTTTTCTTGCTTGATTCTTGATTGCATGCAGGAAAAGAGCTTCGTGGTCAAGTCGATCTCGCTGCCGGCAAGGTCGATAACGAACATGATGTTGGTTCAGTGATTGCAGGTGCAACGGTCGTCGCACAGTTGTAGCCTCGATCGTGAGAGTTAGCTTCCACCAATCAAGTTGTACCATCCTCATCGAAATATCGGGACAACGTCCCCATTATTTGGTATCAGATTTCCGGGTTGATCGGTGAGGAATTTCTAGTTTACCATAGATTAGATTGTTTTTCTTTACCTACAGCACACAAAAACCAAAAAGAAATAGTAGTAGATCATCCTATCCAAACCAACCTTAGCCTCGTAATTTTTCTTTTCAGTGCATTGCATTGTTGAACTTTCGGTTGCATCGTCGTGTCATTTGCTGGTCTTAGTGTCTAGTTCCTTTAGAGTTTCGAGTTTTGGTCACGTTTGGTTTCACTGTTGCGGTTGAGTTTGATCTGCCACGGCAAGGGAAGAAAAGGAGGAGAAGGACATCGACTTCAGTAAGGAATCAGACTCACCATCTAGGAAGGTTTTGCCCTAGTTGGTCTCGGACATGGTTTCTGCCCAAAGGATCCAATTCGGAGATAGCCAAAACAGCTTGTGTTCAAAAAAAGAAAAGGAGAGCTCCCTGGAGAGAAAAAAAGAGAGTAAAAAAATCAAGTTTCTCGGAATTCGTTCAAATTTGACAGAGCCCTTTTACAAGTGTTTCCAGAAGGTCTTCTAGGACCACCCAGGAGGTTTTCCAGGACCAACAGGAGGTCTCCCATGACCACCCGGAGGCCTTCCACGACCACCCAAGAGGTCTTCCCAGGACCACCCGGAGGTCTTCCACGACCACCTAGGAGGTCTTCCAGGATTACTTCCCTAGTTCTGCCGTGTCGTGTTTTCGTTTGTGTTCTAGGCTTGCGTTTCTAGTATAGTCTAGCCTAGGGCTAGCACTAACCGGCGTTGAACGAGTTTTCAGCTTGCATTCTCTGATTTGATTATTGCTACTCCTTGCTACCATACTTAAGCCTGCCTAGCTCCACAGCATTACTACACCTATGCAGGCTACCTTCACTTGCAATCGCTCCATTCAATCTTCGACGACTAGTTTGACGCTGACACCGGTGTGCTGATCACCACCTGCTGCTTGGTAAGAATTGGGTAAGAGCTTTAGTGAAGTTTGAGTGACCGAGTGATTTTCAGCCCCACATAGTAGTAGTTGATAGGGACATATACAATGTGATTTATTCTTTGTTTTCTACTAACGATGGCAGGGTCATGGTCACACGGGGAGAATAGCAGGCCCAACTTTGAGGAAGATGCACCTCTCACACCTCGCACGAAAGACATCATGCAACATTTTTCACGCTTGCTGAATCAACATTTGGAGCATATTGAGGGGGTTCTAGATCGCACTAATAACGATCTTGCTGTGATTGCTACACATGTGGAGCAGCTAGAGAGAGCTCCACCTCCTATTGCTGCCCCCGCTGCTGTCGGCGTTGCACAACCACACTGAAACCCATCTGTTGCTAGCTCATTTGCAGATGAGGTGGAAGAAGAAGATGTGAACAACTATACTACTGATACGGAAACAGATGGAGTCAATGTGCCCACTGATTGTAACCATCGTCGGCTTCGTCATAATCGTCAAGGTATGGGAAGAAATCAATGTGAGGTACGTGACCATAATGATGCATTTGGTAAAATTAAATTCACTATGCCTTCTTTTGTTGGAAAATATGATCCTGATGCTTATCTCACATGGGAGCTTACCGTAGAACAAAAATTTGCTTGTCATGAATTCCCTGAAGATAAGAAAGTTAGGGCTGCTACTAGCGAGTTTTCTAATTTTGCATCTATTTGGTGGAGTGAATATGGTCGTACTCATCAAGGCATACCTAGAACATGGAATGCATTGAAGAGAGCAATGAGACATAGGTTTGTACCTTCATATTACTCACGTGATTTGCTTAATAAATTACAGCGCTTAAGATAAGGTAGTAGTTCTGTAGAGGACTATTATCAAGAATTACAAACTGGTTTGTTACGTTGTGGTTTAGAAGAAACTGAAAATGCTAAGATGGCTAGATTTTTGGGAGGATTAAACCGTGAAATTCAGGATATACTTGATTATAAGGATTACAATTCTATCACTCGTTTGTTTCACTTTGCTTGTAAGGCTGAACGGGAAGTACAAGGACGTCTTAGCAGGCAACGGAGCAGCTCTGGAGGTATTTTTGCAGGTCGTACAAGTTAATTTCAGAACCGCACTCCCACTGCCACCTCCAACCGTGCTGCTGACCCGAGCTCATCAAATAATTTCCGACGTCCAACGACCTCTCCTACACCTTCACGAACATTCGAGGCAAGCAAAACAGCTAATTCGGTCTCTGCATCGGGTGCATCCTTAGTGGCATCAACTGGACAAGCACACTAGACTCAATGCCATCGCTGCAAGGGCTTTGGACACATGCAGAGGGACTGTCCTAGCAAGCACGTCCTCTTGATCAAGGATAATGGTGAGTACACTTCCGCTAGTGATATAGAAGAAGAACATACTTTGCTTGCTAACCCTGTAGGAAACGACAACGATTCTACTCATGAAGAGGAACAAATCGGCGCTGACCTCGCGGATAAGTACTTGAGCATCATTGCACAACGTGTACTTAGTGCACAAATGGAGCGTGCTGAGCAGAATCAGCGCTACAACTTGTTTCAAACAAAATTTGTCGTCAAGGACCGCTCGTGCCGTGTGATCATCGATGGGGGGAGCTCCAATAATTTGGTGAGCATAGACTTGGTCGAGAAGCTTTGCTTGGCCACTCAACAACACTCCCGTCCCTACTACATCCAGTGGTTCAATAATTGCGGTAAGCTAAAGGTAACATGCGTTGCGAGAGTACACTTCTCCATTGGTTCATATCATGACTATGCTGAGTGTGATGTAGTGCCTATGCAAGCTTGTTCTTTGCTGCTAGGTAGACCTTGGCAATATGATAGAGATGTTGTACATCATGGTCAGATCAACCGATATACTCTCACTTTTAAAGGGAAGAAGATTAGCTTGCTGCCCATGTCACCTGAGGCTATTTTAAAAGATGAATTAGGGAAGCCTGCAACCAAATCTGAAATCAGTACTTTGCAGCCACATGACTCTGTGTGCTATGCTTTGGTATGCAAGGATGCTTTGTTCTCATTTGAGGATATGCCTCTATCCTTGCCTCCTGCTGTTGCTAACCTTTTGCAGGAATATGTTGATGTATTTCCAAAGGAGGTGCCACCGGGGCTGCCACCTATTCGAGGAATAGAGCACCAAATCAACTTGATTCCTAGTGCCTCGCTACAAAATTGTGTGCCGTATAGGACCAACCCAGAAGAGACGAAAGAAATTCAGCGCCAAGTACAAGAATTGCTCGACAAAGGTTACGTGCGCGAATCTCTTAGTCCTTGTGCTGTTCCTGTCATATTAGTTCCTAAGAAAGATGGTTCATGGTGCATGTGTGTAGATTGTCGAGCTATTAATAATATCACCATTCGTTATCGTCATTCTATTCCTAGGTTGAATGATATGCTTGATGAATTAAGTGGTTCTACTGTTTTCTCTAAAGTTGATTTGCGTAGTGGTTACCATCAAATTTGTATGAAGTTAGGAGATGAGAGGAAAACAACATTTAAAACTAAGTTCGGACTGTATGAGTGGTTAGTGATGCTTTTTGGTTTAACTGACGCACCTAGCACTTTCATGAGATTAATGAACGAAGTTTTGCGTGCTTTCATTAGCAAGTTTGTGGTAGTATACTTCGATGATATATTGATTTACAGCAAGTCATTAGAGGAACATTTGGAGCATTTACGTGCTGTTTTTCATGTTTTATGTGATGCACATTTATTTGGTAACCTAGAGAAGTGCACATTTTGCACCAATCGAGTATCGTTTCTTGGCTATGTTGTTACTCCACAGGGCATTGAAGTTGATCAAGTCAAGATCGTCGCTATCCAGAGTTGGCCGCCTCCTAAAATGGTTACACAAGTACGGAGTTTTCTCGGGCTCGTTGGTTTTTATTGGCGTTTTGTTCGGGATTTCAGCACCATCGCTGCACCGATGAATGAGCTTACAAAGAAGGGTGTTCCTTTCACTTGGGGCACCATACAACAACAAGCTTTCGACACTCTAAAAGATAAGTTGACACACACCCCTTTGCTTCAACTTCTTGATTTCAGCAAGACTTTTGAATTAGAATGTGATGCTAGTGGCATAGGTCTTGGTGGTGTGTTAATCCAAGAAGGAAAATCTATTGCTTACTTTAGTGAAAAATTAAGTGGGCCTAGTTTGAACTATTCCACCTATGATAAAGAATTATATGCTCTAGTTTGAATTTTGGAAAGATGGCAACATTATTTATGGCCCAAAGAGTTTGTAATACATTCTGATCATGAATCTTTGAAGCATATTCGAAGTCAAACCAATCTAAACCGTAGACATGCTAAGTGGGTTGAGTTTATTGAGTCTTTCCCTTATGTCATTAAACATAAAAAAGGCAAAGACAATGTAATAGCTGATGCTTTGTCTAGGAGATACACCATGCTTTCACAACTTGCCTTCAAAATCTTTGGATTAGAGACAATAAAGGAGCAATATGTGCATGATGCTGATTTTAAATATGTGTTGCTCAATTGTCAAGAGGGAAAGGGTTGGAATAAATTTGTGGTGCATGATGGGTTTATGTACTGTGCTAACAAGCTATGCATTCCAGCTAGCTTCGTTCGTCTTTTGTTGCTACAGGAGACGCATGGAGGAGGATTGATGGGTCACTTCGGCGTGAAGAAGACCGAGGGCATTCTGACCCAATACTTTTATTGGCGAAATATGAGGCGTGACGTCGAACGCTTCATTGCCCGCTGCACCACGTGCCAAAAAGCTAAGTCACGACTTAATCCTCATGGTTTATACATGCCTCTTCCTGTTCCAAGCACAACTTGGGAAGATATTTCGATGGACTGTGTTTTAGGGCTGCCTAGAACAAAGAAGGGGAGTGATAGTACTTTTGTTGTCGTGGATAGATTCTCTAAGATGGATCTACCATGTCATAAAAGTGATGATGCTATAAATGTTGCTGATTTGTTCTTTAAGGAAATTGTTCGCTTGCATGGTATTCTGAATACGATAGTTTCAGATCGTGATGCTAAATTTCTTAGTCATTTTTGGAGAACTTCATGGACTAAGTTGAGGACTAAGCTGTTATTTTCCACTACTTGCCATCCCTAAATCGATGGACAAACTGAGGTAGTCAATAGAACATTGTCTACTATGTTTAGGGTTGTGGTTAAAAAGAACTTAAAAATATAGGAGGAATGTTTGCCTCATGTGGAATTTGCTTATAATCGCTCGCTGCATTCTACCACAAAAACATGTCCTTTTGAGATTATTTATGGTTTCATACCTTGTGCACCTATTGACTTGTTGCCTCTGCTAGCTTCGAAGAAGGTAAATTTTGATGCTCAACAACGCGCTGATTTGATACTTAAGATGCATGAGACAACTAAAGAGAACATTGAACTTATGAATGCTAAATATAAAGTTGCTGGTAGTCAGGGATGCAAGCATGTTACTTTTGAACCTGGTGATCTTGTGTGGTTACACTTGCGTAAAGAACGATTCCCTGAATTGAGAAAGTCTAAACTTATGCCTCGTGCAGATAGTCATTTTAAAGTGTTAGAAAAGATTAATGATAATGCATATAAGCTTGATCTGCATGCAGATTTTGGGGTTAGTCCCACATTTAACATTGCAGATTTGAAGCCATACTTGAGAGCAGAAGATGACCTAGAGTCGAGGACGACTCCAATTCAAGAAGGGGAGGATGATGAGGACATCTCTTTCACTAATACAACCATCCCTACTGCTTCTGACGTGTAAGGACCAATTACTAGAGCACGTGCTCGCCAGCTAAATTATCAGGTAACTTCGTTTCTCGACGTGCATCCATATTCTATGAACTCTATGATGCTGCCTAAAGCAAGTGATATTATTTTACTTAGGAATCAAGGATCGGGAGGCAAGCTAAAGGGTCCATGACCACTTCAACAAGGTCTACGACCACTTCCAAGTAGTCCCCGAGGAGGTCTTCAGGGCCACCCGGGAGGTCTCCTAGGACCACCCGTGTAATACCCCGAATATCAAATAGAGAGAATATTATTCGGGAGAGGGAATTTATTCAATTTCGAATTTCTCCTAACAAAGAAAGTATCCAACAGCGGTTATGTAATATCCTGTTTAACATTAGAGAATTAATTGAAATGAGAAAGATATTTAACAGGAATTAAAAAGAGAAATCAGATTTTTAGAGGAGAAATAATCTTGGGCCTTCGGCCCACGTTGTTTGGCCCAAGTGGGAAGTTGGTTTAAGAAGGGGGCAACCAAACCCTAGGCACCTTTACTATAGCACGGGTACTGTAGCGCCACTGCCACTGTAGCACGGCGCTACTGTAGCACACCCCTCCCCTCTGGTGCTTCTCCATTGTTGCCGGCCATAAGGAAGAGGAAGGAGAGGGAAGAAGAGAGGAGAGGAAGGAGAAGAAGGTGGGGGTGATCTTCGCGAGGACTTCGCAAAGGTTTCAGCGGCATCTCGCGTCGTTCTTGTGGGTAAATTCGTGATCCCAATTAGTTTTGATAGATAATTCGTATACGATTCGTATTCGTTAGATGTTCTGAGATTTCTGTAGTAGATCGGTTGAATCTGTCTTCCTGTTGACGTGCAGTTTTGGGTTAGATCCGAGCAGATTCAGGGATTAGTGTCTCCTGGAGATAGATGGGAATTTTTGTTATCTTTCCATAAAGTTATAATTCATAATTTTTGGATAAATGGTTAATTAGTTATGAATTTCGCAAGACAGAGTGCTAAATCAGTCTCAGGACTTGTGCAACGAACATAGATCTGTAAATTTGATATGGGAGACGGCCAAATTGGATCAGTTGGTCTCCTTGAGAGTTTTAGGTATTTTCATTATGATTCCAGAAAGGTAAATTTCATAATTTTTGGATTTATAGATAAAAATTTATGAATTTTAGAAGCTCAGGCTGTAATCTGCCTCTCTATTGTAGACAGAAGAGTTTTACTTGACTATTTACAACATTTGTTGCACAATATAAATATTTGAGATAATTTTATTGATATAGTTGGTTTCCTGTAGTTTCCAGAGAGTATTAGAACAATGTGTTTGGTTGAGCCAAACAAAAGTTATGAAATTCACAATTTAGTAGTACCGAGATGGCAGATCGGTTTTGGGATTAAAACAAAGACTTAGATGAACTAGTTTGATCTTTTGGTCACCTGAGAAGTTGTAGCTAGGCTTGTGTAGGTTCTAGGAAAATTGGATTCATGGATTTTGGAGTTTTGACTCAAAAGTTAAGAATTTTTCCTTAACAGCTGTTCGCTTTGGACAGATTTGAGAATTTGAGAGAGTTTTGATTAATTGTTGGGATTATGCTTAGGGACGCTTGTTCTCTTTCTGTTTCGCTGCATTGCTGTACACTTTTGTGTGGTATACTTAGTTATTTACGGTTGCGGTGGTGGTGAACAACGGGCTAAAGCGTTCCATCGTTGTCTTCCGTCTCATGGTTGAGGCAAGTACATTTGATTTGTCTTGCTTGCCTTTTTGTTCCACTTGGTTGATTAATAAGCATTGGGTAATTCCGTATTACTTGTTTCCTTCATGATTGATATACCATGTTTCTTCGATGATATGTTTCGCTCAATGTAACCTTTCGCTCGCTCAATCATGTTTCACCCATCGGAGTGGGTAGTGAAGTCCCATCATTCCAACATGGGCAAGTACCTCAATGTTCCTATAATCATAAAATGTTGAATGCATGTTGTTGATTTTGTATTTCTAAGAGCCACGCTAATATTTAATTGTTCGTGTTCAATCCATTTGTGCTACCTCCATGAATAGAGAGCATGTATTTTCAATGTTCATATGTCATACCATGCATCCATAATACATGTTTCAATCCACGGAGTGGATTAATAAATAAGACCCATCAATTCCAAAGATGGGCACGTAAGACCCACCATTCCAATGTGGGCGTTTAGGACACCCGCATTTAAACGTTCTTCAGACGGGGCTTGGGTCCCCGTGATTTTGTTAAATGCGGCTTAGGTGAACACCGACGGGTGTGTCACCAAAGAATACCGTATATGCATGTGTGTAGTCCCTTCATTTCATCCACATCATTCATTCCATTCATTCAAGTGTTCGTTCTGTGCTTAATTCATACACTTTAATGATGTTCACATGATCATGGTTGTTATGTACTATTCATTTACTGTACTTGCTGAGTCTCGGACTCACTCTTGCTTTGTTTGTTGTTTTTTTAGGTGATCTTTGAGGTTGGCTCCATGGGGAGGGAATAGACACACACTACCTTTTCACTTCACCTTAATCAAGTCCATGATTTCATTTTAGTTCAATTTAATCATTCATTATTGATGAACTGTAATAATAAATGTTGGCTGTGGCTGATAACTCTTCTCCATTAAGATTGGTTAAGAACTATCGTGAACTTAGTTCATCCTTTGATATAGTTGCTTGAGATCATATTATACTTCGCGATGATTCTCGATATTTGTTGATTTCACTATTGTCTTGATATTAATGATTGTTGGAACCTCCGTATAGCTAACTATACAGGGAGGTTCTCTAAATTTAGAATTTTATCGTCTGTTTTAGCTTTGTTAACATGTTAGTTTAGTAGCATTCCAGCCCTTGTAGGACTGGGGTGTTACAGTCGGTATCAAAGCGGGCTTTAGGTCCATGGTTAAAAGAAATATATTAAAATGACACACTATGCACAGTAGGTGGGGTTTGGGTAATCCATTGCATCCGCATTTCTAGTGGTATGTTTCAACATGTTGAACTATTCTTGAATTGCTTCTGTACTATCATTTTTGTTGTTAATCTATGATCTGCTATGATATTCTATATCTATAAATTTATTCTATGATTACTATAAGATGACCTTATATTCATAATTGATTATATTGGTTATGCGTATTGGTAACGGACGTTGAGAAGTTGAGATCGTGGTTGTTGTCCTAGGTTTTGCCAGGCTACACCACCGTTCGTGGTATGGGAATAGAGAAGTACTTACCCTCATTCCATAGTTATGTGTTGGGCATGAGTTCTTTAATGAAGATGTTGTCTTCCTTGAGCTTGTATTTTGTCTTCTGGTTGTAGTTTCTTGCCGTTGATGAACTTCCTTTGATTGGTGGTTTAATGAAGTGGGCAAGTTTCAATTGGTCTCTATTTGTTCTTTGAAGCAAGTATTGTTCTTTCGACTAGTGTGATATTCCAGCTACTTGTGAATGTCGTTAGTTTGCAAGATTGATCTTTTCATAGAAGTTCTGTTTTTATTCCCTGTTGGAAATCGTAACTCATTTATTCGCTTGGTATTTGGGCAATGGAAGGTTTCTTTTGCAAGTTCTTTTTTATGTGGAAGCTTTGACCTTGCGTATTTCTTTTGGATTAATTCAAGATTGAAGTTTAGTACCTCTCTTCTATGAAAGAGTGTGATAAAACCCTTTATTGTCATGTTAAACTAAGAGGTTTTAATTAAATGAATTAATATGGTATGAGTTATCGTGTTGGGACATTAGCGTGGTGCAAACCAACGATTCTTAGCTAATATCTTTAGAGATGAAGTTGATTAATTTCAAGTTGTCCTGTAGTAATCTCTTGAACATTGTTGAATAAGAATTTGTCTATACATGTTTGAGACTCATGGAGTTAATTACGGGTGTGTTAGGCTATTGCCTCAGAACTATTAATCTTGACTCATCTTCTATTCAAATACATGATGATTTTGTACAAATGCTAGATTCACTGCTTTTGCCATGCTAAATTATTGTTATATGTATGGAGAAAAGGATGATGGTTGTTGTAGTGACTCACAAAATCTTGTCTTATAAATATTTCATTGTTGAAGATTAAAGATATTTCATTCTAATTTCTAAGCAGAGATAGGACTATGAATGCTTTCATGATTAGATAATCATCGCTTGTTAGTATTAATTGTTAGAGTGCTATTAGTGTGTGCTTTACGGCATTGAGTGTCAAGAAGGGTATATGAGCGAAATCTAATAAGTGATTTAACCCAGTGGGTTTTATGAGGTTGTCTTGTTCTAGAGTGAGCTTGTTAAAGAGGTTTGCTTCACTTTGTGGCTTTCGTGACTAGATTTCTTTTCTAGAATGAGTTGTTATTACAATCTTATATGGTGATGGAAATTCTATAACATGATTTGTTGTGTTCCTTTTGGAATATTTATTAATGTGATGGTAAGGTATAATGAATGTTATCAAGAATATATGTTATTGATGTTAATAAAGTGTTCAAGAATGTAAGGGTGATGTTGATTCTTTTATGGAGAAAGAATTTTGATCGCCTTTTGTGATATCTCTTAAATGAAAATATTTCAAAAGTTGCATTCATGATCTCTTGGTGTTCAATATTTTTGTGGTAGTTGAATTTTTGTCGAGTAAAGCATCATGTTGCAAAGCTCTATTGATTCTTGGGTGATTCAAGTGACTTGGTCTTGAAGGCTCGCTTTGTTCCTATCGGTTAAGGTTTGATATTCCTTCTTGTGAGGCTTGTGCCTCAATTGTGGTCCTCCCTTATGTATTCTCGCGATCATTGCCTAATCGATTTTTTTCCTCGGTCCCGTGTTCATTAAGTAGTGGTGAATGTTTTTCTAGATGGTGAAAAATTATTTTCATTTGCCTATTCGTTTCACATGGGTCTTCAAGTGTTTATTAATTGTTGTTGTGCGATCTTGGGTTGTGAGCTATTTGAGGAGCATTAGAGGATGAATTGATTTCGTGTATAATTCTTGGAAAGAATCTTAGTATACCCAATGGTTGTCTTTGGGCTGAATCAATTGCATTGTTGCAACTATTAGAATCTATAGTGATTTGTGGACCAAGATTCTTTGTTCATTTTGTGGTGTAGCGTAACGAGGAGAGATTAGCAAGGTAATCTAATCGTTAAAGCAATTTATGAGATAGTAGAGATTATGGGATTATTTGTCGTATGGCTTGGTCTCAATGAGTAACTCTCTTGGAGTTAGAATCTTTCAAAAGATAATTTGGTTAAGAGTATAATTGTCCATTGACCTTATTGGTCGAGTATGGTTAGGTTGTGGGAGTTTTATTCATCGAATCGATGATTTCCCTACCCTTTACACCGTAAGTTCATTCTAGGGTCCCGGAGGTTAAATTTTGGGCTTCGCTTTTTATATGTCAGGGGCTTTGGTCGCCAGTGATTTTGTGTAGCTTAAAGTATAATAAGGGTGGATTCCGGATTGTGGGATGATCTTTGATAGGACCCTTTTGATGTAGTACGTGAGAATACATGATGTCAACCATGATTTGGTTATTATTAAAGGATTGAGGTGATATGATTGAATGTGAAATTTATTTTGAGATACTTTAGGAGTCATCCGTCAAAGTAATTCCGTCAGTAGAGGAGTTGGTAAGAATAAGTCTTGTGGAGTCAAGAGAGCCTTCCTTTAAGCGGGTGGTCGATGTATTCGCTTCGAGCTTGGCATTGAGGTTGCCGATTTAAGAAAACAAGATAGTGTCATATGATGAAATCGAAATTCATAATTTGAGAGAAGTTATATTCCTAAAAGAGAAACCGAGAAAAGGATGTTTCTGTAGTGAAGCGTTTTCTTGTTCTTGTTTGAGTTTTGTGTTGTTGATCGGAGTCTTCCGCACTTTGAGTTGGCGCTTTGTTGGCATGTTTGATTCTTTCCAATTCGTGCAAACCAAAAGAAGTATTTGGTTTGGGCATTCGAGTGATTTCTCTTTTGGCTTTCGTGGTATTCAATCGTAAACTGCCTATTTAGAAAGTGGGATTGTTTTTGTGATGAATTGTCAAATTTGGATTTGACCCTTTTGGTGGAGAGTTAGCATTGCGTGGATGCGAGGAGAACTCTTTATTTTCAGTTGGATTCTCTTTGTAAAATAGTTGTTTAAGAACGAGTTCTCACAGCATTCATGATTAAAGGAGGTGTTCTTTGTTAGATGAATAGTTCGATTTTAAGCATGTTGTGTGCTTTCGCATCAAAGGGAAGTTGGACCGGTACATTGGTTCATTTTCGATTTATTGCGTAAATTAGGAAGTTGGCGCATCGCTTTGACCGCCTCGGGTCCATACGCCAAGCACGCAACGCCCGTGTTCTCGTACTAAGTGAGCAATCGAGCAATTCAAAGCTTGGGATTTCGTTAAAGACGTTGACCATCGAGTAGGGTCTTATCTTCGATTCTCTTCGATGAGTGTACCGAAAATGCCGGGTTGAGTGTTAGGACGACGCCGCTTTACGCCTTTGTGTTGTGGTCTCGCTAGTCCGAGAGAGAGGCCACTTGGGAGTTGGAGTTTCAGTATGTCGGCGTTATCCGGATTTGTTCACTTCAGTACATGGTTACCGTTGATAGTTCTCGATTGTGGTTGTTCTTTCACAGTAGTCTTTGTGTGAGGATTCGGCCTAATCTGCTTAAGGGGTAGAATGTAATACCCTAATATCAAATAGAGAGAATATTATTCTAGAGAGGGAATTTATTCAATTTCAATTTCTCCTAACAAAGAAAGTATCCAACAATGGTTATGTAATATCCTGCTTAACATTAGAGAATTAATTGAAATGAGAAAGATATTTAACAGAATTAAAAAGAGAAATCAGATTTTTAGAGGAGAAATAATCTTGGGCCTTCGCCCACGTTGTTTGGCCCAAGTGGGAAGTTGGTTTAAGAAGGGGCAACCAAACCCTAGGCACCTTTATCAGAAGCACTGCATCAGAAGCGCCGCCACTCGTAGTCTTGGTCGAGATAAGGGTACGCCAACACACACACGACCTAATGTCGATTCTATCTCTAACTCCCGTATCACACAAAAATTCTTTCCTAATACAGTTATGGAAAGATTACAACCGACTCCATCCAAAAGATATATACTGTAACTTATCTACGACCAAGACTATTCATGTTAGGTGCACTTGTTCTGCCTAAGACCTTTACCTAGAGATAAATTAGGTATAGAAAAGGGAACTCTACTATGAGAGCCCGGGGTATTTAACTTGTAATACTTAACCATCCATTGGTCCTAGCATTACAAACCAAATATCCTGCCCTTGATGTATTGCATACCCCCCAGGAGCGATATACACACACCGTTCACAAAATAATATCAATATCAATGCCATACAACAATAGTTCATTACCGTAGTCACAAAAGGTTACAACAAAGTCATCACAACTTCATTTTCTTACATACAGCCGACCGACCAAATAGCAAATATAAAATACTAAGAGTGCAGCGCAAACATAGCCATAAGATGGCACCAAAAGAAAAGCCGACCGGTGTAACCTTACCCACAAGGCAACCTGACTGGAAATCTCCAATCTAGTCGTCGTCTTGCGCGAAGTCGGTCTCACAATAGTTGATCCCTTGGGGATCAACCTCCTCTGAAATTGCAGCAAGTAGGTTGAGTACAAAGTTGTACTCGCAAGACTTACAAGCAAAAGAATATTTAAGTGCATTCATGTATCAAAGGAAGGCTGCTACACTAGACAATTTTCAGCATAAAGCAATATTTGATTTGAAGTACAAGTAATAGATTGAAATGCCAAGTAAGCAAACATTTTTAATAACTTTAAATAACAGCGGATAAACAATATTAGACAACATCTAAATGACAACAAGTGGCTGCCTCGCAGCTCACAAACATCGCATGAGACCATTCTCAATTGCCACCTGAACAAGTTTTAAGTTTAAGATTCCAAAAGGTTGAGTCTAACTCTTGCAAATCCAATCCCAAGTGTGTCCATAACCTAAGACGAGTCTATTTGAATAGTTTATACCCTACAAGGGTGTACCAATGTACCCACACACCAGACCGCCTCTTTTGCCACTAGATTAAGCACACTTCCGAAGGTATGCCGGCAAGGCTAAGTCCTACGAGACGTTTTCCAATATTATGTATTAACTACGAGTCGCCCGTATGATAGGAACCATACGTTGTGTCAGAGTCATCGGCAGAGAGATAACTTACCGTGCTCCTCGGGGTAGGGAACTTACATCCAGAACCCATCCCGTTACACCCAACAACAACAACACAATTCTTTTTAATACAACCCATAACCACCACTTGCGACTCGGAGGCAACACACGCCAAAGTACTAAGTCAAGAGAGGTCCCATATCCCTCTCATGTGGTTAGCATGCAATTATGCTTGATTTTGGTGAAACAAGATGTTCGGTCTTTATTGACCTAGGCAAGACTTTCATACACCCAATATCACACCATCCAACCACTTGCCCAAGTCTAAAATATTTTATTTACACTTTTAGCTTTCAAAGTAATATAGCACAAGGTGCTGGACATAATGTAATAAAATCAATTGTGTGATCAAGGTTATCGACTAAGTCGATAACTGCCCAATTCTATCGAAAGATAAGCATGACTAAGCTTCAATTCGAGTACACATGTATAGACTCTATAACATCCACCGAGCACTAACATCAGCGGGAATAATAACTTAGGGTTAGTGGCAAGGGATAAAAATTTGCTACAGGTCATGCATCTACTAGGAATAACTACCTCTGACGAAAAATAATCATACAAGTTGCGAACAAGATATTTTGTAACGAAAGTAATAGGATCAATATGATCAAAGGGGAGGGGGCTTCTTGCCTTGTTGAAGATAACCCTCTTGTTACTGTTGAGGATCACAAAAGAGCTCGTTCGGATCTTCGTAATCTAACGTTCAAATACGAAATGTTAATAAGAACACATAACACCAGATATAACCAAAAATTCAAATTCCTCCAAAAAATCATGAAAAATTCACAAGGTATATCATGATTTTAGATGAATTTAGGTGAAAGAATTATTTCGTTTGGATTTAGTATGTGAGAGTTATAGAGGTTTGAAGATCAGATTTTCTGGAAAATTCAAAAAAATCCCCTCGGTTACTGTTCAACCTAAAATAATTATTTGGTGAAAATTTGTAGAATAGATGTGGGAAAAAGGATTACATAGATAACTGGATAATAATATTATTAGACAAAAATAGCTGAGTTTATCTCATTTGGAGTTTTTATGAATTAGTTTTGAATTTTCAAAGTTAACAGCAATTTATAGTGTAAAAACAATTCATTTTTGGATCACTTTCCACACACTAAATTTTTTGAGATAGTGAAAAGGTTGAAACCTATTTTAAAACAAATTTAAGTTAAAATGAAAAATAACAAAACTGGTTTCACTCATTTTGGAGTTAAGATGAAATAGTTATGCATAGTTGAAGTTAAAAGCAATTTACCGTACGAAAATAATTGATATACAGATTTTCTTATAACCCCCGAGCTGGAAACATTCTGGGCCGTTGAGATCTAATCGGATGGCCCACGTGACGGGGAGGTTCGGATGGTCCGAACGGCCCAATAGATCTGGACCATTGATTTGAAATCGAACAGTCCAAAATGAAGAGATGTTCGGATGGTCCGAACGGCCTAATTGATCTAGACCGTTGAATCAAAATCGGACGGTCCAAAATGAAAGTTACGTTTGGACTCTAAACTCAAGCGATCTAACAGGTGGGTCCCTCAAGTCATTGACTTGGTTCACCAAAAGGGTGTGGGCTAAGTCCATAGCACAAAGCAATGGACTATGGGGCTGGTTACTATGCACTTAAAGTGCCTGGCCCACATGTAAGTCAAACTACACTCATTCAAATCTGTGTTAATTAAACCTAATCATTACCTTACCTTAACCGACCAAGATTTACCTAATTAACTGCAATGCTACAGGAACGGTCGAAAATCCGACAACGTAGGGAGCGCACGGCCGCGAGCTTTGCTGGCGGCTCGTCGGCGCTACGTGCCATGGCGGTGCCAACCAAGGCCAAAAATGGAAACCTCATGCTCCTGCGAAGCTGATGGTACTGGTGGTAGAATTCACGGTGGCCTGTAGCAGTGACGCACCGGAGAGTGGCGGTGGTGAGCTACGGGTGAACATGCAAGTCACAACTCGAGTGATAAGCTAGCTAGCTAGCACATGCATAAGGTACTAGGGGGGTCCAGTGAACCTACTCGAGTGCCAGAGAGGGGACCAGTTGGTCGGAGATTCGCTGGCAACAGAGATGGTGACAACGGCGTTGAGCTTCACCGTGGAGGGGATTTCTCGGGCTAAGAGGGGAGAAAAGGGAGGTTAAGGGTGTTCAAGTGAGACCATTAGAGTGTGACAAAGCGAGTAATCGACAGATGGCTCACCCGAACGTTGTCGAAGAAGAAAGGGGTCCTTGCGGCCGAGTTAGAGAAAAATCCTAGATTTGATGATTCCTGTGATGCAAAGATAAAACTGGTTGAGGGAAAAAGATCCTCATGAAGCAGTGCGCGTGGTGACGCACAAGGGAGAGTGAAAACCTTACAGACACGGTTGATACTGGCGAAGGGCTCTAAAAAGCACTCGGTGAAGAAGATTGTCACGAACGTGTTCCCAGAGCTACACACAATGACAAGGGGAGGCATAAGTGAAAATGAGAACTGTGATGATCGTGGAAAAGAACGGACGCCCAGGAAGGGAGCTTACTCAAGAAAGGAGCACAGGCGAGCCTCTTCCTCCTCAGCCACCGAGAGGAGGAATGGCTAGAATGGAGGCGAAGGAGGGGTATTATCCCCAAGCGAGGATGGGAATAGAAACGGCGTGAACCAGTGGTGCTTAGAGATTGGTCGACGAGGGCGGTGCGGTCACGGCGAAGATGGAGGTGCGGTAGAGCATGGCGGCGACGTGGCGCTCAAGTCCTGCCCGCCTACCAGCGCGAGGAAGGGGACGACCCTGCCGTGTGGGCCCAGCGTGTCAGCGACACAAGCGAAGGAGTGCGGTGTGAGTTGGTGCGGCTGGACCAAATGGCACGACGGCCCGTGTTGTGTGGACCACACGATCACAAGCGGACGATCTAGATTTGTGGCATCTTCGGACGGTCCGCACGGCACACTGATCTAGACGGTCCAAATTAGATTGGACGGCTCGCGCGAAGCTTGGCTCAAGTCAGGGTGCGGTGCAGTGCGGTGCGGGTCCAACCAAGTCAAAGTGGTTCAAGCCAAGTCAACAGTTGACTCAGAACTCAAATCAAACTCTCCTACTTTGACAAGGGGTCTAAAAATAGCAAATAAAATCCTAAAAATCTAAAAATTTTCAGGGAGGTTCCTGGGACATCCTAGTACTCAAGTAAAATCTTAAACCTCACTATTCAAGATTTATTTGCTTAATTTATATTCAAACCTAGAATAGGTCATAGAATTGAGTTTGAATTTTCTGAGGGTTGATTTTAGTTCCAAAAATTTGGGAAAAATTATATTAATTCATGATAATTATGGGAGTATTTGAATAAATTATTTCCAGAGGATGATCACAAGTTTTTGTTCCTGTTTTCTTTTGGAACTTCAATTTAAGTTGTATGTTTTCTATTATTTCGACCATTTCACATGCAACAAAATATGCAAAAGCTCCAGAAAAACCAATGCATGTTCAAAAGTTTTAAATTCTCCTCATTTTTATACATTTGAAATACAAACCCAAGAGTTGGGATGTTAAATCTACATGATGCATGAAATGAGAAGGACATTGTATTACGATTAGGTAATTATTTAAGTTTTTTGAGCAGTTCAGCCTAGAGCAGCCCCGCTACCACGTTGGCCCAACCGCGCCGCATTGGCAGCCTACCCGAGCTGCCCAACCCAGCTGGCCTCCCGTGCCGCACAAACCCTAAGCCACCCAGCCCACTTACTTGCACCCTCAGAATTGCCATGCGCCACACAAGATTGCGGCGCGACTCACTGCCGCCGCGCCGCTCTGGCGTCCGCGCTCTCTCCGCCGCCAATAAGAATCGCCACCGCCATTCACGGCACCACGCCCGACTCGCGCAGCCACCGCCGCTTTGGGAGCTCGCTCGCCAGACGCCTCGTCGGCGCTATAAAGCCACCGGTGCGCGCCGTAATGCCGCCGCCAAGCTCCTTGCCGCCATCGACTCGGTGCCAAGATTCGCCTCGCCGAGCCGCTTCGCCCCGCCGCCGCCACGCCAAGAAGCCCACCGGATCAGAGCTGAGTTGCACCGCCAAGCCCGACGTCCGTGGTCTTCATCTCCAAAGCCAACGCGCCTCTCCACGCCGTTCGTCGCCGTCCGGTGCCCCTCCGCCTTCATCAACGCCGCATCCAAGGTCCTTGCACCGTCCTCGTCCTCGATCCGTTCTCACCGTCATCAACCCGCCACCGAAGCATCCTCCCGCTCTCAACCCGAGCCGTCGTCACCATTTGGCCGCCCCGAGCTCGTCCCCATCCCTACCATCACTGGTGAGGCCCCTTCCCCTTCCTTATCTTTCTTCCATCTCGTCGGCTCTCATCGCCCTGTTCCTCTTCGGAGCCGAGCCACCGTGCCTCTTCACCGCCGTCCCATGCGCTTGCCGAGCCGTGCTCGACCTCACCCGACCCCGCCAGAGCCGCCGTGCCTAGCACAGCCACCGCCGCCATGGATCCCATGGGCGCCCACTACACCGAGTCGCCCTGCTGGAGTCCATCGCCAGCATTCTCCTGCGCCGGCATAGCTGCCACCTCCTACTGTCCCTGTTCATGTATGTGTACGTATGTGTTCCAATACGGGAGATGTGTTCGGTTCTCTGTTACTTCTAAACCAATGCATGTAGTATTTTCCTAATATTTATGCTCTCTGTTAATTCTTTGATTAGCCCTTGCTTGGCCATCTAACTCTAAAAATCTGCCACCCCATGCCCTGATACGCCATAGCAGGTCGAGCAGCTCCTTGCTCTCGGTGATGCTGCCCTCTGTTGGTTTTCTTTTGGTCGTGCCACATCGTCTGAGTCACTTGCCACCTTAGCGTGTCCATGTCAGCATGCCGAATCTACGCCATGTCACCGCCACCTTTAGGCCACGTCAGTGTTCCCTGCCATGTAGACGCACACGTGGTACACCCAACTCAAACCCCAAACCAACTCCTGTAGACCCGGTTCGTCATGAACCATGTCTCTTAACCGTGGGTCCTATTGGACATTACACTGTTCTGTGGACCCATCACCTTGAACCCAAACTTTAATCCGTGGACTTGGTCTGTGGACCAAAGGCCCACATGTCATTTTCCCAATCAAAAACCCTAGATTAGTTCTCTCTCTCACATGCGGGTCCTGCACGTCAGATCAGTGCCTGTGCCATATACGCCATGTGTATACCACGTAAGTGCCATCACATCCCAAACCCTAAACCAAAGCCTTTGTGCTTATGTGTCATCCTATGTGGCATCCCCATCATCGATTCCGTGCAAGCCACGTCATCGCCATCTTGCCACCTCATCTTCTCTTTGTGCACATGGCCGCATTGTCAGCGCCTATGTGGCCTACACCCTGACCTAAACTGAAAAACCAAACCATATGGAGATAGTTCATATGAACCTACTCTATGTCTGGTGGACCCCCACATGTCGGGTCAGACTCGGTCAAACCCAAACCCTAGACCAAACTGTATAGACTTGACTCATGCGAATCAAGTTTATGTCAAGCCGGTCCCGCATGTTAGTGCACTGTTCTGTGAACCCTTTTGCACTTAAACCCTAGAATCGTGGTCTCGGTCTATGGATCAATGGCCACTTGTCATTCTCTTTACCTTATTTCTAGAATTAGTGTAATTCTAGGAATTCAATTATCCAATGGGTGCCACCTGTCATCCACTATTCCTTTTTGGAAATTAATCTGATTTCTGAAATACAATTATCCAACTGGTCCCACCTGTCATCCAATAATTTCATCTCTCTTTCACTTACCAGTGGGCCCCACTTGCAGGTCTCTAATTCTATTTAATTATCTGATCCGAAAGAATATTCTTTGAATATTCTTTTCTCTCTCGATTTCATCATTTCATGTGATTCTTTCAAGAGTCATACCTCTTGCATCCGAACTCCGTTTGAATCCATTCAAATTCCTAAATCCATCTAAATTCAAGATCTATTTATATGAGATTATTATTTAAATTTTGGAGTTTGTTTGCTCTCTGTTATTTATTTATTTGGTTTATTTGCTTGTCTGTGAGTAGACGTTGATACTTCGGGAAGTTCTGATCAAGAAGGAGCTGAAGATCAAGACATCCGGAGATTAAAGATTAAATACGATCGACATTGCTAGCAAGGCAAGTCATACCTTTGATCATATTGAATCCCAGTTTTCAAAAGTTATATTGATTTAAATTATTGCATCTACTTTAAGTATTTATTTAAATGCTTTTGGGTTTAGTTAATAATCCAATTTGTTATACCCACCTTGTCTATATTGATATGTCATAATCTTTTGTCACCCTAGCTTGGTTATTTAATTTAGTTGGTAATATTGTAGCACCAATGTGGGTTGGTTATATGCGATTAGATTGCTTAGCCATGCCACGAATCATCTGTTCATGTAAGTTGCAATTATCAACTTGACTAAGTGACTATGGAACTTTGTGATAATCTGTGTGTACTATGTGCTATTATGGCATGTGTTGCACTTAACCAACAGGGTGGGAAAGGATTTAGACGGAGGCAAGTGGACTGTGTGCTATTTTGGTGGATCTGTGTGCACGGGCTTAAAAATCTGTGTGCCTTAGTTAGAAATTGGAAGTCTTGCCTTGGTCAATTAAGGACTTAACTTTGTGTATCATTGAACTGGGCCTCTCATACAACCACATGCCTGGTATGGGACGGGCCTAGCTTAGTAAGTTATGGAGTCTCGACATTGATTACTCAGGTAGTAGGTTAGGCTGTGTTGATTGGGTGAAGGTGTGCTACCAAGTAGTCACATCGTGGGACGATTCGCCGCTTCCCTGTCCAACAGTGTGTGTCGTACCATCCACTGTGTATAGTTTGGTATGACGGTTTGTAAGCACATTGCGGGACAGTTTGTAGTCACATCGCGGGACGGTTCGCCGCTTCCCTGTCCAACAGTGTGTGTCGTACCATCCACTGTGTATAGTTTGGTATGACGGTTTGTAAGCACACTGGGAGTGTCAATGTTGAGATGAAGTTTCTGAAAAGTTTTGTTATAATCAGTGTAGGCCACGCTGGTTATATCTTGTGGGTAAAGTGCACAAACTCTACAGAGTGTTAAACAATCTATTCGAATAGCCGCGTCCACGGTCATGGACATGCTCGGGGATTTCACACGAGGGGTAGATCCTCATAAACTGTGTGGGAAGGGAGCTGTGTGATCTAAATCATATGGCTATGTGAAGAATCTGTTTAGGCTGTGTGTCTTTGTGAAATCAAACTGTTAAAATTATTATTGTTTATTTGTTTTACTGTATGCTTTCAATCTATTATTTGTATTCAATTGCAAATGTTGCATTTCTGCAAAAGAACCACAGATTGCCATTCCTTTGGAATAAGCCTGCATGTATAATTGCATTTCTGTGGTGTGACTTGCGAGTATGGTTGTGTACTCATGCTTGCTTTATTAAATCAAGTAGAAGTGAAGGAATCGTCAGTTAACAAGGTCTACTTCAAGGATTGTGAAGAACTAGGTCGCGCACCCCAGCCGATTGCCTGTGGGCATATGGATGGGTCTCACTGAAGTTATTCCGTTACGTTCCGCTGCAGCTTCATTGAGCTATTCGCTTTCTAAGGCATTAATTGTAAGTTTTGACATTAAGGTCTTTACTCTGATATTTATTGTATTTGCCTATTTATTAGTTATCGTTGTATATGGAATTGATATTTCACTGATGTTGTCACTGTGTGCACTAGCGTGATCCTGGACTAGTGCAATATACACAGAGGGTCCAGAATTGCATTTTTGGGTCCCGACATCGACGACGAGCAGCGACGGCATAGAGAAGGTTCACGGTGACAGCTCTTCACAGCGATGGAGAGGTTATAAGGAGTGTGGCATTAGTTCCCTGATGTCCTAGAGATGGTGTATACGCAAGCAATTGGACCGAGGCTCACCGGGCTTCGAAGAAGAAAATAAATGGTGCCGACGTCCATGAGTGGGAATGATGATGGTGCAACTTGGATTCCCGGTGAGTTTTCCTACGTTGAGTGAGGGGAATGCATCAACGAGGTATGGAACATGTTGTGACATTCTAGGGTTGAGCTCGAACTCACCAGGGCGATGGGAGCATGTTGGCAAGATTGGGTGCGCACCAGAGTCGAGGACGAAGATGATCGCGGTCATGCTACAAGGCTCCAGAAGCTGCACTAAGCAGAGAGGAAGGATGAGTGAAGCTCAAGGGTGAAAGTGACACTCTTGTCGTGGGTGAGGAAGCCCACCAGAGTGGCGGAGCTGAGGAGGCGCACTCACCGACGTCGGAGACGACGCAAGCGTTCTCGCGAAACCAAGGAGCAATCAAGCTCGGGTTTGCGCAAAATGGAACATGAGTGAGCTAAGGATGTCAATGCGCGCTCTATTGCTTATGTAGCTGGGATAATTGTGCGAGAAGAATGGTGAGACATCGACGGTTGCGTGAGAAACTCGCAGGAGGCCTCGGGTCTCTCCGTCTGCACAGGAAAAAGGGCTAACAGCGGGGTGGATATCATGGGCGAGGGTAGGCTGAGTTGACGAGGGTGGTTGAGGCACCAAACTGTGGGTAACGGTCTTGAACCATGGGCAAGCGCAGAGGGCGAGGGATGCACTGGTGCTCGAGTGAGAGGTGCAAGACTAGTGTTGGCAAGCGGGCCCAGTGTGTTAGTGAGAGGGAGAGCGAGGGGCTGGCACGAGCTGATGCACTTGTGATGAAATGGTCCGAGTTGGATTTTGGTCCCTCGGGTGAGCGGGAGATTCAAATATAGGTTTTGAATTTTTCCAGAAATGGTTGATCGTTGCTCGAATTTGTAAACGTAGCAAACAGGCTTCAAAATTTATGAAACTTTTTGTGGAGGCTTCTAACATAGTATGGTTCCTTGTATAACTTTTTTAGGATTTTATCTATTCTCAATTTTCTCAAAAATTCTTCCAAGTTGTTTTTTTCATATAAATGCATAGTTGCTTTTGATGAAAATTTTCAAAACATGCTCAAATAAAATTTCCCACAAATAAACATGCTCAAATTTTTATTTCCTCACTTATTTTATTACACTTACCCAAGATATGGTTTTTGGGATGTTACAGATATCCAGTAAATATAGCTATGAGTACAGTAAAACATGTGTTATATGCACAGTAGATCCCAATAAGACAAGGGTCAATAATTTCTACGTGTCGTTTACAGTAAAGCGATATCATACAGAACAATAAAAAAAACCTACGCCACGAGACTTTCTTTTTTTATTTACCACCAAGAATAGTAATATGTGGCTGATTAGAAAGTAAAGGACAATTCTCAATACAGCAAAAACCTTCTTGTCACATGCGCAACAAATTTCAAGAGACCAAACGTCAGTAATATAATGAGTCGTTGATAGTAAGAGAGCACATACAGAGCGGTAAACAACATACATGAGTGAACAACCACTCTGTAACTCGGTGTGGTCGTCACTTTGTCCAGAACTACAGTAAAAGACGGGGGGAAATCTCCATGTCGTCAGAGGAGGCACGGTGGACACAATTCTGCATGACATGGGCGACAACGACCGATTACTTTTGATCAGGGGGCTCCCGTACCCACGCGGTGGACAACCTGGAGCCATTTTACCATCGATTTGTCTGAAGAGGGAGGCGGAAGGGGGACAATGGCAGTGGATTGAGGGGCACATGAGGTTTTACGGTCGGTAAAATGACAAAACCACAGTTTTACGGTCGGTTGCGTGGGGTGCAGGTGGGAGGGACGCTTGGGATCGCAAGCTTTTATGGGGGTGCAGGGGACGTGGTCATGTTGATCGTGCGCTTACTCCATGAGATGTGTACAGTAAGATGTTGTGGTTGGATAACAATAAAAGACAATTCTTCTTGCAGTAAAACATTGTCACACGCACAATAAATCGTGGACAAACATGCGTCATTAATATTACGTACCCTTTACAGTAACAGAGCACATAGAGAACAGTAAAACAACCTACACATGGTCGGTGTCCTCTGACCTGCATGGTAGTAAAGAACGACGGTAAACTGCACGAAGTTGGTGCGGTGGAGGAAAATCTGCACGACACAGGTGACGGTGGATCAATTTTACTACTGGTTGTTGGGCTCTTGCGCCATTTTTGTCATCGATTTTCAGCATGGTTCATGTTGTGCGACGCGGTCGAAGAAGGGCGATGTGCGGGTTTTACTGGTGGTTGCACAAGGGGCTCCTGGGATGTCGCATGTGGGGGTCATGGGCTGGTGTGTCGCACGTCATGCAGCCCATGTTGGGGCCTGAGCATAGAATATCGTTGAATAACACTATTGTCTATATAGACACATACATACAGTAGCGCTATTCAGCGCCTAAGTATAGAATAGCTTATTCTACGCATTGGCTAGATGAGCGCGCCCAACCCACCCCATGTGCAGCCACTTCGTACGGGGTGGGCTAACTAGTGACGCGTAGCCAACCAACTAACAAATATGAGTTCTTTATTAGTACTAGAATGTTTTTTCTTGCTTTAGTCGTAACTTTTGATTGACAGCTCCAATTCACGAACGGTTTTCACCAGTAGCTTAGTGACGACGAGGGTAACAGAGTGGTATAAGTCTCGCCAATAAACTATAAATCCAACTGCGCTACAAGAGATTTACTGCGATCTCATTGTGCTTTTACTGCAGTACTATAAAAGATTTACTGCGATTTCCTTGGGCTTTTACTGCAGCACTAAAAGAGATTTACTGTGTTCTTCTTTCTTTATGAGGAAATTATTGCGATCTTCTTATTCGTTTGCTGCACCTTTACAAGACACTATTACGCTTAATATTACTGTACTTCTTATGCCTTTATTATATCTTTATCGGAGATTTACTGTCACACTAAACACATAGGGGCGGGTGGAGAGATAAGAGTGGGTTGATTGCGAACTTTGAATTTCAATAGGAAAATGTCGGATTTCAACTTTAAAAGTCTAGGTGGGCAGCCACCCCTGGGCAGCCACACACATACATACATACATACATATATATATATATATATATATATATATATATATATATATATATATATATATATATATATATATATATATATATATATATATATATATATATATACATATATATATATATATATATATATATGTGTGTGTACCACATAAGACAGAAGACTTGGTTGATTTCAGCGTATATGTCACAACTTATCACATATATCTTATCCCTCTTCACAACCACAACTAAAGAATAACGTCATGAATATATCAACAACAAACAGATCCAGCTTATTCGGTACTGGCTCTTCCTCCCTTGTTACAACTTACAACGTTAACAACTCAGTGCTATTCTAGTACTACAGTTACTTGCTACAAACCATGGTGCATGTTGTTATGTTTGTGCATGTAGTTGCCGTCTGACTGGAGCATCATGTATGTCTTAGTAAAGTCCATTCCTGTGGCAGGGCGAGCTCCGGGCAGGAGGCGTGGACACCAATGACGTACTGCTGCCTCAGCTCCATTTTGGCAGCCATTGCTTGCAGTTCTTGCTGCCTCCTCACCATGGCCGCCTCGTATCCATGGCGGTGCTTCTGTGGTCGGCACTGCCTCGTTGGCTTCACGTCTTCATCGACTCATGCAATTATACATGTCATTGCAATGATCAGCACGTCGAATTGGAGAAATGGAAATGCTGAGCGCGCGGGCGCTAGCTTACCGTTTCTCGGAGACCTTGCCGCCTTGGTCGTGCGGCGGACGGCGTCGGTGCGCGGCAAGAAAACGCCGGTGCCGCCGCTGCGCCGCGTCGTCGTCGGCTGTGCTCCGCAGCGGACTGGGCTCGACGGTGCGAACCTCGGCAGGGCGGCCGCCGGGTGCAAACCCCTGTTGTTCCTTAAAGCCTCCATGGCCAGCTGCCACGGCACGGCCGGCGCTGGCTGGAACGGCGGCGCAGCCGGCCTCCGCGCGTTTCCGCCGGCGGCGAGGACGTCCCTGCCATCCAATCCACGTGCCTGCACAAGTATATAAAGCACACGCCACACGATCAATCAAATCAAGAACTGAACACTGAACAACACAACGCTAGCTGCTGTGATGGCATTATATATGCACCTGTGGGTAGTGGCAGGAGGGAGGATTATGTTGTGCCCTCTTTGTGGCTTCGCCGAGGACACCGGCGAGGCGCAGAGCTATGTCCTCGACGACGGCGAGGCGGCGCCGCTCGGCGGGGTCAATCATGCCAATGTCCTTGAGGATCTCCGGCGGCAACAGCCGGTGGACGTCGTCCAGCTCCTGCATGTACGTGATCAAGCTGGTGCTTGTTGATTGTAAGCACGTAGAGGCGAGGAAGAGAGGCTTTGAGTTTGAGGTGTGGAAAACTGGAAATGCAGAGGACAAATGGGGATTTTATAGAGGTGAGGGTGAGATAGCTAGGAAACTACTAATAGACATGTTTTTGTCCTTTCTGTTTTTTGAAATGGACATGAATTTTTAGTGTCTTTTCTGTTTTTAGGGTTCTTTGCTTGATTTCCTTGAAGTTTTTTTTTTGTGTGTGCGTGTGTGTTTGGCAATGACAATGTGTTATATATGCTGTGATGTCTAAAATAAACATGGATTATACATGGGGAGATATTGCGAAAGTCGCTATATTTATAATTTTAAGGTTGCAAATATTATTGCGGTGTAGATTCTCAGAAAAGAAAAAGGTGCTATTCTTTTTTTTTTGTAATGCTAACAGTAAACAAAAATGGATTCGAACTAAAATTTGGGGAGAAGAATCCAATAATCCCCTCCTTGGCCTCGACTTCAAATCTCACTCTTCTCTACAGATCAATAGATGGCATTGAGCTACATACGGTTTCAAGTGGTGAACAAAGACTGAAAGACATGAAACATGGATTTCTTACTGTTGGAACTTGGAAACAAAAAGGTAGACCAAGACCCGTACTCAACTTTTGGTGAAATAAGAAGTTTATATATAAGCATGTGACTTTTTTTAAAAGGAAAACAGTAGAAAAAATCCTATTGCATATATTAATATATATTAAAAAGAGAAAATTGAGTATTCAGGGAAAGAAAAAAAACAGGTATCCGTTATACAAGGCTATCAAGCCAATCTTGTAGGTGTGGAAATCTTTTTTTCCCCTATGGATAACTATAGCAAACTCTTTTATTAGCTATGAGAATTGGTTCGGATCTGATACTATGTCTGTACAGACACTTGAGTATGAGTATATCAAGGAGCTACTGCTGCATGAGAATGCTCTGTTGTAATAATCTACGCAAGTAAATAAGTTAATTTTGCAAACTATGCCATTCACAGTTCCTGGTTAAAAATTGTGGATATCATGGGGATATACCATGATCTTATGATGATGATACAATTGGCAATGGTGTTTAGGGTTTGTCGAAACACTCGTTTTCGGTGAAGTTCAGGAAAATCGGTATTACCGCAATAGAG
Source organism: Phyllostachys edulis (assembly GCA_036346405.1). NCBI lineage: Eukaryota > Viridiplantae > Streptophyta > Magnoliopsida > Poales > Poaceae > Phyllostachys > Phyllostachys edulis. The sequence continues at coordinate 72,408,530 of CM070550.1, forward strand.
TGGCGGTACTACCGCAGTGCGGTAGGACCGGATTTTACTTGGTTGTATGTTTCTTCCAGAGAATATGTTTTTGAGAGTTTCTTCTCTCCTGAAAATCGGTATGACCGCACTTTGGGAGCGGTACTACCGCAGTGCGTAGTACCGATGTTTACATGGTGGTATTACCAGTTTTTCTCTATTCGCTGGCCAACTTAGCGGCGATGTTTGTAGCTTAGGTCAATCTCATGGGTTTCATTGCATATGTGTTGCATGATGCATGTTTTGACTAACATGGGTCAAGTTGCGAAGAACTTATTCCCAAAATCGATTTCTTTATCTATTGTTGTGCAGGAAGCTTGGAGGTCAACGACGGTCAATGGCGAGGATGATTGGAACTAGGCTTGGAGAGGTGAGGTTCAGAACGATTGAGGATACCAGGTGAAGTCGATAGACTCAAGCATGGCACAAAATGGACAAGGATGACCGAACGGGAAGTTCAGTGCGACGGGTTGCATCAAGTGGTGTGGAGGTTGGTGCAAGTGCCATGGTGGTTTTGGTGGGAGCCAGATGGGAGAGATTTGCTGACATGAAGAGAGTCGATAGTCAACCTACACGTGACGAAGCATGCGATTGCTTTATGAAGATTGGACACGGTCTTTGGAGAAGGATCGAGAAGGGGTATTTTGGTAACTTCACATAAATACTGTCTTGATGGCTTTTGGCTAAACCGCGGTGCAAGACAGTGCAAAGAGAGGTGGTTTAGGTTAATTGAAGATGAAGACGACGCTTTGAGAAGCGTGCGTAAGTTAGACTCATTTGTGTATGGGCTTAACATATGCCCATTAGTGTTTCCTCTCTTAGCCTTGCCCCCACCATAAATACAGGAGGGAGCTGGTTGTGCACCTCCTAACCCTTGTATCCAAAAACCCTAGTTTGTGTTTTAGGGATAGTAGAGAAAAGTGGAGAGGTTAGGGTTCTTGAGAGTTGGATTGATTGTGTGCTCAAGTGTTGAGCTTTTGTCCTCTATTATGGAGTGGCTGTAAACTAGCATCAATCTCAAATCAATCCAAGCAAGTTTCCTCAAGATGAGTCTCTTTTTGTTCTTACCCTCTCTTTGGTAATTTTGGGTTTTTGATGATTCCTTGGTTTTTCTTTGGTTTCTGATGGTGATCTTGCTTACTGTGATATGTGGGAGTGCATCTAAGATCATCTTGATCATCCTTTATCCATGAGCAGGTTTTAGATCAAAGTTTGATTTTGGCTCAATTTTGGAGCAACCTCCACTCAAACGGAAAAAGGTCGGAACTTTCGAAATTACCAACACGATCTTTGATTGGAATAGGTTCCTGACATCCTAAAGAAGGTATATTTCAAGTTTCATGAAGTTTGGAGTTGTGGATCAAAAGTTGTGCTAATTTTTTCTTTCGTTTTCGGGCTGATTTTCCTGTTCATCCGGTAGTACCGCACTGTTCATCGGTAGTACCGCTACTGTTCACGGTACTACCGGTGCTGTTCAAAGTCACTGTTCATCAACACGTTTTTTGCGTTTTGGTTGTTATGCTTGGGGGTTTGGATTGGATTCAATACAAGTCTTCTACTATGCTTGTATATTAATCTTCATAGCCCTTATAGCTATTGGAGTGAAAATCATGTTGAATCCGATCAAAGTGAAAAAGAGATAGTGCTCCTATTCACCCCCCCGCCCCCCTCTAGTCGTCGTTTCGGTCCAACAAAAATAGCTTCTTTGTGTCATCATGTCGTGTAGAAACTAGGGTTTCCTAAACCATTTTGGGACTAGACTCCAGAACCAGTAGCTTTCAAAAGTTCAAATTGCTAGAAAGTTTTGAAAATCCAAGCCGGTAGCTTTTGACGATGGGCAAGTGGAGTTTTTTTTTTGCCGATTTGGCACCGTTGGCACTTGGAATAGCATAACTAGCCCTCTCTCAGAAAGATTTGAAAAAATGTCACCGCGGAGCTGTGCGGACGCGCTACGTAGTGAATTCAGCCCCCAGGGGCGTAGTTTTAGCGAATCCAGTCCCTAGGGGCACGGTTTTGACTAGTCTGGGCTCCAGGGGCACGGTTTTGGCCTCGGCCGGTCCCATGGGCATGCCAATGTTATTTCATGTGAAGATCGTCGTCCATCGTCATTTCTTGTGAAGTTAGGGAATAAATTTTGAAAAATGAAATTGATGAAATTTCGGAATAAAATTTGAAAAATGACATTCATGAAAATTCAGAACAAAATTTGAGAGACTTCACAATGTAATTTGTGAATTACATAATGCACAACGATTGGTTTTGTGCATTAGAAATGACAGCATACACGAATTAACAAACTAGAAAACACCTACGATACACGCGTGGCTTTTTTGGAATTGAAAAAAAAGGAGGATCGAAATTAGTCTTGGCGGTGCATCGGTCCCTTTCCATTGTCTCCTAACTGCCCGTGGCGGCAGCCAGTCTCGAATGAAGCCCTGTTCTGCGAGACGGGCTAGAAGATTGAATGATGTTAGCAGAACATAAGGCGAGATCAATAATCAAGATGCAAATTGAACAGCACTTACCTCTTCGATCTGGAGTGTGCCAGGGTGGTGAGGAGCTCTAGGACCACCGTCGGTCTCGCTAGCAGGAGCCTTCCCTTTGTCGACCAATGCATCTTCAATAGGGTCGGGTACATAAGGTTTCCGTCGTTGGAAGGTCTCGGTTCATATCACATAATTCAACATGTACTTCTGCTCGATGAACGCCCTATCGTACATGTATAGGCCATCAATCTATTGGAAGAAGTTGCAATGCATCTTAGGTTGCCATTATGCGTGGATGAAGTTACGGATATGTGGAATGCAACGTAAGGTGTGACAAATCGATATGTGTGTAAGATTCGCTTACGAGGATATTCACGCACGTGTAGTACACTCGAGTGGCGGTGGCCAGTTGTGTGGACTGAATGATCTTTGTCAGTTCTTCGCACACACATTGCAGACGTGGAAACTCTGCTGGTATCGGTGCATCCTTCATAGAACAATCAGGGTAGGGTTTAGCCCTCCCGCCAAGCCACTTGCGCTTCCGCAGCAGCATCTTCGCATAGAAGTCTAACGACGAATCTGACATCTCCAAGGCCAACCTAATGTTTTGTTCTAGCTCATAGAACAAGGGTGAGTCAGTTCAGAACAAATAGAATGGCAAATTTACATCCCCTAACATGCAAACAGTATAATTGATTACAACATAGAATGACGCCTAGATGCGATAGTTCTGATGGGGCAATCCTTCATAGAGTGGCCATTGGTCTTGCATATTTGGCACTTCCTTGTGCGACTCAACCCCATACGCTGGCTATTATCCATGTCATTTTGGAAGCGTCGCGTCTACCATCGTCCCTTCCCAGTGGCTTTCAAGGCTATGCTCGGGCCCTATTTCACCTTGTCCGGTCAAAGATCCCTATAGATCATGTCCACTCCATACGAGTGAAACTCAACACTTCATGTTCAGGAAAGATGGTGCATGCCATAGTACTCAGAGATGTACGGCGTAGATATATGCCTGACTTGTGCACATGTTTTGTACACATGCAAGCATGGCTTGTGTAGGAGCTTCGGCTTATTGCAGGTGCATGTAGCCACATCACCGAGGGTGCAAACATGTTTCATTTTCCCTCCTAGCATGACTGTTGACATATTTTTGCCTCGGCCAGATCTCGTACTTCCTCCTCAAGCCATCGATCACCCAGATATCGTGCACATGAGCTTTCTACATATTCTAGTCCATATACCTCTGCATGTTCTCAGACCACTTATTCCCTTCTTCCAGTTATTGCCTCATTGCGGTGGCTCTATTGATGAAGTAACCAATCGTGCGAGTCCAAGTCTCCTCAATGATCACGGTGATAGGGAGGCACCACACACCTTTCAGCACGCTGTTGTATACCTCAGACATGTTGGCCGTCATAATGGCGTACCTCACACCGTCAGTGTCGTATAGTTGGTACCATTTCTCCAACTCAGGAGCGTGGAGATTAATCCACTCGATGAAACTTATGGGGCTCCTGGATTCCTCGCTCATGGCCTATTGTCCCTCCTCTACCTCCAGAAGGGACTCCCTTGTATGTCTCGTAGTCCGATGTTCAAGATCTCTCTAGATGGACTCAAACTTCTGCCTCTGGTTTTGCATGCACAACACCTTGAACGTCTTCATGAGTTCCTGACTGTGGAACCACATGAAAAAGTTCGATGCAAGATGCCACATGCACCACTGGGTTTCCACGTCATTCCACTGCTACGTTGGTTCCGTCGCACTCTTCGTGGTGTTTAGAGCGGACAACAACCCAGCATTGTGGTTTTTTGATAAGGCATATGTTGGGACGGTCTACCACAACCGTCCGCTTGACATTTGCTAGGAAGTACAGCCAACTGGATGTGTTCTCATTCTCTACAATGGCAAAAGCAACCGGAAGAAGCTGGTCAAGAAGCTGGTCATTCGCATCAGTCGCCACCGCGGTGAGAATAGTGCCTTTGTACCTCTTTGTGAGGAAAGTGCCATCCATCGTGAGCAACAGACAACAGAACTTGAAGCCCTCTATGGCCTAGAAGAAAGCCCAGAACACACGGTCCAATATGAAGCAGTTAGGGCATCCATCAGGATCTTCTTTTTCCATCTTGTTTATGTACGTACCGAGGTTTGCTTTGGAAATCTAGTGAATCATCTTTGGCACAAGGTTGTACGCCTCCTCGTATGTCATGTACATGGCCTCAATAACCTTATGTTTCACTCGTTGGACCTTGCTATAGCTGACTGGATAACCAACCAGGTTGACGACTTCTGACAACAGCATCTTGGGGGAGACGGATACATCCTCCACAACTAGGTGGTTGATGAGGCTTGCCATATATGCGGAAGTCACGTTCCGATGCTGTCGTAGCGGCTCACTCAGCTCGCAAGTGTGGTCAATCACCACCTTGACCGTGAAGACCGAGCCAAAGAACTTCGCCCTATGAGCGTTGACCTTGCCACGGTAGCCTTCCACTAGGCACTTTACTGCGTAATGTCTTGGGTTGGACCGGTGCCCCCGGTACACACAACTGATGGACAAGGCATACTATGCTATAGCTTGCTGCACGACCACTTTGTTAGGGAAGTGCTGCCCAACTAACAAGATGTCGGCATCAAACCCCCACTGGGACACTTCTTCTTGTGGCAGTATGAGCGACCGCATTGCGATATCATCAAGTCTAGATGCCACGTAAGCCACCTCCGATGACACAATTTCGTCAATGGGACCACCTCCCTAGAGTGCGTCCTCCTCACTACCATCTGAGCTTGGGTCAGGGTCCTTGTCGGACTCCAACCCGACTAGCTGGTACTGTAGAAACTCGTGGCAATCATGCGGGCCGACCACCATTGTCTCGTCCCCGTCATTTTGCACAAAATTGCATGCAAGTCTTCTCTCATAGTCTTCACCCAATACAACACATTTCGTGATCACAACACATTCTGTGCTACCATCTTCACGCATCGCTTGCGGTTGCCCACTTCCTAAGGCACTAGCATCATCAAAGTTTCCTGGCGCCCTGCACACAAAATTCACGTACACCATCGGCTTTCCGTATATCGCCGCCTCGAGTTGGGAAGCAATTTGCATGTACTGGCTCCATGCAATGCTGCCATTCACCTTTAGTAGCTCCCAAATGCCCTCCTCTCCCCTATTCGTGCAGGTGATCCCCTCGATGACAAGCTTCTTCGACGCTGCCTCCGTGTCGAACTCCCTCTGGATGTAGCCTCTAAGCTCGTGAATATTCATCACATCGCGCTCCTCCGCTCGGACCACCTTGTACTGCCATCTCGACAGGTCCAACCCATTGAGCCCGCCCCGTACAAGACCGTCACCATAAAACATGAGCAAGTCTTACATGTTCGACATTACCTAAAGCCACAACAACCCAATTTAATGTACACAATATAACAAACAGGTCGCACTACGTAGTCTATATTTTGCTACATCAGAAGAAAAAAACACTTCCCAACAAAACCAAAATTAATTAATTGTATTTATTTAAGACTAATTAATTATGATTATTTCATTACGCTTATTTAATTGGGTCTATTTTAATTATGTCTAACGACGACAACTAATTAATTAAATAGGATAAATAAATTGTGGCTAATTAATTGCCACTACATAATTACTACTAATTAATTAGTAATACTTAATTGCTTAATTAATTATGACTAATTGACTACGGTTTATTCATTACAACTATTTTAATTAAGACAACTAACTATGACTTTTTAATTCAACCTAATTAATTACGACCAAATAAATAATAGTACTTAATCTAGCTTAATTAATTAGGTCTAATTAATTACTGCTTAAAAAATTAGGACATATAAATTGTGAATAATTTATTATGACCACTTAACTACCACTACATAATTAGGACTAATTAGTTAGTAGTATTTAATTTAGCATAAATAATTAGGACTAATTAATTACAGCTTGATTGATTATGAATATTTTAATTAATACAAACTAACTACAACTTTCTAATTAAGCGACTAATTAATTAATACTATTTAATGAAACCTAGTTAATTATGACTAAATTATTATGTTAATTAAATATGACTATTTTAGTTACGCATTTTAATGACGACTAACAAACTGCAAGTAATTAATTAAGACAGACTAACTGCGAGTGAAAAATTACACCTAACTAACCACGACTAATTAATTATGACTTCATTAAATACAACTAACTAATTTGCAAAATAAAATGCGACTAATTAATTACAACTATTTCAATTACGACTAAATATTTACGGCTAACTAACTATGGCTAATTAATTACGACTAAATACTTTAACACTAACTACATAGTTCATAAACATAGTGCATACGAGAAAATTTACCTCCTCTAGAAGATCTTCACTTGATGTCGAACTAACTCTACTAAAACGACTGCTAAACACCCCCAAATCGGTAGCGAAATCAGAACTACTTTCAGTCGATCACGCTGCCTCTCTGTCTATGGATCCTCTCTCTCTCTCCCCCCCCTCTCTCTCTCTCTCTCTCTCAGCGTAATGGTTCAGTGTGGGGGAATGAGAGCGTACATCGGTTTTATAGCACAAGGCCGACCGTGAAGCAACGAGACGAAATCACCGGGTTTTACGGGGGGAGGGGGACAGTGAGAATCCAGGGAAAGCCGAAAGCAGGATTTTAATTTTAAAAATCACACAGGGGGGCTACCATTCCCCTAGGGGCCAGAGCTGGCAGTGTCGTGCCCTTGGGGCCCGGACTAGGCAGTCCTGAGCCCCTAGGGGCCAAACTTGCTAAAACGGTGCCCCTAGGGGCCAGATTCGTTACGTGGCGCGTTTGCGCGACTCCGCGGTCATATTTTTGCAAATGTTTCGGAGAGGGGGCTAGTTACGCTATTCCAGACGCTAACAGTGCCAAAGCAATGAAAAACTCGGGCAGGTAGCGATCGAGGCGCTGGCAAGAAAGTGCCAACAGGTTGGGCGGAGGCGGCGCTTCTCTAGGCCGCTTGTCCGCTGGAGCGCAAACTATCATATAACCGCTAAATAGCGAATCCCTTACTCTATCATAAATGATAACGGGTGCCCGATCTTCATGATATAGAATCTTGGATACACGTAGCACGATGATAACTAAAGAACAGCAATGCAATATGAAATTGGGGCAACCTTGCGTCAGGCACAAAACCTCCTCAATAGCAATCACACCACAACTCTCACAATGATCCAATCCACACAACCAATAGCTAATGCACGGAGAGGTTGACCACGATAGATCAACTCAAGCAAACTCCAAGAACTTGTAAGAACAAAGGAAGCAAGAACACACAGTTCTTCTCAAGAACGATATTAATCTACTAGTTCAATCCGAACAAAAACATCAAATTTTGTGGTTGAGGTTCCTAGGGCTGGCCACCAATATTAAATAGGGTGTTCCCACCCCCTTGGTTTGGCTACACATGGGCCAACACGCCCAAAACACCAATTCGGGCTCTAGAGGCCGAATTCAACTCCTAAACGCAAATGGTTCAAACTCTAGTGTTCTGAACGAAAACCAATGATACATGGCCGAAATTAAGAGTATAATTATGCCTAAATACATGTCATATAGTCCCACACAATTCACTAACTCATTGGGCTCAATTCGGATTGAAATCCGCTTAAAATTCGGAATTGACTTGGCTGAAATTGGGAGAAGTCTCCAATTCAGATTTTAAGTTTGTATTAGATCCCAATAGCTCTCCTCCATGCCTAGGCATGGCCAAAACCCACCTTGGGCCGTGTGCCTCCCTCCTTAGGCCCATGCGCCCCCTTTGGCTCTCCCTTCTCCCTCATTTGGCCCAATAGTTTCTTTCCTTCTCCTTTGGCTGAAAAGGCTGAAATCTTCTTTCCTTCTCCTTTGGTCGAAGCTTCTTCCAAGCATGCATTCCCTTGTGGTACCTTTCACCCTCACCTCCCGCTGGACACCATGAATACTTCTAGCATTCCTACAATCATCAATTAAGCAATTAGGTAGCATCATTGTTCTTTCATGCAATAAAGAACTCTCAAGTAAATGAATCACCTTATCATTGCCACTACTACAGAAAAGGTAATCACAGACGGTTCAAAATCGTCATCACATACGGTTTTTTGAACCGTCTGAGTTTATGGGTCAGTGATACTACGAGGTCATCACAGACGGTTTTTGAACCGTCTATGAAAAAGCTATCACAGACGGTTCTAAATAATAACCGTCTATGATAGTCTATTTTCCTGAGCGCTTACAACAAGAACCGCTCGTGATAATTGTTTATCACGCACGGTTCTTGTTCGTAACCGCTCGCGAAATAGATTATCACGCAGCGGTTCTTGTTTAGAACCGCTCGTGATAGTATTTTCTATTGCAAAAAAAAAATTCGAATTCTGAAACTTCGGAGGCCGTTTTGAGGCCCTAAACGACCTTTTTTGGGGTTTTCACTTTTTCAAAACCTCGCGAAGAGAATTTGACCTCAAATTATGGATTGAACTTTTCATTAGCTTTCCAACGAGCCAAAGAACGCCGCAATCCGAGTTCGTATGCAAAAGTTATGGCTGCATTTTTCAACAAAGGCGTGAAAACGAGTCCGGACGAAGAGGCGACGATGGCCTCGGTACTCAGAGTCGTGGATGCCGAGGTTCTCACTTGTCGATGTCCGCAATCTTATCTTGATCTATTCATTCACAAGAAAACTATGGTCACAATTGAGAGCCACCAAAAGCAACAAGACAGGGGGAGGCGACAAGCGATTGATCACTTACTGGCATGTTGGATATCAACCAGGAAGAGAGGGGAGGGGATCAGATGGGGGATATCACCGGCAATGAAGGAGAGGCGGTGGCAGCATCACCGTGGTGTCACAACCGGAGGTGGAGGAGCTCACGACAGTAGTCGGAGCTCGGCGTGGGGAGGGCAGAGGGAGAGACTAGTGGAAGACAAGGCAGGGGTGGCTATAATATATAAGAACAGTACCAAAACATTTCGCCTCCCGCGCATGCGTCCAAAACATTTCGTCTCCCACGCGCGCGCCCAAAAATTTCGCCATCCCAAGGCAAATCATCAGACGGTTTCAAACAAAACCGCTCAGATGACCATAATATCACAGACGGTTCTTAACAAAACCGCTCGTGATATTTGGTAGTATCACAAACGGTTCTTGTTCAGAACTGTCTGTGAAGTATCATAGACGGTTCTTAACAAAAAACCGTTTGTGATATTTGGTAGTATCACAGACGGTTCTTACCGCTCGCGATATTAATAGTATCACGACGGTTCTTGTTCGTAACCATCGTGATACTTCCTGACGTTTTCAACATGAACCGCTCTGTGATATTACTTCTTCACGAGCGGTTTTAAGCGCGGCGAAGAATACGCATACGCTAAACCAAAACCGCTCAGGATTGTATTTAATACAGACGGTTTTGGTCAACCGCCTGTAATGAGGCGTCCAGTATTAGCCTTTTTGTGGTAGTGTGCTCAATTGATGTTTAGGTGTTGTTATGTGAGTGTGAATCAATGGTATGTCCTCGTCATCTCCCCCTTCTCTTCAAGAAAAGTCATCCTCTGCTTTGGTTCATTGCAAACATTATCCTTGGTCTTCTCTTGAACTTGTAGCATACACGACTTTAATAGCGAAAGTTGATGTGTCTCCTCTTTTGGTATAACCTGCACATCATCCCAAAGAATACTAGAAATAGATGGTGAAGTGTTGGTTTCCTTACACCTATCATCTACCTCTCTCAAGTAATGCAAGTTAGCAAGTAAATCAAATCGGACCATGGGATGTTCTCTTTTCACTTGGTGGTTCTTTGTCTTATTACTAGCATCAAAAACATCTTTAGGAGACATAGGAATCAAAGTGCAATTCTTTCCCCTAAGTGAGCATGTATATTGATCAGATTTTCCATTATGCATAGAATCACAATCATATTGCCACAGAATACCTAACAACATGTGACAAGCTTTCATAGGTACCACATCACAAATAATCTCATCCTTGTATTTACCAATAGTAAATGGCACCATAACAGTTTGTGTCACCTTAAGAATACCACATTCATTCAACCATTCAATTTGATAAGCTTTAGGTTTCTTGAATGTAGGTAATCCTAAACTCCTAATCATGTCAAGACTAGCAAGATTTTGGCTACTACCATCATCAATAATAAAAGTGCATACCTTGCTTTTGACTATACCTCGAACGTGGAAGATGTTGTTTTGCTTATTTGCGCCCATGCACTCATCACCTTCCTTGTGGATTTTCCTAACTGAAAGTGAGATACCTTGTTCTAAATCACAATATGTAGCATCACAAGGTTCATCATTATCATGATCAAATTGTTCATCTTCTTTTTCACTTTCAGAATGAAGCACATCGATATCATCAATAATCATGGTGTGTTTATTAGGACATTCACTCATCTTATGACCTTTACCATGACATTTAAAGCATGTAACATTGCTGGACCTAGCATTAGAAACAACACTACTAGCAGCTTTACTCATTGTATTACTTACCGAGCTTACCGTTTTTGAAGCAACGTGCTGGAAAGGTGGTGCTGATTTTGATGATGCCGTAGGTTTGGATGTGATTCCAGCACCTCCCTCTTGTGAATTTGGACGATTCCAAGTGGATGGAGAAGAATAGTAGTGGCCTCCTTTCAGCTTCCTCAATAGTTGTTGTTTAGACCGCAATGTTTAATGCACCAACTCTTGTAGATTGGCATATGGATGCATCTCAACACGGGCTTGGACATCCTCATTAAGCCCCTCCAAAAAGCTTGCATAGTAGCATCCTCCAGTTCATGCATACCTGCATGAATCAATATCATTTCTATCTCTTTCCAATATTCATCAATAGAGATATTACCTTGTCTAAGACGTTGTAGCTTGTTATGAATAGATCGTGCATAGTATGGTGGCACAAATCGTTCTCTCATGATGCTCTTCATGTCATTCCATGTCCTACATCATCGCCCTTCCCTGTTCAACTGATCCCACCAAACCAAAGCATATTCAGTTAATTCAATTGAAGTGGCACGTACCTTCTTTTCCTCGAAGAAATTTTGACCATCGTAGATTTGATCAACACGCATTACTTGTAACATCTTGAATAAAGGGTTTATATTTCAAATGTATAAAGATGTGATATTTTTAAAACTTTTGCTGCATCTCTTTGTTATTCATTTTATTTGGATTTCAAATCAAGGTTTTGTTGATTGTAAAACCTAAAACCATCATTTTATGAAAATACAAGTAAAAAAGAAACTTCTAAGAATTTTTAAAGAAAATTTTGTTACTTGAAAATTCCTAGAAAGATTATAAAAGTTTCTACACTATAACATAAGCCTCCCCTAAAATTTTTAGAATTTTTGGAGTTAGTTTGCTAGGTCAAATAAATCTTAGAAGCTCTCAGCCTTTTCTTTAAACAAAAATCAGAAAATCCTAAAGCCTTCTCCCACTAACGGGTGGACCCCACTGGTCAGTCCCCCTATTCCTCTGGCTGGGCTAGCTTCCACCACACCTGTTCCTTCGGTCGCACCCGCTTGGCGCAGCCCTTTTCTCCTCACCTCACTAACTAGCTGGGCCCGCAGGCAGTCGTTCTTCTCCATGCGGCACTCGCCCGAATGCCACCTCGCCATGGCCACTCCAGCTCGCCACACCAGCGTCCTCGCAAGTGCAATGCTGGTTTTGCCACGCCCCCAGATTTCCTTCGGCTTCGACTGCATCTCCCGCGCACCCTTAATGGCCGGTCAAGTCGGCATCACCCACCACCAACACCCATGCCTGAGCGACATCTTTGGCGGACTTTGCCGGCTCTATGGAGCTCTCCGCTACTCAACTATAAAAGCACACCAAGAGAGCTCCTTTGCCTCTCTTACTCACCATTATACCTCCCCCGAGCCATTTCCAACCTCCCCTCTCTTCCTTACCGAACCAAACCACCAAGGAAGCAAGCCCCATTGTCGGCCGAGGCGCCGCCCCACTCATCGCCGGCGCTCCCATGATCTCCTCCCCTCCACAACCACGTCATATTGTGTCCCGGTCTCCACAGAGCAAAACTCCTAACTTAATTTTGTCCTTCATGCTCAGGAGCGCGCTGGAGCATTCGTCTTCCTCGGCTCCAGTCAATTTGGTCAATCTCATCGCCGCCTTGCCTCTGGTGATCTTGGACCAATTCCTGGCTTGAGAAGCATCTTGAAGGCATACTGAAGCTTCACCAAGCCACCCCGAGCTGCATCTCCTTCCCCGACGAGCTCTCCATGTCTACCTCCTCGTCGCAACCATTGTCCTACGTCGCCAGCACGTCTTCGAGCTCCACCACTCTCCCTCGTAGCTCCGGTGAGTTCATAATACCACTTAAGAGCCCATGCGCGCATTAATTTGCTTAATGCACTGTCGTGTTTTGAAATGGCAAGGTTGCCCAAAAGCCTCTGCCACCATTTTCCACCACGCCGCCGCCTCCGGTCACCAGAGACCACACCGCTGGTGCCAACGGGTTCTCCTGGACCGTGGAGTTCCATTTTGACCACCCAGCCGCACTGCCGTGGCTCCGTTCGCCAGCGATTGCCTAGAGAACCCAGTAGCCAAAAGCTCCTCTGTGTGGTCGGAACAGGACAATCACTGTAGCTAGGTGATTAAGTCACCAAATCTTTGTCCTAAGCATAATCATTGGAGTAAACCCAGTTTTAATTATCGCACTGTTACTATGACATGTGGGGTCACGATCGGAAATCAAGGTACTTAATTGCACTAGTTTTCGTAGCGTTTCACTGCCGTGTGGGCCCAAGGCCTTTAACCCACACGGAAACCCACAGTGTGAACCCCGTTGTGAGGACCCCGGTTTATTAGGCTTGTAATACTTAGTCATCCATTGACCCTAGCATTACAAACGAAATAACCGTGTCTTGAGATATGTATACTTCCTGAATGCAAGATACACACCTTTTACAAAATCATGCATCAATTCCATTCAAAACATAGAACCAAAGCACGACTAGAATAAAAGACATACATAATATAGAGAGTTATTACAAAAAGGGGCCGACCGGCCAAATACAACTAAGAAAGATAAACACAGTGGAAGTAAAAGCCATAAGATGGCGATAAACAAAAGAGAGCCACAAGGTTTGCCTTTAGCCCACAAGGCAACCAACCAAGCCGCCTAGCTAGACTCCCAACCGCAGCACATCTCACAAAAGTAAAGCCCTTTGGGCCCTACCTCCTCTGCAACAAAGTTATTAAGCAAAGCAAATGAGTACAAAATGTACTGCAAGACCGACGTAGTATAACAGAACTATAGTTTAACTACATGCAAGCTTATTTAAGTGGATGAGGCTTTGGACTTATTTTAGCATAAAGCAAGTTTTCATTGCAATATTTAAATAGATTCCAAAGCAGTTTTGCAATTCATTTTTAATTTGCAAGTAACAACGAGACAAGTAACAAATAATAACAATAGATAGATGACAACAACAATCCTGGAAGTGACTAACCCAATAGCCACCACAATAGTATGAACATCCATTCATACCAACCCATCAAGTTTTAATTAAATGTTGTAGTCTAGTTCTTGCACGACCTTACCAAGCATGTCCATAACCTAGGACGAGGCTATTCGAATAGTTTTAACCCTGCAGGGGTGTACCAATGTACCCACACGTCAGACCGCCTTTTCGCCAAGCTATTAGCACACTTCCTTTGGTATGCCGGCACGGCTAAGTCCTACGAGGCATTTCCAATTAATGATGCTAATTAAGAGTCGCAACAACTCGGAAGGTAGGAGACACTGGCCCAGCCGAAGCAACTGCGGGTGCTCTTTCCCTTATAAAACAGTTTTACTCACCTGCGACCCACAATTAACACCTCCCAAAGTACTTAGCCAAGAGGGGTTCCCAATACCCTCGTGTGGTTAGCACGCATAAGCGCTTGGCTTAGTGACACAAGTAACTCGGTCCTTGGGGACTTAGGTACCATTCCATTCACACCCAACATATCACACCAACATCCATTGTGCCCAAGTCAATAACAATTTTTGTTTTATTCGTTTACAAAGTACAAAGCACAAGATGGACATAATGGAATAATAATTTTAGTGTGATCAAGGTCATCGACATAATGTCGACAACCGCCCATTTCTACCGTTATCTAAGCATTTCTAAGCATTATCAACGCAACCTACTAAGTGATAAGAGTCCATCCATCGAACTCTAAATCACAGCAAGATAATCCTAGGCTTAGTAGTAGAGAATGAACATTTACCTACAGGATATGCATCTATAGGCTCAACTAATCGACAATTTAACACAAAGTAGCATGCATACATATAAGTGAAACAAAGTATTAAACTTTAAAGTAATGGGACAATAATGGGATATGATTAAACTGCTTGCCTTGCTGGTTATGCTCAGTTTGCTGCAGAGATTCGCTCACGGGATCAACACACTCGTCAACACCTAATCGAAAAGGCAAAAAGAAACGATAAGAACGACGAAAATCAAAAAGACAGCACAGCAAACTAGCTCCAAATGCTCTGAAATTTTTCCAGCAGATAGAGCATGATTTTTAGAGAATTTAGCAATAAGAACCAATTGATTTGGATTCTCAATGCAAAAGATATGAGCAAAACAATTCTGCTCATCCTCTAAAAATGCAAACTGCTACTATTCACTAATTTAATTGTTTAGCAAAAATTTCTAGAAGGGTGGTGCAACTGAGATTTTTACAGTAAAACAAGCACCTCATAAGATGAACAACCCAATTGGATTCATCTCATTTGAAGCTATTATGCATGTTTTATGATTTTTCAAAGATATGAAAATGAGCACAACTAAATGCACCCACAATACTTTTGAAAATAGTGACATGCCTAAATCCTATTCTAACATTTAGTTCACTAACAGAGGAAGCCAACAAAGTTGGATTCACTCAGAAATAAACTACAGAGAAATACTTATGCATTTTACAAGTTTTGGAGCAATATTTAAAGTTAATTTTGAAACCTATTTAACAAATCACTTTTCTGGAGCTGAACTCAACTTACAACCATTTTTAGATTAAAGTTTAGTTCAAACCAGAGCTACCAAAATTTCAATCACCTAAAAAGGAGCTAAAATGAATTAGTTATGTATTTTACAAGTTCATTACCTTTTTCAGTTCACAATTAAGAGCTCTCTGGATTTTCTAAAAATCATAACAGAGCGGGAGGACATGAGCCGCTGATGCTAAATCGGACGGCCCAAGACTTCCCAGGGAAAACGCGCACGCGCGCTTGCGTAGGTCCAGAGAACATGGGCCGTTGATATTGGATCCAACGGTCCATGTCCTCCCAGCAACGCGCGCGCGAATGGGGAAGAGGTCGTGGCCGTCGATGCTGCATCCAACGGACCAAGACAATCAAGGGAGGACCGGGACGGTCCAAATCTAGCGAGGGAGGACCTGAGCGGCTGAGATCTTCCAAAGGAAGATCTAAACGATCAAGATCTCCTCAAGGAAGATCTACACGGTCAAGACCTCTCGAGGGAGGACCTGGACGGTCTAGATTTTCCAAGGGAGGACCTCAATGGTCTAGATTGTCCGAGGGAGGACCTAAACGGCTAAGATCAACTAGGGGAGGTCCAAGATGGCTAAGAGGACCTCGAGGAGGTCCTACACGGTGAGAACTTACGAGGGAGGTCCTACGCGGAGGAGATCTACACAGGGAGGAGGTCCGGGACTGCCCAGACAAAAAGGAGAGGTCTTGGACGGTTCAGATCCACTCGGGGGTGGTCCTGAACGGCCAAGATCTGGAAAGGGGAGGTCCTGGACGGTCAAGATTCACTCGGGGGTGATCCTGGACGGTCCAGATCCTAAGCCACAACGCTTGCGCGCACGTCCTGGACGGTCCAGATCCTAAGCCACAACGCTTGCGCGCACGTGCGCGCGCGGGCGAGGAGTTTAATGCGCGGGACAACGAGGAGGTCCGGGCGCGCTAAGATAGCAGTAATTGCTCCCAATGATTGAGCATTTACTGACCAAATCCATGTCCTAACGACAACGGGACGGTGCTGGCATGTCCGACAAAATTCCCGACGCAAAGAAGTGGTCATCGCCGGCGATACAGACCTCGCCGGCGACATCCAAGGACACCACTGAGTGTGCAATAGCCTTGCGCACCCAACGGACCTACTCTCAATGGCAGCGGTGGCCTAGAACGCCGACGAGCCGAAGAGGAGCAAGATGACCAACACGGCCAAAATCATAAAATTTGAAGTAAAGCTCCGCAAGAACATACAAGCAGGTGCCCAGCTCAAAATGACTGCCAGGAGGTTACCTGGAGGTCGTGGCGGAGCTGAGGAGGTCGGAGGAGAGGAGGACCGGTGATGGGGAAGACAATGTGCTCCACGGCCAAAAGCTCCAGCTCCACTTTAGCTCGCTCCTGAAGAGGTCAACCCAAGATTAAGTTAGGATTTAACTCCAGGAAGTTAGGGGAGCACAAAGGAGCAAGAGGTCGTGAGAGGGAGCCACTAGAGTACACAAAGCGCCGAGGAGCTCCAAGGTCATCAATGGTGATTTGGGGGAGGTCTGTGGAGGAAGAGCTCAGCCAAGCACAGTGGCAAGGCAAAGCTCAACGGTGTGTAAAGGAAGCCAAGGGGAGATACCAAGGTGGTCTTATACCCCAGGACATAGAGGTCATGAGAAAAGGGTTAAGCTCATGGTGAGCTTAGCCCATGGCACGGTCCATGGCTTGGACAGGACATGGAGGTGACGGGGTGTAGGCTAGGGCATGGCCTAGGGCGGAAAGGCACTAACATGCATTTAATGCTGGCCGGCACAGAGCCGTTGGGACAAGACCGGACCTGCACACCTACTGCCATGGCTCACGCACGCGTGACAGAGGTAGGAGAAGAACAGGACCTCATATCAACTGTTGGATCAAAACAGGGGGAGGTCATAGCCCTAGATCTGAAACGGTAAGTTATGAGTGGAAAGGGAGGAGGTCGTGACCACCAGATCTGGACTGGGGAGGTCGTGACCATTAGATCATCCTCGCGCGGAGGCGCAAGGAAAGGAGGAGGTCACAACCGTAGGATTTTCATCGCACGATTGCGAAATGATAAGGGGAGGTCATGCGCTAAAGGGATAGGAGGTCCTGGCCGTTGGATCTAAATCCAAAGGCGTGGACCAAATGGGGAGGACTTAACCGCAGCGCGCGATACAGCCAAGGGATGAGGAGGTCGTGGCCTTTGGATCTACATCCAATGGCACACAATAGAGCGAGGAGGTCTTGAGCTGGTGCGCATGATACAAAGGAGGTCAGGGCCGTTGGATTTACATCCAAAGGCGTTGATCAAATGAGGGGAGGTCCTAGCCATTGCGCATTGCGCGATGGGAGGTCATGGCGGTTGGATTT
The DNA here is from genome assembly GCA_036346405.1 of Phyllostachys edulis. NCBI lineage: Eukaryota > Viridiplantae > Streptophyta > Magnoliopsida > Poales > Poaceae > Phyllostachys > Phyllostachys edulis. The sequence continues at coordinate 72,426,447 of CM070550.1, forward strand.
TTATCCAACGGCTACGAGATGAGAAGGGAGGTCATGGCCGTGAGATCTCTATCTAACGGCTATGACCTCGCGTGGGTGGGAGGTCTGTTGCGCATGATGAAAAAGGGAGGTCGTGGCCGTGGATTTTAATCCAACGGCGCACAACACATTGCGCGGGGAGGACTTGCGCTCTAGATAACAAGGGGAGGTCATGGGCTGTTGGATCTAATCCAATGGCTATGACCTCGATGAGGTGGGAGGTCTGGAGCCCTTGCTAAAGAAAGGAGGTCATGGCCGTAGATTTTGATCCAACGGCGCAAGACCTCACGAGGTGGGAGGACTGGGCCGAGTTGGTTGTGGAGGAGGTCGTGGCCACTGGATCTGAATCCAATGGCTACGACCTCACGCGTGGGACAGAGGTCAGGCTGAGCCAGGGATGTGGTTGGGTTTAACCCAATTTTGGAAAGTGGCTCGGCCCAAGGAACAGTGCAGTCCATTGAGTTTGAAATGAAAAGCTGAGACTTTAGGGATTTAATTGAGATAGCATATCAACTCCAGAATTTATAAAATTTTAACTAGAGCTTGCTGACTTTAGTATTAACCTTACATAAAATTTCCAGAGGTTTTTGTGCACTGCATTTTTCTCCAGAAATTCCCAAAGGCTGTTCTAGGGTTTGATTTACCTCCAAAAATTATCAAACAAGTTTTAAAACTTATGATATTTTTCAGAGGAGTCCCACATCAACTCTAGGACCAAGAAAAATTATTTCCAAAGTTTTGGCACAAGATTTGTGATAAGTGGAAAATGAGTTTGACTTTTGTCAACAAGAGGTTTAGGTTTTTGAACTCCACAACTTTTGATAAGAATTATAGAGGAGTTCAAGAGTTTCAAGATGTGAGAAGAAGTTTTAATTTCTACACATTTTTTTACATTTGAAACACACACCCATTAATACATTTGGGATGTTACACCCGTGGACTGTGCTGTAGATTTTGGTCCACATGCACTATGTGGTAGACCGTGTCAATGACACGTAGGTCCCACCTGTAAGGTTTTGCAAAGTACGCCTATAGCTATGAGGATAATACACTTTCCATATTCAGAAAATGTAAACCTCAACAAGACAGAGGACTATACACTTTCCATATCAGGAAAATGTAAACCTCTTAGAAACAGAGGGAGAATACGCTTTCATCGTTAGGAGACGTAATTCTCAATTTAATTGGAATTTCTAAACCGAACCAAAATGAATCTTTAATTAATTTTGCTAGGAAACTCCAAATGAGTTGATTTTTGTCTCTAAATTTGTCTAAAATCATAATCTACTTGAATATGCAAAAAAAATTGTATTTGGTTACTGTTTGAATTTCTTTGCAATATTTAATTGATTTCCAGCTCTTTTTGCAACAAACGTTGATTGTGCGAACGAAATCTCCAACGACCAACCAAGCTTATATTCAGAACAACCTGAGCAAGGCAAGCACTCCCTTTGATCATATTGATCCCAGTATTTTACTATTGTACTTTGTTTTGCAAATTCTATTATTGCATGCGCTTATGTTCAATATTAAACTGCTATGTTTGGAATGCTGGTAGCTGTACGTCCTATTTGGTGCATGAATTCATTTGGTATGTTGATGTCCTTGATATTGTAACCAATAGGATATGGTTAGACAATATATAATGTTATTTGGGAATTTTTGAGTGCGAGCTATCGCACAAATGCTTATTAGAACGATAGATTTTTTTTCGAAAAAGATGTAAAAGGACAATATGATAAATGTGAATTTGGGAGATTTATGAAAATGTCCAGAGGGGTGTGCCTCTGTTATTTTGAATAAAAACAAAATGCAAGACCTAGTTTTGGACGCGAGTGAGTTATATTATATTCTGAAAAAGTGGGAAAGGAGTCTCACTCGTAGATAGGGTGGAGATTCTCGCCCGAGTCAGTTCAAGACCGAACGCCAGCAAATCCAGATCTAAGACTTACGTACAACCACATATGCTATTATGAGGGTGGCCTTAGCTAATTAAGTCATCGAAAAACTAGCCTTGCACGTAGGTAGGCTGAAGAGTGCGAACAGGGCCAAGGGACCAGCATGTCCGAAGGGGCTCCCATCTCCGAGGAGTGGGAATAAAGCCTTCCGACACAACTGCGAATGCCTCACTCAAAGGGAGCAATCCGGGTAAGTGAAGGATAAGATCCATTCGCTGGGCTAGTGCAGGGTTATGACTAGATGATATAAAGTCTTCGACACATACCCTAGACTGCTTACCTAAGGCAGTGAGCGGTGGTATCGACGGATGCCGAATAAACTAGAGAACTCGTGTTATGTGGGTAAAGTTGTACACCTCTGCAAAGTGTAAATCTATTATAATAGCCATGCTCGCGGTCATGAGCGTTCTTAGTGCAGACGGTATGGATTTAGTGTTGATTTTCACAAAAACTGTCTTATCGGGAAAACATGGGAAATGGTTTGTGATTTGTTGAGTTAACTGTCGAGTTATGGCTGAACATGAAATGATGCTCACAGCCAAGGAGGGTTGTGTGTTGTAGCTATTATTATTGGTGAGTCATTCAAATATTACTTATTGTCCTATTATCCATTTAAAAATTCTCTTTCAAATTCTGTTGCAAAGTACTACTTATGAATATTGCAAATAAAATCTGCTTAATGCAAAATAACTTGTAGCATAGAGCCTTTTCTTTGAACAGCCTTGCATCTAATATAACTTTTGCGATACACTACAAGTCTTGCTGAGTACACAAGTACTCAATCTTGCTTATGTTGTTGTTTAGAGTATGAAGAGGAGCCGATACCAGACGATGCATTTTTCGCACCCGGCACCCGAGGGTTCGATGACGGGTCTATCTAGGACTTTGTACCTTGTTAGTTTGCCTGAGGGTCGGATGGGCAAACCACTGGGATTATGCTGCTTTTGTCTTTACTTCCGCTACTACTCTACTATGTTTGATACTTGTGTATATTTGGCCAGTCAGCCTCTGTGATGTAATAACTGTACCGCTTAAGTTAAGTACCCTTTGCTTTACTTTACATGTGAATGTATGGATGTGAATACCAATTGTTGTGAATATGTGTACTAGCCACTAATCATGGGACTAGTACGGTACACACATAAGGTATTCGGGTATTCCACGCCCAGGGGTCTGACATTACCCACTCTAGGTACTTCTCCGGATCAGTTCTACCTGTGAATTGATGGAATTGAGATCTTGAGCTTTCCCAAGCCATCATCCTCACGACCTTGTCCACCTCCATTGTCATTCCCAAAGAGACCACCTCTCATATGACCAGCACCACAGTTGTGGTAATTGAAACCACGTCGTTGGCCATTATAGCAGCAGTTCCATCGAAAGCTCCATCGAACACGACGTCAAAGTGATAGTCCTGAAAATCATCAACAAAATTATTTTGTACCTATGCACATTGTAGTGGTGAAAAAACGGGACCACCAACTCTAGCATCGACTTGCACTCCTTGATTCCCCTCTAGTCGTCGTAGGGAATCCATGATAGCATCAAAATGAATGTACACCGCTCGTTCATGTCTTTGGAATGTTTGTTCATGTCTTGTAAAGCGAGTGTTCATATTACCTTCCACCTCGGTAATGCAATTACCTAGGTCAATCCGTTGGTCGTGGAGACCCTGTTCCAATGTGTCACACCTTCTAGTGAATTGCTGATTGGTCACAATGAATTGAGAATGAATGTTTGGAGGAAGATCAACACCATAGTGTAAGTCCTCCACCTCCTCAACTACTTGGTGTTCTCCTTGATGTGAAGCTCCTGACATTGTTAATGGAAACAAGAAAACAGCAATAAATCAATGAATAAATGTGTTGCTCACTCACAACTCACCCTTACCTTCCAATGTTCTTACTTATCCTCACAAGTTGCATGTGCAAGCCACGGTGGTTCGTGTGCGATATTGGTAATGAGAGATATATGGAGTGATTACCAATGCTGAAACCAAGTACTAAACACAAGAAATATGTGGAGCTTGGTAGGTTAATCAAAAGAAACAATCTGAATTCTAGACTTTTGTCAAGTTAAATAATAATCCAAACTAAAATTCAATTGCCTAGTTACTGATCACAAGATATAAGCGAAGTGTATAGCAACTCACACGCAAAGATAGATGTAACTTGATGCAAACAAAGGAATAAGCTAGTTGGGAGCAATCTGAAAATTGACTAGCTTATATTGCAACAAGTATTAGAAAGACTCTAGTTAGTTACAATGAGTGATATGAGGGCACAAGATTGCACAAAAGATGTATATACTCACATTGCACCAACAAGTAATGGCGTAATATGCTCAATTGATGTATTTCGGCCTAAGCTTTTCTTTTCACTTTTTTCTCTTTTTTACTTCTGTTTTTATTCCCTTTTTTCTTTCTTTTCACATTGGCTGAAACAAAGATATCAAGATGATAGCGAATCATGAGCTAACACTTTCCAACTTTAGATTTGCAACAATTGTCAAGTATACAAGAAATAAGTGCATCCCTAAGCAACAATTGTAGCTAGTCTCAAATAGGATCAAAGTGTTCACAAAGATTGAATGGCTATCAAGGATAAAGGATTGCACAACCAATATATAAGTGAAAGTACTACTTTTGGTTTTGTGCAAAACAGCAAGCAATTAAAAATCAAAAGATGATATGCGGTTAAGTATGCACTAGGGCTTGCTCACGCATGGAATACCCTCAGTGAACAGTACCCACACGGCATGAGCAGTACCATGCGACCGAAAAATATGCAATAGGAGAGTAAGGATTGCAATTGTGCAAGGTCCAAAAGCCTAATTAGTGATTCAGCAATGCTAGCAAGGTTTTAGTGAACAGTACCGCCGCGTGAACAGTGTCACGCGCCAATTCAGTACTGAACCCCAATTCAGCCCAAACAAGAATCCAAACCAATGAAATAGATTGAAATCAAATATTAAAGCTACACAAAGGAATTAGATCAACAAGCTACGCTAATGGATTAGAACTTGACCTAACTCACTAAAATTTCAGATTAATCAAAAGGCTAAAAAAATTATTTTTATATGGCTTTTTCGGTGTATAGGGCAGCAAAGAAAAGTAAATGCAATCTACTATTTTTGTGGGGATTTTTGGAATTATGATCAGTCTAAAATAGTAAATGCAATCTACTATTTTTGGGAGGAATTTTCGGAATATGAACAGTGCGGAATTGTAAATGCAATCTACTATTTAAGATAATGATTCTAAGGTGTCAACGGAGCTCTGATACCAAGATGATACGGGGTGTCCGATCTTCACGTCTTAGAATATTGGATACACGTAGCACGATGACAATTGAAGAACAGCAATGTAATATGAAATTGAGGCATCCATTTGTCAGGCACAAAACCTCCTCAATAGCAATCACACAACAATTCTCACGATGATCCAATCCATACAACCAGCACGTAGGCTAATGCACGGAGAGGTTGACCACGATATATCAAACCAAGCAAACTCCAAGAACTTGCAAGAACAAAGGAAGCAAGAACACACAGTTCTTCTCAAGAACGATATCAATCTAGTAGTTCAATCTGAACAAAAACATCAAATTTCATGGCTGAGTTTCCTAGGGTCGGCCACCAATATTAAATAGGGTGTTACTACCCCCTTGGTTTGGCCACACATGGGCTAACGCGCCAAAAACACAAATTTGGCCTCTAGAGGCCGAATTCAACTCTTAAACACAAACGGTTCGAACTCTAGTGTTCTGAACAAAAATCAATGATACATGTCCAAAATTATGAGTATAATTAGGCCTAAATATGTGGCATACAAGCCCACACAATTCCCTAACTCATTGGGCCTAATTCGGATTGAAATCCTCTTAAAATTCGAAGTTGACTTTGGGTTGAAATTGGGAGAGGTCTCCAATTCAGATTTTGAGTTTGTATTGGAGCTCAATAGCTCTCCTCCACGCCTAGGCATGGCCAAAGCCCACCTTGGACCCTGTGCCTCCCTCCTTGGGCCCATGCGCCCCCTTTGGCTCTCCCTTCTCCCTCATTCGGCCCAATATTTTATTTCCTTCTCCTTTGGCTGAAAAGGTTGAAATCTTCTTTCCTTCTCCTTTGGCCGAAGATTCTTGCAAGCATGTATTCCCTTGTGGTGCCTTCCTCACTCACCTCCCACTGGACATCATGGATACTTCTAGCATTCCTACAATCATTAATTAAGCAATTAGACATCATCATTATTCTTTCACGCAATAAAGAACTCTCAAGTAAATGAATCACCTTATCATTGCTCAATTGATGTTTAGGTGTTGTTATGTGAGTATCAATTAATGGAATGTCCTCATCATCATAAACTTATTCAAAGAATCATATGTCCTTGCTAACTAGCTATTCAAATTAAAGAAAATTGCCGCATTGCATTTTGTTTATGAGAAAAAAAAAACTACAGAACCCTATATCGTTCCAACGGTATAGGGCAGAGCCGTCCGATCAGATCCAACACTCCTTCCCATTCGTGCACATTAAAGGCCTCTCCTCAATCTCACTCACCTCTTCATCTCTCTCGAGCCTCTCTCGTCTCTCCATCTCTCCAATCTCCATGCGACCATCAACCTTCACAGAGGTGACGATCAACATAGCGGCGAAGGCTGGGCAGGCGGTGATCGGCACTACGGAGGCAGCGCGGCGACGGAGGAGGGCGGCTACCGGCACGTCAGAGGCAATATGGCGGGAGGAGGGCACCAGCTATGGGATCCACCCTATCTGGTCATCTTCCTCGTCGTCGGCGATGGGATCCGCTGGATTCGGCAACCCTCCCCTGCTTCCTCATCTGGGTCACGGAGTGGTCCAACACCAACTCCGCCCATGTTGCCTCGTGGCTCGGCGTCACCGCCGCGTGTGCATAGATGACTTTGAGCTCTGGCTTCACCCCTTCGGTGGGCAAGGGGAGAAGGCGGTGGTGCTCAACCTACCGTGCTTCGAGAGGGCAGCAACGTCACGTGACGAGTGGCAAGAGCGGTGAGGTGGCCATAGGTTATAATCACTACCGGGCTCAAGAATTTTGCTTTAGTGTCTGTGGCACTCGGCAAAGGACGAGAAACACTCTAAGAACGGCTTTGCCGAAAGTGCCACCCACGATATCTCACACGGCATAGTTTCGACGGCAAAAAGCTTTTGCCGAAAGTGCTTATCGAGCACTCGGCAAAGGCTTTGCCGAAAGCCGGGCGACCCTCGCAAACAAAAGGTAGTGGACGGTGAGAACACGGAGATAATAGCGTCGTTGCCGAAAGTGCCAGATGGAATGACACTCGCAATGTTTTCTATTTTGCCGAGTGTCGCTATAATGACACTCGGCAATGTTTTAGTTTGCCGAGTGTCATGGTAAAAACACTCGCAAGGAACGCTTCGAGCATTCGAATATACTTTGCCGAGTGTTTTACCATGACACTCGCAAATATTAAACACTCGCAAACAATGTTCCTGCATGCTCGAAATGTCACTTTGCCGAGTGTTTTACCATGACACTCGGAAAGTTTCCCTTGCCGAGTGTAACACACGGCAAAGTGGCCAAAAACTGACTATTTTAATTGTTTATTGCACCCCACTCAAACAAGTCACAATATCACAGATATATCAACAAGTAATCACCACAAGTAATCACATATAGTCCACAATATATCACATATATCACCACAAGTCACAATATATCACATATATCACCACAAGTCACAATATATCACATATCACAAGTCACAATATATCACATATCACAAGTCACGATATATCACATATAGTCCATCATTCACCAAGTTGGCCACCCCGACTGATGTGATGAGTCATAAGGCACATCATTCAAGCCACGATTGATTCTCGCACAAAGGAGAAGAGATTGCATGTGTGAGACAAGATTTAAGGTAAAGCAAAGCACAAGCGAAAGCAATAAACATGGTAAGTAAAGAGCTCAAGGTAGAGAAGGCAAACTCACAGGAGAAGTTGCAGGAGAAGGTGGAGGAGGAATAGCTCCGGTGGCGAGGTTGACCCATCCTCTCGCCAAGACTTTGCATCCATCAAACATCTGCTTCCATCCTCCGCCGCCCTCATTCCTCTCGCCGATCGGCCTCCATCCTCGCCGCCATCTCTCGCCAGAGCCTCTTCTTCTTCCAAATTGGGCCTACAATATTCCACCCCAATGTTACAATGCAAAGCAAAGGTATGTAAAAATTAATGAACGCATTTAATAAAACAGAATAACTCGAGTGCCTCCATCCGGATCAGGCAAGGTCCGCCAGGGCGATGGCTGGGCTTGAGCTCGTGCCCTTGATCGAATCTGGGAGAGAGGGGAGTAGTGGCCGTGTCGAGTGTGTTGCCGCCAATCCAAGATCGCCCATGCTTTTGCCTCCTCCCACCCTCATGACGACTTCTCCATCAAGGTCCCGGTGCTCGGATCGCATTCGCCCATGGACCGCCCTTGCCATCGATGTGTACTCACCGAGGCGGTCGTGGATCGTCGATTGTCAGACACCGAGGGCGGGTCCTCCGGTTGTAGTCGACGTTGACGCCGCTTTGCCCTTGTGGGCCAAAGCCCATGCCTTGAATCGAGCAAGGTGGCCACCATGTGACGACGATCGCGAAAAAACAAAGAAGATGATTAGAAATTATGCGAATTGAGCGTTATAATAAAGAAATGAATTGCGTACCCATGTAGCCGCTGAATTGCCGAGGCTACTGCTGCCTTGATGGTGTGGTGCACCTGCATCATCAAACACCACTCCCGCAAGCGCCAGCGCCTCCTCCCACTCGGCGGCGCACCACTTGTCCACCATCTGTGCTCAAAGATCGAGATGCCGGGCGCACCACCACGGAGGCACCTACACGCCATCAAGTATATGACATATAAGAAGATCAAATTAAGCGCATTTAATCTCGTAAAAAATCAGTATTAATGTTCTATATTTACCGTATGTATTCTTCCTGTCACCTCATGTTTCTTGCTTGAGTTTTGTTGATCTTCAAACCAAGGTAGGTAGCTTTGTATGTTACGATGGCTCGGGCGCTACCGTAATGCATGTCCTTCACGAGTTTATAACAAAGCTTTGTGAGCCACACTAGCCGCCTTTGGCCTCATATCCCTCCCCGCATCTCAAGAAATCCTCGCATATAGACGCGATGTATCCAAATATTATTTCAAGAATGTCCAATGAATGCGATGTATTGAGCAATGTAGTGCGAGGAAGACTTACCCACACTCGCCGTCACCCGCCGCCTTTGTTGGCGAATACTCGCCATCCCGATCCGTAAATCGGGAAGGCGACGAGTGGTCCCATGTAGGCCGGCCTCGCCTCCGCCAAACGCAACTGTGCCAGGAAGTGTAGCTCGCACAAAGACCCAGATGCCATTGACATGGCGCTTGGATCACCGCACCACAAGCGCCCAACCCCGCCCAAGTGATTCAGATAAATTATTAGTTTCTATTGTGATTTTCAACATATCAAATGAAAAAGTAGTGATAACATCTAAAGTTACTTACCTAGCCCCAAGGTTGAATCAGCGGGCGTCTCTCACGAGGTATCGGTCGCCTCGGGAGGGTCGAGGGACCTCGCAACCAGACACCCGACGAACCAGAGGAAGCGGAACCCCCTGCCGCCTCCAACTCCTCCTCCTCCTCCTCCTCCTCCTCCTCCTGCTCCCTCCTCCTCCCGCCTCCCCTCCCGCCTCCCTCCCCTCCCGCCTCCCGCCTCCCGCCTCCTCCTCCCGCCTCCTCCTCCCGCCTCCTCAAGAGTGCTCCTCCCTCCTCCCGCCTCCTGCTGCCCTCCCGCCTCCTACTCCTGCTCCCCGATCGCCACCAAGATCAGCCGTTTTTGGTAAAGCGACCTTACGCTCTCATACCGCCCACCATCTTTGTTCAATCACCGCAATTAAAAAGAGTAAACCAATAAGCACGATAAACAAGACGACTTAGAAAGAGATGCAAAATAAACAAAACATAATTAGAAAATAACAAAGTATTACATGTATTAGAAATAATCGTAATGATCGGGATTAGTCGGATCATAAGTCTCATCATCACTATCACCATGTCCATATAATCAACACTATTCAAGGAGCAATGTTGTCATCATCGCCATTGCCTAAATGTAATCGCCAAGTAATTCTAAGTCCTTCACATTTTGAACCTCATCTCCAATGGCCCTCCTCGTCAACAACCCTTTCATTGTCTACTTCCATTCCGATCGCTTCGGCTAAGTCTATCTCAAAACTCCTTCTAGCCCCTCTTCTTGAAAGAACTCTCCGTCATATGTGTTTGGGTCAAAATTGTAATCTTCATTGTTTGGGACAGTAGTTTACCGTGTGGCGATACCTTGTACACAACATCCCAACCCTTAAGACGGTCGTTTTTTGGCACGCTGTATGAGAGATAATATACTTGCGGGCTTCGTTGAGCCACAATATACACATCGCCTCGTAAGACGGATGATCGCCGAATTTCGACTAGCCCAAGATTAGGGTCCGCTCTCACATTTCGTGATCAAACCAATGGCATTTGAATATGACAGATTAAGAGGTTTGCAACCATGAAACGTGAGTTCAGATATTTCTTCAATTCTTCCATAATACTCGACCCCATCAAGGCCAAAGCGAAAACTCCTAGATTTGTGGTTCTTCGACAATGACTCGCCATGTCTTGTTGTGTGAAAGCGATATCCATTCACGCCATAACAGTAAATGAGCTTACCCTATAGGCACGTACCATCGGCAACTCTGCCTCAACTCCTAAGACTCATAGACGATCGGTTTGGCCCTCGCAAGCTCAAGCGTGATAGTTTGTTATATTATTCGCCAGACGAGCAACTTGTAATGTCAAACGAGTACGAGCTAAATTGACAAGACTTTCGCTTGAACCAAGAAATGAAATCGACATTCCATTTCCCGCACCTCGCCTAAGAAGGGTCTCACTTCTGGGGTAGGTTCCTTGATTCACGCCAGAATTGATGATGAAATTCCCTGCACCAACGAGAAACAAGGGGGTTGGATGCAGAATAGTGCGCCACTCTTCATGTTTCAAGGTCTTGGGGGTCGCATCACTTGCACTTCCGAGTTGCCCTCGGAAAATGCTGAGGTTCGATTCATTTTCGCCAAAGATTGTAACGAGGGGTGGATTGTGCACGCTAGGAAGGTTGTCACCATAGTACGTTGTTGTGAAGTTTGACACCTCCTCCAAAATGTATGCCTCGCAACGGAAGCCTCAATTTTGCATTTATTTTTACATTTAGTTCGATGAACCTTTAGACATCTCTCAATTGATAGCACCAACGGCCTCAAGACGGCCCCCCATTCGTGCCTCATACGGAGGTGCAAAATCAAATGTCAGATCGGATTGAAGAAGCCGTGGAAAGATCTTCTCCAACTTACAGAGCAACACAGTGCCATTCTTTCCAAGTCTGCAATCACGGTCCGAGATAACTCCTTGGCACAAAGTCAAGGAAGAAATTGCTCAACTCGCCAAAGACTAGCCGACATGCTCAGTGACATAGCCTCGAACCATCACCGAAGAATCCGCCAAGCCATATGTGGTAGTCATGACTCTTGAGCCCATTGATTCAAGATAGTAGATAAGTTCACTCCCTCCTCAGATTCGCCAGATACCCATCGTGAACATTAACGCTTGGAACCATTCTAGTACTTCCTCCTTTGGGGCCCGGTCAAGACGAATTCGCCTTAGGCTTTCTCCATGTCCCGCCGCCTAGGAGGCTTCATTTCTTGCTTTGGTCTATCGCATAACGCTGCTGATCCACTCTAGCCTTAATGTTGTCCTTTGTCTTATCAGAATGTCCATGATTGTTGCCCAAAGTGCCTCGGCGACATTCTTTTCAAGCAGTGCATTACATCAATGTTATGTGGAAGAAGAAGGTCATCAAAATAGGGGAGCCTCAACAAGCCCGACTTATGAGTCCATGCATGTTGCTCACCATATCCCACAAAACCACCTTCTTGATTGACCTCGAGAGCATCTATCTGAGCACGAACCGCAAGCACGGCCATCATCTGGTCAGGTGGTCTATAACTACGACACCTTTCAGAAAGTTCTTGATGTCTCGCCTAAATGCATGGTCAAGAGGGAGGAATTGTCGATGTTTGTCGAACGAAGAATACTTGCCACCCTTCAGCAACCAAATGAACTTCAGAGCTGCCTTGCATACTGGGCATGGGAACTTCCCGTGAACACACCAGCCGCAGAATATCCCATACGCCGGGAAGTCATGCAGGGAGTAGTGGTACCAAACATGCATTTTGAAGTTTCTCTTTGTAGCTCGGTCGTATGTCCATACCCCTTCCTCCCAAGCACGGACCAATTCATCAATCACAGGCTCCATGAACACACCCATATTATTCCCCGGGTGTTCAGGAATTATCAACGACAAGAATATGTTCTGTCGTTGGAAGAGGACGCCGGGGGGGAGATTGAGGGGGATAACGAACACGGGCCAACAAGTGTATGGGGCGGCCATCATTCCATAAGGATTGAACCCATCTGCTGCCAAGAACACGCACATTACGAGCCTCTATGACTTTCTCACGATGAATCACATCAAAGTGGGTCCATGCTTCACCATCGGATGGATGTACCATTTCTCGTGATTGTATCGACGCCCATTTTTGTGCCATGTCATCTGCTTTCATGGTTTCTGGCCATGTATAGCCGTTGGATCTCTCGGATGAACGGAAGGTACCGAGGATTTTCACGGGATCGCAAGTCGCCTCTTCCGACCATCACCGAGTCTACCTCCAGAACCTAGAGGATCCACACTTTGCACAAAGATTTTGCTTCCGCTGTTCTTTCCTAAATAGGATGCACCCTTCTGACAAGCATGTATCCGCCATATGGCATCTTAAGTGCACGGCGGAGTTTTTTGACTCGCACATGCTCTTTGGCGTATCGTGACCTTCCGGAAGCATGCCGCCAAAACTCGCCAACATAGCATCGGCGCCTCGACTCAAGCTAAACCGACTTCAAGGCCATTACGCGTCCAATGCCATCCAGCTTGAGAAACCTTCGTCTCGCCGTGAAGGGGTTTCGTGTCGCAGCACAACATGTCGTAATACGCCTTTGCGTTGCCTCGCCCTCCTCCCTACGCCCTTCAAATAAGTGTGCTTCATGATAGTCATTTAACATGTCTCCTACCCCGCCATCAAGATCATAATCCTCGACGATGGTCTCACGACCTCCTCTCTCACACGATCGGATTCACCGTGGTAGATCCACCGTATAGTCCGCCAGAATCCAAACTTACAAAGATGTTTACCCCATGACCTCCTTTGTTTGTCGACGCTGTTTGCACATCCGCCGCAGGACACCAAGTGGCACGCGCCCTTTAACCTTGGCAAATGCTAGTTCCAAGAAAGCATCGGTCTTCCCAATCCATTCATCGGACAACTAACCCCGACTTGAGTGGCCCGTGTACATCCACTCACGGCCATCCATCCTCTAACATATCGTGAGTAATATAAGAATCAAATGCATCTACACGATCTTTCTCCTATCTAATAGGTGAAGATAGGTCCTAATCTCACTCGAGGATCGAGATGAGGTTAGTTTCATGTTTCTATTTTATCCGAGATGTAATTTAAGAAGATTTTCGCCGCTCTCCAAATACACGCCCCGCCAGGAGAGTGTGTATCCGGAGAACAACAGGAAATGATGCCAAACTCGTCTCGGACGGAGCAGGCACTATGGAAACTAACCCCACCTACGATCCGCTGCTGTCCAAAAACGTGGACAATTCAAACAGATATTTGGTTTTAGATATGGAAATATTCAGATATTTCCAACCGTATTCTTTCGAACGGAGACGCTTAATCGGGTTACGGATCTACGCACCATGATACGGAAAATATATGATTAGGAGAAATCACGGTCAAAGTTACATCATGAATACTTCAAAAGTAAATAACAACACTTTTTTGTGATCGGTGGTAGTAGACATCATGTTTGTAAGGTAATGAGCCATCAAAACATTAAATAAATCCTTAATAAGAAGTAATTCAAACCCCTAACTAGATGTAAAAGCACCGCCAGAATCTAATAACAACTAACATGCAAACGCAAGGACGGAGCGACAAGTTAAATTTTGAAAACTACTTAAACAACTTAGGGCATGCCACGCTTATTGTGGCACAAAATCATCTACCACGAGTGTGGCACAATATGGCAAGGGGTTGTGTCCATGACAGTGGGTCACCAAGCTAAGATATTGTGGTATGCTAAAAGTGTGGTAGCAAACCAACGCACGATGGCCGATATGCACATTTGGATAAGATATGATCAAACCGCTTGCCTTTTGCCGGAGATGCTTAACTCGCTGCAGAGGAATACTCTCCCAATCGATAATATCGTTGGTACCTATCGCAAGAACGAGAAAATCCAATAAAAACGCATTTAACACCGAAAAAGATTCAAAAATCCAAAGTCAACAAAATCCATGTAATTTATACAAAGCAGAAGACCACGATTTTAAATGAATTTATCAACAAGAATCATTCGACTTGGATAAAGTATGAAAAGTTATGGCTAAAACAATTTCAATCTACCGAAATTCCAATTTAATTGTTTTCGGTACTGTTCATCACACAATTTTCTAGGAGGTTGTTGAGTGTGAAATTTTATGACAGTAGAGCATGGTATTCTAAGATCAGCAAAATTGGGTTCACTGCTTTTAGAGTTAAATTAAATTAGTTATGAATTTTTAAAGTTGAAATTATGACAATAGGTCGATCGTCATTTGACATACACATACATCACTCTAATGGTTTCAATACACACATTCATAATGACTTAATGAATTAGAAAACAAAAACTGATTACTAGAAATAATTGATATGAATCAAGTAATGAACGGACATTCTTCTATAGTTTAGGTTCTCTATAAAAACTTTCTGCTCATTTATATACCATGCTATCGTGACAACTATCTCGAAGAAGCTCACAATGAGAAATGTCATTCAAGAGTTTGTTAGGCATCCTAGGAACCAAGCTCCAACTATCCTTGGGCTTAGAGACATATCCTAGTGTTTCATCACTTGTCGGATTCATGTCATATCAAGAGACATATGCTATTAGATGTCGACAGAGATTCCTTGCTAATCCTCTCGTGTGAGAACATCCGACATTTTCGATCGATGTTTCATTTGACAAGAGGTGGCATAAGCAAAGCATCTAAAACTATAAACTTAAGTGAGGATGTGTTTGCCGGTAAGTTGAATTTTTTCTTCGTTGAAATTACATTTTTCATGTAATTTTCAAAAGCAACTCGCAACTTTAATATTAACTTTACAGGTATAATTCCATATTGCGCCGTGGACATATAACTTACAACTTCAAGTAAACCAGATTGAAGATAATCCGAATTATCACTAGGCTAATGACATTCTAATACTAGTAGTTAGAAATTTCATTCAAATAGCCACTAGTCATTCATCTAGCAGCGAGCAAGGCGTCAGAGATGCACCACAGAGTCTTGGACGCGCCTACAAAGGGTCGCTTTATTTAGATAGCGCAACTAGAATGGCCGAGTAATTAAAAATCTTCCTATTTTGACATTAGGCCACCAAGGATGGTTAACTTTGCCCAAAAAGCAAAAAGTATACATTTGAACTTTTCAAACATATTTATAAACATAGCAAAGCCTCCGCAGGAAGCCGATCGACCCATGAGCAAAGAATGCATCAACAAACCAACCTATGCTCCTAAATTTCACAAAGCTATCATTACGCTTTGAAAATGGAAAAAATAACATTAAGACCATATCATGTGCAAAAGTGCATTTACTAATGCGTAAAAGTTCATTTAGTGAGATGTTTTAGAAACGAAATCATAAATTGATTAAGCTTCCAATGCTAGGCTCACCAACTAATATACGCCCAGACTAGCAACTTGGAGTTCAAATCTCCAAATTGCCAAAGGTGAGATAAGGCATGAAGAAAGTAATGTACATACGCAACTAAGCCACTCTTGAGGAGGATTGGGAAAAAGGAGCTGTCCTCAACATGGTGAGTTCTAATGCAATTGCTGTAAACCTCATCAACTTCCACAAAATGCTTTTTACTACTTATTGTTTTCTCGTCAAAAATCAATTACAAGTAACTACTATTTGAACCCGACAAAGATGGATCCTTCAAGAATATAAAGTTATGCTCCAATGTTCGTACACTTAGTGATACACACACTAACATTTCAAAGGTAAGACAACGCAATTTCAGCTCATAATTAACAAATTACCACCGAGTATTCAAACAAGCGTAATCCACTACACTAAAATTCAAATCTCTCACCGCACTCCAACACAAAAACACGATTTAACCAAACACTACATATGGATGCCGGTGACGAGCGAGACAACCGAGGGGGTCGATGACTACAGCAGATGGCAGAGAAGACAGTGGAGTACTGACAACAATGGCGACGAGCCCTACGGCGAGGAGGCGCGAATCGACGAATGAGCGGCGGCGGAGACCTACGGCGAAGGCGGCGGTCGGTATGAGCGAATCCACCTTCTTCCTCCTCCTCCTCCTCTTTCTCCTCCTCCGGCGGCGCTGGCGGGGCGAAGGCTGGCGGGGCGCATGGCAAGCGCGATGGCGGGCAGGGCGGGCGCTAAGGGCGGCGGGCGGCGGCGCGGGCAGGTTTGGCGCCGGGAGGCGTAGGCGGTGTGGGCCGACCGGCCGGGCGGGGGCGAATCTTTGCCGAAAGTGCCCCGATCCGCACTCTTGAAAGAGGGTTTTTTAAAAATTTCAAAAATGGTTTGCCGAGTGTCAAAATCGACACTCTAAGAAAGAGGCCTTTGCCGAGTGTCATTTTTGACACTTTTTTTGATTTCAAATTAACAAGAAACTTTGACATCATTTTCATTTTTCATTATGTTTATATTTTTATCATTTTTGAGGCTGTGATAAATGTCAATTTCTGATAAGAAGGTTTCGCAAGTTGTCACGATGATGCTTGCAAACCAAGAATCTCCAAGAAGTTGTCATGTATTCTTCGTTTTCTAAGGTTTGCAAGCATCAGACGTGACAACTTGCGCTAAACCTTCTCAAATTTTTATCACAGCTTCCACATATGATATCATGACATCTTGACAAGTTTCATGATTTTCGACTTCGCTTGCTTTTTATACAATTTAAAAACAACTCGACCGCAAGTTCGTGGTCATGTTTCGTGAACAAGATGTTCAAAATTGGTGGTCTGCTCCTCGTTACGCCTCACATTATACTAAATAACATGAATATCATTTTTCCATTCATTTTTTTCCATTATTCAATGACTAGCAGCTTATAATTTGAATTATCCAAGAAAATTCAATTAATTGAAATAAATTAAAGAAATATAGAAAAGTCCGAGAAATGTGCCACATTGGAACATGGAGTACCGTATTGTATGAGGACCGCAGTAAAAGTTTGGAGGTCAAAAGTGGAAAAAATATAGTTTGTCGAGTGTTCAAAATGACACTCTAAAGGAACCTCTTTGCCGAAGTGTCATTTTTTGGACACTCGCAGAAGGGTTAACGCGCTGCCGGCCGTTAACGGTGGTGCCTTTTGCACGTTGTTCTTGTTTGTCGAGTGTTCTACACTCGCAAACCATATCTTTGCCGAGTGTAATGGTTTGCCGAGTGCTCTCAAGACTTCAAGAAACCACTCTTGCCGAAAGTGCCACTGCTTGTCGAAGTTCTTTATCTCCGCACTCTAAGAATGGGCTCTGTCGAAAGTGCCCGATAAAAAGCACTCGGTAAAGTATGGGACACTCGGCAAAGAAGCCGTCTCCGGTAGTGAATGCCAAGGATTTATTTTTCTTTATTTATTTTGCTCTTTTTTTATGAAACTTCTTGAAACATTTGGTTGAAACATGCCAAAACTTCTTGAAACTCTTCGGCTGAAATTTGTTGAAACTTGAGTTCCAAAATATGGAAATAGTTGAAACTTGGCTTTGAAATGTTCTTGGAATCTTCTAGAAACATGCGAAACTCACTGAAACATGAACCATTTCAAACATTTTCATGAAACTTGCTGAAACAGCATGAAACATGTTGTACCGTTGCAACGTTGTTGTCTAGTCGCTTCCTTCGTTTATTTACTCTCGGTGGAAATACATTTATGCAGGTGATGTAGTATAACTTAGTCATCAGGACCTCTTACTCCTCCACATGACTAAAGAACAACATCGATTGATGAGTGGTGACTACCGCATAATAATATGCTACAACTACTTGTTACAAATCTAGGTGGTTCAGAAGAAGAAAAATTGTATGTATAAACCAAGCTGAATGCACAGATGATCTTGTCATCGGCTTATGCATGCATCTTACGTAGTTCAGGATGTGTCAATAAACCCATTCATGTGGGAGGGCGAGCTCGAGGCACGCACGAGATACAGCATTTGCGTCAATCGTCCTGTGCGCCTCCTGCTCCAACGTTTCCACGGCGGCCATTGTACGCGCGTGGAGGTGGAGGAGTTGTCGGTGTCGCCCGCTCCTCCTCGCCTCTTCCTTCTCCCCGCGCTGGCGCTGCTTTTGCCGGCATTGCTGCTTAGCGTTACAATGTGGCTTCGTGTCGTCTGTGTTGCCAGTCGTCCTTGGAGCCCTGGTACACGTTGCCTGTGGTACACCTCGGCGCACGGCAAGAAAACCCCGGTGCCTCCGCCGCTCCGCTTCGCCGGTGGCAGGGCGGCGTCGACTAGCGGCGGCCTCAGAGGAGCGAACCTTGGCAGAGTAACGGCCAAGTCCAGCATCCTGCCACCGTTGCTCAAGAACAGCCACGCTTCTGCCGGCCTCTGCGCATTGCCGCTGGGGATGAAACCCCGGCTGTCCAGCCCACGCACTTATCTTGTGGGGGGTAGCGGTGCTGGTGGGAGTTGGCCCCCCTCGCCGGAGGAAGAGGATGGTGTTTGGTTCTTTACGTGGTGCCGCCGAGGACGCCTGCAAGACGAGCGGCGAGGTCCTCTGCGACGGCCAGGCGGAGCAGCTCGTCGGCTCTGGTGACGCCGATTTCCTCAAGGATCTCCGGTGGCAACCACCGGTGGATGTCGTCGAGCTCTTGCGTGTGGAAGCAAGCCACTGCTGAGAAAGAAGTTGTAATATCTCCAAACGTACAAGAGAAGGAATTAGAAGACTTAAGTGGAGTTTTTCGTATAAATTGGAAAACCTGGGCCATTGGCGTCCAGCCGACGGCACCGCGGCCCAAGGTAGGCCAACACCATAAAAGAGCCAAAGGGGCGGTAGCCACAAGCCCTAGGCACCCTCCTGCCTCAACCTCCTGTGCACCGCCTCCCCTTGTCAGGCCAAGACTACTCCGCCTTGCCCTCGCTACTGTGGTGGTTTTCACCAGAGAAGAGGAAGGCCAGCAAAGAGGGAAAGAAGAAGAAGAAGAAGAGAAGAAGAAGAAGAAGAAGAGAAGAAAGGAAAAGAAGAGGATTTTTGCGGGTTCACGTGATCCTTCATGTTTGTCAAGGGTAACATCTGTTAATCCTTATATTTTATTTTGGATTAGTCGATGTACGTTTTGTAGATCGTTTTGCCCAAGGGAAGGTTAGGTTTCAGTATGTCGTAGTTCGTTGAGTTTCGACACAGAACCTTCAGGGGGCAATTCGAGGTGTTTAGGCTCCAATTAAGGGTTTCATCCAATTAGAAACGTTGTACATATTTTCGTTAGTGTAACAGCCTCAGTTTTAATGAACAGTAATAAAATGTTTATCATAGCATTTTTGATCATTTTTAAAACTTGAGCATTTTGTTACAATTTAAAATTTTCCTTTTTAGAACCAAATCTAACCCTTGTTTGAAACTTCAAAAGAGAATGCAAGTCAATACTTGTATTAAGACCGGGGAAGTATTTTTATCAAATACTAGATAAATTATCTTGAATAAAAATATTTTTTGTCAAATTTTTAGAGATTATTTTGACCGTATGAAAAATCTTTGTTCTCTAGTTAAACCTTTTCGGTCAAAGTATTTAATTAAGTATTTATAATGAGAACAGTGATTTTTAAAAATTATTTGGGATCTATATCATCCCAGTAGCTTCTCTGAAAACTTTCATATTTTTATAAATTTATTTGGTATTTTTAAACCTCCGATCAAATTTTTGAGGTTTGGTTTTAGTTCTGGTCAACTTTAGACCCAACCCTAGTCTTTTGGCACTATAGTGACTCAAACCACATTAGTTTAGTCCAATCTTGTGCTGTTTGGACTGGCTCAGTCACGTTAGGGCTCAGCCCCAACCTTTAGTGAACGCGAGCCGTCCGATTTTGAAACGAATGAACGAGATGCGTTGGGCTGTTCGGACCATCTGAACAAACAACGAAATCTCCACCGTCGATTTTCAAATGGACCGTCCTGATACATTGGGTCGTTCAGACCATCCGAATGTCCCATGCGATCTACACCGTCCATGTTCAATCCAACCACGCCATCTCAATTTGGTTTAAACCAAAGCGCGCGCGCCATTGGATTCAAAATGAACAGCCATGATCAATTGGGCCATTCGGACCGTCCGAACGCGCCTTGATTCTGAGCCGTTAGATTTAGATCTGACCATCCTCATTGAGTGGGCTATTCGGACCGTCCAAACCCCACTTCAATCTCAACCCTTGAATCCTGATCCAACGGTGCCGCTGTTTTCGTTGAAACTCTAAGGCGCGCATCTCTTTCTTGACCATTGGATTTTGAACGTACGGTCAAGATGAGTTGGGCCATTCAGACCATCCGAACGTCCCACTCCATTTGAGCCGTTCATTTTTTATCGCACGGCCAATATCAGTTGGGCCGTTCAGACCACGCGAACGTCCCAATCAATCTGAGCCATTCGTTTGCGATCGGACCGTCCATATGAAAAATGATGTTCGGACCATCCAAACATCCAAATCAATCGGGGCCGTTCATTTTTGATCGGACCAACCTCGATTGTTTGAGCTCACTGTTTTGTATCTTCGCTGAGACTGACAGTGGGGCCCACAAGTCAGTGACCCAACTTCACCTTCTCCGCACCATTTCGCCAGTTCCGAGCTCATCGACGGCGAGGTGGCACTGCGTCGCGTTTTTGCAGCATGCAAACACCACTTGTCACCATTTCGCTGCCATTATCACCACTCATCAGTTCCTTGTCTTCCCCAGCGAAGTGGATATAAAAACCCTCATTTTTCGTTCTCTGCCCATTTGATGCCACACTGAGTTCATCCTCATTTCGACGGCGTATCCTCTCTTCCTTGCACTTTTGTTCATTTTTTTCGATGTCTTGTTCATCTTGTTAATGGGAACTCTTGGCATTGTGTGTAGATCAGGAGCACAAGGTTGTCTTTTGAGCAATGGGAGTGCGCACCGAATGCCAGCTTTGGGTTAATCTCATTCTCGGTAATTTCTTGGCAGGTCTCTTCGCGTCATATCGTGTCTTATGATTTAAGGAGCAAAACCCCTCAGTTAATTTCACCTTTGGTCAAACAGGTTGGTTGAATTTTGGAGAATCTCCTGTTTTCGGCCAAATCGACCCCTTCGTCTCCATCTCCGGTGTGGTGAGTTTTATCTCAATTCCTTTAAGCAGTTGCCTCACCTAGACCTATTAGAGCCAATTCAACCATTCACTGGTGATCTTTTTGTCCAGGATTTCATATCTATTTCTGGATCATCTTGTCTCTTTTCGGTCTTTCATATCGCTGGCGAGCTCCTAAGTTTTTCTGGTCATCTCTAAGCTCAAGTAGCTTCCCTAGGCACCCTAGTAGCTTAAGCAAAAGTCTTTTTGCTTAATGTGCGTTCAAATCGACAAAGATCGCAATCCCAACTATTCTGTTGTTGTCGACAAATTTCCCAACAAACACCAGAAAGGTGGCTTTAGCTGCTAATCCTTGTCGGTTATTGCTAGTAGGTGTTAATCTGGGTTATTACCTTTACTAAAGATAGTTTATAGCTTAAGCATTTTGTTAGTTTGTACATTAGTACTTGATCATGCACCTTTTCAGCATTTTGGTACTTGTCAGTGTTTCTGGATGTTCATTTGATCTTGTTCTTTTAGGTTCTGACTTAACCGACGTGAGTGAAAATCTTGCTGAGCAGCCAGAAAGTGAACAAGTGGTTTATTATCAAGGCAAGTATCCTCTTGCACCATGTTGATCCCTATTTTGATAATTAATTGTTTTTGAAATGCAGTGATAACTGTTGCATGCTATTTTTAAAGTATCAGTACTTTGTGAACTAGTTAGTTATACCCAATCTTTGTGGCTTATCCTTAATCAAACTCATACACTTATGCTTAAGATAGAAATCTAGTGTTAGTAGAGTGTTCTGTCTGTAGAACGTTAGATGTTTGACAAGCTTATCTTGTCAGACCTGGGAGACACCTTTTTTATTTCTATCTTTGATTTCTTTGTCAGTTTGGTTAAAACTGAAAGTTACGTTAATTTTTGTTTGATAACAATTTTATTTAGATCTGGACAAGTGGATACTAGTGATGGTGCTTTCGTGCACGAGATTTGGGAAATGTGGTAGTCTTGTCCGGATCATTAAGGACTGAACTTTGACCTGTCAATTTGAGTACCTTACGTACTTCTACACGCGGTGTATGGGCGTTGCTTGGTTAAGTAAGAGGCTGATGTTATTGAGTTGAGTAACTGACATTTGCAAAGTTTGCGTGTTCGTAGGGCTCCGATTTCAATTCTATATGTGCAGGGGAGCACAATTTTAATTTATGTTTATTGAATCGGCTTTCCTGACACAACATGTGTGCCCCGATTAGTAGGCGCTATCCGTCATTTGTACTAAGCGGGATTAGTCGCACATGGGTGATTCAACTCAATAATGTCAACTTGCTGAAAAATACCGAATCTTAGTTTACCCGACCGGCATACCAAAGGAAGTGTGTCATCGTTCGGAGGCATCCGAAGGCTTACGGGCTGGCTAAGTCATGTGGGTAAAGATGTACACACCTGCAGGGTTAAAACTATTCGAATAGCCATGTCCACGGTTATGGACAACACTCGTTTTGATGGACAACTCGGTATAGACTTGAAATATTTTTTTTTATGTTATGGATTTGCTGGTTCGGCATGAAGGGTATTCATGCATGTTATTTGGTCAAAGTGGACAGCCACTTTGATTTTTGTTATTGTTCGTGATTAAATTTCTCTTTTACTTACTGTTTTAAGTCCAAACTTGTTTATAAAACTGCCTTAGCAAAATTTGGTAGGTATAGGAGCAAAACTGATTGCTTTATGCAAAACTAATGCCATTACAACCCTCCTGTTGTCAGCCTTATGCATGTACAGATTATAATCCTTTGGTTAGGTTATGTTAAACACTTTCTTTTAGTAGTTTTGTGTAAGTCTTGCGAGTACCTTTTGTACTCAGGTGCTTTAACCACTTGTTGCAGGTGAGGACGGTTACTTGTACGAACTACCCATTAGCGCCGATCAGGGCGACGTTAACGAGTGATGCTATTTCTATCCTCCACTCAGTTGCCTTTGGGGCATTGGGCACACTTGGTGGTCTTTTGTTGTTTATGTTTTTGATTCCGCTGCAAACTTCTGTTAAATGCTGCTGGTCGGTTACTTCTGTTGAACCAAACCAATGTTGTAAAGTTTTGCTATGTTATATGTATATTGTATGCCTTGTATGACTGTGTACAAATGTTGTTTAAGATATATGTACAATAGTCTTTGATCTTAGAAACTATTGTATGACATATATCCGGGAACCTAACATTGGGTTCATTCCTTGTTAATAATTATACTTTCGAGTGTAATCCTTTAACTTGGAATGTATCCAATACCTGGGGTCCTCACAGTTAGATTTCCAAGAAGGTCTATATTAGTAGATTCGGATTAGTGAGCGAAAAGTTACGACCTCGGGGAGGTCGTTGTCCAAATTTCGGGTGTCGTTGGTAGAGATTGTGTCGACGGGCTGTTTTCACCTAGTAAATGAAAGAATTAGAAATTAGTGATAATTTTAATAAGCTAGGAAATTTTGAGTAGTTTCTAAAACTGGTATCGTTCATATCTTTTCAAGTTTTATAATTAAAGGTATAAAATTGTGAAGCAGACTGTCTTGACACATCCTGGGACGGTCTTCGAAGAAGCAAACGGTAGAATCAGAAGTCCATCATAACTAGAAAGTTGAAGGATTTTTCATGAGGATTCCAGAAAATATTGGCTGTCAAGATTTGGAGTTCAGATGAATAAGTTAGAGCTGTTTTACTACTGGGACAGCGGGTAGTGTGTCCGATAGTTTTGGGTTAATTGGGTCGGTTTGGCGTAGACGTGCGATAACAATAAGTGTAAAGTGTGGGTGTTGTGATGTTATGATTTTGAGATTTATCTTGCATTATTTGTCCAGGGAGTGTGACTTCTAGTGCCTTACCGCCGCCTCGCTATCCAGCTACAAGGGGATAAGAGGCAAGTGCATGGTAGACAGTGATCGATGGTTAATCGTTGTATTCTTTATCACCCATTACCATTATACTATTTATGCTTTTATATTATTTAATTGTAAACAATGTGAATGGTCATGATATTAATCATACTGATGGATTCATGAATGTCGGATGATAGAATTATTGATGAACCTATGATAAATTGTGCATTCATAAGTATCATTGCATAAAGAGAAGGTGATCATGGTGATCACACATCTACCTTGTTGGTAGAGAGTCCACGGGAGTGGAGGAGGTCCCTGATCCTTTGAGGATGAGCTTGATGAAAGGGTGAACATTGTTGTGAGTGTTCGACCATGCTATACCAGTATACGCGAAGAAAAGTGCACGTGGACATGGAGTGTAGAGACACCTTGCATTTAATGAAAAGAGAAATTGATATTTGAGTATGAGAAGAGAGATGAGTAAATAATGATGTTGATGATGATATTGTTTATGGTTGAGTTGAACATTGTTCATTGTTTATTGTTTATTGTTTATTATTGTGCTTGTTGTTTATTATTTCAAAGTTTGCTTCAAAATTTCAGCCCAAAAAAATCCGAAAAAACCCGGTAACCGGCCCTATCGCTAGCCACCGAACTTTTTTGGCAGCCGGTAGCGTTTTCCCTGGGTGGCACGCCACGGCAGCTACATGGCGACGAGGCTCGGGAACCAAGGGGTTCCGACGAACGGCGGCTCCTCGACGGTGGTAGAGGTGCGCACCAGGTAGATGGTGCTTTGGGGATCACAATGGGATGCTCACTGGTGCAAGAGGACAACGAGGCTGGCCAGCGGTGAGCTTGAAGCAGCGGCGAAGTCTCGGGCTCGACGGGATTGGGGTTCTAGCGACGCTTCGGCGAAGTGTTGGTGTCCAGGACGAAGATCAGACTGAGGTGACCTCAACAGTGACGGTGACGAAGCACGAGTGGCTCTGGCGGCGAAGGAATAGCTTGTCAGAGATTGCGGCGGTGCTTTGCTTCTTCAATCTTTTTCGGCAGCTAGGGTTTTGCTCTCGGTCTTTGGCGGCTGCGGTTGGGATGCGGGGAGAGAGGGCTACCCCTCCCTTTATACGCGGCGGCCAGGAGGAGTCTCAGGTGCGAACGCCAAGGAAAGGCCCACGCGGTGAAGTCCGGGTGCGGGACAGAAATGAAGATGATGAATAGTGCTTCGGTGGGGTCCACAAGTCAGCGACTGCGACTCGGGAGAGTCCGCGTAACAAACGGCCTTGGTGCAACTGACAGGTGGGCCATGCACGCGGGCGAGCAGAGAGAGATTGGGCTATAGGCGAGAATGGGCCTGTGGATTGGGCTGGGCTTCGGAATAGAAGTGGGCCAAGGAATAGGGTTTCAGCCCAAAGTATTTCTCAGATTTTAAATAGATTTCATGTTTTAGAAAAACCAGTAAATCCAAATAGCAAATGAACTTGGAAAAATTCCAGAAAAATCTGGAAAATATTTCCAAGTACAGAGAACCTAAATAAAATAGTTTTGGAATTAATTGATGTTTATATTAATCACATTAAATTGTTTTGCTATTGAAAGTCCATATTAAGCTTAATTAAAATTCAAATAAAACTTGGGTGAATTTTCCAAATGCTAAACTACTCAAAAGGATTTTAAAAACTTCAGAAAATTGGGATCTTACAAACCTTCCCCCCCCCTTAAAGGAATCTCGACCCCGAGATTCAAGCTAGCTAGATAAATGGCTAGGAAACTCGACTTTCAGCTCTTCTTCACGCTCCCACGTTGCTTCTCTTTTTGAGTGGTTACTCCACTGAACCTTGCAAAAATGAATTATCTTACTTCTGGTCCGACGCTCTGCCACATCCAAAATCTTGACTGGATGTTCCTTACAAGTGAGATCCTTTCAACTCAATTGAATCCAAGGGAGTTTGTTCTATTGGCACACGAAGACAATTCTTCAACTGCTAGACATGGAAAACATCATGTACTCCTGCTAACGACTATAGCAGTTCAAGCTGGTAAGCAACTTCTCCTCGGCGACTCACAATCCTGAAAGGACCGACATACCTAGGGGCAAGCTTCCCTTTGGCATGAAACCTTTTGACACCTTTAAGTGGAGTAATGCGAAGATAAACAAAATCTTCTAGCTCAATGCTGAGGTCATGGCGACAATTATCAGCATAGCTCTTCTGCCTAGACTGAGCTATCTTCAATCTTTCTCTGATCATAGACACTTGGCCTTCTACTTCCTGAATTATATCTTGTCCGAATACCAAACGTTCAGCTGTTTCTATCCAATTCAAAGGGGTTCTGCATGCACGGCCATACAAAGCTTCACATGGTGACATCTGCAGACTGGCTTGGTAACTATTGTTGTACAAGAATTCTGCATAAGGCAAACTCTTATCCCAACTGGTAGCATGGGCTAGAGCACAAGCTCTCAACATATCCTCCAATACTTGATTTACTCTTTCAGTCTACCCATCTATCTGAGGATGATAAGCAGTACAAAAAGTTTAGATGAGTCCCCAAAGCTTCATGCAAACTTTGCCAAAAATGAGAGGTGAACTGAGATCCTCGATCTGATACTATCTTCTTAGGCACACCGTGCAAACTGACAATTCTTGACATAAACAATTATGCAAGGAGGTCTCCTGAGTAAGTGGTTTTGACTCGCAAGAAATGGGCAACCTTTGTCAAACGATCCACTATTGCCCAAATTGAATCATAGCCCAATTGAGTCATGAGCAAACCGGTAATAAAATCCATTCTAACCTCTTCCCATTTCCACTTTAGGATCTTCAGGGGTTGTAACAGGTATGCTGGTCTTTGATGTTCTGCTTTTACTTTCTAACACACGTCGCATAGGGCAACAAACTCTGCGACTTTTCGCTTTAAATTTGGCCACCAAAATTTATTCTTAACATCCTGATACATCTTAGTGCTTCTAGTGTGAATAGAATACTACGAGTCATGAGCCTCCTTTAAGATTAGCTATCTCAAACCTTCGACATATGGCATACAGATATGCCCATTGATCCAAAGCGTATCTTGATTAGCCTTGGTAAAATCCTTAAATTTTTCTTCTTCCATTTTGAGCTTGATGTCCTTAATCTCAGGATCATTTGGTTGGGCAGCATGAATCTGTTTTTGCAAAGTAGACTGTACTTCCAGACTGGCCATGAATCCTTCGGCTACAACTTCTAGCTTTAACTTCTGAAATTCCTCATGAAGTTCTGGGCAATTCTTTTACTTCCAAAGCATTACAGTAGCTCTTACGGCTTAAGACATCTACAACAACATTGGTTTTACCGGGATAGTAGTGGATTCTGAGGTTATAATCCTTTGTTAACTTCAACCATCTTCTCTTCCTCATGTTTAGGTCAAACTGGGTGAAAATATATTTCAAGCTCTTATGATCTGTGTATATCTCATGGTGATGCCAAATTTTGAAGGCCTGCACAACGGCAACTAATTCCATATCATGGGTAGGGTAATTCTCCTCATAAGGTCTCAATTGTCTCGATGCATAGGCAATAACTCTTCCTTCTTGCATCAGAATGCAACCTAATCCTTGACGCGAAGCATAACAATAGATATCGAAATCCTTCCGAATATCTGGCAGAATTAGCACTGAGGTTGATGTCAAACTCTTGAAAACTTTCCTCACAAGCTGGAGTCCAAGTGAATTTTTTTTCCTTTTTCAACAATTGCGTAAGAGGCTTAGCAATCGTCGAAAATCCTTCAATGAAACAGCGATAATAACCTACCATTTCCAATAAACTGCGAATTTGAGTAACTGTCTTGGATGGCTCCCAGTGAAACACTGCTTTAACTGTCGGGACCTAAAAATACGATTCAGGAACCCTCTGTGTATTCTGAACTAGTCTCAGATCAGTAGCTAGCTCACACAGGAAACAGTGATGAAATACCATCCATTTATTCGATTTAATTAAAAAGATCTCAAAGTAACAAATAGTAATAATAACTAGACCTTATGGCCAACGTTTACTTAACTTACCACACAGGGCCAAAGAAACAAATAAACTCTTACAGCGGAAGGAAACTCTTGAAATGGCCAATCAAAATGCCCACGGGAAATCGAGTGGAGAACGCATCCTAATCCGCAAAGCCTTCATGGTACTCATGGGCGAAGAACTCTTAAGCAGCTTGATATTCTTCAACTGATCAACACAGGCGTAAAGCCATAAGTACATAAAGTACTCAGCAAGTCGTAGGAAAACAGTATGCAAATAATATTCATGCAAGGCTTGACAAAGGTTAGTTGTATGGTTCTTTTGCAGAAAGCAGTATTGATGATAAATATAATACATAGATTGAAATGCGTAGTTGAAAACAATAATAAATAATTAAACCATTGCTTTGAAACAACCAGTGAACTACCCATTCACTTCCCAATCAAACCAATGATAAGTGAATCTCCAATTCACCTATCGACACAAACCACCAAGTGAATTACCCATTCACCAAACGAACATTATATTCATCAAGTGAACTTCTCATTCACACTCCAACACATTTTTATGAAAAACTCTATCTCTCGTGTGAAATCCCTAGACATGTCCATAACCGCAGACACGGCTATTCGAATAGTTTTACACTCTGCAGAGGTTGTACAGCTTTACCCACATAACACGACTTCCCTTGTTTGTTTGGCATCTATCGATACCACTGCTCACAACCTTAGGTAAGTAGTCTAGAGTATGCGTCAAGGCCTTTACAAAGTTCTGCTTTGACCCAATTCTGCTCGCTAAGGTTTCAACACTGAATGTCTAACCGACCAGACAGAGCCCCCCTCTTGTGCCAAACACAACCCAAACAGAACCAAATCAAAACATCGCTAATTAATTAGCCAGGTCCGGCCCATACAAGACATGTGGTTGTACGGTTAAGGCCCAGTTCAATGGCGCACAAAATTAAGTCCTTGACAAGTTACCCAAGCGATCTTACCACAACCCACAACGCGTTATAATCACACCCTCAATCCACCATCCACTCGTCCGAGCAAAAACCATTTTGTTTAACTAAGACCAATGACATACCATGTCATAGTACACAAATTTTAACAAGAGTGGCTAACCACCACGATTCCATATATCATTAAGTCAAGATTAATTATTATGACACATGTGATAAAGAACCCATCGAAACTAAGCTGAACTAAGTATTAATACGATACCCAGGTTGATGATACAAATATGTCCAACTAAAATTAACCACGCTATGGTGATAACTAATTCAAGGCATTCAAATAATCAAAGGAGGCATAATGACAATAGGTAATAGCTAATCCTAAAACAATTTGTATAAAGATAGCATGCAATTGATATAAAACTGTAACACCCTGATTTTCATAATTGGGATGTTAATATTTAATTTGGTGATCTATTAAAAATTTTACTACGTTTTAAAAAAATTCCAGTGTTTAATTTAAATGTTGCTTTTAAAATAAAATTGTTGAAAAAAAACTGCTTTTAAAAAATGAAATTTTTATTTCTTGTTTTCGCATGCATTTTAAAAATCATGTCGTCATGCGTGTATTAGTATCATCATTTTATTTTTTGGTTCGATCGACCACAGGCGAAACGCCTACGTGTCCCTTCTTTTCCTGTCATTCTCCCTTTGTCCTTCCCTGCTAACTCCTTTGCTTCTCTCATTCAAATCACATCCAAAAACTCAAAACCAAGCCATGCATGTCATACCACCGCGATAGTCATCGCACGACCAACCCGATTCTGCAATTCGCTTCCGCATGCATGGCAGTTTGCGTGATTTCACGAAAGGAGAAAAGAAGTAGCAGATAAAACATCTGCATGCCCGTTCTTTCCCCTAACTTCTCTCCTCGCAATCACAACCAAAAACCAAAAATCGTGCAACGCATGTTATACCATTGTGTTCATCATCGCGCAAGCATTCTATTTTCGCAAACGGTTCCCGCATGCAAGGTCATATGAACAAGTTGGAAAATTAATGGAGAAATACACTATTATTCACCCCACTATCTTTTCTTTCCTCCCCAACCAAACACCCCCCAAGCCACAGCCCATTTGTTTAGTCTGAACCCCTCCATCCACTTACTTTGCCATTCTTTATTCCTACCTTGTGCACAGCCGAAAGCACCTTTGTCCTCTCTACCATTTCTTGTCTCAAGGGAGCACTACACACAAGCAATTCTTTTAGCTCACTGCCACTTTGTTTATTTGCACCTGTCGAACCATCTTCTCAGCCAAACACCCCTTTTTCCCAGCCCCAGCCGAAGCCTCTTAGCTCATTTCCTCTCCCAACCGAAGGGCTTCTTTGCTACCACCTTTCCTTGCTATTGTTTTGTACATCCATTAGAGCACATCCGAATCAACAAGTCCCCACTGCCACTGCTCATTTTCTTTACTCATAGACTTGCTGCTCCCCACGCTACTTTCTTTCCCACTCAATGCACTGCCAACCATTTCTTCTCCACACAGCTTCTTTCCCCCAACCAAAAGAACATGAGCTCAAGCAAAAAAAAACTTCTCTCCTCTCTATTCCAATCAAGAACTAGGAAACTCTCATTGCATGCTATGCCATTGTGTTCATCTCCTCATGAGCATCTCATCCATGCTATTAGATTTTGCATGCAAGAAATTTTGTGTGAATTGGAGAAGAGGGAAGGGAGTGGACACTGTTTCGGCCAGCACACATGCAACGGCCATCCATGCAGTCCTGGTGGTAGCAGCGGCAAGCAAGGCAGTGGCGGTGCATGCTGCAGCGGCAAGGGAGAAGGAGGCGGCTTGGCAGGGATGTAGGCGTCGTGGCCCAGTCGGCAGTGGTGCGACGGCGCCAAGGCGCTGCAGCAGCGTCAAGGCGGTTGTGCAGCATGCATGCACATATGCTGCAGCTCCATGTGGCGCACGGCAAGGTAGCGGCTCGGCGGTGCTGCAACCTACCGCGAAGACGATGACGCCGAGGCACTGGAGGTGGTGCTGCTCGGTTTCGGCCAAGACAAGGGGACAGCAGAATGGCCTCAAGGCGTAGCCCGGCAGTGGTGGAACCGAGGCAAGGTTGGTGAACAAGTGCAGCGACGGCGGCGCGCCCAATGCGAGGCTTAACCCGAGGCACAGCGCGGTGCTACGGCCCGGCACAGAGGAGCGGCATCTTGCGCGACGCCGAATGTAATACCCTGGCCTACTCGTAGTGCGGCCCATGTGGCCTATGAGGAGTCATGTGTTGGGATTAGTCACATATTATTTGTCTAAAGTGAGTTGTAGTAGTATATAATGTCTGTTGGGTCCAAACTTAGCAACTCCAGCTTAACTTTTTTACACGAAGCGAGGACGAAAGTGTAAGTGGGGTGCTATGTGTGCGCGGGTCCACCCCACGGTGGGCTGGGCATTGAGCGGATTTTGGGCCAGGGTGTTACACCGAAGCATCGAGACAGAGCAGCGACGCGAAGACGATGGCGTGGAGGAGCCGGCCGAGGGCGCGACGCATGCATGTGACGTCCATGCATGTAGCGGCTCGGTGGCCTGAGCGAAGCGAGGCGGTATGGCGTGTTGCGTTTGGGCGCGGCGTCGGCAAGGCGACTCCATGGGCATGGCCGAGAGTGATGGTGACGATGTAGAGAGGGACACGGATGCGAACAGCGGAGGATCGCTGTAGTACGGCGGTACCGAGATGACGGACAGGGACGAGGAGCCGAACGTGGATGCGGACGAGCTTAGCGATGACTACGGCAGACGCGGACGCGGAAACGGCGATGACTACAGCGGACGTGGAAATGGCGACGACTACGGCGGATGCGAATGAGTGCCGTGAAGACGATGTCTGGCGATATTTTGCACGCCTAGTGCTGCGGTAAAAATCTTTAGTGTCAAATCGTGTTTACGATATTTACTTGTGCATGTTGCATATTAGTCATAAGCATGGCATCTATGTAAGCATCTTTATTTGTAAAAATGATTTGGTAGCTTAAGACCGGTATAATTCTCCGATTAGGTCGTATTTGTGCGTAGGCATGATTATGTATCAATATATATTGGTGGATGTGAATAATTAGATTATTGTGGCAAAATGTGTGTATTGTTGGTCGGTGGATGCTAGGTTATATATATAAATTGGATCATTCGATCGGATGATATGATTTTGGAGTCGCATGGAAAATTGGTGGTGATCTTGGATGATAAATTAATTGGAGGTTTTTCCCTCGCGTTGGATTATTAATTTTTGGAGTTATGATGCATAAGGATTTTATGAATTCTTATTTGGTGGATAGCTCTTGTGATGATATTTATGGAGATATGGAGGTTGAATCGGGTGATTTATCTAATCATGAGTAAATTGATGGGATTTCTTTGTGAATCATTTGTACTAGATTTGGGTGATGGTAGAATGGATGATTTGATTGCAGATAAATGTTTGGATTGTCTTGTGAGTAGTAGTTAAGTCCTATGTGCTGAGTTGATAGATTTGTACCCTTAATTGGATTAGTAGATAAATGATTATTGGTTGATCGTAGAGGCACTTATATGATTGGATTAGTAGAGGTCGTCCACGACTAAGTTCGGTGGTATGGATATGAGATGATTGATTAGTGAGCCATTAGGTGTTGGATGCGTTTTTAAATTGTTAAGCTCATTAGGTGTCGGTTAGTCTATTAAATCTCGATCGGTGGAAAATTGAGTTTATGCAATTATGACTTGCCGAGGTTAGACTAGTAGAGCTAGTAGTTAGTATTAGCCTAATTAGTCTAGCAAAGAACAATTGATGGATTTGATTATAGTCATATGCCCAAAACTTGGTGGATTTAGTACATTTGTCGAATATGTTGTATAGTTGAAAGATCGTGAATCCGATCATTATGTGGTTGGATAGGCTACTTTGATTATGACAGAGGCTAGGTTAGCCCGAGTTTAAAAAGTATTTTTAATGTGGTAGAAATTTCTAAAACGAACTATTTTTACACTAAAAACTCTTTTATCTTTGAAAATTCATAGAAAATTCATATGAACTCCAAATGAGATAAACTCAGTTATTTTGGTCTTATAATTTTATTCCCTATTTACCTATTTAATCCTTTTTCCCACCTCTATTCTACAAATTTTCACCAAATAATTATTTCCGGGTGAACAGTAACCGAAGCCATTTTTTTCAGCATTTTTCCAAAAACTGATTTTCAAACTGCTATAACTTTCACATACTAACTCCAAATTGAATAATTCTTTCACATAAATTCGTATAAAATCATAACCTACCTACTAAATAAATTTCATACATTTTGGATGATCTTGATTTTTGGGACGTTTTCGGTGTTATTGCTCTTATTCGATGTTTTTCGTTCATTCGATAGTTGACGAAGGTACGAGTGTGATCGAGAGTGATTTGCAGCAGCACATGGACCATCCATAGCAAAGGCAAGCAGTCTCATCCTTTGATGTATGTTGCTCCTATTAATTTTGAAAACTATCTATGTTGATTTTTAAGTATTCTATGCATTGCTTAATTTCAAATACTTGTATGTCAATTGGGCAGAATTAGTTATATCCTCTTGCTACATTGGCCCTCCTTTGAATATTGATTACCCTTTTTACCTTGAATGATTAAGGATATATATTATATGGGATTGGTTGCTAATTTGTAGAACAATCCTTAGTCATGCTAGTAGTTGTAGTCGAAAACGGTTGATGGAGCTAGTCCATCGGCCGATGGATTGAATCAAATCTTGATGAAATTTGAGTATTATATGGATTGGATTATGTTGATATTGAGGATTGCATCCAGATCTTCGAATCTGGTGTTGTGGACTTATTGGGTGGGTTATTGTTGTGTGTTGGACTTGGACGGGTGATAGGGCGATGAAGGGGTGGTCCCAGATTCGCGTAGCCCCATCTGAGTATTTGAAGACTGGTCTATGGTGTGATGAACCAAGTCTTACGTACAACCACACACCGGGATAATGGCAAAGACTTGGCTTAATAATTTGTTGTTTGTTAGCTATCAAAACACAATTAGATTGGCAATTGTTGTTGTTTAGGTCTAATGGCTCTCTTGTCAATCTAGTGGGGGCATGTTATATTTTTCTTTCTTGCCCTTAAGGGTCTTTTGCTTATGCCGGATTGCTGCGCAAGGGACTTACTTACACAACGGGGTTCCCCTGTGGTTCAGGCGATCGTTTAGTCTAGCCATAGGACTGTTCCTCGGGTGGGTTGATAGTTAGGACATAACATTGTAACGGCCTCGTTATGATATCTCAGTCACACTCCTACAGAAGAGTGCATGGCGACAGTACGAGGTATTCATATCGTGTGGGTAAAGCTGTACAACTCTGCAAAGAACTAAATCTATTCGAATAGCCGTGCCCCGGTTATAGACATCACTTGTGGGAAAGTATGCATAGTTAGCTTATGGGAAATTGGGTTTGGGTTATGGTTGAAAATGTTATGTCATTGTGTTAGTTTGTTCAGATCTGAAATTTTACCACGAACGAGAAGTTCGCATGTTGATTTGTTAAGGAATGAATTGTGTCACGAACTGGAAGTTCATGTGTTGATTATATTTGGAGTATCTACTGTTGTTGATCATAAATTTGGAATTATCTACTGATTATATAAGTTTTCTAAATGTTTTACAAATGGCAATTTGGATCTATATCGTTTATCTCAATGAAAAACTTGCCTTATGCTGAAAATGAACCATCTAAGCCTTCCTTTGACACTTGAATGCATTTATTATATGTTGTTATATGTTAGTCTTATGAGTACATGTTTGTACTCAGTTACATTGTCCATCTTGCAGGTGAGAAGTCGTTCAAATTGGGTTAAGTACTTCAGGCGCTACGACTTTAACCCCAGTTGGTTGCTTGTGGGTTTGGGCATGCCAACTCGGCTCTTTCTCTTTTATTTCGAAGTTTATCTTCCGCTGTGATTTATTCCCTTGTGTTTACTTTTGGCCGATCGGCCCACATATACAAAATTGGACCATAAGGTTCTATTTAATGAAGTTGTATTAATGATTCTATTCTCTTGTACGATTGTGTATCGATGTGATTGCAATGTTGTGTTTGGATATGTGCATGTTAGCCACTGATCCTTGGGAGCTAACATGAGACACATATCCGGGCACTCGGAATCGTTTTCGTCTCTCGTTAAGTGTTGCGCTTTTGGCGTAATCACTTAGCTTGGGACGGGTCCGATTTCGGGGCCTTAGAAAAACAATATACTTTTAAAATCATAGGTTCAATATGATCAAAGTACTATGGCTTGCCTTGGAATAAATTCTAGAATTGATCTTGATCTTGATGCACTCCTCCTTGCTCAAAATTCTCCGAAGTATCAACGCCTACTCGTAAACAAAGCAAATAAACTAAATAAATACAAAATAGAAATAAAAACAAACTCCAAAAAATAAATAAAAATCTCAGATAAATAAAGCTCAAATTTAGATGAATTTAGAAATTTGAATGGGCTCAATCAGAGTTCGGATGGAGAAGATATGGCCTTTGGAAGATTGAAATCACATGAAATTATGAAAATCATAATTTATGGATTTACTGGAATTATTTTTCCGAAGGAAAAAGGAATTATGATGTCAACTAACGTTGGTAGTGGATTTTTGGCTGAAAAGAAAAAGGAAAAGGAAATTAGAAATTCATCTGACTTGTGGGACCCACAAGTCAAAGACTCGGTTCACATGGACTAAGTCCACCGAGGTTTTTGATCTGGTTTAGGATTGAGGTGGCACATGTGCGCTGACTGTATGGCTGACTCAGCTGACACGTGGATGACATGTAGGCATAGGAGATGACATGGGCGCTGAGTTGGCACGCCACAGTGGCAAGGATCTACGGCCGAGACAGCTCAACATCAGCGAGACGAATGGTGGCGACTGGCGGCGCAAGATGGTCACCGTCGGCATGCTGGTGCACAGGCGAACACATCTGACGGCTCCGATGCGGCGATGGGTGGCGGCAAGGGCTTCTATGTCGATGAATACGATGGTAATGGTTCGGGTCGACGGCTAAACAGCGGCGAGGACCTCCGGTGGAGTTTTGAGTGCGCACATCAGGATCGCAAAGACCAGGCGATGCTTCTGAATGACGCACGACACCCAATGGTCGGCGGCGGCGACCGAAACATGGTGTCGACGGAGTGGCAATGTAGCGGCTAGGGATACTATGCTGCGGCAGCGCTACGGTGATCCATTGGTGACAAGAAGGCGCGCACCAGATGGAACACGACGCGGTGAACTCGGAGATGTACTCTATGAGGACTGGAGCTCACCGACAGCAATGAATTTGACGAAGAATAGCGGTGGCGGCGCTAGGGATATTTCTTCGATTCCGGTGGAGAGAAGGCAATCTAGGGTTTGTGGCTTCGGAGAAAAGGCAGCTAGGGTTGTAATATCCTAAAATGCTTTAGATGGGTTAATTAAATTCAGATTTTTTTTTAGAGAGGGGTTAGAGTTGGGCCTTTCGGCCCATGATCCTGTGGCCCAAGTGTGGGGCCGACTGGCCATAAGGGGAGCAAGGGGGTCAGTAGTCCCTAACCCTTGCCACCATCCACACCTGTGCAGTGCTCGATCGCCAGCCGCCTTTCGTCGCATCGCGCCGGCCGTCACCTGTTTGCTCACCGCGCTTGAACGCTTGCCAGCCCACGTGTGTTGCTCTCCTGCCCATGCGCTTAGCGCTGCGCCTATGCCGACTCCTGCGAGCGCCACCGACGCTTGTTCGCTCGCAGACGGCCTCACCCGATTGCTGCATCAGCGCGTGGAAGACCCACCTATCCCGATCGTTGTCGCGTGTAGCCGCTTGCACGGTTGCTCGTTGAGCGCACGCGCCGATCGTCGAAAGAAGCAAAAGACACCACGCGTGTAGATCGCTTGCGGTACAAGGCTTGCGCCATCGCTAGTTTTGCATGGCTACTAGATAATTCTATTGCTTTTTGATTTGCACGTGTCCATCAACCTTGCAACATTAGAGAGAGAGAGAGAGTGAAGCAACATTTACATGAGATTGTGCTGCATGATCCTGCTGCATTTGATGGGATGGAGAGAGGTTGTCTTGGCTACTACCGATTTTCTGTGGTGATAAGGAAAAGAGCAAGAAAAGATTAGGAGGGAGAAGGGAAGGAAAAAGCGAGGATTAGATCGGAGTTTTGGCATCCATCACGTGGGACTGCGGCCTCATGCGCCGTGCCACACTTTCGTCATCTGGTTTCGAAGGGCTTAGAGGCAAGTACATAGTAGGGTGGCGAACAACGGGTTGTTCGCCACCATCATATGATATTACTTATCATGCTATTTGTTATGCTTTCGTTAAGCTTATTCTTATGCATGATATTGATGACATTGAGTGAATGAGATTACAATATTGAGTTAATGAGAATGAGATATTGAGTTAATGAGATGAATTATGTTGATGAATAATTAAAGATGTTGTATCATTTACATTCATAATGACAGGAGTTGCACGAGCCAGGTCGGTGAGAAAGTCATGTAACTATTCCGGTGAGGTTGGTGAGAAAGATACATGACTAGTCCGGAGTGCTCTAGATAAAATCCTACTTCGGTGGGGACTTCACGGGAGTGAAGGATAGAGGATGTCATCGACGGGTGAACACTCCGCTATACCGGTATCAGCTGATAAGATGCACATGAGCATGAGCATAATGGTGCATTCGCATATATGAGTAAATTGTTAAATGGTGCAACTTTACCTATATGAAATATGGCTTGTTGGTTGAGTATGAGAATGGCATTAAATAGATAGATGATGATGATAACATTGATTATGGTTGATAGACTATTGTTTACGGTTTTATTATGTATTTGCTAAGTTTTGGACTCATTCTTGCTCTAATGTTGCTTTTAGGTGACCGTTGATGGCGTTTCACTCGGGAAGGGCTAGCACACTTGGAATTACAATTTACACTCAATTACTTCATTCATTGGAAATGAGAACCTTTATTATAGAGTGGTGAATTATATTTAGGACTTCATAGTTTTGAATGGCCTAAGATGATAGGTTGGAGTTGAGCGTTCATTCATTATACCTATTTTCATGTGACCCGTGGATGGGTTATATTGTTGAGATGCTTGTTGTAATTTGTTATAAAATGATATTAAAATTGATAGTTTGTGTAGTTAGTGACATTCTGGACTCCATGTCGGGCCGGGGTGTTACAAGGGTTGGTGCGATGCTCGTGATGCGCACGCCGAGGCCTTAAATAGGTTGTAGTGACGGGGCCACGAAGGTGTCCGAACACGACATAGAGGGAGCGTGCATGGTTGAAGACAAAGGTGACGTGGCCAAGCGGGGTCCATAGGTCAGCAGAGTTGGCTCGGGCGAGAACGAGTAGCAAAAGGCATGGCTGCGGCTAACGGGTGGGACTGGTACAAGCGCGCGCAGGAGAGAGAGGAAACGCGGGCCACGCGGGATTGGGCCAGAACTGAATAGGAATGGGGCCGAAGCAATGGGTTTGGGTTTCGGCCCATTGGGGTTTTCTGGGATTTTAATTAGTGTTTCTTTTTAGAAAATAGTAGAAAATACAAATGGCCAATAGAAAATAACAAATGAATTTGAAAAAAATCCAGAAAAATCTAGAAAATATATCCAAGCACATAGAATCCATATAAAATAATTTTGACAATAGTTGATGTTGATATTAATCGTATTAAATTATTTTGCTTTCGAAAGTCCATATTAAACTTTATTTTAATTCAAATAAACTCTTGGTGAATTTTCCTACAGAACTAAACTACTCAAAAAGATTTTTAAACTTCAAAAAAAATTGGGATGTTACATTAACCTTACTAGGGTCAACTGCTACTCCTTGAGCTGTCATCACGTGACCATGGAAATCAACTTCTTTTTTCCAAAAATCACACTTGCTAAACTTAGCATACAACTGGTGATCTCTAAGTTTCTCCAGTATTGTTCTCAAATGCTAAACTTAGCATACAACTGGTGATCTCTAAGTTCCTCCAGTATTGTTCTCAAATGCTTGGCATGTTTTTCTTCTGTCTTGGAATAAACCAAAATGCCATCAATGAACACTACCACAAACTTGTCCAAATATTCCATGAAAATCTTGTTCATCATGTTCATGAAATATGCAGGGGTATTAGTCAGACCAAAGGACATGAATAAGAACTCATAATGTCCATACCACGTAGAAAAAGCAGTCTTTGGTATATCCTTCGGACAAATTTTCAACCGATGGTAACCTGATCGCAGATCGATCTTCAAGAACACTCATGTTCCTTTCATCTAATCAAAAAAAATCATCAATTCGGGGTAGTGGATAGTTGTTCTTGATAGTAACCTCATTAAGGGCATGATAATCGATACACATCATCATGCTTCCATCTTTCTTTCTGACAAACAAGACTGGCGCTCCCTAAGGCGACGAACTAGGTCTCACGAAATATTTCTCAAGAAGTTCTCTAATATGTTTCATCATTTCCACTAGCTCATCGGCTGGCATCCGATAGGGTCTCTTAGAAATTGGTATTGTTCCCGGCACTAAGTCAATAACAAACTCAATATCCCGATCTGGTGGCATTCCCGGCAGATCTTCAGGAAAAACATCTGGATATTCACTAACAACAGGTACATCCTCCAAGGAAATGGTCTTCAGGCTATTGATTACTAGATGTCCATCACGCATTGTGGTGGCTAGAAACTCCATTTTCTTTCTATTGGTACCTTCGATTGATACGGCTCTTCGGCCATAATCTAACACAGCTTTGTACTTTGATGACCAACCCATACCCAGTATGACATCTAAAGTTTGGGTGTCTAATACAATGAGGATGGCTAGAAATTCAACTCCAGCAATGAGTAACTTAGCTCCTAAGCATCCCACTTTAGAGCTTAACTCTGCGCCAAGCGATTGGACTAACAGAGTATGCGTAAAACGCATAACTTCCAAATTGTTCTTGGTTGCAAAAACTCGAGAAACAAACGAATGCAAAGCTCTAGAATCAAACAAAACTAATGCAGGTGTTGAGTTAACCAGAAACTTACCCAGTATAACGTCGGGTGCTTCCTGGGCTCCTTCCAGAGTGACGTGGTTGACACAGCCTCTGACCACGGACTGCGGTGCTCCTCCAACTTGACCGGCAACTTGACGTGTTCCTCGGTTGTTGCTTGGCGCTGGCGTCTTGGCTGGTATAGCTCCAAGGTTAAAACGGAATGGAGTCATCGTTCCCTTCTGAGGATAATTGTTTGTGAAATGCCCTGGCTCTCAGCAAGTATAGCAAACTCTAGCTCCACTATGTTGGCTGCCTCCTGGATTGGAGTTGACTGAAGCAGCATTATGAAAATTCTAGGCAACTGGACGAGGTGCTGAAGCAGGTGCAAGCGTCCTGAATGAGTTCTGCAACGAAAAGCGAGTAAACTGCTGAGGAATTGTCCTCGCTTTCTGCTGAGACTGGTGACTTCCTTGCTAAGCCATTTTGCGATTTTGGTTGTCATCCAACTCTTTGCGTTTGTCTTCCAGGATTAACACTTTATTGGCAAGCTCTTGAAAGTCAGGGAAAGTATGAGCAATCAGACTGACTTACAATCCGATGTTCAGTCCTTTCATAAAATGGCTATGACGAGCCTTGTCGGTGGCGACATCTTCTGCAGTATAGCGTACAAGCTGGGAGAACTTGTTGAGGTAATCAGTCACTGTCATACCTCCTTGCTTTAGTGCTCGAAACTCATCCTTCTTCAGGTCTATAATCCCCTCCAGTACATGGTACTGGCGAAAAGCTGTAGAGGACTTCTTCCAAGTAATGTTCTGCGGTGTCTCATGCACAGCACAGAAATTCTCCCACCATTCAACGGCAATTCCTTTCATCTGATGGGTAGCATAAAGAAGCTTCTCGTGATCATTGCACTGAGTGATTAACAACTTCCTTTCAATCATGCGAAGCCAATCATCAGCTTCCACTGGTGAAACATTCCTAGAAAAAGTCGGCAGGCGAGTCCTCATGAACTCTGCTAACTTGGACGGTCCATGGTAACCATGAGCAGCTGGTGTTATGTTGTTGTTGGCCTGATTGTTATTCATATTCTGCATTTGGTTCATCATTGTGTACATCATCTGCGTCTAGGCAGCCATGAATGCTCCAAAGTTTTGTAGATCAATTGGGGATGCTTGAGGTGGAACTGCTCCTACAGGTGGTTGTTCATTTTCTTCTGACCTGTTAGTTCCTGATCCACTGGCAGCGGTGTGGCGAGTCTAAACCATCTGGCGAAAGCTCCAAGGATTAGATAAGGTAGCAAGCACAAGATAAGTTAAGAACTAGGCAGGGGGTAGGTTAAACCCAACAAACACGACACAAAGAAAACAACTGAAATAATTATTTAATAATAAAGGTCTTAGCATGGCTGCAACAAATGCCTAAGGGCTTTTGCAGCTCATACTGCACATAAGAAAATGAGAGCAAACCTAACACACAAACTACCGTCTAAAGGACGACACTCCTAATCTTAAACTGACGTGGCTCTCACACACTGAGCCTCAACTGGCTAGCTAAGACCTAGACTGACTCAATCGCTGAGGTATCCTCCACAACCACGACGGTACTCCCACCTGCTGTAGACTTGGAAACGTGCAGGCATCCTCGCAAACTAGTCATGATGTCCCGAAACTGGTGCAACAGGAATAGGTGGCTCGGGTGCAAGCACGACTGGCTCCTCTGGCTCCTCCAGCTCTTTGGGCTCCTCGGGCTCTCTCCTCTAGCTCTTCGGGCTCCTCGGGCTCTTCTAGCTCCTCTGGATCCTTAGGCTCCTCTGGAGCGTACAAAGCTTCCACCAGCTCTGCAATCCTCTCCTCTACCAGCTATAGCGTCTCGTAGGCACACTGCAGCTCCATAGCAGTGGTCTCCATGGCTTCCTCCTAGACGGCGATAAAGTGAGCAAGGTGCACCATAGTAGCATTGTGTTCTCCATCGATGGAGGAGTAGCGAGCAGGAAGATCCACGGTGACGGCATGGGGATGGAAATGGAAGATTGTACCCTGCAACTCGTGGGCATAGATGTTGCACACTCTCAGGATGGCAAGACGTGAGGATTCCTGAATCCCTTTAGCAAAGACGATCCTCCAAACAGAGATGTTCAGGGGACGACTGGCTCTAGTATCCCTCCGAGCGTAGATGGTCAACCGGCAAAGCACTCCACAGCTCCAACCATTCACCAACCAGTTGGTGCCTTGGTACATTGGTCGATCAAATCGTCCAAATACTTGCAGAATCTTCCACAACTCTATAGCAAGACGTCCTTTACGCTCTCCATAAGTCTAAAGTCGAGCCATCTATCAAGACAGGCAAGAGGTAAGAACCAACTTAAAAACAGTGGAGAGCGAAAAATTTCAGCAGTAGTTGAGTCAAGAGAGACAAGAGAAGTTAAGCAATTCATTAATCTTACAAGTTAATTTTGCTTTAGAAAATAGTTTGGACACTCTAAGGATGACCAATCTAACTAAGGTCAAGACCTACAGTTAATATGGCTCCGATATCACCCCTGTCGGGACCCAAAAATGCAATTCTATACCCTCTGTGTATAATGCACTAGTCCAGGATCACGCTAGTGTACACAGTGTCAACATAGATGAATATCATTCCACACCAGACGAATAATAGAATAAACGAGTAATTTGACTAAACAAATAATGGTTGTGACCTTATGGTCAAGTTTACACTTATTAAGCCACGTAGTGCTGATAGTAAATAAATAAGCAGTAGCGGAATGAAAGCAACTCCAGCGAAAACCCATCGACTCGCCACAAGCAACCGACTGGGATCAAGACCTAACGATTAGCAACCTCGTAGAACTCCTCCTTGAAGGCAGGTGAAGATTCCTCCACTTCAGCTGAATGATTGTAGCAAGAATGAGTACTACTTAACAAGTTGTACCACATAATGCAATTATAGATGATAGCTTATTACAAAAAAAAAATTGCTTATGTGGCTATTTTGCAATAAAGCAGCTTTTGCAATTGAATACAAATAATAGATTGAAAGCGTAGTTCAAAACAAATAAACCATAATAATTTAACAGTTGTTCTCACAAAGGACACAAAGCCTAATCAATTTCTTTCACATGGCCATATGAATTAAATCACACCGCTACCCCTCCCCAATTGTTTTATAAAAATCTACCCCTCGTGGAAAATTCCCGAGCATGTCCATAACCACGGACGCGGCTATTCGAATAGATTGCTTAACACTCTGCAGAGGTAGTACACTTTACCCACACGATATAACCAATGTAGCTAGCACAATTCATAACAAAACTTTTCCGAAACTTCATCTCAATAATTGACACTCCCGATGTGCTTACTGCCAGCACCAACCCTCACACAGATGGTTAGTCTGTTGCACACCGTTGGACCTAAAGACGACGAACCACTCATAAATGTGAATCGCCACATAGGCAGAAACACACCTCCACCCTGGCACACAGCTTAACCTATCTGCCTAAGTAATCA
This sequence comes from Phyllostachys edulis, assembly GCA_036346405.1. NCBI lineage: Eukaryota > Viridiplantae > Streptophyta > Magnoliopsida > Poales > Poaceae > Phyllostachys > Phyllostachys edulis. The sequence goes on from CM070550.1 coordinate 72,470,301, forward strand.
ACATCAAGACTCGATAGCTTACTACGTTGGGCCCGTCCCATCATACATGTGGTTATACAGTTGTGGCTCAGTACAATGGCGCACAAAGTTAAGTCCTTAATTGACCAACGCGGGACTGCCAATTTCTAACTAAATTATCATGATTCATATTTCCCAATCACACAGCCACCACATCACACAGTTCCATCCACTTGCCTTAGTCTAAATCTTTTCCCATCCTGTTGGTTAAGTGCAACACATGCCATCAACAAGTAATAGCACACAGCACACAGTTTTACACAAAGTTCCATAGTCAAATTTATAATTGCAACACAAATGATATCAATGACTCGTTGCATGGCTATGCGGACTATTTGGATCTAACCAACCCACGTTGGTGCTACGATAATACCAACTAATAAATAACCAAGCTAGGGTGACAAAAGATCATGATAATACAATAGACAAAGTGGGTGTAAACAAATTGGTATATAACTAAACTCAAAACATTTAAATAAATACTTAAAGTAGAATGCAGTAGTTTGAATCAAAGTAATTTTAGAAAAACTAGGTTCAACATGGTCAAAGGTATAACTTGCCTTACTCCTCCTTCCTCAAAACCTCCCGAAGTATCAATATCTACTCGCAAACGAAAGCAAATAAACAAAAATAAATACAAAATAGAGAGATAACAAATTTCAAAAATTAAATAAAAAAACTCAAGAAGGTAGAGATTGAATTTAGATAAATTTAGAAATTTGAATGAGCTCAATCGGAGTTCGTATGAGGAAGAACATGCTTTTGGAAGATCTAAACCCTAGAGAAATAACAAAATTCTAATTTCTAGATTTTCCTAATTAACTTTCTACTGGAAATTCCTATTAATTGTGTCACCATGACGTTAGCCCTGATTTCAAAATTAAAAGAAAACTGAAAAATTGGAATAGTGGCTGTGTCGGGACCCCGGGTATGCAAACCCAGGACCCTCTGTGTATTCTGAACTAGTCCCATGATCAGTAGCTAGCTCACACAGTTGCAACATTGGTGTAATCATATCCACACAACCAAACTATAGATGAAGCAGACAAATTAATAATATTAAGCAAAAGGGACCTTATGGTCAAGTCTTACAACGGTTGCCACGCAAGGCTAAAGAGAACAGAGTAAACTGGCAGCGGAGAACAAAACATCTGGTGGAGGTCACCCAATATGCCCACCGGCAATCGAGTGAGGGACGCGACCTAATTCGCATAGTCTTCAAAGAAGTCTTCTTCATAAAACTCTGAGTTCACCGGTTCACCCTCCTCTGCTGATTTAAACAGAGGGCGCAAGGCCATGAGTACTTTGAATGTACTCAGCAAGTCATAGAGAAATGTATGCAAGTAATATTTATGAAAGGCTTGACAAGGATAGCTTTATGGCTATTTTGCGGAAAGCAGTATTTGACATTAAATACAATAAGTAGATTGCAAAGCACAATTTAAAATATTAATACATAAATAAGCAATTTTCTTTGAAACAACTAGTGAACACCCTGTTCACTTTCCAACCATCGACCATCAACAAGATTCGACCAAACCATTCCATCATTTTCGACAAAAGTTCTACACCTTGCGTGAAATCACCAGGCATGTCCATAACCGGGGACACGGCTATTCGAATAGTTTTACACTCTGCAGAGGTTGTACAGCTTGACCCACAAGACACGAATTTCTCTAGTTTGTTCGGCATATATCTATGCCACCGCCACTACCTTAGTTAAGCGATCTAGAGCACGTGACAAGGCTTTACAAAGTTCTGTTTTGACTCGATTACATTACGCTAAGGTTTCGCCTCCATCTGCCCCTCTTGCGCCTGCTTCCCAACCAAAACAGAATCCGAACCAAGACATTGCTAATTAGTCACCGTGTCTATCCCAATCTAGACATGTGGTTGTACGGTTGAGGCCCGATCAATGGTTCAAGGTTAAGTCCTTAGTTGGTTGCTCGAGACGAGACGGTTCCACATTCCAAGTGTGCGTTCGGCACCCACCTTTTCCACCACCCACTCGTCCGAGCATAAATCATTTTCGCTCAACTTGGCCAAATGACCACCCTAGTCATGGCACAACATCTTTAACAAAAGTGGCTCATACACGGTTCCATAATTTCCTTTAGTCAAATTCATCATGTTGGGTTCAACCCAGCCAGAGGACCACCCTAGTCGTGGCACCACAAATTTTAGTAAGGTGACAACAGATGTCGTGGTCTCACACAGGACCACACTTCGCATTATTAGCAACACAGGTCGTTACTACACAAGCCACAAACCATGTGCGCTAGGGCAAATAAACATTTATTGAATCATGAGATCGAGACCAACGTCTACTAGAGCATGACTAAGAAATAAAGCGTGCCCATGTTGGTAGTACAATAATGTCCAACTAGTAATTAACCATCCTAAGGTGTCCAAGGAATTATGTCATTCAAGGATACATGTCGATTGCAATTTATCAAGGAGGCATACGGCAATTAGGTAATTAACTAAACCCGAAACTATTTATTATAAAATTAGCCATGCATGTTTATATCAAACAATATACTTTTATAAAGATGGGTTCAACATGATCAAAGGTCTATGACTTGCCTTCGTTGAAGAGTAGCGGTGCTTCTTAGTCGAATGTCTGCGAAATCGTCCGAAACGCCTGAACCTATACGCGCGAACAAAGCTAAATAAATAAAACAACTCCAAATAAAATCCAAATAAATACTAATAGGAACGCAAGGATTTTAGATGAATTTAGAAATTTGAATCACTCGAATCGAGTTCGAATGAGAAAGTTATAGCCAAGGAAGATAGGAAAATACATAAAATCAAGAAAAAGGATTTTCTGATTTCGAATTATTTTCCTAAAGAATAATCGATTTATTATTATGTCGACGTCGTGAGGAGGGTTTCGGCGAAAATAAAAATAAAAAATTTCGACAAGCGGGCCCACTTGTCATAGAGAGTGCATAATGGACCGGTTCACACCGCTTCCGAAGGTGTTAGGGTTGGATCGCCAAGTGGGCTTGCCACGCGTGTCCTAGGGCTGACATGGCGCCGACTGGCGCCGACCGACTCAAGGTGGCGGCCACGCCACGCCGGTGAGGGAACGCGCTTCGGTGCAAGCGTCGCCGCGCGCTTCTGCGCCACAATGACGAGCGAGGCGCCAAACAAGCGAGGAGAGAAGGGGTTGGTGCGACAGCTCGAGGCGCTTGTATGCAGGAGACCGGCGACGAGCGAAGAAGGCGGCGGCGGTGCGGCTCGACAGGGCGACGGGGCTCGGTGGCGCCCGGATCTGAGGAGACGCAAGACGGGTGTGCCTCGGCGCGACGATGCCGAGGGTGGTGACGACGGCGGGAGGTGCTTGATTTGCGGCGTGGTGCTGAAAGCACCACAGGCGGCGAAAAACTCCGATTCTTGCCGAGCTAGGGTGAGAAGAGAGGAGAGGAGGGAAAGAGAGAGAGGGCGAGGCGGTCCTGTGCGGCGCTTAAATAAGCGATCAGGGTGCCCAGAGGAGGAGGAAGGCATGGCGATCGAGTCGGCCATTAATGGCGGCTTGACCCATGCAGCGGCATGGGGAGGAGGTATGGCGCGGTGCCAAGGCATGGGCGGCGGCAGCAGAGCGCGGCGAGGCGGAGGTGACGCCATGCAGAGAGACGAGACGGAGTGGGTGAGGCGGGGCATGGCGGGCGGCATGATTCATGGTAACATGGGCGCCCAACGGCTCGGTCCGGAGGTAGGAGAAGGGCGCCGGGAAGAAGGGACAGACAGGCCGCCATGCTGTCGGAGAGAGAGGAAACGGGCGCGGGGCGGGTGGATGGCTGCTGTCCGATTGAAATCGGACGGTGGCGAGGAGGAGTGCTTCTGTATTTGGGCATAAGCAAAGCGGCAACGAAGGAGGAGGAACAGGACGGCCGACAGATTCGGCCCAAGAAGTTAAGGGATTTTCCCAGGGTTTTTCTTTTTAGAAAATACCAGAAAAGCAAAAGCAATTTTAGAAAATAGTTTAATCCGTCCAAAAATTCTAGGAAAATTCACAGAAATCCCTTGAATTATTTAGGACTTAGTAAAAATATTTTAAGCTTAACTATTGCTTTTAGTTTTCAGCAATTAATTATTTTTAACATAAGGCCAAAGGAAAAAACCAAATTAAAATCCAACAAAACTCAACTAAACCAACTTCAATTCGTTCAAGTTTTAATTAAGTCAATTTAAACTGCTTTTGAAATTCTAAATTACAATTTAAGCTTTGGCAAATTAATAAAACCAAATGGTTCCTTTTTAAGGTTTTTTTCAAAATTTTCAAAAAGGCCAGAAAATAGGGATGTTACAGGCTGACAGGTGGGGCTAGGTATCTATGGACCAAGTCCATAGATCTGGTCTATGGGTCTACGGCGCATGAGTCCACGGAACAGTGCTTTGACTGGTGGGACCCACTTGGCATAGGCTAGGCCTACGGTGAACTGGATCTACTGAGTTAGGGTTAGGGTTTTGGATCTGGCGTGGCATGCGTGCACGCACGTGGCTGCTGACGAGGCGACACGAGGGCAACACGTGGGCGCTAAGGTTGACGTGGGCGCTGAGTTGGCACGCCATGGCAGCTAAATGGTGGTGAGGCTCGGGAACCAAGGGGTTCCCGCGAATGGCGGCTCCCCGACGGCGGTAGAGGTGCGCATTAGGTAGATGGTGCTTTGAGGATCACAATGGGATGCTCACTGGTGCAAGGGGATGACGAGGCTAGCCGGCGGTGAGATTGAAGCAGTGGTGAAGTCTCGGGCTCGACAGGATTGGGGTTCTGGCGATGCTTTGGCGAAGTGTTGGTGTTTGGGACGAAGATCAAGCCAAGGCGACCTCAATGGTGACGATGACGAAGCTTGAGCGGCCCTGGCGGTGGAGGAATAGCTCATCGAAGATTGCGGCGGTGCTTTGCTTCTTCGAGCTTTTTCGGCGGCTAGGGTTTTGCTCTCGAGCTTTGGTGGCTACGGTTGGGATGCGGGGAGCGAGGGCTACCCCTCCCTTTATACGCGGCAGCCAGGAGGAGTCCCAGGAATGAACGCTAAGGAAAGGCCCACGCATGGAGTCCCAAAAGTAGACGGAAATGAAGATGATGAACAGTGCTTGGGTGGGGTCCACAAGTCACGATCAGGACTCAAGTAGTCCGCGTAATAAACGGCCTTGGTGCAATGACAAATGGGTCATCTTGGCGTGGCGCGGAGAGAGAGATTAACAAGCAAAGTAGAATGGGTCAGTGGATTGGGCTGGGCCAAGGAATAGGGTTTCGGCCCAAAGTATTTCTTAGATTTTAAATAGATTTCGTATTTTAGAAATAACAGTAAATCCAAATAGCAAATGAACTCGGAAAAAATCTCAGAAACATCTGAAAAATATTTCCAAGTACAGAGAACCCAAATAAAATAGTTTTGGAATTAATTGATGTTTAGATTAATCATATTAAATTTTTTTGCTATTGAAAGTCCATATTAAGCTTAATTAAAATTCAAATAAAACTTGGGTGAATTTTCCAAAGGCTAAACTACTCAAACGGATTTTTAAAACTTAAGAAAAATAGGATTTTACAAACCACAACCTAGACTAGATCACTTGATTTATTGGACATGAGAACTCATTTTATATAGCTTGATGATTTATAATTAGGATATGATAGTATTGCTTAGCCATAGATGATAGGTTGGAGTTGATCATTCATTTAATAGACTTTATTCAATTGGTTTGTGTCAATCTTGGTTTATTATCTTGCTATGCTTCCTAGGAAATAATTATTTATGATTGTCATATCGTTATATTTGTGTTAATGTGACACGTTGACTGGTTTTATCGATGAGATACTTGCTGTAATTTATTGATAATTGATGTTAGAGTTGATAATTAGTGTAATTTGGTGGTATTCTGGGACCCGTATTTGATCAACGTGTTACAGAAGCAAGAGAGGGAGGCCATTGAGATGTTGTTGCAGCAGGAGGTGGCAGCTAAGGCCGGCGATGAGGAGGGAACTTTTTTATTAATTAACATTTTCTAATTTTTATTTTAAAGTTAACCTCCGGCAAACTTTATTTCCAATTCTGACTACTTTGGTCACGCTACCACTCGTGGCGTGACAAAACAACATTATCACGCCACAGGATAAGTCCCCAAAATAGCACTTTTGGTCACGCTACCACCCATGGCGTGACAAAACAACACTGTCACGCCACTGGTCATGGCGTGACAGGAGTTTCGCCCAGATACGACTGTCGTGACAGTGTTGTGGTGTGACCAAAGGGGTTAGAATTGGAAATAAAGTTCGCCGAGGGTTAAGTTTAAAATAAAATTTAAAAAATGGTTAATTAATAAAAAAAATTCATGAGGAGGCTCTCATGAGTGCATGGGAATGGAGGGGGGATTGGGCATTAAATACCTGGAGATAATAAACTAGTTTAATTAGCATGAGTGTGTTGTTTCTCTCTCTCTCTGATTCTATTCTGGGGTTTTCGCCTTGCATATGCGCTTATCGTTTGTGTATGGTTGGTGATGTGTTTTGTGTGGATAGTACGGTGGAATCTTGGGAAGAAAGCTATATTTAGGATCTCAGGGGTTTGGATTCTTTTTTATGTCTATTATTTAGCCGACGAATAAGTATCGAAAACTGGCAGTGGTTCTAATATGTTCTCAGAATGAATGCGGTCGTTTTTGTAGCATGGTTTCAGAGTTCACGGAGAGGCTGCTCAGCGTGAATGTAAAACCCAGTGCATACCTGTACGTTGTAGCGTTTGTTGTGTGAAAGTTCTTTTGGAGTTTTCAATAACTTTAAGAAAATGTAAACTTGAGTGGGGCTAGTGCGAACGACAGCAAACTCTTTTTGTGTCTTTACCTCTCTTTTTTTTCTCTTTTACTCGTGTCTTTCTATATAAGGTTTTGTTTGGTTAAACCAAAATCTTTACTTATACATATGATGAATTAAGATTTTAGTTCAAATTTTCGATCCATCCCTTAAAATGGGGAAAGCACAGCGCGTTGATCAATATGCGTAATACGGCACGGTCGTTATGTTGAAGGCGCGATAAATAGCTCCACTGAAGGCTAAGGAACGAGCACAACCAATATTTCCAAATTTCCTTACGCATTTAATGTTCCAATTAGCATGCGTGGTCATAACTCATAAATGATCTAACATGTTCCCAACTCGGAAGGCACGGCAGCTGTTCCCTGCCATGTTCTTTTTTATAGCTATCAACACAAAACTTATTATTAATACAGCTGCCTACCCTCTTTACACAGCAAAATTATTTCTATATGCGGCTGATTGGACATTGCTAATGCATATTTACACAATGGCCACGGCCAGCGTCGCGAATACCAGCGATAAGGACTCCAACGCTAACGTCCAAGGATACAGTAAGAGCTGGAACGTTTAGGACGCCAACCATCATAGGGCTTGCCACCGCGCTGACGCTCTTGCGACATAATCGAGCGAGTATATACACGTTGCAATCACGCAGTTCCCAGGCTTCAGAAGAGAAGTTGTGCGGTTAAATACTTATTGAACTGCGTGGCACCTTCACGAAGATCCAGAGACAACTCATCTGGACATTGAACTGTACCATCTCTGATGCCCATACTCGTCATGATAGATTACACTAGCCTTGCCATTTAGCGTCCTCTCCTCGTCTGGTCAGTAGGTCATTTAGGCTGAAGGAGTCCGGTCTTGCGCCTCTTCCGTTTCATCGTAATCATGAGATGTGTAATTCTCAGTTGCATCTGCCGGTTTCTCACGATCAGAGGTGGCCACTGGTTCCTTATCCTCACCCGTGCTCTTCATCAGTCTCTTTGATCTTTTAGGCCTTGGAGCAGCAATATGTTCTCCATCTTCTGCATGACCACTCTCCGGGTAATCACCCTCTATGAGAGCCTCTGCATTGTTGTCCGCATTGTCATTATCCTGTGACATTGGAGGTTTCTTGTGCGAGCTTTTTCTCTGGAAATATTTTAGGAGTTACTTATTAAATGAGTAAGGATTACAAATACCAAGGCCGAAGACAATGAGATGAATCTAAGTGCCCTCAGGAAAAAACATGAGGACTAATTTATCATATTTGCTTTGCACACGTTTTCATTATCCAATGTTTCAGAGTTACCTACTGGAATTGTTGTAATGTTGTATGAGCAGTTTGGCCGATAGAACAGTAGTTTCACATTGCAAGATAAAGGTGTTTCAATATAACATCAAGCTGGGCAATGGCTCATGAAGGCAAAAGATGACAAAATTGAAGTAGTAGCATAAGTCCAATTTCTTTGCTTTTGATTCTCTCCTCAATTTTTACTTAACCTAATCAAATCCTACACAACACATTTGTTCCTGTAAATATAACGATTGTATTTTAGTTATCATATGGACTAAAATGCAAACTAAACTCATGTGCAAGTTTCATTTTAAAGTTCTACATAGGTGTTCATATTAAATCCAGTGTAAATTACTGTTCTACAACATTTACTTGTTGAATGTTTTATTTACACTTAAAATTGGAATTTCAAACTTGCATATTAAATTATTAAGCCTCAGATATGTGTGCATTTGTACATGTACAGACAGATAATGAATGCTTAGGAAATTATGGATTAAAATTTAATATATAGAAAAAGAAACTTAAGCTCCCTATTCTGAGGGTGTTGATTCCTCCTATCGCAAAGAAATAAGTAACTCAATAAGTCAGATGCATTTCTCATGTGTACCTTTTTGCTGGTTGTGTTATGTTGTTCTACAGCCTCTGCAGTTGGATCATCTAAGTCTTCAAGCATCAGATCTCCTTCTTTGTCAACCTTGATGGCCTTTGCACGCCTCTTCTTTAGTCGATCCTTTGCCTAAAAGGGTAAATGAAGATGAAAAATAGTATGATTGCCAGACATGTCACCAATGAAGTTAAACAAAAATTTGTTGTAAACACTCCAATTGGATTCGAAATTTCTTACAAAAAAAAATCGATTTGACTTTATACTAAGAATTGGTTGTGGACCCTTCTGGTTTCTTAAGGCATGTCTGTACCAGCTTCCAATGTTCTCAGGTTAACCATGGTTTCCAAACCAAACTCAACATCAAACTAAGCCAGAAATTGGCGATTTTACGGGCGAAATGGCCTGGCACTTTGTTATGACATCTGAGTCTTTCAAACTCAATGATGACATGGCATATTTTCTCCGTGTAACTACTTCATAATTGGCAGACTCAGCAATGAATCAGCCTTTTTTTAATTAAAATTTTGAATTTTGAATTTAAATTTTGGTTAAAGAAATATTAGACCGGTAGCATTTGTAAGGTAACATAGGTGTAATTTAATTTGAAACATAATGATAGCAGAATGTATTTAATTGCAGGTTACCATATGCTCATCTGATTGGCCTCTGTTAAAAGAAGGAAATGGTGTAAAATTACCTGCATTGATATTTCTTTCAATTTATGCGCAATCTGTGCATCATCAATAAGTAATGAAACAACATCCTCTTGTCTCATCAGATGATCATCCTGGACATGCTTCCCTTTCATGACCAACTCTTGCACTGCATTTTTCTGCTTCGCCCTTTGCAATATTTTCTCCTCAATAGTATCTTTGCATATAAGTCTATACACAGTTACCTACAATTCCAGGTTTGAAATAAAATGTAAGGAACTGAGCTATTACAAATTTTATTTTCAAATATTGTTGCGGTTTCCCTAAAAAAATATTGGTGCGATTTATGAATTCAGATAATGACCAGGGTTTCAAAAACCGGTGAGAACCAGTCAGTTAACAGATATTAGTTGAGCATTAGTGCTATTTAAAACTATCACTGAAATTAGTGATCACACAATTTAGCAAACAAAATAAACGAAAAAAAATACGAAGGACAATATAGGGGGGAAAATCATTTTGCCAGAAACCATGAGAAGACTGCTTTCCAGCTTACCCAGCTTGGTCCCAGAGTTTTTTTTTTCTTAACCAAGATCTGGAACCATGTTTGCAACTTCTGCAATGTTGTCACTCAACCTAAAACTAAAAGTCCCTAAACATTAATGATGACAAACAGCAGCATGACAACTATACCTAGAAACAGAGTCACCCACCTATGCCAATATTGTTATTTGTGCAGTAATTCTCCCTACTATAGAAGGCCATGCAAGGAATAAAGAAGTCCCTGGCTAGCTGTACAGCCTAGTGATACACTAATAACGAATCATCAGCTACAAAATAATAACAAACCGTCTTCCCTTTCAAATGTTCAGATTCCTTTACTATTACATAATGCTAAACAGTGCAGTTTTAGTCTGAAACTCTTGTATAACAACCAATTAACGTGTTTTACAAACATTCTAGTGCTAAAATTGCAACGGGATGGGAGCTTCAACCTAAAGTAAAAAGGGAAAATTTGCTTAGTAACATTGTAATGATGTATAAATTGGAAAACACCAGCCAGTGTGAGGATGAAGGTGGGCTATAAGGCCACATGTCAGTGACACATCGATGTTATTTTCCAACTCGTGGTATCGGTGTAGTGTTACTGAGCAAATTGCCCCAAGTAAAAAAGGAAATGACATTAAAAAAAAAGTACACAACTCGCAAGCACATTATACTGAGCATTCTAACACATGAAAAGCAACGTAAAGATTATCATATGCAGTTGTTTACAGGGATTGAAATCCCGGCGCCGGGAACGAGATACCGGCGGTTTTTTTTTAGATTTCGAATGAATTTTAATCAAATTTGAACGAATTTGAATGAATTTGACCGGTAACCGGTACCGGAGGGGGGCCAGGATCCAACCCCGGTCCGGTTAGCTGACCCTTGGTTGTTTATATATCCTAAAATGTCCATGTTTTCATGAAATTCTCCGTCCTAAAAAAGATTCAAGAGTGCCATTACAAATGATAAAATAATGGCCCATGAGACCATGGCTTGATAAATAGTGTATAAACTGAAGCTTCAGTTACCTCCTTTGTCTGACCAAGTCTGTGTGTTCTATCCATTGCCTGCTGGTCTTGTGTTGGATTCCAGTCAATTTCATAAAATATAACTGTATCAGCAGCAGTCAAATTAATACCTAGTCCTCCAGCTCTTGTACTTAGCAAGAAAACAAATATATCATTCCTGCAGAGAAGAAAACTCAGCTAAAGTCATGTTTGAAAAGCGTTAGATCATCTTGTGGCAGCAGTTTCATCCTATCCACTAATATGTGTACCTGTTCTGAAAGTCTCGGACCATGTCACGGCGATCAGAAATTGCAGATGACCCGTCAAGTCTGAAATACTTAAATTTTCTGAAATTCATGTAGTCCTGAAAAAAGTAATGAGTAATACTCTAAAAATTAGAGAGGGGTTCAAACTTCAGTGCACAAACTCAACAGGAATTTCTGAATGAATAGTTCACAAACATAACTCATTGTGCTAGTAGAGGTTTGCACTTTGCAGATTCATTTGAATGTCTACTATTTAGTTCCTTCATGAAGTTCACAAGGCCAATCAAAAGTTAATGGAAACATAAAATGCTCCTAAAGATTCTGAAACATAACACAAAGTGATCCATCCTGTTGTGTCATTATGTAAGCTCAGACCCCCATATTGAAGTATAAATGAAATATATCATCATTTCAGTGGAATCCCGCTTAACAATGACTCACAAGATAACGCTTCATTAACGATGAATGATTACAGAAAACCAGCATAACTCTATATAATAATGGGGACTTTTATGGTACAAAAAAATTACTTAAAGAAAGCTCAAGAACATTTCATTCCCCCTCAATTTTCTACTTCCCCCCACTCCCATTTGTAGTAGTGGATTGTGCAAAAAGTGCAAGGTAAATTGCATAAAAATATACGAACACATGTATCATAATCTACGAATCATGGTTCCAGTTTCTCAATGTACAGAGTATTTGTGTATTTTGGAGTAAATAGGATCTGTTAGTCCTGGTTATCTTGTTTTCAGGGCAAGCTGCTTTGGAGACAGCATTCTTTATCTTCTAAGTATATGTGTCAGTTCTTGTCCGCTTTATGTCTGAGTCTTGCTGCTTGATCCTGTGGGTTCTTTGTACTTTATTTATTATTAATAGTATATATATTCCAGTAGGGTTCTCCCTTACTGTTCCCATAAATATAGTACAGAGTATTTTGTATAGAGGTTTGATGTTTTCATCAAAATTAAGCTGTAGATACCAATTTCTCCATAGTGTTATGCAACAAGGAATTGATCCTCAGACACTCAAACATCTCTACATATATATCTATTAAAGAAACGATCAAAATATCACTTGTTTTGTTTATTAAACTGAATTGCTTTTTGGATTTTTTTTTTTTGTTTATTTCAACCCCCCAACCCACAGGCACGCACACACGGAGTATTAGTCGTTTACAATTTTTAATGTGAAATGGACATGCATTAAGTAACTAGTAATACCTCAAGAATGTCCAACATTTTAGTCATCTGAGCAAATAGAAGCACACGGTGATTTTCAGATCGGAGGTGCCGCAGTAGTTTATCTAAGGTGTGAAGCTTCCCAGAATCCTGTCATCAAGCATTCCATGTCAGAAACAAAGGGTCACTAAAGCATGTGCAATACAAATAGAAAATGATTCATGTAATACCCCGAAACGTTTTAGTAGGAATTAAGGAAGTAGAGAGGGAATTAAAAGACCGTAGGGCTTGTTTGGATACATTGTGATCCGACTCAATCTTTTCGGATTAACTCAGAATTTGAACTAAAATCTCTTCCAATCCAAACAAGCCCTTAGTGGGGGTTTTCACGAAAGTCGGAAAACCTAGGCCACGGGCTTCCGGCCCATGGCACCTTGGCCCAAGGTGGGCCGGCCGACCTTAGGGGGTTGGGGGTGGGGGAAGGGGGGGGCAGCCCCACCCCTGTGCACCACCCTTCCCCCTGTGCCGCCACCTCCCCTGCCTACCTGCCCTACGGCGCCGCCGCCTCCTAGCGCCGCCCCGCCCTTGCTGCCCTGGGTGGCTGCTGCCGAAAGAAGGAAGGAGGCCAGCAAGGAGAAGGAAGGAAAGAAGGAGGGAGGGAAAAAGGAGGATTTTCACGGGTTCTCATGACCCGTCATGTTCGGCAAGGGTAACCCCTGTTAATCCCTAGAATTTACCTTGGATTAGTCGTTGTGCATTTCGTAGATCGTTTTGCCCTAGGGAAGGTTAGGTTTCAGCATGCCCTAGTTCGTCGAGGTTTGATGCAGAATCTTGTGGGGGCAATTCAAGGTGTTTAGGCTCGGATTCAGGATCCCGTCTAATTAGAAAAGTTGTAGATGTGACCCGTGGACGGGTTTAGGCTCAGATTCAGGCTTCTTAGGAAATAATTATCTATGATTGCCATATCGTTATGTTTGTGTTAATGTGACCTGTGGATGGGTTTTATAGATGAGGTGCTTGTTGTAATTTATTGATAATTGATGTTAAAGTTGATAGTGTAATTTGGTGGCATTACAGGCTCCGTGTTGGGCCAGGGTGTTACAATTCAGCCTTTATATTAAGGTGTTTACACCAAATTTGTATACTGATCAAGGTCTAGTTTCCAGAAAAATCTTCCGAGCACTTTAGCAGTTCATGAACCTCTTTAGATCCACATTAATTTAAAATCATAACTATATAAGGATGATTAAACTGTGCAGCTGAAAAAACAAACCTAAACAGGCAATATCTAGCATTATGCACAACTAAAAGCATTGAAGACTTACTGTAAGCATTTTAGCTGGATCGAAATTACTCATAGGTGGCGATGACCCAAATATCCTGTAAGGTAGTTGCAGCATCGGCTCAGGGATGGGAAAATCAGTACATACTTCTTGTATCAAAGGATGAGGACCAATTGGTTTTCTAGGACCATTGAACTCAGAAGTGCGAGCAAATCCCAGAAACAGTTTCTTTGTCCAGGGATCATGCATCTCATCAATTAACTTATAGGCAAAATTTCGATCTGCACACCAAACATTTATCTGGAAGAAGGGGAAAGGGGAGAGGGGGGTTAATTGATACCATCACTAAATGTGAGCTGATAACATTCATATTGCATAGATCAAATATAGACATCTCCTACACTATGAGGAAGTTCCAGATTATTTTAATACTAGAGCTAAGATATATGAAAGATGACTCCAAACACAAAGATGGTCTGATGCAACGCACAAGTGCCAAAACAAGTCAACACAGATAAAACAAATGAACTTACTGGCGATGCTCTAGCTGGTGGAGTAAAAGCATATGCTGAACGAAGAAGCCTTATGTTCGAGATAAGCCTGTCATGATGAGAAAGCACTAGTGCTTCATATGGGCTATCACTCAGGCCTATCTCAATCTTTGCTCTGAGCAAACTGGACTCTGCCCTTGTAGGTGTAAGCAACAATCGAGCAACAGCACGGACTTTTGTGACATCATTCTGACTGAACTGGAGATCAGGACCTTCTGAATCAAGGAATGCATCCACGATTTCATCAACGTACTTCCTATTCCAACGTATCGCTGAGAATGCTAGTCTCTCTAATAGTGAACAAGTGGCCAAGAAGGAAGCTTCAACCGGAGACAGATTTGTTAAACGCGTAAAGCCAAATGTACCGGATGACAGAACAAACTTGTTTGGTGAAGTTGATTCTGAAAATGCACAATTATGGATATTGCTTGGCAAAAATATGTTAAACAGCCTGTTGAAAGATCCACTCCGAAATCCACAACCATGCACAGGTATTTCCGTGTTACAAATGATTCCTTCATAAACTAACTTCGGAATCTGAGGGGATTCAGGAAGAAGCTCATTAGTATAGTGTTTGTAATCAAGGAGAAACATATCAAGGAGGTTCTAAACATTATTGGATTCCATATCAACAAAAAACTGATGATAAGAGAAATTGTACCTCAAACATTATTGGATTCCTCTTGCCTGCATAATGTACATCTTGCAATTCCCCAAATGGGGGAGAAAGAAGAGGATTTGGGATCTCAGCAAAGTAAAAGTAAGAGCTTCCCTCGTTGCGCTCAAACAGCTCTGGATGATTGCAGACCTAAAAGTGATACGGAGCACATTAGCAAGAAAATCCAATGAACAAAAAGAACCGACGCTAGCACAATTTGCTGTAGGGACCTTAAAAATAATTAAATAAATTTAATCATCAGAGCTGTACCTTCCGTAGCTGCATGACAATATTCATCAGGCTAAGTAGCTTCTTATCATTTAGATTGCCACGACTTCCATCAAACAACTCATTAAGAGATATCTTATTCTTTATGGCTTGATAGAATACTTGCTGACGAGAACTCAATTTGCAGGGAACAATTTCTTCTTTCTTTTTGGTCATTTCTGCAATGACATCAATCTTAACCCGACGGAGCATAAAGGGCTTTAATATAGCATGCTGCAGAAATAGAGAACGTGTTATAATCTTAACAATATTACAAAACTATACAAAACTTTGCTCAAAAGAAAATGGCATGCGGAAGAACCAGGGAAAATTAAACAATTTATTTCTTTCATCTCATGGGCAGTGGAGCATCTCTCATATATTTGAGAACTCAAGTCTTCTAAACTTCACATAAGACTCAATCAAGCACTCTTCAAAAGATTCATTAAACCATAGCATGCACTAAATATAACCGTGGCTTACCAGTCGACTAAGCTGATGTTCATTCAAGGTCCCTCCATGTTCAGCATGACCCTCAATACTGCCAGACCAAAGAAATGTGAGAAATAAAGAAAACGACTAAAATAAAGAAGACAGAACTTCTGAAGGAGAACAGTACCCTTTTGAGAACCACTCATTGAACTGTTCATGGCTGTCAAACAAAGTGGGCATGATGAAATGAAGAAGTGCCCATAGCTCAGCCATGTTGTTCTGTATTGGTGTCCCGGTAAGAAGCAAGCGATTTCTACAGTTAAAGCTCAGCAAAGTTTTCCACCGCTGGCTGCAGTAGAGAGAAAAAAGACAGTGATACACAATTTCTCAAGCAAAGGCCGGGCAATAGGAAAGAACACAGAATAAACAAATGAAGATAGGTATGAGTTAGGAAATTTTGAATTTCAACAAAATATTAAAACATGCAAGATGCATGACAAGTCACCTGCTTGAACTTTTTATAGCCTGGGCCTCATCCAGTACCATGTATTGCCACTTAACACGTCTCAAAAGCTTCTCTTCATTCACAAGTATCTGATAATTTGTAATGAGGATGTGGAAACTAGCATCTCTATGAAGGAAAAGAGCAAAAGTCACGTGATTAGTTTAATGAGCCTATGAAAAAACTTGCATCAAGATAATAGTGCCTTAGCCGGCAATTTACCTCCGATAAAGACGCTTGGGATTGATGTTCTTCCGAAGAATCATCCTTTCCGGGCCCCAATAAGGAAGTATCTTAAGATCAGGGCAGAATCTGGTCACCTCTTCAGCCCAATTATTCACAACAGATGCAGGAGCAATCACTAGAAAGGGGCCCCATATGTTCTTGTCCTGCATGAGATGCCCATGTCCATATCAAATGTGTGTCATGCAATTATTAAAAAAAATTACATAATACGATGCCTCGGAAAGGAAGAAATAAAAGAACAGTAATACATTAAGCTGAGAAACAATGTGAAATCAGGTATAGAGATCAAACACACAGTGAGAACAAAGAACATTTGGGCAACATATCGACTAATGGAAAGACAAGTTTTTAGGTTTTCAATAAATAAATTCACCAACCTCAGCCAAATGGGCTAAGAATGCCATAGCCTGTACAGTTTTGCCAAGACCCATTTCATCAGCAAGAATGCCATTCAACCCCTGTAGAACTCCAAAATGTGAAGTTTAGCCTAACAATAGTACAGTCATCACAAATGAGCAAAATGCATCAGCTTTATAACAATCTACCTGTTCATAACAATTGACCAGCCATTGCAAGCCCTTTAACTGATATTCTTTTAACACACCTTTAAACAACTCCGGTGTCCGCACAGATGACTTCTCAGGCATTGTTGAACTGAAAATAAGATAGCCCCAAAGCAATTAGTTTTGGAGAACTACTTCCTTCGTTCTAACATGTTTGCTTGCGACTGACAAAAACAAAACAAAAAATCAAGTAGAACTTACGGGTGTAATAGATCAATCTTGCTAGGCTCCATTGTGGCTGAATCATCAGTTGGAATACCAGACACAGAAGATTGACGAAATCTCACAATTTCACTATCAAATGCATTTGTCATCCTTTTTTGTTGGGACACGGCATGCTGAGCAGCTCTCAAAGCCTCTCTCTTTAATTCAGCTTCCTCAGGATCTTCTTCCTCATCACCCTCAGGGACAGATCCCTCATCAAGCACTGCCGATTCGCCAGCCTTGTTCTGCATAAAGTGACTATAGAGCTCAGTTTGGGATAGCAGAAAGTTGAGCCTCTGCTGCTGTCTTTTTGCTTCACGTAACTCCTCTTCACGCTTCAAAGCTTCAGCTGCATCCCTTTCCTCTTTTTTCCTCAACTCATACTGCAAAACAGGCAAAAGGAATGAATGCCATAATTTTAGTGCCTTGTTCTAAAGATAGCATAAGCAAGAGCAGTAAACACCATGTGCTAAACTGAATCAAATACAAGTGCAATACGCAAAACAATATTGGACATGAGATATTAGTGTTTATATAGATGGTAAAATGGCATGAAGGCTGAAATACATGGCTATAATCAACTCCTAACGTTTAAGATGTGAAATAAAATTAGCCCAGCGTGCTACTGTTTCCTAAACAAAGCAAACTAGTATAATTTCATAATTGCATTTAGTAGTAATGTAGAATTAATCATTAGCAAGCTTAAGGGGAAAAAAACCTGCTCCTTGTCAACTCGTTTCCAGAATATCAACATATCCCTAGCAAGCTTCCTTGTACGTATTGGAGCACTTCTCATCAGTTTTAGTGACCTGCTTACTTTGAGCTTTACCTGGATATTAGACAAAAATTCAGTAAAGCTTCAGCGTACATACAAGTTCAGCAAGATGATAAACTAGAACACAATGAAATGGCACAATGACGTAAGGCAACAAGATAGACGAGCGCGATACCTCCCGTTGACAACTCTCAGAAAAGCGTTTAGCGTCTATTTGCCGTTTCTTCAGCAATGCAGTGAAATTCCTGTGGTGCCTTGGAATGTTTTTAGCAATACTATGCCATTGTTTCAAAATCTTTTCCATCTCTTCTTTCGCGATTGCGGAAGGTTCCTTTTTTACTATTTGCTTCTTTGGCAAGCTACGCTCGATAATCTGCATCCATGGTATCACATAATTGCTAAGTACACAGAATACAATAGCATGAAATCAAAATTTTAACAACTGAAACCAACCTCATATGTATCTCCTTTTTCCAAGACTTTAACATAATGAACCTGCAAGCTGCCAGATTCTGAAACAATAAACCTCCGTATCCTCCCAGCTGCTCCTTCTGGAATTGCAAAGGGATCCTCAGTTACTTGAAGAGCAAATTTCTGCATCTTTACCCTTTCCTGGAGTGATTCATATTGCGGCTGAGGTTCAGCTAATCCACCACAATTGGTAGCCTCAAACTTGCGGTCAGTACAAAGCATTGTTGCTAGGGTGCGTAAATCTAGCATGCCCTTCAAGAAATGCTCCTCGACACGTATATCAGAAAAAACAGGCAGATTAAGGGAAGGTGCCAACTTATCATAACCCTCTGGAATTACGTAGTTTACAGTATCCCCCATATCCAAATAGGAAGAATCAAGTGAAGCTACAAGCTTATTGAAACCACCATATGCGCTTATACATTCTGTCCCGTTATTCTCAGGTGAGGCTTCTGCCTCACCTAATGTTGCAACATCCTTGAAATCACTTTTGTACTTCATAACTCTTGTACTACCATTTTTGTGTTTCATTTGGGGGACTACCGCCTGAGGAGGATCAGAACCAAAAACACCCTCTTTAAACTTTGACCTTCTGTACTTCTGAACATGTTCACTTAGCATTGTACGGTAGTGCTCCTCAGTTATTTGGTTACTGTGGGCATCTGCCTCATCATCATCGCTATCACCATCCAGATGACTTTTTCGCTTCCAATGCAGCCCATGGGAAGCATCACTCATGCCATTGTTCTGATCCGACAAGGATCC
This sequence comes from Phyllostachys edulis, assembly GCA_036346405.1. Classification (NCBI taxonomy): domain Eukaryota; kingdom Viridiplantae; phylum Streptophyta; class Magnoliopsida; order Poales; family Poaceae; genus Phyllostachys; species Phyllostachys edulis. The sequence goes on from CM070550.1 coordinate 72,489,401, forward strand.
TTTACCTTAACGGAAAAGTCGGGTAAGCAAAAAGATCCATATGGAAGCATAAGAAATACAACAGAAATGTCAATAGAAGACGATTTCATGAAGAGCTAATGCAACAAGATGGATTTAGACAATTACCAATTGTTTAAAAGAAAACTCTTGAGCAAAGAAATGTAATAATAAAGATAAAAAAGAAAAAGACAAAAGGTGACCTTACCTTGGCTACTCACACTCCCATTTGGGCTACTATTCCCATAATGATCAAGATCTTCCGGTAAAGGGGCCTTAAAATTCAGCAAAGGCTGCAACAGCAGTTCCAGTAAAAAAAAACATCTGAATTATACATCAATAAAACTCAAACAAACCACAGCAACATAAGAGTGACATGTCTGCTTCACTAAGTCGAAAACAAAAGGCAGACGGTATAACTATCAAGGAACCTGCATCCACACAGACCAAACAAATAGACAACTAACAAACCACTGTAGAAGTACTAAAAAGGATTATGTTTTAAAAAAGGTACTAAAAAGGATAGAATTACAAGCTAAATGCAAATAAAGAAACAAATGCTGACATGATCCACTGAAGTTCCCTTGCAGGCCCCAAATAAATAATATTAGCAAACTGCATAAATTTGAACCATACTAACAACATTCTGCAGCGTAAGGTGAATAAAGGGTAGTATAACAAAAACTAACGCAAAACATGTATGTGACAGAGAAAAATTATACCACACAGGACTGCACATACTGAGAAGAATGAAAGCAATAAGCAAAACCTGGGAATGAAAGCAATAAGCAAAACCTGGCCATGCAAATACAGATCCCAGACCCAGTAAAACCAAGAGTTTGATGGATAGCGATAGCTCTACAAAGGCACGCTGCAAGCTAAGAAGACCACAATCACAGTAGCATAAGAACATACGCAGATCCCAGCAAATAAAAACCTTTAACCTTAACTCAAACATAGTATAGCTACATTCACACAAACAACTGAGGTATGCAATTGCATCAAAACAAAATCCTCCTCATGCATGAAATACTAGAAAAATTAAGTCAAAGCACTAGCAGCACAGATGATACAAGATAACAAGACAACTGGCTCATCGGACAATCGCAACACCAGTAATCAACAACCAGCACTGGATGCAGGCTAGGCAACCAGCTCCAACACAATACCAGACTAAAAATCAACAACTCTAACGACCACTAACTTCAACAAAGCACAAAGCATCAACCACTCGTTTTACATTAAACCAACAAGACAGTAGCACAGGACATCAGCCAATATACACGATCGCAACACCATCACCGAGCAACCTGCATTAGTCCCCAACTAGCGATCCTCTAACCCCGGAGCCAAAACAGCACCTCCCACCAGAATCCCCGCCAAATTGCGCCTGAAAAACAGGGGCAAAATGCCCCCCAGAGAGAATTCGCCGGAACCAAGTGACGACGAGCTCCACAGCCCATCCTCCATCCCCCACCACGCCGTGCCCCCAATGCAACGCAACCCCTGCACGCGCGGAAACCCCACGCTCGCGCGAATAGAGATAGAGAGAGGAAAGAGACAAGCGAGCGAGAGAGCAACTACCTCGAGGTTGAAGAGAGCGGAGTACGATAGCCCGCCGCCGCGCGGGGAAGGGCGGCGCGGGTCCATGGCGAAACCCTAGCGCCCCCGCGCGCGCGCGAGGAGGGGCGCCGCGGGAGGAGGAGGAGCCTAAGGCGAGGGCGCGCCGGGGAGGAGGACGGAGGTGGGGGCGTCGGTCGGGTCGGCCCCGCGGCGGCGGGGGAGGAAGCGGCGCGATTAGGGTTAGGGTTTGGGGAGGGGAGGGAGAGGGAGAAGGAGACGGGGGAGGAGGGGGGAGGGGGGAGGCGGTGGGTTGTCGATGTGGTGGGGAGAGTAGTCGTAGGAGGCATGGCTCGGCTTGGCCGAAGGGGAAGAGAGAGAAACAAAGGGGGCGCGAGGAGAAGAGAGGAAGCAGGGAAAGCGAAACGGGAGGGCAAGGGGCCAAGGGCAAGGGGGATTCGGGTTTCGCTCGCCTGCAGCGATGGATTTTTTTGAAATAATATTATTTTAAAAAAATTTACAAAAATAAATATACCGAAAAAATTACAAAACTAGACTACTGTCGTCATTTTAAATGGAGAAAATAGCCTAAGTAATGGCGATAGTAGACCAAAACAGTACAGAGATGTCTCTGTCGCCAGTTAAAATGGCTGAAGTTGTAATGGCGGTGTTGTTATTCTTCTTCTTCTGGGTGTACTTGATGAATGTGTCATCTGTATTGCTCTTCTTTTTTTGATGCCTTCTAATTCTCTTCTGGCTTCTTCTAATATTAGTAGTTTATTCACCATAGCTGAAAGATTTTTAAAATCCAAGGCCGAAATGTGGAATTTCAGCGACTTTTGTAATCCTTCAGAAAATTTCTCCATCTTTTTCTCTTCAGTGTCAACATCATTTGGGGCACATCGTGCCAGATAGTTGAATTGATAAAGGTATTCTGTCATAGTACTTCCTCTTTGTCGGAAAGCAAGAAACTCTCGACGTTTAGAGGCAATTATGCCTGTGGGAACGTGTGCCTAATAAAATGTATCTTTGAATTCTTGCTATGGTATGTCTTTTCCAGAGTGGAGTGCTTGGTGATTCATCCACCATGCTGCGACTTGTCCCTAAAGTTGGTAAGAAGCAAAAAGAGTCTTTTCTTTGTGAGTACATTGTATAGTATCTAATTTTCTTTCCATGTCTCTCATCCAATCATCAGCTGCTAATGGTTCTGGCGCGACTGTGAATGTTGGTGGTCTTGTTTTCTGAAAATCTACTCATCTTGATCCTGTAGTGGTTCCTCCATATGTTGTTCCTGGATAGGGTCCTGGTAGTACTGGTGATTTGGTTGTGATCTACTCTAGGAGTCTGGTGTGTTGCTCCATCATTCTGATCTGATTTTGTTCTGGTTGGTATCTGTTTCTTTACATCATGGCCATCACTTATGCCATGCTTGGCTGGTGATCCTCTGAGTTAGTCTCGCTTTGGTGATTGTTATTATCATGACTTCTTGTTCTTATTCCTGACATCTTGGGAATGTATTTCTGCAGTGGCTTTGACCAAATACAGATAGATAAGTAAGATCCAGACTTAATTTAAGTGGAAAAAGATTAAGGTAAGAATTAAGACGAAAAGAATGAATTGAATTTTGACAAGGATGATATACTTGTACTAGTAGAAAAATAAATTATCAATAACTGACAAAACTCATTCATTTATTTATACAAGTTATATACATATTACTTAGAGTACATAGTACAACTTGTGTTACAACCAAAGATCGTCTACTTAAGGTTTACTCTACTTAACAATACTCTAACGTACTTTGAACACTACCTCTTCCACACTGCAACTTCTGTCGAAAAGTTAAAATTAGGTAAGAAGAAGATAAATCTTTTATAAAAGCAAATCGAGATTTTACAAATCTAAGTTTAGATAAGAAAGCAATAGAAGGAAAAAAAGACAGCAATAATACTTATATTTTTATTTTCAGAAATTCTTTTATAGTTCTTCAAATTAAATTTTTTGAAGGTCTTCATTTCCTAATTCCTAAAACCAACCTAAGGTCTCAACCTACGGTCAAGCTAAGCTCTGATACCACTTATAACAACCCTAAAATTTAGACCGTTAAGCCTTTCACAACCGCCCAGGATGTGCAGTTGTGAAATAAGTAGCATCTCAAGCAAGCTTTTAATTACAACAAAAGCCAAACTTTTATTACACAAGGTTAAGGCTTATCAGCCTGTTTTAACACTAACACAGGCATCCAAGCCCAAATATATTACAGGACAAAAGATCTTCCAAACCACAGGCACGCTTGAGCGCGGTCGAGACTTAATAACAGTAATCATCGCCATCTGGAGGTCCACCAAAATCTTGCTCATTAAGATCCTCAGTATTTTCTCAGGTTTCCTCTGTAGTTGATATTGCAAGAATGAGTACACACCCGTACTCAACAAGCCACATGGAAAAGCTATTTAACTATATGCCAGGAGTTCACTAGATTGTTTAGGGTTTACCACATCAGGCATATGTGGATGCATTTTTTATTTAAAGCAGATTATCTTTAAAATAGTAAAATAATAAATATAACATCAGAGATTTACTCAACAATTTCAATTACCAACTTAGCATTTCAAAACCTTTACTTATGCCACATGTATTGGAACACCCATGAACACAGCTTCAGTAACCGGAAGTACGACATATTCAAATTCCTTTGATTATACTCTGCAGAATTGCCCAACTTTACCCACAAGGTACCTCAAGCTCATACTATCAGATCATAAACACGCAACACGTGTGCGACTGAGCTGAGATAACAAAGCATTTCCACTACTCAACCTTTTTAGTCTCCACTCGGTAGGTTATTGGGCTGTACAGGCACAGCCCTTGGGAGTCCACCGGCCAACAGTGGAACTCGCAGCCCGATGCTGACAACTCCTATCGTTGTGTAGACGAGTGAGTGTCTCTTCATGCCCACTCGTGTCTCACACCAATTCTAGGCTGCTCTATCACATGAGTAGTTGACAACCTGTAAATATTCAATCGGAGGAGCAGTGTACTAAGTCAAGTTGGAATGACCACACATGTGGTTGAGCGATTTATGCGTCTGTTACTTGGCACAAGGTTCTTGTCCTTACTTGTCTTACAGCGAGGCAATGGACCAACACCAACACGTGGCTGTCCACCTCCAGATCTCACCTTCAACTTACTTTTACCAAGTCTCTTGGGTTGTCCAACCTCCTAGTCCCAACCCTTAACTCTCCACCAAAACCATTGGCGAATAGCCAATACTCCTTTTCAGAGTTTATAAACACATTTTTGTGACAAAGCTAAATATCTAGTTATCATTTTATGTAACCTAAACTTGTCAAGGTGAATATGGCCTACAAGAATATGTGGGCTTGTACGTGGGGTAATAGGATTTATCTATTTATCATGACATTCAAAAGTATTATTTTAATATTAAAGTAATTGGCATAAATAGAGTAATGAAAGTAATAATATAATTACATGAAATATAGGCTCAAAATGATCAAAGGAATGCGACTTGCCTCCTTGCACAAAGTCTTCTATTAATTCGTTTTGTTCGGCACTTTCTGGAGCTTGGTCATCGACGTCGTGACCTAACGCGAAATAAAATCAAATAATCCAAATAAAAGTTTGGGATCAACAAGGGACGAGATGGGAACAACATGCAAATAAAGACAATTCAGAAAAGAATTAAAAGAGAAAGGTGGTGTGGAATGGTAGGAATTTATTTGGTGTATAATTCAGCGAAACGGAGTTGAAAATTGGATTCACGAGCTCGAAATGGCTCGGAGGTGGTGCGGCGGTGGGGATGGTGCATGACCAGAGCAGGGGAAGGAGGCGGCGGCACTAGGGCAGTGCTCTGGCCAAATTGGCTGGGGTTTGAGCATTAGAGGGTGGAGGGGTGGTGGCGGTGGGGTTGGGGTTGGGGAGGCACCGAGTCGCTCTAGCGATGGTGACCGCAAGGGGTGCGGTGGTAGAGCTTGATGTCAGTGAGACTTCGGTGAGGATAGTGGTGGGAAGGTTAGGGGAAAGATACGGGGTGGCGGTACAGGGGTGCTGACCATGTTGGGAGGGAAGGGACGAGAGGAAGGCGACGAATTTTACCTCGGCTCACTGGAGAAGAAGGCAGAGGCGGCGACAATCCGAAGGTTTGGCCGGCGCTGGTGACGAAGGGAGGTGAGGGTGAGGTTGGTGAGTGTGTTGTGATGCTTAAGGCTCGGAATTGGCTGGCTTTTATAGCCGAGATAAGGCAGTGGGAGCAGCAGTGAGATGTGGTGCGTGCGGCGCGTGGACAGCCAGCTGGACAGCCGAGCGGGAGCGGCGGGGTGTGGTGGATTGGGGCTAGCACCGCATTGATGGCGAGGCGAGGTGGCGCGGGAGCTAGTGGTGCTGACGGGGGTGAAGACGACGGCGGCGTGAGATTGATGATGCACTAGGGAAGAAAGGCAGGGGAGAAAGCACATGGCCGGAAGGAAAACACCTTTGGGCATGTGAAAACGGGAAAGGAGAAAAGGGAAAGCGGAAAAAGGAGAAGACTTTCTGAATTGGGAAGGAAATTCAAAATCAAGCCAAAAGTTTCAAAAACTTTTGAAAATCCGAATTTTCGGGCTGTTTGCTACTTTTGGTTGTATTACATGCATGATTGTAGGATGGCTAGCGCGCACGCTCCGACACACTATTTTTGTATACGATGTATTTTCTCTTTTTCCAAATCCCTTATATTTGTAGCTACTTAAAAGCTAATCATTTCGCTTAGAAGTTCATCCTCCTATACACGAAATGGAAAACTATCAAACTGAATCGCGGTCATTCTTAGTTTAAAAGCGCTTATATATTCAAACAAGAGGATTTGAATGTCTATGCACTTACAATAAGCATTAAAAGCCTTGACATAAGCACAACACGTGTATTGTGCCTGTCTTTTTATTTCTGTTCAGAAGCTTAAAATTTTGCGTTCATAATTCAGAATAAAAATTGAACAATGCCAACAAGTACTCCCTCCGTTCTTAAATACATGACGTTTGACCAAACGTGCAGTCAAACTTATATAACTTTGACCATTACTTTTCATATGATTTTATTAGTAAAAAACTACAGAATTATTATATTATGAAAATATTTATCATGACAAATCTAATGATACTATTCACTCATGATCAATCTAAATAGTTTTTCATATATTATTAGTCAAAGTTAGATAAGTTTGACTGCACGCTTGGTCAAACGTCATGTATTTAAGAACGGAGGGAGTAAAATATATGGGAGGGAAAGCATAGAACCATATTTGAAACAGCTCTAAAATTGCATAGAATGGGCAACATGTGGGGACACAGGAAGTGGTGGTGGCTCTGCTGGTTGTGCGCAAATAGGCATATGCCCCCAAGATAGATTGCCTTTGAATGAATTCTTCGACTTTTGACTAACATATTGCACTCCTTAAAATAACACAATTGCTGCAACATATAAAAGTTTTTTTGCACCATTGAACTCCAACATTTTTGTGGGACACTTTTGGACGAATGAAAACATGTGTTGGAGTAGGACAAAAGTACCCAAGTGTTGTATGGATGCTTCTAACTGGATCTAGAATACATTACTACTTGTTCCTTTTTTTTAGAAGTAGAGATTTGGAATTTTATTAAATAGTAATTTTAGATGTGATATATTACACAGCAAGGAGTGTTAATCATTCAAGCTTCTCTCAAAACATACTAAAAAACGGTGTTAGCCTTGCGATAAGCTAATCGTTTAATCAATACAAATGTGATACATGTAATCAAAGCTGCCATAGGTAGCGTCTAAGAGAAAGGGGGGGAGGGTGCTAGCTGCACTCTTACCCATACACACTAGTTTCATAGTAATTAGTAGGAAATATTAATATTTGGCTTCAGCTATTAGATAACTTCTACTATATGCCCCTCAGCCCATACATAATTTTTCTGAATTTTTGGCTGAAATAGCAGGTTTGCCAGAACAATTAGCGAAAATAGCACTAAGCACGCGGGATTTGCAAAAATATCGTCTGGATCGCACGCCCACTGCGAAATCGACGTGCGAGCGACACGTCAGGGCGTACGCAAGCCCAGCGTGCGGCGTCGCTAGGACCGCATGCCCAGTGTGTAGATTCGCACTATAGCAGCCAAAAACGCTCGCCCAGCGTGCGGACTTCACTGTAGAAGCACTGTAGCGGATTTTTCTCAAAAATCCATTCAAGTATATTTTTTGGAAGAATTTTTCAATATACAAAATGAGCTAAAAAATGATGAAATTTTTTGTGGAGCCTCCCGACACAATGTACTTACTTGTGTAATTTTTTCAATATTTTATCTATTCTGATTTTTTCCTTAAAAATTCATTTAAGTATACTATTTATAGGAATTTTCTAATAGAAAATGAGGTCCAAACATTATGATTTTTTTTCAGGCTCCTTACACAGTGGACTTGATTGTATACTTTTTCTATAATTTTATATGTTTTGAAATCGTCTCAAAAATGAAGGGTTTAGGTCTCGAAAATTAGGACGAAAGGTTTCAGAAATTAGGGTTTCATGATTTCATGTGACTTGAAATGTGAGAAGTTTAGTACCACATGACTACTCTAGGTAAGAGACACTCATTAAGGGTTTAGGCCACTGCCCGCCCTCCCTTCTCCGCATATTTGTCGCCTCGTCGCTGATGTTCCTCTTTGCCCGCAGTGCTCGCTTTTATGGCGTGCTGAATATCTAGACCCAACTCCCGATTGATTCGCTCGCGCGCCTCCACCGGCAAGGGTGTTGTGTGATGCTTGGCGGCACCACACCGGTGTTAAACCAAATCTTGTCGTGTGCTACGTGTTCCTTGCAATATATGCACTAGTACAAACATGGTCATCACAGACGGTTCGGAACCTTTATCACAGACGGTTTTTGAACAGTCTGAATTTGTGTGTCTGTGATAACAGGCGGTTATCACTGACGGTTTTTGAACTGTCTGTGATAAGGCACAACATAGACGGTTTTTTGTTGAAACCGTCTATAAATGGCTAGTATCACAGAAGGTTTCCACCAAAAACCATCTGTGAAGGGCTAGTATCATAGACGATTTCTATCAAAAACCATATGTGATACGTAGGATATCACAAACAGTTCTATTTACAAATCATCTGTGATTGTAAACCATCTGTGATTGGATACATATCACAGACAGTTTGTAAATAGAACCGTCGGTAATACTATCCCTTCATAGATGGTTTCAACAAAAAAAACCGTCTGTGATAGTTCTTTATACCTAACTATATTTTTTTGATTTTCGGCTAGCCTCAGGAATTGCTAGCCATGCCCTCTGAAAACAAGCAAGCAGAAAACAGATACATCACAGATGAATCAATTGTTGACAACTCAAAGTGATTATTTACAACTCAAAATCAATTACAAAAGAATATATTCAAGTATTGTTGCTAGAGTTACAATTGAATTACAACTACTTAAAGTGAATTACAATTGAATCAATTGTTTGAAGGTGGTTCAGAGGTGTCAACGGTGTGAAACTCTCCGTCGACGTTAACAATCTCCGTCTTAATGAAGCCGCAGAGCTTCCCTCGAACCTCCGAGATCTCTCTCACAACGAGTGCATCTAAATATATGTTCAAGCCACATAAGCTAGCGAGTAAAGTAGTAAGCATATATATTTAAATTTATAATTAGGAAATAATTATTGCGAGATTGACAAACCTCGGGATCCTTCAGCTTAGCATTCATGATTTGCTGCATATGATGGCAAATGTAGAATGCACATTTGTGATCTTGTTTTTGCTGGCGGCACTGCAAAAATAGAATTACATACATAGATATAGTCAGTTCGAGACGCATTATTATGAAGTATGATATAGGATTATTGTGTTGTAGCGCATACCAGAAATCACGTCCTGTGTTGCAGTGTGGCACTCGATCCCTTGTATGCCCCTCCCTCGGCAACATAGGCGTTGAACGACCTACATGATTCCAAAAAGTTATCCTCGGTCATTTCAAACGAAGGAAGACTACAATAAAGTTATATATGGAGGAAATGAGCATACCTGTTGAGTATTCCTCTCACAAGGGTGAAGTCGTGGGTTTTGTTGAGTAGGGAATCAAGGTATATTACCTTGTTCCTCTTTGGTATAATGACTAAAAGGATCCAGTGGTACCGACTCATGTATGTCGCTATAGTCATTAAACCTAAGTTCGTGTTGCCTATAAAGTACAAATGAAATTTGTATAGCAAGTAGTGAAGCACTTTGTCGGGACCCAAAAATATAATTCTGGACCCTCTGTGTATACTGTGCTAGTCCAAGATCACGCTAGTGCACATAGTAGCAACATCGATGAAATATCATTTCCATATGTAAAGATGACTAATAAATAGGCAAATAACAATAAATATCAGAGTAAAGACCTTAAGGTCAAAGCTTACAATTAATGCCTCAAAAGACGAATAGCTTAATGAAGCTGCAGCGGAACGTAACGGAATAACTTCAGTGAAGCCCATCCATACGCCCACAGGCGATCGACTGGAGTAGCGCGACCTAGTTCTCCATGATCCTTGAAGTAGACCTTGTTGACCGACGATTCCTCCACTTCTCTTGATTGATTATAGCAAGCGTGAGTACACAACCGTACTCGCAAGTCATACCACAGAATGCAATATATACATGATGGTTTATTCCAAAGGAATGGCTTCTGTGGTTCTTTTGCAGAAATACAACATTTGCAATTGAATATGAACAATAGATTGAAAGCATAATTCAAAACAAATAAACAATATTAATTTATCAGTTGTTTTCACAAAGATACATAGCCTAATCAATTTCTTTCACACAGCCACATGATTTAAATCACACAGTTGTCCCTTCCCAAGGTTTTCATGAAAATCTACCCCTCGTGTGAAATCTCCGAGCATCTCCATGACTGCGGATGCGGCTATTCGAATAGATTGATTTAATACTCTGCAGAGGTTGTACACTTTACCCACAAGATACAATTAACTCATCATGTCTGCCATGACTCGCCATACAGAAGTATACGATTGAACAATCATAACAAAACCTTTCAGAAACTTCGTCTCAAGCATTGAAACTCCCAGTGTGCTTTCTCGTCATACCAACCCTAATACAGTGCTTTGGCATAACACACACCGTTGGACAGGGAAGCGGCAAACTGTCTCACGATGTGACTACCTGGTAGTACACACCTCCACCCTTGCAACACGGCCTAACCTACTACCTGAGTAATCAATGTCAAGAATCCATAACTTACTAAGTTAGGCTCGTCCCATCAGGCATGTGGTTGTACGAGAGGCCCAGTTCAATGGCGCACATGGTTAAGTCCTTAATTGACCAAGGCGAGACTACCACTATCCCATTCTAACTAAGTCACAGAGATTCACATATCACACGCTCATCATTTTACCACTCATTTTTCCAGTCATATATCCACCATGTGATACAGTTCACCCACTTGTCTCAGTCTAAATCTTTTTCCACCTTGTTGGTTAAGTGCAACATATGCCATCAACGAGTAATAGCACATAGTTTTACACAAAGTTCCATAATCACTTAGTCAAGTTTAAATTTGCAACTCAGATGACAATGAATGACTCGTTGCGTGGCTAAGCAGACTATTCGTATCTAACCAACCCACGTTGGTGCTATGATAATACCAACTAAATAATGAACCAAATTAGGGTGACAAAAGATTATGACATAACAATAGACAAGGTGGATATAACAAATTGGATTAATAACTAAACCCAAAAGCATTTAAATAAATACTTAAAATAAATGCAGTAATTTGAATCAAAGTAACTTTTGAAAACTGGGTTCAATATGATCAAAGGTATAACTTGCCTTGCTATAGCAGTGATAATCTTATTTATCTTTGATCTTCTACCTCCTTGACCTTTCGCTCCTTCGGACGATTCCGGGACTTCAACGTCTAACGAGAAAGAAAGCGCAAAACAAACAAAATTCAAAAAGATAAATCAAAGAAACTCCAAATTGAAATTGAATGGTACTAGAAGATATATATTTAATTCATATGAATTTAGAAACTTTAATGGGTTCAATCGGAATTCGGATGAAGAAGATATGGCTCTCGGAAGATTGGAATTCACATGAAATGACGAAAAAGAAAAAGGAAGAGAGAAACTAACAAGCGGGGTCTGCAGAATATTCTCAGAATATTCTATTCCAAAAATATTAGAAAATAGGTGAGTGTATGACATGTGGGACCTACTGATATTTATGAATTTTCAGAATTAAAATAATTCCAGAAATAAGGTAGAGAGAGCGACATGCCAATTAAGATAAAATGATTTTTCAATAATTAAATTAATTCCTGAAAATAATTAAATTAATTCCCAATGGTGAGTTTGATAACTTGAAGATGCATGCTAAAGGACAATATGAAGATCGATATGGTTCAAAGACAAGGTACAAGTAGTCTAGGATCATTTTTATGTTTTACCAATCTTAGGAGAAATGGTTGGAAGACCGGATTTTAGGTTAAATGCCGTAGTATTAAGAGGGATCATGACTAGTAGCTTGAAAGCATGTTCTTATGCCATTTGGATCAATTTAGGATCATGCGTGCATTTGGATTTTATTTTGAAGAGCCAACTGTGCATTGTCAGGACAATCGGTAATACCGACGTTGTATGAGCGGTACTATCGCTGAGCGGTATGACCGGGCTCGTGGTGTGGTACTACCGCAACTCGGTTGTTCCGATTTTTAGTTAGCGGTATGTAATTTCCAAAGAGACACTTTTTTCGGCTTAAGGTGCAAACCCTTTGAACGGTAGTACCGCCGTTGTTCAAGCGGAGCTACCGTACCCCGGTAATTTCGATATATTGAGCAGTACGTTTTTTCCAGTAAGCATCCTTTTTGGATCCTTTGAGAAATGGTAGTACCGCCCGTGTTGAGCGGTATGATTGGCCAGCGGTAGTACCACATGATGGTTGGTGGTAGTACCACGCCACGATTTAAACAGTTATGTCAGAGGGAGTTAATGCATCTGTTATAACCGTTCTGAGCGCGATGGGTGAAGTCTTGTAATCAAGATGATACATGGCGGTAATCCGCATTTATTGAAAGTTGGGGATTTCCTCCCCCAACGGTCATAATTGTTGGTGGGGGCCTCCACCTGCTCAAGGACAGAGTGCTAGACCACATTTAACATCTTTAGAGTCTTAAGTATTCATTCAACTCCTGAAATACATTTATGCATTCATTGTGAGGTAGTTGAGCCAAAATTCAAGTGCATCCATTCTATATTGATCCATTGCACTTGAGTGACGTCAAGCGAAGTTCATCGATTCATTACTCTTGGTGTTTTACCAAACACATAGACGGTTTGGCGGCGTTAGCACGATGATCTCTTCAAGAAGATTGTGAAGAGGCCTGGTGACAAGATTGTGAGTGGTTTGGTGTTCACCATCTCTGGAGCGGGAGAAGAACAACCACTAATGATCAAGAGAAGGTTTAATTCGTGGAGCCGGCTTGATTTGTTCAAGCTTCCTCAACATGGACTAGTGAAGACCGGCAAGTCTTCGATACCACGGGAAAAACTTCATTGTCTCAATTGTGGTTATTTATTGTCTTTACTTATTCCGCTTTTACAATTCTAGCATTTATCTTGTGTTAAATTATTTAGCTAGAATTGTATCTAGTTTAGACTTAGTTCATAATTGGATTAATTTGTTAATTAGTCAAAAAGTTTAAAAACCTCCTATTCACCCCCCTTTAGTCAGTTATCCTTGATCCTACAAGTGGTATCAGAGCTTGGTTTCTCATTGATTTAGACTTAACCGTCTAAGAGAGAAAAGGATGGCTAGTGAGGGAATTGCTATAGGAAAGGCTCCTTTGTTTGATGGCTCAAATTATGCTTATTGGAAAATTAGAATGTCAATTTATTTAAAGGCCATGAGTCCAAGCATTTGAAAAATCGTAAATGAGGGTTATGTCATGCCTCTTAATCCACTACTTCCTATGGATCAAGAGGGGCGTAATGCTCATTTAGATGCCCAAGCTATGAATGCTCTTTTTGGTGCTTTGAACGCGGATGAGTTCAATAGAGTGAGCAACTTGAAAACCGCTCACGAAATTTGGACCACCCTCTTGGAAATCCATGAGGGAACATCCACGGTCAAAGAAGCCAAATTGCATAGGCTTCGGATCAAATATGTGACATTCGTAATGTTGCCTTATGAAAACATCAATGAGATGTATTCAAGACTCAACAACATTGTGAATGAACTCAAAGGTCTTGGCACTAAACTTCTTGATGTTGATATTGTGCGCAAGATACTTAGGACCCTTCCGGACAAATATGAGACGTTGGTGACGTTGTTTCTCAACTCTCTCGAGTTGCCAAGAATGACACCAACGGAACTCTTGGGCAATCTTATAACAAATGAATTGTTCAAGAAAGACAAGGAAGAGCTTTTGGAGTCATCTTCTTCAAAGAAGAAGATTACCACTTTCAAAACCAAAGTGGAATCAAGTGATGATGAGGCTGAAGAAGGAGACTCCGAAGAAGAGTTTGCTTTTCTTGTTAGAAGAATGAAGAAATTCATGAGAAGACGCCTATATAGAAGCTTCAACTTTGACAAGAGCAAGAAAGGGTAATCCTCAAGTGACAACAAGCGTTATAGCAACATCCGGTGCTATAATTGCGAAGAGAAGGGGCACATTGCCTCTCATAGTCCTTTAAAGAAGGATGACAAGGACAAGTTATTCAAGAAGAAGGAATACGATGGCAAGAAGAAGCTCTTCAAGAAACTTCACAAGGATAGTAAGCATGAAGCATATATTGGAGAATGGGATTCCGATGAGGAGTCAACCGACTCCGATGAGGATGAGTCCCCCAAGAAGAAGGGACTCGTTAGCATCGCCATCAAGGAGGCTCCAACACTTTTCTCCACTCCCACTTGCCTCATGGCAAAAGGAGAAAAGGTAAAATCCATTAATGATAATGAACCAATATATGATGAATTAATAGATATGCTTGATGACTTGAATGAATATCTTGGAAAAGAAATATCAAAATATAAAGTCTTAAAGAGAGAGCATATCTCTCTAAAAGATTCTTATGAAGAGCTAAAGGAAGCTCATGACTTGCTTATCCAAGAAAATTCAAGCAAGTCTTGCTCTAGTGTAGGTATTACATGTGATATTATTGATGAAATGCCTAGTGTATAAATTGCTAAGACTAGTGCATCTACTTCATGTAATGACCTATTTGCTATGCCATGTTGCTCTAATATTAACTCTAATCATGATAATGTTGAGTCTCATGATGCAAAGCTTGTTGTTGAAAACAATGAGGTAAAAGAACAAGTGACCAAGCTAAGCAAAAGTTTGGAACGGTGCTTCAAGGGTAATGCTACCCTTGACAAGCTTTTGAGTGAGCAAAGGTGCTCATTCAACATAGAAGGACTTGGATATGTGCCCAAAAAAGGTAAGAAACCGATAAACAAGCCCATAAGGTTTGTTAAGCAAAATGGTGAGTATTGCCATAAGTGCCAGGAAATAGGACATTTGCAACAAACTTGTCCTATTGGTAAGACTCCATCATTTGGTATATATGATTCATGCTATATGCTTAGAAAAACTAATGATGGTAAAGTAGTTACTAGATTTGTTGGCACTTCAATTTTAGGCGCTAAAAAGAATGCTATTTGGGTGCCTAAATCCTTGCTCACTAACCTTTAAGGACCAAAACAAATTTGGGTACATAAAAGAACTTGATTTTTGTTTTGTAGGTGAACTACAAAACCGGTGAAAAATATTGGGTGCTTGATAGTGGATGCACTCAACACATGACCGGTGATAGAAAGATGTTCACCACATTTGAGAACGATAAAGGAGTTGACAAGATCACCTTTGGCAATAATAGCAAAGGAAAGGTAATAGGATTGGGTAAAATCGCTAGCTCAAATTACCTTTCCATTTCTGATTTATCTCTAGTAGAATCATTAAATTTCAATTTGCTATCCGTTGCTCAAATATGTGATCTTGGCTTAATTTGCTCATTCTCTAATGAAGGTGTTACAATTTCAAATGCAAAAGATAGCTCTTTAGTTTTCAAAGATTTTAGATTTAGAAATCTTTATTTGGTTGATTTTACTTCAAATGAATCATGCTTAAAAACTTATTTAATTGCAGAAACCTCATTGGGATGACTTTGGCATAGAAGGCTAGCTTATATTGGAATGATTCAACTTAAAAAGCTTTTCAAATATGATTTAGTTGTTGGCTTAAAATATGTGAAGTTTGAGAAAAATAGATTTTATAGTGCTTGTCAAGCCGGTAAACAAGTTGCTAATTCTCATCTTTCCAAGAGTATCATGTGAACTTCTAGACCATTGGAACTCTTACATATGGATTTTTTGGGCCAACAACCTATAAGAGTATCGGGGGTAATAGTTATTGTTTAGTCATTGTAAATGATTACTCTAGATACACATGGGTATTCTTCCTAGATGACAAAGCCGAAACATCCGGTATTTTCAAAAGTTTTACAAAAAGAGCTCAAAATGAATTTGATTTTAAAATTAAGAAAATCCGTAGTGATAATGGTTTTGAGTTCAAGAATACTAAAGTTGAAGACTTCTATGATGAACTTGAAATAAAGCACGAACTTTTCACAACTTACACTCCGGAGCAAAATAGAGTTGTCGAAAGGAAAAATCGTACATTAATTGAAATGGCTAGGACAATACTTGATGAGTATAACACTTCCGATAGTTTTTGGGTGGAAGCAATTAACACTGCTTGTCATGCTATGAATCGTCTTTATTTGCATCGTCTTTTGAAAAAGACTTCTTATAAGCTTCTTGTTGAAAGAAAACCGAACATCTCTTACTTTCGTGTTTTTGGTTGCAAGTGTTATATTTTGGAAAAGGGTGTTCGTCTTTCAAAATTTGCAAGTCGTTGTGATGTTGGTTTCTTGCTTGGTTATTCTTCAAATAGCAAAGTTTATCGTGTCTTTAACAAAAACTCTAGTTTAGTTGAAGAAAGGCACGATGTGCAATTTGATGAAACTAATGGCTCTCAAGAAGAGCACGAGAATTTGAATGATGTAGGTGAAGAAGTCTTAAGAAAAGCCATGGAGAACATGCAAATTGGCGACATCAAGCCCAAGGATGATCCATCATCTTCCACTCAAGTTGAACCTCCTACCTCTTCCACAAATCAAATTTAACTTGATAAAATGAACAAAAAGGAAGATGATCAACCATCCAACTTACTATCAAGAATCCACAATACAATTGTAAAAGATCATCCAATGGATCAAATATTGGGTGATGTAAGTAAGGGCATTCAAACTCGATCTCGTATTGCTTTTTTTTGTGAACATTATTCTTTTGTCTCTTCTATTGAGCCAAAACATGTAGAAGAAGCACTTAATGATCTGGATTTGGTGAATACAATGCATGAAGAATTCAATAACTTCACCCGGAATGAAGTTTGGACATTGGTGGATAGGCCCAAGGAACACAACGTCATTGGTAAAAAATGGGTCTTTAGGAACAAACAAGATGAAAGCAGTATGATTGTAAGAAACAAAGCAAGGTTGGTCGCTCAAAGATATTCACAAGTCGAAGGTTTGGATTTTGGTGAAACATTTGCTCCCGCAGCTAGACTTGAGTCAATTCAGATATTACTTGCTTTTGCATCATGCTTTGATATTAAATTATTTCAAATGGATGTTAAAAGTGTTGGGGGTACGAGTAGGCTACGAAAGCAACAAATCAAAATTTTCTACCACGTAAACCAGGAAGCCAAGCAAGTAGATGATCATAGATCGTTACCACCAGACGCGTAGAGCAGCGGAAGAAGAGTTGGAGCAGCCTGGTCCAACGTAGAGCGCGTCAATGTAGTGGTCGTAGTCGATCGTCCAGTGTCGAGCACGTCGGTGTAGTGGTCGTGGTCGATCGTATCCTCCAGCGACCTCTAAAGTTCCTTATAAAGATCGCGGATCGTCCTCAAGCGCAACAACAACAGTTGTAGCGCCTCTACGGTATCCACACATCGATGGAAGGAACAACCATACGCCGGTGTGCTAGCACCAAGTCGCACGGCAGAGCT
Source organism: Phyllostachys edulis (assembly GCA_036346405.1). Classification (NCBI taxonomy): domain Eukaryota; kingdom Viridiplantae; phylum Streptophyta; class Magnoliopsida; order Poales; family Poaceae; genus Phyllostachys; species Phyllostachys edulis. The sequence goes on from CM070550.1 coordinate 72,507,075, forward strand.
CTCAGGAAGATGGCGGCTAGGGTTTCGGTGGAACAACTCAACTCACGACTTCGTATGTCTCGTCTGTTACGTTCACCTCGTCCCAATAGCCTCATGCATCTCCTTATATAGTGCTCGTGACGGATCCTATCCGAACACGTTTGACGAATCGTATCCATACTGGTTTGTTCCAACCCGTTAAGTGTGTGACCCTGTAGGTTCATGCGTAATCGGTTGTGACACGGAAACCCTTTCCGACCACGAGTCGTTAGCGGTTCCTAGCAGGACATAATGATTCTCGTACACACACAAATTATATCGGACGAACCTTAATGCAATATGATCTACGACCAGATCCTCATCACTTACGACCAGGTCCTATCTCTATACGACCAGTTCGTATTTGGTCAAGACTAGTTCGTAACTCCTTACGACCAGGTTTCAACCATTCTGTGATTACGTTCGACCAATCTATGACCAGCTCATATCTCCATACGACTAGTCCGTAATTGATCGAACTAAGCGACCTACTCGTGTATTCTCCCTTTGCCTCACGATGTCTGGTTGAACTCCAGGTGAGATGTTGTGTCATCCATGGACTGTTCAATACTTTCTCGATCGAGTGTCGGATAACTTCACGTGGTCGAACACTTCGACCACTAGTGGTATGGCCATGCACTTACTTTATCCGACCACAACGAGGGGTCCAGAGACATCTCTCCTGTTATGTTAGGAGGAGCAAATCTCATATCTGACCAGTCACATTCCTCTGCATGTTTTATAGCATACCCGAAAGCTACCTTTATAACTACTCAGTTACGAGCAGCGTTTGGCAACCCCTAAGAGTGCTATTACACATGTAGGAAATCATGTTGATCTCAGGTCTAAGGATTATACATCATCATTGCTTGAGATCAACTAACAACACATAGAATCATAACAATCTCAATAGTGTCTCAAGGAGGGTCAATCCAACCCTATGTTCTCTAATATGTGTTCACATTATTGATTCGATATCTCTATACCCATGACCGGTGAAACATGGTCATCAATTAATACAATGTGCTGGTCGTAAAGTCACTGGTGTTTCGACCATTGACATCCGACCAGGGATTCATTTATAACGACATCATATAAATTAAGAGTTTCACCAACAAGTCACATACTTGTTAATCTTCATAACCAATGATTCATTCAAGGAACAGGATAACACATTATCCAATATTATGAACATAATGATATATAATCATCTCTATGATTGCCTCTAGGGCATATTTCCAACAAAAAGTGCCTTCCTAAATGGTAAAATATCCGAACTTGTCTTTGTTGAACAACCTCCCGGTTTTGAAGAACCTAAAAATCCAAATTATGTCTATAAACTCTCCAAGGCGCTCTATGGTTTTAAACAAACTCCTAGAGCATGGTATGAACGCCTTAGAGATTTTCTAGTATCAAAAGGATTCAAAATCAGGAAAATTGATTCAACTTTGTTTACTAAAGTTTTAGATGATGATTTATTTGTTTGTCAAATTTATGTTGATGACATTATTTTCGGGTCTACTATTCAAGACTTTTGCAAAGAATTTGGTGATATGATGTCTAGGGAATTTGAAATGTCCATGATCGGAGAATTAAGTTTTTTCCTTGGACATCAAATCAAGCAACTCAAATATGGAACCTTCGTGAGCCAAACGAAGTACGCAAAAGATTTTATTAAGAGATTTGGCATGGAAGATGCAAAACCCATGAAGACTCCCGTGGCAACCAACGGTCATCTTGACTTAAATGAGGGAGGTAAATTGGTAGATTTAAAGCTTGATAGGTCTATGATTGGCAGCTTGCTTTATCTTACCGTATCTAGGCCCGATATTATGTTTAGTGTTTACATGTGTGCATGCTTTCAAGCAACTCCAAAAGAGTGCCATTTGATGGCCATAAAAAGAATACTAAGTTATTTAAAGCATTCCTCTAGCATTGGCCTATGGTTTCCTAAAGGTGCTAAATTTGATTTAATTGGATATTCGGATTCCGATTATGCGGGTTGTAAAGTAGATAGAAAAAACACCTCAGGTAGTTGTCTATTCTTAGGAAGATCCTTAGTATCATGGTTATCCAAGAAACAAAATTTCGTAGCTTTATCTACTGCCGAAACCAAATATGTTTCCGTGAGTAGTTGTTGTGCTCAATTGCTATGGATGAGGCAAAGTTTGATGGATCATGGAATTAAATTTGATAAAATATCTCTTTTGTGTGATAATGATAGTGCCGTGAAAATAGCCAATAATCTTGTCCAACACTCAAGAACCAAGCATATAGATATTCGCCACCATTTCTTGAGAGATCATGTGAGCAAGGGAGATATTGAAATTAGCCACATCCGGATCGAAGATCAATTAGCGGACATTTTTGACCTTTAGATGAAGGCCGCTTTTCCAAATCGAGGAATGAATTAAATGTCATAGACTATTCAAATATTGGTTGAACTCTTGCCTCATGCATTTTGCTTTATTTGGTGTTATTTGAAGCCTTTTTTGAAAGTATTTTCAAAATATTTTATTTAAGATCCCTATGTTCATAAAAAATTATGTTCTTAGATAGACATTAGTCTGTTCAATGCATAATGATCCTAAATGATATTTATTTGAGTGCAAAACTAAGGATCAATTGCATAATTCTCAAATTCAAAGTCATTTCTTGAAGTTCCAGGATAATCGGAACTATCGACGGGTTAAGCACGGTATGACTGCAGTGTGGTACTACCGGCGCTATAACCACGGTACTACCGCTTGGCGGTACTACTAGCGGTCAAGAGGCAGAACTACCGCGTTGGTTAGTAAAAGGGCACTAACTACTTGGTAGTTTTCACTTCGTGCCCCTTTTACTCCTAAACGGTTCGACCGCTTCCTCTCCACCGTTTCACTTTCTCTCTCACTCTCTCTCTCTCTCTCTCTCTCTCTCGCTCTCACCGAAGAACCCATAATCCCCTTGCAAATCCTCAAAGTTCTTCGGCTATTTGTTGATTCTTGTTGATTCCTTGCATCTCTAGGGTTTTACTCCCTCAATCCTCAAGGTAAAACTCCTTTTCATCCTCGTTTTACCCAAGTTTGAAACCCTAGGTCACTTTTAGGGTTAATTTAGAATGTGAATGATTATACGAGGTTCTTGTTGGGCAAATTAACAAAGTTGATGTTTTATGATGATTATACGTCTATTCTATGGAATCAATCCATAAGAAACATCAAAAGTTTCATTCAATTCCTTGCCCTAGAACCTTGTCTGTGAAAGCAAGATACTCGCTCCTTGAGCACGGAACTATCATGATGCGATGCAATGCGCCTATCAACGGCGGTACTACCGGATCACGGTACTACCGGCTAAAGACCTGCGGTACTACCGATTTTACTGACAGAACAGCAAAGATCATTTCATTCAAATTAATTCTATTTTGTTTGATCTTTTGTACTCTTTGTAACTTATCCTCTCTTTGTAAAGATGCCAAGGACAACAATCATGACTCACAAGTCTCATGGCCCTCCTAGAGGACAATCCTCTTCCTCTCAACCTCCTGCAGCTCTAGTTCAAGGAACTCAAGAAGTTCACCAGAAAGACTCATGACAAGGGCAAAGGACCAGCAGCTAGCGAGTCTGAAAGTGAGGAAAGGTCCTCACAAGCTGAGTCAGAATCTGAGTCTGACTCTGAGACAGAAACAGAAGTCCAGGCTCAATCAGATGAGGAAATGGGAGAGCTAGAAGAGCCTCAAGTTGATTTAAGGACAATTCGTGCTGATGATTATGCTATCTTGAGACACAGTGATCAGTATCTTTATTCTTCGGATTCCATAAATCCAAGGTTTCACACTAAGTTTCAAGAAAAAGTTTATGAGCAGCTTTATGGACCAAACAGAAAATTTGCAGATCATAAGTAGATCAAGTGGCAGCACATCAATACATTGGACAAGTATAATGGTGTGTATCGGCTTTTTTCAAAAAGTCAGTCTTCATGATCTTGTAGCACTAAGGAATGACTATGATGAAGAGATCGTGAGACAGATCTATGCCATAGTGAATATTTCTCCAAACTAAAATGGATGACAGTAACCCGATATGTGGAGAGCAGCAAGACAGATTTTGAGCATGTCCTGAGAACATCATCTGGCAAGTGGGAGAGCTGTATGATAGCTAGTCCCAGCTTGGACAGATTTCTATGATCCAAATGTCAGGTATACACCAGGAAAGTTTCATGGTCTTCAACCCATTCCTAGTCTGATTAATAGAATTATTAATCATACCATTCTTCCCAAGATTGGGAATTTTGATGCTGTGAGAGGATATGCATGGAACATTATTGATAACATTATGCATGAGAAGAAATTTGATGTGGTGGATGTCATAATTAGGGGCACAACTTCTTCAAAGAATGCTAGGGTCAAAAGGATTTACTATGCTCCATATATTATGGCTTTGATCCTTAGCAAGATAGAGTACCATGGAGATTTGGGCTCTCCCCATAAGGCATACAAACCTCAAGAAGGTCCTCCTATTCAGGGTCAGCAAGGTCAGCAAGGAGATGATGCTCTAGAGGAGGTAGCTGCAGATGTTGCTCAGAGTCAGGTCACACTTGCTTAGATTCTCAACAATCAGCAGATGATTCTCAACAATCTGCAATTAGTCATGACTAATCAGCAAGAGCTTAAGGACACTCAGTAGGAGATGAGGACAGCACAGATAGAGTTCCGGAATGAGACTCACAACAGGATAGCTACCCTGTCAGAGTGTGTCTTTTCTATGGAGCAGATTTTGTCCACTCCTCAGCGCTACACTCATCGTCGCCCTAACACACCTCCAAGGGCTTCTACTTCATCTGCTCTAGCTACTATTCCTCAGGCCCCAGCGATTGCTCCTCCTCAGGCCCCAGCTCCTCAGGACCCAACGACTCTTCCCCCTTAGGATCCAGCTGCATGATGTTTTTGGTACTTTGACGCCAAAGGGGGAGAAGTAGAAGAGAAGCTTGCCAGAAGAGAAGCATAGGAGAAAGATTTAGGGGGGGGGGAAGCAAGACTTATGCTATTATTATTTTTATTTACTCTATGTGTTTTGGGGATTGTTATGTTTTGATGTTGAACTTGGTATGTTAAACTTGTTATGGTTGAATACTTATGTGCTTGTATTAGTTTAACTTGTTATGGTTTTATTGTTATCTGGTTGAACTTGATGGTTAATATTATGCTTATGTTCTTCTCTAAATTGCAATCTTTATTATGGTCATTCTATATTGTTGCAAGTATTCCTCAAGTTCCAACAAGCAAAAGAAACTCCGCCAAATTTTTTTTAAAAAAATCTCTACATGTGCTTGCAAAGATTTTCTATCATTCATATGCACATATTTAGGGGGAGCTTTCTTCATATTGACTTTAACAAAAAAAATAATTCTCAAAACTCTTTCGAGCTCATTGTTTGAATTATTTTGTTGTTAAGTCATTAAAAGAATATACACTCGTTTCACAATAAGGAGTATATTCAAAACAGTCTTTCTCACATATTAATTGGGTTGTCATCAATTACCAAAAAGAGCGAGATTGAAAGCATCTAGGCCCCTAAAAATTGTTTATTGAGTATGGGATTAACATGTTTATTGAGTATTTACAAGGTTAAGTCCCAATGGTGAGTCTGATAACTTGAAGATGCATGCTAAAGGACAATATGAAGATCGATATGGTTCAAAGACAAGGTACAAGTAATCTATGATCCTTTTTATGTTTTATCGGTCTTAGGAGAAATGGTTGGAAGACTGAATTTTAGGTTAAATATCATACTATTAAAAGGGATCATGACTAGTAGCTTGAAAGCATGTTCTTCTGCCATTTGGATCAATTTAGGATCATGCATGTATTTGGATTTTGTTTTGGAAAGACAACTGTGCATTGTCAGGACAATCGGTAATACCGGCGTTGTATGAGCGGTACTACCGTTGAGCAGTACGACTGGGCTCATGGTACGGTACTACCGCAACCCGGTTGTTCCGATTTTTAGTTGGCGGTATGTAATTTCCAGAGAGACACTTTTTTCAGCTTAAGGTGCAAACCCTTTGAACGGTAGTACCGCCGTTGTTCAAGCGGAACTACCGCACCCCGGTAATTCCGATATATTGAGCGGTACATTTTTTCCAGTAAGCATCCTTTTGGATCCTTTGAGAAACGGTAGTACCGTTTGTGTTGAGCGGTATGACCGGCCAGCGGTAGTACCGCATGATGGTTGGCAGTAGTATCGCGTCGCGGTTTAAACGGTTATGTCATAGGGAGTTAATGCCTCTGTTATAGCCGTTACGGAGCGGTAGGTGAAGTGCAGTAGTACCGCATGATATATGGTAGTAGTACCGCATTTCGCTGAAAGTTGGGGATTTCCTCCCCAACGGTCATAATTGTTGGTGGGGGGTATAAATACCCCTCCACCTGCTCAAGGACAGAGTGATAGACCACATTTAACATCCTTAGAGCCTTGAGCATTCATTCAACTCCTCAAATACATTTGTGCATTCATTGTGAGGTAGTTGAGCCAAAATTCAAGTGCATCTATTCTAGATTGATCCATTGCACTTGAGTGACGTCAAGTGAAGGTCATCGATTCATTACTCTTGGTGTTTTGCCAAACACCTAGACGGCTTGGCGGTGTTAGCACAGTGATCTCTTCAAGAAGATTGTGAAGAGGCTCGGTGCCAAGATTGTGAGTGGTTTGGCGTTCACCATCTCCGAAGCGGAGGAAGAACAACCACTAGTGATTGAGGGAAGGGTTAATTCGTGGAGCCGGCTTGATTTGTTCAAGTTTCCTCAACGTGGACTAGTGAAGACCGGCAAGTCTTCGATACCACGAGAAAAACTTTATTGTCTCAATTGTGGTTATTTCTTATCTTTACTTATTCCGCTTTTACAATTCTAGCATTTATCTTGTGTTAAATTGCTTAGCTAGAATTGTATCTAGTTTGGACTTAGCTTATAATTGGATTAATTTGTTAATTAGTCAAAAAGTCTAAAAACCTCCTATTCACCCCCCTCTAGTCGGTTATCCTTGATCCTACCTGTGCCACCAAGATGGAAAAACAAGAATTAGAGAAAGAAAGTGAGACTTGAGGCTTCTGTACAACAGAGAAAGAGAAAGAAAGGAATTCAATCAGAACACTAAACGAAGCAACAGGAGCATGAAACACAACAGTGCACAGAGACATGGATCATTGGTGCGCACGGGGTGGACGGATACAAACCAGCGGCGGCAAAGGGTTAAAACGGAAAGGAAACGACGAGCCGGACGTGATGGCGCGGTCAGATTTTGGAAAAACTCACCGAGGAGGCGAGGAGCCCGACGAACATCATGGCTCGACATGGTCGACGGTGCTCCAGTGATCTTCAGGCGAAGGGGAAGGACGCATGTTGTAGAGTGCGAAAACGCGAACCCAATGTCGTAGACGGTTCGGCCGGGGGACGTCGGATGAATGCACAACTCGCCGGAGAAGACCTTTGCTTGGAGCTTGGTCTTTTGAAGATGGCGACAAAAATAGATCGGTTTAGAGGAAACCAAATCAGGGGATTAGAAGAGGAGATCAAGATGGATGCTTGGGCTCAAACGGTTTGCTTTTATATGCAACATGGAGAAAGATATGATTTTTGGAAGTTTGAGTTACGCACGGGAGCAACCGGATTAGTTCTGGATTCATGGTCAGTTCGGCCGAAGAAGTTGGATGAATAGTTATCCACGCGGTACTGTAGCAGCCGAGGGAGAGAGAAAAGGAAAGATTTTTCGAATTAAAGAAAATCCCGAAAATCAAGGAGACCAAATAAATAGCAAACAAATCCAGAAAAATCTCAGAAAATACCAGAAAATTCTTTGGAATACAAGGAAGCCAAATAACACATGCTTTTATTTAATTGATGTTTAGATTAGTCAAATTAAATATTTTAAATTTAGGAAAATTCCAATTAGGCTTTATTAATTCAAATAAAATTGGTGAAATTTTCTAGGGACCTGAACTACTCAAAATTTTTTGAAAAGCCAAATTTTAGGACATTATACACTTACTTCTGGTTGTAGGGCACCAGTATGTAGTCCTTGTCGTCCTTAGCAAGTAATCTCATCGTTATGTATTTCTCGACGTAGGATGCGTCTTGGTTGATGGTTTGCTCAGAGACCACGTGTGGGTCAACGAAACCCACTGGTTCTTGTCATTCCCGGGCATTTTTCATCATGTATATATACATAAGCAATGAGTTGTGATATTTATCGGTATTACGTGAATGTAGAACTTGATTGTACACACTTACAGTGTCAAGCATCGTAGAAGCGAGGCGTCGAGGGCATCGAGGTTAAATAAGTCGAATAAGTCGTCAAAGCCCACGACGAAGTGTCCTGGCTCATGGAAGAAATGCTCCTTCGTGTATCTGATGGTGATTTCAGTATCGCACCCCGCACCCCTTCTCTTTGGTCTTTCGCATGTACCAGACATGCAAAGCCTGACAACCTACTCCAGCGCGGGCTAATACTGTGTTAGGGGCCAACAAACTTCTGAGGGAGTATTTCCAGGGCTTGGGGGCGCCTTAATGTTCTTCAATTTTGATTTAGGCTTAACGACTGGCCCGCTACATGTTTTCCTGTGAGACGACTCGGAAACCGATATGGCGGCTCGCTTTTCTTGTTCCTTCGGCGTCTTCTCCACGGGAACTGATGAGGTGGCCTTTTGAAGCGAGGGTTGAGGTGGAGTCATCAAGGGTCTTGTTGGAGAAGCATGGTCGTGTTGAGATCGCGGCACTGCAGGGTCCAGGTCGATGTCCTTTTTTGGGCCACTGGATAAAAGTGTACGTGGCATCCCCTAGTGTTATGATGTCTTCATTCGGGTGAATCTCCAGCGGGACGGCCATGAAATTGTCATGTACCATGTCCACATAGACCCTGACGTAACTCTATGCCAGCTGGGCACCGTGTTGCACTGTCCCTTCCTAGTATGGATACACCATCCCCTGCCTAGCCTCAATAGAAATGGACCCAACCATCCTCACTTGGAGCTTGCAGGGCGTCGGCTCCTACAAAATGATACGCAATTAGCTAAGGCATCCTATAGGTTACCTTTGGAGCATTCCAGAGATGTACATTACCTTGATGTCGTCGATAGGTAATTAGACGTCGTCATGTTCAGAATTTGGCGTAGACGCGACACTACTCTAATGTTGAGGAGGATTGGCTCCTAAAATAACGGGGGCGACTTGCGACTGGTTGAGGAGTTGATTCATTTGATCCTGTAATCTTGTTATTTGTCCTTGAAATTTTGCAGTAAGCACCTGTTCCAATCGGGCGTCGTGCTCGGCCTTGGATCTCTTCCTACTCCTATACGTGTTAGAGTCGTGTCGGAATCCATCCATTCAAGGTACGTAAACCCCAACGCCTCACGTGCGACCTGGGTGCTTTTTGTTTCCCAGGGCCATAGATAGTAGATCCTTCTCCCTGTCTGTTTCGAAGGAGCCTTGGGAACATGCAGAAGTCAATGCTTGCTGCAAGAGGTCATGATGTTATTATAGACACTATGAAGTTATGGACTTATTAACAACTACGTAGTTCGACATATTTACCAGACATTAGGATACTACCTCGTCTGTCGGGTTTGTGAAAGAGATGTTGACCGAAGACGTGGCTGACGCCCTCGCTCTTAACCAGGTTTGAGCGCGCTCGTCTTCGATATCAGCAAATGGCCGGGTTGCGTTTTGGTCCTCCGCCGCCCATTCTGTGGTTTTACCCGCGTACCTAGCCGTGCCAAGTTTGTAGGGGTGAGTGTTTTGTGCCTAGAAAGCTTTGTGCGCCGCACTTTGCTCCTGAAATTCGGCAATCGTCTTCATCCGCACAAAGACGTCTCATATATCCCGCGACAAGAATTGATACTTAGTGAAGGGCGTCTGACCCGTTGTCACGTACTTCGTGACAAGCGTGCTCTTAAAGGTCCACCACGCGTGTCCCATCGCGAGCAATGCCTGCCGTTGCACGCATGCCTGGTCTACTTCTGGGATAGCGAACAAGCCTGAAATTTCAGTCTACAGCTGGCCTCTCTCTACATCCGTCAGAGACTTCCAGCTTTGTGTGGTGATGGGGACCCGTTCCCTTCCAAGTATCCCGCAGATGGTCCGGAATCTCGCTGCTGCTTTCTTGGGACTCAGAGGGATCCCAACGTCACTGACCTCCTTGATAGTCATTCGGCCCGCATGCAATTTTGATATTCCTCTACCATCTCGCTTACGTACCACTTTGCTCAGAGATCCAGACGTATTCGGCGACGTCGATGACAGCGACGAAGATGATGCCTCTGCCATCTCGCTTACTTGCTATCTATATAAGTTACATACGCAATGAACTAAAATTTCATGGATTGCAAGTTGATATCCACTAGCTATTTTTGAAGATAATTTCTCTTAGAAACATATTTTATATAGAAAAAATAGAAGTTACCCAACCAGTTAACTAAAATTTCCTTGTAAATAAATTAACTATATAAACAAATAGAAGTTACCCATTGAACTTAAATATAGAATACGTAGTAAAGAAAATTGAAAACTGAAAAGGTACAAATAGAAGTGCTATATATAATTAACACTGCTGACTATTCAAGTAGAGTATCTATTGCTCAAATAGTATCAAACGATTACTCAAATAGTATCAAACGATACATTCACATCAATAGACAATATATTCACAACAAATGGTCAGGTCTGAACATGTTAATATAGACTATAATTGTGACAAATTGACAAGGCATCAATAAGAGTTTTCATTTCACAAATTAGTGCATATTGTACATGTTCATTGATGTGTGGTACTAGTCACCAAACCTAGACCTTTGTTAGCTCAACATATGAACATATGAACTGAGCAGGATTCATGCTACTTCTACCTCAAGTCAGTCACAAATAAAACCTGGAATAAACTTCTTGATCAAAACAAACGCACACCTTCACTATTCAGGGTACACTCATTAATACTAGAACACCAAAGGTCCATGAGCACATAATCCAATGTGAGAGCCAAGAATATAAGAGAGGGGCATTGTCGACATGCACAGGGCAAGGAAAAAGAGAAGCAGCCGAAAGCCTTCCTCATAAACCACATCCCACACAAAGCCTCACAACGCCCAGTCAAAAACTGAGAGCTACCACTAGAGCCAACAAGCCTCACAAAGCAAGCAAGTCTCCCAAAGCCACAACCCGCTAGTATCACCATCCCATTGTCAAAGCCAAGAACAGAGCACAATCCACACCATCACCACCATACCATTACACCATACTCACCCACAGCCACTAGAGAAGGCAAGGAAGAAGCAAGGAGGCAAGGAGCCCGAAGGTGAAGGAAGCTAGTCAACGACCACCGGGACCAAGCCAAGCCAACCGGGATCAAAGGTGCACCGGAGAGCACCACGACCAACACACGGCCAGCATCACCAACCCGATCATCCACTGCCATTCCATTCTCAACCCGGCCAAACATGGCAACCCTCATTCATGCCCCACCTCTATTTTGCCCAAACCAAACCCACCATATGAACTCAACATGTCACAGAGAGCACACCCCCACAGCCACACCATAAACAGAAGGCATCACAGAGCAAGGGGGACTGAGTACAGGGAATATGTGAACGACTTGATTATTGCATATGCCAACCAGACAAGCAGGCATATTGATTAATAATAATAATAATAATCTAGAATTCACACATACAACTCTCTAGTAATCACAATGACCACTAGTATGCATTTTCAGAACAACACCACAACTCAACATGCATATTTAGTTGTACACGACAGATTTCAGAACACACCTATACTGGTTGTTACTAATACTACTTCCTATTAATCACATCCATCGTATTATCAAGAATAAATACTGATGCATAGAAATGACGATTTTACAGCACACAATCTAGGAAAAGGAGCGACAAGGGGGAGGGGAGATGTACTTTGGGGCTTTGGGTGGCGGTGGGGGAGGAGGAGCGACAAGGGGAAGGAGGAGGCCCGTGGCTTGGGGCTGGAAGCAGGGGCGTCGTCGAAGGTGAGTCGCTCCGGCATAGAGGAGGAGGCCAAGTGCCACGGCTCGGGGTAGGAGGCATCAGGGAGGAGGCTTCGGGCGATGGCAGCGTCATCGACGTTGGAGGCGGCGACATTGACGTCGGAGGTGAATGAGAGAAAGCAAGGGGCTAAGGCGCTGGGAGGTGAACGGGCGAGAGTAGGGAGAGTGATGAGTAAGGGGCACAAACTCTAGCAGTTCCCTCCTAATAAATGGCTATCACAGACGGTTCTATTATGGAACCATCTGTGATATCTGTGATATGGTCCATATCACAGACAGTTCCATAACAGAACCATTTGTGATATGCAACTAGGTCATAGTTCATTCTATTTGGCATGAGAGCACAGGAACATTTATAAGCCATACAAGAGCAGTGAGACATTAAGTCCATCATATTTGACAAATAGGTTGTACAAGTGCATAATATTACCATTTCACATTACAATGAATATTGACAACAATATCAGATATTACAAGTCCATAACACATTAACACATGACGATTCCACATTGACATCAAAATAAGAGATTACAAGTCCATAACACATGGCAAGTCTCATGTGATGGAATAAATTCTTAATTAAAATATAGCCCTTCTTGATGATCGACACGCATATAGCTAGCTTCCTCACTGGGTTCTTCCTTGAGCCTGATGCCATCTCCGAAAGGAGGCAACTCGTTAAATTGATTATACTCTTCCTCATCCACGACATTCTCAACTCTGACAATTCTTCTTTTTCCATTAAGAACTACGTGGTGGTTCTTATTTGCCAGGTCTGTTACATAAAAAACTTGAACAACTTACTTAGCGAGTACGAATGGTTCGTCCTTGTATCCGACACATTTTAGGTCTACAGTAGTGACGCCGTACTTGTCGACCTTCACGCCCTGCGGAAGTTTAACCCAATGGCATCAAAACAGGGGGATCTTGAAAAGTACGTAGTCGAGCTCCCAAATCTCCTCTACGAACCCATAGTAGGAGTTCAACCCACGTGCCCCGGCGGTATTGAACTGCTCGTGAAACATATCTATGTGGACACCGCTGTTCTGGACTGTGGTCTTCCTATCCTAACCTATCGTATAAAATGTGTACTCATTTATGTCGTATCCTTACCATGTCACAATTGTAAATTTTGGCCCTTTTTCTAACCATAGCAGTGTATCATCACTTGATGACCTCCCTGTGAATCGCACCTTTAACCATTCGTTGAACCGATGGTTGTACTCTCTCGTGATCCAAACCTCTGATTGGTCTGAATTCTGTTGGCGTACCATGTTGTGAGGGTCGCGGGGTATTTAGCTCGTAATGCTTAACCATCCAATTGGTCCTAGCATCACAAACCAAATATCCCACGCCTCGGCGTACATGTACTTCCCAGAATTGCAGCAAACATACCCCGTACAAAAATTATGCATCAACTCCATACACAAGTAATTACAATACTGAGTCCACGAGTTTACATCACAAAAGACATACAAGTTCATAATACAAAAGTAAGGCCGACCGGCCAAATATCAAGAGTAAGAACTAAGGTAGCAGCGGAAACAAAAGTCATAAGATGGTGATAAACAAAAGCCAACCGGTATGCCCTTACCCACAAGGCAACCGACCGGGCCACCAAGCTAGTCGTCCTGTACGAAGTCGGTCTCACAATAGTTAACCCCTTAGGGGGTCAACCTCCTCTGCAACAATTAAGCAATGCAGTTGAGTACAAAAATGTACTCGCAATACTTACGCATAACAAACCTATACATAGCTGTCGGGACCCAAAAATGCAATTCTGGACCCTCTGTGTATAATGCACTAGTCCAGGATCACGCTAGTGCACACAGTTTCAACATAGGTGAATATCGATCCACACAAGGCGAATAATAGCATAAACGAGTAATTTGATTAACAAATAAGGGTTTTGACCTTATGGTCGAGTTTACACTTATTAAGCCATGCAGGGCTAACAGAGAATTAAATAGAAGTGGAAACAGAAACGGCACTAACATCCCATCAATTCACCACAGGCAACTGACTGGGATCAAGACCCTATGATCAAGCACCTTCAACGAACTCCTCCTCGAAAGCAGGCGATGACTCCTCCTCTTCTGTTGATTTGATTTAGCAAGCATGAGTACACAACCGTACTCGCAAGTCATACCATAGAAATGCAATTATACGTGATGGCTTATTCCAAAGGAATGGCTTTTTTGTGGTTCTTTTGCAGAAATGCAACATTTGCAGTTTGAATACAAATAATAGATTGAAAACATAAAGTAAAACAATTAACAATAATAATTTAACAGTTTGATTTCACAAAGACACATAGCCTAAATAAGTTATTCACATAGCCATATGACTTAGATCACATAGCTCCCTTCCCAAGGTTTTTATGAAAATCTACCCTTCGCGTGAAATCCCCGAGCATGTCTATGACCGAGGACGCGACTATTCAAATAGATTGATTTAACACTCTGCAGAGTTTGTACACTTTACCCACAAGATACAACTAGTGTTGCAAGCACTAATCGTAACAAAACGTTTCAGAAACTTCATCTCAAGCATTGATACTCCTAGTGTGCTTACGAACCGTCATACCAAGCCATACACAGCGATAGGTACGACACACACCGTTGGACAGGGACACGGCGAACCGCCCCATGATGTAACTACTTGGTAGCACACCTCCACCCAATCAACCCAGCCTAACCTACAACCTGAGTAGCAATGTCAAGATTCCATAACTTACTAAGTTAGGCCCGTCCCATCAGGCATGTGGTTGTACAAGAGGCCCAGTTCAATGGCGCACAAATTTAAGTCCTTAATTAACCAAGGCAAGACTTCCAATTTACTACAAATCCCTATGCACACAAATTTTTAAGCCTATGCACACAGATCCACCATAACAATACACAGTCCACTTGCCTCCGTCTAAATTCTTTCCCACCCTGTTGGTTAAGTGCAACATATGCCATCAACAAGTAATAGCACATAGTACACGCAATTTTATCACACAGTTCCATAATCACTTAGTCAAGTTTATCATTGCAACTCACATGAGATGATGACTCGTGGCATGGCTAAGCCATCTAATCGTATCTAACCAACCCACGTTGGTGCTACGATAATACCAACTAAATAAACCAATCTAGGGTGACAAAAGATTAAGACATAACAATTAAACAAGGTGGATATAACAAGTGGGATTAATAACTAAACCCAAAAGCATTTAAATAAATACTTAAAGTAGATGCAATAATTTGAATCAAAGTAATTTTAGAAAACTGGGATTTAATATGATCAAATGTATGACTTGCCTTAAATTAGGTCTAGGTACTAATCTTGATCTTGAGGTACTCCTTCTTCTTCAAATCTTCCCGAAGTATCAACGTCTACTCGCAAACGAAGCAAACAAACAAAACAAATAAATAAAAAAGGCAAAACAAACTCCAAAAATTAAATAAAAATCTTAGATAGATAGATCTTGAATTTAGATGAATTTAGAAATTTTAATGGGTTCAATCGGAGTTCGGATGCAAAAGATATGGGCTTTGGAAGTTTGAATCTAAAAGAAATCCTAATTTCAGAATAATCCGAATTATTTTCCAATTGAAAATACCAGAAAAGAAATAAAAAAGAAATCACTGACGTGTGGGGCCCACACGTCGGTGACTTGGTTCCTGATAGACCAAGTCCACCGAACCAATCTGGGCGAGGTGGCAAAGGCGCCACGCTGCGTGCATCTTGACATCTGCCACGCACGCAAACACGTAAGCACATAGGTTGATGTGGCGCGAGATGGCGATAGCGTGGCTCGATGGCGACGGTGGCTGCTTGGAACCAATGGCAACCGGTGAATGGCGGCGATCCACCGGCTGCGAGGGGTACCAGGATGAATCTTAGGTTATTGCGAACCTAATGAGCCAACTCCAGGTGATAGAGGACGACGATGACGGCCGGCGGCGAGCTCAAAACGGCAAAGCTCCTCGGGTTTTGTTGGATCAAAGCTTCGGCGACACTCTGACGATGAGGAAGGGCTCTGGAGGTAGCTTAGACGATGAGGAACACGACGGCGTGCTCCATGGAGGTAGGGCGTCACTGACAGCGGTGAAATCGAAGTTTTAGGGTTTCGGTGACCGAAACCTAAATCTCCAATTGCGGCGGCACAAAATCTCTCGGGGTGAAATTGATGGCAGCTTTGGGTTGAGGACAAGATTGCGAACCCGGGGTGCCTTTTATAGGGGTCGGGCGGCTCGAGAAAGGAAATCCCCAAATCGAGTCCGTGAAGAACACGAAACCTAATTTGGAAATCACGGGGATAGAAAGGGATTTGGTCATGATTGAAACCAGATACGGGTGCGGGATATCAAGAGATAAGGTTCAGCAAAGAAATCTAGAAGGTTTTAGATTGGAAATCGACATTGTCGGATTGAGCTTGAGGTCCTTCAATGGTGGTAGCGGCGATGAACTCACGAGGACGAAGACAACTCGGAGACGATAATGAACACGGGCCCACCTGGTAGTGAGGCTAAGTGAACGCAAACGAAAGGAACGTTCGGACCACACGTTCTAACCGTCAGATTTGAAATGGATGATCCAGATCAAGTGTGACATTCGAACTGTCCGAACAGCCCAATTGATCATGACTGTTCAAAAAAATCCAACGGTGGCGAATCGGGCCGAATTTGGTGGCGAAGGAAAAATGAGGTGACACGCGGAACCCACTTGTCGTGAGAGATGGGCGCAGCGTCTTGGTGAGCCGGTCATACGAGAGTTGGGCCGAAACAGGATAGGGTTGGGTTTAGGCCCAAAGGGGTTAACTGAGATAACTGAGATTTAAATAGGTTTTCTATTTTATAAAAAAGCAAAAAATCCAAATGGCAATTACAAAATAGCAAATGAACTTGGAAAAATTCTAGAAAATATATCCAAGCACAGAGAACCCAAATAAAATAGTTTTGACTATTGTTGATATTGACTTTAATCATATTAAATTGTTTTGATGCACAAGGTTCAATATTAAGCTTTTCCATTAAAGTCAAATAAATCCAAATGGTGAATTTTCTCCCTACTAACTATGCAAAGGATTTCTAAAGCTCAGGAAATTGGGGTGTTACAATAGCTACATGCGAGCTAATTCAAAGGAGAAGTCGTAGGGTTCATTTAACGCACAAAGCCATATTTCTTTTGCAATAGATAATAGATTGAAGGTAATTTGACAAATCTATTTTTATTTGATTAAATAACAGCGAGACAACAATTATAAGCATAAATAACAATCTAGAAGTGACTTCCCAACAGCCACCACAACATAGCACGAATTACCCATTCGTACCACCCGAATTCAAGTTTTATCGAAAATATTGTAGTCTAATTCTTGCGGAAAATAACCAAGCGTGTCCATAACCTAGGACGAGGCTATTCGAATAGTGTATACCCTGCAGAGGTGTAAAATTTTACCCACATATTAGACCGCCTTTTTGCTAAGTTGTTAAGCACACTTCCTTAGGTATGCCGGCACGACTAAGTCCTAAGAGACGTTTTTCAATATTGTGTATTAGCTACGAGTCGCCCGTATGATAGAAACCATACGTTGTGTCGGAGTCATCGGCAGAGAGAAAACTTACCGATGCTCCTCGAGGTAGGGGACTTAAACCCAGAACCCATCCCGTCACGCCCAACATCAACAGAACATTTCTTTTTAACACAACATACAACCACCACTTCCAACTCGGAGCCAACATACGCCAAAGTACTAAGTCAAGAGAGGTCCCATATCCCCTCATGTGGCTACATACAAAAGTGCTTGGATCAATGGCACAAGTAATTCAGTCCTTGTTGACTCGGGCACCATCCATGCACACCCGACAATCACACCATCCAACCAATGTGCCCAAGTCTAAAATATTTTATTTTCAGTTTTAGTTTTCCAATTACAATACACACATGGGTACCCTGACCCAAGTAATTTAAAGTGATGATATAATAACCATCGCTGAAGTGATGATTCCTATTCTACCGTTCTAAGCATTGCTAAGCGACACAACTTGTATACTACAATATAAAGTGACTAGAGCCCATCCATCGAGCTCTAAATCACAACGGACATAATCCTAGGCTCAGTAGTAAAGGATGGATGTTTACCTGCAGTTTATTTAACTAATTAGGTAAACTATCGCAACTAAGAAATAACTTGACAACATAGTATGCACACATATAGTTGAAACATTTGAAATATTAACATGCGCAAATAATAGGATCACGTGCATCAAAGGAAAACTACTTGCCTTGCTGGAGATAACTTTCTTGCTGAAGAGGATCACTCTCGTACTCAGTGAATTCATCGGAACCAATCGAAAAATTCAAGAGGAAACAATAAGAACGAATAACACCGAAAATACTCAAAAATTCAAAATCTTCCAAAAATCATGAAAATTTCCTAGAAGGTAGAGCATGATTTGAAATAAATTTATAAACAAATATCAAATGATTTGGAGTTTGCATGCAAAAGTAATAGCCAAAACAAAATTAGCTTTTTGAATAAATGTTGAAAAATCCCTCTCGGGTACTGTTCATCTGAAATTAAATTTTTTGCAAAAATTCCCAGTGAGGTGGTGAACATCAAATTTTTATGGTAGACAGAGCACCTTATGAGATGAATAATGGAATTTGATTCACCTCATTTGGAGCTAAAATGAATTTCTTATGATTTTTCAAAGTCATGAAAGTAGTCCACAAACCAAATGTAAAATAAGATTTTCAGAGATAGCAACAAACTCAAAACCTATTCTACAATAAAGTACACTACCAGGGGAAACCAACAAAATTGGTTTTGCTAAATTTGGAGTTACAGAGAAAGACTTATGCATTTTTGAAGTTCAAACAATTTAACAGTACAAAAATAAAGCATTCCCGAATTTATAAAAAACTTTTTATACCCGTACTGAGCTAGCCACAGCGCATGACTAGTGGGTCCTACGTGTGCAGGCTACCCAGCCAAACATGACTTGGTCAACTAGGCCTTGGGCCCATGCGTCAGTGAGCGAGGCAAGTGGCGTTGGATCGTTTTAACGAGCGGAATAGATTTTGACCGTTAGATCAAGATCAGACGGTCCAAACGAGCAGGACGTTCGGACGGTCCGAACGGCCCAATTGATCCAGGCCGTTGAATCAAAATCAAACGATCCAAATGAAAGAGGCATTCGGACGGTCCGAACGGCCCAACTAATCTAGATCATTGAATCTAGATCGGACGGTCCAAATGAAAAAGAGACTTTCAAGTCTTACGAACTGACAGGTGGGTCCTACATGTCAAAGACTAGCTTTATCGACGCTTAAACCTATCGTTTTATACATGTGGGTCCCACATGTAATAGGCTCATCACCACCTTAAGACAGTGTTTTAAAGACTCATCAATCATTAGCTTTAATGAGCCAGATTATTGTCCTAATGACTTGGCTACAATGGTGGTCGGAAAATGCCACGCAGAGTGCATTCGCGGCCGCAAGCTTGCTTTCCGGCTCGCCGGCGCTACGTGCCATGGCGGCTCGAGTGCATGCTCAAAACGGGATCCTAGAAGCTATGCGAAGCTAAAGGCACCGGCAGCGAGGACTAAGGTGCCCACAGCGGCGGTGCGGCGAGCTATGGCGGCGGTGTGCTACGGCCAACAAGGCATAACGCGGAGCGATGGCACCAAGGCAAACCAACACGCACATGAGCATCAGGGGAACTCAGTGAAGCTACCTGAGTGTCGGGGTCGGACTAGGGTGGTCGGAGTTAAGCGGCGACGAGAACAGATCTTGACAGCGGTGCTTCCGTGGAGAGCTCAACCGGAGCAAAGCAGAAGGGAACTGGAGGTAGGAGGAGCATCAGAAAGGTGTGTAAGACCAAGAGGTTTTTGGTCATGTTATTTGATGATGAACACATTGACAATAAGTTAGACCTTGTCTCGATTACTTAATGTTGAATATTTTGTCCCTAGACTTCTTTGTGGTGACTTGGATCGAGCTCTGTTAAGTTCTGCTGAAAATCGATTTTGTCGGGATTATCGGTAGTCTGGCTTTGTTTGTCTTGGAACTACTGTGGTGCGGTATGACCGTGTGTGTGTGCAGCGGTAGTACCGCAAGTCATTCTCTCTGAAGCGTTTTGCTCGGTTCGTTAGATCTTGATCTAACGGCGATATTGAGTTATAGCGTTGGATCGTCGAATCGCTCAAAGACTTTGAGCCATTGGATTGAAATCTAACGGATGACATCAAGTGGGCGTTCGGACCTTCTCTGATGCTTCTAAATCCAGCGGCCGAGACCCATGGTCGATCGGCCCATGGATCGGGAGCGTCCACGTGGCAAAGGACGCTGCTACGAGGACCTTGCGGATTTTCTTGGAGCGGTAGTACCGCGGTTTGAATGGCGGTAGTACCTAAATTTGATAGTACAGTTGTTTTAATAACGGTAGTACCGCTTTTGTTTTCCTTTGAGAAAGAGGTTCGACATACCTTTGTTTGCTCTATTAAGTGATTTACTGGTAGTACCTGCGACATGGTTGGCGAGTAATACCGCGAGACGGTGATCTGCAAAGGGCGCGGTATGGTTTTTCCGAGCGATGTTTTGGAAGTTTTGGAAGTTCTTGAGAATTGGTAGTACCGGTGTGTTTTGAGCGATGCGACCGCGTGTCTTGAGTAATCGGACGTACAATGGCGGTAGTACTGATTGTACTCTGAAAGTTGTCGTTACGGGGAATTGACCGCGGTTTGTTGAATTAAGTAAGCTATATCTTGTTGCATGATGCATGATAGTGTTTATAGGTGTGAGTGAGCTAATGGATGGTCAAGTTGGAGAACTTGTGCCAAGAATTGGTTTCTTTGATCTTTGCATGTGCAGGTTGAGGCGTGAGGACGAATCATGGTCGGTGACGGGATTGACTCGAACTAGGATGGGGAATCTGAGGTCATGGAAGTCGTGGATGTCAAGAGGTGTTTTGGATCGTGCTGGAGCACGTGGAGATCATGGGGTGCCTTATTTGGAAGCTACGGGATGAAGTCACGGAGGCTTCTGACGTGGAGTTTTGGAAAGACAGTTTTGGAAGGAGTTCCAAATCGAGTGTTTTGAGATAGAGTTCGTATTGGTGTCGTGCTGGACATGGATAGGACTCTAGGCTATAAGAGAAGGCAGTAGGGTACGGCTTAAAAGGGGATTTTTTGGGGAGTTACATGCCGAGACTAGGGTTTTTGAGATCGTAGCTTCTTTGCGGCTTGCCGTTTTAGATGGTCTTCGAATTAGGGCTTTGAGGGTGCTCGTGAGCACTTTGTGAACACAAATCAATCTTGAGATATAAAGATCAGTTTCGTTTAATCTTTGTTTTGATTTGGTGCGTCTTCTTTATCTGGTGAGAAGAGGTTCTTCTGAAATTGAATTGAGTTGTCAAATTGCTGCAATCATTCAACCCCCCCCCCCTTCGATTGCCATTACGATCCTACAAGGTGTTTAGATGGTTAAACTACAACCAATTGGGTATTGACTAACTGTGGCCAGAGCTGAGGACGAAAGCAGCGATCTCGGCTGGAGAGAGAAGAACTCAAATTCCGGTAAGTCTGTGCGTGAAAATCAAAATTGAGTTAGGGGTTTTGAAGATGGAGATCAAGGGCGATGGTGACGCGAAAAGAATTGGAAAAGAATCCCTGTGCCGCCGGGACGACGTTGAGGACGATGCCGGCGCATCAGGCCTCCTCGGTTTTGAGCTCAATTGATCAGTGGAGAAGGTAAAAGACTTCTTGGTGGTGTCTAAAATAAGTAGAGGAGACTCCGGGTGAGCTTATATAGACTCTAGGGCAGAGAAACACAAGAATGGAGCTCCTACAGTGAACTTGGTCCACGGCTCCGCCGTGAGTGACAGTGACACGATGGCAAGTTGATAGAAGCATGGGCGAGTCCGGACATGATGGCCAAACCGCAGGCGTGTGCCAAAAACTAGTGGCGGAGCCATTGAAGATGACGCTCGGGCGGAGCGTAACCACGGTGCGCATGGCGAGCTGGCACGGGTGCGAAGGCCGCGTGGAGAAGACGACCTGACAAGCGGGGCCCACCAGTCAATGAAACATACGAAAGTGGCTCGGGTCAGTTCGAGTCAAAAGATATGGGTCCGAACATTTGGGTGGTCCGATTGAAAATGGACGGTCCTGATCGAGTGTTTGTTTGGACGGTCCGAACATTCTTAAGCGATGTGGGCGGTTCGATTGAAAATGGACGGTCCTGATTGAAATGGGCGTTCGGACGGTCCGAACGTTCCCAACCAATCTGGGCTGTCTGATTGAAATCCAACGGCTCGCGCGCGTTAGCTGGGACCAAGTCTGAACGTGAACGCGGTTGGGCTCGACCAAAAGGCTTGGGGTCTGGCCCGAGGAACAGTAGCAAGGACTAGGTTTGAAAAACAGGGTGAGCTTAAAGGAATTTTTAGATAGCATTGCACCATTCCAAAAGTTCTGAAATTTTTACTAGAGGTTCCTGACTCCAAGATTAACCTTTTATAAAATTTCCAAAGGTTTTTATGCAATGCATTTTTCTCTAGAAATTTCTCAAGATTCAGTCCTAGGATTTTGACTAAGGATCTAAATGGTTTGACTGGACTCTAAAAAATAGCAAAATAAATCTAAATTTTTTGAAATGTTTCAGAGGAGTCACTAGGATGATCTAGAAGCTAGGAAAAATAATCCTAGAGGATGATCACAAGATTTTCTTTAGAAGTGTTCAAAGATGATGCTTCAAGTAAATGAAAATGAGGCATCAAAAGTTTTAATTTCTCCTCATTTTTATACATTTGAAACACAAACCATTGCTTGGGATGTTACTAAACCTCCCCCCCTACAAGAATCTCATCCCGAGATTCCGTTCACTCGAAAAAGAAAGACATGTAATCGGCACGAAGGCGACCCTCCCGTTCCCATGTTGCTTCATCCTCGGTATGATTCGTCCACTGAACTTTAAGGAATTTGATGGCATGATTCCTTGTCCTTCGTTCGGCTTCTTCAAGGATGCGAAGCGGACGCTCACGGTATGTCAAGTCTTCTTGCATATCGAGACTTTCCAATGGAGCTTCCTCGGTTGGAATGCGAAGACACTTCTTCAATTGGGACACGTGAAAAACATCGTGTACTCCTTCGAGTGCAGCGGGCAATTCCAACTTATAGGCCACAGCTCCTTTCTTCTCGACGATGCGGTAAGGTCCAACATATCGAGAAGCTAGTTTGCCTTTAATGCCAAATCGTTGATGTCCCTTCAGAGGAGAGACGTTGAGATAAACAAAGTCATTTGGCTCAAAGCTCAACTCACGACGACGATGATCCGCATAACTCTTTTGCCTTGATTGAGCCGTGCGTAATCGATCTCGGATCAAACAAACTTGACTTTCAGCCTCATTGATCAAGTCCGGGCCAAAGAATGGTCTTTCGCCGGTTTCCGACTAATTTAATGCGGTTCTACATCTCCTCCCGTATAAGACCTCAAATGGTGCCATGCCGAGACTAGCTTGAAAGTTGTTGCTGTAAAAGAACTCGGTGAACGGCAAATATTTCTCCCAATTCTTCCCGTAGGAGAGAACACAAGCACGGAGCATGTCTTCCAATACTTAATTTACTCTTTCAGTTTGACCATCAGTTTGAGGATGATATACGGTGTTGAAGGAAAGACGAGTTCCCATAGCCTCTTGCAAGCTCATCCAAAACTGGGCGGTAAAAAGGGAACCACGATCCGAAACAATCGTCTTTGGTACCCCATGCAAACTCACAATCCTCAAAACATAGAGATCGGCCAGATGACCTGTATGAATCTTGGTCTTGACGGGTAGGAAGTGTGCCACTTTAGTTAGTCGATCAATGAAAACCCAAATGGCATCATTTCCCTTGGAGGTTCGGGGCAAACCGGTGATGAAATCCATACCAATCGAATCTCACTTCCACTCAGGTACTAGCAAATGTTGTAGGAGACCCGCTGGACGTTGATGTTCGGCCTTCACACGGCGACATATGTCGCATTCGGCAACGAACCTTGCGATCTCTCTTTTCATTCGGGTCCACCAGAATCTTTGACGGAGATCTTGATACATCTTTGTGGCACCAGGATGAATGGACAAGGTGGAGTCATGGGCTTCGTGGAGAATCAAATCCCGCAATTCCACGGCCTTTGGAACAACAAAACATTGTCTGAACCATACCACACCATGGTCATCTTCTGAGAAGCACTTGGCTGTCCCGTTCTTGATGTTCTGCTTGATTTGGTTCACCCCATCGTTCGTTTGTTGCGCAGCCTTGATCTAATCTTCTAAGGTTGGTTGCACAACCATGGAAGCGAGGAAACCATTCTCAACCATTCCTAAGTTGAGCCGCTAAATTTCTTCATGAAGGGCAGGCTGCTGCTCCTTGAGCATCAATGTGTTGCAATAAACCTTCCGACTGAGTGCGTCAGCAACAACATTAGCCTTGCCCGGATGATATTGGAGACCCATGTCATAATCTTTGATCAACTCCAATCACCTTGTTTGCCTAAGGTTCAGATCTGGATGGGTGAACAAATACTTCAAACTTTTGTGGTCTGAATACACTTTGCAACGATTACCGATGAGGTAATGTCGCCAAATCTTCAGTGCATGAACCACTGCAGCTAATTCCAAGTCATGCATTGGATAATTGAGCTCATGAGGTATCAATTGTCTTGATGCATAAGCAACCACCTTGCCTTCTTGCATAAGAACACAACCGAGTCCTTGACGAGAAGCATTGTAATAAATATCGAAGCTTCGGTGGACATCGGGGTGAACAAGAACTGGAGCTGTGGTCAATCTTTTCTTGAGTTCTTGGAAACTCTTCTCGCAATCAGTGGATCACACATACTACTTCTCGCAATCAGTGCAACTCAGTCATCGGCTTTCCGATCTTGGAGAAGTTCTCGATAAAGCGACGATAGTAGCCCGCTAAACCGAGAAAACTCCTCACGTCGGTCATCGACTTGGGCTGACCCCATGAGAGCACATCGCTGACATTGCTAGGGTCCACGGCTATGCCTCCCGCTGAAATAACATGACCCAAGAATACCACTTCTTTTAACCAGAACTCGCACTTGATGAACTTCGCATGAAGCTGGTGCTCACACAGCTTTCCCAACACAAGCTTCAGATGTTCAGCATGCTCGTCATCATTCTTTGAGTAGATGAGGATATCATCAATGAAGACCACCACAAACTTGTCCAAATACTCCATAAATACCATATTCATAAGATTCATGAATAAGGTAGGAGCATTTGTCAAGCCAAAAGACATGACGGTGTACTCGTACAGTCCGTAATGAGTAGAGAAAGTCGTCTTCAGAATATCTTCAGATCTGATTCGGACTTGGTGATAGCCCAATCTTAGATCAATCTTGGAGAATACCTGAGCTCCAGTCAATTGATCGAAGAGATCGTCAATCCGAGGCAACGGGTATTTGTTCTTCACCGTCACTTCATTCAACGAACGGTAATCAACACACATCCACAGAGTCTTGTCCTTCTTCTTTACAAAGATCGCCGGACAGCCCCACGGAGATGAGCTTGGATGAATAAAATCCTTCTCTTGAAGTTCACCAAGTTGCTTCTTCAACTCCAATTCATTCGGAAGCATCCGATACGGCCTCTTTGAAATTAGGCGTCTGGGCGACAACTTCGATGTGAACTTCGATGTCGATTGGAGGCATCGAGCAATTCTTCGAGAAATACATCCACAAAGTCACACACCACTGGGACTTCATGAATTTCTAGAGCCGGCTTCGCTTTAAGTGCACAAAGATGCGGTCCTTGAAGCTTTGGTGAAATTCCAACTTGCTCGCCGGATGGACTTGTGAGAGAAATGAATTTATTGGCACAATCGATTTGTCCCAAGTGTTGACACAATCGATTTGTCCCAAGTGTTGGGACAACCAATCTATGTCAAGTATCACATCCAAACTCGCTGAATTGAGGAGGATAAGATTTGCCAAAAATCCCACTCCCCCAATTTCAATAGAGACATCTCAACATTCTTTTTCAGCTCTCATTTCCAACCCTAGAGAGTGAATAATCAAAGGAACATGCATGGAAACAATTTGAAGATCACTAAGTGCAGCAAAAGACTTTGATATAAAGGAATGATAAGCTCCGGAATCGAACAAGATAGTAGCAGGTTGAGAGTTGACAAGAAGCGTACCCAACATGACGTCGGGTGCCTCCTGTGCTTCCTCGGCCAATATATGGTTGACTCGGCCATTCTCCAAGCTCTGGGTTTTCTGGGTAGCCTTCTGGTCTGGAGGATGACCATTTCCTTGCCCGCATCCTCCATTAGGACGAGGGGCCGCTCTAGTCTTCTTAGGGCAATGATTCGCATAATGCCCCTTGTTATGACAGAAGAAACAGGTGACCTCGGCAGCCGAATTGCGAAGGTTAGCTTGCTGTCCTGTAGGTACACATGGTTGAGACACGGCTTGCAGTGGACGCGGTGCAAACGCCGGTGGCCTTGGTGGTGGTGGAGCTTGAGGATGGGGCACCGGTGCTTGCCCGACGCGAGGACGGGAAATGTTGGCCCTTGCTGATTTTTGGGCCTCCCACTTGCGCTTGCAAGACTCACCTAGCACTCTTCCCTTGTGCTCAGCGACAATGGCCTTGTCGACCAACGTCTGGAAGTCGACAATAGATAGTTTGTCCTGTAGCTCCTCGGACAAGCCATCCATGAACTTCTCCTGCTTGGCTTCATCAGTGGACACATCCTCAGGGGCATACCGAGAAAGATGGTTGAACTCATGAAGATATTCGGTCACTGACTTGCGCCCTTGCTTGAGCGCCATGAACTCCTTCTTCTTGAGCTTCATCAAACCGGTGGGAACATGAACCCGATGGAAGGCAGTATGAAACTCCTCCCAAGTGATGGCTTGGCCCATGGGTGCATGGCAAGGAAGTTTTCCCACCATGAAAGCGCTGCCCCCTCCAGTTGATGGGGCGAAGAGTGCCTTCTCAAGATCTTGACATTGGGCGATGTTGAGCTTCCGCTCGACCAGACGCAGCCAATCGTCTGCGTCGAGTGCGTCTTCGGACCGGGAGAAAGTGGGCGGCTGCGTGCAAAGAAACTCTAAGAGTCCTCCCCGCGGTTGATGACCACCTCCTCCTCCTAATCCAGAGGCACCAGAAAGAGTGGAGGTGTTTCGCGCAATGACCTCCAGGATTCTCGTCTGATCCATGCGGTTTCGCTCGATCTGAGCGAGAACCTCGGCCATGGTCGGAGGAGGCGGGAGCTCCTCATCACGACCAGCTGGCTGACCTTATCCGCTACGAGTTCTTCTAACCATCCTGTTTTGTTGAAGTGGGTTAGCAGCAAAAACCCGAAAACTAGATGCGAAAGGTAGCAGTAGAGAAGCCATTGACTAGGGGATTGAGATATTACCCTAACCCAAGTGCAAACATACAACAAGCAAGAAATAACTCCAAATGCTTTGAAAAAGGCATAAGATAAAATGCAAAACTTATAACTCATACGATCAACTTCTCGGCACAACTCACTCGTATTGAACGAACGAGCAATTGATGGAGAAGAAAAAATTCCGAACACAACTCGAGTCTTATCGTATCTAAAAATCATGGTGAAATGCACCTAAGGGTGCCTTAGGCACTAACCATAGAATATCACATCTTACCCCTTTTAAACCCCACAAGTTTTAGTTGAATTGTCCTCTCATTTTCAGCCCTGACGACGGACTAAGTACTTGCTATCCAAAACTGGTGCTTGCTGTCCAGAACTTGCAACCGAGCTCCAAGCTGAGTTTTCCACCTCCAGATACTTCTAATCTTCTCCAAAGGACAGTCAATGCTTCATATTACAACTCTCATTGAATCCCCAATCTGTGTTAGAGACCGTCTGTGTTACTGGCTACGCTAAAAACCGTCTGTGAAGAGGTAATATCACAGATGGTTCATAACTAAAACCGTCTGTAAAGTATCACGCAGCGCTTATTGACAATAACCGTCTGTGATAATTCTACATATCACAGACGGTTTTCAACAAACAACCGTCTGTGAAACCTCACGACGGTTTTTGTTATAATCGATGTGATAATATCGCTCTGACTCCGGTTGAAGCCGATGATCGGTTTCTTCGTCGCGATGCATCTCTTCGTCGCATCAATGTCGCCGGCTCCCGATCGTCTCTTAAATCTCACGCTCGAATTTATTCCTTGTTTTATAAAAGGATCATCCGCCATCGAAAATGATTATCATCCCCACATGCATATAACTCTAGTACTTATAAAAGCAGTGGCTACCTCTTACATTTCCTTGTCGCCGCATTGATGGCCTACAGTCGTCTTGTACAAAGCAACTCCCCGTGCGTACGTTGGCGGATGCTGCGGAAGAAACATGTTTCAACAGTGTCTACACTCCTCTCTCCAAGAATTTGCCGGAGCAGGGTGACGGTCACCTTCCACCGTCTTAACATCCTCCTCCGCCACGTCTTCCGGGTGATCTCCCACTTTCAGCGAGTTTAAACGATGTTGCACATCTCTAAGAGGCTTGTCGTGACTTGGACTGCTTAATCGAGGCGGCGGGCGACCGAGTCGACTAGGCCGAGACCCCTCAAGCAAGAGAAGAGAGCCTATGGGTTTAATTCTTCTTGGTTCAATAGTCCGAGGGTCTTCAAGAGACACTCGAATGAGCGCGTCAGCGGGTGGATGCATTTCAGGCTTTGTTCGATCACGAACCGTCCGACGCCGACGTCG
The DNA here is from genome assembly GCA_036346405.1 of Phyllostachys edulis. Classification (NCBI taxonomy): domain Eukaryota; kingdom Viridiplantae; phylum Streptophyta; class Magnoliopsida; order Poales; family Poaceae; genus Phyllostachys; species Phyllostachys edulis. Next base: position 72,535,889 of record CM070550.1, read on the forward strand.
CCGCCAACGAAGTATTGAAGACGGAGATAGCAGCTTACTTCCGCCACTAGAAAAACTTTGCTTATTTATAGGTTTCTACTTTTTTTTAAATCTTTGTAAGAAGTGACTGACCACGTTGTTTGGCCATATGAAAATGCCAAAATAAAAAAAATCTAGTTTAGAGGTGAAGTTACTATATTAATTATATGTTGAATTATTACTATATATATATATATATATATATATATATATATATATATATATATATATATATATATATATATATATATATATATATATATATATATATATATATATATATATATATATATTCCATAATAGAACTGTCTGTGATAAGTCTCTTTATTAGTGGCCGCTAGGGTTTGTGCCCGCCTAACTCATCACTCCCAGCAGCGCTAGGGTTTACGCCCACCCTAACTCGTCACTCCCCAGCGCACTTACTCTCGTCCGTTCCCCTCCCCACCTCGACGCCGTTGCCCGACCCTGTCACCACCGCCGCCGGTTGTGACACCACTCTGCTCTGCACAAGACACTCGTATGATAGGAGTGTCTTATGCAGTGTCAGGGTCGTGTCACAACTACGATGACGTCGCCACCCAATCCACTGCGCCGCCACCCAATCCACTAGCCACCACCTGCACCTACTACCTGCCCGCGTCCATGGCTTGGTTCTCCTGCTCGACCTCCTATGCTCAGGCCCTGGCCCCCCTGGCTTTGCTTTCCCTATCCTCCCTCTATTCTCCTCTCTGTTAGCTTAATGTATTTTGTTGAGTTTGATTTTTATGCTTGAGCCTTAAGTTGTGTCCTGATGTTTGTGTGATTTATGCAAGGTGAAGGAGATGGATGAGGGTTGTCTTTGGTGGTGGGGTCGTTCTTTGTGGTTCTTGTTGATCTTGAGGTATCACCCTACCTTACTCCCTCTCTGTCTCTACCCCCCTTGCTCTGTGATGAAAATGGCTAGTGCTCTGCGATGAATGCCGAGGGCTACTACTGGTGTGGTGGGTTTGGACACCCTTGGTCTTGTTGTCTTGTTGTTGAACTGCTCAATGGTGTTAATAGTCTTATGCTGAAATTGAATTGATAATTAGTTCATATTAATAGTCTCCTTGCTCTGTGATGTAATGATGTTAATAGTCTTATGCTGAAATTGAATTGATAATTAGTTCATATTAATAGTCCCCTTGCTCTATGATGTAAACTGAGGGCTATTGGTGTATATGCATTCTGTGCATCTTGCATTCTTGCTTAGTTCATGTTGTGGGTTCAGATTGACAAAAATGAATGGGGTAAAATGATGGGTTTGGTTAATGCTCTCTGATGGGTACTGAGGGTTATTGATGTCGGTTCTTTGTGCTTGGTTGGCTTACATGGGATCGATGTGGTTCGGATGGGGCTTAGCTACAATTAACTTTTCAGATTTGTAAGGTTAGGCTAATTTGTAACTGTGTTCATGCTGGTCAAGTTCTCCTCCCTTACGTCCCAGGTACGTATACGTCCTACCATTCTATTCCTGATCTCTTCTCTATAAAACCTCCAAGCGGTGGTCGCTTGTGCCTTTAAACCGACCTCATATATATATATATATATATATATATATATATATATATATATATATATATATATATATATATATATCTTTGTAGTCCCTGCCCTTTCGATGGGTCGTGGAGGATGACATAGCTACCACGGGCAACCTCTCATCGAGCCTCGCAAGTTCATTTGCAAGAGAAAGCACGTGGACATACAATTACCTGGATATCGTCGATAGGTAATTGGACTTGACATCAAGGAATGGTTGGTTGCTAATACATGATGCCACTTCCCAATTGGATAGAAGTGTGAGAGGTTGCCCGTGGCAGCTGTGTCATCTTCCCTCACGACCCCCCGAAAGTGGCTGGGGACTACGAACGATATAATATATATAGGAATAAGTCCAGTTTACTCCCTCCAACTATTAGAAAAGTCTGATTTCCCCCCTGAACTACAAAACCGGTTATTTAACCCTCCAAACTTGTGAAATCCGGCCATTTAACCCCTCAGGACGGTTTCAACTGGCGGTTTTGCTGATGTGGCCGGTTTGTCCAAGTCACCATGCAACATGGCCACTTTTGTCCAAATCAGCATGTAACGTGGCCACTTTTCTCTCTCTCTCCTCCAAAGCCATGTCCACAAATTAATTGCAAATCAATCCAAATCCCCCAAGGCAACGCCTGTGTAACATATATACATTCATGCGTTCATGGGTTTCAGAAGCAGGCACACAAGACGGGAAGCTTTCCCGTCGACCGTATCCTCTCCACCTTCTCCCTGACCTCCGTGTTCCTCCTCTTCTCCTCTGCCATCAACTTCGACGCGGCGGCCACCTTGCTGATTCTTCTCATCTCGTCGTTGTACTCCTCCAACGCCTTTGCTCGCTTACTCTCCGAGTCTCTCTGTAACAAATTTTATATATGAAGCTGGAAAATTGTGATGAAATCCAGATAATGTGTCGGGACACAAAAATACGATTTTGGACCCTCTGTGTATAACGCACTAGTCCAGGATCACGCTAGTGCACACAGTGTCAACAAAGATGGATATCGATTCACACAAGCGATTAATAACATAAACGAATAATTTGATTAACAAATAAGGGTTTTGACCTTACGGTCGAGTTTACATTTATTAAGCCACGCAGGGCTAACAGAGTAATAAATAGCAGCGGAAACGGAAACGGCAGCGGCATCCTATCAATTCACCACAGGCAACCGACTGGGATCAAGACCTTACGATTAGGCACCTTCGATGAACTCCTCCTCGAATGCTGGCGAAGACTCCTCCTCTTCTGTTGCATGTTTTACAACAAGTATGAGTACACAACCGTACTCGCAAGCCATACCACAGAAATGCAATTATACATGCAGGCCTATTACAAAGGAATGGCATTCTATGGTTCTTTTGCAGAAATGCAACATTTGCAATTGAATACAAATAATAGATTGAAAGCATAAGTAAAACAAATAGACAATAATAGTTTAACAATTTGATTTCACAAAGACACACACAGCCTAAACAGATTATTCACATAACCATATGATTTAGATCACATAGCTCCCTTCCCACACAGTTTATGAAGATCTACCCCTCGTGTGAAATCCCCGAACATGTCCATGACCGCAGACGCGGCTATTCGAATAGATTGTTTAACACTCTGTAGAGGTTGTACACTTTACCCACAAGATACAACTAGTGTAGTTAGCACTAATCGTAACAAAGCATTTCAGAAATTTCATCTTAACATTGACACCCCTGATGTGCTTACGTCATACCAAACTATACACAGTGGATGGTACGACACACACCGTTGGACAGGGAAGCGGCGAACCGTCCCGCGATGCGACTATATAGTAGCACACACCTCCACCCTTTTCACATAGCCTAACCTACTGCCTGAGCAATCAATGTCAAGAATTCGTATCTTACTAAGCTAGGCCCGTCACATAACAGGCATGTGGTCATACAGAAGGGCTCAGTTCAATGGCGCACAAAGTTCAGTCCTTAATTGACCAAGGCAAGACTTCCAAATTCTAACTAAGGCACATAGATTATTTTGACACACAGATTCATATTCCCATATCACATAGCCACCATGTCACACAGTTTCCACCACTTGCCTCAGTCCAAACCTTTTACCACCCAGTTGGTTAAGTGCAACACATGCCATAATAGCACATAGTACACACAGATTATCACAAAGTTTCATAGTCACTTAGTCAAGTTGATAATTGCAACTTTACATGAACAGATGATTCGTGGCATGGCTAAGCAATCTAATCGCATCTAACCAACCCACTTGGTGCTACAATATTACCAACTAAAATACCAACTAGGGGGACAAAGGATTAAGACATATCAATTATACAAGGAATGTATAACAATTTGGATCATTAACTATACCCAAAAGCATTTAAACAATTATTTGAATTAAATGCAATAATTTGAAATAAAATAACTTTTAGCAAACTGGGATTCAAGATGGTCAAAGGTATAGCTTGCCTTGGAACGGGTCTAGAAATTGATCTTGGTCTTGAAGTGCTCCTTCTTCTTCAAATCTTCCGTATGTCAAGTCTACTCAAAGCGAAGCAAACAAACAAACTAAATAAATAACAGAAGCAAAACAACTCCAAAAATTAAATAAAAATCTCCAATAAATAGATCTTGAATTTATAGGAATTTAGAAATTTGAAAGGACTGATTTGGAGTTCGGATGCAAAAGTTATGGGCTTTGGAAGTTTGAATCTAAAGAAAAACCCTAAAATTGGATTTACTGAATTTCCCGAATTATTTCTTAGCAGAAAAATCAGAATATTGCGCAACACTAACGTCAGCGATGGGTTTGACTGCACAGCGGTCCACCTGACAGGTGGGTCCCACATGTAAGCGGCTGGGTTTATCGTGGATTGAGTTCACCCGAGGGTGTGGGATTGGCTCGGGCTGGCATGGCGCACACGTGCACATGTGGCGCTGACGCGGCGCCACCTAGGATGACACGCACGCGCCACGGAGATAAGGGCGCTGAGGTGGCGGCTGACACGGCGACGGCGTGAGCGGCGCAAGACGGATCCCATCGCGCCAAGAAACGGCGGCTCGCCGAAATGGGTGGTACAGCGTGTAGCGGGTTATTGCGCACCGTGATGCGCCCCGGGTGGTCAAGGACGCTTGTGGCGGCCGCGGTGAGCTACGCGACGTTGTTGTCGGACAGGTCTCCGATGGCGCCAGCGTCTGAAGGGTTCAAGAGATAGAGGCGGCGACGGACTCGACAAGGTGCTCCACGGCATCGCCAGCGGCGATAACGGCGGCGCAAGGGTTCGGGAGAAATTGGTAAGGGTTTTGGAAAGGGTGGCATAGCGATGCTTGGGGGCTATTTATAGGCATCGGGGATGGCTAGGGCGGCGTAACCGCAGCGGATATCGAATCAATTGAAAACAAAAATGCGAGAGAATAAGAGATTGAGGCGGATTCGAATTTCAAATTCATTTGAATCCAGCGGGAAGGATAGAGCTTTAGAGGATCGTCTGCCAAGACGAAATCGGGGTTGTTAGCGCCGTTGTCGGACGGAGCTTGGAGGTCCAAAAATGGCGAATGCGGGCGTCGCGTCGCGAGGAAGAGACCGGCTCGGGGACGATGACCTCGGGCGGGCCCACACGTCAGCCAGACGCGAGAGATACACAGGCAGCGACGGCGGTGATCCCGAGGCCCAAACCAATCGGACGGCCACGCAGACGGCGCAACGAGACAGTCAAGGCGTCGAATGGGTCATAAGCGGCCACATGCGAGGAAGGGAATCTGGCCTGATGGAATTCGCCCAAACTGTTGGGAGATTTTAAATAGCTTTTCTATTTTAGAAAATACTGAGAATTCAAATAAGCAATAGAAATTAGCAAATGAACTTGGAAAAATTCTAGAAAATATATCCAAGCACATAGAATCCAAATAAAATTATTTTGACCATTGTTCATGTTGACTTTAGTCAAATTAAATTGTTTTGTTACTCAAAGTCCATATTTAACCTTTTGAATTAAATTCAAATAAATTCAAATGGTGAGTTTTCTCACTACTAACTATTCAAAGGATTTTTAAAGCTCAGAAAATTAGGATGTTACATAATGTTAAGATGAATTCAGCGAGAACAAAAATGTAGCAGTAAATGGAAAACGAGAAATGCGTTGTTGTAATGGATTCCAAGCAAGCAGAAACTTCTTTCAGTTCCTTTTGGCGCATGGCCTTGGCCTTCTTCTCAGCCTCCCACTCAGCTATTGTTTTCATTGTCTTATCGTACCTAGAATCGGGAGAGGTGGCCGAGCTGTCCTAGTGACCGGTGTTGGCGGTGGCTTTGACGAGGCAGACAACGCACCGAGGATGACACAGCTGTCGAGGGTGGACCCAAGTCGGCCTTCCACTTGAGGAGCACGCCGTCCTCGATGCTGAGCTCGCCGGTGGGCAGCTCGATGCGGAGATGCCAGCAGCCTCCTTGAAGGAGCGGAGGACCCTGAGGGCGAGTGGTGGGAGACGTCCCCATGGTGGAGGCGGCGAGAGGGCTCGCTGCGCTGCACGGGGGCCGTTGCCACCGCCACGACTGCGGGAGCTCCATGGTGGCCTCCCAGGCGCTCCTCTCCCGTCTCGGCCCTCAAGGCCATTGCTCCAGCCTTCGATTCCGATGCTAAGCCGCCGCCGGTGGTGCTAGCCCCCTCCTCCATCGGTCTTGCCACTGCCAGGTCTCTACCTCACCACTGGCGACACAAGGAGAGCCAGATGGGTCATGGAGGCGGGGTTGTGGGCGAGGAAGGAGGCGGGAGAGGAGTGTGAACTCGCTTCAGAGCTGAGGGAGGTGTAGGTCGAACTAGGAGTGGAGCGAGGTGGCGTCGAAGAAGACGAGGACGGAGTAGGGGCGCGGGGTCGGAGTGGAGAGAAAGCAGGTGACGGAGGTGTCGGTGAGATTACGCCGGAGGGGGAGAAGGAGCAAAGGACTGAGCTCATGACAGTCATCAAGACTAGTGGAGGCGGCCACACAGGCCACCATGCAAGCGAGGAGGAGGGGGAGGAGGTGGTGGTGGGGTGAGGACACCATCGTGATGGGTGGATCTGGGGAAAAGACCGACATGATGACCTGGGTGGGGGAAGAGGAGAAGAAAAGAAGAGAAGAGAAATGGGAGAGGGTGACGTGGATGTCCACGTAGCCAAATATGTGCCACATCAGCAAAACCACCATTTGAAACCGGCTTGAGGGTTTAAATGATCGGATTTCACAAGTTTGGGGGGTTTAATAACCGGTTTTGTAGTTCAGGGAGGAAACCAGACTTTTTCTCGATAGTTGGAGGAGTAAATCGACTTATATATATATATATATATATATATATATATATATATATATATATATATATATATATATATATATATATATATAGGAAGTTTTTTCCTACTCCCTGTGTAGTTACTCCTATTCCGTATCTCACAACATAGGGAGTATTTTATGCAACCGAGAGTATGTATGTGTAGTATACGAGTATATAAGACCACCTAGGTGGTATTCACACCTTTTCAGGAGTGGTATGTACAATTTTTAGACATACTCCTTTTATGTGACATACTCCTTTTATGTGCGAATATGAAGGTATTTACAAAATATGCTAAAAACTATAGACTCTCTTGCAATTTTTTCGTGTGGTTCACATTGAGTATCTTATAATTAGTATATGAGTATATCTAAAGTGATAAAGGAGTATGTCAAGTTCTTTTAGGTGGTATATCAAAAGTGGGAGTAACTACACCCTGAGTAGAAAGTATTTTTCCTATATATATATATATATATATATATATATATATATATATATATATATATATATATAATAGCCGCTTTTAAAGGCACAAGTACCACTTTTATATATATCACAAACGGTTCTAAATAAGAACCGCAGTGATAAAAAGTTATCACAGAGCGGTTCATGTTTAGAATCATTTGTGATAGATGCTATCGCAGATGGTTCTAGACACAAAACCATCTGTGATAGTCATATATCACGCATTTGTTCGAAGTTAATAACCGCTCAGGATAGCATGCATCATGACGGTTCCAAAACCGCTCAGGATGACCTCATGTCATCATCGACCCATAAACTCGCATTTCGGCCCGAAACCATCTCGTAATGACGTTTTTTAACCGCTCAGTGAAGACCTTTTCTGTAGTAGTGTCTGCATAAGAACCGTTTGTGAATTATCACAGACGGTTCTAGTTATAAACCATCTGCGATAAGTACAACACAAACGGTTCCTTTGGAATCGTCTGTGATAAGGCGTCCACTATAGGCTATTTTGTAGTAATGATGCTTGAACCTGACTTTTCAGAAGTGCACCATTTTTGCTTGGTGTGAGGAATATGATCTTAATCCAAATTCACAGCCTGCTTTTAGGAGTCATCTTGGACCTAGCAATCCTCGTGTATCTAACACTCCAAGCAATCATAGGGCTGGTGCTACAACTCTCAGTTAATGTTAGTCCCCAAGGTGCTGGCACTACAACTCCAGTTAATGTTAGTCCCCAAGGTGCTAGATCCAATGGTAATTGGCCAATGCCGATGTGCAAGTGTACTGTTAGGTAGTGCCAAAAATTAACAATTAAAGGGGTAGGCTACTATGTATGTCCTATACCAAAGGTAATGTATCGCCTCCACCGAATGTCTACTCCTTTAATTGCGCCACACCGGCAAGGGCAAGGGGACAGCAGCGACAGAGCGACAAATGTGTGGAGTAGGGAGGCCAGGCGGTGGTCTAAACCCTTAATGAGTGTCTCTTATCTAGAGTAGTCATGTGGTACTAAACTTCTCATATTCCAAGTCACATGAAATCATTAAGCCCTAATTTCTGAAACATTTCGTCCTAATTTTCGAGACCTAAACCCTTCATTTTCGAGACAATTTTAGAACATATAAAATTCTAAAAAAATTACACAATCAAGTCAACTGTGTAAGGAGCCTGAAAAAAATCATAATGTTTGGACCTCATTTTCTATATTAGAAAACTCCTACAAACAGTATACTTAAATGAATTTTTGAGAAAAAAATCAGAACGGATAAAATTTCGAAAAAATTACACAAACAAGTACACTGTGTCGGAAGCTCCAAAAAAATTCATAATTTTTTAGCTTATTTTCTACATTTAAAAATTCCTCCAAAAAATATACTTAAATAGATTTTCAAGAAAATTCTGCTGCAGTGCTACAGCATTGCTACTGTGAAGCCTGCACGCTGGGGTGAGCAGTTTTTGGTTGCTACAGTGCGAATCCGCGAGCTGGGTGTGCCGCCCTGGCGACGCCGCACTCTGGGTGTGCAGACGGCCTGACGTGTCGCTCACACGTCAATTCCGCACAGTGGGCGTGCGGTTCAGACGATATTTTTGCAAATCATGCGCGTTGGATGCCATTTTTTCTAATTGCTCTGGCAAACCTGCTATTTTAGCCAAAAATTCAATTTTTCTGGCAACGCCTCTGAGCGTTGGCACTTGACCCGCTACACTGAAAAAGAAATCCACAAAAGCATCCAAGATTTGTTCTCTTGAGTTCATCATTATTCACTCCTACTATGCTAGGGTCGTACTATTTTATATTAGTGAATACTTTTTAATAAACATGCATAGCATATGTTGCGACATTCATCTACGAAATCCAAAAGTACGTCTTAAGTAAACCAAATGTTCCTCATCAAAGCAGTTCATAATATATGGTGTATAATTTATTTGATATTGTGTTACTACAATATATACTTTTGCATAATGGCGACGATGTTTATCGCGATTTGCACTGAAACTCAGCCATGAATAGGGGAATGCGTTAGATATATCTAACGCGAGATCATTCGAGCAATTAAGCAAATGTCACGGAAGAAAGGAAAGAACAAGGTAGGTTATGAGAATTCTTCGCATTGTTATTTGCTGCATGTTTCGTTATATATTCTTCTTTTTTATGCTTAGCTCTGTGTATTCTGCAATACTTGAAGCTAACGAACTTTGTGTTGATCCAAATTTATTTGAAGGGTGCAATGCACCAAGGTTTTGTATATTGTGACCAAGGAAAAAAAACCTGGCAGGTTACCAGATTTCCCGGTGGGGACCGGGATCCAAAACCCGACCGAAATTCTTCGGATTCAGATTCAAATTCAAATTCAAAATATCGGCGGTTAGATCCCAAATTCAAATGCCATTCTTCGAATCTCGGCCGGGATTTTTTTCAAGATTTTCGGTTACCGGCCGGTAACAGAGAAATGACGTCGGGCGGGATTTTGTCCGGTTCTGGTTTCTTGATCCTTGGTTGTGACAATCATAAGCTTTTAGATTTTGTGTTAGGGTTAATACTAAGCAAAGTTAGTATGAACTTTCCATCATTGATCCTAATTGTGATCCTAAGCAAAAGCAATGCAATATATAAATGCAAAACTAGTTGTTTTCCCCGTAAAATTCCTTTTTAGACCCTTGATCCACCGCGAGATTGTATACACTCCTTGAGCTCCATTGGATAAACCGTAGGTTTCGCTAGGCGATGTCCAAAACGATAAAGTGACCAAGTTGAGGGATGGTAACGATGGTGGGCAAAGGACAATTGCCCTAGTAGCCGCGAGCTAGAGAAAGCAAGCGAAGGGTTTGAGAGGAAATAGGGGTTAGGGTACTGACATAAACTGAAGTAATCAAACAATTGAAAAGGAACTCACTGCACTTGCTAACACATTGGCAAAATAATTCTAATTAGCTGCTAAATAGTTATCATAATATTTCAAGTTATAGGTTTTGTTGGGGTGCATTGCACGTAACCAAGGTAGTAGTGCAATACAGCCCAATAGCAAGGCTCTATGGTGGATCCTCCCACAATAAATAAATTTACTCCCTCCGGTTTTTGTTTATTTGACACTTTTGACCAACATTTTCTGACACAAATACTTGGTATTTCACGGTTCCCTAGATAAATTTTCCCAAATTAACCATATCATCTCTAGCTATGTCCATCCACTTTGTTACCTAGTTTGAGGTGCTTAAGATATTATTGAAGGACATTTTTGCCATATCTTATCACAAGTACACTTTCTTTAATATGTACGCACTAGTCAAAAGTATCAAGGAAACGAAAACAGATGGAGCAATTAACACACAACTGGATACAGCACTTTATCTTAGCCAAAAGGACGAGAATTGCCCAATGCACTTCCTCCCCCTTCTACTCAGGCCTATGTCGATGGCAATGGCATACTAGCAAGCAAGAACGTAACAAGTTAACGCTGTCGCAAAATGCCACACAAACAGCAGTAACGACAAAATAGATCATTGCATTTTGACCCAAATAGACATATCACTTTGACATGGATGTGAAATTGTGAAGTACAACTTAACATTGCGATGAAGAATCCACAATACATGCTTTGATGTAGCCACCAAAACGATCCATCGAGTCTATTACAAAGCTCCTGATAACAAAAGAGTTAGACGTACCACACGATTCTCACCTCCTTAATCCCGACCTGCCTGTTGCAGCTGAACCAATCTGGTACGGTTTTGATATTCCTTACTGGCATGTCAAAAGAACACATGGGTAAACATTGCACAGTTCCTGGCAAACACCAAAAACTTCACAAACTATATATAGATATCTGCCAACAAAAATGTGCTATCCTTGGTTCTATCATGCAGGACTGCTAGCCTTTTGGTATTCTACCAAAGATTACTCTGATTGCTCTGCGAGTTCACTATCTTCGTTATTTCCGGCAAATTCCTTCTGGCAAGGGACATTCATATGCTGTTGCGATGAGATTATTCCCGCAATTGCTTTCATGGCTGCAGCAGTCCTGTCACTACTCACCGCTTCCTCGTCTGATTTCTCAACAGGTTCAGTACTTTCAGATGGACCATCTTCACTCTGCCGCGGCGGGGGCACAAAAAAGGGAATCTTACCCCTCTGCCAATCATGGAGTACCATCTTGGCTGCTGTTGTCAGATCAGGCTCCCCGCCCTGAGAACCAAAAGCGCAATTTCAGAGTTAACAGTGTTCATCACTATTAGAATTATACAATCAGTAATGGTGTGTTCGTCTTCTAAAGATAATTAACCTTATCACATTTTTTTAACATAGGAGTACGTTACAAAATTGTACGCTAAATCACTACTTCATAACTTCTCCAACTTCCATTCTCGTAAGCATCATGGCAAGAGAAATATTTAGTAGAAAGATAGCAAGACTGAACTAATATTAAAAGTAAATGCCATACCTTGAGTAGTTTTCCAGTGGTCTTGCTCAGCTGGACGAGAAAATCATTGTCATCAGCCCTGCAAAGATGCAAACGTATGCAGCATAAGACATGTGCCATGTGTTTTAATTGTTTCAATGAACAACATCACCACCAAGCTAACTACGATGTATGATATTCAGTATCAATAACCAAGTACATCCACTTCATGCACATAAGCTTATCAAAAGGAGCAAACATGCTAAGAAGTAACTAACACAATGATGCCCAGTACATTATGCCAAATATTACCAACTTTTAACACCAATGGAAGCAAACATGACCAATGGAAAAGAATAGGCAAGCTTGACCTCCAACTCTGAAAGTCGATGTTTATAGAAATATATGCTGAAAAACCCAAACACAAATATATTTATCCAACAGGGAGCACTGTATGCAAATGATAAGCGATAGGTTCGTATCTACATAGAAATACATTGTTTACATATAGATAAACTAGAATGTATCTTACGAACACGACATACCAGTCTTGAAATTTATATGCTCTTTGAAGATGCTCCTTTTTTACACGCCTCAGAACTTCACCAATGTGCTCAGAAGCATCCTCCAAATTGGTCACTCGTACCTGGCGGTAAATATATGTACATGAAAATGAAAAATACTTATCTAGGAAAATAAATACTCAAAAATAGCATTTCTAAAATGAGCGGTGGTCGACAAAAAAAGCAATGTTGTTGCTATTCCATGCAATGGGACATAAATCTATATGTTCTAAATGCAGGAGTAAACCATTGCATTCTCTTACTTTCATGTTGTTGAAATAATGTTCGAAAAATGCACTCGAGATATTTGATCTATACTTCTATGTGAACAGCAACAAGATGAGAAAACAAAAACAACAGGAGTAAAATATTTACTAGATGTTTGGTTTTCTGCAATCTAACTAAATGAGAAAACAAAAAGTGCACAAGTGAAGATACATACCACACCCTTTAGGACTATATCAGTTTCTGAATCATTGTTTTGGTACACAACCCCAGGGCAATCAATCAAAAAGATTCTTTTAGTGAGGGTGATGTACTGCCACACCTTTGTCTCTCCAGGAATTGGAGCCACTTTGCAAACCTACGGATATAACATAAAAACAAAAAAATCAGAAAGTTCACTAAAAAATGTCATCTAGAAAGCCTTGAAAGAGCAGAGAATTACACTCTTGGAGCGTAATGTGTTGATAACTGATGACTTCCCAACATTGGGATATCCAACAAATCCAACAGATATGGCTTGTTTGTCACTCTTCAAACGCGCAAACTGCCTTAATACTGAAAGAAGAGATCCCTGGAAGAGCTTCAAAAATATAAGGGACCATAGTATAGTAGCACAACTGACATCTCCCACTGAAAAATATCCCGCTAACTTACTTTGCCAAATGATTTGTTGATGCTTGCATGGAATGCTAGGGTGGGATAGTCCTTTGATAGAGTACGCAACCATCCTTTTGTTGCCCAAGCAGGTACTAGATCACACTAAATGAAAAATAAAATAAACCATCAATGTGCTACCAGACATCAAACCAGGAAAATAATTAATATTTTGCACTCAGCAAAGTTGCAGAACTTAAATTGATACCTTATTTAGTAAGAATACCAGGTGTTTGTGCTTGGCGTTCTCCTTCAGATGTTTCTCTAGATGGTAGCATCTGGTGCCCATTGGATCCCTGGCATCCAACACCTGTACAAGAAAAATACGAAGTAAGCAAACCAGCAATCCAATACATACAGACGCTTCCACCAAAAAAGGCGCAGCAGTTATTCAGTTGATTTGACAGAGTAAGTGTAATTCTCACAAGGACAAAAGGATGTAACACTGACCTGCACAACAACATCTGAAGAGTCAATAACTTTATATAGCTCACCCCAAATTCTTTTGCTTTGTCCCTTCTCAAACATTGTATGCCGGACAAGGTCTCGTAAGCCATCTTCCTCTTCCTCCTTTGGCAACTTTGATGAAGCATATTTGTCCTCAAATGCATCTAAAAACATAACCGACATTTTACCAAGACAGGGAGAGCTATCCTTGATAATTTTATCATGTAACTAAAGATAATGTTTGTAGGTAGTTTGCGTAGTAGAAGAACAGCCACTAGACCCACTGGTTTGTATTTTCAAGATTTTGAACATGCATACAACATGTGCATGAGATAAATCTGCTCCAGCTGCAAAACTGTAGTTCAAACTTATAGCCAATTGCTTTCTTCTAAAATGCCACTAACTACCTGGAACTAAGATTATTAAGCAGCAGCAATGGAATAGTGGTTAAACATATATAACTCATACCTTGAGAGTCATCAGCTTTCTTCAATAGAGATTCATAATCAAAAGCCAGTAGTTTTGGGCGTTTTCTCTTGCCCTTTGGTCCAAAGGCATGCTCAAAAGGCTCAGTGTCAAGAAGATGTGCCCTAGCTTGCTGTATCATCAACACGAGCAAACATACATAAGTAAAACATTTCATACTACAATACCGAGTAACCAACTACTTCACTGCAGTTAAAATGAAAGGTTCCAAGTTTTTCTTAACAAAAAGAAAAACTCAAGTCTTCAATGAACCAAAAAAAAAGAGCGAAATGAATAGAATTGACACTAATTGTTTTAGAACAATAGTGCACCACGATACTATTGCATCACCTACACTTCCCACAGGCTAATGACCAATATGACTAATGCTACATACATAAGTTGCACCTTTTGATGATCCTGCAGAAGCGATAGCGGCAGCTTCCGCTCTTTCAATATGACATTGTAGTTATTGGAAAGACGACTCTGGAGTTCCTCCCTAAAGAATTCAAGCTCTTTCTGGTTGACAACTCGTGTATTTCCTGTAATTACCAAGAGGTAGAATAATACAGACAATCAACATTCACAGTTACATCGCCGAACTTAAAAAGTGGAACAAACTGGAAGCCGCAAAATAGCAACAGGGTAAACCTTCATTGCAGAGCTCTAAGTCCTTTGATCATACAACTTAAATCACCAAAGCAAGTTGCTTTGGTGATTTAAGTTATATGATTTTAAGCAAGTATACACTATCCAAGTCTTCCAAAAAAAAAAGGTAGACCCTATCCACATATCAACAAGTTTCACCCAGCAAACTGTACCTAGGATAATCTAACCGACCATTGAGTACAATCTCCCATACATCACGTCACAAATTTCACCTTGTGCACTGAGTCCCTTAGCAATTCTTCCAGCAAAACTACTACCTCAACAGTCGCTAATCTACGGCGCAGAAGGCCATGCCAATTGCCAAGTTACCAATTGAATCAAGTGTAAATGCATCATCTTTCTCCGTTTTTCTCATATACAGTAGTAATTAAACCTCCCAGGTTATTTCGACATGATCAACCACGCCAACAAAGCGCGTCTACTTTAGGCGGATAAACAGCATCAAGCGCGTTCAACTACTCAGAGAGAGGGGGTGATCTGCTCACCGAACCAGCGGCGGTCGGGCTCGATGCGGGTGTTGGGGAGCTCCTTGGACTGGAGGTCGTGCTTGAGCACCTTCCCGGCGCGGTCCCTCTTGGGACGCGTGTTGTACATCTTGAGCCGCCGCACCGTGGCCGCGGACCGGCCCCCGCCGCCGCCCGCGCCCTTCTTGTCATTGGCGCGGTTGACGTCGAGCGAGTGCCGTGGCTTGCCCGACACGTTCACCGCCCTCTCCTTCTTCTTCGCCATCGCGGAGGTCTCTCGGGGAATTCTTGGTAGGACAAGCTTTCTCTCTCTCGGTTTCTCTCTTGGCCTGGTGAGAGAGGAGGCGGCGGTGGAAGGGAGGAGACGAGGAGGGGAAGCTAGGGTTTAGGAGCAGAGGCGAGCAGCGCGGTGGCGAAGCGCGTGCGTCGCACGTGAGCATGACTGGGCTTTCGCGGGCCGGGCTGCTCGGTCGCAGCCAGTTCCCAAGCTGTTGGGCGGTTGGGCCATCATCCATTGCGACGGCTACCGTAACGGGCAAGTAGACTCGGTACCTGGCTACCTGAGTCGACCAAGTCAGTAAAGAGCAAATTAGTACTAAACTTTAAACTTTAATCTTGGTGGAAAGGGGGCCTCCGGCCGTGTGCACGTGGACCGGAAAACGTCGATCGTCTGATCTCGCACGCGGACGCTCTGGGCCGTTCGCCTCTTTGCGCTTTCAAACCGTTTGATTGTCCGTCGGCTGGCCGGGGCCGTTCGACGAGATCACAGGCCGCTGGTCCGAGGGGCCAATGGCCATGTGGTAGAAGCGAGGTGTTTATGGTTTGGCGTCTTTACATAATCAAAGCGTTCAGCAATAAAATACGAGCATGCGCTACATGAGATGCTAGATCTAGACCTGCAACCCCTCCACAATCCCTGGCGTGTATAATGAAATGCACAGCCGCGTGTAGCTTGGGCGTCTTTACATGATCAAAAATTAGCTAGACTAATATTTGTGGGAAGTTCCACACTAAAACTTCCCAACATAGCAGAATTCCTGATAAAAAAAACAATGGATTATTCCGCTTGTTGAAAAGGATTTTTCTAATACAACCGTAGAGCTCTCGAGCGGTTGTGTTTGTATAGCTACGTTAGGAATATAAAAACTCGCTATTCACTTGGTTTCTTTCCTATGATAAGACAAAACCGGTAAAATTCGGTGATATGTAGCATCCGCTAAGTTTATGGACCGGAGAAAAGGTGAATAGCGAATTTCAACGGCACACACCTGCTGGAATTTTTTTTAAATAATATTATTTTAATTTTTTTTTATAAAACTAAATAATCGCCTCAAAAAATTATAAAACTAGGTTCCTGTCGTCACTTAGAATGGCAACAGACTCATGTCACCATTCCAACTGGCGACATGGACCCCGTTTACTTCTTGTTGCTAGTTCAACTGGCAACAGGAAGTGAACAGTGTTCCTGTCTTCAGCTAAACCGGCGATAGGAAACCGCTTGATCCTGTCGCCAGATGAACTGGCGACAAGGTCCATCTCTATTAAAACCGCAAAAATCAGTCGAAATGTCATTTTAATTCCAGAAAAAAAAGAGAGGAGAGGGAGAGAAGAAAGGTAGCAAAGCACTGCCAATTCGTCGCGGAGGAGAGAGAGACGGAGCATCAGATCCGGTCGGTCATCTTGCAGATCTATATTTTTGCAACTTTGTACATTATGTCAAAACCTTGTCGGTTAGCAAACAAACATAACGACATAGAATTCAATAGATTGGATAATTTTAGTCAAATTATGTAGTACATTATTTGAGCTACGTATAGTCTAGTTCATCGTGCACATATTATCAATGTTCCAGCACTCGAACGATTTAGGATAAGTCTGCAGAAATAGGAAGACGCCTATTACAAATCTGTAAAAATTGTAGAGTAGCTAAGTAGGGTAGGTAGAGCGTAATCAAAATAATCACAACTTTATTTAGCTTCCCATTTGTGCACGGTAATTATATTGTTAATGCCGAAAATTAATTTTAAACTAGGAAAATAGCATGACACATTTTAAAATTGTAAAGAAAATCCGAAGTTACTACATAGGCTACGTCTAACCAAAATAATCCCAACTTAAATTTGGTTTCTATTTTTGGCTAGTAATTATTTTGTTAATGCCGCTTCTTATTACCTATGTACATGTTTCGTAGTCTTTACAATGTATGCATTAAACTTTCTGGTATGGTAGACCCAGGACACATTGCGCAGTGACCGTACGAGTTGCTTGACCCGGTGATTGACGCACATCACCGTAGCCGTCTCAGTACCATCCTTCCTAGGAGGGCGAGACGATGATTGAGCTTGGTGTGCTGCAGCTGCGCACGCCCATCAGGGCATGGAGGGTGGACCCACACTGAGTTTCAAGGTATGTGCCGTTGCGATCTTCGTGTACTCATTTGTAGCCTAACTACTTCAGGTGGACTAACGTTTGTTCATAACCTTACCTGACACAGTTTGAGGGCGATAGGCCTCCTTCCGCTAGCAAGGATGGCTAAGACGACGTGGGAGGACGACCAGAACCATGCGGGTGGTCCTGATCGTATGTCCAGGTGTTTTCCATACGATCGGTGCCTACTGATGGCGTCGGTTGATCGTTGGAGGCCAGAGACGCACACGTTTCACCTTCTGTGCGGGGAGATGGCACTGACCCTTCAGGACACCCCCTTCCTGATCGGGTTACCCAGCGTTGGCTTCCCTTTGGCGGCGTACAACATCCCAGCCACGTGGTGCACGGAGCTCCTAGCGAAGTTCCAGGAGGTGCCGCCACGGACAAAGGTACAGGAGTTTAGCAAAGACCCACAGACGACAATCGATGTGGATCTCGCTGCCTATGTAAGTCTCCGTAACTATTGTCCTCTCGCATCAATTTATTTGTGAATCGTGCCGACGTGTATATATCTTCTTACAGCCCGAGCGTATGGCGGCGAATGCACCTGAACACATTGTTAGGAGGCACTTCAAGGCCTACTCGTTGTTGCTGTTCGGGTGGATCACGTTCCTACGGTCCCACGGCGACAGCGTCATCAAGCACTACATCCGGTACGCACGTGAGCTCACGGACTGGCCGGTGGAGGACATCCAGCCCTACGTTTGAGGTTCGACGGTGCTGTGCGCGATATACCGCAGACTGTACGACGCGTGCCATCGGGTTCAGGATAGCTCCATCCTCTTTGGATACCCGCTGCTTCTTCAGTTGTGATCCTTCGAGCGCTTCCAGATTGGATAACCACAACTGGATCTGGAAGAGTACATAGTCAGCTTATACACCGAGGACAATGACGTGGACCGGCCGACCATGGGCATGGTGTGGTGCCGCCGACGGGTTAGTTTCATGAAAATTTATTATTTTTCGTAATGTAATCGCAATTTCATGTGCTAAGTTTCTGTTGTTCTATTCCACAGGTCACCTACATGCCGATCACTACGCACGCGTCCTACCCGGACTACGTTGTGATGTTCGATCAGCTGACGGATGACCGCTTCATCTGGACATCATACACTCAAGAGATGGTGTATGCGCCCGCGCCCGAAGGACTGTTGAGCCTGTGCACATGAGACTACGTATACTGGTACACGTGGAGGGCCTTGGTGCACGAAGTCTTTGTGGAGGAGTACCAAGTGCAGCAAGTCATGTGCCAGTTCAAACTGCGATAGCAGGTCCCAGCCCCCTGGGGGCAGCTGGTGCCGTCGAACATGCATGGGTAAGTTCACGCTTTTCAGACAACCCGAGTTGCGTCATCGATTTAAACAATTGTCTTGCCTTCTACAGGTATACTAGGAATGGAGTACCTGCTGCTACCTCCTAGGCGGATAGGATATTCTCTTGGGTTGAGGGCTGGCTCAGCGCCTACGGTGACATCGTTGAGGAGCATGCTCCCTACGACCCCAGGACATACGCGGAGTATATGGAGTGGTACGCCACGAGGGTTCGCTGCGTCAGGGTCATGGACGACCCACCATGACATGAGGTTGTAACGTCCAACACGTACTCCACCCAGCCGGACTCCGCATTCCACCGCGTGGTACATATTGAACGGTCTGTACTTCATATTTAATTTGCAAGATTTAGGTTTTCAACTTGTTGAGTGCGTGTACAGGTGGATCTACAGTGGGAGATACACGAGTTGGCAGCCACCGTGCATCAGAGGACACTCGGGAAGCACAGCATTCCGGCGCAGGACATCAGAGGTATCATGGAGCAGTTCCTTGAGAAGACGATGCTAGGGATCCACAACGCGACCTGTCGCACGCCAAGGGACCCGATGAACCCACCAGTGCGTGGACGAGGGGTGAGCCACGGTGGTTCATGGCCGCTGGCCCCTCAACCGGACGTGGCCAGCGGGTCCTTGTGGCATCGTGGTGCGAGCACCTCAGGTTTGCAAGTGAGCATGAGACATTCAGTTCCGCTTTTTTATTTCGAACCCCACTAGTTACTAACGATAATCTTCTCTTGCAGGTCCTGAGTTCCAATGGTACAAGGGGCAGGAGTATGCGGGGCTGTCGTCGTCTGCCTTTGTGCAACCAGGTATGACTACCTTGCTTGCTTGTGTAATGTCCTATTTCGTTGTTTTCACCATGATTACATGTGTAATGTAATGTTTCACAAGTCGTACACCGCTTTGGGATGAGGCGGACTTGTCACACGATGAGTCATGCTCCGGGGACTACAACTTGGACTAGCGTGGCACCCAGGTCTCCGTGGGGGCTTCACAGCTGCACGGTACGCCCGGACTGACCCAACCGACGTAGGACCCCCTCACGACACCACCTCAGGCTATTCGCGATGGTCGGGTACCTCGGTAGCCTAAGCCTCGACGATATTATTACTGCTGCTGCAAATGCCTTGACGAGGCCAGGGGCGACATGCGAGGTATGCCCCAAGAGGGGCCGCGAGTAGATATTTGTTCCTCTAAATATCAGTCATGCTATGTAAATATTAATTTATGTACAACTATTATTACGCTAGTCTCGTGTTTCGATAATTTTTTTGTGTGCGCACACCATGACCATGTGAGGGAGTCTGCATGGGGACACCCCACACCACCCTCTTTCTAGCCTTGACTCCCCCACGTCACCTTTACAGACCGATATGATAACACACCGTGACGCTTACTTTTCAAAGTGACAAGACCACACTCTACCACGCAACCTTTTTAGAGTGACAAGACCACACTTCGTACGGTAATAGAAAAACAGCACCACAATGTCCAAAAGTAACAACAATTTACAGATGTGAGGGTAGTCCCACACGTCAGGACGACATGACCCGATGAGGTAGCTTTGCGCAACGACGTGACCCAACGAGGATGCTTCCCACAGAGACGTGATGCAATGCTGCCACACGATTCCTCCTCAGGGCCGCTGCCTCGCAGACACAAATTTCCTTCAACCGAATTACAATTCAGCCGTGTACGCAGGGCTGGCTTGGCATATGAGTACTACCCCTTTAACGGTGGGTTCTCCTACAACAAAACTTCAACACAATCTTGCTCAGATGGAGAACCAATGGAACGAGACCCGCAAACTCGCAAAGGGTGTTGTGGCCCGGGATGAACAAACGGAGCGTGCCAAGAGGGCACCTCCCCGCAAATGATGTCCCCCGTAGCAACACCCCCTACCTGAATATTCCAATCGAGCATTCGCTGCAACACCCGTTCGAGGGGAAGACGCTGCCCATCTGTTGGTGCAAGGACACATGCAAGTTCTTCAAGTCTAAGGAGTGGCTCAGCCTGGGCATGCATTACTGGAGTTGTGCGAACTACTCCTGGGACTATCTCGACCGCCATTGGGACTCAGGCCGCTATTGGTAGCCGGTAAGGACCGGTTATAGTATGTTCCCCTACCATTTCTCTTCTAAAATACGCACTAACAACCTCTCTCGTCTACCCGTAGTCCCCGGATTCGCTATGTTGCTAACGCAAGTGGATCGACCAAGGGATTCACCACACAACCAGCGGCGTCTCGACTACAAGGAGTGGGATGCCAAGAGGCACAGCGAGCATATCTGGCGAGAGACGCAAGCTCATATCGAGGCGTACAGGCGCAAGGAGCGCGAGGCTCGCGAGAGAAAGGGGGAAATGGCAGCCAAGGCCAAGGCGGCTGGCGAGGAGTACAACATCGAGCTAGCAAGGAAGGAAAAATAGCCCCGGTCCATGTAGTAGGTCAGATCATTCCATAGTAGTCCCTCGTCCTACCCGCCATGTTAATCCTATCTCCTGAAGGCCTGTATACTTACATGGTCCGGATGCTTATGTCGTAGTGTACCTTAGTAAAAGCGAGGATGACTAAAGCAATTAGCCGAACCATCATGCCATGTGACCACGTGTAACGTACTTCTGTCTGTGGACTCTAATGTATTTCTGGTTCCGTGCCTCGCACTTTACCTTCGATCGAAAGATTTCATCAGCACGAGTACATTTGTAATCTCCAAGCCTCGTACAAAAATTGGACTTCGTGACAATGTGAAAATGAATGATCCAAACGTAACGATGTGAAAATAAATGATACAAAAATATTTTTCCACAGATGCATGCATGTTACCTTACCTCAAAAGTTTGACGCTCGACAACAACCTTCATGCCTTTCACAACTACGCATCTTCCATCAGCGATGTCTACCATATGTCCATCACAACTACGACAAATCACACTGATATTACATAACATTTAGCAAAATGCCATAACACTTAATTTTTTACAAATCAAAGTAATATTATAGAGCATTGGGCATCACATATTTCAACTGTATGTGCTTTCTCGTGGCTGCGACCTCAACGTCCCCCATGTAGACTACCTCGAGTCGGGCGGTTGGATGAGGTCTCCGCGGTGACGTCTGGAGTGCCGATGTCTCCTTCGTCGTGAGGATTTCTTGTGGGGCATTTCTTGAAGGTGTGCCTAGACTCTTTGCAAATGGAGCACTTCTTCGTACAACTCTTGGCTTCTGCTTCATCCATGTCATTCCTGATGCGTCGTATCTATCGCTGGCTAACCTTTCCCTTCAGCCTATCAATGTCCATGGCCCAGATTAGTTGCTCCCAGGTCAGATGGCTAGTGAAATAGCCAACCACGGTGTAACCATATATCTCTGCACTTGAGGTTTACATCATCGCCTCCTTGTTGAAATAGTAAGAGAGGTACTGCCTAGGTTGCTGCGCCACCGTCGAACATGTGGCCATAACATGGGAGTAGGGCCTATGCAGAAGAAGATGTTTGTTGCAAGTGCATACGCAATTAGCGCGGCGTAGCGTGCACTCGTGGGTGATACTCTCACGGTTCGTCCCACGACGTCTTTTATCCCTACACATTATCTCGAAGTGAAGAACCCTTGTGTCCATCTTGAATGCCCGATGCATCTTAGCCTTCTTATTCTTGTCCTCCATGTACTTGGTAATCATGGCGGAGTAGAGTATTCTGTCATTTTCCATGGCGAGCGACGCGTTGTTGTTTCTATCAACAAAGTAGTTTGTGGTACTGCGGAGAATTGCCTCCACAATACAAACCGAAGGGAGACACCTTGCGCCACGCATGATCTAATTGTATACCTTGGCTAGATTAGTTGTCATAATACCATATCGTGCACCACCCTTGTCATGTAGCAATGACCACTTCTCCTTAGGCTCGTGCTCAATCCAGTCTGAGAAGCATTTCTTGTGGACCATCTGTGGATAGCTCTGGCAATACTTCGAGGGCCTGGTCAGCGCTTGGGGTGGCCCTTTTCGCTGCCTCTCTTATGTGTGTCTAGGTTCGCTCATCTAGAATCTTCCAGAGTGCTTTAAACTTTCGCCGCTGGTTTGGGTTGCATAGTCGCTTGAACAGGTTCATCAAGTTCTTGTTGCGGATCTGCTTGTAGAAGTTTGCACCCAAGTGCCTCATGCACCATATGCTCTACAGATCCACCTACGGAAGTGGTTCGTTCTCTCCTTGTTGTAGCTGAGTTATTGCACTCAGCAGTCCCGCATGCCGATCATGTATAATGCATACGTTAAGATGGCCCTATACAACAGAAATCCTCATATTCCTTAGGAACCACAACCAGTTGTCTGTGTTATCGCTTTCCACGAAAGCGAATGCTACAAGAAGAACTTGATTATTCTCATCCGTCGCTATTGCAGTCAGTATCTGGCCTTTGTACTTTCTGGTCAGGAATGTGCCATCCACGCACAGGATTGGACAACAGTGCCAGAATGCATTGATGCATGGACCAAAGGCAAAGAATGCTCTCTGTCGTACCGTCTTATTGGCCCACTTCAGATGTGTGAAATCTTGAATGTCGACATGAGTACCGGGATTCCTGTCTTGTATGACTCGGAGTAGCCCAGAGAGGTTGTGGTAGGAATCCTCGAATATGCCGAACCTTGATTCCAATGCCTTCTGTTTTGCCCTCCAAGCCTTGGCATAGCTGACTGTGTACTAGAACATTGCCTTAAATGCCTGAATGATGGATCATGGCTCAAAATCTAGATTATCCATGATCTCACCGTACATGAGGTTGGCGATGAAGCCTGATGACAGGTTCCTGTGGGACTGCACTAACTCAGTGACGACACATGTGTATGGGATAACTATAGAGTATTTCCAGTAGGTGTCCCACTTAGGCTAAAATGCGCGCACTCGCCAAGGGCACCCCTCTATGCCGCACTTCATGTCGTAGCATCTTGGGTTAGACTTGACGACTGTAAATGTACACCGCACCGACAATGCCCAGAATTTGTCCGCCTCCTGCACGCCCTCCTTGCATTTGTACATAGCTCTTTGCCTGACCTCGCTCTAGTCGTACTCTCATGGCACACGGGAGCCTTCATTGACAACAAGGTTGTTGAACTGGTATGTGTTCCACTCGGATGGAACCGCCTGCTGGTCCACATCATCCTCGTCGTCGGATCCTTCATCTTCTGACAATGCCATGTAGTCTCGGTCTTCAAAATCCATCATTTGCACTAGGGCTTCCACCTCATCACCCTCGTCAGCAAGCCCACTAGCTTGCCTGACTGAAGGAGCTCCTTCCACAGGGTCTTCATCGACAAGACCAGCTACTCCTGGACCTTCGGCCATTGTGTGCGCCGCGCTGTGGCTAGAGTCCCCTTCTTGTTCTTTGGCATCACCACCCCCTTCTTGTTTAGCCGCAGATGCATGAGTGGGCTTGGCATATGCCTAGGCCAGAAGGACCAAATCCCACCCTCCCTCCCTTGCCATGCGTACATATGACTGCCATAGTCTTGTTCCCTTGAGCTGCACTAACTCCCAATATGTGTGTTGTGCTGCTCAGGGGCAAGGTAACTCAATCTCAGATCATACACATCATAGTCCACTTGGAATGAGTGAAACAACCACTGCATCACAGCGCCCCATGTACGCCCCTCTGCTCTTGGCAGGGGCACAGTCGCCGATTGGAAATAACACAAATCAATCCCCTCGGGACCCTCAAGAATAATCTCCTAGCCGTAGTAAATTTTGAAATTGGTGACGTCCGATATATTTGACGCACTGCACCGTAAAGAAGATTTCCACGATTAACCACATATCTCAAACTAGACTACCCATCGAAAAGTATTATGTACAATATACTGCATTACGTAACCGTACATTTAAAACTATGTAATACATTCGGTTAAAAAAAATACCTGACAGGTGGGCGACCAGACGGGCAGCGCTCTCCTCCCCTCTCCTCCTCTCCCTTCCCTCCTTCTCTTTTTTTATAAATAAAAGTGGGTTTTCCCAAATTTTAGGGTTTCAAAGGTCTTTTTATAGGGGAGAGTGTGTCCATGTTGCCAGTTGAACTGGCGACAAGGAGCTCTGGGGATTGTTTTGGGCTGTTGAGCCTCCTATCGCCAATTGAACTGGCGACATGAGCTTTTCGTCATTTCAAACGATGACATGAGCCTAGTTTTGTAATTGTTTTTTTCGACTATTTATTTTTGTAATTATCTTTAAAATAATATTATTTTAAAAAAATTGACACCTGCCATGGGGTTAATCACCACCTCTTAGACCTCCTTAAGAATTCAACAAAAAAAGGGCTCCTAATGGATTTTACCACAAGGCCAACGTTAGAGTAGAACCAGGAATCATTTTTTTTAATTCATTCGAAAATAAAAACAATAAATTAGTTTTCACTAAGACATGCTATTTTCCCGTTCACTATCCTGACAATGAATTTAACATGAACTAATGTTGCAAGTTAATTAAAAAAAATACTATACGCCACCAAAATACCAAACCAAAACAATGTTGTTTTCAATACCAGATTATTGTTACCACCTATTACAATATTATGCATACTAGTCATGTGCCCGTGCGTTGCAACGGAAACTTATACTTTGCATCAATAATTTCTGAGCAATGTGTTTAACACACATGTAATTCCTGAGCATTATAATCAGTTTTGGCAGGTATAGTTAAGTGCCCGTACATTGCTATGAACAATATCAATTAAGTAGATATAATATATCTCAATTCATCAAGGCACGTGGAGCAGAGCAGAAGAGCAGGGGTGGAGGCGAGGGTGGAGAGGAGAAGGAAGCGCAGGCAGCGTCGCAGGCGATGTCAGGAGAGGAGGAGCAAAGAGCGCACGATACGATGAGATAGTTTGCTGATAACGTGACCCATATATCAGTAGACAGGAATAGGGGTGGGAGGGTGGGGAGGACAGACGACTACCAACTCCAATTTTTAAGTAGTAGAGATGATAATGATAATAATAATAATAATAATAATAATAATAATAATAATACATGTTTATATCGTAGCTAGCAACATGCATGTATGCAGATGCAGTACAAGAAGCAAGTGCGAGCATACACATCATGAAAGTAAGAAACACCTCCTTAGCTTATTGTCTTGTCCTTCTCACTTATTCCTTTTCCCCTATCAATTGCTAAGATAGCGCACTACGTTTTTACTTCATTTTTGGGGAAAATATCGAAAGATCAAGCAAGGGCTACACTAAAATCTATACACCACCGGTAGCGCGATTGCAGCGCCCAGGATGCTCGTCGACAGCGCTGTCGTGTGCCAAGAACTGAAGAGGAAGATGGTGCTGCCTAGCCCTGTCTGGCTGCAGTTTCTTCAGCCCTACACGAGGACTTGTCAGGCAGCTTGATCAACCCAATTCCAGTGTGATATGCCATGTTGTAGTTTGTTTGTTTCTCTTGGAAGCTGTCAACTCATATGTAGAAATCACATTGCACTTGTGTTGGATTGGATCCAGTAGTATTGCAAATTAAGTACTCATAAACTCCATCACTGTGTTGTGTTGCTCATAGTAGCTTATTTTGGTATAGAAGAAAAGGTACCGAAAATAGAGTAGGGAATGTTTCCCTTGCAGCGTTTACAGGGAAGTGAGTGGCAGATGCAAAGGTAAACACAAAGCTTATGAGTGTACAACATTAAAGAGGAAACATGACAAACATGGACGACGCTGACATTGATGAATCATAAGCTACATTGTAACTACAACATAATCATACTTTGTCACATTAAAAAAGAACGCTTTGTATCTTCCAAATCCAAAATATGAGAGGCAAAGTTAACTCACAATAACACAGTGCCTAAAAAAGGCTGCCTCAGCAAGAAATCCAAAAGCAAACAAGTATGAATAAGATTGGGATTTGATTCTCACTTTCTATAGCCAATGATAGACTCTTGTCTGAATCAAATCAGGCTGCGATTCTCACTTTCTGCAGCCAGTCAGCCTGTATAAAGTTCTTTTGTTTTATAATTACCAATAATTGATCTGTGACAATTCATTTGCTCAATAGCTCTCTTCTGCTAAATCTGTGCGTATTGTTCGTTCTTCACATGCTTTGTTACTATCCAAACCTTGCGTGGACAAATATGGAAATCTTGGTAATGCTCCAAGTTGTTTTAGGTTCTCACCCTGCTTCGTGATTATCATCTCAAGGTACTTGCTGTGTTCATGTACTTGCAACTACGGCTTTCTTTGGATCTGTGAAGGGGAATTTAAGAGAACCCACATTAACAAAATAGATGAAAGCTGGTATGTCTTCTCTTAGAAGTTCCCAATAAAAATATAGCATCTTGTTTTTTGAAAGAATATATGTACCTCAAGTTGTTCATGAAGTTGCTTCTGTAAGCCAATCTGTGCTCTTAATCCTTCACTGTTCTCCATGCCTCCGCAGAAGGTATAAAATTAAGAACTAAAACTCCAAAACTCGCACACACACACACACACACAGAAAAAAATTCTTTCACAACTCTGCAAGGCCATATAATTATATTGATTTTGAAAATATATCTCGAACCTAAAATAGGTTATCAAGGCATACAAATTCCTACACGTTGGTGCATAGGTGGAATCTTATGCTTGACTACTCATATCTACAAACTATATGTAGGTTTACAATAGTAGAAAAGCCATGGATACAATAGGTAAAGATCATCTCACTTCAAGTGAGAGGAAACTTCATCTATTTGGCGGCTTCTCTTTGTTGACGCTCCCGCTGGAGCAAGGAAATAAAATAAGCATCAAATTCTACATTTCAGCAATTTTCTTCAAATTTTCCTAGGGACAATACATGATCAAATTTATTCACATAAGTAACATAATATAAATATAATAGTATTGACAAAATTATAAGTTTACTGCAATATCCCAGTTCACTACAATATGATGGGCATAATATATCTTGCAATGATGACATTAAACCAACGTTTTGCAACATAGAGAGACACACCAACCATTAGGTGATTCAGATCAATGACGAACTGTACGATACTTCTACACAAGAATAACTCATGGCCATCAGGAAAAATGAGAAGAGCCACACAAAAATCATTGAAAACTCAGAAGCAACAAATGTAGACCTGTAGATGGCTTTTTACATGGTATATAGTTAACCCTTCAACCTTCATAACTTTTTGGACAACTTTTGGAGTTGCTTCTACAGGAACAAAGTAAAGGGAAATGAAAATAGATCAAGTTAAAAGAGTAAGACATGACTATACAAATAGAAACTTGTACATATTTCCTGTTGTGAAAACAAAATTATTTTGTAAAAATATCATCAGTGAGTAAAGTACAATTAGAGGAAAACAATACATAAGAAAAACATCAGTGACCCTACTTCACCAAGCTTGTTAACAGTGTCAACAAACCGCTCATGGAGCTCAGGAGTCCAGCGTATCCTTGACTTGGTTGGAGCAGTGTTTGAAGAAGGGAAATTGTGACTGCAAAATTAATCAAAGTTGAAAGGATTTGATACATTGGTCTGTGTTTGGCAATATGGATAATTTGAAGGTCTTGTACTTCTTGCATCAACTGCTTGCAAATGACAAAAAGTTATAACTGCATTAAGCATGTGGGGTAAAATCCTATAGTGCCATTTGAAAAATTAAGTTCAGTGATGAAGAGCTGGTCATTGTTGTTAGAATAGAAATCCTTATATGCCTTTTTATTTCCTTATTTGTGTATGGCATATTCCCTTGTATTTTTAATACTACTAAACCTAGAAACTCAACCGAGTGAGTTGGGTGTATTTTCTAGAGAAAAGAAGCTCTAGTTGTTTGACTCAAAATTCTCTAAAAAATTACTAATAAAGAGTACTTTGGTATGCTTGACCTTTTACTCACCATGTGTATTGCGCAGAATAGCAAAAGAAATGTCCACAATATTACCCATCTTCTTCAAAGTCCATAAGAAAATCATTTAGGTTCTCATAATCATCAATAGCTCCTTTAAGTGACAGTTGATCTTTCTTTAACTTTTCCTGGCAAGACAGAAAGAAACAGGCATTGTCATTTGTGACCAATGTATCTATTATGACAGGGTGCAAAAAATGCAAGTTTGTGTTTGGAACAGAAGCTGCCACACCAACATAATCTGCACATGTATCACCATATAAAATAGTCACTAAGACATAAGCACACAATTAGGTAAGACACCCAATAATAAGACCAACAAAAATGTCATTGGTTCACAGTGTTTCTAAATGCCAAAAGACTGCAGGAATTTGTTTCCATCAGAAAATAAATGCTTACAATAAAATGTACCTTTGGCTTTTGAGTATGTCCAGTGGTCTTTAGAACTCTCCAATTATGACTCACTTTTCCTTCAGCTTCCTCAGCATCCTCCCTATCATTTTCCTCATCCTATTGATAAAGCAGAAGATTTCGAGATGAATGCATAGAAGATAGAACAGGCTAACCCACTAAATAACATCTAGTCCAAACTTCTTATGTACAAGTGGAATTTTTTATTTTGAGAAACTCATACCTTAGCTTTCGATGACAAGAGTTAAAGTCAACAAGTCACGATTTATATGGCATTCCTCTTTCAATCTTGTGCTAATTGCATGGGTTTGTGCAAATTGCTCACTTCCAAAGAAGGTCAACAAAATTCTGCAAGACAAAGGAAGCCAAATCTTTTAGATTAAATAAAATCCGACACCACATTCAAAAGTAGGACAAGATGCTTACCAAAGCTAGCCACAAAAGATTTAACACATCCCGATACTTCACGGAGTCTGCTCTCCACTGTCTGGATAGAGATATACACAATGTCCCAGACAATACTCTGCATTTACTGAACAAATGGCCAGGTCTTAGAATAGAAACTGTTAACTTGTTCCTAGTTTGAAGGGGGAACAAGTTAGTAGTTTCTACTAACAATCATTAAAGAAAATTTTTATTGCTTGTACCATGAACAAAATGCCAATCGATGAATCAGGTAGAAGACATGATCAACCCTATCTGAAATTTCAAAAATTCTGCTAAGCCATTCCGGTACATGTTGATAATTGTCTGCCTCCAATCTATTGCTACACCCAATAAATTAGAAGAAAAAGTTCCAACTTTGAGGGGAAAGCACAAAACTTCAGAACAAATTGCACCATCAAAAGCTGACCTGGCACTTGGACCACAGACAACATAGAGGCATGTTCTGAGGGCCATCTGCCCTATTTGAGCAATTGAGCTCCTCCAATGAGTCCAAACATGATGATGTCGGTTGTCTCGACGTGTTCATGGGGCGTTGTCCAGTCCAGCTCCCCCATTTTTGGCTTAAGCCTCCGCAAGTAGGCCATGATTACCAATTTTTCATCTTACTAACTAATTGACAAGGAAAGTGTTTGATAGATAGATTGATACGGGGTCGCCCGATCTTTTCGACGTAGGATTAAGATACTCACGTGTAGCCTCTCGAATCGTAGTGATCCTCCGTTGCCAATGCAAGAACGAACACTCTTTAATTCGCAAGAACACACGCGCCAGACTTCACGACCACCAAGCGAAGCCTTATCGCGCTCCCAATTCCCAGCGGAAAGGTTGAACGATCTCAATTAACACGAACTCTCAATTTCCCCTATTGATGCATGAGCCATCAAGAAGAAGAAAGCAATTTGCTATTTTGTGTTTATTCCTAAAAATCTGGTCTAACCTCCATCTGATGGCGGCGACTGCTACTTAACGTCCTCAGCCAATCCGCACGCACGCAGGCTTACATGGGCCTTGGCGTGGCCTGCCTAATCACATTGCATGCAAGCTAGTAATTAAAATACAAAGCATGTGTAGCATGCAACCCAACTCTCTCACGTGAATATTATTTGACCGAAGCTTAATGTTGGACTTGGTTGGAGTTGGACGTGGCTCATGTTGGTGCTTGACCCATGCACATGTTGGACTTGGTTGCATGTGGTTCATGTTGGTCGCCGTGACTATGTTGGTTGCCGCACCAAGTGCTTGGATTCCTCCGCTGAGTGTTCGTGGCCTCGCTTCACACCTAAGAACGATAAGAAACTAGCATGAGGTAGTATATTATTCTCATCAATAGAAGGCAGGGCATTAAGGAATAAATTCACCTGTTGATTTATTAGTTTAGCTCTTGCTCTAGTCATTGAACCTTTCGGTGTTTCATGAGCATTCTCATGCACACTTGGAGCGGAAGATGTAGTAGTAGTAGTAGAGATACCCTCATCATAGATTCCACTACAACCTATTGCACAATGAATTGGTAACCTAAATTCTTTCTTGCAAATCAATATCACTGGATTTTTTAAGCTAGAAGACAAATCCTTTATGCCAAACCACTGGTTCCTGAGGCGCAAATGTGCAATCAATTAGGGTTCCTCCTATCTATACATTCCACACACCATCTCACACAAAAGTTGTAATTAAACACAAAAGGCTAGAAGGTTTTAGCAGTAACTCGTCGAGGGCCTTACCAGGTTGAACGCCAGCGTGAGGCGGCCGTCGCAGGGGGGAGAGCTGCACGCCGCTGGAGAAGAAGGCGTTGTGCCCCTTGAAGGCCACCCCGAAGGTGAACCTGTCGCCGCGCTACATTGCCGCGTCTGAGCACAGCTCGTACACGCTGTTGTCGTCGTCACCAAAAGCCATGGCCGCCGCCGTTGTGAGGATCATGGCCGACGGCTACCGCTGCCGCCCACCTCGACCTCGCTGCCATAGCATGAATTTGGGTGCCTCGACCTCGGCACCTTAAGCTCCTTCGCCCGTGCACCCTCCATCTAAAAGACATCATCAAGAATAAATCCATCAGGTATCATCAGGAATCAATTCATCAACAGGATGTTTAAAAAAATCATCAGCGAGGAAACACGAACCAACGAATCAACAAGTTGGGATTTTTTCTGAGGCAAGCATGATTCAACGAGTGAATAGGGGATGTGTGGGGATTGAGGGTAGTGCCTTGCACTTGAGGCCGTGGAGGCGGGAGACAAGGGAGGTGAGGTGGTCGACGGCGATGACGTGGTTCTCACCGGGGGCGGCGGCGACCGATGAGGCAAAGGAGAGGACGACGACGATCTCCTTCTCGGCGAGTCAATGGTTGATGAGGGTGGTGGACTTGAGCGCCTCCCCACCACTCACTCTTTAGCGTAGCGCTCGTCATGGTGGTGGTTCTAGGCTTCCTTGCTGCCACAAGTAGTGGCTGGCGTGGGTGTTAGGAGGTGTGGGGGCGTCGGGAGGGACTCCGGGACAAGCATGAATGTATAGCTGGAGAGGAGGAAGGGGAGGCGGCAGTAAGAACCTAGGGACGGCTCCTGCTCTGGCTCAGGTGCGAGCAAATGTAACGACGGCGCTCGGATAGAAGTGGAGGGCGTGTGGAGCGATAGTGCAAAGACGGTGGAGGCGCGGTGCTTGGAGGGGCAGCAACAGGGTGCAGCGAGGGGAATCACAAGGCAGGCACCCGGAGAAAGGGCGAGAGAGGCGGTGGCGGCACCAGACGCAAATCGGGAGGTGAGGGGATGGGATGGTAGGCTTTAGAGGAGGGAAAGGGAGGGGTGCTTGAGGGGGGAGGAGGGCGACACGCCAAGAGGAGAGGAGAGGGGTTGGAGGCGGTGGCGACGGTTGAGGAAGAAGGGCAACTGCTTTCGTGAGTCGGAGGCGTGAGAGGAGTGGGAGGCAGGTTGCTCTCCACACGAGTGATCTGGTGCGAGATGATCTGAGCCATCAGTTGATTATTGATCAGATAGACGCCAAAGAGAGTTGGAGGACGGACGACCACCAATTGCTTCTTTTAAGTAGTAGAGATTTAGGGGTGTGTTTGGTTAGTGCGATGATGTTGAATAGGGTGGGATGGTCCCTATACCACGTGGTTCAATTTTTTTGTGTGAACATGATGGTTCGGTTCATCTTGTACAAGCAACCAATTATCTACCATCCAAGATGGGATGGTCCAGTTTAGGCCACCAAAGGCAAATATGACTTTTCATCTAGGACCATCCATACATATATCATTTTGTATAAGCAAGCAAACACACATTTTCTTGCTCTTGTTTATTACCTTTAGTCATGCAAACTATGTTGTAGATAATGGTTTCAGGAATATCTGTCGGATTACAATACCACATTGAATTCCATTAGGCCAAGTAATTGATGATGAAATCATGTTGAAACATTTTAAAGGAGTGAAAATTTAGAAATTGGAGGAAGGACTGAGAGAATTATGGACGAGTCTAATCCAACGGCTGAGAAGATCCAGGAAGAATGCATAAATCAGCACCCGCGCCAACCCCTTCTCCTAAAACCCTAGCCTTCACCGCCCCACAAAACTCAACACGCCGCCGCCTTCGCCTGCGCCGGCGGGATGGCGCTCTACCTGCTCTTCGAGTCGGCCTCCGGTTACGGCCTCTTCCACGCGTACGGCATCGACGAGATTGGGCAGAGCGTGGACGCCGTGCGGTCCTCCGTGCTGGACCTCGACCGCTTCGGCAAGGCCGTCAAGCTCGCCGCCTTCTCCCCCTTCTCCTCCGCCGTCGACGCCCTCAACCAGTGCAACGCCATCTCCGAAGGTCTCCTCACCACCACCCACCTAAAGATGTGCAACCTTGTAGAGATTTGTGTCCATGACGTGCACATTTTGATGCGGTTTGGGCCATTTTTGGCGTGAGCAGGTATCATGACCGACGAGCTGAGGAGCTTCCTGGAGCTGAATCTGCCCAAGCCCAAGGAGGGGAAGAAGGCCAAGTACAGCCTCGGCGTCGTCGAGCCCAAGGTCGGTTCCCATATCTCCGAGGTCACCGGCATCCCCTGCCAGAGCAACGAGTTCGTTCAGGAGCTGCTCCGCGGCGTCCGCCTCCACTTCGACCGCTTCATCAATGAACTCAAGGTGACGCGACTTGATTTCCCACCACACATGTTTTAATTCTGCATTCTAATCTGTGCGGTTCCTAGTTATATGGTTATGCTCGTGAGCCATGACACTTTGCCTATTTATTTGCCGGATAGCTTACTTTGGTTTTGCGTGTTTCGTCATGGTAGAAATCGGACTTGGAGAAGGCGCAGCTCGGCCTGGGGCATAGCTACAGCAGGGCGAAGGTGAAGTTCAATGTGAACCGTGTGGACAACATGGTGATTCAGGCCATCTTTCTGTTGGATACGCTTGACAAAGATATCAATTCCTTCTCCATGAGAGTGAGGTCTGGGTTGTTCTTCTTTCTTGTTTTGGTTAACTGTCCAATTCATTTATCTAGGAGCATAATTAAATATTGATTTCTTGCTGAATGATAATGCAGGGAATGGTTTTCCTGGCATTTTCCTGAACTGGTCAAAATTGTCAATGACAACTACCTCTATGCTAAGCTTGCTAAGTTTATTGTGAACAAATCTGATTTGGCGGAAAAAGATATTACAGCTTTAGCTGATCTGATTGGAGATGAGGACAAGGCAAAAGAAATTGTTGAAGCAGCGAAGGCCTCAATGGGTAATGAGATATGAACACAATTATTTTGTTTCGTTATAATAGCCATTAATTTCTTTGTGGTTTATTTATTCTTCTTTGCTTTTCAGGCCAGGATCTTTCACCAGTTGATTTGATCAATGTACAGCAATTTGCACAAAGGGTCATGAATCTGTCTGAATATCGTAAAAACCTTTATGAGTATCTTGTTACCAAGATGAGTGATATTGCACCAAATCTGACATCATTAATCGGTGAAGTTGTTGGTGCTCGCCTAATCTCTCATGCTGGTAGTCTTTCGAATCTTGCCAAGTGTCCTGCCTCCACTCTCCAGATACTTGGTGCTGAGAAGGCACTTTTCAGGTTTTTAAAGCGATCATCTTGTGATTTATTGGTATTTTTATAATTCCAGGTTACCTTAGGAAAACTTGCTTTGAAAAACAGATCATATAGAGTGAATTTTGGATAGTAGTCAAAATAATATACCCCTTATACTTCTCCATTGTCCTCCAGAGCATTGAAAACTCGAGGGAATACACCAAAGTATGGCCTTATATTCCACTCGTCCTTCATTGGCCGTGCTTCAGCCCGGAACAAGGGCAGAATGGCTCGATACCTGGCAAATAAATGTTCCATTGCATCACGCATTGATTGTTATTCAGGTTAGTTACAGAGCTCTGTTTCCAGTCTGTTGGTGTGCTGACCATGGATTAAATTCCCGGCCGGTAACCGCCGGTTACCGGTCGGGGGCTGGGATCCAAAATCCCGGCGGGTAATCCCGGGTTTTACAATTTCAAATTTTGAATGGTTTTTAATCAAATTTGAGCGAATTTCATCTGGGAAAAAACCGGTTTGACCGGTAACCGGACCGGTAATCGGCTGGTTACCGGTACCGGCTAGCCAGCGGGAAATGTGCCTGAACCGGTTATGTGATCTTTGGTGCTGACTACTGCTTATTATGAAAGCATCCTCTGATGGTTTTGCGCTATTTTTTGGGATTCAGAGTCAAGTACCTCAGTGTTCGGTTCAAAGCTGCGTGAGCAAGTTGAGGAAAGATTAGAATTCTATGACAAGGGTATCGCACCTCGCAAAAACCTTGATGTGATGAAAGCTGCAATAGACAGCTTGGCAGATGTTGATGGTAAGGGTTGGCTAACTCCATTTGCTAGATATACTAACATCTTCTAGTATTGTTGGTCTCAGCAATGCATTACTCATTCTACTTACAGTTCGATTGTATTGTAAACACTGCTCAAACAACATGCGCAGATGATGAGAAGATCGATGCATCTGCCAAGAAAAGTAAGAAAAAGAAGTCTAAAGCTGAGGGTGACGGTGAGGCAATGGACCTGGATAAGCCCTCCAATGTTGCTGATGGAGAAGCTGAGCCTGGAACCGAGAAGAAGAAAAAGAAGAAGAAGCACAAGCTAGAGGAGCCACAGGAGCAGGAAAAGGGCACAGCGCATGCCAACGGTGATTCTGAAGAGAACGAAACTCCCAGGAAGAAGAAAAAGAAGAACCGTGAAGCCTCCGAGGATGCTGAACCTAAGACAGCCACTGAAGGGAAGAAGAAAAAGAAGAAAAAGTCCAAAGCTGAGGATGACGATGAGTAGTTATTTATTGTATGGCTGGTGCATCTAAGTGTTGTTTAAAACAAAGTTAACCCTCTAGGTTTTAGTTCATTCGGAATTTGAAAATCCTGCACAACTACAAAAATTTCCTATCGGCTCACATTTTGATCACCTGGTGAGGTGTGAATCTTATTGAGGCCCTATCAACTTTTTCTTTGCCAATAGGCTATTGCACTTTGGTCATTAAATGCTTTGAGGTGGTAAATCGTCCGTCTTGTTGATGTTAAGCCAAGGGGCGGTGGTACTGGCGGGAAGAAGCTGGAGCAGAATTGATCAGGATACTGCTATCCTCGATATGGGACATGATATGTTGCACTGAGGTTTTGTCGGAGCTGAAACCAAAGGAAGTAGGAATTGGGACAATAGGAGATGTACAAGGTGAGAAAATAGCTGGACGGAGAGGAGATAAACCAGGTGAGCTTAAATCACAGATGGGAAGTGTACTCCTACAAGGAACAGGTGCTTGGGGTATCCAGTGGAAAAAATATGTAATCACAGATGGGTAGTGTAGTCCTACAAGGAACAGGTGCTTGGGGTATCCAGTGGAAAAAATGTCCTAAACGAAGGGACTACCAGAAAAGCATTAGGAGATGCTGAGTACTCGTTTGGATACCGAATTGACTCGCAAAAGGCTATTTCCTTGCAAATCAAAGAGTTTTCGGTTGAAATGGCAGTATTTGCTGGCGTATTAGTAAAAATGCACTTGTCAAGCGGAATTTGCACAAATGACGCCTCCACTGCACGACCACCGCGTGGGGATGACCGACGAGACGACATGTAACTGCTGTCGCACGACTGCCGTACGGATTAGCCAAAACCGCACGACCACCGTGTGGTGAAGGTGGCACCACACAGCCACCGTGCGGTGGAGCACTGTGGCGCTGTAACATCCCAATTTTCCGAGCTTTAAAAAATCCTTTTCTTTAGTTAGTAGTTGAAAATTCACCATTTAGTTTATTTGAATTTAATTCAAAAGCTTAACTTGGACTTTTAGTACCAAAACAATTTAATATGATTAAAGTCAACAAGAACTATTGTCAAAACTATTTTATTTGGATTCTATGTGCTTGGATATATTTTCTAGATTTTTCTAGAATTTTTCCAACTTTATTTGCTAGTTTCTAATTGCCTTTTGGATTTTCTGGTATTTATTAAATGG
The DNA here is from genome assembly GCA_036346405.1 of Phyllostachys edulis. Lineage (NCBI taxonomy): Eukaryota > Viridiplantae > Streptophyta > Magnoliopsida > Poales > Poaceae > Phyllostachys > Phyllostachys edulis. The sequence continues at coordinate 72,573,090 of CM070550.1, forward strand.
GAAAAATATATAAAATCTCGGACTAAGATTCAGGCGAATCTTCTCGGCCCAATACTCCTTTCTGCTGCGGGCTCGTGAAGCGCCTCAATCACGTAGCCCAACCAAATTCGCTCACAAGACGTCAAGGCCAAGCTCATCGCGAGGCGGGCCCACGCTTGTCGTCTTCGTCAAGGCTTACCGAGTCCGCCATGGATTCCTTTCGAAGTTCCATCCGACAACGACAGGAACGGTCCGCAAATCCTGTGCTGATCTCGTCATTTAAACCCTAGATTTCTCAGCAACCTAATTGGATTCTTATCTCCTCCGAATCGCATCTCAATCTCTTGAATTTCCTTTCCCCTTTTTGGTTCTGAGATGAACTCCGCTGCATGCACGCCACCCTAGCCCCACTCGGACCCTATAAAAAGGACCCTCAGGATCGCATTGCCACCCGCACCAGAACCCCTCAAGTCTTCGCCTCCCTAGAGCCCTAACGCCGTCGTAATCCAGCTTCTAGGGTTTTCGGCCGGAGCTTTGTTTCTTCGAATTCCACCGCCGTTGATCATCCTCCGCCTCCGTGGACTTCACCTTCGGCATCCCCGTCGCAAGAGCTTCCTCAGGAACCCCTTCGTTGCCCCGGAGCATCGCCGAAGCCTCCGTCCGACAACACTCGGTTCTTCCCCGCCGCTTTGAGCTTGCCGCCGGCCGCCACCGTAGTCTCCGAGCATCGGTAAGCACACCATCGAGTGCGCAATAGCCCCAGCTACACGCCTATACCACTCATCTTCGGCGAGGAACCGCTGTTCGCCGGAACCTTGGATCCCGAGCCACCTCGTCGTTGTCCAAGTGACGTGGCGAGCCACTTCATCGCCCACGTCATCTTTTGTGCTGATGTGTCGCCCGCGTATTCGGTGAGTTAGCGCCTCGTCAAAGAACGAGTGTGCGTCCAAGTCAGCGTCTTGGTCAGCAGCTGTTGCTTGCGTGTCGGATCCCGATTGGTCCACGTGCACGTACGCGTGGCAAGCCTCAACGCACCAGATCCAATCGTTCATAGACCCAGTCCACCATACACCGTGTGACTGAGTTGTGGGTCCCACATGTCAGTTTCCTTTTAATTCCGAAAATCCCAGGGGCTGACGTCAGCCTATGTCATTAATCTGATTTTTCTGTTGAAGAATAATTCAGAAATTCCAATAAATCTGATTTAGGGTATTTTCATTAGATTCAAACTTCCAAAGCTCATATCTTTTGCATCCGAACTCTAATTGAGCCCATTCAAATTTCTAAATTCATCTAAATTTGATATCTATTTATCTGAGATTTTTATTTAATTTTTGGAGTTCGTTTTGCCTTTGTTATTTATTTTTTTTGTTTATTTGCTTTGTTTGCGAGTAGATGTTGACACTTCGGGGAACTTTGAAGAAGGAGTACCTCAAGAGCAAGATCAATACCTAGACCTATTCCAAGGTAAGTTATACCTTTGATCATATTGAACCGAGTTTTTAAAATACTTTGATTCAAATTACTGCATCTACTTTAAGTATTTATTTAAATGCTTTTGGATGTAGTTATCAATCCAACTTGTTATATCCACCTTGTCTATTGTTATGTCATAATCTTTTGTCACCCTAGTTTGGTTTATTATTTAGTTGGTATTATCATAACACCAACGTGGGTTGGTTAGATATGATTAGATTGCTTAGCCATGCCACGAGTCATTATCTCATGTGAGTTGCAAATATACACCTGGCTAAGTGATTATAGAACTTTGTGGTAAAACTGTATGTACTGTGTGCTTTTACTCGTTGATGGCATGTGTTGCACTTAACCAACTGGGTGGTAAGGGATTTAGACTGAGGCAAGTGGTAGACATTAAGTGATATGGTGGAGTTGTGTGCATGGGAATAATAATCTGTGTGACATAGTTAGAAATTGGAAGTCTTGCCTTGGTCAATTAAGGACTTAACTTTGTGCGCCATTGAACTGAGCCTTTCGTACAACCACATGCCTGATGGGACGGGCCTAACTTAGTAAGTTATGAATTCTTAACATTGATTACTCAGGTAGTAGGTTAGGCTGTGTGCATGGATGGAGGTGTGGACTACCAGCTAGGTCACATCGCGGGATGGTTTGCCGCTTCCCTGTCCAACGATGTGTCTCGGACTGGCTTCCTGTGTGGGGTAGTTTGGTGGTAAAGCACATTGGGAGTATCAATGCTTGAGATGAAGTTTCTGAAACATTTTGTTATGATTAGTGCTATAGCTACACTAGTTGTATCGTGTGGGTAAAGTGTACAAACTCTGTAGAGTGTTAATCAATCTATTCGAATAGCCATGTCCGCGGTCATGGACATGCTCGAGGATTTCACACAAAAGGTAGATTTTCAGAAAACATTTGGGAAGGGAGCTGCGTGATCTAAGTCATATGGCTGTGTGAATAACCTGTTTAGACTTTGTGTTTTCTGTGAAATCAAACTGTTAAAATTAATATTGTTTATTTGTTTTACTTCCTGTTTAATCTATTATTCATATTCAAATTGCAAATGTTGCATTTCTGCAAAAGAACCACAGAAGCCATTCCTTTGGAATAAGCCATCATGTATAAATTGCATTATGTGGTATGACTTGCAAGTACGGTTGTGTACTCATGCTTGATATAATCAATCAACAGAAGTGAAGGAGTCTTCACTTGCTTTCGAGGAGGAGTTCTACGAAGGTGCTGATTGTTAGGGTCTTGATCCCAGTCGGTTGCCTGTGGTGAATTGATGGGATTTCGCTGAAGTTATTTGTGCCCCTGCTTATTTCTCTATTGCTAGCCCTGCGTGGCTTAATAAATATAAACTCGTCCATATGGTCAAACTGGTTATTTGTTATCCAAATTACTCGTTTATGCTATTAATCATCTTGTGTGGATCGATATTCATCTATGTTGACACTGTGTGCACTAGCATGATCCTGGACTAGTGCATTATACATAGAGGGTCCAAAATTGTATTTTTGGGTCCCGACAGGTGCCCAAAACCGCACGGCCACCGTGCGGTGGCCCCAAATTATCCGAATTTTCTCAAAAATTCATTTAAGTATACTTTTTTTTGTAGGAATGTTTAAATATAGAAAATGAGCTTCAAAAATTATAAAAATATTGTGGAGCATCCTGATACAGTGTACTTGCTTATGTCATTTTTCCATAATTTTATCCGTTCTGAATTTTTCTCGAAAATTCATTTAATTATACTATTTGTAGGAATTTTTTTAATATAGAAAATGAGGTCCAAACATTATGAATTTTCTTTGAAGGCTCCTTACACAGTGTACTTGATTGTGTGTGTTTTTTTCAGAATTTTATATGTTCTGAAATTGTCTAGAAAATTAAGGGTTTATGTTTCGAAAATTAGGATTATAGGTTTCAGAAATTAGGGTTTCATGATTTCATGTGACTTCGAATGTGGGAAGTTTAGTACGACATGACTACTCTATGTAAGAGACACTCATTAAGGGTTTAGGCCACCGCCTGGTCTCCCTCCTCCGCACATCTATCGCCCCGTCGCTACTGCCCCCCTTTGCCCGCAGTGCTACGCCTCAACAACGCCTCTGGAATTCCCGGCGCCAATGCAGCGGCTTCCTCTAGGAATTCCCGGATGGGATGCGAAGGTCCTAGTGAACTATTTGTTTAGTTCCTTGGTACAAGCCTAGTTCACCACGCAAGCCCTTAGTGGATCATTTGTTTAGTTACTTGGTACAAGCCTAGTTCACCACGCAAGCCCTTAGTGAACCATTTGTTTAGTTCCTTGGTACAAGCTTAGTTATTGATTACACAAGACTAGAAGTCACCGGATGACATGTAGATGCCGATATCTGTAGGAATAAAATGCATTGTATTGAAAAAATTGACAATAAAATCAAAACAATCATCCATTAAATATGCTTCTAGTAGGCAGGACCATGTGTAGAGAGGAAAGACTTGGACTAGGTGGTGTACTTCCTCCGACCAGGTTAATCGAATCGAGCGTTTTTTTAGAATAGTCGCACAAACTATAATTTTAAAAAGAGCATGATGTAAACTATTTTGACCACATTTTGTTGAACCTAGTTTCTTTATTTTTGGCAGCAAATGTTAGGAAAGAAGGGTTGATGTCACTAGGCAATCATACACGATGATACCCAGTGGCAGGTGGACCTGACCTACCATGTGATGGGACAACACGGGACGCATGACTCACGAGCCCCACTGTATAATTTGTTCCCTAGAGAAAAAAGGTGTATCCTAGAAGACACCATAAAAGCGACAGGCTGGACAACACATCACATCACACGCGACCACAGAGGCCCAACGCGTGGTGGAGTATCCTATGCTGCACACCAATATAATCAAGCATTTTATAGAAAGGAAAAGAAATAACACCTTCACCATTCTTGCACTGTAACACCTCATTGTTATCAAGATGCCGCCCAAGAGTAGTGGCCACCCAAGAGTGCCTTGTAAGCTTCTTGAATCCATTCTCTGTTGCAAAATACACCAATCTCAGCCTTATATGTGTAAAATATTTGGTAGGAAGCTTTCATGCATGATCTTACTCATTAGCTCAAAGGCACGATCAAAGTTGCTCTCTTTTACGCCACCCATCAATCAGCACAGTGTACGTACTGTGTTTGGCACCAACCCTTGCTGAAGCATCCTAAACTGCATCTTTGGTCATGCCATGACGCGCGGCATGGCAAAAACACTCTGTCATGCCGCTGTCCCCTGTATGGCCTAACCTGCCAACGCATCCCATCCCAATTGCATGTAAATGGAAATGTCATCATTTAATCGTACCACACAGCGTGTCATATTTAATGGATGATTGTTTTGATTTTATTGTCAATCTTTTCAATACATTGTATTTTATTCCTTGCAGATATTGGCATCTACCTGTCATCCGGTGACTTCCAGTCTTGTATAATCAATAACTAGGCTTGTACCAAGGAACTAAATAAATGGGTCACTAAGGGCTTGCGTGATGAACTAGGCTTATACTAAGGAACTAAACAAATGGTTCACTAAGTGCTTGCGTGGTGAACTAGGCTTATACCAAGTAACTAGGTTTGTACTGTAACATCCCAAATTTGGGTTTGTATTTCAAATATATAAAAATGTGAACTTTTTAAAACTTTTGAGCATGCATTGGATTTCTAGAGCTTTTGCAAAAATTGTTGCATTTGAAAAAGTTCAAATCAAAGCAAAACATATAACTCAAATCGAAGCTACAAACAAAATCAGAAATAATGCTTGGGAAGACCTCTAGGAAATAATTTATTTAAATATTACAATATTTATCAGGAATAAATATGAATTTTCCCAAATTTTTAGAAACAAACTAGACCATGAGAAAATTCAAACACAATTCAAAAGGCCTTTCTGTAAATAAATTAAATAAAGGAAAATAAAACATGAACAGTGGGGTTAAAAAATTTATTTGTGTACTAGGTTGTTGGAAGAATATTTTATCCACTTACTAGTAGGACCCACTCCACAAGGAAAACACCGGCTCATCAGATCTAGAAATGTAATCACCTGACAAAGACCGATTGTATCCCTCGCTTGTACTCTTAGAGTAGCTAACCCCTAAGGGGTATTTTGGTTATTTGTACAGGCCCAAGAGCCTATAAATACCCCATGTATCCCTCATTCAAGGAAGAGCTCTCTTGAGGAATGTAAGAAAGCAAAACATCAGGTGAGCCTCCGGGAGGAACCCTCGAACCCCCGTAGGCCACCGATAGGAGTAGGGTGGTCCTTTCGGACCCCCAAACCTGTATAAACCCCTGTGTCACTCTCGCTCTCATGAACGATGGCCTGTAACACGGCCGACATCCACCCCTTCACTTGTGTTCAGTTTTTACACCAACAACATTGGCGCCGTCCGTGGGGATCGTAGCTAATAGACAGAAGGCTATGGCTCCTACCAAGAAGTACTCCAAGTCCACAAGGCCTCCTCCTACTCTAGAGCATAAGGATCTCGTGGATGACCAAGCTGTTCTCCAAAAAAAACCCAAGGTGTGGGTTGTCTTCAGAGATCGGGGCTGTTCACCCCGGGGCAGACAATGTCCTGCGCATCCTCGGGCTGCCAAGCATTCCCACCTCCATTGCACCAACTGATGCGGTGTTTGGCCAAAAGCAAGAGGCCCGAAGTGTCATCAAAGCTCCAGGGCCATCAATAGCTCCTGGGGAGCTCGATGCCACTAAGTGCAAAGCAATGGTGGATGCAACCGCAAGGCAGGTGGTGGACTACATGATGGCCGCATATCGTACTCCCAGCGGCCCTCAACACGTCTCCCCGCTCCCAGCAATGCCTTCAGTTCAAGTGGCCTCTGACTTGGCCGCGTGGGGAGTTTTCCTCAGAGGGGGCAAGGGGGACATCCTTACAACCTTCCTCCACTCGCCCACGCGGCGGTGATGAACGGGGCTCCTTACTGGCTGATGCACCCACCGAACTCTGAATGGGGAGGAGCTCAGCCCGTTCCATTACAGTTCGTCCCGTCGCCTCAGCCTCCCGTTCCATTATTTGTATTTAAATTGCAAATGTTGCATTTCTGCAAAAGAACCACAGAAGCCATTCCTTTGGAATAAGCCTCGCATCTATAAATTGCATTCTGTGGTATGACTTATAGTATGCGGTGTACTCATGCTTGCTTTAATAAATCAAGCGAGGTGAAGGAATCGTCGACCAACAAGGTCTACTTCAAAGATCGTGAGAACTAGGTCGCGACTTTTGACGATTGCTGTGGGCATATGGATGGGCTTCAACTTGGGTTATTCTGCTTTGTTCCTTTCGCAGCTTCATTGCGCTTATCGCCCTCTGAAGCATTAATTGTAAGCTTTGACCATAAGGTTTTTACTCGATGTTTATTGTTATTTGCCTATTTATTAGTTATCTTTGTATATGGAAATGATATTTCACCGATGTTGCCCTTTGTGTGCACTAGCGTGATCTGGACTAGTGCATTATACACAGAGGGTCCAGAATTGCATATTTTGGGTCCCGACAAGTATACTTCTGGGAACTGCATAGGGTCAGAGTCCCCATCGTAAGGCCCAAGGTTACGCTGGCGGAACTTCAGTTGAAAAGGAGTTTTGCAGATGTCTCGGGCGAGAGGGTTCCCAGTCTCTGGGATGCCCCTGTCCCTTCATGCACGAGGTGATGATGATTGCGCAGTGCGACGACGGTGGTGGCGGGGCTCTCCTGAGCTGGAAGAGCTAGATGCCTACCGGTGGCGGCAATGGTGCAAGCGCATTGGAGAGTTGGAGTGCCCACGTCGACCTACAGCTTGATCCGGCCGGGAGATCAGGGATTCAACATCCATGTCTTCACGGCGGTGGCGACCACGCTCCCCAGCGAATCCAATTGGTGGCACGGGGACACACCTAGTGCCTACAGAGTACATGCTCTTCTGACTGCCTTGGCCACAGCCTCCTTGATGTGAATCCTTGCAGTTTGGTGAATGCACTTGGGCTATGATGGGTGGAATGGTTCACTCGCCTGAAGGTGCTGAAGGAGGCACTGGGTGAGGAACAACTTTTGGTCCTACGGGCTCCCTAGTTGCCCCTAGCCATGTAGCACCTTGGGGATGGAGCCCCGCACTAACTGGTGGGAGCTGGTTTACCATCTCCGTCTGCAAAGATTTGCTCAAAGTGAGGAGCTTGAAGAGGAGGCCGCGGAGCGCCCATTCCAGGGGTACATAGACAATAATAATTTGACAGTTTTATTTCACAAAGACACATAGCATAATCAAGTTATTCACACAGCTGCATAAGTTATCTCACATTTGTCCCATCCCGAAGTTTTATGAAAATCTACCCTCGTGTGAAATCCCGAGCATGTCCATGATCATGACGCTGCTATTCAATAGATTGATTTAACACTCTGCAGAGTTTGTACACTTTACCCACAAGATGCAATCAAGCTGGATCGGAGTGATCACAACAAAACCTTTGGAAACTTCATCTCAAGCTTTGATACTCCCCAAGTGCTTACAAACCGCGAGACAACCCCACACAGAAGTCGGTCAGACACACATCGTTGGGCGGGGACACGGCGAACATACTGTGATGTGACTACTTGGTAGCACACCTCCACCCATGCACACACGCCTAACCTATTACCCGAGTAATCAATGTCAAGACTCCATAACTTACTAAGTTAGGCCTGTCCCATACCGTGCATGTGGTTGTACGAGAGGCTCACACTACTACAGAACCAACATCACGAGGCGGTTGGAGCGAATCGTCATCACGCACGGTTTCCAACCGCCTATGTTTGTTGGTGCGTGATAACGAGATATTATCACGAGCGGTACAAAACCGTCGTGGATACGAAATATCACGAGCGGTTTTATTAAAAACCGTCAGGAAGTCAATATCACAGCGGTTTCAATCGACAACCGCTCATGATATGAGAATATCACGAGCGGTTCTAAATAAAACCGCTGCGTGATAGAGAATATCACGACGGTTCTAAATAAAAACCGCTCGTGATTTGTGACTATCACAGGCGGCTTTTATATAGAACCGCTCGTGATATTCTCCTATCACGCACGGTTTGCGATCAAACCGCTCAGGATACTTGCCTTCACAGACGGTTTTAACAAAAAACCGTCTGTGATAGCTCATACCCCTGCCCACAATTTGCTGTTTTCCTGGCTAGCCTCAGGAATTGCTAGCCATGCCCTCTGAAAACAAGCATTCACAGAAACAGATTCAAGCAATCACAAAAACAACATTTCACAATAACAGATTCAAGCAGCCATGACAACTCAAAGTGATCATTACTCAAAATAAATTACAAAAGATCGCATTTGTTCAAGTATTGTCGCTATAGTTACAACTAGATTACAATTGTTTGCGTTGAGAGGTTTTAGTGGGGTGATGCTCGGGTTGGCGACAGAGTGAAACTCTCCGTTGTCGTTAATGATTTACGAGTTGATAAAGGCGCAGAGCTTCCTCGAATGTCCTTGATCTCTTCCGCAACGAGTGAATCACATTGTAAATCCAAGACACATCGCTATCAATTAAGAGTAAAGTGGTAAGCTATATATATTTAAATTTATAATTAGGAAATAATTATTTCGAGATTGACAAACCTCGGGATCCTTCTTCTTAGTCAGAAGGATTAGTCGATATGATAGCGCGTAGATTGCACATAACTCATCATCTTTTTGTCTTTGGCGGCCGCCAAAATAGAATTACATATATAGGTATAGTCGATTCGAGACGCTGCTATTATGAAGTATGATATAGTATTATTGTGTTGTAGCACGTCTTCGAAAATCCATCATGTGTGTTAGTTAGGCGCTCTTTCCATCGTATATTCCTTTGTTGGCAACATAATTGATGAACGACCTACATGATTCAAAAAGTTATCCTCGGCCATTTCAAACGAATGAAGACTACAATAGAGTAATGTAAGGAGGAAATGAGCATACCTCTCGAGTATTCCTCTTAGAGTGTCAAGTCGTGCTTGTTGCGGTTTAGGGAATCAAGGTATATCACATGGTTCCTCTTGGGTATAATAACTAAAAGGATCCAATGGTACCTACTCATGTATGTCGCTATAGTCATTAAACCTAAGTTCGTGGTTTGCAGATAATGTACAAATGAAATTTGTATAGCAAGTAGTGACACTTACCCCCGGGTTGTAGGGCACCACTATGTACTTCATGTTCCTCTGTAGAAGCAATGACCTCGTTATGTATTTCTCGGCGAAGGGCGAGTCTTGTAGGATGGTTTGCAACGATACCACGTGTGGGTCGAGGAAACCCACCTGTTCTTTCCATTCCTGACATTTTGCAAAGATGTATCTATACATAAGCAATGAGTTGTGATATTTATCGGTATTAGATGAATGTAGAACTTGATTGTACGCACTTACGAAGGTCCAACATCGTAGAAGCGAGACGTCGAGGCCAACGAGGTTGAATAGTTCAAATAAATCATTGAAGCCCACGACGAAGTACCTCGTCCCGTTGAAGAAATGCTTGTCCTCGTATCTGACGGTGATTCTAGTATCGGACCCCTTCTTTTGGGTCTTGTCCAAGTACCAGGCATGCAAAGCCTGACAAGCATGTCCAGCGTGCATTAATACTGCTCCGGAACACAACGGTTTTCCGATGATGTATTTCCCGGGTATCGCGGACTTCCCGGGTATCGCGGACTTCCCGGACTTCTCGGACTTCCCGGACTTGGGAGGCGCCTTAACGTTCGTTGATTTCGATTTGGCCTTAGCGATTGGCATCGTTTTTTGTGAGACGACTTCGAACCGACGTCGTCAAGACGCTTTTGTTGTTCCTTCTGCCTTTCTCCACGGGAATCGAAGAGGTGGCCTTTTGAGGCTAAACATGAGGTGGAGTCATCGAGGGTCCGTTGGAGAGGAATGGTCGTGTCGGATCGTGGCACTTCCGGGTTCGAGTATGTTCTTCTTGGGCCATTTGGATAAAAGAGAGGACGGCATCCCCTAGTGTTGTGATCTCTTCGTTCGGGCAAATGTCCAAGGATGGCTCGAAATTGACATGTACCATATCCACTGGACCTTGGCGTAACTGCACCGGTGGGCACCGTCTCAGACCGCCTCTTCCTCGTATGGATACACCATCCCTGCTGACCTCAATACAAAGGGACCCATCCATCCTCACTTGGAGCTTACAGTATGCTCGGCTCCTACAAAGCGATCGCAATTAGCTAAGGCGTCGTTAGGGTCTATCTTTGGTGCATTCCATAGATGTACGCTACCTTGATGTCGCTCTATCGGTGTCGGACGTCGTCATGTTCACAATTATCGCTGACGCGATGCTACTCGACGTCGAGGATGACTGTCTTCCAAATTAGCGGGGCGACTTGCGGCCGTGGCTCATGAGTATATCCATTTGACTCATAATCTTGCCATCTCTACTTGAAATTGGTTAGTAATCATCTGTACCAACCGGTTGTCGTGCTTTCGCCTTGGATCTCTTCCTAGTCCTATACGTGTAGTAGTCGTCCGCGAATCCATGAATCCAAGGTACGTTAACCCCAAGGCCTCGCGTGCGACCAAGGTGCTCCTTGTTTCCCAAGGTCGTAGATAGTATATCCTTCTCCTCTGCGCATGGAAGGAGCCTTGGGAAGCTTGGGCATCAAGTCACGCCGCAAGAGGTCATCACGTTATTATAGACACTATGAAGTTATGGACTTATTAACAACTTAGTAGTTCGATATACTTACCACACGTTGGGACACTTCTGGTCCGCGGGTTTGTGAAGGAGATGTTGCCAAGACGAGACTTGTGCCCTCGCTTTTAACGGCTTAGGGACGCGGGTGCGTGACATCGAGAAGCGGGTTCTCCTTCTCGCCGCCCATTCTCAGATTTACCGTGTACCCGGCGGTGCGAAGTCTGTCGGGTGAGTGTTTCGTGTCTGAGAGCTTTGTCGCCGCACTTTGCTCCTTAAATTCGACCGATGTTTTCATAGCCACAAAGGTGTCCCATGCTTCCCGCGTCAAGAATCTATATCGCGCTGAAGGGCGTCGACCTGTTCACATGCCGTGACAAGAATGCTCTTGAAGGTCCTCCACGATTTACCCATCGTGAGCATCGCCGTCCGTCAGACGCGCGTGCCACATGTGCTACGGAATAGTGAACTTCTCTGAAAGTTACATCCACAAGACGCCTTCGCTTCTTTCGTCAGGTCCTTCCACCTTGGTGTGGTGATGAGGATCCATTCCCTTCCAAGTATCCCGCAGATGGTCCGGAATCTCGCCGTTGATCTCTTGGGACTCAGAGGGACCCCAAAGTCACTGACCTCCGTGATGACCACCGGCCGTAGGCATTTTCGATTGTCCTCTGCCATCTCGCCTGTCATTATCGCCGACGGTGACGGCGGCCTCGTCGGCGCCTCTTCCATCTGCGCGGGTCGGTGTTGGCGGCCTCGTCGGCGCCTCTTCCATCTCGCGGGTCGGTGTTGGCGGCCTCGTCGGCGCCTCTTCCATCTGCGGCGTCGGTGATTTTGCCGGCGAAGACGATGCCTCTGCCATCTCGCTTGCTCTCGGGAAGAAGTCAGAGGTTGACTATAGAGATCAAGATGGCAAATGAAGAGTTGAATGAGCTCATACAGACTACTAACATTCCTAACACTCCTTAATCCACGAGCTTCTATTCTAACACTCCTAACACTCCTTAATCCACCAACTTCTCTTGTGATCTTTGTATAGATAGAAACTAGTGATACAAATCTTTTGCCCGAGCCTACTTCTCTAAGGAAATGCGATTGATGATATTATGTGCTCTCAGAAGGAGAGTAGCTAAAGAACAAGTTTTTGCCATCTCAATCCTATTGTCTATACTCTTCATGAAATGAATATGATAATATAAATTCAAACTATGAGCTCTAAACAATACTTTGCTTAACTGTCAAATGATCTCAACTCTTAATCTAAAAACAGATTAAACTTCCAACAAACAGAGGTTGACTACAGAGATCAAGATGGCAAATGAAAAGTTGAATGAGCTCATACATACTACTAGAAGAATCACAAACTAGTCAATACAATCGATCAATTTGCAATAGAACTATGAGTCGAACCGAAAGTAACCAATTAACGAAGACAACATATTGACAAGAGTAAGTAATACAATAGAGCTCAAGTATGAACTAACTATCACATTCAATCTCAAGATAAGACGGAGTTCATCACAGAGCATGTCAACAAAGCCCAGCATTAATTTGCAACTAGCACTCGCAAATATATATATATATATATATATATATATATATATATATATATATATATATATATATATATATATATATATATATATATATATATATATATATATATATATATATATATATATAATATATATATATATATGCAAAGATCAACCTAATCGCCACAGAGGAGCAATACTCACAGAGAGGATGCAAGCAAGAACTGGGGAGGCAGCAGGGGAGGAGGCCGATCTTGAGGAGGAGGGAGGCTGGGGAGGAGGTTTACACGGAGGAGGACTACATGGGAAGAAGGCTCTGAGGGAGGAGGCCGACACGGGAGGAGGACGGCGGCGTCCGAGGTCGGGGCGCCAATGTCCAGGCGGCACCCGAGGTCGGCGGCGGCGACGCCAGGCTTACTACCGGGAGGTGAGCAGGCGCCGAGGTCGAAGCGGCACCGAGGTCGGCTAGAAGCCGAGGTCGGGCGGCAAGCAGAGGTCGGGGGCACCAATGTCGGGCGGCGCGCCGAGGTCGAGGTCGGCGGTGAAGGCGCCCCTAAACCCTAGAGGAGGCGAACGAGCACGCGAGAGCGTAAGGGGCGCGGGAGAGGAAGTGAGAAGTGAGAGGAAAACCCTAGCGTTTCCCGCCTTATAAAAAGTATATCACAGACGGTTGAAATGAGAACTGTCGTGATATTATATCACTGACGGTTCCATAATAGAACCGTCGGATATGAAATATCACTGACGGTTCTCATTTCAATAAATCGGTGATATTATTTCCTGAGCGGTTGTATAATAAAACCGTCTCGTGATAGCCTACAACCCGAGGCCAATTTATGATATCCCCGACAAAACATATGAACACGGTGAGACATAAATATCCCGAGAAAACATAGTGAACCCATCGAGACAAGTATGATGACAATTATGACAAGTCCATATGAATTCTAACCTGGTGACAAGTATGATGACAAGTTCATAACACATTTGACTTCAAAATTTCATATCTAATTCAACTCAACTCCAAATCAAGTGAAACCAATTTTGATACTCCACATTACAATGTACGTCCACACATTGACATTAATATCAAATATGACAAGTCCATAACAAGTTCATAACACATTTGACTTCAAAATTTCATATCTAATTCAACTCAACTCGAAATCAAGTATGATGACAATTTTGATACTCCACATTACAATGTACGCCCACATTGACATCAATATCAAATATGACAAGTCCATAACACATCAACACATGACAATTTCACGTTGACATCAAAATATATGAGAGATTACAAGTCCATAACACATGATGTTATGGAATAAATTAATTACATTGGAGTAAATTCTTAATTAAGATATAGGCCTTCATGATGATCGACGCATATAGCTAGCTTCCTCACCGGGTTCTTCCTCGAGCCTAATGCCGCTTTCGAAAGGAGGCAACTCGTCAAATTGATTGTATTCTTCCTCGCCCACTACATTCTCAACTCCGACAATCCTCCTTTTTCCATGAAGAACTACGTGGCGCTTCTTATTTGCCTGCCGGTTACATAGAAGACTTGAACAACTTGGTTAGCCAAGACGAATGGTTCGTCTTTATATCCGACACGCTCGAGGTCCACAGTAGTGACACCGCATTTATCGACCTTCACCGTGCGAGATGGACCCAACGGCACCAAATAGGGGATCTTGAAAAGCACGTGGTCGAGCTCCCATATCTCGCCTATTTGCCCATAGTAGGAGCTCCTCATCCCATCGATCTTGAATGCATCTATGCGGACACCGCTATTCGAGTGTGCTCTTCCTATCCCGAATGCCAGTATAAAATGTGTACCCATTGATGTCGATATCCTTGCCATGTGACAATTGTAAATTGTGGCCTCGTGTACAACCATAGCAACAGATCATCACTTGATGACCTCCCATGATTCGCACCTTTAACCATTCGTTGAACCGAGCGGTTGTGCTATCTCGTGATCCAAACCTCCGACCGGTGCGGATTCATTGGCGCACCATGTCTTTGTGCTCGTCGATATACGGGGACACTTGGGTCATGTGTTGCAAGACCATGAAATGGGCTTGAGCGTATGTATCGGATCGGGAGTTATTGATTTCCCGATGGTCCCGATACCATCCGATCTCCCCTCATGGCGAGATAGAGGCACACCCATCGGTTCCACTCGAGCCATGTAGTCGACGCAGAACTCAATGACCTCTTCGGTTGCATAACCTTCGATGATCTTGCCCTCCTACGAGATCGATTCGTCGTAGGACTTGAGAATTCCCATGTACCTCTCGAGCGGGTACATATGGCGAAGAACACAGGTCAAGATATCTTTATCTCTCTCACAAGGTGAACAATGAGATGGACCATGATATCGAAAAATGACGGAGGGAAATACATCTCAAGATGACATAGAGTGGTCACCACCTCGGCTTGCAGAGCATCTAGTCCTTGGGGATCAATGATTTTCGAGCAATTGAGTTGAAAAATAACCTGACCTCAAGATTGCCACTCGGACCTTGTTCGGCAAGATACTTCTAATTGCAACAGGAAGCATTTGTGTCATCAGCACATGACAATCATGAGACTTCATACCAATTAGTTTCAAATCTTGCATAGAAACAAGGTTCTTAATGTTAGCGGAGTAACCAGATGGGACTTTCACTCCATGCAAGCTTTGGCAGAGTTCATTTCTCTCGGCCTTGGATAGAGTGTAGCAAGCTGGGGGAAGGTACGTTCGTCCTGTATCGGTCTCTACCGGTGCTAACTCAGTCCTTATGTTCATATCAACCAAGTCACGCCGTGCGTTAACACCATCATTTGTTTTGCCACTAATGTTCAGCAAGAGACCAATCAAGCTATCACACACATTCTTCTTTATGTGCATGACATCGATGCAGTGGCGAACTTCTAAGTGCTCCCAATAAGGCAAGTCCCAAAAATTGACCGCTTCTTCCAGATGTTCTTCTCACGGGTTCTTAATTTACGCCCTTCCCAAGCACAACATCGATATCCTTAACCATATCATAGACCTCTTTCCTCTAAAAGCCCTTGGAGCCAATCGTTCTCCTTATTTCCGTTAATTGTTTTTTTCATCTTGCGGTATGGGTGACTCGAAGGAACCTACGGTGACGATATATACAGCTTTTATGCGAGTTGTTCACCATACACTCTCTGTAGCATCTAAGCGGTCGACACGAGCTTTAGCTCCTTTTGTAATCGGGCTTCGACAGTTACCAAGGGCGGAAAATCATTGATGGTGCGTAACAACATGGCACGTAAAGTGAAGTTCTCTCGTTTATACGCATCCCATACCGCACCCTTCGCTCCACAAAGGTCACAAGATCTTCCACCAAGGTAGTCGAGTCGAGATCCCGAGTCGGATCGATTTGCCTCCGGTAGGATCAATCAGAGATGTCGATCGTAGAATCGGCGATTCTACTGGTTGTAAAAATACACATATTTAACATCTATACTATAAGTTTTTATGATTGTTATATGGTTTACCACTTGCATGTTCCTTAAAAGTAGCTAGACATACTCCAGAATAAAAATAGCTTATCATTATCAAGCTCAAGATTGCTCATGCCATAATATAGATATTTGTACTAGCATTACCACAATCGATACAATATTTTGCATGCTCCTTGTTTATTTATAGTGTCATTCTCGAAAATTAATATCAACAAATTTTGCTCTAAAACAAAATATCGAAAGCTCGCCCTAAAAAAAATTGCCCTAAGTCTCTCACGAGTAGGATCGATAAAGAGATTTGGATCGACAGTCGTCGTGGGTTCAGAGAACCGTAAGACTCTAAGAGAGGATCGCGATCCTACCTACCTTGAGTAGGATCGGATCGGCA
This sequence comes from Phyllostachys edulis, assembly GCA_036346405.1. Lineage (NCBI taxonomy): Eukaryota > Viridiplantae > Streptophyta > Magnoliopsida > Poales > Poaceae > Phyllostachys > Phyllostachys edulis. The sequence continues at coordinate 72,589,652 of CM070550.1, forward strand.
TAAGACTTGGATCGACAGTGTCATCGTGGGTTCAGAGAGTCGTAAGACTTTAAGACTTGGATCGCGATCCTAACTACCTTGCTTCCAAAGAATGGTGCTAGGTACACATCAATATCATTCCCAGTGTTGCTTCACCCTTGGATAAGTAGTGACATCAAAATGTACTTCCGCTTCATACACGTACCAAGGAGGAAGGTTGTACATACATAGATTCACGGGCCAAAAGCTATGTCGGTACGCTCATGTTACCGAAAGGATTCATTCCATCTCACTCAACCCTAACCTTATGTTCCTCGGTTCGCGACCGAACTCTTCAAGCTCCGATCGAAGTTTCTCCATCGCGTAATCACAGGTGTCTTAGCTTTCCATCTCTCTTCGCTCCTCGAAAGTGCCAACGCAGCAATCTTAAGCGCCCTTTATGTTCGCAAATAAACGCTTCAAACGTGGGATCACAGCAGATACCACAACATCTTAGCAGAGGTCCTTGCTTCACCTTAGCAAGATTCTCGACGCTTGTATCGGGATGCTTTGCACAGGTGACATATATGCATGTCCAGCATACTCTTTACTAGAGAGGATACAATCATTCTGACATGCATGTATTCTTTCTACTTCCATTCCCAATGGACAAATAACCTTCTTTGCTTGATAGGTGGTCTTTGGGCAACACGCTTCCCTCCGGAAGGATGTCCGCTAGGAGACCTAACAACGCCGTGAAACTCTTATCGGACCAACCATTGCTTGCCTTCAATTTCAGCAGTTCAAGCACGGTTGACAACCTTGTATATTCCGGCTTGCAACCAGGGAACAAAGGTCTCACCGAGTCCTCCCTTAAGCCCTCGAATTTATAAAACTCTCTCTCACTGTAGTTCTCTTCTGCATCGCGTAGCATCTGATCCAGATTGTCATCGTGTGACATATCCTCATCAAAAGCAGTACAGTCCACATCCGGCGTATCGTTGACTTCCTCGGCGGTGCCGTCATTACTAACTTCATGTGTAATAATCTGCTCTTCACCGTGACTGGTCCAACATGTATACCCTTTTGTGAAACCCCTTCGAATCAAGTGCGCTTCTATTTGCGCCGCGTTGTTAAACATCTTCAAATTACCGCAATCAATGCATGGACAGTACATAAAATTTATCTCCTTCTTCAACATATCCTGCTCAGCGGCTCTTCTAAAAGCAACCACGCCATTAATGTACTCTTGACTCACACGGTTCTGCATACTGTACATCCAGTTTCGATCCATCTACACTACGCATGTAACAAATTAGTGTCAAAATTGATTAGCGATTAATTTATAGCAAATATAAAGGGTTATAGATCGTTACCCTCGGAGGTCACGAAGAAAATACGATTCCTCTCCTTTCCTTCTCCTCTCTAAGGTGGCGCAATGGGGGAGGAGGTGGCGAGTGTTGGAGGCGCTAGGGGCAAGGGTCCAACCTTCTCCTCTCTAAGTCAAGAACGGATAATTATTGATTATCTGCATGATTGTTGATTAGATACGAGACAAAAGACAAGAGGAAGATCCTAATTAATAACTAGCAAGTTGGTCCGCGCGATTGCGCGGGTATCCGTTTTCATATAATTGAAACAATAAACCACTGTGATGACGTTTCTTCATGGATATAAATGGAGGAAATATAAAATACATCATTGCACATGTGACTTATCTTGGTGTGTCATAAATTCTTCTTTTTAATCTGTTCTAGAAAACTACTCATGAAATTAGTTCTGATTAAGACTTTCACTTCTTTGCACGCACTTACTGCTTTTGTCTCATCGTTGCACAAAGGAATTACACCAGATTAATTAAAGGCTACATATTTTGCTTTTCATTTTCTACAAATAGGGTCCATCAAATTGAGAGCTAGATGTACGTACGTTTTGCCTTTTCCCATCAAGTAGTATTAATTGAAACCTAAACCCTATGCTTCCGATTAAGGAATACAACAAAGAAAACAAAACATTAGCGTCTATGTGCAGAGTAGCAAAGTCGTGAAATTCACTAATCAATAGAGTGGAAAAAGGATAATCGATATTACTTCATTTGTTTAATTAGGGAGAAATCGCAGTTGGAGGAGCTAGGGAGGAAGTGGCCCGCACTGGGAGGAGAAGCTAGCTACCAGATCTAAGTGGAGCCCAAAGAACAGAGGGCCGTTGACTATATTTATCCAAACCGTCTTGTGAGGCAGAGAGTGGCAGAGGTGACGCCATGGCGGCGGCAAAGGGATGTGTCGCACTCAATTTATACGTTATGGGCATATCACGAGCGGTTTGTAAATAGAACCGCTCAGGATATTACATGACGGTTATTAAATAGAACCGCTCGTGATTGGGGTGATTATCACTGCATTTGGTTTGTGAATAGAACCGTCGTGTAATATCACGTGATGGTTCTATTTACAAACCGTCTGTGATAGATGACTATCACGCAGCGGTTCTAAAAATACCGCTCGTGATATTCTTCTCGCGCCACCCGCGAGTGCGGCATCGGTAATACGCACGGTTCCAAAGGAACCGTCTGTGATGGGGCGTCTACTATAGCCTGTTTTGTAGTAGTGTCAGTTCAATGGCGCACAAAGTTACGTCCTTAATTGACCAAGGCAAGACTTCCAAGTTGCTACATATCCCTACGCACACAGGTTATTAAACCCATGCACATAGCTCCACCAAAAGTAGCACACAGTATCCACCACTTGCCTCAGTCTAAATCCTTTCCCACCCTGTTGGTTAAGTGCAACATATGCCATCAACGAGTAATAGCACACAACACACATAGTTTTTACCACATAGTTCTATAGTCACTTAGTCAAGTTTATATTTGCAACTTACATGAGATGATGACTCGTAGCATGGCTAAGCAATCTAATCACATCTAACCATCCCTCGTTGGTAATACAATAGCACCAACTAAATGAACCAAACTAGGGTGACAAAAGATTATGACATACAATTAGACAAGGAGGTCATAACAAACTGGATATTAACTAATCCCAAAAGCATTGAAATAAATAATTAAAGTAAATACAATAATTTAAATCAATATAACTTTTGAAAACTGGGTTCAATATGATCAAAGGTATAACTTGCCTCGCTATAGCAATGATGATATTATTTTATCTTTAATCTTCTACTGTCTTGATCTTCAGCTCCTTCTTGATCAGAACTTCCCGAAGTATCAACGTCCACTCGCAAACAAGCAAATAAACCAAAACAAATAAATAACAAAGGAAAAACAAACTCCAAAAATTAAATAATAATCTCAGATAAATGGATCTAGAATTTAGATGAATTTAGGAATTTGAAAAGACTCAATCGGAGTTCGGATGCAAAAGATATGAGCCTTGGAAGATCACATGAAATGATGAAATTGAGAGATAAAAGAATATTCAAAGAATATTCCTTCGGATTAAAACAAATAAACAGAATTGGAGACTTACAAGTGGGGTCCACTGGTAAGTGGAATAGCGATGAAAACAATGGATGGCATGTGGGACCCACATGGCATAGAGTGGTCTATGGTGGAACGAGTCCATGGTTCAAGGGTTTGGATGCACCACAAGGATGTTGACATGGACATCATGTAAGCAAAAAGGGGTGATGTGGCCACTAATTTGGCGATGAAGTGGCGAGGCCACATCAGCAGAGATAGAGCCGAAGGGGAGACAGAGAAGACATGGCCGGTAGCGACATGGGACTTCAGGTGTGGCAACGATGAAGATTATATGGCGGTCGAGAGGATCCGAGGGAAGCACCGGATTGAGGATGACACCAAGAACACAATGCGACGCTCAAGATGGCCGGAGGAGCTCACCGGCGAACAGATTTGTGTGGAGAGGCGGCAGCCGGATTTGAGGCGAACTGGCGACGGCGACGTAGAGGTCCTCGGGCGATGGGCAGGGCGTCACGGCGAAGAACACGCTGATGCGGATCCAACGGCGGTCGCGGCGCGGGCTGAGGTGCACTGTAGGAGACGAACTCCGACGAGGAAAAAGCTTCGGTGGTGCTTGAGTCTTCAGCGATTGCGGCGCAAGGAAAGAAACCCGGGGCTAGAAACTTAGGGTTTTGGGAGAGGTGGATGATGCGCACAATATGACGCGGAGGGCTCGCTTTATAGAGCACCGGAGCTAGGGTTTCCAAAGGAGCCGGTGGTGCTGTGTTTTAGTCGGACACGGGACCAAGAACTCCAGCTTGAAGATGACGCATACGTGGCTCGGGATGTCCAACTGGCCCCACCGGCAGGGAGCAAAGAGAAAGAACGGGCGGATGCGGCTTGGGCTTCGGTGCTAAAAGAATTGGTGCGGCCTAGGTCACGCGCGCGCACAGGAATGAAAGCGGCGTCCCAAGGCTTGGTTGCGCGCGGCTGGGAAAGAAATGGAGCAAGCGGCCTGGTTGACTTGGGCTTCGACCGTGCGCGCAAAAGGAAAAGCGAGAGGGCTGACCGGGCTGCTGCGCATGGCGCAATGAAATGGAAAGGAGGCCGTGAAATTTGAGCGGTCGACCGAGAAAAAAAACGGCGAGGCGGACTCGCGGGAGAAAAAAGACGTCTTGGCTTGGCTTGGTCGAGAGCTCGCGACATCGCAAGAAGGAAGGGACGAGCGAGCTAGGCTAGCTCGGTTGCGAGGGAAGGATGGGATGCGGGCCAAGCAAAGAGGCGAGCCGACAGGGAAGTGGGCTAAAATGGAAATAGGATTAGGCCAAGGAAGGAATTCGGCCCAAGGATTTTCTGAGATTTAATAACTAGATTTTCTATTTTGAAAATAGCAGAAAACAAAAGGGCAACTTAGAAAATAGCAAATGCACTCGGAAAAATTCTAGAAAATATATCCAAGCACATAGAATCCAAATAAAATAGTTTTGATAATAGTTGATGTTGATATTAATCATATTAAATTGTTTTTGATTTATGAAAGTCCCAGTTAAGCTTTATTAATTCAAATAAAATTGGTGAAATTTTCCAGGGACCTAAACTACTCAAAAGATTTTTGAAAAGCCAAATTTTGGGACGTTACAATACTCCATGGCGATTTGGGCTAGGGAGGTGGAGAAGTAGAGATGTGCAACTGCCTCCTACTATTCCTCTCCGGAACGGCTCCATCTATTCTTGGGACCAGCTAAGGGAAGAGTTCAGTGTGAATATCCAAGGAAGCTATAAGCACCCATGCTCCCCAACCAACTCTTTACCGTCAAGCAGCACAAGGGTGAATCCACAAGAGAATTTCTTAAGTGCAAAGCCAAGTGGCAGATGCCCTAGACTCCACGGTTATCAATACATGCAAGGAAGGGCTGCTCCTAGGAGAACTCAATCGCACACTGGGGAGAGATCCCTCAAGGACGACCCATGAGCTCTTTGAGGTTGTGGAAAAATACACCCAGGGAGAAGAAGATGAACTAGCCAAGAAGAGATCTCGCCCGCAGGACGAAAGCATCTCCCCCGGGAGGAAGTCAAAAGGCTCCTCCAAGAAGAGGGGCAAGTACCGGAGGGATCACTCCGGTGGCGGACACGACTCAAAAGTCCTCCTCATGACCGACGCACCTACGTAGGAACGCGTGGGTAACTCCACCAAAGGATCCAAGAAGGAATCAAGGCCTAAAGCCCACTGGAAGGGACGTCCTGATGAAGGCCAAAATTAAAGAAGGTGCAACCCAAATCAAGGAGATGGGCGCTGGTGTGCCTACCACAAGATGCACGAGCATGACACGAACGAGTGCCGCCAATACGCTGATGAAGTGGCAAAACTCCTCAAACGCAGCCCCAAGCCGCACCAAGGGTTGCCACCACATCCCACGGCTACAGAGGCCATACCCCTTCAGGCAATTCCACCACCCCCAGCACAGGCCCCTAGTGATCTACCCCCAGGCAACACCTGTAAGAGGCCAAGCACGAACTCCCTTTCCAAGTGCCGCAAAGACAAGTAAATGTCATAATAGGGGGCTCGGCCTCCAGGCATGCGTCAAAGCGCCAACGGAACGAGTACGCCTGTGAGGTCAACGTCATAGGGGTGGCTCCTCAAAGCGTCTCTCCCAAATGGGCAAGCATTCGTCTTAGCTTCACAGCTGATGATGCAAAATGATTAAGGTTCCCTCATGATGACGCCCTCTTAGTAACTGCCACAATATCCAATTGTGAAGTCTCTCGTATCCTCGTCGACGGAGGAAGCTCCACAGATATACTCTACCTGCGTGCGCTCAAGGAACTGTGGGAGTCGCCGGGGGGGGCTATCATCATGGCATCCTGCTGCCATCTGATTGCCCTCTCACCGGCTTCGTACCGAGAAAATCCATTCAAACCCTTGGGAGGATTGAACTCCTCATGACGTTCGAAACACAGGAGAATCACCGCACATAAGCCGTCAGGTTTGATGTCGTTAACATCGAGTCCCCATTCAATGCTATCATGGGAAGGGCAACTCTCAACTGCTTTTGTGCAACGATTCATCAAAACTACCTATGCTTAAAGATACCAGGCCCTCGCGGGGTCATCTCTGTCAGGGGTGATCAAGGCTTAGCTCACCGTCTATACCACAAGGCGGCAACTAACTCTGGTGACATCAACTTTCTCGAAGCTAAGGAGTCAAAGGGAGGAATGCACTCACCTCTCTCACCAGGGCACGCAAAGGATGTATCCCCTCCAGCGAGATGCTCTCTTAAGCCTTGTTCGGAGGGGGACTTGCATGAAGTACGACTCTTCGGCCAGGACGACCCGCGGTCTCTTAGAATTGGGGTCGATATTTTAAGAGAAATGCTGAAAGAGCTTGTGGAGTTCTTAAAGTCCAACATTGTTGTATTTGCTTGGACACCATTAGACATGACAGGCGTCACCTGGGAGGTGATCCAGCATCACCTCGTAGTGAGACCTGAGTGCCCTCCAGTAAAGCAAAAGCTCCAAAAACTCTCTTCAGAGCGATGCTAGGCCATTAAAGATGAAATTGACAAGCTCTCAAAGGCCGTCTTTATTCGGGAGGTTTAACATCCAGAATGGATGGCCAATCCTATCCTGGTAAAAAAAGTCTAGCGGCAAGCAAGGTAGTCAGAGTCGAGATCCCGAGTCGGATCGATTTGCCTCCGGTAGGATCGAATCGTAGTATCGAATCGTAGAATCGGCGATTCTACGGATTTGTAAAAATACACATATTTAACATCTATACTATAAGTTTGTATGATTGTTATATGGTTTACCACTTGCATGTTCCTTAAAAGTAGCTAGACATACTCCAGAATAAAAATAGCTTATCATTATCAAGCTCAAGATTGCTCATGCCATAATATAGATATTTGTACTAGCATTACCACACTGATACAATATTTTGCATGCTCCTTGTTTATTTATAGTGTCATTCTCAGAAATTAATATCAACAAATTTTGCTCTAAAACAAAATATCAGCAAAGCCTGGCCCCTAAAAAAAATTGCCCTAAGTCTTTACGAGTAGGATCGACAGTGAGATTTGGATCGACAGGCTGTCGTGGGTTCGTAGAACCGTAAGACTCTAAGAGTAGGATCGCGATCCTACCTACCTTGAGTAGGATCGGATCGGTAGTAAGACTTGGATCGACAGGCTGTCGTGGGTTCGTAGAGTCGTAAGACTTTAAGACTTGGATCGCGATCCTAACTACCTTGGCGGCAAGTGGCGCATGTGCATCGATTTCATCGACCTCAACAAGGCATGCTCGAAGGATGACTACCCACTCCCGCGCATCGACCAACTCGTTGATTCCACCGCTGGATGTGAGTTAATGAATTTTTTGAACGCATACTCAGGGTATCATCAGGTCCATATGGCAAAATAAGACGAGGAAAAAACAAGCTTCATCACCCTTGTAGATGCTTTCTGCTACCTGCGCATGCCCTTTGGGTTGAAGAATACTGGAGCCACCTTCCAGCGTCTCGTCTGCCTCATCCTCAAAGACTAGTTGGGTCGCAATGTGGAGGTTTATGTCAATGACATTGTCGTAAAAAACATTCAAGCTTCGTCACATATTGAAGATCTCCAAGAGACATTCGTCAACCTTCGCAAATTCGGTGTCAAACTAAACCCCAAAAAATACGCCTTCGGTGTAAAGGGAGGAAAGCTCCTAGGGTTCTTGGTCTCACAGTGGGGCATCGAAGAAAATCCTGAAAAGATTCGTGTGATCCTGGACATGGAACCACCCCAGTCCACCAAGGACGTCCAGTGCCTCATGGGGCGCATGGCTGCACTCAGACGCTTCCTGTCACGATTAGTGGAAAAGGGCCTCTCCTTCTTCAAGATACTCCGTAGGCTTGAAGGCTTCCTATGGACTCCATAAGCCAGAAGGCCTTCGAAGACCTAAAAGCCTACCTGGCAGCCCCCTCGCTCCTCACAAGTCCAAGACCAGGAGATGTACTACTCCTGTACCTCGCTGCAACCCTGGTCGTAGTAAGCGCCATCCTAGTCAAGGAGAAAGAAGGAGTTCAACACCTGGTATATTATGTCAGCGAAGCCTTGGCAGGCACAAAGACAAGGTATACAGAAATAGAGAAAATATGCTATGCTCTACTCATGGCCTCAAGAAAGCTTCGTCACTACTTCCTGGGACATTCTATGTAACATCCCAAAGTGCTGTTACCAAAATAAAATTAATAAAGTTATTATTTTGTTGGATTTTTTGAAATTTGAAAGAGTTTTATTGCTTCTCTTGAATTTCTTGAGTTTTAAAAGTCAAAAATAAAATTTATTCAAGTTTTTGAAGTTTTATTTGAGTTAAAGTTGAAAAATAAAATTTTAATTAATCTCTGGAATTTTAAAAGCTTTTCCCTAATTATTTTTAAAGCGAAAATAAATTATGTGCAAAAATTATTACTAGTTATAAGTTGGAAATATTTTATTTAAGTCCAAAATAACTCTAGGAATTTCTGTGATTTTTTTCTAGAATTTTCTAGATTTTATTTGCTATTTTCTAATGCCCTTTTTATTTAATCGGAATATTTTAATTGGAAAAACATTTGAAAATCTGTGAATAGTTCTTGGGCCGAATTGGCTCGGCCCATCTCCTCTCACGCGCGCCTGGCCCGCTCATCCACTTAAACCCGCACGTGCTCCACGCCGTTGGATCACGATCAAACGGCCAACCGCTTCCCTCCTCTCCTCTCTCTCTTACAGCGGGCCCCGCCACCGTCTTCTTTCCTTGTTTCTTCTCCCCGCAGCCACGCCTCACCCCACCGCCATTAACAGCCGTGCGGAGCTCCGAAATCACCGCAAATTCTCTACCTTTCCTTGCGCAAAGACGCGCATTAAAACTCCTGCGTAATGTCGCGCCTTCGCCGGCCATTTACCCCTTATCCGCGTGCGAAATCGTCGGATCGCGCCATCACCGCCGTGACCTCTGCACGCCCGATCTCCTCGCTCTGGCCCCCTCCGCCCCTATAAAAGGGAGCACCGGGTGTGCCTCCTCCTCCTCATCCTGCTCCCATCATCCACTTCTCCCCTCCCCCTTCGAGCTCGCCGGATTTTGGAGTTGAACCGCGAAGCCCGAAGCTCCCTCCGCCGTCGAATTCCTCGCCGTCGGCGTTGTTTCAACCACCCCGACCACCTCATCGTCTTTGCCACATCACCGCCTACGCCGTGCGCACCTTTCCTCGGCGCAAAGACCCCGAAACCACCGCGTCGCCGTAGCTCGCACCTCGCCGCCGCCGATCTCCCTCGCCACTGGCCTTTTCTTCACGTCCACGGGCTTTTGAGGTGAGCATCACACTCAGCATGACCCCCTTGTCATCCTGGTACCCTCGCCAAAGGCCAGCTCACCGCCGTTCGCCGGCGAGCCTTGGGCCCCGAGCACCGCCCCGTCCGGCGCCAACGTGACACGCCACCGTGGTCGCCACCGCAATGCCGCGTCAGCGCCACGCCTGCGCGCATGTGTCCACGTCAGAGCCTATGTGGTGACCCACGCCAGCTCATGTGACCCCTTGAACTGTGCGGTAGACCAAGTCCACCATGGACTTTGACCACCCGTGGACCCGGTCTTTTGATCGCAGGTCCTCCTGTCATACACTCCAGGTTTTCCAATTAAAAATAAATCGGCCGAAAATTCAAATCCCTGAGAGCTGACGTCATCTGGCGTCATTTTCTGAATTTCCCTTTAGAAAATAAATCAAGAATTCCAGGAAAATCCTTTTAACGGTTTTTCTTTAGGGTTTAAACTTCCCGGGGTTCGTTCTCCTACATACGAACTCCGATTTCGTCAATTCAAATTTCTAAATTCCTATAAAATCAAGATCTAGCTAAGTAAACTAAAATTATTTAATTTGGAGTTCATTTGAATTTTGTTTGAATTTGGCTTATTTTCACGTTTAGATTTCGACGACTTTGGAGAGTCAGATTTCGACGCCGTTTGAGAGCAACTAATCAAGCAATACAAGTTATACCTTTGATCATATTTGATCCCATTATTTTAAATTTTTTAAATTCTGTTTTAAATTATTATTGCATGCTTATTTCTATACAGTCTAATTTAAATCCCTATTTTAAATTATAGTTATGTCTAAATCCTTTGTACTACCAATCTTGCCATTGAAATAAACCTACCTTGTCACCTTAGATGAAAATCTTGTTCATGCAATAGTATGAACTAGAACACTTTGGAAAAATTGATGCTTAGCCATGCTTAGACCAAAAATATTTGATTTAGGGAATTTCAGCCAAAAATAAAATATTGTTTAAATTGTATCCATGGCATTGGTGTGTTATGGAAGTTTATAAATGATTTTGAAAAATAAAATAAAATGATGGTTTGTACTCGGGTGAACTGGTTGATTGGTGGGTGCCAGTTTATGCACAGGCTCAATCCGGGTATGGGTTGAAGCTTAGGGGTTGTTTGGAAAGTTGCCCAAGTCAGTTAAGCACCGGTCGTCGAGCGCATTTTGCTAAGCCACATTGTACCACCACATGTCTCGAATGGGCGGGACCTGGCTAACTAATTTGCAATGTTCCACCGTGGTTGTTCCCTTCAGATGCGGTGGGTAGTCATGTTATGACCTACGTTAGTCCCACCTGGCGCAAGAGGGGGCCACAAACCCGACGGACGATCAGTCCAAAGGGGGCGAAACCTTAGCGAGGGGGGACTACGATGGAATGGCGCATTGTAAAGGCCTTGTGATAATCACTTAGTCACACACATTTGGAAGTGTGTGAGCGGACAGTAAAAGTTGATTGTCTCTTGTGGGTAAAGCTGTACAACCTCTGCAGAGTGTTAAGAACTATTCGAATAGCCGTGTCCACGGTCATGGACATGCTTGGCAAAGCCACTCAAAGTTAGACTTTGTTTTTGTTTTGAAAAGACTTTATCAAATGGTTTATGCAAATGGGAAATTGGGCAGGAAGCCATGTGATAGGAGAGTATCTTTTACCATTCTTGTGTGAATGTTGTCCGACTATAAAACTTGAGAATTTATATAATGAATTTTAGTTATGAAATAACTGCTTTGAAACTTAGTACAAGTATTTAAAGAAAACATTGCTTTATGCAAATCAACCATATTAAGCCTTCCTTTGAGATACCCTTGTATGCATGCATTCAATCTGTTACTTGACAGGTGTAACTTGCGAGCACGGTAGTTGTGCTCATACTTGCTTTATGCAAACAAATTTTAGAGGAGAAGGACTTCGCTACCGGTGTGGATCTTGACGACTAGGCCGCTACCCCAGTCGATTGCCTATGGCAGATCAGTTGGACTCCACTACTTCTTCGTCTTCCGCTGTGTTTTTTTACTGTTGGCTTGTAAGCCTCTTTTAAAATAAACTCTGTTGATTATTAATAAAGTTATGCGATTTATGGATGTTACCATATCTGTTTAACTGTGTGAACTAGCAACTGATCATGTGACTAGTTAAGAAATGCACAGAGGATTTGGGACGTTAATCCCGGGTCCGACATTCTATCACCGTTCCAACAAGCTACCCCCTCAATGAGGTAATGGGGAACAAATAGTCCATGGGAAGAATAGCAAAATGGGCCACGGAACTAGCACCTTTCTCCCTCAGGCTCGTGGGGAGAACTTCTGTCAAATCTCAGGTCCTCGCTGATTTCGTGGCTGAATGGGCTATGCCCCCAGTCGAACATGAAGCACCACTAAGCAGCCCAAACACCCCTAGCAAGCATTGGATGTTATACTTCGATGAATCCAAGCGTTTGTCAGGAGGGGGTGCAGGGGTCGTCTTGGTAAGCCCAGAAGGGAAGGCACTCGAGTACGCAGCTCACTTATCCTTCAACCCCACAAACAATATGCCCGAGTATGAAGCATACTTTTGGGTCTACACCTTGCTAAGGACATGGGGGTCTAACGCCTCCTCATCTCAGGGGATTTCTAGTTGGTCGTCAATCAGATGGGTAAAACATATCAATGCCTCGATCAAAAAATGGCAAAATACTTGGACAAAGTGAGGAAGATAGAATACCACTTTGCCAGACTTGAAGCTCGTCGGATCGCCCATGAAGATAATCATCGAGCAGACCTCCTGGCTTGTGCCGCAGGCTCTCAGGAACCCCTTTCACTAGAATTCTTCTTGGAAGTACTAAAAACACCATAAGTAGAAGAAGTGTCCGATCCTAAACTGCCTCTGGATGTCAACAAGACTTCAGTTCTTCCTCCCTCCTGGATGACTCCTATCGTCAAGTGCATACAAGGAGAAGAGGAGCCTGGGGATGCAGTAATGGCCCGTAGGCTACTCTCCAATGCCAAGGATTATGTGATCATTGAAGGAAAGCTTTACAAGCGCGGAGCATCCACCCTTCTCAAGTGTATCACAAGAGAAGAAGGCATTTCACATCTCCTTGATGTGCATGAGGGCCTCTGCTGCTCTCACATCACGCTAAGGGCAACCGCAGCCAAAGCACTTTGCCAAGGCTTCTATTGGCCCACGATGGTGCAAGATGCCCTCGACATTCCCAAAAAATGCGAGGGGTGCTAAAGAATGGCAGCCAACCACAACGCTCCTGCTAATCCCCTTCGCACCATACCAATCACCTGGCCGTTTACCCGATGGGGAATGGGCCTGATCGGGCCATTCCCACCGGGCAAACGAGGCTGCAAGTATGTGGTGGTATCAGTGGATTATTTCACCAAATGGGTGGAGGCGGAACCCCTGGCCTCCATCATGTCCCGTTCTGTGCAGAAGTTTTTTTGGAAGAATATCGTGTGTCGCTTCGGGGTTCCCATGGAACTCACAGTGGACAATGGCACTCAGTTTGATGCCTCCTCCTTTAGGGACTTCTGCGGCTCCATTGGGACCCCCTTTGCTTCGCATCGATGGCTCACCGAAAAACCAACGGGGCTGTGGAAAGTGCTAATGGGCTAATTTTGTAGGGCATACGACGTCGCCTCGAGGCAAGTGCCCTCAAGTGAGGAACATGGGCGGAGGAGCTCCTCAGCATCCTATGGGGATTGCACACGACCCCCCAGTTGTGCCACTAGGAGGACCCCGTTCTCCCTCGTGTACGGGGCAGAAGCTGTCCTCCCTGCTGAGATCCACCATCGCTCCCTATAGGATCGTAATGGCAATCAGAAGGGGGGGGGTTGAATGATTGCAGCAATTTGACAACCGAATTCAATTTCAGTAAGAACCTCTTCTCAGCCGCACAACAAGACGACCAAATCAAAAACAAAGATTAAACGAAACTGATCTTTATATCTCAAGATAGATTTGTGTCTACAAAGTGCTCAAGAAGCACCCTCAAAACTCTAATTCAAGAACATCTAAAACGGCAACCGCAGAAGCTACGATCTCAAAACCCTAGTCTCGACACGTAACTCCCCAAAATCCTTATACAAGCCGCACTTACCGCTTTCTTTATAGCCTAGAGTCCTATCCATGTCCAATACGACACCAATACGAACTCTATCTCAAAACACTTAGATTTGGAACTCCTTCCAAAACTGTCTTTCCAAAAACTCCACGCCGTAAGCCTCCAGGACTCCATCCCGTAGCTTCCAGCGTGCACTTCATGATCTCCACGTGCTCCAACGCGATCCAAAACACCTCTTGACATCCACGACTTCCAAGACCTCAGATTCCCCATCCTAGTCCGAGTCAATCTCGTCACCGACCGTGATTCGTCCTCACGCCTCAACCTGCACATGCAAAGATCAAAGAAACCAATTCTTGGCACAAGTTCTCCAACTTGACCATCCATTAGCTTACCCACACCCATAAACACTATCATGCATCATGCAACAAGATATAGCTTACGAATTCAACAAATCCGCAGTCAATTCCCCAGAAACGATAACTTTCTAGAGTACAATCGGTACTACTGCCATTGTACGTCCCAGATTATCAAGACACGCGATCGCATCACCAAAACACACCGGTACTACCGATTCTCAAGAACTTCCAAAACTTCCAAAACATCGCTCGAAAAACCATACCATGCCCTTGCGGTATCATTATCTTATGGTACTACCGCCAACCATGTCAGCGCAGACTACCGTAAATCACTTAATAGAGCAAACAAAGGTATGTCGAACCTCTTTCTCAAAGGAAAAAAAAGCGTACTACCGTTATTAAAACAACGGTACTACCGAAATTTAGGTACTACCGCCATTCAAACTGCGGTACTACCGTTCCAAGAAAATCCGCAAGGTCCTCAGAACAGCGTCCTTTGCCACGTGGACGCTCCAGATCCATCGGCCGATCGGACCATGGGTCTCAGCCGTTGGATTTAGAAGCACCGTAGAAAGTCCGAACGGCCTACTTGATGTCATCCGCTAGATTTCAATCCAACGGCTCAAAGTCTTTGAGCAGTTCGGACGGTCCGAACGTTACAACTCAATATCAGCCGTTAGATCAAGATCTAACGAACCGAGCAAAACGCTTCAGAGAAAATGACTTGCGGTACTACCGCACGCACACACACGGTCATATATCAAGACCGCGTAGTTCCAAGACAAACAAAGCCGGTACTACCGATAATCCTGACAAAAACTGAGCTTTGATCCAAGTCACCACAGCAAGTCTATAGGACAAAATATTCAACATTAAGTACTGAGACAAGGTCTAACTTATTGTCAATGTGTTCATCATCAAATAACATGACCAAAAACCTCTTAGTCTTACAATCTCCCCCTTGATGACTACATTGACAATACTTTCAATAATAAGTAATGAAAGAGTGAAAGGAAGTGACAAAGAGTCAAAAACTACCAAGCAAAGTGAACTATAGCTGAAAGACTTCCTTTAACACTAGAAAATCAAATTTGTGCAGAATGTTTGCAGATTTTCTCTCAGTTTTCTCCCCCTTTGGCAATGTGATCATCAAGAGCAGAAAGAGAAGGAGCGGGAAGAGTAAAAGTCCAGAAACTTTGCAAGTCAATTTACTGAATTAGCCAAGCCAATTTGGTTGAGTAGAGCTAACAAGATCATATAAATGCATATGCCATATAGCAATGTCCAGACAAGTATGTAACTATGATGAGTCAATTTTAATGCCATGACAAGCATTTCACACAGTGACTAAAAAGATTATAGGACCACAAAAAGAAGTCACCAAAAAGTGAAAGCAAAACAGTGAGACAAACTTTAAATCTGGATGAGCTACAGTCTCATGAAACATCCTCTTGCTTTACTTTCAATTTTCATTTGCATGTGGCATGCTTGTAGCATACTTCTTTTCTAGGGTGGCATGCTTGAAGCATACTTCTTTTGATTGAAGCTTTTTGTGCATTTTTTTTATTGCAAAGACACACAACTGTGCATGGCATGCTTGAAGCACACGTCTTTTCATGTGAGTACTGTTATGTACCCCTTTTTTATTTTGATACACAACTATGTATGGCATGCTTGAAGCACACATCTTTTCATATTCTTTTGCTCAGCCCTTTATCTTTTATGACATGCCAAATTGAGTGAGCAACAGAGGATTGAAATGAGAGACATTGTTGCTTCAAATCCAAGACGTAAAATAAGACTCACAAACAAGCTTATCCTTTTCAATAACCAACACAAAGTGATACCACTAATCAAGCTAGTCAAAGATTTCACCATGTCAAGCTTTAGTTCTTTATGTAGCAAGTTTATTAAACCACCCGCATCAAGGCTACATAGCACATGAATAAATATGATAAAGGAAGCTCTACTACTCTTTTGATTTCAATGGTCGGGACTTAATGAATAATTAAAGCTTCAAATTTTGACAAAACAGCCCCCTCAAAATAAGCCCATAGGATGAACAACACCCAGCCTCACTCATAAACGAACAAAACGAGAAGTATCTAGCGGCTTAGTGAAAATATCAAGAACCGAAAATCGGTCTCAACAAAGCGGAGAACAATATCACCTTTTTCAACATGATCTCGAGAAAGTGAAATCGATATCAATGTGTTTGGTTCTAGAATGTTGCAATCGATTTTTAGCAATGTGAATAGCACTAGTGTTGTCACAATAAAGTGGAACAAGACTCCAATTCTAAACCAAAATCTCTAAGAGTAGAAGAAATCCAAAGGACTTGAGAGCAACTAGCAAGAAGAAAGAATATACTCAAACTTCAGCAGCTTGATTGAGCAACGAAGATTGTTTTCGTGAAGAACAAGACACTAAAGATGTGCCTAAAAAGTGACACGTGCGAGATGTGCTTTTTTTTATCAATCCTACACCCCGCAAAATCACTATCGGAGTATGCACTCAAGGTAAGACAGGATGAAGATGAATAGAAAAGCCCAAATTCTAAAGTGGATTGGAGATACCTGAGAATTCTTTTCATAGCCTGTCAGTGAGATGTACGAGGTGAAGCTTGAAATCGAGCGCATAAGCATACAGCAAAGTGTATATCCGGCCTTAAAGCAGTCAAATAGAGTAGAGATCCAATCATACTCCTATATTCTTTTTGATCCACTGCCTCACCTTCTTCATCTGGGTCAAGAATAGTTGTTGATCCCATTGGTGTAGAGATGGGCTTGCAGGTTGCCATGTCAAAACGCCTAAGCAAGTCTTTAGTATACTTGGTTTGATGAATGAAATTTCCTTGCTTGGTCTGCTTTTACTTGCAATCCTAAGAAGTAAGTTAACTCCCCATCATACTCATCTCAAACTCCCCGCTCATAGTATCCAAAAACTTGGAAACCAAAGCATGAGAGGAGCCCCAAAGATGATATCATCCACATAAATCAACAAGTAATAGATCATTGCCATGTTTAAAAGTGAAAAGAGTTTTGTCTACCTTGCCCATTTGAAAGTCATTTTTAGCAAAAACAAATTTTAAGCCTCTCATACCAAGCTCGAGGAGCTTGCTTCAAACCATACAAAGCTTTTGAGAGTTTGTAGACATGATTAGGAAACTTAGGATTTTCAAAACCGTGGTTGCTTAACATAAACTTCTTCCTCAATGTAGCCATTTAGAAAAGCACTTTTAACATCCATTTGAAACAATTTGAATCCTTTAGATGCAAAAAAGGCTAAAAGAATTCTAATTGCTTCAAGTCCTGCTGAGGGCAAAAGTTTCACCAAAATCAAGACCTCTCACTGAAAAAATTCTTGAGCAACAAGTCTAGCCTTATTTCTCACAACAACACCATCCTCACTTTGTTTATTTTTAAAAACCCATTTAGTTCCAATTACATTATGTCCATGAGGAGGTTCAACTAAGGACCAGACTTTGTGTCGCTCAAAGTTTTCTAATTCTTCATGCATGGCATTGATCCAAGACTCATCAGATAAAGCGTGACTTACATCATTAGGCTCAAAAGAGGCAACAAAAGCAGAATGAGCATGTGAGTTAGGAGAAGTAAATTTAGAACGTGTCACCCTTTCATGAATGTCACCAATCATCAGTTCTGGAGGATGAACTCGCTGAATTCTCAATGGTGCAGAAGGTTCTGAACTAGCTTCAACATTTTGAACATCTTCTGATGGTGGCGCAACAACAGTAGTAGGAGCATGATCTTCAGTAGTTGATGGTATGGGAGAAAGATCATTACCTAAATCAAGATCATCTTCTTCATCAAGAAATATGCTTTTAGACTCCCCCTGAACTTGTGTACCTGAAATGTCAGTTCTAGAACAGGGACTGACCTCATCGAAAGTAACCTCACAAGTCTCAATAATTTTGTTTGTTTCAAGATTAAGCACTCGATAGCCACGAGAGTGAAGAGGATATCCAATAAAAATACCATCACTTGATCTAGATTCAAATTTGTCCAGATTACCATGTTTAAGAATAAAATATTTGCAACCAAAAACTCAAGTGAGAGACACTAGGCCTTTTGCCAAATCTCACTCATAAGAAGTCTTGTGCAAAGAGGCTCTCAAAAATACTGCTTTGAGACATGACAAGCAGCTGAGATTGCCTCCGCCTAATACTTTCTAGGAGTGGTATGTTCATCAAGCATGGTTCTTGCCATCTCAACTAAGGTTCTATGTTTCCTCTCAACTACACCATTCGCTGAGGAACACGTGGAGAGGAAAATTGATGTTCCAAACCTTGTTCAGAGCAAAAGGAAGCAAATAAGGAATTCTTAAACTCAAGACCATTATCACTTCTTATTACTTTCACAAAGACCATTTAATTCATTATTCAATCTGAGAAATAGATCCTTGAAATAACCAAAAGCTTCATCCTTAGACACCATAAAATACACCCAAGAGTACCTAGAGTAATCATCAACAATCACAAGAATATACCACTTACTACCAACAGATTGAACTCTTGAGGGACCTACCGTGTCCATATGCAACAATTGTCCAGGGCCATCTGTGATGATTACAAAAATAGAAAAATGTGGAGCAGCAACCATCTTACCATGTCGACAGGGAGAACAAACCAAATCTTTCTCACTTTTCAATTTCGGCAAATTTCTAATGAGATCGGCCCACTAATTCAACAAGATGATCAAAACCAATATGACCTAATCTACGGTGCCAAAAGAAAAGATCTCTGGATTCGGAAGCTACCAAGCATCTAATATTAGATGAAAAGGAGTGATTGAAATCAGCTTTAAAAAATTTCCCTAATCGAGAGATATTAAACACAAGATTTCCAGAAGCATCTAAAACCCTGCAAGCATGTTTCTTAAAGCTTACCTCAAAATTTTCTTCTATCAATTGTGAAACCGAAAGCAAGTTGTATTTCAATTTACTTACCAAAGCAACATCTTTTAGAATGAACTTGTCATTAACACGCACAAGTACCTTTTGCCATCACAATTCCAGTTGAAGCATCCCCAAAAGTAATCAATTCATCATTGGATGCCTTAGTGAGGGAGGAGAACCACTTTGAATCACCAGTAACACCCTGAATCAACTAACCAAAAGTTCCCCTCCCTCAACTGTTGTACCTCATCAGGGTCACTGTAGAGATCATCATCATCATTAGTTTCTTCACAACTCGCCATAAAGCACATTCCTATGAAATCAACCTCTTTTGCCTTCTTGTGATCATCCTCATTGTCGCCGCTCGAATCAACATCACTTAGCCCAATCTCCTCAAGAGTCGAAAGCACCTTGTTGATGACTTTTACGATAATTTTGCTTTTTGCTTGAATCAAATTTGAATTTTGAACGCCGAGTGGGTGCTTTGTCCTCTTTGGCTTCTTTTCCTCTCGGCTTGGGACAATTTACTTTTATGTGGTTTGGCTCACCACATTCAAAGCATCCGATTGACCTCCTCTTCTCCTTGCTCGACATTATTGATTGCTTTAGTCACCCTATTTGAGAAGAGTACAAGTCGCTTCTTCCGGGATCTCCTCTAATTGTTCATCCTAAATAGCACTTAAGGAAAAACTAGAAGGACTTGATGAACTGTCGGTTTAGTTAGTCACTAAACCCAAAGAATTTGACTTATTTATTCTGACCAAAATATCAATCTCTTGTGTTTTCATCTTTGAATAAAGATCATTTAATGTGAGTGTTTCCATACTAACAGAGTGATTGATTGTAGTGACTAGGACCTCCCAAACAGACATATCCAAAGCATTCAAAATCTGTCTAGCATTGTCGTAATCGAATAAATCACATCAACAGATTGCAAATCACTAATGATTTTATTGAAGCGATCAAAAGTGCATCTACAGATTCTCCTGCTTCATCTCAAACTTAGAATACTCTTTTTGAATTGATTTTGACTTAACACCTTTAACAGATTTTGAACCTTCATGATAATCGAAGAGTTGTCCAAATTTTGTTAGCGATTTTATATTAGCAATTCTAACAAACTCGCTCCTACTTAAACCTTGCAACAAAATATTTCTAGCCTTAGCATTTGCTTCAACATCAGCAGTATTGTTGTTAGTAATCACAGCAGGCACTTCATAAGGATTTTCAACTTTTTGCTAGATGACATTACCTTGAGCTTACAGAAAAACCTCCATCCTTGTCTTCCAATAGATGTAGTCAGATCCATCGAAATACGGTGGCTTACCTGAGAATCGATCTCGATCTGATGCCATTGCAACCTTGCTCTGATATCAATTGTAGGATCGTAATGGCAATCGGAAGGGGGGGGGTTGAATGATTGCGAATTTGACAACCGAATTCAATTTCAAAGAAGAACCTCTTCTCACCAAGACAAAGAAGACGCACCAAATCAAAAACAAAGATTAAACGAACCGATCTTTATATCTCAAGATAGATTTGTGTCTACAAAGTGCTCAGCAAGCACCCCTCAAAACCCTAATTCGAAGAACATCTAAAACGAAGCAACTACGAGAAGTTACGATCTCAAAAACCCTAGTCTCGGCACGTAACTCCCCAAAAATCCTTATACAAGCCGTGCCCTCATCGCTTTCTTATAGCCTAGAGTCCTATCCATGTCCAACACGACACCAATACGAACTCTATCTCAAAACACTCAGATTTGGAACTCCTTCCAAAACTGTCTTTCCAAAAACTCCACTCCGTAAGCCTCCAGGACTCCATCCCGTAGCTTTCAGGGCCATCACCTGCTAACTTCGCCCAAAATGAGGACAACCACATGATTGAGGTGGACTTCATTGAGGAAATCCGTGACCAAGCCCTCCTTAAGCATGTTGCTTACGTGTAGGAGGCCGCCCGGTTCTACAACAGTAGGGTGAAGGAACGCGCCTTCCTCCTTGGTGACCTTGTACTTAAAAAGGTCACCGACCCGATGGCTCAAGGGAAGCTTTACCCCAAGTGGGAAGGCCCCTACCGTGTCTCCTCGGTCCTAGGGTGAGGCACTTACCGACTTGCTACCCTGGAAGACAAGCAGCTGAAGCATGCATGGAATGCGGATAAGCTCTGCAAGTTTTACGCTTAAGACTCTATTGTACGCCCTCTGTGGCACTGATCGATGCGTAAACATCATCTCGCTTAATGCAATGAAGATATGAGACTCCCGCGTGATCGCTCAACCTATGCAATCGTGGCATGTCCCTTAACACGCTGCTGTTAAGGGATATGCATGTTTTATGTATGTCTTCCAAAATATGTGTTCTTCGATGATTGAAAAGTTTGCCTCCTAATGCGTTGCTGTTAGAAGGCTGCCCTCTAACACACTGTTGTTAGAAGGTTACACCATTTCAGGAGATCGTCTAACTAGTATGCTTGCAGCTAACTATAAGGACTTGCTCCTAACACGCTACTGTTAGGAAACATCCTCATCCTACAAGTCTCGCTCGGGACGCTCAAGCTATCGCTAACCTTTCCCCTACAAGGGTTGTCACCTCCATGGTGCCTAGGGCGCACGACCCCCGTGGTCACCCCTAACAAAAGACCAAAGCGGCTTGGGCGTCTGTCACCTCTGCTATGGCAGCTTGCGTCTTGCTGGACCCAGGGCGCAAGTGACAGCTTAGGCCTAGCACCCGAGTCTATAGATGTGCTAAGGATTAGTCTCCCTTCAGCCTCCAGGCTATACGTTGAACGACCTCCGGGTCACTCCTCGCTTTGCTCTAATGCAAGCAAAGGTCAACTGTGCCTAACGCACTCTCATCCCCTCGGGAATACTTATCTATGAACAACGTGGTCCTACAAACCAAGAACTTTTACAGGTCCTGAGAGACATCCCCTCTTAGTAGGCACGAAAGCGTGCCCTTATTACATTTGGCATACCATGGCCTTAGCAAGCAAGGTACCTACACATTTCTAAAGGTGTCTAAAAACTCCTTGTCACCTCGCCCAGCTAAGGCTGAGGCCCATTGCTAAATCGCCCGCCCTCAGCGGGTTATCCTCATAAGGCAGGGTCCGATCGGCCGGGCGCTCGGCCCCTCTGCACACACCGCTTATATTTGATCCCAATCGCCTTCTTAAACATGCCTTAAATAAAGCACAACATCATCCTGTCATTTTCATAATAGATGCAAATGCGAACATAACCATGCTCTTGGGAGGGAGGCTACATAAGCTCTCAGGCCTAACTCATCTACAAAAAAGAGAAACGCTAAGCAAGTCTGTATGATATCACTACAGAATCTCTACTGAGCAAAACATGTCAGTAGAAGTCATACACTTGTTGGGGCATCATGCTCACCGTCTGTTGGTGAAGGCACATGAACTCTCGAGGCCAGGGATAAAGCAACGGTCTTTACGAACTCTACCGCAAGGGGCTCAGTGCAGTTCGCTCCCCTGGAGACGCCTTCTTCACCTCTGGAGTGAAGGAGCCACACAGGCCCTCACGCACCGCCTCCTTGCCTGAACTGTCGCAGCGATGGGAAATGGCAAGGGCCCCGGCTGTCAAAACTGTTGTGGCAAAGGACTGGCTTCGGTCCTCTATAGCCTGGGTGAACAGACGGACTCGCTCCTCAAGGAGGGGAACCCACACCTCTGGCCTCGTCACCCCTGTTGGGACTGGGGCAACCTTAGCACCCAAGCTCTCCAAGGACCTCTATGCAGTTAGGGTGATCTCCTGGAGTCTGAAGAAGTGATTCAGCCACTACCAGGACTTAGCCATGTCCTCTTCCAAACTCACATTCACATGGCGAATGACACTAGCTTTCTCCTCTGAAATTTTAAGCTTCTCCTCAGTGGCTTTCAACTTGTCTTCAGTAATCCGCAGTTTTTCCTCTGCAGCCCAGCTTCTCCTCTGCAGACTTCAGCCTATCATTATCCAATGGTGGGGCACTCTATTTGTGACGACCCACCCCGTGATGTACCGTAAGAGGTCCGGGAGGACCATTTTTTTTTGCTGCGAAGTCACCACGGAAAGATGTGGTAGCACCGCATGGAGCTTAACCGAGGTCTCGCCAGACCTCCCAGAGGTCTTGAGGACCTCCCGAGGTCTTGGTCCGCCATCGACCTCCCAAGAGGTCTTGAGGACCTCCCGAGGACGTGGCCGCCACCCGCCTGGTAGCACCTCCAGCACATCACTAAGAGAGGTCCCAGCAGACCTCCCAAAGAAGTCCCAAGGACCTCCTGGTGGTCCCGCCTGCATCCGAGCTAGTCCTGTGACAACAGAGCTAGCCCGCACAAGAACACAAGCCAATACCACAACCACGAGGTCAAACAAAGATGAAGTGCATAAATTAAACTTTATATAATAGGACCTTACGACCAAGCTTGTTAACAAGAGGTCTCGCCACCGAGGGCTTACAACACCAACGAGGACTTAGAACTGCAACAAGGAGCTTCTAGGCTCAAACACCGTAACACGCAAAGCCATCCAACAAGCACCACAGTCGTCGGTGGAGGACGCCCTAGGCGCCTTAGTCGTCAAGAACTCCTCCTCGAAGAGGTCTCAGACCGCCTCAAGACTTGATCATCCTCATAATCATTTGACAGGGCTTAAGCCATGAGTACTTGGAATGTACTCAAGAAGTCACAGAGAGCAAAGATGCAATAATATTCATGCACGGACTTACCAATGGAGAGTTGTATGGTTAGTTTGCGCAGCCGATTTGAACAATAAAATAGTAATAGATTGAAAAGCAAAGAAGGTAAAACCATACTACATAATACTTTTGATTTTTAAAAAGGTGGGGTGAGCACCAACTCACAGCCACAAACCAAAAAGAAGGAGTTCCGGCCACACCCGTGGCTGTGTCCTTACCCAAAACCCACTCCAGAGCACCCACTCCAGAGGTCCAAACCAACCCCGACCACTACCCGAGCCAACCTTGACCCTCCGAGCCGGCCAAGGTCTCTTCGAGGCAAAGCCAAGGCATCTCGCGAAGTGTCCAAGGGCACAAGCTTTTGAAATAGCTACCCTTTGCACCATTTCACCGAGCATGTCCATGACCAAGGACTTGGCTATTCGAATAGATCTTTACACTCGCAGAGGTGTACAACTTACCCACAATCCACGATCTCTAGCGGATCGGTTCCGGCCACCCTTGCTCACTTCCTAAGGTGAGCAGCCTAGAGAGCGCAAGGCCTTTACAAAGCTTTGAACTGACTCGGCCGCCCGCTAAGGTTTCGCAATCCTCCTCGTGGTCTAGAAGTCCGCAGGTTATGGGTGCCCTCTTGCGCCAACGAATCACACGCCAACCACAACAGCCCCAAGCCAACCCATTGCTAATTATTCACTGCACCATTCCCATAAAATGATCTTGTGGTTGCAATTGCTTGGCCCACTCAATGCACACAAAGTGAAGTCCTTAATTGTGCTAAGGCAAGACTTCCACAAACCCAGTGTGCAAAGCACCCACTACTCACTCCTGCCTTCTTGCCTCAAAGAAAATAATTTGTATTAACCCATGCCAAAAGACCACCCAGCCTTGGCACAACATTTTAACTAAGTGATCTCACACCATACCAACACAAACTTAGGCGCCCCGCCATAGTCGCCAACAATGGCACCACCACACATTTCATATTTATTAGTCAAGATTATTAGAGATGAAGCATGATACGCTCGACCCACGATTCTAAGCAAGGCTATAAAGACCTACTGCCCCCATGTTGGCAAATAACAAAGAACACCAACTAAATATCCACCCTAAGGCTCACAAGGGGAACATGACAACATGATGGAGACAAGGTATGAAGGAGGCATAACAAAGAAGTAGGCAAGTAACTACAACCCAAACCATTTTCATATAAACATAGCCATGCATGATAAAGTAAAACCGAAATATATTTATAAAACTTGGTTCAAGATGATCAAAGGGATCTGTGGCTTGCCTTGGTCAAGCAAAGGAGAGCCTTCAGAGCAAGAGCCGGGTCCAAGATCTCCTCGAACTCGTGATCTACACGTCAAGAAGAAAACCAAATAAGCAAAACCACACTAAGCCGAGAACTTCAAAAGAACCAAAAGGAACTCAAACCAACTCACCAAAAAGGAAACCAAGAGGCTTAACACAAACCTCAAAGAGCTCCCGGGAAAGGTCTTGCACAAGGAAGAACTGAAAGCAGATGAGGCAGGGAAGGAAGAAATGAGCAACAGGTTACAAAGGCTGGCCCGCCCAGGCTTTATAACCTGAGTTGGTAGTGTGCACCACAAGGAAAAACTCAGTGAGGTGTAGGCAATCGGGACAACTAGGGCAAGGCTTGCCCTAAAATAATTGAATAAAGTACCTCGGATGTGATCGATTTAATGTGACCCGACACCTATTAAATGCGCATAGAGTTCTGAGGCAAGAGCAATAATTACAAGGTGAAGAGGGGCTGGCAAGTGGGGCCTGTCAAAAGGGTGTACAGTTGGTCAAGGGTATGGTCCCACCGTAAGGGTCATCCCCGCCAAAGACCACTGTGAGGTCCTGGGCAAGAGGTCCAAGACACTCAGAGGGGGAGGTCCTGGACAGGAGGTCCAAGGACTCAAGAGAAGGTTCTGACAAGAGGTCCGTAAAGCTCACCACGAGGAGGTCTCGACGCCGCACTGCACAAGGGAGGTCTAAGGGTCAAGATTTCAAGGGGAGGACCTCAACGGTCCAGATCAAAGGGTGCAGGGGAGGTCCTGACCAACAGGAATATCCTGATTAGGAGGGTGGTCCTTACAAAAGACCAAAGAAGGACCGGAGGTGGTCTTTGCAAAACAACCAGAGGAGGTCCCGAAACAAAGGCAAACGCAAGATCAAAGCGAACTGCTCGATTGAAATCCATGCCCAAAAAGGATAGGAACGTCGACCAAACTAACGTGTTCTTAGGATCGGGCCATCCAAACCACATCGGATGGTCCTAAGGTTAAGAAGGCAAGGCCTCAAGCGATACAAACGAGAGTCAAAGATGGGTCCAAGCGCTAAGGAGGTCTTGGACCTAAGGAGGCTCGGAACCTTGGATCCAACTAAGGAGGACTCGGATGCCTAAGATCTCCCGAGAGGAGGTCCTAATGGCCATATCCTAACAAGGGAGGTCCCAAGGCTAGATCTCAACAAGGGAGGTCCGAGCGGCTAGATCTCAACAAGGGAGGTCCGAGCGGCTAGATCTCAACAAGGGAGGTCCGAGCGGCTAGATCTCAACAAGGGAGGTCCGAGCGGCTAGATCTCAACAAAGGGAGGTCTGAGCAGCTAGATCTCAACAAGGGAGGTCTCGAGCGGCTAGATCTCAACAAGGGAGGTCTGAGCGGCTAGATCTCAACAAGGGAGGTCTGAGCGGCTAGATCTCAACAAGGGAGGTCTGAGCAGGCTAGATCTCAACAAGGGAGGTCTCGAGCGGCTAGATCTCAACAAGGGAGGCCCACCGATCCTTGAGAAGCCGGGAGAACTCTCGACATCTCGCAGATCACTAAGCGAGCCATGCACTTGTTGACATGCCCTCGGTGAGGCAAATAATCACAGAGTCAGATCATCATCATCAATGAGCGGGATGACGTAAGAAGGCAACTCACTAGAGGAATAGCTCGTGACCTCATCACGATCCTCGCGCACCTAAACCTCGAGGCCGGGAGGGGCCTTCTCCCCTCTTGGGCCCCGGACCTTGGGCGCCGCATTCTCGGCATCACCAGCCTGTGCTCCTACCTCAGCAACATCTGACATAAACAAAAAAAAATATTGATGAACAATAGATAACAAATGAACAAAGGTAAACAAGAAAGAAAATGCACCTAAACTTTCATCCCTGAAAAGAGAATCGAAGGCGTCACAGTGCTAAGTGGCGGGAGCCTCCGATCCCCCACGAGGGGTCGAGCCCAGCCCTCCCTCCTCTAGTCGCTCCTCAACTGTGCGTATAAGGGACTTGACAGAGCTGGAGCCTGTGGGAGACGCATAACTGGAGCTCGGAGAAGAGGATGTGGTCTGAGAAGTCCTGTGACTCTGAGAAGACTCCCGAGCAATCCCACATCTGGGCTCAGTATTGGGAGCGCGGGAATGATCATCATGGGAGGGCTCCCTCTTCCTCTTTTGTGGAAGTGACCTCCGCAGTACCTCGAGATCCTGAAGCTTCTCCTTACGCATGGCATGGCCAGGGACAACAGGGCATAGAAGATGCCCCGAGGGGAGCCGCGCGGTGCCGAGAGCATGAGGGCACAGGCCACCTATTCGGGGGCTTCGCTCCCACGGTAGGAGGCCTCGCTCCTGCAACAGAAGGCTTCGTCGCCGAATGACCCTTCCGAGGGGGGCCCCTTGTAGTGCCCTCTGGATCCAACACCTTGGTTTTCTTCCTCTTCGTCGGATCAGGGACAGGCTTGCCCCGAGGAGGCATCATCAACTTCAAGCTGTTAGCAACGATGTTCCACCCTCGGCCATCAAAGATGCCGACCTCCTCAAGTGCCTCATACTCAGTCACGGTCATCTCTCTGAGGATCCAGTTAGCCTCCTCAACTACCCTCGTGGAAGGGCGCACTGCACGAAGTTAAAAAGATGATTCAGATTCACAAATCAAGGGGCAAGCCACAAGTAAAGGAGAAAACTGGCCAAGCTGTGCTGACCTTTTTTCTTAGAGAATGTCAAATAGTCACGCTTCTTGGCAACTAGGGGACTAGCATCTAGAAGGGTCATCTCCTCCATCAAATCCCGAACGCCGCTCCACTTAGATGTAGCACGAACAAACTCATAATCGGCGTCTAAGAGAGGAGGAATCTCAAGATAGTCGTCCTGGGTTATCTTGGGCTGGCTGCTGGTATATGGAAAACCCTCCACCTTCAAGTAAAACCACTTCTTCCTAGGACGGTTCCAGTTGTACTTGGTAGCATGGACAGGATACTCACCCTGGTTCTCGACAATCGAGGTCAACGAGCCTAGCGGTCCGAACCTCCCGTTTGACCACTGGAGATGGAAGAAGTGGTCAAGGTCAGAATGGTAGGCTTTGCACACCGCCGATTGCCGCCTCAAGACAACCACATGAACACTCTCACCCTGGCAAGGAGGTTGGGCGAGAGGTGCGAGAGCTCAATTGGTAGTGCTTCACGAGGGTCCAGATGAAGGGATGGATAGGAAGCCCCAGGCCGACCTCAAACCAAGCTTTGAACGCATAGCAGTGTACTTCTTCTAAAGGGGGCGCTGTTCGCCCTCGACCAATCGAACGCCGTTCGCAGTGAGGCGACTCCAGTGCCACCACCGCCGCTTTCTCCGTCTTTATCGATCGAGGAAGGCTCGACCCCCACAAGAGCCTCCTTGCCGAGGCCGTCGTCAAGGATCTCGACATCCTCATCAAGATCATCGCATGACAGATCCGTCATGGCTGCCTTAACCCAGTCCTTGTCTCCCTTTCCCTGGTGAAAGAGTTTGCAGTCCTTAGTCATGGCGGCGAAATGGGAAAAACCTGCGATGACAGCAGTGAAAAATGGATAAGTAATAAGCGAAGGAACATCAATAGACACATAAATTATAGAATACAACATCTTGCTAATCAATTCAACATGCACCGCTATGCACACCTGTGTGCCCTTGCTACCACGTGCCTTTAGGCGCCTGCAGGCGACCACAAGACACCGCGGCCTTCAGAGTCAAGGCGCCCCACGCACTTCAAGTGCCCTCACGCCAAGCACCTCACGCGCCCGTGCCCTCACGTGCCCTTGCGCCGAGCCTCACGCAGCCGAGCTAGCGCCTCACGCCTGCACTCGCTACGCACCCTCGCAGATAGTATTTAGTCCAACCAATCATTGGTGAATCTCTTGTATGTCTGTCTTTCATGAAAAGTGGAGTGCCTCGCGTCGGCGCCCTCGCATGCCTATGCGGTCTACACTCTCACGCCCACGCTCTCGCATGCCCTCGTACCTGAGCCCTCGCGCGCCCCGTGCCCTCGCGTGCCCTCGCGTCCGAGCACTCGCACGCCCTCATGCACCCTGTGCCCTCGCGCCGGCGCCCTCGCACACCCGTGTGGTCTACACCCTCGCATCCACACTCTTGCATGCCCTCATGCCTGAGCCCTCACGCGCCCGCGCCATCACACACCTGCACCCGTGCCTTGCACGCCTGAGCTCTCGTGTGACCTTGCGCCCAAGCCTCAGGCGCCTCGCCCTCGCCTAAGCCCTCATGCGCCCACGCCTTAGGCGCCTGTGTTATCGCGTGGCTCAAGGAGCCCGAGGCAGCGGCGCGGGTGCACCCCAAGCACTGTAGGTCGAAATGCCGATGGCGAGGACAACCAGTGGATGAAAGTGTGGGGCGGCGAAGCATCGATGTCGGGATACAAAAATACAATTCTGGACCCTCTATGTATAATGCACTAGTCCAGGATCACACTAATGCACACAGTGTCAACATAGGTGAATATCAATCCACACAAGCGATTAATAACATAAACGAGTAATTTGATTAACAAATAAGGGTTTTGACCTTATGGTTGATTTTACACTTATTAAGCCACGCAGGGCTGACAAAGAAATAAATAGCAGCGGAACATAAATCTTCAGTGGAATCCCATCAATTCACCACAGGCAACCGACTAGGATCAAGACCCTACGATCAAGCACCTTCGATGAACTCCTCCTCGAAAGCAGGTGATGACTCCTCCTCTTCTGTTGATTTGATTTAGCAAGCATGAGTACACAACCGTACTCGCAAGTCATACCACAGAAATGCAATTATACATGATGGCTTATTCCAAAGGAATGGCTTCTGTGGTTATTTTGTAGAAATGCAACATTTACAATTTGAATACAAATAATAGATTGAAAGCATAAAGTAAAACAAATAAACAATATTTAATTTTAGCAGTTTGATTTCACAAAAACACATAGCTTAAACAAGTTATTCACACAGCCATATGATTTAGATCACACAACTCTCTTCCCAAATATTTTATGAAAACTACCCCTCGTGTGAAATCCCCGAGCATGTCCATGACCGCGGATGCGGCTATTCGAATAGATTAATTTAATACTCTGCAGAGGTTGTACACTTTACCTACAAGATACAACTAGTGTTGCAAGCACTAATCATAACAAAACATTTCAGAAACTTCATCTTAACATTGACACTCCCGATGTGCTTACAAACCGTCATACCAAACTATACACAGTGGATGGTACGACACACACCGTTGGGCAGGGAAGCGGCGAACCATCCCGCGATGCGACTACCTAGTAGTACACACCTCCACCATTTCACATAGCCTAACCTATTGCCTGAGCAATCAATGTCAAGAATTCATGACTTACTAAGTTAGGCCCATCCCATAACAGGCATGTGGTCGTACAGTAAGGCTCAGTTCAATGGCGCACAAAGTTAAGTCCTTAATTGACCAAGGCAAGACTTCTAAATTCTAACTATGCCACACAGATTAATATACCCATTCACACAATCACCATGTCACACAGTATCCACCCCTTGCCTATGTCTAAATCTTTTACCACCCAGTTGGTTAAGTGCAACACATGCCATCAACGAGTAATAGCACATAGTACACACATTTTTATCACATAGTTCCATAGTCACTTAGTCAAGTTGACAATTGCAACTTACATGAAATGACGACTCGTGGCATGGCTAAGCAAACTAGTCGTACCTAACCAACCCACGTTGGTGCTATGATATTACCAACTAAATAAACCAATCTAGGGTGACAAAACATTATGACATATCAAATAGACAAGGAAGTTATAACAATTTGGATTATTAACTATACCCAAAAGCATTTAAATAATTACTTAAATTAGATGCAAAAATTTGAATCGAAGTAATTTTTAGAAAACTGGGAGCCAACATGGTCAAAGTTATAACTTACCTTGGAATAGGTGTAGGTATTGATCTTGATCTTGAGATGCTCCTTCTTCTTCAAACCTTCCCAAAGTATCAACGTCTACTCGCAAACGAAGCAACAAAAAAACAAATAAATAACAGAGGCAAAACAAACTCTAAAAATTAAATTAAAATCTCAGATAAATAGATCTTGAATTTAGATGAATTTAGAAATTTGAATGGGCTCAATTGGAGTTCGGATGCAAAAGATATGGGCTTTGGAAGTTTGAATCTAAAAGAAATCCTATTTGCAGAATTATCTGAATTATTTTCCAATTGGAAATCTCGGATTTATGACGTCAGCCCTGGAAAATCAGCCGAAAAGAATAAAAGAACATGGATCTGGCATGTGGGGCCCACACGTGAGTGGCTTGGCTCACGGTGAACTGGGTTCACCGAACTGATATGGATATGAAAATTTGACTGCCACGCGTACTCGCCGAGGTGGCGCCACATAGGATTACACGCAAGCAAAAGATGATGTGGCTGGCTGAGGTGGCGCTGACATGGACTACGGCAGAGTGGTGGTGCACTGGTCCCAATGGTCGTCGGCGTTCTAGGGCTCCTCGTCGACGATGAGTGGTACCAGCAGGTAGGTACGGTTATTGTGAACCTGTTGAGCTAGCTCCGGGTGATCAAGGATGACGGTGGTGGCCGGCGGCGAGCTCAAAGCGGTGGAGACCTTTGGTTTTTGTCGAGCGGAAGCTCCAGCGAGGTATTGACGGCGTGGGTGGTTGCTAGAGGTAGCCCGTGCGACGGCGGACTCGATGATGTGCTCCAAGATGATGCGGCGGCAAAGACGGCGACACAATTAGAGTTTTAGCTGGCGGCGGCAAAAACCCTAAACTTGAAATAGCGGTGGCGCTAGGGTGATTGGGTTGTGGCGGCTTGGGGGATTTTTGATGTGGATGGCAATGCGATCCCGGGGGTCCTATTTATAGGAGCTGGGGATGGCTATGGCGGCGCATTGGCGATGGAGATCAAAAGAACCCGAAACAAAAACGCGAAGAAATAGGAGATAGAGATGAATTCGAAATTTGAATTCAACCGAAACGGGTGTGGAACAGATAAAGCATCTAGATGGAAAAGTCCGTGCACAAAATCTGGGCCGGTTTCACCTTTGTCGGACAAAGCTTCAACGGCTTCAATGGCGGCAGTGGCGAGGTTTCGCGAAGGGGCACGAGGAGGACGAAGCTGAGGTTGACGACGAAGGCGGGCCCACCTAGCAGAGACACAAGGAGCGCGCCCACGCCACGCATGGCGAAGGCGAGGACAAGGTGATAAAGACAAGCGACCCATTGTCAACAAACACCACCGACGCGACGAAAGGGAACTTTGACCGTTAGTCGTGGATCGCCATATTTTAAATGGATCGGCCCAGATTATGCGACGCTCAGACTATCTCGAATGACCCATTCGATCTTGACCGTCCATTCTTGATCTGATGGCTCACATCGAGTACGATGTTCGGATCGTCCGAATGGCCCATTTGATCTTAACCGTCCAAACGCGATCCAACGGCTAGGACTAAACTGAGCGCGCGAAGAGAGAGGAAGAGCGAGGTTGACATGCGGGACCCGCATGTCAGGCAGAGGTGGGCGCACGCGCGGGTGCTGGGCCAAGCGGATTAGAAGATGGGTTTAGGCCCAAGGAATTAGCTGAGACTTTTAATACTTTTTCCTTTTTAGAAAATACTGATAATTCAAATAAGCAATAGAAAATAGAAAATGAACTTGAAAAAATTCTAGAAAAATCTAGAAAATATATCCAAGCACATAGAATCCAAATAAAATAGTTTTGACCATTGTTCAAGTTGACCTTAGTCATATTAAATTGTTTTGTTACTCAAAGTCCATAATTAAGCTTTTAAATTAAATTCAAATAAATCCAAATGGTGAATTTTCTCCTTACTAACTATTCAAAGGATTTTTAAAGCTCGTAAAATCGATGTTATAATCGAGCCTCGCCGCCTCCCCGGGATGACCAAGATGCCCTCCAATGCTGCCGGCCGAGAAGTGAGCACCGACACGGGCGCCGTTGTCAGATTTCGTCGAGCATGTCCTGGCCTTCCTCGACGGCGAGGGCAACTAGTCGATGAAAGCCCGGGACAGCGAGGCATCGAGCTCCTCGCTCGCCCCCTGTAACGTCCCAAAATTTGGCTTTTCAAAAAATCTTTTGAGTAGTTTAGGTCCCTGGAAAATTTCGCCAATTTTATTCGAATTAATAAAGCTTAATTGAGAATTTCCTAAATTAAAAATATTTAATTTGACTAATCTAAACATCAATTAAATAAAAACCTGTGTTATTTGGCTTCCTTGTGTTCCAAGGAATTTTCTGGTATTTTCTGAGATTTTTCTGGATATGTTTGCTATTTTATTTGGCCTCCTTGATTTTTGGGATTTTATTTAATTCCGAAAATCCTGTCTTTTCTCTCTCCTGCCGCACTGCTACAGTACCATCGGGTACTGTTCATCCGGATCCAATACGCTACAGTATCACGAGGCACTGTTCGTCATCGTTTTCCCTGGTCGTCGGCCGAAGCTCCCGTGATCGTTCCAATCTGAAAATTTCAAAATTCCATATCTTTCTCCTCGATGCACATAAAAGCGAGCCGTTTGCGCTCACGCGTCCGTTTTGATCTCCTCTCCCAATCCTCTGATTTGGTTTCCTCCGAATCATCCTCGTTTCGTCGCAATCTGCAGAATAACGAGCTCCACCAAAAGGTCTTCTCCGGCGAGTTGCGCCTTCATCCGACGTCCTCCGGCCGAACCGTCTGCGGCGTTGGCTTCGCGTTGTCGTCCTCGACGTCATGCTTCCTTCCTCTTCACCCGAAGATCGCCGGAGCACCGTCGGCCATGTCGAGCCATGACGTTCGTCGAGCTCCTCGCTTCCTCGGTGAGTTTCTCCAAAATCCGATCGCGTCATCTCGTGCCCCTCGTTCATATCTATTTTTCCCCTCTTTTAGATTCAAGTTTCATCCACCGTGCGCTGAGAATCGAGCGTTCTCTCGCCTCTTGTACGTCGTCCTTCTCCGGCCAATTACTCCGCAACCGTTGATCCCCTGCCTTCAACTCCACCACCGTTGGGTTCGCATCGCTGCGTTCTACGCCGTGCTCACCTCCCTTTTCGCAGAGCATCGCCGGAAGCGTTACGCGTCCGTGAGGCCGCCGTGGTCGCCGTTCTTCGTGTCGCTGCCGTCGCATGGAGTCAAATCTTGA
Source organism: Phyllostachys edulis (assembly GCA_036346405.1). Taxonomy (NCBI): domain Eukaryota; kingdom Viridiplantae; phylum Streptophyta; class Magnoliopsida; order Poales; family Poaceae; genus Phyllostachys; species Phyllostachys edulis. The sequence goes on from CM070550.1 coordinate 72,623,820, forward strand.
TGTCTGGACCGCGTCATCATCTCCGCCTCGTCGTTTCCTTTCCGTTTTGCCCCTTCGCCGCCACCGCATCGCCTCCGGTCGCCGGCCACACCTTGCGCCCTATTCAACTGCGCACTGTTCATGCAAGCATGTGTGCAGTACGTGGGTTTTAGTTGGTTCCAGTGTTGTGCTCTGTATGTAGCGTGGTGCTTGTTCTGTTGTGCAGTTCGGCTACATCTCACGCCTCAGAGCAATCATCTCCGGCCTCCATGCGCAAGGAACCAAGCCACAGGTTGCTCTACTGATGCTTTCTTCTTTCTCTGTTAGTTTCTTTCCCTGTTTGGCTGGAACTGATCTGCTATATTTTCTCCATGTTCCTCCTCTGTTAATTATCTTGGTTACTAATTCCATGCCGCCATGCACCAAATTAACCGACCATGCATGCTGTCACCATTCATGCCTGTGTCCAGTGTAGCTTCTCATCTTTGTGATTTCTACGTGCCCCTTCTCAATCTTGCTCTAATCTCTCGCATGTAGAACAACATCTTTTAACTCTCTGTCCCTTTATGCTAAATCCTTGCCATCTCCTTGTGCATGAGCAGCCGACGCCCCTTGTCCCTATTCAGGGCTGGTGTTCTGTTGCTTGGTTCGGTTCCTGTTGATGATGTGGTCTGTGCGCGTGGCTTCTTTATGTTGATTCCTTTGGCTCTCCTTTCCTCTCACTTACTTGTGGGTCCAAGAGTAAAAACCCTAGATCAGTTCTTTCTCTTACATGCGGGTCCCGCATGTCCGTCAACCCTTGGTCAAACCCTAGCCATAAGCTTGGTCCACCGTGGACTAGCATATCTCTGTGGATCTGGTCCATAGACCAGTGGCCCACATGTCAACCCCTAATCATATTTTCGAAAATTCATTTAATTTCTGATATTCAATTATCCAGTTGGTCCCACATGTCATTCACTACCCTTGTCCTCTCTCACTTACCAGTAGACCCCACTTGTAAGCCTCCAACTCATTATATTTAATCCAAAGGAATATTCTCTGAATATTCTTTTCTCTCGCAACTTTATCATTTCTTGTGATTCTTCCAAGAGTCATATCTTTTGCATCCGAACTCTGATTGTGTTCATTCAAATTCCTAAATTCATCTCAATTCAATATCTATTTACCTGAGATTATTATTTAATTGTTGGAGTTTGTTTGCTCTCTGTTGTTTATTTATTTGGTTTATTTGCTTGTTACGAGTAGACGTTGATACTACAAGAAGTGTTGATCAAGAAGGAGCTGAAGATCAAGGAAGTAGAAGATTAAAGTTAAATAAGATCGTCATTGCTAGCAAGGCAAGTTGTACCTTTGATCATATTGAATCCCAGTTTTCAAAGGTTACTTTGATTGAAATTATTGCATTTACTTTAAATATTTATTTAAATGCTTTTGGGTGTAGCTATTATCCCATTTGTTATATCCACCTTGTCTAATTGTTACGCCATAATCCTTTGTCACCCTAGCTTGGTTATTTAATAGTTGGTGTTATTGTAGCACCAACGTGGGTTGGTTAGATGCGATTAGTTTGCTTAGCCATGCTACGAGTCACCATCTCATGTAGTTGCAAATATAAACTTGACTAAGTGACTATGGAACTATGTGATAAAACTGTGTGTACTGTGTGCTATTATGGCATGTGTTGCACTTAACCAACCAAGTGGGAAAAGATTTCGATCGAGGCAAGTGGTGGAAATCGTGTGACATGGTGGTGTGTGAATTGGTGGATCGTGTGAATCGTGTGATCTGTGTGGACAATAATCTGTGGATCTGTGGACAATAATCTGTGTGATCTGTGTGAATAATAATCTGTGTGGTGTGTGGTTTAGTTGGCATGTGGAAGTCTTGCCTTGGTCAATTAAGGACCTCACCATGTGCGCCATTGAACTGGGCCTTAACCATACAACCACATGTCTGGTATGGGACGGACCTGGCTAATTAATTAGCGATGCTTTGATTCAGTTCTGTTTTGGTTGACGATTCGCGCAAGAGGGCCAAAGCGGCGAAACCTTAGCGAAAGCGTAATCGGTCAAGGCAGACTTTGTAAAGGCCTTGTCACGCATTTCTAGACCGCTTACCTAAGGTAGTGGCGATGGTATCGACGGATGCCAAACAAACTAGAGAATTCGTGTCTTGTGGGTAAAGCCGCATAACCTCTGCAGAGTGTAAAACTATTCAATAGCCGTGTCCGCGTTATGGACGTGTTTCGGGATTTCACACTAGGGTAGATCTTCATAAAACCGTGTGGGAAGGAGCTGTGTGATCTAAATCATATGGCTATGTGAATAACTGCTTAGGTGTGTGTCTTTGTGAAATCAAATTGTTAAATTATTACTAATCTATTTGTTTTACTTGCTTTTAATCTATTATTTGTATTCAATTGCAAGTGTTGCATTTCTGCAAAATAACCACGTAATGTCATTCCTTGGAATAAGCCTCGCATCTATAATTGCATTTCGTGGTATGACTTATGAGTACGGTGTGTACTCACGCTTGCTTTGACGAATCAAGCGTATGAAGGAATCGCCACCAACAAGGTCTACTTCAAGGATCGTGGAGAACTAGGTCGCAAGACTCACCATTGCTCGGGCATATGGATGGGCTTCACCGAGTTATCCTGCTTGCTCACCGCAGCCTTCATTGAGCTTTTTGCCTTCTAAGGCATTAATTGTAAGCTTTGACCTTAAGGTCTTTACTCTGATATTTATTGTTATTTGCCTATTAATTAGTTATCTTTGTATATGGAATTGATATTTCACTGATGTTGTCACTGTGTGCACTAGCGTGATCCTGGACTAGTGCAGTATACACAGAGGGTCCAGAATTATAATTTTGGGTCCCGACACCCCCTCCTCGGCGATGGTGTAACAACCCAAAATTCAAATTTCAGAGGAAATTTTAAAACTTAATTATTTTTGTGGATTTTCTGGAATTTTAAAAGCTTTCCCTTAATTATTTTAAAGCTAAAACAAATTTAATTGCAAAAACTATTACCAATTATAAGTTGGAAATATTTTATTTAAATCCAAAATGCCCTTGAGAATTTCTGTGAATTTTCTCATAATTTTTGGGTTTTAATTGCTATTTTCTAAAGCCCTTTTTAATTAACCAGTTTATTTAAATTGTTAAACCTTTTAAAATTCACAAACAGTAAGTGGGCCGAATCTATTTTGGCCCATCTTCTTTCACGCGCAAGCACAGTCAGTCGGCCTGGTCCACCGTGCAAAATCCCGGCCGTTGGATTAAAATCGAATGGCCAGCACGCGCCCTCTCCTTTTCTTTCTTTTGCTACCACCGACAAGTGGGCCCGCATCGCCCACGTCACCCTTTCTTCCTCCTCTTTCCATCTTCAACCCAGTGCCCCTTTGCTTACACGCATCACCGCCCGCCATGGATAAGCCTTCGGGTGCTTCCATACATGGCGCAAATCACCTGAAATCCCCGCGATTTTGTGAGCAATCAAATTGGCATCCAATCCCGCGTCCGTTCTGGTCTCTACCCTTTCCTTTCTTCGCCCCAATCTCCCAATCACCACTGGCATCGCCGCTCATCCTTCTTGGGCGATATGTCGACCTCGTGCCACCCTCGCCCTATTTAAAGGCGCACCAGGATCGTTTCCTCCACCTCATTCCAACGCCCCAAGCCCTCTACCCCCTTTCTCTCTAAATCATCGGCAATTCGAGTTCTTCTCCGCACCGCCAAAACTTGAAACTTCCTCATCACCGGCGCCATCCAAGCCACATTGCGGTCACCGACTCTGGGTTCGACATTGTCACGTCACCGCCCACCCGGTGCTTGCACTCACCCGAGCCAGGGATCGCCGGAACTCATCGCCGCCGCCAATCTTCATCGCCGTCGGCCTTTCACCTTCGCTCTCTCACCGAGGAGGTAAGCACTAGGATCACCTCATCACCCTCGTGCGATTGGTACCACCCACGCTCCTCGCCGTGGCGCGAAGTGCTGACGAGGAGGTCGTCGTAGTGCCACCGGTCACCAGCTGATGTGGCCTAGCCACGTCATCACCACGTTGCACCACCTAAGCCCTAAACACCCAGTCAGTGCCACATGGATTCCACGTCAGCCCGTGCGCCAACCTTAGCAGCCATTCACTATTTGGTGAACCATGTCCACCATGGTCCATTGATCGGTCATGGACTAAGTCCATTGACCATAGGGCCCACCTGTCATAGAGAGTAGCATTTTTCCTTTAAAGAAAAATTTGACCGAAAATTCAATTTCCCAGCTGATGATAACAGCTGGCGCAATATCTTGAATTTCCTTTAGAAAAATAAATCAAGAAATTCTATAAAATCCAAAATTAGGGTTTCTTTAGGTTTAAAACTTCCAGGAGCTCGTATTTCTTCATACGAACTCCGATTTATGTGTTTCAAATTTATAAATTTATATAAATTTAATATCTAGATAACTAAACTAAAATTATTTGATTTGGATTTAATTTGATTTGTCCTTTTGAATTTATTTGAGTTTATTTGAATTTGTCGTATTTTCGTGTATAGATTTCGACGACTCCGGAGAGCTTGATCCTTCTGAGGATTTAGAGTACCAGGACTTCGAGCAAGGCAAGTTATACCATTGATCATGTTGATCCCAATATTTTAAATTTATTTAATTCTGTTTTTAAATTATTATTGCATGCATAATTTTTTTCAGCTATTTTAAATTCCAGTTTAAATTCTTAGTTAATCCAATTCCTTTGTATAGCCAATTTTGAATATTGAATTATAATTTCCTTGTCACCATTAGTCAAAATAAATTTGAAAATAATTATATGCTTAGACAATGCTTAGACCAAAATCTTGGATTTGGGAGATTTTAGCCAAAATACTCAAACTTGATTTAAAATTGAGTCTATGGTATTGTTTTACCATAGAAAGTTTAGAAAATATTTTCACTTGGAAAAATAAATAAAAATGGTTTAGACTTGGGCATAATGGATGTTGGTATGGTGCAAGTTGATGCACAGGATCAATTCATTTCTATGATCGAGTCCAGGGTTGTGGATTGATGCCCAAGTCGGTTAAGGACCGGTCTGTGAGCCGCATCTTGCTAAGCTCCACCGTACTACCACATATACTGTGTGGGCAGGGCCTGGCTAACTAATTTGTAATACCTTATTGTTATTTTGCCATGTTGTGTGGGTGTCGGTTAGACAGTAGTCCCACCTGGCGCAAGAGGGGGCTTCTGGAGGATGGTTAGTCCAAAGGAAGTGAAACCTTAACAGACATAAATACTTTAGGGTAGAGCATTGTAAAAGCCTTGTGATAATTGCTTATTCACATGCCTTCGGAAGCGTGTATTGGCCGACATTAAAAGCAAATTATCTCTTGTGGGTAAAGTTGTACCACCTCTTCAGAGTGTAAAACTATTCGAATAGCCGTGTCTACGGTCATGGACATGCTGAGCAAAGCCACTTTAACTTAGGCTTTGTTTTTGGTTTTAAAATGATTTCAACAGATGATTTGAATCCTTGTGGCAAAATTGGACAATTAGCCATGTGATAGGAAGGTATCCTTCACCATTCATTCATGGAGGTTATCCACTATAAAATTATCGATTTAAAATATGATTTTAGTTATAGATTAAAAATGGACTTGGAAATTAATATGAGTATTTAAATTGAAAATGCTGCTTTATGCAAAATAAACCCTGCCAGCCTCACTTGTTTACTTATGCATGCATCATAATTCTTTATTGGGTGTAACTTGCGAGCACGAAAGTTGTGCTCACTCTTGCTGAATAATATTTATTCAGGAGAAGACTTCTATCAGGACGGTGAGGATCCAAACGTTTAGGCCTCACGCCCAGCATTTATTGCTGTGGCGATCGTGTGGCCTACTACCTTTATTTTCCGCTGTGTTATTGTTATTTGGCCTCAGGCCCATTTTTATTAAACTCTGATTAATAATAAATAAATGCGTGATATGATTGTGATGTCACTTTTGTATGACTGTGTACACTAGAAATCCTGGACTAGTGTATGAACACAGAAAATTCGGGATCCTTCGTTCCCGGGTTCGACAGATGGCCAAGATGCCCTTCTGCCGCGGCCACGGCCTGTGCCGTGTCGGCTTGCTCCTCTGGGCACCACGATTCTGCGGCAGCTCGGCGCCAGAGGCAGCGAGGAGGCACGAGTAGAGGTGGTGCCATGGAGTCGGGACCGAGCGGGCGAGCCATGCGGGGGGGAGCCGAGCGTAGTGGCGTGGGAGGTGTGTGGGCGCCACGCGAGAAGCAGACAAAGCTGTGCACGCATGCCAAGAACCGGGCACGGGGGCGTGACAAGAAAGTGGCAGCCAACGAGCCAAGAGGAGATGGAGGGCCAAGGACCGGCAATGCAAGAAGATCGGAGAGGGAGAGGCAGCGGCCATGAAGCGTTGAACGGGCCAGGAAAGCCATGCGGCCAAGAGCAAAAGCAAAGAAGAGAGAGAATGAGGAAATGGGGGAAGTGCACTTGCCTTGGATTCCCACAGCCTAGCACCTTAGCATGTCTACATTACATTAAATAATGAAGGTTATTTCACATGAAGACACTCAGCCGCAGACTCACATGGAAAAAGCAAAAGCGCCTGACACTACAAAAGGAAAAGAGGATAGTTTAGTTGATACGACATCTCTATGCACATCTGTATCCAAGTATAAGGACAGTTACATAAAACAAATGGTCACATATACACACAGGACCAACACCCTGGCAGAGTGTTCCCTTGCGCCCTGGTGGAGTTCTGTTGTGGTGGTCTGTGCACACGTTCTATCAAACCCACCAGAACTCTTCTGAAATGTCAACCTTTGCATAAAAAGGCACAATTCAAAACCGCCCCTTTGGCGTTTCCCCCAGAACGCTAAGAGGTAGGGGTGCTACTGTTGGAAGAATATTTTATCCACTTACTAGTAGGACCCACTCCACAAGGAAAACACTGGCTCATTGGATCTGGAAATGTAATCACCTGACAAAGACTAATTGTACCCCTCGCTTGTACTATTAGAGTAGCTAACCCCCAAGGCGTATGTTGGTCATTTGTATAGGCCCAACAGGCTATAAATACCCCATGTATCCCTCATTCAAGGGAGAGCTCTTTTGAGGAATATAAGAAAGCAAGACATCAGGTGAGCCTCCGGGAGGAACCCTCGAACCCTCGTAGGCCACCGACAGGAGTAGGGCGGTCCTCTCAGACCCCTAAACCTGTATAAACCCCTGTGTTACTCTCGCTCTCATGGACGATGGCCTGTAACATGGCCGACGTCTGCCCCTTCACTTGTGTTCGATTTTTACACCAAGAACATAGGTCATCCCAGGAACATCTCTACAAAATTTTAGAATTTATTTGCTATTTTTAAACCATCGGTCAAAGTCAAAGAGTTTGATTTTGAATCGGTCAAACTGTGTGGCTCGGTTTGACCGAACCCAACCACTTTGACCGAACCTGACTCGAACCAGGCTCCGATCGAACCACTTGACTGGACTCAACCCACTTAACTCTCTGACCTGAGCCACTCACCATCCGCGTTGCATCGCTGTCGCTACCACCCCGGCCCCACCTGTCAGCTCCTTCGTCCACCTCTTGCTGACGGGCGCTCAGTGCTCGCACGCCATGCGGAGCGCGCACCAGAGCTTCTCAGTCCATGCATGGTCACTCCGTAAATTCACCACCCCGGCTACCCAATCAATCGTGTCGCCGCTTCACGCCATCTCCTTCCCGCCTGTTGGAGCACTATAACCTACTCTCTCTCGCCCTCTAGCTCTCACTTTCCCTCTCGATGACCAAGGGAAAGGAGGCAAGCTCGTGCGCATCTCTTGGGTGAGCTTCCCTCCGCTTTGTCCCTCTCCTTCCTTTTCCCTCGCCGTATCCATTGCGTTGATTTGAGCCCGTGTCTTCTTGTGTAGCTCTTAGAACGCGAGCTTGCCATTGTTGCCTCTGGAGCACGCACCAAGTGGCACCACTTCGCCATCCTCGACTCCGGTGAGTTTCTTTCTTGGTTATGTGCGTTAGTTTGTGTTATGGTACCTAAGAATGACTTCCCCTAAAACAATTTGTCCGATCATGCTTAGGAGTCTCTCGAATTTGAAGTTGCCCCATTTCTGGCCGCAAACCCCCCATTCTTCCCCAAGTCTGGTTCAGTGAGCCATTTTTCGATTCACTCCTCTCCAAGCATCTACTTGAACCCCTTAAGCTTTCTCGCACCTTATTTGCCTCCATGTTTGCTCAGGCTACTCTCTCCTCGGTGAAGCTCCGTCGTCGCATCGGGTCTACGCCGCTAGCATGTCTCCGATGAGCTCAATCACTCCGCATCACTCTGGTAGGTTCGCTAAACCCTCCTGGTACTCATGTGCGCGATAGTTAGCTCTAGGTGTTGCCATATCATGGTGGCCATGTTGGCCGTAGCTACACCTCCACTCCCCATCGTCACGCCGCCACGTCAGACCTTCTCCGGCCATGTTCTGGCCACCAATAGCTTCGTCAAACCATCAGTTTTCCATTTTGGACACTCACCCACGCCGTCGTGGACGGAGTCGCCGGTGACAAGGGCATCAACATCGCGGCCAGGGAGCTCCTCTGTGTGGCAGTTTAGGTCCAGCACTGTAGTGGCTTTATTAGCGCAATCTTGGTCTTAAGGGCTTAATCATTAGTTAGCTAAAGAGTAATGCTTTAATGTTTCAATGGCAAGTGGGGGCCATAAACAGAAATTGAGGTGCATTAATACTGGGTTTTGCTTTAGAGTCATTGACATGTGGGCCGAGCCTTTTAGTGTGTAGTGCACGAGTCTGTGGATCGGTGGACCGAGTGCATGGACTGAAGTCCATGCACTATTCTCATGAACCTAGTCTATGACAGTGGGTCCCACATGTCAATAGAGAATTAATCGAAAATTAATGAAAAAGAAAATACTATGCAGAGAACCCCACGTGTCATTAACTGTGGCTAGCTCTAGCCATGTAAGAAAAGTATTTTAATTCCATTCAAATTTCCAAAATGAATTATTTTTGCACTGTAAATTCAAATAACTTCAAAAATTCATAACTAATTCAAATTGAGTGAAACCAATTTTGTTGGGTTTCATTTTTATTGTACTTTGATTTGGAATAGCTTTGAAACATGTTACTGTCCTAGAAAATTTAATTGTTAGGATTAAATTTGGTTTAGGATTATTTTTACACTAGAAATAGAATTAACTTTAAAATTAATAGAAAATTCATATGAACTCCCATTAAAATGGGTGATTCAATTTTTTCTGTTCATAACTTTTTATTCTCTGTCATTCCATGTAAATTTTATCTCCAGCACTATTCTAGAAAATTTCACTAAAACAATCATTTTCAGATGAATAGTGATAAAATCTCAATTTTATGGATTTTCTTCCCTTTTGATTTTCCAAAGGCTATAACTTTCACAGGCAAACTCGAAATGAACTCGTTCTTATTTCTAAATTCATCTAAAATCATAATCTACCTACTGTGTAAGTTTCATGCAATTGGGATGAATTTGAATTTTTGGTTATATTTGGCATTATTCGTTCTTATTCGCTTTTCGTATTCAATCGATAGCTTACGAAGATCCGAGTGAATTCGAGAGTGATCCTCAACATAAATAATTGGAATATCTTCAACAAAGTAAGCAATGTCCCCTTTGATCATTTTGATCCGATTATGTTTATTACAATTATCTTGTTTGCAACTATATGGGTGCATGTGCTATTTGCGGATTAGTTTCTCGTTAGCGGTAGCTAATCCTAGTAGATGCATGAGCTGTAGTGAATGTTTATTCCTTGCCACTAGCCTAAGTTAATATTCCCGCTGATTCTAGTGCTCGGTGGATGATACACGGTCTAAGTATGCTTATGCGATGTAATGCTTAGCTTCCGGTAGATTGGGCGGTTGTTGACTTTGTCGATGACTTTGATCACCTAAATCATTTTATTATACTATGTCCAGCACCATGTGCTATCATACTTTGAAAACTAAAAGGTGCAAATAAAATGATTTGGACTTGGGCAAGTGGTAGATTGGTGTGTTGTTGGGTGTGTGATGGTCTTGCCTTGTTCAACAAGGACCGAACATCTTGTTTCACCAAAACCAAGCATTTTGTGTGCATTCCACATGAGGGTATTGGGAACCTCTCTTGACTTAGTACTTTGACGTGTGTTAGCTCCGAGTCGCAGGTGGTTGTTGTTGTGTTGAAAAATGTTTTGTGTTGTTGGGATGTGCGGGGAGGGTTCCGGTAAGGTTCCCTTGCCCGAGGGGCGTCGGTAGTTGTCTAAGGCTTTACCCTGAGGGGTAGTTGATCGAAGTTTTACCGGTGGCTCCGACGCCACATGTGGGGTCCTCTGTGGGAGCCCCGTCTGCACACACAAGGGCGGTTCACGGACTTAACCTTGCCGGCATACCTAAGGAAGTGTGCTCTATAGCTTGACAAAAGGGTGGTCTAGCGTGTGGGTACAGTTGTACACCCCTGTAGGGTTCTAAACTATTCAAATAGTCTCGTCCTAGGTTATGGACACGCTTGGGATTGGACTTGCAGGAGTTAGACTTAACATTTTAGAATTCAAACTTAAAACTTGATCGGGTGGTATTGAGAGTGGTTCACATGCTATGTTTGTGAGCTGCAGGGGGCAACCACCTGTTGTTGTTAGATGTTATCTAATGTTAATTACCCGCTGTTATTTAAAGTATTGAAAATATTTGCTCACTTGCAATTTCAATCTACTAATTGTACTTCAAATGAAGTGTTGTTTTATGTTGAAAATTACTTAGTGTAGTAGTCTTCCTTGATACTTAAATGCATATATTATATTCTGTTGTTTGTAAGACTTGCGAGTACAACTTTGTACTTAACCGGATTGTCCACTTGTTCAGAGGAGGTTGACCCCCAAGGGGTCAATCAATGTAAGACTGTCTACGACGACGACGACTAGCTTAGCGGGTTTTTAGCCGGTTGCCTTGTGGGTAATGTAACATCCCAAAGTTATGTAACCAAAATTTAAAATTAATAAATTTATTATTTTATTGGATTTTTTGGCTATCAAAGAATTCTTGATTTTCTGTTATTTAAAAGAGTTTTCTTGGTTAAAAAATCAATTATTTAATTTCTTCGCTTTGAAAGTCAAAAAGAAAATTTATTGAGTTTTTGGGGATTTTCTTGGATTTAAAGTGAAAAATAAAATTTTAATTAATTTCTTGAATTTTTGGTATTTAAAAAGTTTTTCCTATTTTTCGAAAATAAAAATAATTATCGTATAAAAATAAAAGCCAACTTTAAGTTGGAATTATTTTATTAAGTTCAAAATAATTCAAGGAATTTTTTAAAAAAAATTCTAGAATTTTTGAACTCTATTTGCTATTTTCTAAATGTCTATTTGATTTATTGCTTTTCTGAAATTCGAAAATCAAAATTCCGAATCTCAAATCAACACCAAATCAGAATTTAAATTCTGAGTCTCAATTCAAATCCTTATTCTAAAATCAAATATCTTTGTGGTCAACTCTGGATTCAAATTCTTGTTTTGAATTCATTTCAAATTCAAATCTCAGCCGAATTTCAAAATTTAAATTTGAATTTTCTCTAAAAGTGGAAATATTAAAATTGCATTTCAAATTGTAGCCAAAAATATTCTTTTCTTTTTTTTCTTTTTCCTCTTTCCCTTTTCTTTCTTTCCCTCTTTCTCTCTCTCCTCCTTTTTTTTCCTTTCTCTTCGACTTCGAGTGGCCTGTGTCCAGAACGTGCCCGACGCACGCCCGCCATGAACGCCACACTGAAGCTCTCAATACCCGTGATTTTCTCCACCATTCTTCATGAAATTAGAGGAATTCAAAGACCGAGGCAAGCAACGAATTCATCACCACCACATTGCCTTGGCTGCAACAAGCCACAACCACCATCTCCCACAAATCTGACTACCAAAGCACCATCCTAAGTCACACCTCTCCCAAATCCAGTCATCACCTCTCCCAAATCTAGCCATTAATCGCCCCTAAGCCACCATCTCTCCCAAATTCTATTGCCAAATGTGTGAGTGTGCAACGGATCAGTTGATGCGGGCGCTGGTGACCAACGGGGAGCTGCTCTGGCATCGTTCGACCCTAAAGTTCGCAAGAGGTTTTCGCCAAATTCGGCGCAAGACGACTGGTACTCAACGAAGAAGAAAGGCGAGGCAAATACGGCATGTCGCCGTTGTCTTCGTCAGATCTGGCGATGGGGCCCTTCCGCCACTGCCTCCATTCCCCTTTCTCCTTCCGGCGTGCCGCGGTCGTCCACTGTTTGTCGGAGTCACCACCACCCGATTGCCGCCGCCGCCCCTAAATCCCTGCCTCCTGTCTCTGTCTCTCACACACTGTTGAATGGTAAGAAGACGCTTTGAGGAAGACATGGACGTTGATGTTGATGTACACGTGGATGTCATGTTAGCTAATTATGCACACGTAGATACCATATCAACCAAAACCAATGCCATGTTACACAAAAGGTTTGGGTCCAGGGTAAAGGAGACGGTTTTATTGGTTTGAGATTCTAAGTCGGACGGTTTTAGAGTTAGGGGTAGAAAAAGAGTTAATTCCTTATTTGTCATTGAAAGTTGACGAGTTTTCTAAAATGCCATTGCAAAATTTCTCTTCCCTCCATTGCCACTCGAACTTAACTTCTATCCCCATTTTGCCATTCCCGTGAGTTGACCACTAGGCCGTTGACTTGACCGCCAAAAGACGATTTTGTCCCTAAGTGTACTGAGATCTTTAGAGAATTGTTTGACATAGTAATATAGTTCCAAAAATTATGAAATTTTTAGAGAAAATTTCTGACATAGTGTAGATTATTGTGTAATTTTTATACAGTTTTATTTGCAACATGTTTTTCTCTAAAAATCTTTCAAGTTTCGGTTGCAGATTTTTAGAGAAAAACATGTTGCAAATAAAACCCTTAAAAATTACACAATAATCTACACTATATCAGAAACTTTTTCTAAAAATTTCATAATTTTTGAAACTATATTACTATGTCAAATAATTCGCTAAAGATCTCAATACACTTAAGGGCAAAATCATCTTTTCACGGTCAAGTCAACAGCCTAGTCAACGGTCAACTCACGGGAATGGCAAAATGGGGATAGAAGTTGAGATCGAGTGACAATGGAGGGAAGAAAAATTTTGGGATGGCATTTTGGGGAGCTCGCCAACTTCCAATGACAAATAAGGAATTAACCCTTTAAAAAAACGGACCGATGCGATAATTCAATGTTGAAAATGGACTTTTTCCTAGAGTTTATTGTCGCCCCGCGACACTCTCGTCCTATCTGTTGTAAAAGAAGAAGACGACGTTGTGTCCCGAAGGTGTGGTCATCGATATGGATATATCTGACAAACCAAGTAGCTAGTTGCGAAGGATACCAATGACATCTTGTGTTGCAGGTTGATTGATTTAATCAACATAGATTGAATTACATATCCTAGTAATACATGCAACCCTTATTTACACTTGGGAATGGAATAATATTGATACATAAGTGACATATACATTGCAAATTCCTTTTTTAAGAAGTTGGATGAAGGACTGAAAAATGCGATAAGTACTCCCTCCCGTCATATATCTGTCATTTTGGACATTGACACGGTCCCTAAAATGCAACTTTGGTCATTAATTTGTATTGTAATATATTCATAAAACTCAATAAAATTATAATATTATGGTAGTGTTTTTGAGACAAATATATACCTATGATTTTCATGTATCTAATATAAATATTTAAAAATATATTGTTAGTTAAAGTTATGAAAGTGAACTTTTTTTATTAACTAACCCTTTTAAATTTTATTTTAAAATTAATCTCCCAAGATTTTATTTCCAATTCTAACCCTCTTTAATCATGCCACAGGTGGTGGTGTGACAAAATAATGCTGTCACGTCATATGATAAATCCACTAAAATAGCATTTTTTATCACACCATTAGTGGTGGCATGACCAAACAACACTATCGCGCCACCATCTGTGGCGTGACAAAAATTTGTCTAAATACGGGTTGGCGTGACAGTGTTGTTTTGTCACGCTACCACTAGTGGGGTGACCAAAGGGGTCAGAATTAAAAATAAAGTTCGCGGGGGTTAAATTTAAAATAAATTTTAGAAAAGGGATAATTAATAAAAAAAAATTCTACGAATGTTTAACAACACACGCCCCAAAACAGTTTTGTATTTGTGACCCGAGGAGTACCTGCTGAACGAGCCTAATCCGACGGCTAAGACGAGAACCCAGCCTGAACCCTGAACCCATAAATTAGCACCCGCGCCAACTCTCGCCCCCAACCATCCTAAAACCCTAACCCAGCGCGCCGCACCCCGAAACTCAAGCCGCCGCCGCCGCCGCCGCGGCCTCCTGCGCCGGCGAGATGGCGTTGTACCTGCTCTTCGAGTCGGCCTCCGGCTACGGCCTCTTCCACGCGTACGGCATCGACGAGATCGGGCAGAGCGTGGACGCCGTGCGGTCCTCCGTGCTGGACCTCGACCGCTTCGGCAAGGCCGTCAAGCTCGCCGCTTTCTCCCCCTTCTCCTCCGCCGTCGACGCGCTCAACCAGTGCAACGCCATTTCCGAAGGTCAGGTCTCCTCACCCGCCACCCACCTGAAGATGCAACCTTGCATAGATTTGCGTCCATGACGTGCGCGTTTTGATGCGGTTTGGGCCATTTCTGGCTTGCGCAGGTATCATGACCGACGAGCTGAGGAGCTTCCTGGAGCTGAATCTGCCCAAGCCCAAGGAGGGGAAGAAGGCCAAGTACAGCCTCGGCGTCGTCGAGCCCAAAGTCGGCTCCCACATCTCCGAGGTCACCGGCATCCCTTGCCAGAGCAACGAGTTCGTCCAGGAGTTGCTCCGCGGCGTCCGCCTCCATTTCGATCGGTTCATCAATGAGCTCAAGGTGACGCGATTTTTTATTTCCCACTACATATGTTTTTATTCTGCATTCTAATTTGTGCAGTTCCTAGTTGTATGGTTTATGGTTATGCACATGAGTCGTGGCACTTTGCCTGATTGCTTGCTGTCGGATAACATAAATAAAATGTATGCACAGCTTTGCTTACTTTGGTTTTGCTTGTTTCGTCATGGTAGAAATCAGACTTGGAGAAGGCGCAGCTCGGCCTGGGGCATAGCTACAGCAGGGCGAAGGTGAAGTTCAATGTGAACCGTGTGGACAACATGGTGATTCAGGCCATCTTTCTGTTGGATACACTTGACAAGGACATCAATTCCTTCTCCATGAGAGTGAGGTCTGCTTTGTTCATCTTTTGTGTTTTGGTTAACTGTCCGATTCATTTGTCTAGGACCTGCCATGATTGTAGTATTGATTAACTGTGCAATGGTATTTGAGTAAGTCTAGTCTGGGAGTGTGAGCATAATGGTAAATTGAATATTGATTTCTTGCTGAATGATAATGCAGGGAATGGTTTTCCTGGCATTTTCCTGAGCTGGTCAAAATTGTCAATGACAACTACCTCTATGCTAAGCTTGCTAAGTTTATTGTGAACAAATCTGATTTGGCAGAAAAAGATATTACAGCTTTAGCTCATCTGATTGGAGATGAGGACAAGGCAAAAGAAATTGTTGAAGCAGCGAAGGCCTCAATGGGTAACGAGATATGGCCACAATTATTTTGTTTTGTTATAATAGCCATTAATTTCTTTGTGGTTTATTTATTCTTCTTTGCTTTTCAGGCCAGGATCTTTCACCAGTTGATTTGATCAATGTCCAGCAATTTGCACAAAGGGTCATGAATCTGTCTGAATATCGTAAAAACCTTTATGAGTATCTTGTTACCAAGATGAGTGATATTGCTCCAAATCTGACATCATTAATTGGTGAAGTTGTTGGTGCTCGCCTAATCTCTCATGCTGGTAGTCTTTCAAATCTTGCCAAGTGTCCTGCCTCCACTCTCCAGATACTTGGTGCTGAGAAGGCACTTTTCAGGTTTTTAAAGCGACCATCTTATGATTTATTGGTATTTTTATAATTCCAGGTTACCTTAGGAAAACTTGCCTTGAAAAACTGATCATATAGAGTGAATTTTGGATAGTAGTCAAAATAATATACCCCTTATGCTTCTCCATTGTCCTACAGAGCATTGAAAACTCGAGGGAATACACCAAAGTACGGCCTTATATTCCACTCGTCCTTCATTGGCCGTGCTTCAGCCCGGAACAAGGGCAGAATGGCTCGATACCTGGCAAACAAATGTTCCATTGCATCACGCATTGATTGTTATTCAGGTTAGTTACAAAGCTCTGTTTCCAGCCTGTTGGTGTGCTGACTACTGCTCATTCTGAAAGCATCCTCTGATGGTTTTGCGCTATTTTTTGGGGTTCAGAGTCAAGTACCTCAGTGTTCGGTTCAAAGCTGCGTGAGCAAGTTGAGGAGAGATTAGAATTCTATGACAAGGGTATTGCACCTCGTAAAAACCTTGATGTGATGAAAGCTGCAATAGACAGCTTGGCAGATGTTGATGGTAAGGGTTGGCTAACTCCATTTGCTAGATATACTAACATCTTCTAGTATTGTTGGTCTCTGAGCAACGCATTACTCATTCTACTTACAGTTCGATTGTATTTACACTCAGCTCAAACAACATGCGCAGATGACGAGAAGATCAATGCATCTGCTAAGACAAGTAAGAAAAAGAAGTCTAAAGCTGAGGGCGACGGTGAAGCAATGGACCTGGTTAAGCCCTCCAATGTTGCTGATGGAGAAGCTGAACCTGGAACCGCAAAGAAGAAAAAGAAGCACAATTTAGAGGAGCCACAGGAGCAGGAAAATGGCACAGGGCATGCCAATGTTGACGCCGAAGAGAATGAAACTCCCAAGAAGAAGAAAAAGAAGAACCGTGAAGCTTCCGAGGATGCTGAACCTAAGACGGCCACTGATGTGAAGAAGAAAAAGAAGAAGAAAGTCCAAAGTTGAGGACGATGATGAGCAACTATTTATTGTATGGCTGGTGCATCGAAGTGTTGTTTAAAACAAAGTTAAACCTCTAGGTTCTAGTTCATTCGCGATTTGGTAAAATCCTGCACAAGTACAAAATTTTCCTAGTCTCTTGTCATTTTGATCCCCTGGTGGGGTGTAGAATCTAGTGTTGCCTCATGAAATGTTTCTTTGACAAGGCTAACGGCATGTTTGGATACAAAGTATTTTTGATACAACAATTATTGTGGTTTTACAGACTCTAGTATTCCAAATGCCATGATGTTTTTGGAGTTGATAAAAATCTACTATGGACCTCTTGTTTTCACAACCGAGCTCGTCTCCCATCCATTGTATTTTCTCCCGTCGTGTGGACCCACGAATTTCCCAACCCAATACCCAAGGGTCTCAATTATTTTCCCCTTTTGGCAGCTTTGCTCATGACGGACATAAATGCCGAGCAATATTTCCCTATTGTGAATTGGTGAGATGATAGGCTCTTTCTTCCTTTGATTGCATCTTGGTGTTGAGAAATGGATGCTCTGCATTGAAGAGGTGACATTCATTAGGACATTGTTTTCACCATGCGATCCAAAACAAACGGTTTAGATCGAGCGCTACAGTACTAAGAGAGCAGTAGAATCGTAACAATATTTTTCTAATAAACACGCAGTGATTGCTACGGTGCACTGCATGGTACTATTCACTAGGCTCAGAACACTGTTTACACAACATTTTCTACAGTAACAACAAAGAATCCGGTGGTCGCAATTGTTGTGCCTTTGTGGCTTGTACCAGTATTTCTTATGCTGCCATTGTCGTGCTCGCCGAGCAGCTCTCGCCGTTTCTAAGATGTTGCGTGCAGCCGGTACATGGTTTCAAGTTTGCTGTTTTCTTTGACTAATTTTGGACCTGTACTTTGTGTATGAACTGCTTAACGCTCATAGAGGTTTGTGGATGTGGTTCTTTTGGACGCAGCTGCTTCTAGATGTTGCAATTTGTCTACAATGAAATGCACACGGAAGAATGGCTCCTATACAGTGTACACTACATAAATTTTCATAAGTTAGTCCAATAGCTATTTAAAACAAAATATTTTACTAATACTGTAGTTACCGAACACGTCATGGTTTTTTTAAAACTACCCAAAAAAAAAAACTGTGGTATTCATAGACTGTAGCCTTGCCTAGAACTTGAAAACTGTGGTTTTTTGCATACCGTGGTTTTCAAATGCTATAATATCCAAACAGGCCCTAATGCACTTTGGTAATGATATTTGCAGTATTGTGCGTGACTGTTGCTCTGCAAATACTGCGGTAGTCTCTTTGCAGTATGGCGGTTTGATGTTTTAGCTAGTTTGGTGTGTCTACTGACTACTGGTCGTTCATCTTAGGTTCGCGGTATAGTTTGTGAGGTTGCGATGTGCCCTGTGTTCTCTTTGCGAGGAACTGTTTAGTC
This sequence comes from Phyllostachys edulis, assembly GCA_036346405.1. NCBI lineage: Eukaryota > Viridiplantae > Streptophyta > Magnoliopsida > Poales > Poaceae > Phyllostachys > Phyllostachys edulis. Next base: position 72,642,244 of record CM070550.1, read on the forward strand.
CATTATCCGGGGCTGGATTGTTATAAACGTAGCTGACAGTAGAGCTCGTGCGTCTATGCAATGCGAGGTTATGGCTTCAATCTATTATCACCACTGTGTTTGCCCTTAAAACAATTCCTAGTTCAGAATTCAGTTTTCAGACAGTTGTTCATTGCATATAAATGCTTTTAGGTGGGAAATTGTCCGTCTTGTTGGATGTTAGCCATGGAATGATGAGACTGACATGAAGAAACTGGAGCGGAGTTGATCAGTATATTGCCATCGTTCATGATTACGGGTGTCAATCGGATACAAATTATCCGTTTTATTGGACTTCCGTATTCGATAGGATCCGAATATGGTTTAGATTTTTTTCATCGGATTAACAATTTTCTCTCCAATTCGTATTCGTATTCGCATAAAAAAACGTGGATATGAATATGGTATGGACTTTTACCATCTGAAATGTTATTTATCCTCACTATTCGTATTTGTATTCGAATTCGATAAAATAATATACATATTTTATTACAGTATGGCTAATTAGTTGGATGAGTATTTTTAGTTTAATGTGAATTCATGTTTTTAGGTGAAATAGACAAACTAGAACGATTAAGTGTGTTATGTATGAGGATAAAATATCATAAATATCTTGTTATTACGTAAATTATGAGAGTATTCGAATCCGACCGAATTGAATAGGTATTATATTTGTATTCATTACAACATTCAATTCATATTCAATATTATTCAAATTCGCATTTGTATTCATTTAGAAAATACGAATACGAAAAGACCACTATTTGATACGTTGACACCACTATTCATGATATGTTGCACCACTCGCATCCTTGTTTCCTGTGGAGTTCATTTGGGCGTTCACTCTGAGATATGCCTGCCCGTCTGAGCTTGCTGTTGCAAGGATGTGACTAAATTTTGCGATATTCATTCCGTGTTCTTTATGAATACAATGGTGATATAAATTCTAAATTTTGGCTACTAAAATGATCAGAATTCCCTGTACTGTTTTTGCATGCGTAGAACAAGAACCTGATAGTTAATGGTATAGATTTATCTCGTATGGTGTTCCATACATTGTCCAGTCTACTGAAGATACATTACATTGTTCTTTTCATCTTTCAATCTCCCTTGGGATGTAAATGCCACCACTTCGAGATATGATTTTTTAAATAATCTATTTTTTATTTCGAATTACAGAAATAATACCACTTTATTTTTTTAACAGAAATAATCTACCATTGGGCGACTAGGAAAAGCCACCCAACGATAGAGTGACACAGGTTCAGTCGCCCTCTGGTTGAGCGACATAATGATGTCGCCCAATGGTTGAGCGACCTCTTTAAAGTCGTCGAACCATTGGACGATTTTAAGTAATAACTTTACTATTTTATTAATCTGATTGGAATAATTGTGTGGAAATAAATGTCAAATTTCGTAGGTAATACATTTAGCAAATCATGTTTCTAGGATATTATTTTTTTGAAAAATAAAAGGGTGGTGACAAGGTTGGTTGGTCAGTTTGTGATTTTCGTAGAATCTCAAGGGTACGAAATTTGTCAGACTCACAATAACATTTTGTGATGGTCGTATGTTGCTGTAGTGCACTAAATTTCTGAAGAATTTTGTAAGGACGATAGAGGTAGCAATGATTCGTAAGTACGAAGGTAAGTGATATTGCGATGCGCCAAGAAATTCATACACGGTGAACTTTAGAGAAATGGTGCAACGATAACAACACAACAGTTAATACCACAGTTACATGGCAAGCAGGCTAATGAACCATGGACGGTACACACATGCCTTTAGGGAATTAGAAATACATAGGACATATCGACGAAGAGGGTCGGATTACTGTGTGGACCGAGGCCATTTGCCATTCCTTGCGAGCTCGGCGTTGCACTCCTCGCCGACCGCCCTAGCCTCGGCGCCATTTCCCTCTTTTTCTCGCGCTCTCGGCGCCTGCACGTCTCGAAATGGGCCTGCGTCTCCCCCTGGATACGCTGGTTGTGCTCTTCGGTGCGGCGCTCCTCCTCCCTCCACTCGCGGTCCCTGTTAGCATCCCACTCCTCGCAGTCGAGAGTCCACTCGTCGTGTGGGTGGACGCACCATCTGTTCCTCATGTCTGACCAAGGGAACGACTCATCGCGGTCTTGCTGAAGTTTTCGGATGGCCTTCATCATCCCGGGGTGGCAACCATGGATTAAGAAGACATCAAGACGTGCTCCTACTACTCCCTCCTTCAGATGTCGAAGGAACCACAACCAGCTGTCGAAATTCTCACTTTCGACGAAAGTGATGTCTAAGGGCAGAATCTGATTGTTGCCATCAACGCCAATTGCTGTCAGGATCATACTCTTGTATTTTTCAGTTAGAAACATCCCATCCACTGATATCACGAGCAACATGTTGGGACCCCAAGTAAGCAATCCCGGGACCCTCTGTGTATTCTGAACTAGTCCCAGATTAGTAGATAGCTCACACAGTTGCAACATTGGTGTAATCATATCCATACAACAAACTATAGATGAAGCAGACAAATTAATATTATTTAATAGAAAAAAGACCTTATGGCCAAGTCTTACAACGTTTACCACGTAGAGCTTAACAACAAAAGGTAACTTGCAGCGGAAACCAAACATCTTGTGGAGGCCATCCGACATGCCCACAGGCAATCGAGTGGAGGACGCGACCTAGTTCGCAAAGTCTTCAAAGTAGTCTTCCTCGTAGAACTCGGTGTTCACTGGTTCTTCTTCGGCGATTGATCAACAAATGACGCAAAGCCGTGAGTACTTAAAGTACTCAGCAAGTCGTAGGGAAATGTATGCAAGTAATATTCATGCAAGGCTTGACAAGGATAGTTTTATGGCTTATTTTGCAGAAAGCAATATTGACAGTAACTACAGTAAGTAGATTGTAGAACACAATTTAAAAGATTAATACATAAATAATCAATTTTCTTTGAAACAACTAGTGAACACCCCGTTCACTTCCCAGCCATTGACCAAAACCAACTACTCAGTTCCATCCAACCCATTCCAACATTTTTGATAAAAATCTACCCTCGTGTGAAATCACCAAGCATTGTCCATAACCGAGGATACGGCTATTCGAATAGTTTTACACTCTGTAGAGATTGTACAGCTTGACCCACAAGAGATAATCATCTTATAATGTTAGGTATTTCATGCTTCCGAAGGTGTGTGACTAAGTGATTATCACAAGGCTTTTACAAAGCGCTCCTTTGACCCAGTTCTGCTCGCTAAGGATTCGCTATCTTGGCCCCCTCTTGCGCCACTTATCAACCCAAACAAAACTGACTCAAAACATTGCTGATTAGTTGGCCCTATCCACCCCATAAATGGACTTGTGGTTGTACGGTATGACCCAGATCAATGGCGCACAAATTTAGTCCGTAGAGGCTACTCAGGCGAGGCAACCACATCCCAAATTCATCCCCTTTACTGCACGATCACTCGCCCAAGTATAAATCATTTTCGGTTCATCCCGGCCAAATAGCAACCCTTGCCATGGCACAACAAATTTTATCAACAGTGGCTCCGCCACAATTTCATAATTCATTAAGCCATATTCATTCATTCTTTGAGCAAGTGATCATGAATCCCATCGTGGCTAAGCATGACTAAGCATAATACGCACCTATGTTGGTAGTACAATAATGTCCAGCTAAAGATTAACCATCCTATGGTGTCCAAGGATTTATGTCATTCAAGGGTACATGTCATTCACAATTTATCAAGGAGGCATAATGGCAATTAGGTAATTAATTATCCCCGAAACCATTTTTATACAACTAGCCATGTATGTTTATATCAAACAATATACTTTTATAAATTGGGTACAACATGGTCAAAGGTCAACGACTTACCTTCATTGAAGAGTTTACCAAATAAGCATCAAAAGAAAGATAATGAATTTAAAATTTTGAATCACTCGAATCGGAGTTCGGACAGAGAAGATATGGCCTTCGGAAGTTTGAAATTACATAAAATGAAAAAGGGGATTTTCCTAATTTTCCAAATTATTTTTTAAAGGAAATTCATTTTATTGCGTCAGCATGACGTCAACACAGGGTTTTAATTCGGTTGAATTATTTTTAAAAGGGAAAAGCCACGTGGGCCACTGACGAGGCATGACTGGGCTGCCACATCAGCGGAGGGCTGAGGTGGCGGTGCCACGTCAGCATCGAGCAGCGGCGCTCGAGGCCCTAGGGCTCGCCGGCGATTGGCGGTACTCCGACCGGCGGCGAGGGCACCCAGAGGAAGAGGAGCTCACAGGGAACGCGGTGCGCAGGGTCTCGTCGACGGGAAGCAATGGGAGGCCGAAGAAGGAGGAGAAAAACGACGGCATGGCGATGACGCCTCCCAGAGGGCTTGGGACGGGAGGCGACACGGGAAGGTGGTGACCTTGTGAGGCCAGAGGCGGTGACAGAGGTCGCGGCCGGAGGGGAGAGAGAGAGAGAGAGAGAGAGAGAGGGTGGAGAGGGGAAACAGAGAGGAGGCTGCAGGGCACCCGGTGCTTGCCTTAAATAGGCTAGGGAAGGCCGAGGAGCAGTTTGGCATGGGCGGAGCTTCGACCGCAGGGCATGGGAGGGGGAGTGGGTGGTGGCAGTAGGCGCGGCGGAGTGGGACGAAGGCATGCACTAGCAGGAATAAGGCGAGGTCAAGGGCTTGAAATGCGCGCTGAAGCCAGACGCCGCACCAGATAAAGGCAAATCCGGGAGGAGGACGAAGAACAGTATGGCGGCATGGCGGTTGTTGATTTCAAAGGGCCACCTTGTTGGTGAGACGTGGAGTGAGGAAGGTCTTGTGGTTGCCGTCGATTTTGATCGGGTGGTCCAAAACGATTTGATCGATCGGACGTCTAAACGTTACAACAATATCCGATCGTTAAAATTCGATCGGACGACTCACGATGATCGGGAGGCGCAACGCGTGGAACAAGCTGGCGCCCAGAAACGGGTCGGCGCGCTAGGCTACACGGGAGGAAAGAAGAAATGGGCCGAAGCAATTCGGCCCAAGATGAATAGGAAGGATTAAAAGGATTTTCGAATAAAGAAAATACCAGAAATTGAAAAGCATTTTTAGAAAATAGTAAATAAAATCCAAAAATTCAATAAAAATACACAGAAATTTCTTGAATTAATTGGAACTTAATAAAAATACTTTCAACTTTACTTTTGCTTTTGATTTTGTAAATAAATTATTTTTAACTTTGAGATAAAAGGAAAAACCCTTTTCAAAATCCAATAAAATGCTTAAAATAATATTTTTGACTTTAAATCCAAATAAAAACCAGAAAACTTGAATAAACTAGAGTTGAATTAATTGAAATTCAATTAATTCAAATTAAATTGTGTTTAAATTTTAAAATTTCAAGTTAAGCTTTAGAAATTCAATAAAACCAAATGGTTATTTTTAAATTTTGAAAATTTTCAAAAAGCCCAGAAAATAGGGATATTACAAACCTATACCCCTTAAAGGGAATCTCGACCCCGAGATTCAGGCTAACTAGAGAATAGGTAGGGAAACTCGACCTTCAGGTCCTCTTCGCGCTCCCAGGTGGCCTCTTCTTCAGTGTGATTGCTCCACTAAACTTTGCAGAAATGAAGGATCTTGCTTCTTGTTACTCGCTCTGTCACTTCCAAAATCTTGATGGGTTGCTCCTTGTAGGTGAGATCTTCTTGCAGGTCAACTGCTTCTAATGACATCTGCTCTTCTGGTACACGCAGGCTCTTCTGGTACACGCAGGCTGAGTCGTGCCGAATTTCTACCTCTCGTGCGGATGGTGGAGGCCACCAAAGAGGACGGCAGTCTGGTTGAGGACGACAGGGAGGTCCAGGCTGGTCCGGAGCAGTCACGACGGTTCCCATTCGACCGGTCGCTCCTGACAGCCTAGTGGACCGATGGCGGCCCGAGACGCACACCTTCCACCTCCCATTCGGGGAGATGACCCCTACTCTACAGGATGTCGTAATGCTGCTCGGCCTACCTATTGTGGGAGCCCTGATTCTCGCCGACGCTTTGTTAATCGGGCGCGACGCCTGCTAGGTGTTTCGGGGTTCTTGGCGAAGCCGCGCCTCCATACTACGACTTCTCGAAGCGACAACGGCATGGTCCGCCCTTGTGGTGGCTTTCGCAGTTCCGGGTACGTATACTACCTATTTTTCATGTTTAGCGATGCATTGAGGCCTAGCCATATGACGGGCTTACTAATTATTCGTTTGTGCATAGGTCTAGCGGATGGTCCCGCAGCCCACCACCGATTAGGTGTCGCAGCACCTCAAGGCGTACCTGCTGTGGCTCTTCGACTGAGTACTGTTTACCAGCATCTACAGTGACTCCGTCGATGCCCGCCTCGTGGGGTACGCGAGGGCCATCACCGACGGTGAGGAGCTAGAGATCAACTAGGGATTAGCCGTATTTGCCGCGACGTATCGCGACATGTGCGATGCGTGTTGTAGGACGAAGTCGGCATCTATCCTCACAGGCTACCCTCTCCTACTGCAGCAGTGGTCATTCGAGCGCTTCTCTCTCGAACGACCCATGCTAGTAGACTCCAGTCCGTACGACGAGGACATGTGCCATGGGGACACGATGGACCAGCCGACCGTAGGGTGCCTTTGGTGCCGTAGACAGGTACGTACTTTCCTATATATTTACTTCAGTCGTATTACAGGTCATCCTTTGTAACCACTGTTCTGGCTCGTAGGCACAGTATGCACATGTGCAGGTCACACGTGTGTACCGAGCACTTTGTGGAGCAGTTGGACCATCTCACCGCTAACGACGTGCACTGGGAGCCGTACTCTGATTAGGAGACGGAGGCCTGTGCTCCCAGGGGGCTGTCTTCACTGTGCTGGCACGACCGGGCGTACTAGCGGATGCAGAAGAAGCTCATCTTCGACGTGTTCGTCGAGCACTATGTGGTGCACAGGGTGATGTGCCAGTTCGGCCTCCACTAGGTTGTTCCAGTTCCCGTCGGGATGAGGGTGCCTGACTCGACCCACGCGTGAGTTACATACAACACATGTTCATATATGTTTTTGCTAGTTCTGTTACAACAACTTCTAATTGCAGTGGTACGTTTCGCAGGCATAGTAGGAGGGGTGACACTAGGACGCAGTGGCCAGCCAAGATGGAGCCGTGGGTGGCGCAGTGGGTGAACACCCATGAGGACTGCGTGCAGGAGGACAGCCCGTACGACCCCAGTGCATACGACGAGTACCTTCGTTGGTACGCCCCGCAAACACGCATCAGGCTGGTGCATGTCGTTGACCCTCCCCCCGCTCGCGTGCTAGCACCGACCAACGCGCACTCAGCAGACACTTCGCAAGTGCACCTCGCGCAGACGTAAAATCGTGTTTTAAAATGTCTGAGTACGTTTACCTGAATTATAGGTTTGACGCTTGTATGTACTCCTTGCAAACGGACATCAACGTCGGGGTTGCCAGGGACGGACAATCGATCCTGGACAGGATCGGCATTGGTACGGAGATCACGCGCGACGAGCTAGTGCAGTTTGTCCGTCGAGCCTACAGTGCGGCGAGGCGATGCATGACCCTAACGTCGTGCAGGACGGTCCAGGAGGTGGCCTCATCGACACATACATCGAGGCCGCCACGTCCTACAGCCCAGTCAGAAGGCTCAGGAAGGGCACGTCCACGTGCCTCGCTTGCGCCTGTGCCTTGGCAGGCTGGAGGGTCCAGGTGGGCACGTGGGTACGCACCACCACAACCACCACCACCGTTGTCGTTCCAAGACACCTACCAGAGAGCGCCAGGGCAGTATATTTTCTTCCCCGACCCGTCTGGACAGTACGGCGGGTTTGAACCTTTCTCGCACATGGCCCCCGACCAAGGTACGTTTCCTATCTTCAGGTTTGTGATCGTCGATATATTGTAGAGATTAACATTATTTGTCCTACAGGTTTGCTGCTCCAGCCGAGAGCTGAGCTCTCCCCGCATGAGGACGTGGACGCCTACATCACGGATGCACCCGGGGAGGTCTAGGGAGCAGCTGAGCCTGCACCCGTCGAGGTTTTTTCTGGGTCGTAGCATAGCGGGCCCCCAGTGATCACGCTGCCACAGGTGGAGTCAGCCCCCTTAGGAGCACGGATCAACAGGGCTCCTGAGCACCTTTCCCTGTCTGGGCCTCGGCCCATGCACCCCGCGCTTCGAAAGCCCAAGCGGGGGCATATTGGTGGGCGCAGACCGGGTGTGGGACGTGGCGACGACGGAGAAGGTGCTACGGGTGGCGTAGCGGGTGGCCAATAGGGGGTCTTCGTTGTGCTCTATGTACTTGTATTCTGTGTTTTCGTATTGTATTTCGTAGGTACTATGACATGGTTTTCTATGCATTCCTTCTAGCATTGTTCTATAACTTGTATTATGTGTTTACGTATTCTCCTTCGTAGTTACTATGACATGGTTGTCTATGCATTCCCTCTAGCATTGTTCTATTACTTATTCACATATTACTTTCGAATCGTTGGTGACCTAGTCGCTGAACCGTTCGACGATGTGGCAGGAAATAGTGGCTCACTGCTACCCAAGTCGTGCAACGGTTGAGCGACTAGTCCACATGTCGCTCGACTATTGGGCCAGTACTTGCTGCCAAGTCGTCCAATGGTTCAACGACTATCAACCGTTGGGCCAGTACTTACTGCTAAGTCGTCCAACGGTTGAGCGACTAGTGCACGTGTCGCTCAACCCTTGGGCTAGTACTTGCTGCCAGGTCGTCCAATGGTTGAGCGACTACACGGTCATATGGAAAGCCAACACAGGTCCCGTCACGGTTTCTTTCGTCATTTCTCTCGATAGACAACCATAGCAAATCGGGAGAGGAAAAAAGGGGGAGAAGGTAGGGAGAGGGAGAAGCAGAGGATCTCGAAAGAGGGAGACAAAGGGAGGAGAGGAGCTTGGGAGAGGTACATAAGGGGAGGAGCAGAGCTCAGGAGAGGGCAGTTTGGGAGGAGAGGAGCTCGAGACGTGAAAGAGAAAGACGAACGAAGCACGTTGATACGAAGAGAAGGTCTCCGCGTGAAGGTAATAGTCTTGTTTGTTCTTGTTCTCGGCCGAATGTAGGCGACTTGTAGCTACTTGTTAGTTTAGCACGTATATGGGGAATGTATGTCGAGGAATCATTGGTTGCAATGTTTGTAATATTTGCAGTGATAAATCAGTCATGTCGGAGCCCACAAGATTGAAAGTGCATTACGGTGTTGGTATGGTTCATGAAGGTCCGTACGGTGTTGACCTAAATGATTTCTAGCAAGTCACTTTGGTACACTCGGACCTAGAGAATGCCCAAATCGGAGATGTCCTACGCTGGCTCATAGAAGCTTCTCCTTGGACCCCGAGGTGTGGAGTGTCGTCGTACAAGGAGTCTGGAGTCGGTCTCCCACGAAAGTTTAGCAAACTGATGTGCATGGTTGCATAGAAGGGATTTTTGGAAGGGCGTAGGCGCCGTGGTTACGAGTGCGTGCTACTCGTGCAATCATGTCCGAAGGGAGTCGTCGGAGGCCCTGCCAATGGCTATCGTCGGGTTGGTGAGAGCAGCTCAAGCGCGCAGCGTGTGGTTCATGAAGAACACGAGGTGGCCGATGTTGCGGAGGTAGAAGAGGACGAGGTGACCGATGTTCCGGAGGCAGAAGAGGAGGCGATGACCCATGTTGCTGAGGCAGAAGAGGACGAGGTGACTGATGTTGTGGAGACAGAAGAGGAGCGGTGACCCATGTTGCTGAAGTAGAAGAGGGATATCGCACACCGCATGCTCAACCCAGTGCACAGGCAGATGCAGGGGAGCATGTTGACAGCATAGTGCGTTAGATAGAGATCAATGACTTGACAACTCGGGCGGAGGAGGAAGCTTTAGAAGAGGATGGTGATGATTCTTCTGAGGAGGACGAAGGACCCATCCCACAGGAATGGAATAGGGTGGACGTTGAGGGTCTTTCTATACACGACGAGCACGAATCACCATGGGAGTACTATGGGACGGAGGTTCAGCTTCGTGCAATGTTTGCTGATAAGGGCTCACTGCAGGATGCCATTAAGTTGTGAGCCTTGTCCATGCAGCGGACGTTTCGTATCCTCAAATCTAGCCAGGAGCAGTACACCGTGATCTGCAAGAAGGCTGGGTGTCCTTGGCGTGTGCACGTATGGAGAACCAAGTACGAGACTCAATGGATTGTCTCTAAGGTGGAGGCGCACTCCTGCTTGCTCAGTAATGTTTTGCCGAGGCATCGCAACCTGTCGTCCACCTTTATAGCCAATGTGATGTACGGAGAGATAGTGAAGAAGACGGACCTGGAGGCCAAGCACATCATGGTGGCTATCGAGCAGAAATTCAAGTACAAGATTAGCTACACAAAGGTATGGCGTGCTAAGCAGAAGGCTTTGGAAAGGAGGTTCGGTTCTTTCGAGGCATCTTACAACAACCTTCCTCGTATGCTCCAGATGCTGCAGGACAGGAACCCGGGCATATACATTGCTGTAAAGGACAAGCCATCCAAAAGACCGTCGCTAGGTTTTATGGTATTGCAGAGGTCCTTCTTAGCATTCGGTGCCTACATCGATGCATTCAGACACATATTGGCCGTGATCTCAGTGGATGGGACGTTTCTAACTGGAAAATACAAAGACATGATCCTGACCACAATTGACGTTGATGGCAACAATCAGATTCTGCCCTTAGCCATCGCTTTCGTCAAAAGTGAGAATTTCGACATCTGGTTGTGGTTCCTTCGACATCTAAAGGAGGGAGTAGTTGGGGCACGTTTGGATGTTTGCGTAATCCATGATCGCCACCCCAGGATGATGAAGGCCATCTGAAAACTTCAGCAAGACCCTGATAAGCCATTCCCTTGGACAGACATGAGGAACAAATGGTGCATTCGCCATCTGGGGGCCAACTTCTTCAAACAGTTCAAGAAACAACCGTTGATGAAGCTGTTCAAGAGACTTGCTATGCAGAACCAGCAGTGTAAATTTGATACGTTGTGGAAGATGTTGGACGAGCACACCGGGAAGCATGTCGTCGAGAGGAACAAGCGTCCCCTCATTCCTAGGGCGGCACAGGCCGAATGCCTCACACCACTGCGAAAGCTAAACCATCCACATTTGATGCGGAGGACCTCCAGGGACATCGGGTGTTTCTCTCATTGGATTGAGGCCAAGCTATTGGAGAAATGGTCCTTGTTGCACGACACGGACGGTGCAAGGTACGGTATAATGACCACTAACCTTGTAGAGGTGTATAACTGGGTTATTAGTGGCCTCCGTTCTCAACCTCTTGTCGCCATCATGGAAGGCGTTCTGCACTGTACAATCGAATATTTCAGGGAAAGGCATGCAAATGCGGCACTTCATGCAGCCAACCTACATACACCGTACTGCTCGAAGATTACAGCGTACATGCAGGCCAAGACCGAGAAGGCTCAGTCACATGATCTTCATAATGGGTAATACGGAGCATCGATTCGACGTGGTCCTTTGAGACAGAGCCGGATTTGGGACGGCTCGGTCTCTTATTACCCATGAGGTATGCCTTAGAGACCATGTGAATGAACCTAGCTACACATGCAATAAGCTAAAGCTCCTTCACAAGCCATGCTCTCATGTCATCGCCGCGTGTGGCACCATCCACATAGACCCATTAAACTTCATATCAGAGTACTTGATGAAGGAGAGGGTGTAGCAGGCGTGGTGCGGCGAGCTAAGGGGCTTCAAGGTTGTGGGCAACTTCGCCATGTTGGATATTGCACATAGGACTTGGATTCCGGATCTAGACCTGTTGAGGGGGGGGGAGGGGGAAGGGCTGTCGGCAGAGTCGTCGCATTAGGAACGATATGGACGAAGGGGAAGTTGAGCGGCGGTAGACGCCAGGTCATTGCCGCCAGAAGGCCACACTGTGAGAACTTGCAAGGCGCCTACCGACACGTAGGAACACCAGCATAAAGTAACTTGTATTAGAACTGTTAGCATGTTGTAACTTGTACTTCAGTCAGTACTTTGGTTGTTGTAAGCACTATGAAACTAATTGTATCGTATTTGTAAATTTTAACTTTATTTGAAGTGTCAATATCTCGTCTTAATTGTATCGTAATGTCCGGTATGGAATAGCTCGGTTTTGTGTTCAATCGTAGTGTCTTCGCACGCTCATTGTGGCCTCTTCCTTAGAATATGAATGACGCCTTCACAAGACCAAACGGGGCAGCTTTGCGCAGTGACAAGACCAAAGGAGATATCCTTGCGCAGTGACAAGACCAAACAGGTCAGCTTTGCGTAGTGACAAGACCAAACGGGGCTGGTTGCTTTGCGTAGAGACAAGACCAAACGAGGCAGCTTTGTGCAGTGATAAGACCAAAGAAGACAGCCTTGCGCAGTGACAAGACCAAATGGGGCAGCTTTGCGCAGTGACAAGACCAAAGAAAACAATCTTGCGCAGTGACAAGACCAAATAGGGCAGCTTTGTGCAGTGACAAAATCTAACGGGGCTGGCTGCTTTGTACAGTGACAAGACCAAACGAGGCAGTTTTGCGCAGTGACAAGACCTAACACCAACAACCTTTCATAATGACAAGGCAACACTCTTCCTCGCAGGCTACTCACATGAAATTTACCACACCATACCAACCATGTGACTTATAAAAGGAGGTGGAAGATATCTGGGAGTAAACACTACATAACCAAACCCAACACTATACCATAACTTAGTTCACTATGTCGAGATGGACAAGCTGCATAAGCAATGGGATAAGATCCGCGAACTAGCAAGGGCTGCTGGGGCGCGGGATGACCAAGCAAGGGCTACTGCGGCCCGGGTCTGGCAAGAGGAGCTTGCTAGGATGGTAGCTCTCCGCAATGAGGCCCCCTGTAGCAGCAACATCTTCCAGAACATTCTAACCGATTGTTCGCCGCAACACCCGCCATAGGGGGAGACACCGCCCCTCTGTTGGTGCAGGGACCCATGCAAGTTCTTCAAGTCTAAGCAGCGACTGAGCCTGGGCATGCATTACTGGGGTTGCGCGAACTACTCCAGTGACTATCCCGACTGACGTTGGGACACGAAAGCGATTCTCGGCCGTGAAGACCCGCTAAAGTGTGTTCTCCTACTATTTCTCTTTCAAAGTACGCACTAGCAACCTCTCCCGTCTACCTGTAGTCCCCAGATCCGCTATGTGGCTACCGCAAGTGGATCGACCAAGAGATCCACCCGCATGACCAGTGGTCTCTCGACTTCGACGAGTGGGATGCCACGAGAGCCCGTGGATCCAGGAGGAGGAACGCCGCACCCACGAGCAAAACGAGTGCATACGTCGGGAGACGAAAGCTCATCTCGAGGCGTGCAGGCGCAGGGAGCGGGAGAGAAAGAGGGAGATGGCGGCCAAAGCCAAAGAGGCCAGCGAGGAGTTCAACGCCGAGCTAGCAAGGAAGGAAAAATGGCCTTGGTCCACGCAGTAGGTCGGACCATTCTGTACTAGTCCCCCGTCGAAGGTCGAATATATTTCCATTCCAAAAAGGCGCATATGTATCGTAGGAGTACTTCAGTTTGTTGCATCGTATATGATGATGTTTCTTATGCACGTAACTAAACCCTATGCGTCGTGTTATTCCCAGCTTCATTATAAAGTCTATTTTAATTTGCAACATCAAATCTCCTCGTCTTTCCACATTCGATTCTTCCGTGTTCTTCCCAGCATCATTATAAAGACATCCAACAACATGTATTACTTTTGGGCAAGGCCTGAAAATATTGTTTGTGAAGGATATATACGCTCAGTAAAAAGGATGGTCTTATATGTGGTTCACATATAGATTCTCTACTTTTAAGTTATGGATAGTTCGAGAGGGATTAACTTTCAAAAATATGTAAAAAAGATTAAATAATAAAAAAATAGTGTCTCCAGCCAACTGTCGCCCCGTATTATTCCCTGACACATCGTAATATCACTTACCATCCTACTTACGGCTCAATACTATCTCAATCGTCCTCACAAAATTCTTCAGAAATTTAGCACACTACAACAATATACAACGATCACAAAATGTTATTGCGAGTCTGACAAATTTCATACCCTTGATATTCTACGAAAATAACAAACAGACCAATCAACCTTGTCACTACACTTCTATTTTTTTTTTAAATACCATCATACAATAAGATTTGCTAATTGTAATACATACGAAATGTAATATTTATTATAACACAATTATTCTAATCGGATTTGTTCAATAGGACAGCTATTACCTAAAATCGCATAGTGGTTAGGCGACTTAGTGAAGTCTTTCAATTAAAGGGCGACGCCAACGTATGTCGCTCGGTGGTTAGGCGATTAGGATCAAGTTGCCATATGGTTTGACGACTTGGGTCAAGTCGCACCTGTGTTCGGCGAGTTGGACCTGTGTTGCACACTGGTTGGGCCAACCGTACGGCGACACGAGATTATTTCTGACAAAAAAAATTAGGTGATATTATTTCTATAATTCCGAATAAAAAATAGATCATTTTAAAAAATTCCAACAACAACTACTTACATTTACAATCCCAACGACATGACCTCAAGCATGCAGGACATGCAGTTCCATTATGCTATCATCATTTAGGAGATAAAAACACTTTTTTCTCTAATGATGGCATGCTATGTAAAGGTTCTCTAGTAATTTCCCCATCTTCTTTCGCACAGTTCTTCCTTTATCTGCACAGCATGACCTCAAGTTTAAGTTAAAAAGAATTATTTCACAAATTACTAAACCTATCATTTTGCCAATCTTCCGGGCTGGCTAGTTAGGATCGTCTCCCATCCAACAATTTATTAAAACAAGGAAAAGCAAGAGAGAGGAAAAATCATACTGCATTGTACAGTGATCGAATGAAAAGAGCGCTGTCACCGGTAGGCTGGTAGCATATGCAACTAACTCAAAGAGTTCGCCTGTTCCAGTGCATACTTACGGTTGAAGTATAACTCAAAAGAGTTCACGTGTTCCACTGAATAATTACGGTTAAAGTATAAGTAAATTATTCGTCTTTTTTTATCAGATTAAATCTTAAGTTTTTAGATAAATTGATTGGAGTATACAACACAATATAATATCAAAGGCAAAAGGTCTTAGTTCAAGACTCGGTTGGTGCAATTAAATAATAATAATTGCATATCACTTCTATTCTACGTCTTATGCCTACACGTGAGGAGGAGTGTTGAAGTATAAGTGAATTATCCGTCTTTTCTCATCAGCTCAAACTTTTAGGTGACTGGTTGGTCTATACAACTCAATAAAGTATCAGAGCCAAGATGTTTTGATTTCAAGATCCGGTAGGCGCAATTAAAGAAGAAATAGTGTAACCCATTTCTATTTCACGTCTTAGACCTGAGGGAGCATGCGCGTGAGGAGAAATGTTGAAGTATAAGTGAACTGTCCGTCTTTTCTTATCAGCTTAACCTTTTAGATGAATTAGTCAGAACATGCAACTCAATACTTACCAACACAGCAACACTGATCTTCCTGTAAAGAAAAAAAAAACATGCACAGTTGCACTTGCACGCACGAACGCACCCATTGCAATAATAAATCCACGCAGAGCCGACTACCACATGCAGCCAAGCTAATCTGGCCATTTGCATGGAAAGAACAATCCAAGCACATAGGCACCAAAAAGACCAGCTATATATGGAGCATCACGATGAACCAACCGCAAGTACAAATGTAGGAATAATCTCCACGTGTATACGGAGAACACGATGGCTCACCTTCTTCACGGCGAGGGAAGGGGACGTGCGCACGGGGTCGCCGCCCACCCGCTCGAACACCACCAGGTCCCTCAGACGCTCCCTCTGCGCTCTGTCCCTCGCGCAACAAAAACAAAAGCTTGAACAAATTACTCAATCTAATAGTTTTGTACCTACCTACCTATCGAAAAGTTTGAACAGATTACAAGGAAAATATCAATTTGACACATTTAAACTCTTCCAAAAATTTGAAAATAAACTCTGAATTATAAAAACCGGACATCCGACCCCCCTCAACTATCAATGCTGTTCACTTTACCTCCTTGACCCAAACCGATGTGGTTTCCCCCCTCACGTGTCATCCACATGCACTACTACAAAAGGGGTTATCCTGGACGCCTCATCACAGACAGTTGTATTAAAGACAATCACAGACGGCTTAGGTTTAGCGCACGTCTGTGTTACTGGCTACGGTAAAAATCGTCTGTGAAGATATAATATCACAGATGGTTCATTTTTAAAATTGTTTGTGAAATTATCACAGACGGTTATATTTAAAACCCACCTGTAATATTTATTAATATCATAGACGGTTTATGTTTAAAATCGTCTGTGAAATATCTCAGACGATTCTTTTTATGAACCGTCTGAGATATTAATAAATATCACAGACGGTTCATATTTAAAATCATCTGTGAAATTTTACAGACGGTTATATTTAAAAACAAAATGGTTCCTCACTCTTCTCCTCTAACACCGGCATTGATGGCTTACTTGGCCATCTGTCAGACGAAAGCACCTCGCCGCACAGACGTCTGTGGCGAAAGTCTATGAAGCTGCTTGTGTTTACAGTGTCCTCCCTCCTCTGACGAAGGTTATGCCGAGACACATGACGGCGATGTTGCGTCGTCTAGACGACCTCCTCTGCCGTGTCTTCGGGGTGGTCTGCAGCTTCTAGCGAGCTAACCTCACCATCGGTGTAGTCCCCAAGCAAGAGGTTGCATGTATGCATGAGGATTACCATCACTTAGAATGCGACATCGAGGCGGCGAGCGACCGAGTCGACCAAGCCGAGATCCCTCAAGCAAGAGAAGAGGGTAGGGGGTGCAAGTGGGGTCATGCACACGGCCGTGCCCACCCCACACTAGTCTTTGAGGTTGTCTTGCCGAGGCGATCGCAAAGCATTATTGTGTTCATTCAATGGGAGTTGGCGACAGCCCGCATGGCCTCCTCGCTGCCCGCAATGCACTAATGCTGCATTGTCCATAGTAATGTAGCCTGGAAATGCATTAGTAGTCGCAATGCATTAATGCTGCATTGTCCATAGTAATGCAGCCTGGAAATGCATTAGTAATGTGAATGTATTACCGGAGGATTAGTAATGCAACCTGCCTCTAATCCTTTAAATCTATGCATAATTTGCTAGATGTATAATCCTTTAGCAGCAATAAAAAAATCCCAAAATAATACCAAAAAATCTGGAAAAAAAAATCCAAATAGACAGTTATTCTCAGAGTTGTTAAGATGAATACTTAACAGGATTACATCATGTGTATCTCTGTCTTACAGAAATTAAGAATTACATCATTTGCCAAAAGAACTAATAGTTGAACTTCAAAATTTGCTATCAAATAGTTAGGTGCAGATCTTGTGTTGATTCCCTTTACAGCCTTGTCTCCTCACTGGAATTTTTAGGTGTTCTAAGGGAAAAGAAGTGAATAGGCTAGCATTCATCTTCATTGGAAGCTTTCACTGTCTTACGTTGATAGCATGGAAACAAAGATTCTTTGATCTTCTTTTCATTTGAGCGTTGAGAGCGCTGAAACCAAAGGGTTCGAGAATGATTAACTGGGTTCCATGAAAAGGCGGAGGAGTGAAAAGTTTAGCCTAAGAGCAAACCTGTGCATTAAATGAAAATCGAACAGTCCAAGCTTCCAAGACAGAAAAAGCTCTTTGACGTCGCCTACGAAGCTTTGATAATGGAGATAGAAGGCTACTTGAGCCACTAGAAAAACTTGATCTTTTATTATTTCTACTTTTTAAAAATCTTTTTATAAGAAGCGACTGGCTACGCTGTTTGGCTATATGTAAATACAAAAAATGATATAAAAAAAATTCAGTTTGAAGTTAAGTTACTGTCGATGTTGAACACTATCACAGGCGGTTTAGTGAAAAAAAACCGTCTGTGATATATAATTATCACAGACAGTTATTAAAAAGAACTGTCTGTGATAATTCATATTTCAAAGATGGTTGTTTAAATATAATCGTCTATGATATGTATCACAGACGGTTTGTGATTGGAACCGTCTGTGAAATGTTCAAGCCGCTTCGATTCCTGTGCGATGCGTCTCTTCGTCTCGCGCGCCGACATTACGATGTGTCTCTTCGTCTCGGTTTGTGATACATTTTAAAAGAATGATGATGTTTTTGGTACCCTCTATCAACAACTAGTAGAGTTAAAAAAAACTTGATCACTACATTATTGAAAACTCATAGACTGTACGCCGCGCGCCATGGTGAGCACACGGAGCATGACGGCGAGGAGGTCGGCGATTGCTGTCGCACTTCCTCATGATGTCACTGTCAATATCGTCGGCCTCGTGGCCGCGAGCTCTCCTCAGCCCATGGCTGACCTCTGTAGCCTACGAGCCACGTATGTATTTATATATATACATACAAAAATATGTACTACTGTTTGTTGTGGCAACCAATCCATCCATGCATACATGTTAGCCTTTTAATTTGACTAGATAAACATGTCACTAATATGACAAGCAACAATGCCCTTAATTTTAATTTTCTCTTACGGGGTAATTCTGACGTCTTGAATTGTGTACGTACATATATTGGAGTTGCAAGGCCATATACAAGGCGTCCAAGGAGCGCGCCGTGGGGAGGCGTGTGGCGCTGGAGCGGGAGGAGGCGATGAAGTGGCTGGACAACGACCACTACCTCGTCGTCGTCAACCACCTAGCCGACACTGGCAACCCGGAGGCCTGCTTCATCATCGGCCTCACGCTCGTCTTCATGCACCAGGATATGCATCACGGCCTCGTGTTCCTCAAACGGGGGGCCATCGCCGGCCACAAGGCCGCGACCTACGTGCTCGGCCTCCTCCTCTACAAGGCCGGTGAGGCGCACAACGTTTGGAAGCAATACATTAGCCAGGTCGAGGGTGAGCCGACCGGCGACTGTGAGACAGCCAAGAGGACTAATCGGGAGTACAAGCGGTGCCGAAGGTTCATTGCGGACGCGGTCCAAGTGGCGATGTGGAAGATGGACGAGCCGCCGGGCCGAGTGTGGGCGTTGTCAAAGGATGGCCACTGGTGCACGAGAACCGGCTGCGGCATGACGGAAGGGTGGGACGACTACGTCGTCTTTTGCAGCGACGACTGTAGGATTAGGCATGTGTACGCCAAGTTCTTTGCACAGGAGTTGAACTACTTGTAAAATTAGCGGTTTTTTTTGTGATGCTCCCGGTGCTAGCAGCCGAAAAATAGAACATTTTTTTAATATGGAAGGAACTATCACAAGTAGTTTAGTGGAACAAACTGTCTGTGATATTATAATTATCATAGACGGTTATTGTATTATCACAGACGGTTTGTAGTTGGAATCATCTGTGATAATTATAATATCACAGACGGTTATTTAAAATAAAAGTCTGTGATATGTCGTATCACGGCCGGTTTGTGGTTGGAACCATCTGTGATATTTTGCATACTACTACAGGAAACCAGTTACTTCACAAATATGCCATAAATTACAACAATGACACACACACACACACACAATCTTCTCCAGTCACTTTTTATGGTCCAGAATGCGCTCCATCTTTAACTCCAGCATGTTTAGCCTCTGCTCCAGCACAACTTCCATTCTCTGTTCCAGCTCAGAATCCATCCTTTGCCCTGTATTGTTGCACTCCCTTGCTCTGTCCATGGTGTTTGCCCACTGGAAATACTGACATCCTCCAGCCTACAGAATCGTACAAATGCCAAAATAGCACACACATTTCATAGCTACTAGAGAAACATCCAAACAACAATAAATCAAACTCAAGTTTACTTACTAAGAAATAAGGACATTTGTAAAACACCCGACTAGTATTTCCCTCGGTGTTGGCATAGAACACATTTACTTGCACACGATAGTTAGGGCAATCCACCCGCCTAGCAGTGGCTAGCGCTAGGGCCCTCCGATTTAGTGAGCTCGATGCCTCAGACATATAGCCCTCGCTTAAGAGGAGGAGATGAGGTGAGGTGAGACCAGAAGAAGAAAGTGCTGAGCTCAACTACTAGAAGAAGATGAGAAAGCTCAGGATTGGCCTTACTTATGCTGGCGTGCGAACATTTTTTGGCTCAGGATTGGCCCTACTGTGATGCTTATTTATCACAGACGGTTGTTAATTAGAATCGTCTGTGATGTGTATCATAGATAGTTTTTAACAAGAACCGCCTCTGATAATCACGGCTGCTTTGAAGAAGACGGCGAGTGTGCCTAAGAAAGCAACCAAGCTGACCACAAAGCATGATTTTTTTAGTAGTCCACGTAGCATGAGGAGGATGAGACAGCAGCCACGGCCAATCTCATCGAACACATACTCTCCTGGCAGCCATGCTTTTTGAACTCGCAGGGGCTGGTCTTACCAACCAGCCAAAGAATGCTAATGAATACCATCACGGTATGACCAGCCCCTGCAAGTTCAAGAAGCATGGTTGCTAGGAGAGTATATCAGCTTCAATGAAGTAGGCCGTGGCTACTGTCACATCACCTCATGCTGCAAGGACGACAACCGAAAAAAAGATCATGCTTCGTGGTGGGCTTGGTTGCTTTCTTAGCCGTACTCGTCATCTTCTTCAAAGTAGCCGCATCAGAGACAAAGGAATACTAACCTTAGATCATCAAGAACAAATAGAAATACAAGCACACTTGAAAATCTATAGTATTTCTTTCACCAAACGCGCCCCAGAGCCGGCCGCCTCCTTCAAAGCAAATATATCAGAGATATTTCTCACTTCAGATAGATCTAGATCTGAGGGGACGACTAGATATTTAATGGCGTATATCACAGACGGTTATTTTTAAGAACCGTTTGTGATACGTATTACAGACGAGTTTGAATAATACCATCTGTGATAATTTAGAGATCGTCAGTGGAATGTCATAGACGGTTCTTGTTAAGAACTGTCTGTGATACTTATCACAAACGGTTCTTAATTAGAACGGTTAGTGAAGGTTCTTCACAAGAACCGTGTTATTTAAAACCGTCTGTGTTACGTATCACAGACGGGTTTTTTTAAGAACGGTCTGTGATATGCACAATTAAATATCTTGTCGTCCCAACTTCAGATAGATCTGTCTCTGCTATGCGGCTGCTTTGAAGGAGGCAGCCTGCTCTGGGGTGTTTGGTGAAAGAATTAAATACCGTAAATTTGTAAGTGTGCTTGTAGATCTATTTATTCTTGGTGATCTAAGGTCAGTATTTGCTTCTAATTATATGCATTATAATCTAGAGAGATGCATGGATGATAGCTAGGTTTATCATCCAAGGAGGTTATTAATTGACAGTTAAGATTTATAATAGAACAATGAGTAGCATGTATATATACATTCACTTGTCCTGTATTGTGTAAAATAGTAATGTTTACATCATAGTAAGCCTCAGTTCTGACTATGTCAAATGAAGGAGGAAGGGAGAAGAAGGAAAGGAGGAAGAAAGAGAGGTTGGTCAAAAGGAAGAGATCTCGCGGGATATTTGGGATCTTCGTGGTGAGCTCCAAGGGTAACGATCTGTAATCCTTAAATTTATATTTGCTCTGAGTTAATCGCTATTCAATTTGTAGTATGTTTGGTCAATAGGACCGATTTAGCACCGAAAGAGACCGATAAAGGACGAACGTACCTTCCCCCAGCTTACTACTCTCTGTCCAAGGCCAAGAGAAAGGAGCTATGCCAAAGCTTACATGGTGTGAAAGTTCCCTCCGGTTACTCCGCCAGCATGAAGAAACCTGTTTCTATAGAAGATTTGAAATTAATTGGTATGAAGTCTCATGATCATCATGTGCTGATGACACAAATGCTTCCTGTTGCAATCAGAAGTATTTTGCCGAACAAGGTCCGAGTGGCAATCATGAGGTTGTGTTATTTGTTTGACTCAATTGCTCAGAACGTCATTGATCCTGAAGGACTAGATGCGCTGCAGGCCGAGGTGGTGACGACTCTATGTCATCTTGAGATGTATTTTCCTCCGTCATTTTTTGATATCATAGTTCATCTCACTGTTCACCTTGTGAAAGAGATAAAGATATGCGGCCCTGTGTTCCAACGTCATATATACCCATTCAAGAGGTACATGGGAATTCTCAAGTCCTATGTACGGAATCTATCTCGGCCAGAGGGCAGCATCATCGAAGGTTATGCAACCGAAGAGGTCATTGAGTTCTGCGTTGACTACATGGCTCAGGTGGAACCAATAGGTGTGCCTCTATCTCGTCATGAGAGGAGACTAGAGGGTATTGGGACCATCGGAAGGAAAGTAATCACTTCCGATTTCGACGCGTACGCTCAAGCCCATTTCATGGTCTTACAACACATGACCCAAGTGTCCCTGTACATCAACGAGTACAAAGACATGGTACACCAACAGAATCCAGGCCAGTCGGAGGTTTCGATCACGAGAGAGCACAACCGTCGGTTCAACGCATGGTTAAAGGTGTGATTCACTGGGAGGCCGTCATGAAGTGATGATACGCTGCCATGGTTGGCAAAAGGGCTAAAATTTACAATTGTGATATGGCAAGGATACGACATAAATGGGTACACATTTTATACGACAGCTTAGGATAGGAAGAGCACAGTCCAGAACAACGGTATTCGCATAGATGCGTTTCACGAGCAGTTCAATACCGTTGGGTTGAGCTTCTACGATGGGTTCGTAAAGGAGATTTAGGAGCTCGACTATGTACTTTTCAAGATACCCCTGTTTCGGTGCCATTGGGTTAAAGTTCCACAGGGTGTGAACGTCGACAAGTACAGCATCACTACTGTGGACCTCAAATGTGTCAGATATAAGGATGAACCATTCGTACTCGCTAAGCAAGTCGTTCAAGTTTTTTTTATGTAAAAGACCCAACAAATAAGAACCGCAACATAGTTCTTCATGGAAAAAGAACGATTGTCGAAGTTGAGAATGTCGTGGATGAGGAAGAGTACAATCAATTTGATGACATGACTCCTTTCGGAGATGGCATCAGACTCGAGAAAGAACCCAGTGAGGAAGCTAGCTATATGCGTGTCGGTCATCGTGAAGGGATATATTTTAAAATGAAATAGTAAGTGGAATGATCCCACACGGTGACACCTATTTTGAAAATTGTTCCATTGTAATTAACAAACTCGGCATGTAATTAAGGAATTATTCCATTGTAATTGATTCACTAATTAAGAAATCATTCTATCTATGATTGTATCAGCTGCTTTCTTGTTTTCAGAGGGCATGGCTAGCATTTCCTGAGTCTAGCCGAAAAAATATTCTTTTCAGAGGGCATGGTTAGCATTTCCTGAGGCTAGCCGAAAAATAGAATACTTTTTAGCTATAGAAGGAACTATCACAGGCGGATTAGTGGAATAAACCATCTGTGATAACGTAAGGCGTCAAAACATTTCGCCTCCCGCCACCTCCTGCGCATGCGTCCAAAAGTTTTCCCCACGCGCGCTGGGCATCACAGACGATTCTATAATAAAACTGTCTGTGATACTTATCACACACGGTTATTAAAATAGAACCGTCTGTGATATTCTCCCTTATCACAGACGGTCCTGGAATAGAACCGTCTGTGATATGCACTTATCGCAGATGGTTCTTTAAAAGAACCGGCTGCGATATGCATTTATAAGTAGGGCCCGGTAGGGTTTGCGTCCTTACTCCTCAGTCCTTAGAGCTCACTCTCCGATCCGCCTCCCCAACGCCCTTACTTCCCGTGTTCCTCCCGAGCCTCTCCACTCCATGCCGTCATGCTCCCCGAGCCTTCTCTCTCTGCACCGTCGTCCTCCCCTACGCCGCCGTCATCCCTGAGCCTCCTCTCTCCCCGCGTCGGTGTCCTCCCTCTACGACCCCCGACCTCGACTCCCTCTTCGTCCACGCCTCCCATCAAGGTACGAGCTCACCGCTTTGGATTGTGCTAGTAGAAGTTTCAAATTGTGCTGATTTGATTGACTCTAGCACTGGGAGATATTGCCTAGTAATGTTCTGGGAGGTACGAGCTCATCGCTTTGGATTCTCTAATATTGTGTCATGTTATTCATGCTCATCAGATCCCTCTGTTTCATTATGTTGATGCTATCTGGTCTTTTTGCTCCATACTGTTGGCAGCTTTTGTTCACTGTGATTATTGTTCCGCCATTGTTTATATTCCTATCAATTGAAATATTGTGTAGTTAGTTCAATTGAAATATTGATAGTGAACTCTCAATTGATGATTTATTTTGTTGTGGAGTTATATCTTTTGAGCATTTTATTCTGATTGATGTAGTACTAATTTGTTGATCTTGCAATAATATCATTTATTGATGTAGTACTAATTTGTTAATCTTGTGAGATAGCAAGTAAGTGAGATGGAGTCCGTACTATCTTCGCCACCGTCATCGACGTCGCCGAATGCGTCTGGATCTCCGAGGAATGTGGTACCTAAGCGACATGCCAGAGGTATATCAAAAATGTCTATGGGCCGAATGACCATCACGGCCGTTAGTACCTCTGGGGTCCCTCTGCTTCCCGAGAAAGCAGCGGCAACATTCTGGACTACCTACGGTATACTTGGAAGGGAATTAGTCTCCATCACCACACAGAAATGGAAAGATCTGACGGCCATAGAGAAAGCGCAGCTATGGACTGAAATTACAACATCATTCGATATCCCAACAGAAGTCTCCGAACTCGTGTGGCGGCAGGCGTTCCTCTCAATGGGACACGCTTGGAAGACTTTCAAGAGCAAGCTTATCACAGAGTACGTGAACAAGGATCAGACGCCCTACACGAAGTATAGTTTCGTGTCGTCGGATACATTAAACGTCTTTGTGCGGATGAAGACGACAGACGAATTTCAACAGCAAAGTGTGGTGCACAAGGCTATCCAGGCACAAAACATTCACCCTCATAGACTCGGCACCACTGGGTACGTGAGTAAAATCCAGGGATGGATGAGTGAGGATGATGTGGCAATCCAGTCGCAGGTCTCCCCGCCATTTGCTGAGATCACAAACGAGCATGCACGAAACTGGTTAAGAGGGAGGGCCACAATCACGTCACCGGGTGCTATCTCTTTCACAAACTCGGCAGACGAGGAAGTGTCCCAACGCCTGGTAAGATATGTCGAACTACCTAGTTGTTAATAAGTCCATAACTTTGTAGGGTCTAAAATAACATGATAGCTTCTTGCAGCAAACATTGAGTACCCAATCTTCCCAAGGCTCCTTCGAAATAGTAAGGGAGAAGGATATACTATCCACTACCCTAGGAAACAAGGAGCACCTGGGTCGCACGCGAGGACTTGGGGTTTATGTACCTTGGAGGGATGGATTCCCACACGACTCCGAGGCGTATAGGAGTCGGAAGAGATCCAAGGCTGAACGCGAGGAACAGTTGAAAGAGGAGATTAGTGCACAATTTTAAGGACAGATAACATCATTGCAGGAACAAATGAATCAACTCATCAACCAGTCGCAAGCTGTCCCTGTGATTTTGGGGGCCAGTCCCCCTATCGACGTCATCCAGGTAATGTACATCTCAGGACTGCTCAAAAGATAGACCGGTAGGACACCTTAGCTAATTGTGTATCGTTTTGTAAGTGTCCATGCCCTGCAGGCTCCAAGTGAGGCTGGTTGGCTCTAGGGATGGAAAATGGTAAAGGATAATCTGTTTTATCCGATGTTCGTATTCGAGAAAATGCAAATGTGGTAAGTAAAATCCGTATTCGAATAGAAAACGAATCTGAATCTGGATACTATCCGGTTTTTTCCCGGATACGAATCCGGATGTGGTATGAGAAATAACACCGAATACAAATACGCATATGGATAATATCCGTATTCGCAAAAAAGTGCCAGCATGCGCCAGGCCAAGCAGTAGTAGCACGTGCATAGTAGCCCAGTCTCATCGACGCCAAGCGGGAGCAGCCCAAGCCCAACTGCGCAAGCACGCACACATCTGATCTGAACCAAGCCAACCCTAACTTGATTTTGGTTGTGTCCAGTGTCCTCATTCGGTCTCATTCCCCTCAAGCCAGCCGCCATGCCAGAGGGAGAGGGCAGCACCGCAGTTGCTGCCGTCAGATCCCCATTCACATCCCCACGGTGGCGGCGAAGGACCCGACGTCCACAAAGACATGACGGTGAGCGATGACCTAAGATCCATGGCGCGGTGAGCCAACGAGCCAGCGACCCGGCATCCACGGTGCACAGCGGTGAGCAATGACCAATACTCTGCGGCGCCGCGGTGGTGAGCCGGCGAGCGATGACGGCCCCTGAATTAACGATAGAGATGCAGATGCTGCATGATGATGGCATGTCTTTGTCTTAGTAGTGCTCGCCGCCTAGGCACCCGGCGTCTGGCCGAGTGGTCTGCGGCTCGAGTTAGTGGCCTAGTGCCACACCGCCATGAGATTGCTACTACTGACCTTTGCTAGAGTGCTAGTGCTTTAAGATTCTTTACTGTAGACGTGTAGTCATGTACACACATCACATAAATTTGTTCTACTAAGATTTGTCGCAAAAGTTGTAGGATATTCGCATTCGACCAAATTGAGTACATATTCGATTCAAATTCGTATTCGTGCGACATTCGATTCGTATTCGTATTCGAGAATATTCGAATTTGTATTCGTATTCATTTTAAAAATATGGATTCGTATTCGTATTCGAGACTATTTGATTCGTATTTGATCCGTTTCCACCCCTAGTTGGGTCCATTTCTGTTGAGGCGTGGCAGGGGGTGGTGTATCCATGCCAGAAAGGGATAGTGGTGCATAGTGCCTAGTTGGCGTAGGGTCACGCCAAGGTCCAGGTGGACATGGTACATGATAATTTGATGGCCGTCCCACTGGAGAAGCACCCGAACGAAGAGATCATAACACTAGGGGATGCCTTGCACACTTATGTCCACTGGCCCAAGAGGGACATCGCCCTTCACCCTGCAGTGTCGCGATCTCCACACGACGATCATGCCTCTCCAACAGTACCCTCGATGGCTCCACCTCAACCCCCGCTTCAAAAGGCCTCCATAT
Source organism: Phyllostachys edulis (assembly GCA_036346405.1). Lineage (NCBI taxonomy): Eukaryota > Viridiplantae > Streptophyta > Magnoliopsida > Poales > Poaceae > Phyllostachys > Phyllostachys edulis. The sequence goes on from CM070550.1 coordinate 72,669,276, forward strand.
CGGCTACCGTGGAGACGGCGCCCAAGAAACAAGAAAAATGTGTCGAGTCGTCTTCTAGGAAGACAAATAGTATGCAAGGCGCTAAGGCCAAATCGAAGAAGATTAAGGCATCTCACAAGTCCGGCACGTACTCCTTCGGAATGCCGTTGGTCTCCGACACAATATTACACCACGCTGGTTTGGCTTGCGGGACTTTGCATGCCTGGTACATGCGGCAGACCGATGAGGCGAGGGGAGACCAACCTACTAGATTCACCATCAGCTACACGGAGAACCATTTCCTCCACAAGGCGGGCTACTTCGTCGTGGGCTTCAAAGATTTATTTGATCTATTCAACCTTGGCTCCCTTGACGCCTCACTTCTACGATGATGTACACTGTAAGTGTATACAATTAAGTTCTACATTCCTACAATACCGATAAATGTCATTACTCATTGCTTATGTATAGATACATGATGCAAGAAGCCCAGCGATCACGACAACCGGTGAGTTTCCTTGACCCACAGTTGATCTCTGAGCAAATCACCACCCAAGACGCATCCTACGTTGAGAAGTACATAACGAGGGGATTGCTTACTCATCACGACAAGAACTACAAACTGGTGCTCTGCAACCAGGGGTAAGTGCTTCACTATTTGCTATACAAATTTTATCTGTTCTTTATATGCAACACGAACTTAGGTTTAATGACTGTAACGACATACTCATAAGTACGACTGGATCCTTTTAGTCATTGTACCAAAGTGGAACAAGGTAATATGCCTCGATTCCCTAGTCAACAAAAACTACGACTTCACCATTGTGCAAAAATTACTCGACAGGTATGCTCATTTCCTCCATATGTAACTCTATTGTAGTCTTCCTTCGTTTGAAATATCCGAGGATAACTTTTTGGAATCATATAGGTCGTTTAGCGCCTATGTTGGCGAGAGAGGGACACACAAGGAACAAAGCGCTACACTGCGACATAGGAGTAAATTTTCGATACCCATTACAACACAATAATCCTATATCACACTTCGTAATCTGGTCTCTCGAACTGACTATATATATATATATATCCTATATCACACTTCTATTTTTGCAGTGCCACCAGCAACTACTACAAGGCAACGTAGGTGTATTCTACGTTTGTCATCATATGCCGGAAATCATGAGTGCTAAGACGAAGGATCCAGAGGTTTGTCAGTCAATCCTATATAATTATGAATTTAAATATATATGCTTACTTCTTTACTTGTGCTAGCGACAGGGCATGACAATCGAACAAAGTGCCTACCATCTAGACTTACTCGCGGACATTCGAGGACAGCTCACCAATTTCATCACAGGGAGATCATTCACCAGAATGGAGAGTTTCACCCTGGCGACACCGATTTATTGTAATTCACTTTGAGTTGTAATTCAAATAACTTTGTAATTGATATTGAGTTTTTAAGTTACTTTGAGTTGTTCTATATCAAATCAATTGTGATATATTTGTTTTCTGCTTGCTTGTTTTCAGAGGGCATGGCTAGCATTACCTGAGGCTAGCCGAAAAACCTAAAAATCATCTGTGAATGCATACTATCATAGACGGTTACTACAAAAACCGTATGTGAATGCATACTATCACAGACGGCTACTACCAAAAAACCGTCTGTGATATTTATCCAATCACAAACGGCTACCACTAACAAACCATCTGTGATATGTCGAAAATCACAGACGGCTGTTTTTACTAACCGTCTGCGATATATATACAATCACAGACGGCTACTACTAACAACCGTCTGTGATATGTATCAATCACAGACGGCTACTAGTAACAATACCCGTCTGTAATACGTATCCAATCACAGACAAATACTAGCAACAACCGTCTGTGATATGTCGGATATCATAGACGGCTCCTACCAAAAACCGTCTGTGATATTTTTGATATCATAGACGGTTATTTTTACTAACCGACTATGTTATGTATCTAATCACAGACGATTGGTGCATATAGCCGTCTATGATAGTTGGTCTTCATAGACGGTTTATACCAGAAAACTGTCTGTGTTGTTGCTTATCACAGACGGCTCAAAAACCGTCTGTGATAACCGCCTGTTATCATAGACACATAAAGTCAGACGGTTCAGAAACCGTCTACGATAACGGTTTAGAACCGTCTGTGATGACCCTTTCTGTAATAGTGATGGATCCTAGCTATCAAAAGTATACCACTCTCAAGCCTGGTACCGATTCTAAGCAAAAAAAAAGTGTGGTCGTCGTCTTGCTCGCACCGGGAGGGGGAGACCTCACTGAGGCCGACGTCACTGTCCGCATCACCGTGCCTGCCGTCGTCTCTAGATCCAGCGACATTTGCTCCATGGTCGTCGCATCAACCATGCGTCGCCGGATCGAGCTCACGAAAGCCATGCCCATCGCCGCGAGTTGTTCTTGAGGAAGCCAGGCCCGCCACCACCTCCAAATCCGATGACCTCCGTTGTCATGCCCGCCACCACCAACAAATCAAATTCAAGGAAGTAGTGGAGGCGGGGGCAGGGGCAGCCGACGAGGAGGGGGAGGGGGTGGTTGGTGTAGAGGGAGGAGACGGGGGAGGCCAACGCTGAGTGGGGAGGCGAACGCGGAGTGAGGAAGAAGGAGGCGGGCGCAGAGAGAGGAAGGAGGGGGTGGGCACGGAAGGAGGAGGGAGGGGGCGGCCGGTGAGAAAAAGAAGGAGATGACGAGAAAATCTCGTGGGGAGAGGAAAGAGAGGATATGGGAGGAGAGGATTTCATTTTTTTTAATCTGTAGTGAGACCCATCTGGGAGGGAGAGTGACGAGGACATCCCCAGGAGGTCTACATTTATGATGAAACCCCGAGGGTGGAGAGGGAGGCATGGTTTTGCAATAAGTCGAAGAGGTGATCCTCTCCAAGTTTTCCCACAGTCTGACCACTACTTACATGCCGGTCTGACCAGTATTTGCTTAATTTCTACATATTTTGTTAGTATCAAGACAAATACAATTTGTATTTGTATACTTAAGCTATCTAGCTGTAATTTAAGCAATAGCAGCCATCATTTGTACTGTAGTATGTCGATTACTATAGCATGTTAGGTACTGTAGTAACCGACCTAAATAACCTATATAAGGAGGGGTACCTCCCATGTAATAGAGGAGGATTGTTGTGTATTGATATTATGAATAAAGGTTTTAGGGTTGCGCCCTTTAATATCCTTGTGAGGATTTTGAGTGACTCTTCTTTATCTTTGCAAGTTCTTTGAGTTTGCTTAGAGTGGTTTGTCGTGATCAACCAATTCTGCTCTTGCCGATAGCAAGTTGTGTGGATTGGAGCCTTGTGAAGTTGGTGGTGTGATTGTGGTGTTGGTGTTCTTGTGCTTGACACAAGGTTACCTACTTTATCAAATCATGTTGTTTCTTTGAGTTATCTTCGATGTTGATCGTCGTCAATGTAAGATCAGGCAAAGCAAACCCCTCATCATCTGGTATTAGAGCTAAAGGCTGCACGGTGACAACTTCTATCATTTATCTTATTTTGTTTTCTTCCCCTACCACAAAAAGGCAAAAAAAAGTATTTGCGTTCCCTTTAGCCTTTTGCTTTAATTTGAGAATTTTTGTGAGTTAGGTTAGGTTTTAATCCATTAGAACCTTGGCTAGCTTGTTGATCCAAAACCTTCCTAGTTTTACTTTTTAGTTTGAGCTATATCGTCAAACTTTTAGAATTGAGTAAACTTGAACTTCACTTATATCTTTTGAATACAACATCTACCTTTGCAAGTGTGTTTCTATATACTTCACTTATATCCTGTGATTAGTAACTAGACAATTGTTTCTAGCTTGAATTACTACTTAACAAAGGCCTAGAATGCAGATTGCACTCATTGATTAAACCTACCAAGCTCCACATATATTACAGTTTTCTTGGTTGAGCTAACCATGTCAGGATCAAGGGATTCTGGTGCATCGCATCATGGTTCACACCATGGTGATGATGACAAACTACATTATGGTTGTGACCTTCCTCGTGCTACTCATGATCAGTTATTTGCAATAAATCAACACTTTATGCTGGTGGAGGCTACCATGGCGCGGTTCTTGGAAGGTCTAAGTGAGAATGTACAAGACCTTGTCGAGATGCACCCATATGCCAACCTCCAAGAGCTAGTGCATCAAGCCTTAAGGGTTGAGCAATTAGTGCAGTGGAAATCAAGAGGAAGCCACACTTATTCATCTCCATCCTCTTGGAGGCGCTCCAATCACTAAGTTGGTAATGCTGGTTCATTATCCAATCCGACGACATCAACCAAATCAGTACGACCACTTAAAAAAAAGCTTCCAAGGCGGCTAGTTCAGTAAGTAAAGTTGATAGTAATGTGGTTTGTACTGCTAGAAACAACAATATTACTTGCTTTAAATATCATGGAAAGGGTCATAGAATGAATGAATGAATGCCCAAATAAACATACTATGCTTATTGATGACTCGGGAGAGTATCATTAAGAAAATAAGAAAGAAGAAGATGATATTTCTGACCATGAAAGTAAAGAAGACTATGACACATGTCTGTTTGAGACAAGACAAGCACTTTCTGTTAGAAAGGCGCATAAAAAAGAAGAATAATACTCGGGCACAAATCAATGACACCACATCTTCCATACCCAAGGTAACATAAAAGGTAGGTATGCAATATTATGATTGATGGTGAAAGTAGTCATAACCTTGCTAGCCTTGATATGGTTAAGAACTTGGGATTGTCTATATTCAAGAAACCTAAGGCTTATCAAGTCGAATGGTTGAACAACTGTGGTATTCTCGAAGTAACTCATGGTGTTAAGGTGTCATTTTCTATTGGCGACTACACAGATGAGGTGATTTGTGATATGTTACCAATGAAAGCATGTGATATATTATTGGGACGCCCATGGCAATATGATAGTAGCTCAATCCATCGTGGCAAAACCAATCAATACACATGCACTCTTTGGGAAAAGGGCTACACTTTGATTTCCATGTCTTCCAAAGATGTATTTGTAACAAATTCACATAATGAGTGATAAAAAAGAAAAAGAAAAATAGAGTTAGCAACAAAAATGTGAGAAAAAACCCCATGGCCAAACATGTCCTATTGAAGAGCTTGCACAACAAGAGTGAAGTAGATGCTAGGTCTGTGAAAACTAATACTTCACCAAAGCTAGAAATGAAACACAACAACCTTCTCTATCACCGTTGTATCCAACAAGTAAGAAACTTGGCGACAAGCCGAGGACGACTTCTTTTGAAGGGAGGGGATTTGATGAGGACATCCCCTAGAGGTCTACATTTATGATGGAATCTTGAGGGTGGAGAGGGAGGCAGGGTTGTGCAATAAGCCAAAGAGGAGATCCTCCCTAAGTTTTCCTACGGTCTGGCCGTTACTTACATGCCGGTCTGACCAGTATTTGCTGAACTTCTAGATATTTTGCTAGTATCAAGACGAATCCAATTTGTATTTTTATACTTAAGCTATCCAGTCGTAATTTAAGCAGTAGCAGTCGTCATTTGTTTTGTAGCATGTTGGTACTGTAGTAATTGACCCAAATAGCCTATATAAGGAGGGGTACCTCCCATGTAACAGAGGAGGATGGTTGTGTGTTGATATTATGAACGAAGGTTTTAGGGTTCTGTTCCTTGATATCCTTGTGAGGATTTTGAGACTTCGAGTGACTCTTCTTTGTCTTTGCAGTTCTTTGGGTTTGCTTAATGTGATCTATCGTAATCAAGCAGTTTGTGCTCTTTCCGATAGCAAATTGTGTGGATTGGAGCCTTGTGAAATTGATAGTGTGATTGTGGTGTTGGTGTTTTTGTGCTTGATATAAGGTTACCTACTTTATCAAATTACGTTGCTTCTTCGAGTTATCTTTGTTGTTGATCGTCGGCCCCTTATCAGAGAGGAAGATACTAAATACTAGAGGGGAAAAGATAAAGGTAACACATGTGTTGTGACAATTATTAGCGTCTGTGAGGCACCCCACACGGTTGATGTTCTAATGGTCGAGACTAGGTACTACATCATATTCCAGAGGCCCCACATGTAAGCAGCTGAACGGCCTCCTGACCCTGCGAACAGCGTTCTCGTAGCATTATTATTAGGACCTTTAAACCTCGTCATCATAACAGCCCACCCCCTGACACCTTGACGCGACACCACGTGACGGGACCTCCCCATCCGACCGTCCGTTCCTCCCACGGACGACGGATCCAGCTTCGTATCGCGTGGCTCGGAATATTTAAAAAGTTCCCCAGTAAGCATGCCCACTACCCGACGCGAAACCTCACATTTCCTTCACACGGACACGTGGCCCCACGTGCTCTCGGGCCCACATGTCGGTACACCCCGCAGCACACGCTTGCGCCACCTGGGGGAAAGCATCTCACGGAAAGCGAGGGACGCGCGGCCCCGGGCTCAGGAACCGAGGAGCGACGCTATACCCGCCGGGCCGACCGGGCGGGCACGCCACTGCCGGGTGGGCCCCTGGAGGGGACAGCGAGAGCGTCGCTGAGGAGGTGGGTGGGCCCAGCGAGGTCAGGCGGGTACAAATCCCGGTCTCTGGATCCATCCCTCCCACTTCTTGTTCCATTATTCGCTCCAGCTCGTGGTGGTGTTCTTCGCTTCCTCCGCCTCCTCCCCTCTGGTATCGCAATCGAGCCATCCCGAAATTATTAGTCTGTGTGTAATGTGTTTTTTTTAGTTTTGATTTTATGTGTGTGTTGTGTCGCATGATTGTGGGAGCTATCTGGAATTAATTTTATTTGCCCTCGTTTTAGACAGAAATTAACTGTTCTTCTCCCTCCTCTCCGCTTCTTCGTCTTCTTCTTCTGTGGTTTCTTTCCCCAAACTCGTCTCTTCCCAGTCTCGTTTGTTGTTATGTTCTTCCTCACAGTTTGCTGGGCCTCGCCACTGGCGACCACCTGTACTGGAAGTGGGGAGATCCATCCCGACTTGGATTGAATTCTTCTGTTGTTGGTAAGGAACACGAGCTTTATAGGATGGATTGTTCTAAGAGCTCGTTTTGCCTGGGTGATTCCTCTTTGCTGTGGCTGTGAGCAATCAAATCCAAATATTTCTTTCTTTCCGTTCGGTTAGCCACGGATTTGTTTGCGGTGTGGTACCCTACTGAACGAATCCATCCATGCATGCTTCGGATCAGGTTCTTCTTCTCCAGCTCGCAACATCGATCTCAGCTGACCCCACGGGACTTGTAACGAGCATATTTAACTCATTACGAAGAATCACGCGAAAATTCACATGTTCGTAAATCTTTGTTTAGACCAGGCTAAATGTTCTAGTCTTATTGTATTATTATGTCAGCTGATGCACAATTTGTAGAAATGCTCGAGTATCCAAATCAGTTATTTGGACTGATATTGGATTGCAAGGTTCCTATCATTTCTGTCTTTTGCCTTATCTATGTTGGAACAATTGTGGAAGTTTGTGTGTGCAGTCTTGTTGGACTGTGTAAGTTGCATGTGAAATTTAATATGCTTATGCCGCTTACTAGTGGATCTTTGTGCTGAGATCTTGGAAATTATTTCAATTTTTTGCAGTGCGGAGGAGGTCCGCCTCGCCTTTGGGTTTTGGTGAGGCAGTACGTTGATTGGAAGAAATGTCGGGAGGTAGGCAATCATACTGGTGCTACCAATGTAGACAGCGGGTTAGGCCTCGTGGCCGGGAGATGGAGTGTCCTTACTGTGATTCTGGGTTTGTGGCTGAAATGGATGACGTGGATGCTCTCATGAGCCACTTTGTTGGGATGGATCCTGATTTTCATCGTGACCCGAGGTTTGGGATCATGGAGGCAATCTCTGCCGTGATGCGACATGGTATGGTGGGGATGAATCGGGAGGTTGATGTGAGAGGAAGGCCAAGCATATTTTCTGATCTGGAGATGGAGTTTGGCTCAGGGCCATGGTTGCTCTTCCGTGGCCAGCTTCCCGGTCATCTCTCGGAGGACAATGGTTTCGATGTGTTCATTAATGGACGCCGTGGTGTTGGCATGCGGAGGGCAAACATTGCAGACTACTTCGTTGGACCTGGATTGGATGACCTGATTGAGCAATTGACTCAGAATGATCGTCGAGGACCACCACCTGCCTCTCAGTCCTCGATTGATGCTATGCCTAGTGTTAAGATCACACAGAGGCATCTCAGTGGAGACTCACATTGCCCTGTCTGCAAGGACGAGTTCGAGGTGGGGTCAGAGGCAAGAGAGATGCCATGCAAGCATTTATACCATGCTGATTGCATAGTTCCTTGGCTAGAGCAACATAATTCCTGCCCTGTTTGCCGATATGAGTTGCCACCACAGGGCTCTACTGGTGCTAGCTGCTCACGGTCAAGATCAACCAACCAAAGTCAAAGTTCAAGTAGTTCAAGTAGCAGTGGGAGTGGGAGAGCCAATGGGCGTCAGAGGAGAAGGAACCCGTTCTCGTTCTTATGGCCTTTCCGCTCATCAAGTTCTAGCTCTAGTTCTCGTTAGATTAGTCTGGTGATCTGGTTGGAGTTCACGATACTGTTTTAGTGAAGATGCTGATCAAATGGGCTTTATGCATGGCATGTTATTACTCAATCTGTATTGTATGGACGGTTTTCCTTGCAAGTATATCCTTCTATCTTGCTACAGTTCATAGCAACTGGATTTTGTTTGCGTTTGCGTTTGCATACAACTGAAAGGGTAATTTCGATATGACACTTTTTTTTGGATAAGGGATAAAGGTTGTTATTTGCTTCATGGTGTATTAATTACTTTGCTACTACTACCGTAATATATGTGGGAATTGAATACATTGTTGCCGAGTTTAATTTTGTTGTTTGTCACACCTTGACATTTCAAGGATCCATGGTAACCACTAACAAGTATGATTGGACAACATTAAAGCCACTTTACCTTTTGTTTATGTCATCACTCATCGATGATAGCGTATTTAGGCTAGAAATTTTGTTTGCACTTTATTTTTGGAACATTAAATCTGCATGATTTATTGTTCATCCTTTTCACGCATGCTAGGTATAGTATACAAGTTTTGGCATGTTAATCTACTAGTTTCCAACTGTTTGATATTAAATTTTTTTTTGCAAATCTATAGACATGATTGAGTTGAAAATTCTCTGGTACTGGATTTAATTGTGCCCCAGATCTGGTGATTACCTGCTCACTGCTGTTTTTGGCTTCCATTCGTGCATAGCTTGATTTTTTCCCCTCGGTGGTACCTTCTACATAGTTGCATTTTTTTAATGGCATGTTATTGGTTATCGTAGTGCATTGACTATTGGTATCAATGCATTTGCCAAATTACTTGTGCTGTACCATGGGTTCTCTCTTAAAACTAATTAGAATTCTCCATAGGTCATGGTAAAATATATACCCTAATGGCTACATTAGCCAATAGTTCCGCTGCCTCTGCGCCTCTGCGGTGCATGCCTCATGTGAAAACTGATCAATGATGCATGCAGTATTTGAAAAGTGAAGAATTCAACGGGTTGGTGCCCTAGATGAACTCGTTGACATCCCCAAATCCATTCCCCTGTTTGCTTGATTAATGTGGATGATCCTTTTTAATGTGTTCTAAATATTGATGGTTATCCGAAACAACAAGATAGGTACTGTGTCATGCCAAATTCTCCATTTGTTTCAAGAATGTATAACGTTTTGGACAAGACACTATTTCCGATAAGTAACTTTGACCACCGATTTTCATAGTAATATGCTAAATAAAAAATAAAAAATATTATATTAAGAAAGCATTTCTCGTAACAAATCTAATGGTACATTTGTTTTAGATGATCGATCTAAATAGTTTTGTACATATTAGCAGTCTAACTTAAGAAAGTTTGACTACTGAAATTCTAAAATGTGGTACATTTGCGAACGGAGGGCGGGAGTATTCGGCAAAGCCTGCCTGGCCTTCTGTGGGGCAAGTGGCTGGAATGCTGGATGCGCATTAGTTGGGCAACTGAAAATGAGCTGCAGACCCAAGAGCTGTAACTGATGCAGTTGATGTTTTCTACTTGTTATCTTATTCCAGATGCTGCTATGCTAGATTACTGGTCTCCTTTTGATAGTTTTGCAGAGCTTATCACTACTGGACTTTTTGCGACCATGTGCTGGTGGGTGTGACGTAAGTCTGAGCTTTGAATTCTTGGGGAGATGATAACGACGATGTTCTTCTTTTGAGAGAGTGTATGTGTGTGCTTGACAATGACGAATTGATGAGGGCCTTTGTCCTGATCCATGTTGGTTTCAGCCAAGTCCTTATCTGTGCCTTACTATGCAACCTCGCTATTTGTTGTTATCGAAGGGGCCGTGCTGACTAGAACTTTTTTAATTAACCATGTGTCCATGCGATACAACAGAATCTTAAAAAAAAGTGATACATATTATCAAATGAGATCCTAAATCGCATAATAAATACCAATTTTCTTTCACACATATAAACAAAAACATTAACTCCATTTATTGCATCACCTGCTACTACTACTATCCGTAAAATAAAATTTTGAGCTCATAGACGATTTACCTTTAGAAGTTGAAAATGATTGTTTTGGACTTGAATAACAAGAAGAAAATGGGAGATTAAAAATAAGCAAAATTGAAGCGGCAAGAGTACTGGAGTATGCATCAAAGGTATTAAAAGAGTAGCAATTGTTGGCCAATTAAATGGCATTCAACGAGTGAGATATATATAAAACTAATGAAAAGCTAAGTATCAACACTACCTGAAAGTTACACTGTAAATTCTAATTCAACTTTCAATGAAAATGATGAAAATAAAAGCATTGCCTTATTGGAAACGAAATAGGGAAGGATCCAATTATTTTATGCATCTCGATGATCATGAACATGACACTAGATAATTGTGACAAAATGCATGGACAATATGACAAATCCATATGGAAACCTAAAACGACTACGGTCTATCTCAAAACCTATCTTCAATGAATCAGTTGTGTCTGTCAGTATCACATTTCAATGCCATGATCAATCTCATACAAATCTCATACAATCTCAAACAATCCCAAATCTCATGATCAATTGTGTCCTAAGGAAAGGAGAAGTCACAATTGATGGGTGAAATGATGCAGATCCATCGACAATAGGCTAATCAACAGTGCCTTTAACCTTTCATCCAAATGACAAAGAAAAGACGAGGGAAAGAGGATCAATCACATTGTTTCATGTTATATCCAAACAAAAAATGATTCGCAAGTGTAACAAAAGACCTACCTATATAAACACAAAGTTTATGCTTGATAATTTAATTTCATCATACATTTTCATCAACGGGGATTAATGCTATGAAAATTGTGAAAAATACTAACTATATGCTAATTAGTCATATATTGTCATAAATGGAATTATGGGAATTAAACAAGAATAGGCCACTGGAGAGAACATCGGCATAGCCTTGAAGCCGCTTTTGGTAAGGCCTCGGTCGATTATCAACATCATACCCCATCCTTTATGTTTGCATTTATCCTCACTTCACTTGGTTCTAGAAAATTCCAACTTAAACCTTTTAGGCTTTCAGCTAATTGAAAATCCCAACCCTCATCAGGCTTGTCTCTCATAATTCTTGTTTCAGTGATGTCATTAGATGATCCTCTGTCTTTTTCCCAAACAGGGCTAATTGAAAATCCCAGCCCTCATCAGGCTTGTCTCTCATAATTCTTGTTTCAGTGATGACATTAGATGATCCTCTGTCTTTTTCCCAAACAGGGATTCTTATAATACCTTGTTTACCATGTCCCCCTTCCAAATTTTCCTCCACAGAGCCGTTGTCTACATAAGTGACATGGATACTACATTGAACGTTTACATGTCCACTTTGTATGGTTGGTTTGAAATTTGCATAAAAAACAAAACGACTTGTTGGGGTTCTGAAAACTAATACTACGCTCTTCGAGATCAATGCCTCCAATAGTGCCATCAAGAATTCTTATTTGAACATCACATTCTGGTTTTGCAAGAGTATCCACGAGACGACGACATCGCCAGCGCACAATTCAAATTCATCTTTAAATTCAACAAAATAGACATTTTTGAACACACAACTTACGTTGCATCTCCTCTGCTGTTGCTCGTCTCGTGCACTGCTGCTCCTGCTAAATTTTTAGAAAAAATAAACCAGTAAAAAGAATCAAGAACAACAAAGCAATCTCCCAGTGGATCAGAATATGAATCTGTTGCGGTCAGAGAAGTCGACATTACAGGAGACCTCGGATGACGATGAGATGAAGGGATACGGCATGTCGATCTCCTCGACCAGTAATTCCAGTATGGTAATAAACTAAATAATACAATAGCTTGCCTGTCATGGATGGTATGATTAGTACATAGGACCCTATTTTCAACTGTTAACTTACAGAAATAGCAAGGAAACATTAAAAAAAACCAGAACAGTGTCAATGCAATGTTTCTTTTGCAATATCATGTGCAAATAGAGATCTGTTTGCTGTAGTCTTACAAACTTCTCACATTGTCCTAAAACACAAAATAACTTATCAAGCTAAATATGATACTAAAAAGTTCATTTGCAGTTTAAATTGCTACATCTATAGAGCTTAAATTGCTACATCTATAGAGCACGCAAATTAGAAGTATTGCTACGTAAGCTGCTGCATCATAGTGATTTATATGACAGTACATGCTAGACCTATAGGCCGACTATGAACCAACTGCAGATAAACTTCATTTCATAACGGGGAAATATAACATATGATGATGGCATTTTGTTTCTTTGATTCATATAATGAGTCATTGAGGAAACTGAGGAGCAAGTCCAAGCAGTACATACCTCAAGCATTAGCACCCAACATGGCTGAGGATCCTTGCGGCCTGCAAAAAAAAGTACATGAATAATTGAAATCCAATCATTTCAAAGGTATAATAAAAGTTGAGATAATGGTACTAAAGTTGGATATAAATGTGATTTTGGTACTAAAATGGAAACAGAGCCGCTTACATGTATTCCATATTATTGTAGACTTTTGGTGGAGCATTTAACATCATGTAATCTAGTATGCACTTTGCACATGTTCCGGAACCACCACTGATTTCATATACCTGATCAGTATATGAATCCATTTCATATGGTTGGGTAATGAAAATAGATATGATAATGTGCCATGATATTAGAATACACATAGAAGCGAAATTGGAGCTTCTAAGACGAAGTAAGTGAATTGGGGTGCGAAACTATGTGACAAGAAAATGTTAAGAACATACCTTCAACGAGACTGAAAGATTAACTGTACATAGAATCGATGCAGCTATTGCATAGGCATACCATGGCTGCAGTAGAGAATAAAAGCATGCATCAATGGCTAAATGGAAAGAAAAAAAGGCACCTCATTCTCTTTATCAGCTAAAGTACAAAAAGAGTACTGTAAAAAGCTCTACTGAGTAAACCAAGCGATATCATGCTTCTTATACAGCTTATCAAGATGTTGTAGGTATGCACTCCTCCCTGCGTGATGTAAAATCCAATTAGCACCGGTAAGCAAATGTCCGAGATATTAACACAGCATGGAACAGAATCATCATCGAGCAAACATCATTGGAGTTTAGCACCCAAGAAAGAATAACCAAGTCCATTTGTGGAAATGGCTCTACAAGCTTGAGTAATAATTGTTCCATTTGGAACACACACACGCACACAACATGTTCGTGGAAATGCCGCCTCGACAAACAAACGAAGAACTGGTCTTATTTGATTCACGCAATGTCGAAACACAGACAAAACTTCGCACATAAAGTCCGCTCCAAGAAACGAATTGAGCAAAGGAGTAGGAGAAGGGACAAAAGGAGGAGTCCAAGAAACCGAAAGTACCCTCGAGCTGGTGGAAGCGGATGTTGGAGTCGAGCACACCCACGGGCCCCGACCACTTGGAGAAGTAGCCGTGGTTGGGGTCGTACAACGCCGACCTCACAAAGTCGCGCACCTGCGAAGCTCCCTTGTTACTTCCATCAAATCAAAGTAACCGCTACACGGAGATCTCACTGATCGGAAATGCCTCATCACTTACCAGCATGGGCTTGTCGTCAGCGATGATCCCCGACGAGAATAAAGCCCACCTTTGCCGCGTCAGGGGTGGAGGGAGGCCGAGATCCGTAGAGGCCTGCGATGAGGTCCTTCAGGAGGAGAAGGACGAGGCTCGCTGGTGTGTCGTGGCCGGCGGTGGCTTGGTCGGCCCTTCCTCCTCCTGCCCATCCTCGTCGTCGGCTGGAGGGCGGCTCGGACTGGGAGGGAAGGAGTAGGGAGGGGGAGACGACAGAGCGATGACTGAGGGGGAAGGGGAGTGGAGGTTGTGCGGCGGCGCGGCGCGTGGGGAACGGTGGCATCGGCGGGTGGGAGGAGCCGGTGGCGATGGGTTCGGTTGGGAAGGGGAGAGAGAGAGAGGGGAGAATAGGAGGAAGGAGAGGCGTGAGACTCGGAGGTAGTGCTGTGCGAAGGCGAAGTGATCTATGCCACTCATTGCGTGCTCCTCGATCGGACGGACGTAGAAGAAGGTGGGAAGACGGACGACCACCACCAACTCTAATATTTAAGTAGTAGAGATTAACCTTTTTAAAAAATTTATTTTAAAGTTAACCCAACGAACTTTATTTCCAATTCTGACTTCTTTAGTCACGCCACCACCCGTGGCGTAACAAAACAACATTGTCACGCCATAAGATAAGTCCGCTAAAAAACACTTTTGGTCATGCTACTGGTCGTGACGTGACCAAACAACACTGTCATGTCACGGACGGTGGCGTGACAAGAGCTTCCCCTAGATACGGGTTGCAGTGACAGTGTTGTTTTGTCACGCCACGAGCGGTGGCGTGACCAAAGGGTTAGAATTGGAAATAAAGTTCGCTAGAGGTTAACTTTAAAATAAAATTAATTAAAAGATTAATTAAAAAAATCTAGTGACTACGACGGCATGCATTATTCCCTTCATCGGTAGCCACATGACAGGCATTTCTGGCTGGGGATTGCTGTGAGCTGTACTTGGTCATTTGCAACTTGTTCCTGCCACGAGTTTTTTTCGCAAGCGGTGAGACAAAAATAGAATTTCACCAGATTCCATTACCCATTATTTGAAGGGGAAATTGGCTACAGGGCACTGCAAATGTGCGTCATTTGCCAATGGACATCTAAAAATCGTGGCTTCGCCAGAAGACACTAACATTTTGTAGTATTTTGCTGTTAGACACTGACCCCATTAAAATATTATTTCCGGGCTGAAGAGGAGAGAGAAAGGCAGTGAAAAGTCCATTTTACCCTCATCTTCTTCATACGTTCCATTCCCTTCTTTCTTTTGTTCTAGCTCCTTGCGCTCCCTCCGATCGCATCCTCCTCTGGGCATCACCTCCCCCATGGCCAACCACACCATTCTTGCTCCTTGCGCTCCCTCCGATCGCATCCCTTCTCCCCCTCCCCACCATTCTTCTTCACCGACCAAATGCAAGAGCCGGAGCTCCCATTTCTGCCCAGTGTGCCGCCATCAACAAGCCGCCCCTCCGGTGAGCTTTTCCCCCGGCCAACCGCGTCAACCCGCGTCTCCCTTGGCCCTCAACCTCTTCCCCCTCTCCATTCGTTTGTATGTGCACCGGGAAGCACCTCCGCCATGGCCTTCTCTTCTCTACCGCCGGTCGCCGATGCCCCACCACCACGGCCGCCCTCAAGCCGCCTTGACCACACCGCCAGCTTCCCCATCCTCGGGCGCAGCCCGTGCACCCACCATCTCCCTCCCCGAGCCACCTTACCGCCAACACCGCATGTGCCCGTGGCGCCACCACCGCGCCCCAACGCCAACTCACTGCTCCGACGAGCTCCTTCCCCAGCCACCACCGTCACCATGTGCCCCAAGAACCAAGGAAGCTCCCCCCTAGCCGAAATGTCTTTAGTCCACCGACACCGCCGTATTTGGCCTTCCCCTTCGCCTCCGGCCGGCACTTCCCCCGCCGCCGTTCATCGCCCTCCGACCATCCCCGGCCCTCCCTCCTGTCCCATTGAGCTCCCCACCCCATGTTCTAGCCCATGCCCCCTCCCTTTTCCTCTCCGCGCTGCCCGACAGCTGGCTTGCCACGCGCTCATGGCGCCACCGCCGCCACTAGCTCTGCCACCGCTGCACCGGGTCTCCTCCTCCGTCGCTGTCACCTCCCCTAGGGCCACCACCCTCTAGGCGACCCATTCCAGCCCTTGCCCAGCACCGCCGAGCTTCCCTTCACCGGTGGTGAGCCCCAGGCCGCAAGCCATCGTGGCCTCCTCTGCTTGTTTGAGCTTCTGACCAAGAGTTGTGCAAGCACCATTAATTAACTGAATCTTGGTCTTAAGGATTAATGATGGCTTAACTGCTGATTTAATATTGCCTTGACCCAATGCCATGTGGGACCGAGGTGAAGTAATGCAGTGAATTAATTCCTATTTTTCTGTGTGTATCAATGACAAGTGGGCCTAAGTGCTAAATGCATAGTCCAAGCCCCCATGGACCCATGAACCAGCACTGGTGGGCTCAGTCCACACGCTGTGGCCATGAGCATCCCTATGCATTGAGGGTAAAATGGACTTTTCACTGCCTTTCTCTCTCCTCTTCAGCCCAAAAATAATATTTTAATGGGGTCAATGTCTAACAGCAAAATACAACAAAATGTTAGTGTCTTCTGGCAAAGCCACGATTTTTGGATGTCCATTGGCAAATAACGCACATTTGCAGTGCCCTGTAGCCAATTTCCCCTTATTTGAAACATATGTCTTTAATTATTTACTGAAATATGTGTTTTTAATTATTTACTACCCTTGTTTCATAATTTAAGTCCAAGCACACAAGCAAGCAGCACGTGCCGTGGAAGAAAGACCAAACGGTAGAGTGAGGGGGACCCTTGGCTTCTAAGCGAGGGGCCAGAGGGTCCCAAGGGTGGGATTTCAGCTGGAGAAGTACTTGTATTTGATTTAGAAAGTATTTCTTATTCTAAACCCCCCCTTGATGATAGGGGGAGGAGGCTATTTATAGCCTCCTTTACTTGGTACAAGAAGTTACATACATACCCCTATGAAAGTACAACTACCCTAGGGGTAGCAGGGGCTTTTCCTAGCCTAAGGGTAGGCCTCGACGCATGGTAGACTCCCCTGGTCCTGGTCTACCGGGACAGTGAGCTTGGTCCACCTTTGTTGTACTTTGTTGATGGTTGCGAGGCCCCTTCGGGGCCTTCCTTCGGGACGCCCGCGGGGCCCCCTCGCGGGGGCATCCTTGGAGCCGGCCTTGGGGGCCCTCAGGAACCCTTCGGAGGCTTCGGGAGTGCCTTCGAAGCCCTCGGGGCCCCTCCGGAGGTCGCCTTTAGTGCCACCCTTGGAGCCTCCAGGCGTCTCGGGTGCCGAGGCCCTTCCGGAGGCGGCTCGGGGTCGCCGGAGCCCCTGCGCCTGCCAGTCCCTCGGGGACCCTCATGCAGATCGCTTTGTCTTGAGTGGGGCGATGGGCCGCCTCTCGACAAAGACGTATATAGGAACTACAAAACCAAGACAGGATCCTCTAAAAAAAGACAATAGAGAATAAATGAAGAGGACGAAAGCTACGGAATTTTTTAAAAATAATATTTTAAAAAATACAAAATTAAATAGTCCCCCAAAAAATTTACAAAACTAGGTTCCTGTCGCCATGCCAATTGCCGACAGGGACCCTCTTTATTCCTTCTCGCCAGTTGAACTAGCGATAGGAAGTGACATCTTTTGTCGACAAATCACAACAACATTATATAACATTCCGTGCAAGGTCATTACATATTTTGTGGAGAAATCACACTGACATTACAGACCATTCACGACAACGTCATCACCTAGTTTTCCGACAAATCAAAGTGATATTACAAAGCATTGAGCACCACATATTTCAACAGGACAAACCTTTCCTATGGCCGAGACCTCAACTCCGCCTTGTGGGCCGCCTCGACTCCTTCGGTCGGATGAGGTCCCCGCGGTGACATCCGTATTTTCGATGTCTCCTTTGTCCTGTAGATTTCTCGTAGGGCATTTCTTGAAGGTGTGTCTGGTCTCTTTGCAAATAGAGCACTTCTTCGTATGACGCCCGGCTTCTACTTCGTTCATGTTGTTTCTGATGCGCCGTACCTGTCATCGGCCAACCTTTCCCTTAAGCCTATCAATGTCCGCGGCCTAGATAAGTTGCTCCTAGGCCGGATGACTAGTGAAATGGCCAACCACGTCGTAACCATACATCTCTGCACTCTAGGTTTGCATCACCTCTTCCTTGTTGAAATACTCAGAGAGGTACTAGCCGGGATAATGCGCTCCTGATGAACATGCGGCCATGAAATGAGAGCAGTGTTGGGACCCGAATATGCAAATTCGAACCCTTTGTGCATTCTGAACTAGTCCCAAGATCAGTAGCTAGTTCACACAGTGTCAACATTGATAAAATCATATCCATACAATGAAATAGCTAAGAATAAGCCAAATATTATTAAAAGTAATAACGGACCTTATGGTCAAGGTTTTAGAATTATTGTCATGCGGGGCTTAACGACAGAATAATAAACTTGCAGTGGAAGAAACTATTGTGGTAGCCATCCGATATGCCCACAGGCAATCGAGTGGAGAACGTATCCTAGTTCGCATAGTCTTCGAAGTACTCCTCCTTGTAGAACTCAATGTTTCATGGGTCTTCCTCGATGACTGATCAACAAATAGTGTATAGCCGTGAGTACATAAAGTACTCAGCAAGTCGTAGGAAAATGTATGCAAATAGTATTTATGCAAGACTTGAACAAGAGTAGCTTTATGGCTATTTTATAAAAAGCAGTATTGACTATAAATATAATAGATTGATTGAAAAAAAACACAATTTAACAGATTAAATACATAAGTAAACAAGTACTTTGAAATAACTAGTGAACTACCTGTTCACTTCCCAAACATACCACCATCCAAACTTTAAAAAAAAAAACTCTACCCCTCGTGTGAAATCACCAGGCATTGTCCATAACCGGGGACACAGCTATTCGAATAGTTTTTAATACTCTGCAAAGGTTGTACAGCTTGAACCACAAGAGATAATCATCTTATAATGTCAGACATAACACACTTCCGAAAGTGTGCAACTAAGTGATTATCACAAGGCTTTTACAAAGCTCTGCTTCGACCCAGTTCTGCTCGCTAAGGATTCATCATTTTGGCCCCCTCTTGCATCCACATCCTAAATCATCCCCTTTACTGCACGATCAATTGCCTGAGTATGAAATCATTTTCGGTTCAAATCCCGACCAATTGGCAACCCTTGCCATGGCATAATAAATTTTAATAATAGTGGCCGCGCCACAATTCCATATATCATTAAGTCAAATTTTCATGTTTAATCATTGTGAACGAACCCATCGTACAACTAAAGCATGACTAAGTATAATACGATACCCATATTGGTAATAAAATATATCCAACTAAAATTAACCCAGCCTATGATGTCCAAGGGTACATGTCAATATGTCATTCACAATTATTCAAGGAGACATACTGTCGAATAGGTGTTTAGCTACTCCCACAAACATTTAATAACAATTAGCAATTCATGTTAATTTAAAACAATATAATTTTATAAAATGGGTAAAATATGGTCAAAGGTCTACGGCTTTCCTTCATTAAAATTTGCAGATGCTTCGGTAGATTGCTCTTGGAAGGTTTCAGAAATGCCGGATTCTATACTTGCAAAACGAGATGAATAAATAACAGAAAATTCAAATAAGATCCAAAAATTACAAAATAAATACTAGAAGGTGGATAAAGAATTTATATGGATTTAGGATTAAGAATCGATGGATTTGGAGTTCGTATGAGGGAGAACGAACATTCGGAAGTTTTGATGTCACAAGAAATGATATAATTCTAAAAACACTATTCACTTTCCGAGTACCGTCCATCTCCCAAGTACTATTCACCTCCTAGTACTGTTCACCTCCGAGTACTGTTCATCTTCTGAGTATTGTTTACCTTCTGAGTATTGTTCATCTTCCGAGTACTGTTTACCTCTTCGACTTCATGTGGTCGGAAGTAGGTTTCGACAACCTGGTTGAAAGGAGGTTTCAACTACGCTGGTCGAATGAAGTTTCAAACACCTGGTCGAAAGAAGTTTTGATTACAGGAGGGGCACGGGTCCCCATGGTCGCTGGCGCTACGTGCCAAGGTGAGCTACGCGAAGGTGCACAAAAAGAAGAGGAGATGACGCTGATTATAGGAGGGGCACGGGTCCCCATGGTCGCTGGCGCTACACGCCAAGGTGAGCCACGCGAAGGCGCGCAAAAAGAAGAGGAGATGATGTTGAGCCTTTTGCGATATCTTGCGGTGGCGGAGCACAACGAAGTGGCCGACGGTGAGAGGTTTTAGGTGGTCCTCTGGTCTAGAGAGTGCATGCATGGGGACAAGTGGGTAAAGGTGATGCTGGGGACGTAGATGAAGGCGACAGAGCGAGCTTGTTTGCGGCAGAATCGACAGTGGAAAAGCTTCGGGCAGCGAAGCTTCAACTTCAAATTTCGGCAAACTCGAGAGGATTGGGGCGAGGTGGGTGGCGGTGTTGGGATGAGATGGAGATGGCGCACCCGAGGCTCCCATTTATAGGGCAAGGGTGAGGCTAAAGTGGCATAGAGCGCACGGATGCCTGCGGGAGTTACCGGCGCGATTACAGGGATTGAAGATGGGAAAGGAAGGGGGAGTGGTGGTAATGGACGAGTGGTTGATAGCGGCTTCAAATGCGCACGTAAACAGGGTGATTGATGCGGGGTTTAACAGATTTTGGAAATCTTCTGAGGTGCGACATTGGCGGCAGTAACAACGCTGTCGCGCGTGGACGAAACGGAGGTGGGAGACGATGACATGGCAGGGCGAGGCCCACATGGAGGTGAGGTGTAGAGAGAGACGGGCGGAGCGGGCCGCACGCGGGAGGACCGGGCCAGAAGATTGGGCCATGCACAGAAACAGGAATGGGTCGAGAGAAGGATTCGACCCAAGTGATAATTTCGAATTTCTAATTTATTTAACCATTTAAATAACTCAGTTAATTCATTTAGGCTTTAGAAAATATCAAATAAAGTCCAAAATTATGAGAAAATTCACATAAATTTCCTGAGATATTTTGGACTTAAATAAAATATTTCTAATTCCTAATTGGTAATTAATTTTGTAAATAATTTATTTTGGCTTTGAAATAAATAGGAAAAAGCTTTTAAAAAATTTCAGAAAATTCCAAAAAAATAACTAAATTTTACTTTCAAAATGGAAAAAGAAATTTGGGGTGTTACAATTAAGGCCTATACAGAAGAAGGTGCTTGTTGTAACTGCATACACAACTAGTGCGTCGTAGTGTGCACTCCTGAGTGATCCTCTCGTGGTTCGTTCCGCGATGTTCTTTATCCCTGCACATTATCTCGACGTGAAGCTCCCTTGTGCTCATCTTGAATGCCCAGTGCATCTCACCCTTCTTGCTCTTCTCCTCCATATACTTGGTGATCATGGCGCAGTAAAGTACTCTATCATTTTCCATGGTGAGCGATGCTTTGTTGCTTCTGTCAACAAAGTAATTTGTAGTACCGCGGAGAATTGCCTCTACAATACCAACCAAAGAGAGGCATCTGGCGTCGTGCATGACCCAATTGTAAACCTCGGCTAGATTGGTTGTCATGACACCATTTCGCGCACTACCCCTGTCATGTAGCAGCGACCACTTCTCCTTAGGCTCGTGCTCAATCCAGTCTAAAAAGCATTTCACCTGCGCCACCGTCTTCCTCGCCACACTAGGACCATCTATGGGTAGCTGTGGTAATGCTTTAGGGGTTTGGTCAGCGCTTGGGGCGATCTTTTTCGCTGCCTCCCTTTGGTTCGTCCGGGTCCACTCATCTAGAATCTTCCAGAGTGCTTCAAAATTTCTTTGTTGGTTCTGGTTGTACAACCGCTTGAATAGGTTCATCAAGTCCTTATTGCGGAACTGCTTGTAGAAGTTTGCCCCCAAGTGCCTCATGCACCACCTACTCTACAAATCCACTCATGGAAATGGTTCTTTTTATCCCTCTTGTAGTTGAGTTATTGCACTTTCAAGAGTTCAAGCATCTTAGATCATGTATAGCCTTGTCGTCGGATTTGCCTGTATAGCAGAAATCCTCAAATTTCTCAAGAACCACAACTAGCTGTCTGTGTTCTCGCTTTCAATGAAAACAAATGCTACGGGACGAACTTGATTGTTCCCGTCCCTCGCTATTGCAGTCAGTATCTGACACTTGTACTTTCCAGTCAGAAGTGTGTCATCCACGCACAAGATTGGACAGCAGTGCCGGAATGCATTGATGCATGGACCGAAGGCGAAGAATGGTTGCTTCAGTACCCTCTTATTGGCCTACTTCAGATGCGTGGAATCTAGAATGTCGACATGAGTGCCGAAATTTCTGTCTTGTATGACTCAGAGTAGCCCGAGGAGGTTGTAGTAGGAGTCCTCAAACGTACCGAACCTTTATCCCAATGCCTTCTGTTTTAGCCTCCACGCCTTGGCATAGCTGACTGTGTACTAGAACCTTGCCTCAATCGTTCAAAGGATGGATCATGGCTCAAAATCTAGATTATCTACGATCTCACCGTACATGAGGTTCACGATGAAGCCTGATGACAGGTTCCTGTGGGACTGCACTGACTCAGCGACGACACATGTCTGAGGGACCACTATAGAGCATTTCTAGTAGGTGTCCCACTTAGGCTGAAATACGTGCGCTCGCCAAGGGCACCCCTCTGTGTCGCACTTCACGTCGTAGCATCTTGGGTTAGACTTGATAACTGTGAATGTACGCTGCACCGACAAGACCCAAAATTTGACCACCTCCTGCATGACCTCCTTGCATTTGTACATAACTCCTTGCCTGACCTTGCTCTGGTCGTACTCCCACAACACACAGGAGCCTTCGTTAACGACAAGGTTGTCGAACTGGTATGTGTACCACTCGGATGAAACCGCCTACTGGTCCATAGCATCTTCGTCATCGGATCCTTCATCTTCTGACAATACCATGTAGTCCTGGTCTTCGAGATCCATCCTTTGCACTAGGGCTTCCAGCTCCTCACCCTCGTTAGCAAGCCCACTAGCTTGTCTAACTGAAGGAGCTCATTCCGTAGGGTCTTCATCGACAGCATTAACAACTCTAGGACCTTCGGCCATTGTGTGCACTACGCTATGGCTGGTGTCCCCGACTTCTTCTTCAACATCACCACCCCCTTATTGTTCAGCTGCCGATGCAGGAGTGGGCTTAGCGTATGCTTGGGCCAAAAGGACCAAATCCCACCGTTCCTCCCTCGCCATGCATATATATGACTGCCATGATAATCGAATGAGTGAAACAACCACCGCATCACAGCGCCCCATGTACGATGCTCTGGTCTTGTTAGGGGTACGATCGCCGATTAGAAATAACACAAATCAATCCCCTCGGGATCCTCAAGAATAATGCCCTAATCGTAGTAAATTTTGAAGTTAGTGGCGTTCGACATATTTCATGTACTGCATCGTAAACAAGATTTCCATGATAAACCACATATCTTAAACTAAACTACCCACCGAAAAGGATTATGTACAACATACTACACTATGTAATTATACATCTAAAACTATGTAATTCATCCGGTTAAAAAAAATTACCTCAAAGGTGGGCGACCAGACGGGCAGCACTTATGTAACAGCCTCAAGTTAGTGAACAGGAAAATTATGCATTTCATATCATATTTGTCATTTTTGGAGCATGTGCATAAGTTGTCACTTTTAAAACCTCAAATCCAAAGCCTATTTTCAAACTTGTTTCGAAACTTCAAAGGAAAAATACAAGTCAATACTTGTATTGAAGCCTGGGAAGTATTTTTATCAAATACTAGATTTTTTTGCAAATTAAGGTAATTTTTGTCAAATTTTTAGAAATCGGTTTGAACTTATGAAAAACCTATGTTTCTTTTAAACCTTTTACGTTTAGAATTTAAAGTAAGTATTTAAAACCACGAATAGTGAGTTTTTAAAAATTTTATGGGACATATATCATCCCAGTAGATTCTTTGAAAAATTTCATATTTTTATAAATTTATTTGGTATTTTTAAAGTTTGATTTTGGGTTCTAGTCAACCAAATAGACCCAGCCAAGCCTTTGGCACTGTAGCGACTCGACTCAAACCATAGGAACTCTGTTAGACACAGCCGTGTGCCATTAGAACCAACTTAGTCACATTCTTATGGCTCAGCCAACCTCCAATGCACGCGAGCCGTCCGATTTTGAAACGAATGGACCAGATCAGTTGTGACGCTAGTACTAATGACTATTTAAACTGGTTAAATTCTTTACTAAAAATAGTTTAAAACCTAAGTATTTTGTTAGTTTTATCACTTGCACATCATTAACTTCAATCTTGCATAGTTCACATAAAGTTTTGTTGAGCTCTAACTGAACCACTTCTGCAAATTGTCTACATCTTTTCAGCATTTTGGTATTTGGTATTTTTCTCGATGTTCATTTGTTGTTTTTCTTTTAGGTTCTAATTTAACCGACGTGAGTGAATATATTTCTGAAGCTCCAGAAATTGAACAATTGGTTTATTATCAAGACAAGCATCCTCTTGCACCATGTTGACACCAGTTTTGATACTTTAGTATTTTGAAATGCAATGATAACTGTGTGCATGCTATTTTGTAGTATCAATACTTCGTGAGTTTAGTTAGTTATATCCCAATCTTTGTGGCTTACCTTTAATCTGTTCATACACCTATGCTTAAGATAGAAATATGATGTTAGTAAAGTGGTCTTTAGATAATTGCTTAGCCATGCAAGTCAGTAGAACTTTAGTTGATTGACACGCTTATCTTGTCGGTCATGGGAAACACTAAAAGATTTCTATCTTTGGTTTCTTTGTTCAGTTTGTTAAAACTGAAAGTTAAGTTAAGTTTTGTTTGATAAAAACTTGGTTTAGATCTGGACAAGTGTTTGCTAGTGATGGTGAATCAACTCAATAATATCAACTAGTTGAAAAATACTGAGTCTTGGTTTACCTGGCCGGCGTGCCAAAGGAAGTGTGTCACTGTTCGGAGGCATCCGAAGGCTTACGGGCTGACCAAGTCGTGTGGGTAAAGATGTACACCCCTGCAGGGTTAAAACTATTTGAATAGTCGTGTCCACAGTTATGGATGACACTTGTTTTGATTGACATCATAGTTAGACTCTGAGAACATTTTGGATATGGGAATACTTGTACTGGCATGAACATGGTTGTTCATGCATGTTAATTTGTCAAAGTGGACAGCCATTTTGACATGGTCTTGTTTGTTGTTTAATTCTTATATTACTTGTTATTTTAGTCCAAACTGGTTTATAAAATTGCCTTAGCAAAACTTATAAGTATAGGAGTAAAACTAGTTGCTTTACGCAAAACTAATGCCACTATGACTTTTCCTTTGATCAGCCTTAAGCATGTAATAATTCTAATCCTTTGGTTAGGTTCTACTAAATACTTTCTTTTAGTAGTTTTGTGTAAGTCTTGCGAGTACCTTTTGTACTCAGGTGCTTTTACCACTTATTGCAGGTGAGGATGGTTCACTACTACAGAAAAGGTCTTCACAGACGGTTCAAAAACGTCATCACAGACGGTTTTGTGAGCTGTCTGAATTTATGGGTCTGTAATGACATGAGTCATCACAGACGGTTTTTGAACCGTCTGTGAAAATGCTATCCTGAGCGGTTACGAACAAGAACCGCTCTGTGATCATCCTATCACGAGCGGTTCTTGTTGAGCAACCGCTCGTGAAAAAATAGACTATCACAGAGCGGTTACGAACAAGAACCGCTGCAGCGATCATTACTATCACGAGCGATTCTTGTTGAGAACCGTCTATAATAGTTTTTCCATTGCAAAAAAAAATCGGATTTTGAGCCAAACCAATCAAGTGCTAGACAAGAGTTTCCATATACAACCTCTAGCAAGACAACTAAAATCCAATTAAAATTCGATGGCAAACACATTATAGGAAAGGAAACCAAAAGGTTTCTAGCGTCCCCTCCGAATGGGAAAAAGAATAAAGTTACAAAGTTAAACTAGCTAGAAACCATCTATGCCTCCAAGCTCTGAAGAACTCATCGGCTTCTTGGATTGGTCTTGTGAGCTCCTCTCAGACCTCACCTCAGACATATCACAAGATGTTCTTGCATGTCGTCGAGTTCGACTCAAGCTCGTCGGCAAGGAGAGATGATGAAAACCTCCAAATGGCGTTCGACCTTAGGTAACACAAAATTAAGATAATTTTCTTTACAACAAACGACCAACAAATTATGTATGTTATGGGGATGTACACGTACCTTCCGGTGAGACAAGGAGCTCCTCGCATCCCTCCTCATCGTCATCGTCAGGTGTGTCTCCTCATTGACTATGACGGGAATCGAGGGTGGTCATTGGAGCTCGGTGTGGGGAGGAGAGAGGAGAGACGATGGAAAACAAGGTCAGGTCTAATATATAAGGACAGGCGCCAAAATATTTTGCCTCCAGCGCGTTCAAAATTTTCAAACTCCCAGCTGCGAATCACGCAGCGGTTTCATACAAAAACCGTCAGTGATGACATATCACGAGCGGTTCTTATCTGAACCGTGCGTGATAAGATACTATCACGGATGGTTCGTATTAAGAACCGCTCGTGATATGTATCTTATCACGAGCAGTTAAATTAAAACCGTCGTGATATATATCTTATCGAGCGGTTTTTTATTAAGAACCGCCTGCGTGACTTGGAATTTTCCTTACTTTTTAATTTTACCATGGCTTTGAATTTTCCTTACTCTGCAATTTTACCATAGCTTGAAATCACTAACACTCTGATTTTACTATGGCTTGAAATCACTAACACTTTGATTTTACCATGGCATGAAGATTTTACCATGGCGCTAAATCACTAACACTCCGATTTTACCATGAGATGAAATCACTAACACTTTGATTTTACCATAGCTTGAAGATTTTATCATGGCGCTAAATCACTAACACTCCAATTTTACCATAGCTTGAAGAGTATTAGTGATTTCAAGCCATGGTACTTTACCATGGCTTGAAGAGTGTTAGTGATTTCAAGCCATAGTAAAATCACTAAACACTCTGATTTTACCATGGCTTGAAGAGTGTTAGTGATTTCAAGCCATGGTAAAATTGCAGAGTAAGGCAAATTCAAAGCCATGGTAAAATTAGAGTGTTAGTGATTTCAAGCCATAGTAAAATCGGAGTGTTAGTGATTTCAAGTCATGGTAAAATCGGAGCGTTAGTAATTTGAATCCATGGTAAAATCAGAGTTTAAGGAAAATTCCAAGTTATAGACGGTTTTTAATACAAACCGTCTGTGATAAGATATGTATCACAGACGGTTCGTGTTAAAAACCGTCTGTGAAGTATCACAGACGATTCTAAACAAGAACCGTCTGTGATATTACTAATTATCACGAGCGGTTCTTGTTGAGCCGCTGCGTGATACTTCACGACGGTTTTCAACACGAACCGTCGTGATATTACTTTTTCACGAGCGGTTTTAGCGCGCGACCCGAACCGCAGCGGTCGGTAAACCAAAACCGTCTATGATTGTATTATCTGAGCGGTTTTGGTCAACCGTGCGTGATGATCAAACACACTTGGTGGTTCTTTTGCTGTTTATACTTTGTTTCTGCTGCAAAACTTTTGTTAGTGACCGATGGTCACTTGTATCTGTTGTCCGAAATTTAGTCTTGTACAAATTAATGTTATATGTATGACTTGTATGACTGTGTACAAATATTGTATAGGA
This sequence comes from Phyllostachys edulis, assembly GCA_036346405.1. Classification (NCBI taxonomy): domain Eukaryota; kingdom Viridiplantae; phylum Streptophyta; class Magnoliopsida; order Poales; family Poaceae; genus Phyllostachys; species Phyllostachys edulis. The sequence continues at coordinate 72,697,116 of CM070550.1, forward strand.
TATGTGCACATTAGTCATGATCTTGGGAACTAATGTGAGACACATATCCGGGAACCTGGCATTGGGTTCATTCCTTGTTAAAAATTACACTTTCGGGTGTAATCCCTTTAACTTGGAATGTATCTAATACTGGGGGTCCTCACAGCGTTGGTAGCAGAGCCAGGTTGAGTGTAGGTTAGAAATAGCATGGTCGTTAGCATTTGTAAGTCTTCTAAGAAATTATTTTCTGAATAACAAAATAATTTCAGAAAATTTAAGTATGACATCGTTTATTTCTTATCCCTCTTAGTGTCCTTTCTTACCCCAACTTTTAGTTGGAATTATAAACTAATTTGCTCACTTACCTTATCTTCTTGTCTATAGATGAGCGGGTGGTATCACAGTTAAGGAGACACATCTTTGAAGGAGTGGATGGATAACCCAGATTCTTTGCGGAAATGATGTGGAGGGCTAATTTCACCTATCAGCCGGAGTATGCTATCTATCGTCGAGACCGAGGACCTGGGATGGAGGAATATAGAGCGGTGATAAATGTTATTGCAAGACAGGTGACGGGGAGCATTCCATACTGTATGCAAGTTCATGCCACCTCTGAAGCCATGGCTATCCAGAAAGCTACTAGTGGGATGATGAGCCTTCTTCGTCATGATTTGACGGAGTTGTCTCAACCACCTTACTATCAATTTCCTAGGCGAGGTCCCAGAGAAGAGGTGAACACGTTCGATGGGATTCGGTTTGGAGAAAACCCACACGTGCGCTAGTTGGCGAGATTGGTTCACATTATGGACCAAATTCATCGTTGCCATGTATACGAGCTGTGGGAGACCCGACGCTGTCTTAAGGAAGCCCAGGAGTACCTTAGGATCGGAGTCAGCATGAATCGTGTTCCCCGTAACGTGCTTTATGGTGACAATGAGACCTCCCCAGCTGCTACTGCACCACCAGATTATCGACTTCCGGAAGTGGCAGGGCTTGTACCCACCTATGGACAACATCGCCAAGCCCGGATGTCTGCAGGCTTTCCTCCCGCACAGCGGCCGGCACCCCCCGGAGGTCACGTTACTTTGCTAGGTTCTCCGAGGCATCTCATCAGTCCTTTAGACCCAATAGACACGGGATCACCTGAAGCTCATCTTTTATATGAATTCCCGATGAACTTCAACCAGGATCACTTTGTTTAGGTCACGGATGTTGAGGACTCGCGATATCGAGTTGTAATCAACTAGTAGCTGTACCTTAAATAAATGTAACAGGATAGCTTTCATTTGTTCTGTTGGAAGACTTTTGTTTCGGGCAGTGGCCATGTTGTCTACATACATATATGGATGTAACTGTGTCGAAGCTTGCTGCTTGCTATTTAATGGATCTTGTGTTCTTTTGATGTTGATTTTCGATGCATTCCATATCATTATGCTTGCTAAGTTTAGTACCTTTCCTTGTTGTCCAGAATTCTGAGTTGTGCTCGTTCGGGTGTATCCTTGTTGAGTTGCTAACAGTTGTATGGCAACAGTTTGACAGGACCTACTACTCGCTCTCGTGCACAACAAGAAGAGGCATCTTTACCCCCAAGATCCCGCTTTGCTTCTATCAATGATCTTTATCCTCAGGGAGACCAGGCAGAACCTTCTAGTCGCCGTGGTCAACAGGCTGGTCGGCATGAGGAACAGCTTCCTTCGCCACCCACAATGGCTGATGTGCTCTCGCAGATAGAGCGCAACTGGATGGACCAGACATGCATTCTAGAGCAGATCGCGCGTAACACTTCTTCAGCTCACGTACTAGCTAGAGGGGCAAGAGGTCATCGTGCACAGGGAGGGCTCGTTGATTTTCAGCGGACCAACCCGCCGGTGTTCTCGAGCTCCGAAGACCCAATGGAAGCAGAAGACTAGTTGAGAGCAATAGAAAAGAAGATGTGTTGGACCGAAAAGGCGACTAGAAGGGGTGAATAGGAGCACGCTCACTTTTTCACTTTGATCGGATTCAACACCAATTTCACTCCAGTAGCTATGGAACCTATGAAGATCAATATACAAGTACAGCGGAAGACTTATATTGAATCCAAACCAAAACCCCAAAGCAAAAGACCAGCACGGAGCTCAAACCCTAGAGGGGCGGTCTGACCGACGTTGATTGCGCGGTCCAACCGGGATCGACCGGTGTAAACCGCATGATCGACCATAGCCGATCTCGCCGGCGTTACAAGGCGATCGACCGCACTGACGATGAACAGCCCAAATAGCCCGAAAACCAAAACTTAAATTGGTGTAACTTTTGATCTATGAGGGCAAACTCCGCGAAACTTGAGACACACCTTCTATAAGATATTAGGAACCTATTACAATCAAGGATCACGTAGATCCATGCCAAAGTTCCTATCTTTTTCAGTTTGAACGAAGGGTGCTCCAAAATCGAGTCAAAATTGAAATAAGATCTAAAGACTTGCTCGTGGGTGATTGATGATCAAGATGATCCTAGATGAGTTCCCACATGTCACAGCAAGTTAGATCAAGGCAAGAGACCAAGAAAAAACTCGTGGATCAAAGAAGAACTCAAAATCAACAAATAGAGAGAAGGAAAGCAAATAGATTCATCTTGAGGAAACTTTCCTTGGATTATTTTTCAACTTAAATCCAATAAAACTTCCAATACTTCAATAAATTTTTCTTTTGACTTTTAAAAACTTCAGAAATTCAAATAAGCAATCAAACTCTTTCAAATTTCAGGAAATCCAACAAAATAATAATTTTATTTATTTTATTTTAGTAACAGCACTTTGGGATGTTACAAACTACCCCCCTTAAAAGGAATCTCATCCCCGAGATTCAGAGTGGCTAGAAAGAAAACTGGGGATACAAGGTTTTCAGCTGGAGTTGTCGTTGTCTGCATCCTGTTCCTCATCGGACGGGATTAGAGCGGTGATGTTGTATAGACGTCCTTTTCGAGTGCATGGCTTCCTTTTTGCTTGCATGGTGTTGACTTTTGGAACTTCAGAGTTGGATGGATTAGTTTTCTTTGCTTCTTTGGACATTTATTGGCATAATGTCATATCTCATGACAGTGGAAGCACGTGATGCCTGCAACATAGGATGAATCCTTCGGTTGTTGGCCATCCTCAGGAGTTTTGGGAGACTCCAAGTTGTCTGGGTCGTTTGTTGCAGGTGCTTCAGTTGGAGTTGCTGGCTGGAATCTGACTCGATGCGATGAAGTCCCTCTAGCTTTAGGAAAGCCTCCAGGGTTGAACTTCTGTGCAGCCATTCTTCTCTTGCGGTTCTCTATCTCTTGGAGCTTGCCTTCTTGGCGAATCGCCTTGTTGACCAACTACTGGAAACCAGCATAATCCTGGGAAATCAGCTGTACTGGCAGATCATCATTGAGTCCTTCAAGGAATCTTTCTTGCTTGTCTTCATCTTTTGCAACATCTTCCGGTGCATATCGTGCCAGTCGATTGAACTTGTGGACATACTCGTTCACTGAGAGGTTGCCTTGGCGTAGAGAGTGAAATTCCTTCTTCTTGAGGGTCATCATGCCGGAAGGAATATGTGCACGACGGAAAGCTTGCACAAATTCATTCCAGGTGATGGCTTCAGCATTAGCATGTGAGATGCTGAAGTTGTCCCACCATTCAGAAGCTGGCCCCATGAGTTGGTGCGAAGCGAATAACACCCTCTCACGGTCGGTGCACTGAGCAATATCCAACTTCTTACTAATCGCCCGGAGCCAATCATCTGCATCCATGGGCTCTATGCTACTTGAGAAAGTTGGTGGACGCATCCTCATAAATTCTGACATGCTGGTCCTCTGGGGTGGTTGAGTTGGGGCATGGAAAGTTGCAGCTTGCCGGGTTTGATTGTTGTTGATACACTGAGAGAGCAGTTCAATCAAACGGTTTTGATTGGCCATCATCTGCTGCCATTCTGATCCATTGATTGGGGCACTTCCATCATTATTGGTGTTGGTTCCATTTCCAAAGTGACGAGTGTTCACCATCTGTTGGTGACTCCAAAGATTTAGGAGGGGAGAACAAAGGATAGGGAAGAGACAAATATGAAGAACTAAGGGGATAGAGCGAAACAACACTCTCAAACGAAAGAACCAACTCAAAAACTTCCTACAACGTTCTACTCGATCGAGACTCTTAATTTGGTGAAACGACTCAGTACACAGAATGAGTCTTAGCAAACTTAGACTATATGGCTTGGCTGACATCGCATCTTCTGCTCGTGGTCTTCGATGATTCTTGCATGATGATGCTCTCTTGATAGCTTCATGCCTTATGGTCTTGAACGTAAGGGTTAATAATCGTGTTGACTATCTATAGAAATTTATAAGGGAGAGAGGGTCCATTTAACATTATAAAATGGTGAAGAGAGAATTAGGTAAGAAAGAATTGCTATAGAGAAGCTATAGATAGATGACCAAGATGAGGAGAGAACAGATTATTCTTTTTCTTGTTATAAAATAAGTTTTGAAATTTTTCAACTAACGGCCATTCTAACTAGGTCACGACCTACAGTCGATATGGCTCTGATACCACTTCTGTCGGACCCGGGATTAACACTCCCAAATCCTTTGTGCATTTCTGAACTAGTCCCATGATCAGTAGCTAGTTCACACAGTAAACAGATATGGTAACATTCATAAATCGCACAATTATATTAATAATCAACAGAGTTTATTACAAAAGAGGCTTACAAGCCAACAATAAAGAACACAGCGGAAGACGAAGAAGTAGTAGTGGAGTCCAGCTGATCTGCCACAGGCAATCGACTGGAGTAGCAGCCTAGTCATCAAGATCCACACTGGTAGCCAAGTCCTTCTCCTCTGAAATTTGTTTGCATAAAGCAAGTATGAGCACAACAACCGTGCTCGCAAGTTACACCCGTCAAATAACAGAATAACATGCATATATGGATATCTCAAAGGAAGGCTTAATATGGTTGAATTTGCATAAAGCAGCATTTTCTTTAAATACTTGTACTAAGTTCCAAAGCAGTTATTCCATAACTAAAATTCATTTTATAAATTCTCAATTTTATAGTCAGATAACATTCACACATGAATGGTGAAGGATACCCTCCTATCACATGGCTTCTCGCCCAATTCCCATTTGCATAATCCATTTGTTGAAGTCTTTTGAAATCAAAACCAAAGATCTAACTTTGAGAGGCTTTGTTAGCATGCCCATGACCGTGGACATGGCTATTCGAATAGTTTTACACTCTGCAGAGGTTGTACACTTTACCCACATGACATGATTCCTCTAGTTTGTTCGGCATCCGTCAATGCCACCTCTCACTGCCGAAGGTAAGAAGTCTAGAGTTCATGACAAGGCCTTTACAATGCATCATTCCACCGCAGTCCACCCTCATTAATGTTTTGCAAATCCCCCCTTTGGATAGAAATCCGCCAGGTTAATGGGTGCCCCCTCTTATGCTAGGTGGGAATAAAATAGTCATGAAAATGTGCCATGAAAGACCACCCGCGCATGAGCAGGATAAACCGCGATGGAACTCCACAAATTAATCAGCCAGATCCCACGCCCCATTCTGGAGACATGTGGCTGCACGGTGAGACATAGCCCATTATAGGCATAGCAAAGGATCGCTCAAAGGCCAGTCGTCAACTGACTTGGGCGACTTCCACTAAAACCCATAGGCCTCAATCCTTCCCGGATTGATCTCGTGCATAAACCTGCACCATCCAAACATCCATTTCGCCCAAGTCCAAACCAATTTTATTTTTAGCTTTTCAAACTCATTTGCAAAATCTTCCATGACAAACCAATGCCATAGACTTTAAAACAACATTTGATTTTTGGCTGAAATTCCCCAAATCAAACATTTTTGGTCTAAGCATGGCTAAGCATAGTTTTTTCCAAAAAGTTCTAGTTCATACTATTGCATAAACTAGATTTTCATCTAAGGTGTCAAGGTATGTTTGCTTCAATGTCAAGATTGGTAGTACAAAGGATTTAGGCATAACTATGATTTAAAACAGGAATTTAAATAACTGGATAAAAATAAGCATGCAATAATAATTTAAAATAGAATAAATAATTTAAATTAATGGGATCAATATGATCAAGAGTGTAACTTGCCTTGTTTTATTGGTTGCTCTCAAACAGCGTCAAAATCTGACTCTCCGAAGTTGTCGAAATCTAAACGTGAAAATAAGTCAAATTCAAACAAAATTCAAATAAAGATTCAAATGAACTCCAAATTAAATAATTTTAGTTTAGATAGCTAGATATTGAATTTATATGAATTTAGGAATTTGAATCGACAAAATCGGAGTTCATATGAAGGAGAACGAATCCCGGGAAGTTTAAATCACATGAAATGATGAATTTTGATTTTCCCGAATTATTTTCCTAAAGGAAATTCCGATATATGACGTCAGCCCTCAGAAATTGAATTTTCGACCGATTTATTTTTAATCGAAAAATCTTTGGAGTATATGACATGTGGGACCGCGGGTCAATGGACTCAGTCCACGCTCAGTCAAAGTCCACCGTGGACTCGATCCATTTACCTGATGAAGCGAAGCGCGCAGTGTCTTGCGGCACACGCGGTACGCGGCAGCCACACACAGCGGCCGAGCGACGCGAAGTGCTTGAGTGGCGCTATCGTGGCGCGACACGCGCGCCACGCGTCGTCATAATGGCGGCGGCGCTTCGGCGTCGAGCTTCGTCGGCCTTCTGGCGCCCTGGCGAGCTCACGAGGGGCTCAACGTGAAGAGGAGGAGATGAGGAAGGCGATGCTCACCACGGTGAGGGTCTGACGCGACAGAACGGCAATGGCGGCGGCGGCAAGGCTATGGGTCCGAGGCTGGCGAAGAACTCCGGTGGTCTTGGTAGGGGAAGGCGCGCACGGGGACGGCGAGGCTGCGGCAATGCCGAAGGTGGGGTCGGGGTGGCCGAGGAGTCCTTGATCTCGCCGGAATCGAAGAAAAATCTCGACGCGATGGCCGGCGCAAAAACTTGAAATTCGGCCGAATGAAGAGGGGAGAGGAGGAGAGATTGGGGGGAAATTGGTGAGTGAGAAAGAGGGCTCCTCATGCTCCGTTTTATAGGGGCCGAGGGGCACCGGGCGAGGAGATCCGCGGCGCGGGTCCTTCGGCGGTCATGGCGCGATCCGACTATTTCGCGTGATGAAGAACAGGGCGAGAGCAATGGCCGGACACGGATTTTAATCTTGCGATTCCGGGGAGTAAAGGGGAGGGAAAACGCGGGATTGGAAAGCTTCAAGCGGCGCGAATGGTGGCCAGGAGTGGCTCCGCGCGAGAAAGAAGACGGGAGGAGGAAGAAACGCGGGTGGGCCCCACTGTCGGTGAGAGAAGGGGACGAAGGGAGAATGACGGGTGGCACCAACGACTGTGAGGGCGCGGAAGGATCAGGCCAAATGGGCCGAATGCGTGGAAGAAGGATGGGCCAAGGAGATTATTTCGGCCCAAGAGTGATTTGGAATTTCAATTTGATTTTCTAATTTAAACAAACCGAATAATTCATTTAGACTTTTAGAAAATAGCAAAATAAATCCAAAAATTCTAGAAAAATTCACAAAAATTCCTAGAGTTATTTTGGACTTAAATAAAATAATTCCAACTTAACTTTGGTAATAGTTTTTGCAAATAAATTATTTTAGCTTTAAAATAATTAGGGAAAAGCTTTTAAAATTCCGGAAAATAATTAAATTTTTATTTTTCAACTTAAATCCAATAAAACTTCCAATACTTCAATAAATTTTTTTTTGACTTTTAAAAACTTCAAAAATTCAAATAAAGCAATCAAACTCTTTCAAATTTCGGGAAATCCAACAAAATAATAATTTTATTTATTTTATTTTAGTAACAGCACTTTGGGATGTTACAAAAACCAAGCTTACAACTATTTTTAGATTAAAGCTTAGTTAAAACTAGAACTAACAAAATTTGAATCAACTGAAAAGGTTTTAAAATGAATTAGTTATGAAATTTTGAAGTTTATTACAATTTTCAGTTTACAAAAAACTCTTACCGGGTTTTATTAACAAATAAACCGAAAAGGAAAAGCTGGTAGTCTATACGCCCAATAAAGCGCCAAGCACGTACAAGGCTCAAGAAATGCAAAGGAAACCGATGGATCAAGATCCAACGGTCCACAATGATTGAAGTTCGGACGGTCCAAACGTTCAAACGATTGTGGTAGTGGATCTAAAATAACTGTTGAGATTGATGTGAGGTTGGATGGTCCGAAACGGCACATCGGATCTGGGCCGTTGATCTAAATCAACGGCTCGCACAGACGGAAGCGAAAAGGGTGGTCGAACGGCCCAACAGATCTGGTAGTTGATCTTGAATCCAACGGCTCACGATCAATGGAGCGTAACGCACGCGCCCGAGAGAGAGAAAAAGAGGCTGGGCCCCACTGTCAGTGACTCGTGGCCCTGCAGACGTGTTTAAAGCGCCCGGGGGGTGTTTAAATACACGGGCCCACCTGTCAGAGGCAATAAGGGTCGGAAAAAGACGGCGATTAAATGCTAAGCCATTAATTAACAGTGGTTAACCATGATTTAGCAATTAATGACCCGAATCTCTGTTCAAAGGCGACACACAGTGCGCGAGAGGCTCGGGCCACTCGATAGAGACACAGAGTGAACTTAAAGCCACACATTAATTACTAACCACTTATTAACGCTGATTAATCAATGATTAGAACTTAATGAGGAGATCTCTGTCCTAACCTGCCACGACACAGTGCCATCCCGTCCGACAAAACCCGAGGGGCTTCCAAGGCTCGCCGCCGGCGACATGGACCACGCCGGCGTCGACCAAGGGCCAAAACGAGTCCGCAATAGCCACGCGCACACACTGGTGTAGGTGGCGACCATGGAGGAGGACCACATCGGCGACTAGTCGAGAGAGGGCAAGAACGCATGGCCGAAAATGAAAAACATAAAGGAGCTCCGCAATGTTCGAGAAGCGGTGCCAAGCTTCTAGGGACTAATCTGGTTACCTTAGCACGGAGAGGACCAGAGGCTGCCGGGGTTGCTCCGGCGACGAAGCACAGCACCGGCGATGAAGACGACAACGAGGAGATGACGGCCTAAGCAAAATGAGCAAGACCAGGTCATCAAGAAAGCTTCAATAGGGCTCACAGAAGGTCCATGAGCAAGCAATTGAAGAAAGAAGCCCTTACCGGAGCTGAGGACGAAGAGGAGTGATTTGGCCGAAAAGATCCCAAAGCTCAAAATTAGGAAGCTCCTGTGAAAGCAACCTAAAATTAAGTTAGGGAAAAGGACCACAGTGAAGAGAGGCTCAAGCCTGAGCAAAAGAATTGAAGGAAGACCAGTGGAACAGTGGCGGCACCGAGGAGCTTCAAGGTCCAGCAATGGTGGCCAAGGGACTTCTGGTGTTCTGAGCTCAACAAGCAGAGAGCAAGTTGAGAGGGTTTAAAGGAAGCCAAGGAAGAACTTGAGGGGCTTAAATAGTCAGAGGAACATGGGGTCAAGCAAAGCAAGCTCTCATGGGTGAACTGGGCTCATGCTCTGCCATGGGCAAGCAAAGCATGTGGAGGAGCTGACAAAGGAGACTTTGGGGGCGAAACCACTGGCGGCATTAAATGCTTGCAGCAAAGAGCCATTTAAAGGACTCAAAGAAGTGACAAGGCGCTGCTCTCCCACGCTTGTGCGCTGGCAATGGCACGGGCGAGAGGTAGGGGATGAACAGGTGCGGCGCAGGCCCCACATGTCGGTGAAACAAACTCAAAGCGGCTCGGGCTAGGTTGGAACAGATGGGTTGAGTCTAACCCAATCGGCGCTGACTCAAACCATTGGATAGCAAATGGACGGTCACGATTTAAATTGAGGCTTGGAGGCTCCAGACGCTCCCATACGATCGTGGCCCTCCGATTAGCATCCAACGGTTGAAAACGCGCCCCGCTTTGAACGAGCCCGGTACTACCGGTTTAATGAGCGGTACGACCGGAGACAAAGGGAAAGGTACCGCACGGTTGGCTTCAAATCCAACGGTGGAGATCAACGGGGAGATGGGGAGGTCCTAACGGCCCAATCAACGTGGGCTGTTAGATTGAAATCCAACGGCTCACATTGCTCGTCTTGGCGTTTAGGCAGTTGGGACCGAGAGGCGGTTGGGTTCAGCCAAGACTTGAGTTTGGCTCGGGTCCGGCTTGAACCAACCAGATTTGACCAAGGGTTTGACTGAGGTTCAAAAGCAAGCTGAAAACTTTGGAGAACGTTTAGAGATAGCAAACTAACTCTAAAAATTCTGATATTTGGACTGGAGGTTCCTAACTCCAAGATAAACCTTGTGTAAATTTTTCAGAGGTTTTTATGCAAAGCATTTTTCTCCAAAAATTCCTCAAGGTTTGTTCTAGGGTTTGACCAAGAGTCAAACTGGTTTGACTGCCTCTTAAAAATTATCAAATAGTTTCTAAAAAAAATTATGAAATTTTTCAGAGGTGTCACACAGCATCCCTAGAACCAAGAAAAAATATTTCCAAGAGTTGAACACAAGATTCTCAACAAGGAGGTCATGACTTTAGTCGCTTGGAGATTTTGGTTTTTGATTTCCCACAATTCCTTTACAAGAATTACAGAAAAGTTCAAAAACTTCAAGATGCAAAAAAAGTTTTAATTTCTACACATTTTCTTACATTTGAAACATATACCCATATTTGGGATGTTACAGCTACCAAAGCCATGTTATCCTTCTTAGGAAGACCGCCTCTCTTGATCTCATGAGTCTTGAGCTTGCTATAAAGTAGCTCCAAAGTGAGACTAGAGAGATCGACATTCTCCTCAATGGCAGTAGCCTTCATCCCCCACTCCTTGGTATTGATTGCAGCCAAGAGGTGGGTGGCATTCTCAAATTGAGAGTACTCAATGTCAACAGCTCTCATCTGATTGATCACCTTGTTAAAGTGAGTAAAAACGTCATCGATGCTCTCACTAGGACGTATCTCGAATTTGTTATACTCTCGCTTGTAGACCGTCTGGCGCACTTGCTTGATCTGGGACGATCCCTCATGGTAAGTTTCGAGGGTGTGCCAAATTTGATGTGCGGTCTCAAGGTTACAAATCCTATCGTACTCCTGTTTACCAAGCCCAGCATATAGGAGATTCATAGCCTTATGGTTGTTTGTCAAGAGGGTCTTTGGCCGTGAAGCAACCTCGAGTAAAAGCAGCGAGCTCGAACAACCTCCCATATAGCTTGTCCTTCACTCTAAAGGAAGACTCGCATGCAATTCTTCCAATAGGCATAGTCGAGCCCATCGAAGATATGCGGCTTGATTGAGTACTTATCCATCGCCATGTTCAGTGACCGGTTAAGATCAAGATTGAACTAATCAGGCTCTGATACCACTTGCTGGACCGAAAAGGCGACTAGAGGGGGTGAATAGGAGCACGCTCACTTTTTTACTTTGATCGGATTCAACACCGATTTCACTCTAGTAGCTATGGAAGCTATGAAGATCAATCTACAAGTATAGCGAAAGACTTGTATTGAATCCAAACCAAAACCCCAAAGCAAAAGACCAGCACGGAGCTCAAACCCTAGAGGGGCAGTCTGACCGACGTTGATTGCATGGTCCAACCGGCGAGCGGTCTGACCGGCGTGTAAACCGTGGTTTGACCGCAGCCCAGTCTGACCAGCGTTGAAAGGGCAGTCTGACCGCACCTGACGATGAATAGCCCAAACAGCCCGAAAACCAAAACTCAAATTGGTGTAACTTTTGATCTATGAGGGCAAACTCCGTGAAACTTGAGACACACCTTCTATAAGATATTAGGAACCTATTCCAATCAAGGATCACATAGATCCATACGAAAGTTCCTATCTTTTTCAGTTTGAACGAAGGGTGCTCCAAAACCGAGTCAAAATCGAAATATGATCTAAAGACTTGCTCATGGGTGATTGATGACCAAGATGATCCTAGATGAGTTCCTACATGTCACAGCAAGTTAGATCAAGGTAAGAGACCAAGCAAAAACTCGTGGATCAAAGAAGGACTCAAAATCAACAAATAGAGAGAATGAAAGCAAATAGATTCATCTTGAGGAAACTTTTCTTGGATTGATTTTGATATGGTATTGGTTTACAGCCACTCCATCAAGGAGGACAAAGACTCAATACATGAGCACGAAATCAAATCCAACTCTCTAGAACCCTCACCTCCAACTATCCTCTCCCTAAGCGAACTAGGGTTTCAAAACAAATGAAGGGGTTGAAGAGAGGTGCAGCCACCTCCCTCCACAATTTATAGTAGAGACCTAGACCTTCTAGAAGATTGAACCCTAATGGGCCCCCGTTAAGCCCACACACAAACGGGTCACACACGCACGTATTTCAAAGCGTCGTCTTCATCTCCTCTTGACCTAATCCGCTTCACCTTGCACCATCTTGCGCCGTGGGTTGGCAAAAGGTTACCAAGGCGGTATTTGGTAAAATTACCAAAATACCCCTTCTCGATCTTTTTTCAAAGACTGAGTCCCATCTTCGTGAAGCACTTCCATGCTTCGCCACGTGTAGGTTGATCCAACGGCTCTAAACATGTCGGCAAGTCTCTCCCATCCGGCTCCCACCGAAATCACCATGGCACTTGCACCGACCCCCGGGCCGCTTGATCCAACACGTCGCACTGAACTGCTCGTTCGGTCACCTTTGTCCCTTTTGTGTCATGCTTGACTCCATTGACCTCACCCGGCATCCCCGATCGTTCTGGACCTCAGCTCTTTAAGCTTATTCCCGATCATCCTCGCCGTTGACCGTCATTGACCTCCAAGCAACCTACACAACAATAGACAAAGAAATCGATTCCGGGAACAAGTTCTTCACAACTTATTCCGGGAACAAGTTCTTCACAACTTGACCCACGTTAGTCAAAACATGCATCATGCAACACATATGCACTGAAACCCACGAACTTGACCTAACCCAACACTCATCGCCACTTTTGGCCGATGAACAAAACAAAATCGGTCAGACCACCATTCATTGGCTGGTCTGACTGCTAGCCGGTCTGACCACTGTTTATAAGCCGGTCTGACCGCTGGCCGGTCTGACCGCACACCCAATGCCGGTCTAATCGCACCTTCCTGATAGCAATCCAAACTTCGACGAAAACGCGTGTTTCGACAAACCGTTAACGACATTGCCAATTGTAACATCATCCTAAGATCGTACACATATCCCCATGATACCCACAAGATGTTTATTGCTCAATGCTCTGAGAGGGAAAAGGTGCTATTTGCCAGTTATCAGTTGGATAGGGTAGCGAGTGCTTGGTGGGATAACTTTCATGCCATCCAGCCTGCCGGACACATCCCGACTTGGGACGAGTTCAAGGAAGCATTTCGTGAAGCTCACATTCCAAAGGGAGTTATGATGATCAAGAAGCAAGAATTCCTCGCTCTCAAGCAAGGGCAAAAGACCATGACCGAGTATCTCCATGAGTTCAACTTCCTAGCGCGATACGCACCTGATGATGTTTCGACTGACCTTTGTCGTCAAAATAGGTTCATGAATGGGTTGACTGAGGAGCTGTAGATGGCCCTAGCAATTCATGATTTCAGAAACTTCCAACATCTTGTCAACAAAGCCATCATAGCAGAAAGCAAGGGCAAGTCTTTGGATGAAGCACATAGCGGAAGAAATTGCCTGATTCATGACTAGTGGCGATTAGCCAAGACCGCGTATGTGCAGCCTCAACCTCCTCGAGCTCCAGCTCCAACTCCACCAAGGCCGCTAGTGTTTGCACCTCGTCCTCCTCCACCTAGCAGGCAACCAAGAGCTAGTGGGAATCAGTCTCCTAATGCCAACAATGTCAAGCTGGGTGTTATCTACTTTCACTACAGTCATCCCGGACATTTTGCTAACCAATGCTTCGCAAAGGCTCGTGGTTTGCCTCCTGTTCAGCCTCATCCAGTGCCTATACGACCAGCACCACCTCAGAGGCCGCCTATCAAGGCTGATCCAGCTCAGGCCCGAGGTCACGTGAACCAGATTTCTGCAGATAAGGCGATTGATGCACCGGATGTCGTTCTCGATATGCTCCTTGTTAATTTCAGTCCAGCTACTTTTCTATTTGATTCTGGAGCATTCCATTCTTTTGTCAAGAGTCAATTCGCTGTTCTACATCAGTTAGATATGCATACACTCCAACCGCCTTATCTTATTAAATCACCAGGATCAGTTTTTAGAACTGATAAAATCTGTCGGGGCATCAAAATAGAGATTCAAGGGGTAGAGTTTTTGGCAAATCTGATAGTAATAATTCTGAAGGGTTGGATGTCATCTTGGGAATGGATTGGCTGTCCAAGAATCAGGGGCAAATTAATTGTGCTCAACGGTCCATTTCTGTGACAAATAAAAATGGCATTCAAGTTGTTTTTCATTCCAAGACAGTTGGTTCTCACCTTTATTCTTTGAAAGCTGATGCCACCCCTACCTTGGATATGGTACCAGTAGTTTGTGAGTATCCAAATGTCTTTCCTGAAGACCTTCCCAGCATGCCCCCGGATCATGAGGTGGAGTTCGTAATCAAACTAATACCCGGTACTGCTCCAATATTAAGGAGACCCAATGAGCTGGTAGAGATGAAGAAACAGCTTGGGGAATTGCTCGACAAGGGATTTATCCGACCGAGCTCCTCACCTTGGGGATGCCCGGCCAGCTTTGTCAAGAAGAAAGACAAGACTTTGCGAATGTGTGTGGACTACCATCCGTTAAATGAAGTCACTGTCAAAAACAAATATCCTTTATCTCGCATTGATGATCTTTTTGACCAATTGACTGGAGTCCGAGTCTTTTCCGAGATTGATCTGCGATCAGGCTATCATCAAATCAAAGTCAGGGCTGAGGACATTCCTAAGACAGCATTCTCTACTCGTTACGGTTTGTACGAGTATACTGTCATGTCTTTTGGTCTGACAAATGCTCCGGCATATTTCATGAACCTCATGAATTCTGTGTTCATGGAATTTTTGGACAAGTTTGTTGTCATGTTCATTGACAACATTCTTATCTACTCCAAGTCTGATGAAGAGCATGAGCAGCATTTGAGGCTTGTGTTGGAAACACTTCGTAAGCATCAACTGTATGCAAAATTCAGCAAGTGTGAGTTCTGGCTCAAGAAAGTCAACTTTTTGGGACATGTGTTATCTGAAGGTGGTATCACTGTTGATCCAAGTAAGGTACAAGATGTACTAAAAGCTGAGTCACCAAAATGTTTCGACATCAAAGTTTTCTTGGACTTGCGGGTTATTACCGTAGGTTCATTGAAAATTTCTCCAAAATTGCAAGACTTTTGACCCAGCTTTTGAAGAAGGAGAAGAAGTTCGAATGGTCAGCTGAGTGTGAAGAAAGCTTTCATCTTTTGAGAGAACTCCTGACCAAATCTCCGGTTCTCACTCTGCCAGATATTCACAAGAACTTCGATATTTATTGCGATGCATCTCGCCATGGACTTGGTTGTGTTCTCATGCAAGAGGGCTGAGTTGTGGCATATGCATCCAGACAGTTGAGGCCTCATGAAGTAAATTATCCTACTCATGACTTGGAATTGGCAGCCGTAGTCCACGCTCCAAAGATTTGGCGACATTACCTCATCGGTAATCGTTGCGAGATCTATACTGATCATAAGAGCCTGAAATACATTTTCACTCAAGCTAATCTGAATATAAGAATAAGAAGATGGCTTGAATTGATCAAGGACTACGATATGGGAGTTCATTATCACCTAGGCAAAGCCAATGTAGTTGCCGGCGCTTTGAGCAGAAAGTTGCAGTACAAGTGCTTGTCGGTAACACCTCTTGCTAAATGTTTGTGTGTTGAGTTTCAGCGCCTAAGTCTTGAAATGGTTGAGGAGGGATTTCTCGCTACCCTAGAGGTGAAATCCACCCTTGAGGATCAGATCTTTGAGGCTCGGAAAACCAATGCTGGGGTAGCCGAAATCCGGGAAAAATCTGAAGTTGGGTAAAGCCAAGGAATTTTCTGAAAACGCCCAAGGTATCATTCGGTACCGCAACTGTTTAGTGGTACCCTTAGATTCCCAGTTGAGAGAGCTAATTCTTAAAGAGGCTCACAACTCTAAGTTTTCCATACATCCTGGGAGTACCAAGATGTATCAGGATCTAAGGAAGAAATTTTGGTGGAGCCAAATGAAAAGGCAAATTGCACAGTATGTTGTTGAATGTGATATTTGCCAAATGGTCAAAGCTGAACACTTGAAGCCATATGGTACCCTTCAACCGCTTCCTATTACCCAGTGGAAGTGGGAGGAGATTGGTATGGATTTTGTTACCGGCCTTCCAAGGACTCAGAATGGATTCGATGCAATTTGGGTGATCATTGATCGTCTGATAAAGGTAGCGTATTTTATTCCCGTCAAAACCACCTTCAATGGCCATAAGCTAGCAGAGCTCTATATTTCCAGAATTATTTGTCTCCACGGTGTACCGAAGGTCATAGTCTCTTATCGTGGCCCTCAGTTCACCACGTACTTCTGGAGTTGTCTTCATCAAGCAATGGGGACTAAACTCTCTTTTAGCACTGCTTATCATCCTCAAACCAGCGGTCAAACTGAGAGGGTGAATCAAGTAATGGAAGATCTTCTTAGAGCCTATGCGCTGTCATATAGCAAGAATTGGGAGAAGTGCTTATCGTATGTAGAATTCTCCTACAACAACAGCTACCAAGCAAGCATTCAAATGTCACCGTTTGAAGTATTGTATGGAAGAGCTTGTAGGACACCTTTGAATTGGTCCGAGTCCAGAGAAAGACCGTTCTATGGTCCAGACTTGGTGGTGGAAGCTAAAGAGCAAGTTCGTCTGATCCAAGACCGACTGCGTACTGCACAATCTCGTCAGAAGAGTTATGTCGATCATCATCATCGAGAGTTGAGTTTTGAGGTAGATGACCACGTCTATCTTAAAGTCTCACCGATGAAGGGCGCCCATCGATTTCAGGTGAAAGGAAAGCTAGCATCTCGTTATATCGGACCTTTCTGAATTATTGCAAAACAAGGAGCTATAGCATATCAACTGGAATTTCCCAACTCTCTTTCAGCAGTACATGATACTTTTCATGTCTCTCAACTAAAGAAATGCCTTCGTGTTCCTACCGAAGTAGCTGCCTATGAAAACCTTAATCTCCAGCCAAATCTTTCTTACCAAGAGCATCCGGTGTGTATTCTTGATGAAAGGGAACGCAAGACAAGAAACTGCACCGTCAAGTTCTTAAAAATCCAATGGAGTTATCATACCGAAGAGGAAGCCACTTGGGAGCATGAAGATCTGATGAGGATTGAGCATCCCTACCTCTTCCATGATTGAAGTGCCTTCGAATCAAAAAAGGCAAGGTTAAACAAAGCAATGTAAAAAGAAAATGTAACAACAAAATTGTGTTGCTCTTAATGATCATTATTTTGCTAGCTTTGAAGGAAATATAGACAACAGATGTTATTTATCTATCTTTCTATCTTTAAAGGAAATCAAAACAACAGATGTTGTTTATATTCCTTTTCTATCTTTGAAGGAAATAAAAACAATAGATGTTGTATTTCTAGAAAAGAACTGTTCAGCATCATTCTATTCCAACTTCTGAACTACCTGGAATCTCGGGACGAGATTCTCTTAAGGGGGGGGGAGGTTTGTAACAGTCTCAAGTTAGTGAACAGTAATAATATGCATTTCATATCGTATTTGTCATTTTTGGAGCATGTGCATAAGTTGTCACTTTTAAAACCTCAAATCCAAACCCTATTTTCAAACTTGTTTTGAAACTTCAAAGGAAAAATACAAGTCAATACTTGTATTGAAGTCTGGGAAGTATTTTTATCAAATACTAGATTATTTTTCGCAAATTAAGGTAATTTTTTGTCAAATTTTTAGAAATCAATTTGAACTTATGAAAAACCTATGTTTCTTTTAAACCTTTTCGGTTTAGAATTTAAAGTAAGTATTTTAAACTGTGAATAGTGAGTTTTTAAAAATTTTATGGGACATATATCATCCCAGTAGCTTCTCTGAAAAATTTCGTATTTTTATAAATTTATTTGGTATTTTTAAACCTCTAGTCAAACTTTTAAAGTTTGATTTTGGGTTCTAGTCAACCAAATAGACCCAGACAAGCCTTTGGTACTGTAGCGACTCGACTCAAACCCTAGGAACCCGGTTAGACGCAGCCGTGTGCCATTAGAACCGACCCAGTCACGTTCTTAAGGCTCAGCCAACCTCCAGTGCACTGTGCACGCGAGCCGTCCTATTTTGAAACGAACGGACCAGATCAGTTGTGACGTTCGGACCGTTCGAACGCTCCATGCAATCTGGGCCGTCAATTTTCAATCGGACCGTCCGCATTTTATCGAGCCGTGCCATTTTTCAAATGGTTAAGCCCATTGCGCATGAGCCGTTCGATTTAAAATCAACCGCCAAGATCGAGTGTGACATTTGGACCATCCGAACGCGCCTTGATTTTGAGCCGTTAGATCTAGATCAGACCGTCCACACCGAGAGGAACGTTCGGACCGTCCGAACATCCCTTTGATCTGGACCATTGAATCTAGATCGGACCGCACCATCTTTTTGGGTTTGAAACCAAAGCGCGCCTCTTTTTCGTGACCGTTAGATTTTGATCGCGCGGTCACCATTGGTTGTGACGTTCGGACCATTTGAACGCCCCACTCAATCTGGGTCGTTCATTTGCGAATCGGACAGTTCACAAGGATGGTGATGTTCAGACCATCCGAACATACCTTTCGATCAGCACCGTTCAAATTTGATCGGACCGTCCTTGCCTTTCGGACCAAGCCTCTTTGTTTCATGGCCGGAACTGACAACTTGGGCCCACATGGTAGTGACTCACCTTCATCTTCTCCGCGCCATTGCGCCAGCTCTGAGAGCATCGCAGGTGAGGTGGCATTGCGCTATGCATTTCGCCGTATGCAATCACCACTTGGCATCGTTTTACTGCCATTTTGCCACGCACGAGCTTCCCTCGTTCTCTCTGGCAAGAAGGCTATAAAAACCGATCATTTCCTTCTCGGCCAAATTGATGTCACACTGAGTTCTTCCTCATCTCGACGGCGTATCCTCTCTTTCTTGCACAATTGTTCATATCTCTTGAGGCCTTGTTCATCCTGTTAATGGAAGCTTTTGGCATTGCTTGTAGATCGGGAACCTCGGAGTTGTCTTTTGGACGCCCGAAGCGTGCACCGAATGCCATTTCAACGACAATCTTGCATTCGGTAATATTTTTGTAGTTCCATTCGCATCATATCTTGTTGTAGGGTTTAATGAGTAAAACCCCTCATTTAATTTCATCTTTGATTCAATAGGTTTGTTGAATTTTGAATTTTCTCTTTTTTCGGCCGAAATCACCCATTTCGTCTCCAACTCCGACCGGGTGAGCCATTTCTCAATTCCTTCCTTTATGAGCTTCTTATGGACCTAAATGACCTAACCCGAGCTTCTTATGGACCTAAATGACCTAACCCGCCCACTCACTTTTTGTTTCCATGCTCAAATCATCTTGTCGCCGTGGTTCTCAAAATTGTCGTTTTCGGTCTCTTGTCGCCGGCAAGCTCTAGAGCTTCTCCGTTCACTTTCTCAGCTCAGGTAGTTTCCTACTAGCTACTAGTAGCTCTAGTAAGCACTAGTTCAACCAATGTGCTTTCAAATCGGCAAAGCTCTCAACCTCCACTGCTCTGTTGTCGAACAGCCCGACAAAACTGTAGCAGAGCCTTTAGCTGCTAATCCCTGTCAACTAGTACTAATGCCTATTTAAACTAGTTAAATTCTTTACTAAAAATAGTTCAAAACTTAAGTATTTTGTTAGTTTTATCACTTGCACATCATTAACTTCAATCTTGCATAGTTCACAGAAAGTTTAGTTGAGCTCTAACTAAACCACTTATGTAAACTATCTGCATCTTTTCAGCATTTTGGCATTTGGTATTTTTCTTGATATTCATTTGCTGTTTTTCTTTTATGTTCTAATTTAACCGACGTGAGTGAATATATTTCTGAAGCTCCAGAAACTGAACAAGTGGTTTATTATCAAGGCAAGCATCCTCTTACACCATATTGATCCTAGTTTTGATATTTTAGCATTTTGAAATGCAGTGATAACTATGTGCATGCTATTTTGTAGTATCAATACTTTGTGAGTTTAGTTAGTTATATCCCAATCTTTGTGGCTTACCTTTAATCTGTTCATACACCTATGCTTAAGATAGAAATCTGATGTTAGTAAAGTGGTCTTTAGATAATTGCTTAGCTATGCAAGTCAGTAGAACGTTAGTTGATTGACAAGCTTATCTTGTCGGTCATGGGAAACACTAAATGATTTCTGTCTTTGGTTTCTTTGTTTAGTTTGTTAAAACTAAAAGTTAAGTTAAGTTTTGTTTGATAAAAACTTGGTTTAGATCTGGACAAGTATTTGCTAGTGATGGTGCATTCATGCACGAGAATTGGGTAATGTGGTAGTCTTGTCCGGATCATTAAGGACCGAACTTTGAGGTAGTTAATTCAAGTACCTTACGTACTTACACACACGGGGTATGGGCGCTGCTTGGTTAAGTAAAGGGCTGATGTTATTGAGTTGAGAAACTGGTGGAGTAAGGACATGTGTGTTTGATCACATGTTTCGTAGGGCTCCGATTGCAATTTAATATGTGGAGGTGAGCACAGGTTTAGCTTTAGTTCATTGGATCGGCATTCCCAACACAACATGTGTGCCCCAGTTAGCAGGCGCTATCAGTCGTTTGTACTAAGCGGGATTCGTCACACATAGGTGAATCAACTCAATAATATCAACTTACTGAAAAATACTGAGCCTTGGTTTACCCGGCCAGCATACCAAAGAAAGTGTGTCACTGTTCGGAGGCATCCGAAGGCTTACGGGCTGACCAAGTCGTGTGGGTAAAGATGTACACCCTGCAGGGTTAAAACTATTCGAATAGCCGTGTCCACGGTTACGGACGACACTTGTTTTGATTGACATCATAGTTAGACTCTGAGAATTTTTTTGATATGGGAATACTTAGTATTGGCATGAACATGGTTGTTCATGCATGTTAATTCGTCAAAGTGGACAGCCATTTTGACATGGTCTTGTTTGTTGTTTAATTCTTATATTACTTGTTGTTTTAGTCCAAACTGATATATAAAATTGCCTTAGCAAAACTTGTAAGTATAGGAGTAAAACTGGTTGCTTTACGCAAAACTAATGCCACTATGACTTTCCCTTTGATCAGCCTTAAGCATGTAACAATTCTAATCCTTTGGTTAGGTTCTACTAAATACTTTCTTTTAGTAGTTTTGTGTAAGTCTTGCGAGTACCTTTTGTACTCAGGTGCTTTAACCACTTGTTGCAGATGAGGACGATTACGTTTACGACCCATCCGTTAGCGACGATCAGGGCGACGCTAACGAATGAAGCTGTTTCTACCTCCACTCAGTTGTCTTTGGGATGATGGGCACACTTGGTGGTTCTTTTGCTATTTATACTTTGTTTCCGCTGCAAAACTTTTGTTAGTGACCAATGGTCACTTGTATCTGTTGTTTGAACTTTAGTCTTGTACAAATTAATGTTATATGTATGACTTGTATGACTATGTACAAATGTTGTATAGGATATGTGCACATTAGTTTTGATCTTGGGAACTAATGTGAGACACATATCCGAGAACCTGGCATTGGGTTCATTCCTTGTTAAAAATTACACTTTCGGGTGTAATCCCTTTAACTTGGAATGTATCTAATACCGGAGGTCCTCACAACTTCGCTAGCTTCTCTCCTCCCCTTTACTCCTCTCCCTTCCCTTCTCTCCCCTTTTTTTCTCTTTTTTCTGAATAAAAGTGAGTTTTTCTCGCATTTTATTGTATCAAGAGGCTTTTATAAGACATATTGTGTTACCATTTGAAATGACGACAACGACTTGCGGGATCGCTATCGCCATTTGAAATAGCAGTTTTCCAAATTTTAATATTAAAAATGTAGCATCATGCCACCAATTCAACTAGCGAAATGAACCTCCCCTATTCCGATTAGTGTCAGGATCCATGTCGCTAATTGGAATGACGACAGGAGCCTGCTGTCACTCCAAGTGGTGACAGGAACCAAGTTTTGTAATTTTTTTGAATGACTATTTAATTTTGTAATTTTTTGATAATAATAATATTTTAAAAAAAATCGAAAGCTACGCCTGTCAAATTGAACGCTCCACTTAAAAAGCGTAGCAAATTAGACTCCTAATTTTATCGATAGACGTAATGATTGTTCCCAATAAACCGAACATATATTGCGAAATGTTTGTTTTTGCCAGAAGAACATGTATTTCTGCTATCTCGGTTCTTTATGGCATGTAGAATAGTATCGAATAGGATATGAGATAACATGGATATGAGAGGAAAAATAGAGAATTAGACTGTCTCATACATTAATCAGCTGTAACACGAGAAACAAGACACATTATATATAAAGAAGCTGACTATAGAGACATGTAAAATAACAACTCATTGTAAGAATTATTTTTAACGCTGTCTAAAGATAACATAAATAGACACTATAAATAACATTTATCTATATCATTTTATATGCTCTATGACCCATCCAGCCCCTTGGGCTGCTCAGTAAAGTTTCTTTTTTAACTGTCCACTCAAAAAAGAGAGGGGAAATGTTTCATTTAAACTACGGTATAGATGTTGCAGTGCTACATTATGTGAGCGGACAATAAATCGTAGTGTTGTAAGAATCACTCTTGCAATAAACAGAGACTACTTATTTTAGTTTACCAGCTCTGCTGCTGTATTAAAGATGGGAGCAAGAACCATGCAAGAAAACGTTGCATGACTGAAAATTCAGTGCTAGAGAACACAGCATTGGCTACAAAGTGTAGCTGCAAGCAACAAGATGAAATAATGTTAAAACGACCTTAACAGAAGAAGCAAACATGATAAAAATTATCTGATAAGCATATGGTCTGCAGATGACGTTCAAGCGGCAAAACACTCAAGAGAAAAGGTTCAACTACTACAAAAAAATCTGGCTCTAATTCGTCAGCTCCATAATGGCAGTGACGATGTCTCCGTCAGCAGCCTTGAGAGCCTTGACAGCCTTGACCCTCGAAACGCCCGCCTGAGTCATCACCAGCTCAATGTCCTTCGGTTCGACTCCAGTCTCATCAACAACCTCCTCCTCGTCCTGGCCCAGGCCTGATGGCTCAGGCTTTGAGATCATCTGGCTCAAGTCAGGAGCCTTGAATTGTTCAGCAGCCTGGGTCTGCAGCTGGGAACTGAGATCCTCGATCTTGGCCTCACCGAAAATGACATAGGTATCTGAATTTGGGCTCTTGAAAGCATCTGGCTTTGAGATGACAAACAATATCTGGAAAACAGGCGTGTTAGTCGAACAACAAGAAACATAGACCAAGTTATGTAAGCAATTGTCTTTAGTAACTCACGTTCTTGCTTTTCTTCACGGTGACACGGCTGACACCAGTGATGGGCTTCATGCCAAGCTTCAGCATTGCCTTGCGGCTCTTCTTCTCACTCCTGCTTTGCTTTGATTTGCCACTGGCATCACCTTCTTGTCCTGGAAAATATGATACAAGAGACAGATACTGATCAGGTGTTGTAATAGACTAATAGTTACAGAAAATGGAGAACAATACAACCTGCAGCTTCTAAACGAAAGAGAACCAGAACCAGTAAGTCAATAAAAGCTCAACAGTTTATTTGTTACACTTCCTTGCCCATATAGTGTTCTGCACTGATTCTTAAAAAATGGAAGAGCCCAAGGCAGTGATTTTGTTTCCTTGTATATGCAAGCTATGTATAGTTAGCATGTAGTTTACTCCAAATAAGACATAGATGATGCCCGAGTGCAAACATGTAATTTTTTACAACAATCATCAATCAACTGGAATTATTTACTGCCAGCAAAACATGCTTAGCTAAGCATAAAAGTCTCCGAAATATATTCGAAATTTGCTGTACAAATGTTAATTACCAGACTTAAAAGTGCACAGAAACTTATGCACACGCAATCTTCAGCAATAAATAAATGCATCAGAAACAGATATGTCCACCATCAACTTGACTTCAACCTAAACCTCTCATTTGTTTGTTCTAGACCAGCACAGAAGAGATTTCAATAGCTTACATGGCACATTACTAAGGTTAGATCCCACCTCAATCAAATAGATCATGAGGCTTATGACTTTACAAGATGTTATAAACCCAAATGACCAAATGTATCAATCTTCATGTCAGATGCAAAGAGAATATCTCAATGATTCTCAGTGAATAGACAACCATAAGATTAGCCAAGTCGTAAACATTCATTCATACAACAAACGACCAATTGATGGACCCAGGCATCCACAAATACAACCCATCCATCAACAAACTACGTAATCCTCTAAATACAAATACAGCCATAACCAAATCGAATCTCGTCTCATTAATTTCACATGCTCACATCGTCTTTCTTAATAGAACTTTAAGAAAGGTGAATCGAAGAGGTCAGTGGTCACAGCAACTTACCATCTACTTCATCATCATCTTTGTCATCATCATCGTCGTCATCGTCCTCGTCCTCGTCATCCTCAACCACAACCTCCTCTGCCTGCTCCCGACATTCACAAAAGAAGCTCTCCAGATGTTACCCAAACCACAAATACTAAATCACTACGGTATCACGACAGGCAGTAACAAATCATGCGACAAAAGATAATGAAAAGGGAATCACGCAACCTCGTATAAATAAAGTAATAAACAGCCACATAAAGTATCACACGACAAGATCAAGATTAGCACCACCGACCATTTCTAATTTTCTACCTACCCATAACACTCTAAAAGCTACATCCTTCCATGAGCAGACTAGAACCATCTAAACGACTAATCTAGTTCATCGAAAGGATCAACAACTAGCAAGAAACCGGCATGTCGCGGAAACTTTATCTCTAAACAACTCGATCTTTCTAACGGTGATCGGAACCATTCGGGAGGGGAGGGAACAAGGGATCTCGTCTAAAATCTCACCTCTCTCTTCTGCTCCTCGAGCTTCTGCTGCTCGATCTGGGCGGCGAGCTCCTCGGCGGTCTGCGCCGTCATCTTGGTGCTTCGGTGGGTGAGAGGGAGCGCAGGATAGAGGAGAGGCGGCGGCGGCTGGCAAAAACCCTAGGGAAGATTCTCGCAATGGGGAGGGCCGAACGAGGCTTGGTACTTTATTTATTGGTGGGATCGCGGTGAGGACCTCTACAGTTTCGAAATTACGAATATACACCTGGCAGGAGTATAAAAGGTAGTACAAAACAGTGAAAATTGCGAAAACCGCTTTGTCACTCGAAGTTTGAAGAATTTACCTTCTATATACATCTTTTTTTTAAATTGTCATATATGTCTGACCATCAATTTCTATTGTAAGATTTTATATATATACTCCCTCCGGATCTATTTACTTAACGTCCACGAGAGATAAACAATGAGAGGGGACGTCAACTATTAAAATACGGAGGAGTGTGTATGTCTATATATATATATATATATATATATATATATATATATATATATATATATATATATATATATATATATATATATATATATATATATATATATATATAGAGAGAGAGAGAGAGAGAGGAATCGGACGTGCGGGTTGGAGCCCCAATTGCGTGCAGTTCAAAATACAACATCTTGAGATAGTAGTTGCAACATCGCGAACAACGGTTGCAACATCACCGAACAAAATTACAACATTCTTTTTCTACAGATGCAATATTTCAACAAAATCCGAAAATCAATAAAAGGGAGAGGGGAACCGAGCCATAGGCTCTTTGCTAGCGGCCAGCTTGGGCTTGTCTTGCTTGGGCCGGAGGACGGCGCGGGTGGTGGTGGCGAGGCCAGGGGTCAATCGGGTAGGAGGAGGCCAACAGCAGCGGATGGGAGTAGAGGCGGCCGGCCGGGCCATTCGCATCTCGTGGCCACATCTTGGGGAACTACGATCCACCACTTGCATCTGTGCAGAGCGGCGTGATGCCTCGTCGTGGGTGAGCTTAGATCTGGTGCCCAGCTCCTCGACCACCATCCTGCTCGCCTTGGTAACACCCTCTCCTTCTTGGTCCAACCCGGTGAGAGGAGGTAGTGGGAGGGGAGAAAGCAGACTCGGTGATGAGCTCGGTGAGCCTTGGATTGGGGAAAGGGATTGGAGGAGAGTAGATGAGAAGATGATATAATGGATAGGACGAGAGAAGAGGAAGATGTGAAGTGCGATCGGTGGTGGGGCTTGAAAATTCAAGTGGAATGAAAACGTCGATGCATCCGGACGTATGGGCCAGTACTATTATATATATATATATATATATATATATATATATATATATATATATATATATATACACACACACACACCTTTTTTAATTATGAAAGCATTTTTTAGAAATATCTATTGTTATTTTTATACAATCAATCTCTTCATAGACGGTGGCACTCATGACTCTTTTCTCCGCTCACCTAAAAAACTCACCTAGAGTCCTTGTCATCTAAGTCGTGGCCCCCCCTTCCCGTCATCGGTAGCCGAGACAAGCGGCTCGTTAGCTCGGTTCAAAGAAGACCTATGAAGCGTATCTCCTATCAATGCATTCCATTGTGGTGTTTTGTGTTTGTGATCTCTTCCCTCACTCGCTAGTGTCATGCGGCTCATGCCCGACACTAGCGGCTCATGCTAATAAGCCGTCTCGTCGGGAGGCGGTGACCCGATGGCACGAGCCCACAACACCTTTACCCTTTGTATTTTTTTCCAAATATTGTTTCAAACACATCTAACCAGCCAGGCCCTTGAGAAGTTGAGAGCTCATGCCGTTATGAATCGGGTGTTGTTGGGCTCAAACACAGATGCATGGCGGTTCACGCTTAGGTATACGAATTACTATTTATTTGTTCAGTAGAATATTGCTCCAACGAATAATAAGTCTTTACCAGAGTTACGCAGCAGAACAATAAGATAGAAACTATACATTTTTATTTCAGTAATAGCCACGCAAGGCTATGGTTCTTAGTACAAGTATTATACAGCTATAAAAAGGAACTTCTCCGCTTTACTCGTCATACACAATCTTGGCCGTCTATTCGTCCCACGCGTCAAACATGACGCCCATTTCGCCTTGATCCTCGTAGTCTGTGCATTCTCCTCCTGCGGTTGCTTGGGTACCTGCATGTCCTTCGTTCCACTCAGATAGTTCCCGGCTGGATTAGGATCTACAAAGGAGAATACTAACAAGGTTGAGTACACGAGTGTACTCAGCAAGCATTAATAGCAAAGAATGCACTGAATGAACTATCTCTGTTTGTTATTGCAGTTTCTAAATCATCTCATTTCTGAAAATAACTCATTAAAATATTTAGGTGGCAGATTTTAATACTAAAAACACTACTAGATACTCGAAGAGAAGATAGACCCCTTGTGGTTCCCGTAGACTCCAATCCTGGAGACTAGCATGAATTCATAATTTTATTTAGCACTGCGTAGGCTTTGCACCACTTTACCCATAGCTATTCTAAACTCTCTATGAACAGGGTCCACCGTATTTCCTTTGATGCGGTTTCGAGATCAGAATACGGAATGTTTTCCTAGTTACGTGAATCAATTCCTCCACCCATTACTTTCCATCGGTGTTGACCTCGTCACCCACTGAGTTCTGATATTGTTGGTCGAGGCAGTTTCTATCCTGCACTCAACACTCCACCTTAGCGCTATAGCGCCTTGGATCCCCCACTTCCGGACTTCTCCTACCGGTCATGGGTTCCTCCATCACACTCACATATAATACTTACCTGTTGTGGAGAGCATAGTTACGTAATAGGGTAGCATTTTCTGCCCGCCGAAACGGAAAAATGGTTGGTACTGAATTTACGGCCTTTGACCGAGTAAGAGTTTTGTTAGTCCTTATATTTTAACCATATGTAAAGGGTCCTACTTCCTGCCTCATCTCTTACCTGCCAAGGGTCCCCTTTACCAGCCATAATATTCTCATGTCACTTTCTTTCATCATTCTCATTTCATTCATGTTCATCTTAATCATTTTCATCTCATTCATTTTATTTGGGTTTTAGTAAATAATTTTGATGCAATACACATAATAGTGCAAGATACGGTTTACATTTAAATTAACTATGTTTATGTTCAAGAGGATTGCTTACCTTCGTAAATGTAGGAAAGGTCAAGTCTTGTGAAACTCAGTCATTGCTCCGTCGGTCTTTGGATCGATCTTCACAGTAATCTGGCGAAAGACGAATAATAATATAAGTAAATACGTAGTTGATTTTGAGTGATATAATAGATACATAAGTTAGTGACTTCTAACTGTTAGCATAATTTAATTTAAATAAAACTTTTTGAGATCTCTACTAAGTTAGCACTCCCAAAAAAAAGTCGTTTTACTGTCTAATCGGGCTAAGGTCGAAAACCCGAGGTTCACGCTTAAATAACTAAATTAACAAGACTAAAATGGCCCAATATGCCCGACTAAATGCGAGTGATGCACATGATGCTACTCAAGAAAATTAATTAGCTAATGACAAAACAAACGACAACACCAATTATTTTAGAAATAAATTAACAGATTGATTTTAAGTTCGGTTAATCCGAAAAGATCCAAGTTAAAACATTCATTCGCAAAACTATGCAGCTAATACTTAATTAATTTAATACTAAAAGCTCATGCTACAGACATTAGGTAGAACAGATTGTTAGCATACACAAATTCCTAAAAAAAATTCCCTAAGCCCAAATGCCTAAACCTAATCCCTACATTTCCTAATCTCTAATATTTCCCTAACCCCCCTCTCTCTCTCCTCTTACACAGCCGACACAACCCACCCACACCACTACTCAGATCTATTTCCTCCCTCCCCAAATCTTCCTCTCTCTCAGCTTTCTCCTCAAATCTCCCCCACTATAGCCGACGCCACCATCGGCTCCTCCTAACTGACCATGTGACCCTTGCCGTCTTGTTAATCGCCGCTAGCCTCCCCTAGCTCGTGGCCATGGCCACAGTGGTCCAATTCAAGCCATCCCTGGCTCCCAGCTTGGCTTAGTTCAGCCGTCGCCTCCTCCACTCTCCCTACTCTGGTGCGGCCGTAGCTTCTTCTGCTGTCGCCGCCGACGACTTTCGCTCCCGGCCTCGGTCTTGCTCGGCGGCTGCCATCTGCGCCACCACCGCTCTCGCCTCGTCCCAACTCTCTAGGGCCTCCTCCGTGGCCAGTAGGCCAGCGTCGCCTCTGGTGTGGCGGTCCCATAATCTTCTTGCGCCCATCTGGCCGGCTCTCGCCAATCTCCTCCTCCTCGGCTCATGGCCCTTGAAAAGCCAGCGCCACTCGGTTCTCTGTGCGGCTCGGCCCGCCTCGGTCCACTGGCCCAGTGGGCTCCGGCTCGGCCTCCCGGCCGCCGGCGCCATGGCGCAGAAACCCTCCCCTGGCCCAAAACCTCCAAGTTCGTGCTCAGCTACTCTATTAAATATGTACAGATGACAAATATGATGATGCTTGCTATGGTGAATGCATGCAGGGCTTGATGGCTACCTTGGAATGGACTTGGATACTGGAGAAGACTGCTACTAAGGTATGAACTCACCCACAGTTCAACATGCAACTGCACACTACCTGATGGTTTGGGGATTAAGCTGGTTTGGGGTTGATAGTTGGTGATGGTGGTTGGCGATGGTCAGGTTGATGATGCCAGTGATGAGGATGGTGCTGCCATCAGTGGTGGTGTGGTCGCCCTCCTGCTGGCCTTGGTGCCGCCGAGCTCCCAGGTCTTCCTTCCCTTCTGATTTCTTCCTCTGGCTTTGGTTGGAGATTGGATGAACTTGGTATGAATGCAAAGTGATGGGTGTTGTGAAGGGAGGATGAGGGTGTTTGGGGGATGAGTGGAAGCTCTGTAAATGGGAGATGAATGGAAGCTTGTGAATGGGAGGAGGCTGTGAAATGTGGAATGAATGGGGGCTATGAAATGGGAATGGGGGGTGAAGGTGGTTTTATGCAGGCTCTGGAAGCTTGGGGCTGTGCGGCTAGTGAATGTGGTTGCCTGTGCACTGAGGGGATGAACTGGGAATGCTGAGAGATGGGGGGATGGATTTGGCTGGCAAGGGGGAATGGTTCGGCTGCCCTTCTCCTTGCCTGTGCATGATATTTCTTTGGCTGTGAACCGAATAGGAAGCTTATGTGTCTTGGCTTGGTGTTTGCCTTGTGAGGCTGTGAAATGAGGGATGGCTTAAGGGTGCATTTCGGCTGGCTCAAACTCTTGCCATGCTAATGACCACTATGCCCTTGTGGTTTGTGGCTATGGCTTCCCTTGGCCTTGTGCATTCCGACTATGCCCCTGCCTCCTTCTGCTTCCTTCCTGATGTGGCTATTTGGTGAATGTGGGCTGTGCAATGCTTGGTATATACGGTGGGATGGCTCTTGTGCAGGGGGAATGAATGTGCTGTGTTGCTGGCTCGGCCTTATCCTCCTGTGCACAGCAGAGGGGGATGATTTTGGATGCTTGCCGGGTTGTGCTAATTGAGCAGAGCAGCGAAGGTGCTGGCTTTCAGGATACCCAGTGATGTTTCGACTGAGGGTAGGGTTTTGCCTGGCATTGGCTTGAGAGATGGAATGCTTTTACTATTGTGGGCTTAAAGACTTTTGGTCTAAAGGTGGGCTTTGGGTCGGCCTTCGGATATTGGCTGAAGTAGGTCTGTAAAATGTGGGTATCGGTTCTAATATTGTCGGGTGATGAGGCCCAAAGAAAGTGAGATGGTGCCACTACCCTCGGGTGGTCGGGGGCCTCTATGACCTTCGTAAAGAATCTGACGGCAATCTTCCCCTTCTCCCAATCCTTACTTTAATAACACCCTACTTGCTCCTCTCTAATGGCACTGGTGGAGTGTGGTATCGTCTTGAGTTTGGGATGACTAACACGACTTAAGGGTTGAGGAAAACCGGCGATATGCGATGCAAGAATTTATATTGTAATTTAATTAAATGTTGGAATTTATACTTTGATTGGTTGTAAAGCACTCTTGTAAACACTTCAATTATTGCCTTACTGATCTAATGGAAATGGAGAATGCAATTTAATTATGACTTTGATTTTACTGCTTTTACTGGTGAATACAATGACCCTTGTGTTTGAATGATAAGATTGAAATGGATGCTGGGAATAAAGGTTCTAATGACTAATAATGCAATGCTTGTGAAAGGAAACCCGAAAATACTAAAGAGTTGACACTGATTCGGTTGCTTAACAACGATCTGACACTACAGTTAGCTCACTGCTAAAACGAGATTAATTACCGCTAATTACCGATTACTGCTACGCGATTAAGTCTAAAAACGTGGGTTCTCACAGCTTGGCAGGCGACCAATGCGTCAGTCACTACAGGTTTGGCTACCTGCCCCCGGTTAAATTCATCTTCACTGTGCCTTTAGGGCTTGTTTGAATATACTGTAATCCGACTTAATCTCTTCGGATTGATAAAAAATTTGAACTAAAATCTATCTCAATCCAAAAGGATTGATTCTAATATCTCCTTATCCAAACAAGCCCATAAAGATCGAGGCTAAAGAGGTCATTGTCTTCTGGTTAGCTCTAGATACCAGAGATGGATAGAGCCACATCCAAGGTGTTTCCCCGACTACGTCGGTCGCCTCCTGAACACTCAAGATGATCGCACATTCTGTGCGTCGCTCGGAGAAAAATTGCCGCGTGGCGGGCGGAGATGGGCCTCGGTAGGTCGAGACCTTGACAGAGGCCTAACAAAAATATCAATGCAAATTTTTAGAGGTTATACCCAAAAAATGAGTACAGTGAAGAGGCCCTAGCCTTCACGGGCCGGCAGAGACAGGCAGAGCGGGCCAGGCGCTCTTGTGCTAGCGCGCGCCCTCCCGGCGGGCGGCGGCCAGGTCCCGCTTGAAGGCCAAAGCAAAGAAGGCACCGGGAGGTCGTTCGGCCATTCTTCCTTCCCTATTCTCAATCTTCTTCTCAAATCCATTTCTCTTCCCCAATCTTCTTCCCATTCCCCATTCCTCCGTAGCTTCGCGCCATCCGGCCTTGACGCCCGTGCGATCGGCGCCTCAAACCGGCTCGCTCGCCTACTTCGCCCGCGCCGCGACGCGATTCGCCAGCTCTCCTCCCTTTAGCGCCGCCACACCGGATCTCTGTGCAATGCGCTTCACCGACGCTTCGCCCACTGGGTCAGCTCCCTCGCCCGACAACCGGCGAGCTCAGATCTGCAGCGGTCTTGGCCGCGCTAACTCGTCCTCCGTCTTGCCGGTTCCAGCTCCTTGCCGAGTTTCGGCGTCGCTGCTCCGATTAGACCAGTATAGCGCCACGGCGATGGACACGGCGGCGGCGGCGCTAAAGCGCGGCACACGCCGCCGGGTGCTACCACCGGTGCGGCCGCAGGGGAGCAAAGCGGCGGCGCGGCGGCTCCGGCGGAAGCGGCTCGGCCAACATGCAGCGTCGCGATGCGGTGAACTGGAGGGATCTTGAGCGCGTCTTGATGGGGCTCTACAAAACCATCTCCGCATCCTCGAGGTCTTCGACGCCATCGCCCGCGACGCGCACCAACCCCAACGCCTCCCAAAGTGGTATTGCCCCCCTCGCCTCCCTTCCCCTCCCGATTGATGCCTCAAGTGAAGTCTAGGGTTTCGGATTGTGGATATCATGGGGATATGCCTGAGATCTTAGGATGATGTTACAATTGGCAATGTCGTTGGCGGTTTGTCGAATCACGTGTTTTCGGCAAAGTTTGATTCTGTCGAGCCTCTGGCGTCTGACCGCCATGGTGGCGGTCGGGCCAAGCCATCTATGACTTGGTTTTTCTGAAATGGTCCTTGGCGGTCGAGCCAAGCCAAAGTGGCGGTCGAGCCAAGCAAGTAAGCGATCGGCCAAGCTTTTCTTGAGCGGTCGACCGGCCATTGTAATCCTTGTGGATTTTGAAGTGGGCCAAAAATAGAAGGTGTAGGCAAGTGAGAAGGTGTACGCACTTGGTCTCATAATTTTGGAGTTTCTAGGCAAAAGTTCTATTGGTTTGAAAATTCCGGTGGTTTTGGTTTTCGGGATGGATTTTTGGTTAAGTCATGGGTGGCGGTCGACCGCCTTTGGTGGGCGATCGGCCGGCGAGGCGGTCGAGGCAAGCCAAGGTGGCGGTCGACCGGTTTTGATGTGTTTAAATAGTCGCCGTGGCGGCGATGGTTGCTGTTAGGTCAAGTTCATGGGTTTCATGGCATATGTGTTGCATGATGCATGTTTTGACTAACGTGGGTCAAGTTGTGAAGAACTTGTGCGGATTCGTTCTTGTCTATTCTTTGTGCGGGTTGCTTGGTGGTCAACGGCGGTCAACGGCGAGGATGATCGGGACTAGGCTTGGAAGTGAGGTCGAAACGATCGGCGATGCGGGTGAGGTCAATTGAGTCAAGCATGGCGCAAGAAGGACAAAGGTGACCGAGCAGGCGGTTGGTCGACGGAGTTCGATCAAGCGGCGCGGGGTCGGTGCAAGTGCCATGGTGGTTTCGATTGGGGCCGGGATGGGAGACTTGCCGACATGAAGAGAGCCATTGGATCAACCTACGTGGCGAAGCATGGAGGTGCTTCACAAAGATGGGACTCGGTCTTTGCAAAAGATCGAGAAGGGGTATTTTGGTAATTTTACAAAATACATGCCTTAATGACCTTTGCCAACTCACGGCACAAAGATGGTGCAAGGTGAAGCGGATTAGGTCAAGAGATGAAGGCGGCGCTTTAAAACGGCGTGCGTATGTGTCCCGTTTGTTTTGAGCCTTAAGGGAGCCCATTAGGGTTACTCTTCTAGAAGGTCTAAGCCTCCGCTATAAATAGAGGAGGGAGGTGGCTGCACCCTCAACCCTTTCATTACTTGTAAACCCTAGTTTTGCTTTTGTGCTTAGGGAGTTGATAGTTGGAGGTTAGGGTTCTAGAGAGTTGGATTTGATTCGTGCTCATGTATTGAGTCTTTGTCCTCCATTGATGGAGTGGTACGTAAACCAATACCATATCAAATCAATCCAAAGAGATTTATCTCAAGATGAATCTATTCTCTCTTTTCTCTCTATTTGGTGATTTGGGGTCTTTCTTTGATCCATGAGTTTTTGCTTGGTTTCTTCTTGTGATCTAACTTGCTGTGACATGTGGGAACCCATCTAGGATCATCTTGATCATCAATCACCCACGAGCAAGTCTCTAGATCATATTTTGCATTTGGCTCGGTTTTGACCCTCCTTCGCTCAAACTGAAAAAGATAGGAACTTTGGCATGGATCTCTGAAATCTTTGATTGGAATAGGTTCCTAATATCTTTAGGAAGGTGTGGTTCAAATTTCGTGAAGTTTGGCCTTCGAATCAAAAGTTAGGTCGTTTTTTTGTTTGGATTGTCGGTGATTTTCTTGATTTTCTGTTCATCGTCGAGGCGGTCGGACCGCCCATTCTAGAGGTCGGACCGCTAGGCAAAATATTTGACCCGCCAATATGAGAGGTCGAACCGCCCAACACATTGAGATTTGAGTTTTTGGTTATTTTTGGGTGTTTTGTTTTGGGGTTGGATTGGATTCAATACTAGTCTTCATTTGTCTTGGTATATTGATCTTCATAGCTTCTATAGCTATTGGGTGACTTTTTATTGAATCCATCTTTTGTGAAAAAGTGGCGTGCTCTATTCACCCCTCTAGTCGCCTTTTCGGTCCAACACGGATCCTTCGGTTTACATTTAGTATTCTTTGTGCGATTCTTGACTAATCCACGCTGCTGCGCCTGGCGCTTCAGCTTCGCGTCGCTTCGACCACTCGGGTCAGCTCAGTCCTCCGTCTTGCCGGTTCAGCTCACTTGCCAAGTTCTTTGGCATCGCCGCTCCCCATGGGGTACGTAGTCGCGGCTCGACCTCTGGCCGCCATGTTGTGTGTTGTCGGGCTAAGCTTGTGGTGCGGATTCGATTAGGGTGTTGTAGCATCTATGTGTTAGTTTAAGTGGCAAATTTGTCGCCGGATGCTCGGTGTTGCAATGGTTGATTCTTGTGAGCGGTAGCTACGGTTGGATTGTGGGATTGCTCCTTAGTTTTGGGCGATGCTTGTTGAAATGCAGCTCATCGCCCGCGTGGCCAACTAGAGCACAACTGATTTGGCAGTATATCGGCGTCATAGCAATCGGCAAAGATGTAATTTCTTTCATCGTCGCTAGAGCTGGGACTTGGGCCAGCCCAAAGCACGATCGACATGACACGGTTTAAGCACGCGACGCGACGCGCGCGACACGACCGTGGTGGTAAAATTACGACACAAACTAAGCAACCGGGCGGTGGGCCTAGAATGTAACCGTTGGGCGGCATGGTATGGCACGATCAATTGGACTGTGCTTGGGCCGGCCAAGCACGAATAGGCCCAACCTTCCCATTCTAACCCAATCCCTCCCTCTCTCGGCCTGGCCCAATCACTCCCACACTCCGACCTGGCCCAACCAATAACCCCCCCTCTGCCACGACCTGACCCAACATCCCTCTCGGCATCCCCTAACCCCTTATCCCGAGCCTGGCTCCCAAATTCCCAATCTCTAATCGTATTCCCTGATTCGCCTCCTCACCTGCCTGCCGTCGTCGTAGTCCTCCCTCCTTCTCCCTCCCCGCGCGGCGTCTTGCCCTCCTCCACTCCTCCACCAACTCCTCCTCTCCCTCGCCCAGTGTCCCTTCATTTCCTCCGGCCGCCTCCTCATCATCGTCCTTCTCTTGGATTCATGCAGCCTTGCCAGCGAGTGGGCGAGTTCTTCATGGCGTCCGGGGAGGAGGAGGAGAGGCTATAACAGGAGGAGTGGGTGTGGATAACATCTGATGTCTTTGTCTTCTAAGGCGGCGGCAGCTTGTTGTCTTTCAAGCGTCTATAGTTACTTAGAAATTTGGGTTTGGTGGCATGTACGACCACGACACGACGGGCTTTGGGCGTGCTCGAGCTGGCCGAAGGCAGTGGTCGGCGCGCGACGGCATGGCGGGGTGGCCGGGCCGAAGCGGCCGCGGCGCGATGTGGCCCGAAGCACGATAGGCCTAGGCCGTGGTGCTGTCAATGGGTGGCCTTACTGCACTTCAGATAAATATATTGATGATTAAAGTTTAATTAGTTTGATTGTCCGTGATTTAGCACCCGGCTTATTTTTGACCGGAGGAAGTATATTCTAAAGTTAATATTCACGTTGGTTGTGAGCAAGTGCTATGTCATGAAAATTTGAGTGTGCTTGAGAAGTTAACGGAGGATTTTTTTTTCTATATATATTTCAAAAAAAAAGCGACTAGTCGGAAGGAAATTTGAGAAAGGAACCCCAACAGCCATTAATCCCCGCCGATCACCCCGGATGAACGGCTGGCGCCGTAGGACCTCTCCCTCGGAAGCCGCACGTGAGCGCCTTCATGCACGCAGACACGCAGTAGCGTCGTCACTGTGGCTGTGGAGCCACAGAAGAGAAGCGCATAGGTCAACAACTTTCAACGATCGGGCGCCACCCGTCCCGTTATCGTCATCAACCCCATCACGTTCCCATCCACCTCTCCCTCCCTCCCTCCCCCCACCGCTCGCTACTATTCCTACCAACACTCACCGACATTAGGGCCCCGCCTGTACTGGGACCCACCAGTCATAAGGTAGAGTCTCTTCAGCCAGAGTCGCGGCGGAGGCCGCAGCAAAGATTTACTCGGTGCAGCGAAGTAAATCGCAGTAGTACTAGAGCGCTGCCGCTGCGTCGTGCTAGACTGCTAGTGCTCGCTGTCTCGTGCGGTCGTGCCTTCTCTCTCCCTCACACGCATCCACCCATCTCTCTCCCCATTGGAGGAGCGCGCGGAGCCAAAGCCGAAGCGGAGGGAGGCGCCCGTCGCTGAGAGCTCGCGTCCGAGGAAACCCTAGCCATTCGTTCCGGCTCGCAATGGCGGCGGAGGCGGGGGTGGGGGCGGCGCGGTGACCGGATCTGCCGCGCGATGGGGAAGGCAGCCGGGGACCCGCCGGACTCGGCCGGGGGAGGAGACGGGGAGGGCTCGCGGGAGGCGCCGGGGGAAGCGGGGCGAGGGCGGCGCTGGTGGTGGCGCTGCGCGGCGGCGGTGCTGCTCGGCGGCGCCGTGGTGCTGTCGGCGCTGTTCTGGCTCCCACCGTTCGCTCGGCGGCAGGATGGGGTGCGAGAGGACCGGTGGCATGGAGGTGAGTGCCGGGGAATGCAGGTCGCTTGCGGCGTGCCTTTTCGCGTTTGCCTACTAGCTGAAACTGTACTTGGTTTTGATGAAATCGTAACAAGAGGGTGCGTTGGGCTGTTTGATGCGGAATGCAGGTTGTTTACTGTAACGCTGCCTGCTTAATTGGGGATTTTTGGGGTTCTGATTGCGGTGGAGGGTTCGGTGAGTTGAGCTTTGGACAGGTTGAACTTGTAATGGGGTTCGATGGTTTGCAATTCTGTGTAGTTTGGGGGTGCGGGCGTCGGATTTGTATTATCCGCATGGCTTTGACCCAATTGAGCTGTTTGGTGATCCTTCGGAGGTGTTGGTTAGGACTTAGGAGTAGGGATGGCAATGGGGGCCATTCCCTGTTCCCAACCGGGAATTCATCCATTAGAGTCTGGAGTTGAGGCTATTTCTTCCCCCTACGGAGATGCTAATATACAAATACAATTCCCCATCAGATGAAACGGGCTGAGGCCATTCCCCTACTCCCCATCCCGCTACCCACATGGCCCCGATAACCCTATGATACGTGGGTCACTAGCCTACTACCACACTGTTTAAATCTTTAAGGGTTTGTTTGCTTATTTGCTTGGGAGTTGGGATACCATCTTTAAGCATATTGTTGGAATTCTTTATTTAGAACATTGATAAGCACTTTTTAAATCATTTGGAACATTGATTCTGTCATCTCCATGTGTGTCTTTGTAGGAGAGGTTGGAGATCTAATTTTCCGGTCTAGGTCCCCGATAATCCGACGGGGACGGGGAATGGAGGAGAATAGCACCCTAGGACGGGGATGGCGGCGGGGAACAGAGATTTTTTCTTCTCTCGAGGACGGGGATGTTCCACCACTCCCTGCCGGGGAATGGCCCCGTTGCCATCCCTACTTAGGAGCTGGGTGGTGGCACGTCTTGGAATTTGGTTCGAGCGAATTGGGGATTTTAGATGTGTAGTGGGGATATTGTTTGCGGCTATTTGCATGGTTAGTGCTTAAACGAGTAAAATTAGGAATCCTGACGCGGTTGACTTTGATGATAAATATTGGTTGTTTGATTTGAGAACTACGTGGTGGACTTAGTGATTTGGGATTGGAGCATTTGTTGATGGTTGTTTTTGTTAGAATAGGACTCTTTTGTATTTCCTTATCTGTATATGGAAACCCCCCTTGTACATCCCTATATATATTGTCTATTGGGCCCTCTTGAATATACATACAATATTTATAACATGGTATTAGAGCTAGGGCTTTAACCCTAGTTTTTCGCTGAAGCCTTGCCGCCATGCCGATCCTGATCGGCCGTCGCCATCTCTTGAGTCATTCTCACGCCGCTACGCCACGAGGCCAACGCCGCCTCCGCTCGACGCTTCCACCTTTACGCTATCAATTGAAGTCGCTAAATCGAGCCATGGCCATTAAGTGAAGTCACCATGACCATGCCATTGCCACTACCTTTTGGTCCGGTTGTATGCATGTGGAGACCCTAGTTCCCCGTGCTTTCTTTAATGGCGAGCTCGCGTGGTTTTGAGTAGGCTTTTAGCCGGCCCAAAATTTTAAAAAAATCAATAAAAATAAAAATAAAATCAAAAAAATCAAAAAAGAAAAAGAAAAAGAAAAAGAAAAAAAGAGAACGTTGATCTAATCGCAGCTCTAGCAGCTTTGTTAGACTTCGTTGCCTTGAGTCGCCGCATGTGCCTAGCCAGCCACTTCTGGAGTAACCAGTTCCATCGACTACGATCCCATTCTCGGGAAGCAAGTTTAATGGGACAAACTACGAGTTGTGGTCTTCGCTCATGGAGATCACGCTCGATGGTCTCCGCTCTGGGACATATTCTTGGTGCAGACCTTGTTCACTGATTCTTGGGTCACCTCCTCCCGGACATCCTACTTGGCACCTCCTGCGAGAAGATGAGGCCACCAAGGAGGCGAGGTCGCCATTATTGTTCTTGGCGGCTGGCGATGAGGCCTTCGGTATGCCATATACACTTTTGGCCCGGTGTCTTGATGAGGCCGTGCTCGAGCCATCTGGTGGTCGGCGTTGGCGATTCCATCGGCTAGATATTGTTGATCTGCGTGCCACTCGTCGGATCTGGGAGTACTTGTGCGAGTGATATCGACCAGCGGCGATGCTCGATTCTTTTTGCTTGGCGTGAGTTGAGACGCAACCGCCGGAGGACTCCTCCGTCGGCGACTTCTTCCGAGCCTGGCGATCTCGGCGCTTCATTTGGGCGGTAGCTCTCCGCTCTGCCGAGTGTCATAAAGTGCAGAAGGTGGATCGTGATCGTCTTTGCCTTTATGACTTCGTCTGCAAATCTTCGCCCGAGTTTGAGCTGTCGAGGCTCAAGCTAACTGGCCGCTCATCACGACCAAGCGATCAAGAGGCTCTTTCGACACTTTGTGCCAAGGAGCTTTCGCAGTGGGTTAGCGGCCGACATTTGTTACAGGCGTGCTTGCTACCCTTCTTCGACTAAGCCGGCGGTTCTGCCGACTTCTGATCCATCCCAGGTGTCTGTTTTCGCTCCTGTTTTTGCACCCGCTGGGGTTCAGTGCAATTATTGCAAGAACTTCAAGCACGACTATTAGCGTTGTGCGGTGCAGCGAACAAAACACGTAGGGTTGGGCGCTCAAGGGGCATGAGGCCCTTCCTTGCGGGAGGACAGAACCCGGCCACGACCGGCCGCGTCGAGAACCTTCTCAGCGAGATGACTTTGTTCAGCGATTACGCGGGCTCTACTTCGATGCTTCTCTCACGGCTTCAGCGAGTTACGCGATCTAGCTCGAATGTCTCCTCCAGGTACTTCTTGGGTTCTGGATTCTTGTGCCTCTTTCCACATGACACCGGACTCCACATCTCTCACTTCAATCGGACCTCCTGTTTTTCCCATCTCTGTTCAGACAGCTAACGGTACTCCTTTGTCTATCAGCTGTCAGAGCACTCCTTTGTCCACTGACTTTTCTGTTCCAGATATTTCCCATGTTCCCCAGCTTACCATGCAGTTTCTCTCGGTGGGTCAGCTCACCTATCTTGGCTGTAGGGTTGATTTTGACTCTACACCTGTTTCATCTAGGATCGTGAGAGCAGAGCGGTACTTGGGGATCGGTATTGTAGAGGATCGTCGAGGTCTCTACATCATGTCGCCTCCACCTTCCGTCCACTTCAGTTGCTCCTTCCACCGCCACTGCTGCCACCACCTCTGGCGTTTTTGCACAGTGGCATCACCGTTTAGGTCACTTGTGTGGGTCCCATCTTTCTTCATTAGTTCGTCAGGGTGTTCTTGGACGTGTTACTGTTGACACGACCATGTTTTGTTAAGGTTGTAAGCTGGGCAAGCAACTACATCTTCCTTATCATTCTAGTGAGTTCTTGTCTTCTTGTCCTTTTGACTTAGTTCATTCAGATGTATAGGGACCTGCGCCTATCATCTCTAAAGGTGGGCATAAACTTTATGTGATCTTCGTTGATGATTATTCCCGTTTTACATGGATTTTCCCTATGTCTAATTGTGGCCAGTTTCTTGCGATCTATCGTAGCTTTGTAACGATGATTCGTACTCAGTTTGATTCTCCCATCCATACTTTTCGCTGTGATTTTGCTGGTGAGTACTGTTCTGGTGCTTTTAGACAATTTCTTTCTGAGCAGGACACTCTTTACCAGTCTTTTTGTCCTGGTGCCCATGCTCAGAATGGGGTTGCTGAGCACAAATATTGTCATCTGATTGAGACTGCCCGCACTCTTCTCCTTGCCTCTCACGTTCCACCACGATTACGGGTAGAGGTTGTTTCTCTGTTGTCTATCTCATCAATATCACGATCTTCCACTTGCTCTTAAGGGTTCTTCTCCTTGCCTCTCACGTTCCACCACATTACGGGTTGAAATTTGTTTCTCTGTTGTCTATGTTATCAATATGCAGTCTTCCACTACTCTTAAGGGTGTCAGTCTTATAGAGCGTCTCTACTCTTGAGCCCCCTGATACACTCATCTTCGTGTTTTTTGTTGTACTTGTTATGTTCTGCTGTAGCCTCGTAAACGCACTAAACTATCAGTTCTGTCAGTTGAGTGCGTGTTTCTTGGTTATAGTTCTAAGCATAAGGGTTATTGTTGCTGGGATCCTTTTGCTCGACGGATCAGGATTTCACGAGACGCTGTCTTTGACGAATCTCGACCTTTCTTCTATCGAGATTCGGCTCCTCCTGTTTCCACTGTTGAGTCGATTTCATGGTTGTCTCTTCCTGACTCTTCACCCATTTCTCCACTATCACGATCTTTCCTGATGCATCTCCGGTGGATCATACATACCTCTCCCTCCGGTGTTGCCTTCTGCAGCACCGCCTCTTGTTCCTGCAGCCCCACCATCTCGTTTCTCTGGTATTCACTACTCCAGGCGTTCTCTTCCTTCACCCGCCTCCTCTCCCGGTATCTTGCCGACAATCACATCTGATCCTTCTGATGATGCTCCTCGTTACGTCCTTCGTGACCGGACATCCCTTCGACCTCCTGATCGTTTTGGATTTGCTCCGATAGTTCATGCTCTCTCTGTCACTGAGCCTAGTTCTTATTGTGAGGCTGCTCCTCATTCTGAATGGCAGCTCTCTATGACAGAGGAGCTTGATGCTCTTCGACGTGCGGAAACTTAGGATATTGTACCGACACCTATGCATGCTCGTCCGATCACGTGCAAGTGGGTGTACAAGATTAAGACCCGGTCTGATGGTACTATCGAGCGCTACAAGGCTTGTCTTGTGGCTCGTGGCTTTCAGCAGGAGTACGGTCGTGACTACAACGAGACTTTTGCCCCTGTTGCCCATATGACCTCTGTTTGCACTTTTGTTGCGGTTGCTTCTGTTCGCTGGTGGTCTATCTCTCAGCTGGATGTTAATAATGCTTTTCTTAATGGTGTTTTGCATGAGGAGGTCTACATGCAGCCGCCACCTGGGTATTATGTTCCCGATGGGCATGTCTATCG
Source organism: Phyllostachys edulis (assembly GCA_036346405.1). Taxonomy (NCBI): domain Eukaryota; kingdom Viridiplantae; phylum Streptophyta; class Magnoliopsida; order Poales; family Poaceae; genus Phyllostachys; species Phyllostachys edulis. Next base: position 72,739,319 of record CM070550.1, read on the forward strand.
TCTTCGTTGTGCTCTTTATGGCCTCAAACAGGCACCTCGTGCCTGGTTTGCTCGTTTACCTCGGTGATTCTTCTTTGCCGGTTTCCTTTGTCGGTTCCCATGATCCTGCTCTTTTTGTTCATGTCTCATCTCAGGGTAGGATACTGCTTCTTCTGTATGTTGATGATATGCTCATCACTGGTGATGATTCCTCATTCATCACGTATGTGAAAAAGCATCTCAATGAGCAGTTTTTGATGGCTGATCTTGGTTCTCTTACGTACTTCCTTGGGATTGAGGTCTCTTCCATGCCTGAGGGCTACTACCTCTCCCAGTAGAAATATGTCAAGGATCTTCTTGATCGATGCAGTCGTGACGACACTCGCCTGGTGAGACTTCCATGGAGCTATCCTCTGACCGTGTGCCACTAATGGTGATCTTCTTGAGGATTCTACTCGATATCGTCATCTTGTTGGGAGTTTGGTGTACCTTGTGAGCACTCGTCCTGATATTGCTTATGCTGTTCATATCTTGAGTCAGTTCATGGCTCGTCCTACCCATCTTCACTATAGTCACCTTCTTCGTGTTCTTCGCTACTTGCGTGGGACTATCTCTTGTCATTTGTTTTTCCCTAGCTCTACCTCACTACAGCTTCAGGCGTACTCCGATGCGACCTGGGCTAGTGATCCTTCAGATCTTCGTTCTTTTTCTGCTTACTGTGTTTTTCTTGGCTCCTCCCTGATTGCCTGGAAGACTAAGAAGAAGATTGCAGCTTCCCGTTCGAGTGCGGAGGCTGAGTTGAGAGCTATGGCAGCAGTGACAGCAGAGGTTACTTGGTTGAGGTGGCTACTTGCAGATTTTGGAGTGCCTGTGATGGGACCTACGACTCTTTTGTCTGACAGTACATGTGCTATCAGTATTGCCCGGGACCCAGTGAAGCATGAGCTCACTAAGCACATTAGTGTGGATGCTTCATACACCCGCTCACAGGTGCAGGAGGGAATACTTGCTTTATAGTTTGTGCCATCAGAGTTACAGGTTGCTGACTTCTTCACGAAGCCACAGACTAGAGTACAACATTTGTATTTTATCTCCAAACTCAGTGTGTGTGATCCACCATGAGTTTTTTTTTTTTTTTTTTTGGGGGGGGGGGTGGTGGGTTAGAATAGAACTCTTTTGTATTTCCTTATCTGTATATGGAACCCCCCCTTGTACATCCCTATATATATTGCCCATTAGGTCCTCTTGAATATACACATAATATTCATAACAGTTTTGGCTGTGGAATCAGCAGTCAATCTGTTTTCACCGCAATTGAGGTTTGCTCCTTGGGAATTGTTTGTTGGCTTAGTGCTCTGATTTGAACATGGTGGTGATTGATATTTGAAGAGGATCACTTGATGACTTTGTAGTCTGTCATATTGATCATGAGCTGATGGAGGCAAGGAGCTGTGTAAATGTTAAATGCTAGTTATTTGCCCTGAAACATGTGTGGGAATTGATAGCTTCTAAGCTTTAGTTATCTGTTGCAACAATTGGTAGACTACCTTGCCAGATTCTCATTTGTGGAAATTATATTACGATATAATCAGTGAATGTATCTGCCAAAAATGTAACCATAACCTGTACAAATCAAAATCCACTAATCCATAGAGATTAGCTGGCAATTGCTGTGCATAATAATGCCAATTTCTCAATTTTACACTCCCAAAACCATGAGTACACTGAGATAGCTAAAAAAGAATTCAAAACAATCCTACATGATAGTGGGCAAAATTGGGGGTTGTAATGCACGTATCCTTTACCTAGTTCTCAAATCATTCCTGAAGGCAATCGTGTTACGCTTGCTTCAGTATTCTAATACTCACATAACATTTTGCTTTCATGAAATGGAAAAAAAATTCCAATTGCTTATGTGTCTGTTTTCACAGCTGATGTGGTTGCAAGCTTCAGGCTGCAAAGGATGCTTTCTGAGCTTAATGAAAATAAATCAAAACTTGAGTATGATATTTTTGAAGAGGTAGGCATTGGCAATTCCACGGTATGTTCTACTTTCACTTATTGTCTATAACGACTGTCCATGTTTTTTTTTTGCGATCAATCCATGTATTTATTTGTTGCTTCTGTTACTCCAGGTGTCTGTAATTTCCTTTGATCCAATTGCTGAATCAAACTGGACTACCGTGACTTTTGGAATTTGGCCTAATCCAAGTAATTCCACCATATCACCAACAGGGTTAAGCATCCTGAGGTCATCTTTAGTGTCCTTGGTTATACAACAATCGACTCTCTATTTGACACCATCACTATTTGGGAGTTCTTCTTCTTTTGAGATTGTGAAGTTTCCTGGTGGCATAACAATTATACCTCCACAAAATGCTTTTGTTCCTCAAAAGCCTAATGCCTTATTTAATTTCTCGTTGAATTCTCCCATTGACATAGTACAAGACAAAGTGAGTGAATTGAAGGCCCAGATGAAATCTGGGTTATTTCTTAATGAACGTGAGGTATGTGCTTCTCAACTTTTAATTCATTGTATATCTAGATTAAAGCATTATTCATGTATCATCTAAAATCTTGTGGATAAAATTTTTCATTAAAATCAAGTTTAGTGACTTGGTCAATGCAAATCAGTTTTGTTTGTGGAGGATCATTTTGAACTATTTTCTTGCTATGTTGGTGACCAGTGGCGGAACTAGGAATTTGGGAGACCCGGGGCAAACTTTTGACATATAAACCCATCACTAGCACAAGCACTTTCATCAGTATTAAACCCATCAGCTCTTGTTGCAGTGTTGTTTGCATTAGATGTTTCAACAGCTTGGTACTCACCATGTACTGTCGCAGTTCTAAAATAGGGCTATTGATTTCATTCTTCCTAAAACATCGAAACCAAAATTGACTACGAGTTATATTCTAAGACTAGGACATTGTCAAATTGAGATACGAGGCTTGAGAGTAGAGATTGAGGACTGAGGAATGAGGGGCAAACCTGGCTGGCCGCCGGACCGCGTCCTGCACCCACACACGATGCCACCCTTGGCCCTCGCTCCTTGCTGCGTGCCGCGCATGCTGCTCGGTGAAGCTGCACTCTCCTCTGCACCTGCGTGCCTCCCATCCCCGCGCCGTGCCGCCCGCCGCCTCGTTCTGGAGCGCCACTGGCCGTGTCAGTGTGGCGGCTACGCAATGTGTCTCTGGTCGCCTGGTGGATTGCGGAATTAGGGCACCTTTGTTTGTATGGGCTGTGTGTGCACTCCGCCACTAGGCCTACACGTGACGCCTCTGCTGGACGGCAGCCCACAACCACCACGACGCCACAGGCCCACACCCAATAGGCAACAGCTTGAGCGCATCGTTTTCCTTCGACACAGACCGAGTGCCTTCGTCTTCCTCCCTTCGCGTCGAGCTCACTCCCATGGTGGCCGCCACTTGGCACATGGCCGAGGTAGGGAGGGGGGGGGGGTCCCTGGGTACCTCTGGGAGACCCGGGGCTGTTACCCCAGGTGTAGTTCCGTCAAATGGTGGCAACTTATGGCGTATGAAGAGTAAATCAATATTTAACCATTGGCATGACCACAACAACTAGAATGACTCATAAACTAATATAGTTTTTGGCATCTGTTAGCTGCGGACGCCTGAATTTCTGTCTACTGACAAAGGAAAAAAAAAACAGATCATGGATGTGGATTAGGTAGCTACTAATTGCCACCCAGTCATTCAAAAGTCTGGGCTCACAGACCAAAGAGTCTAAGAAGCTACCTTATCATCAATGTTTCTGTCTGCAGTAACATATGCGTGCTACTGCTTACTGAATATGTCAGGAAGCTTTAATGCTTGATAAAAGACACGCTTCTTCTCTTTTAATTTTCTTGATAGTAAACACAAAATTTCCAACTCTGCTCTGCCTGCTAATTCTGGATTGCATTGCTCTTTTTAAGAGTTTAAAGTCTAAATTCAGTTGTACATCTTTATGTGTTGTGCTCACAAATATGTTATTTTCCTTTGTGTTGTGTATGAATAATTTTTTTTAATATCGCTGGTGCAACTCTTTCCTTTCTGAAATGCAGATCCTATATGTTACATTGTCAAATCTGGATGGTTCAACAGTTGTCCCTCCTACAGTTGTTCAAACATCTGTTCTTCTTGCTGTTGGGGCGGATAACAAACCACCATCATTGCAAAGATTAAAACAATTGGCTCAAACGTTAAGAAATTCTTCTTCAGGAAACTTGGGTTTGAATCACACTGTATTCGGCAGAGTAAAACAGATAAGTCTGTCCTCTTATCTGCAACATTCACTGAACAATGCAGGCGGCGCTCATTCCCCATGTCCAGCTCCTCAACCTTATAATCAACCCCACTCAACCCACCAGAACAACAATCACGACCACCACCATCACCACCATCATCACCACAGTCATCACCACCATCACCACCATCTCCACCACCATGATCTTAGCCATCAGGGTTTGCAACATTTGATCCCTGCTCCTGCTCCTATGCTCAGCACACCAACTTTTGTGAGTTGTGATTCCAGCTGCGCGCTCAATAAAGCGCATAGCAATGCGAAGCGCCATTCGGGTCCTCGCATGGATCCTCCACTACGGGCTATCGCACCTGCACCAAATAGTTACGAAGCATCTGGTCCATATGTAGATCCACCATCATTTCATCCGAGGATTCCTGCCGTGGTTTTTCATGCAATGCCACCAAGTGAGAGTGGGGAAACATCCAAGCCAACCAACAAGTTTTCATCCATATCACCTGCACCATCTACCTGTGAGTTATTTTCCCATTGATTTCAGAAGGTGTATTTGACCAAATCGGATTTTAAAATTTACATAATTACATTTTACTTGTAAATAGTTTGCGATAGTTTTGACTTGCTACTACTTTTTTCCTTAATTCAAAGTTAACAGTACTGTTTGATCAAAAGTTGTGGACTTTTTAACTAGTATACAATATCCATGTCTTTTCAATACTTACTAGCCATTTGTGTTAATTATTTTAGTTTGGAAATCGTAAAGTTTGAACAAAAATTGACAACTAGAGGTGACATATGTAGCATGCCAGTTGGCCCGCGAAATGGTATACTGGGGAGTGCAACCATTTTTCAGTAATCAGCACCATAGCTAGAATTTACTGATTGAGTAATTGACGAAGCATATTATTGAAAATGGTCAGAATTATAGTAAGATAGATATTGATATTTTTGTTGATTTTGAAAAAAGGCTAGTTGGAAATATGAGGTTTTGATATCCTGAATATTCCCAAGTGCATAAGAACCACAAGCAGACTTTGAGGTACAGTTATTTGTGTACCCATGTCTTCTTAATAGAACCTTTGAGGTCAGGGTGAGGATTGATTACAGAAATTAAGAGCTATACTTCGAGACATCTGTTAATTTGTGATGTTTTAGACCTTAGAACTTAAGGACTGGCTGGTATCTGAATACCTGGGCACATACAATGTTTGAGTACTAGCTAAATTTCGGGGTTACAAGCTTGGGTCACTGTCTTTCCAATATGATACCGAACTACTGATATTGAAACCTCATCCCACCTTGAAAATTCATCTGTATTAGTGGTGACTAAGTCCAGTAGTAGAAGTATCACTACATCAGGACAGCTAGGACATCCCTGCTCATCTTTTAATACAAACATTCAACTAAACTTCTACATGGCAAACAGTTTAAGGGACTTATGATATGTCACTTAACTTTCTACAAGTGCAAGCAGCATGCTAATTGTTGAGGGAGACTACCGTTCCTAAAGTACAATGAAATACCATAATTGTCACGGGCGTAGGCCCTAGGCCCATCCAGAAGTATGCACACGTCTAGGAAGTTGACGTTGACGCACAAGAGGAGTCCGGCCAGAGTACAAGCAGTCCACGCTGATTAGGAAGGATACCAGATTAGGAAAGACACGGAGATAAATTAAGTAAGTTGAGTCCGTGTTATGGTAGACTAGAGTACATGTCACGATAGGTGTCTTAGGCGTCCAGCTTAGTCGTATTATAAAAGGAGGTCCTATGTACTAGTTCAAGGAAGCAAGAAAGATGAATTAATCTAATTGCCCTCCCAAGATTCTATCATCTCGGTCTATAGTCTGATCTCTCATCTCACCAAGCCGACACCACCCAGCCTTCTTCTTGACTGACGGTGTTTACCCTATTATGAACTAAGGTTCGTAACATTTGGTATTAGAGTAGTCAATCCCTTTCCACGACTTTTGTTACCATGGTTATGGTGACAGATGAAACCATCAGACCTGCCGCCGAGTCGTTGGCTATGATAAATAAAGGTTAACGCCAACAAGATGGCCATGAGTACCAATGAGAACGACAAGAAGATGGCGGATATATTCCTCGACATTCATGCCACTTTGGAGAAGATGATCGTGGTGACAACAGCGAAGCCTCCCACGGCGGCGGCGATGCCTTCTGCAGAGGTGGTGACACCTTCCACGGTGGTGGCGGAGCTACCTCCAGCAACTGCGGCGATGCACCAAGAGGCGGTGGCTACGCTATTTCCAACCGCTACAATGTCGCATCAGGAGGCGGTGGCGGTGCTACCTCCGGCCGACGTAGAGAAGATGATCGCAGTGGCGGCGGAGGCGCATCCGGCAGCGGTGGCAACACAACCGCAGGCGCAAGGGACAGGAGTAACAACGATTGTGCCACAGCAGTGGCACTACTGTTGCTGCTCCTTCATCCGGCATGGCCAACGCTGCATCTTCAAGCGACGCCAGCAGGGCATCTTCCAAGGTTGGCGCACCGGGTATAAGCTGTCGTGTGATCTTCCAAGGTTGGCGCACCGGGTACAAGCTGCACCCTGTGATAGTGATGGCGTTGCTTGGAGAAGTGGATGTGGTGGCACTGCTCCCAGTAGTCGCGGCGTTGCACCAGGACGCAACGACGGCTTTGAAGGAAGAGCAAGAAGCGCCGCGAAGGTGGTGACGCAACTAGCTCTGACGATGTCGGTGGGCCTATCACGTGCGACGAGAGCATCAAGGCGCGATGAGTGGCGAGCATCAAGGTGCGGCGGCGGCAGAATCAAAACACGGTGGCGGCGGCAATGGCTTCATAGCAGCGGCGGCTTCGACCAACACATGGAGTCCAAAGACCACAAGTACATCAGAGTCCAAGAATGAGCGTCTTATTAGTTGGATATATGCATGCGGCGGTGGAGATACTAAAACATGCATACATTCGAAGCGTCGCAGGGTTCCTATCGCAAAGACGTATGGAGTCCAACAATATTGTTTCTTCGTAGCGGCTTCTTGTTTATTCACAAGGAGCTCAGCAAGATCATCCAATTGCACGTCGACCACCGAAAGAATGCCGGAAGTTTCCTCGCTAGCTCCGGCATCATAATCTTTCATCGATGTGGGGCCTCCTTGGGCTACAGCTGTGGCCGCCACCTAACACCTCGAGGACTAGCTGTATGTCCGGGAGGGGTGTAATTTCACGTGTGTAGGCCCTAGGCCCATCCGGCAATACGCACACGTCTAGGAAGTTGACACACAAGAGGAGTCCAGCCAGAGTACAAGCAGTCCACACTGATTAGGAAGGATACCAGATTAGGAAAGATGAGGAGATAAATTAAGTAACTTGAGTCCGTGTTATGGTAGACTAGAGTACATATCACGATATGTGTCTTAGGCGCCAAGTTTAGTCGTATTATAAAAGGAGGCCCTATGTACTTGTTCAAGGAAGCCGACATCACCCTCCTATGGTTCTATCATCTCAGTCTATAGTCTAATCTCTCGTCCCACCAAGCCGACATCGCCCGACCTTCTTCCTTTTGGTGTTTACCCAGTTATGAACTAAGGTTCGTAACAATAATAATTTATTACATATCCGTAAAATGACAATCCTCCAAGACGATTGGTTGATTCCTGTTTGCTAGTCAAGCATGTTCCAAGAACTCCACACCATTCTTCTTCTTAAAAAAAAAGAACTACACACCATAAGACATAGAATAAAAGGCAACAAGTTACTTGTTCATGGGCGATCTGGCTGAGCCTGGCCCAATTTTTCTGGGCTTGGCCTGACTATCAGGCTAGGCTCAGGCCTGTATTTTGAGCCCGAAATGATTTTGGGCAGACTAATTGGAATTTTCGACTGAAATAAGCTCGACCTACCGACATGTTTGCTAGCCAACAACAGGCAACCCTAACTCCCGCCGCAATATAAAAGTACAAGCCCCAAATCCCCACTTTCCTAGTCGAAAATTGGATCCGGAGAGTACGCGTCGTCCTGTTCCAACTAGTCTCCCCCATTGCCACCGCATTTCCGGCCCTCGCACTCTCCCGCTGAGGTATTCGACCGCGGCGCTCGTCTTCTTCCACCTCCCGATAGCACTCCCCAAGCTGCGCCTACGAGCTTCCTTCGTTGAGCCGAGCTCTCCCCTGGCTGTGCTCCCCCAGCTTCGGCCCCCTAGGTAGCGGCACTCCCCCTCTCTTTGAGCCCCCCCCGGCCGTCGCGTCTCCGCTTGCCTCGGCTCCTCCCTCGTCACCCCCACCTTTGGGCCGTCCCCCTTGATTACATGCATCACATATGCATATATAGTTATAGACATACTTCTTTTCGGACTTCGGGTCACATTTTTTTGGTCAGGCTGGGCTTCGGGCTTGCCCATTGCGCAGAAGTCGGGCTTCAAGCTGGGCTCCTTAACGCCTGACTTTTTCAAGCTCGGCCCGAAGCCCATCCCGTCCTATCCCGATGTTTGAACAGGTCTAGTTATAACAGCTAAAACTGTTATCGAATCATATTCTTATGTTTGCTAACTGCCAGTTGCCTGAGGGGGCCCTTTCCTGGATAACATATATTTACCTGAAAGCTTAAGGTGCAATGTATGAAGTTCTTTTTGAAATTTTGCCGCGTACTTCCCTGAGAAAGAATGTAAGAAATATGAAGATATGCAACCTTTTTCTTTTAAGACTGTCACCTTATCCATGCAATTTGATGTCTTTTCATCTCCTTAAATGTTTCTATCTAACAATTATCTCTCTCTTTTTTCTTTTTCTTTTTGGTGGTAAATTTCTAACACGTTTGCAATAATATGGTGCAGCATCGGCCTCCAGCCTATCCTCCCACTGGTGGGTCGTTGCATCACTTCTATACCTGTTCATGCGACTACTGTAGAGATGGAATGTTTCTCACCAAGATGGTGAAATTCCCGCAGAAGGTTGGATCACCATTTTGTAAATGAGCCCGGCTATCAAAACTTTAGATGGTTGTCTTTGGTGATCCCTTAATGGATGTAAATACGTGGATAATGCAGCAGAGGGGGTGTATTTGTGGTCAAAGCCGTAATGATGGCAGGCCCTAAGTTCACTTACACCCCTTGTGTTGTTTTGTACAATCATGCGCAGATCAAATAAAGATTGCATTTTTGTTGAGATTTTAATGGGCAAGATTGAAGTCTTCTACATTGAGAGCAAAAAAAAAAAAAAGAAAAGAAAGAGAGGAAGATATAAGTTTGAGAGTAGATGGTCTTGTTCTAAAACATGAAGAAATTGAGAGGTTCTGCACACTTTTGCTTAATGATAAAAGCACCTGTATAGCTTACCAAGCATTAGAATGTAGTCCACCTGAAGATTCATCCAGGAGCAGAAACGAAACACGTAGATATCATCTGCAAGGAAACAGCATGATCACTATTTCTCGGGTTTTTTTTGTGTGTGTGTAGAATGCAGGAAAAAGGGTCATAATGGTATGTTGTGTACTTCGGTATGTTTTCTTTCACATTCCTAACTTGCCTGTATCACTGGTTTATGTTCCCGTAATTCACACTGGTTACAATCATCGATCTGACTAAAGTTTGTATAGATCATTGTATGCTTTGCCCATCTTATTCTGCTTTGTATGAAAAAGCTGCCTTTCAATGTTAGAATCTGTATAAAGATTTGCTGTGACCCTTCAAACAGAAGCTGACAGAAGAGAATCCTATGAAATTCTTGAAGTGTTCATCGACTTCAAAACCTGCCAGAATCTTGTTAAGTTTGTTGTCCTCGTGATAATGTGCTTGGAAGTTTTTGATACATGTACTTTTTTTTTAAAACAAGGGTAAACCCAGCTTTTATAGAAAGCAAATAAAAGATCCTTACAAGAGACATCAAGAGCACTGGGAACACTAGCTCTCAAGGCAGAAACAAAGTAACTAGGTCACAAACCAACCAAACTATTATAGATAGAGAATCAGAGTTATCCAAAGCGCAAAAGATTTTAGTCCATTCTTCAACAGCCGTCAAGAAGCAATTTAGGTTACCTCGATCAACCCCTTTGATGAGAACACACCAATGCTACAAATAAGACAGAAATTTGAAAACCGCTTCCATTGGTTGCTTAGGAAAATACTTCTCAATCGTCATTCTGTTCTTAAATTTCTAGAGATTCCAAGCCAAGGCTGCAAAACTAAACAAAACAACAGTGTAATCATTAGCACCCCTCCGCTTCAACCAATTCAGTTGGAAATCGTCTAAAGATCTTGGTATACGCTCCCAGCTTAGCACCTCTTTCATATAGAACCAAACAAACTTTGCTAAAATACAAGAGAACAAAACATGATCAATATTTTCTTCAGTACCACACAAAAGACAATTCACATCCCCTTTCCATCCCTTTTTTAAAGTTGATCCAAAGTCTGAACTTTGTCATGATAACATTGCCACATGAAGATTTTGACTTTTAAAGGTATTTTGCTTTTCCACAGTTTATGCATTTTTCAGCAGATTACACCCCCGAAAACCAACTGTCTATACAAAGACTTGACTGAGAACAGGCCAGATTTCTCAAGACACCAAACAACTTTGTCTAGATCATCATTATGATCAATATCCATAATAGAGTTTTTTTTCCAAAGCTTCTATTGGGTTGTCTCCTCTTCACCAAAGTTTCTAATGAAATTAATATTCCACATGTCTCCTATCAAACCATTAGCAACACTCATATCAGGAAACTGACACATATTAAAAAGTTTGTTATACTTGACCTTCAAAGGGCAATTTCCAATCCAAACGTCACCCCAGAAAGAAATATTGCAAATATTTCTAATCTTATACCTTGCACCCCAATTAAACATATTTTTCACTTTCTGCAGATTTTTCCAAAACTGGGAACCTCTTAAAGATTTGGCATCTCTGAAAGCACCCCTAGGGAAGTACTTGGCTTTAATAATCCTAAACCAAAGTTCATTGTTAGCTGAAGCTATTTTCTAAATCCATTTGGTTATGAGGCAATCATTTATAACCCTTGTGTTAATAACCCCTAAACCTCCAAAATCTTTTGGTCTGTAAAAAGCCCCCTAATTCACCATATGGTACTTCAATTTGTCACTAGCCCCCCTCTAGAAAAATTTGGACCTGATAGTGTCTATCCTTTTATGAACCTCCTCATTAAACCTATAGAAACCCATGGTGTAAATAGGAAGACTGCTTAAGCTACTATTCACCAACACTAACCTACCCCTAGAAGAAAGAAGGTTATTTATCCAGTTATCCAACCTTCTACTCAATTTATTAAGCACATTCTCTGCTGCTTTCGCCCCAACATGCCTTTCTCCAACCAAAATGCCTAAATACGACAGAGGTAAATGAGTCAATTTGCAGTTGAAAATATTTGCCACTTTAGTAGCCTCTTCAATATCCACCCCCAACACTAAAACTTCGCTCTTATGATAATTGATTTTCAAACCAGACATCCATTCAAAACAATAAAGAAAAAAATTTGAGGTTAAGAAAAATACTCTTCTTCACATTCCAACATGATCACAATATCATCTGCATATTGAAGAATAGGAACCCCCTCAGGAACTAGATTAGAAATCACCCCCTAACCAAACCTTTCCCCTGTGTTGTTTCAATAATCCATGCTAAAGCATCAACAGCCAAATTGAAGAGAAGGGGAGACAAAGGATCCTCTTGTCCCAGACCTCTATAAGAATTAAAATAAGGACCAATCTCACCATTCATATTGATATTGACTCCCCCCTACTAAACTCATAATCAACTGAATCCACTTCTCAGAAAAGCCTTTCCTCACCATCACTTCTTCCAAAAATCTGCAATGAATCTTATCATAAGCCTTTTCAAAATCAAGTTTCAAAATCACCTCCTTTCTCTTTGAATAACTAATCTCATGAAGAGCAACCACCCCATTCAAAAATATTTCTACCTTTGATAAAAGCAGACTAACAATCATTAATGATTTTATCAGCAATATCCCCCAGCCTATTAGCCAAAAGTTTTGTCAGAATTTTAAAGCTGACATTTAACAAACAAATAGGTCTGTACTGCTTAATAGTGTTAGCCTCTTTGAGTTTAGGAATTAAAGTGATTACTCCAAAATTCAATCTCTTTAGATTCAAATTCCCTTTTAAAAAATCTCTATCCAAAATCAAGAAAATAATTCTTAATCACCCCCAAAACTCTTTATAGAACATATTAGGAAAACCATTTGGTCCAATTCACTGGCAGATCTTTAATAACCTTCCAAACTTCTTCCTCGGTGAAATCCAGAACCAGAACCAAATTGTTTGCTCCTGAAACTCTATGCTTAATGCTCCAAATCTCATTAGACAACCTCACCTCTTGAATATCTCCAGAACCAAAAAGATTTTTATAGAAACTATATATATGGTTCCTTAACTCATCTTTACCTTTAATGGGAACCCCTTCATGATCCAAACTAAAAATGAAGTTTTTTCTTCTCCTCCTATTAGCACAATTATGGAAATAATCAGTATTAGTATCCCCTTGAGTAATCCAATTCACACTACCCCTTTGCTGCCAATACGTCTCATCCACATCATAAACTTTCTCTAACTCAGATTCCATAAAGTATCCCTGAAACCAATCTTCAAAACTTAACCCTTTCACCTTTGCCACAGAATCTAAATTTTTGAGCTGATATAGAATTCTCCTTTTCTTCTGCTTGTAAACCCCATTCAAGTTGGCACCCCAACCTTTCAAAAAACTCCTTAAGGATGCAATACAACCATTCCATCTGTCAAGAGAGTAAATATTATTAGAATCTCTCCTATTAATCTCCAACCATTTGTGCTAAAGCAAATCCCTAAAATTCTCTTGACAACCATTTTTTCAAAGAAAAATCTCTCATTCTTAACAATATCACCCTCACCAAAGTTTAGTAAAATAGGGCTATGATCAGACCTCACTCTAACTAAACTCGTCACATGACAAAGAGGGTAATTAACTTCCCAATTAGTCGAATCTAAAACCCTGTCAAGATTCACCATAATTGGACACTTTTATTTATTTGTCCAAGTGAATCTAGCACCCCCTCTTTTGATCTCAATCAACTTATTATCAGAGATAAACTCATTAAAAATATTCACTAGACTAAAATTCAAGTTACTAGAATTCTTATCCCTTGTATCCCTAATCAAGTTAAAATTTGTCGGACCCAGATTTCGTAATCCCGAATCCTTTGTGAAAACACTGTGATATTCCCTGGATCAGTAGATAGCACTCACAGACATATTACTGAATCATTTCATACATGGCGTAAAACCATACCATCCATTAATTTAACACATTAGAGTTTACATACACCGCATTGGATCAAGTTTTACAATAAGGGCCGAACAGGCCAAATTGATTACATTACAAAAGTGGCGGAAGTGACAACTGAAGCAAAAGGGTGAGAGCACATCTCTCCACAGGCAAGCGACTGGGGAAACCCGTGTGTGTCCAATATTAACCAAGGACTTGGATAATATTGGATGCACGCAAGCACCAACGGAGTCAGCTGGACTGAGGCGAGATCTAGACTAAAAGAACTAAACTACTCCTCATCATCTCATAGGCCTCCAACTTCTGGATCCTCGTAGTAGTCGTAATCTTCAGGATTTCCTGTTTCTGAGGGTTTTTAGGGGAAAGAGCGAGAATGAGCACAACTGCCGTGCTCGCGAGCCAATACGCACAATGCAATAATATACATACAAGGCTTAATAAGGATGGCTCGGGTTCTTTTATTTGCTAAAACAATGTTTTCAATTATCATAATTACAAATTCCTATCACTTAGCATTTTAACCAAATTGCATTTTATCAAAGAGAGTAATTGTGCAATATTAAATAACAACAGAGGTTACCTCCACCTTTATGCTTATTTGATCGGAGCTACCTCCATTATTAACACCACTGAGTTTGAAAACCTAGGAAAAATTCAATCTCGGGGCTAGGTGAGCCCACCATATTTTTCATACCACCCACAAAGGTTTTTGAAATAGAACTAACTCTAGTTAAGTTCCCATGTCCGTCTTTGACCGTAGACGCGGCTGTTTAAACAGTTTAGACTCTGCAGAGGTTGTACACTGTACTCACAAGAGATAATCATACTCGCTACCCCACATGATTCCGTAGTCATATGGTTGAGCGATCGTCATAGTAACCTTTCAAAGTATCTCGCCCTTCCATCATCTCACCCATATGGGCTACCCCCATTTGCGGTGGGTCCCGTAAGTTGTGCGAGATGTTTACCACCACGATAGGTGTAGCTGGCAACTTCACCCTTCCTTGGTGTCCCATTCAAGCTGGATTGTATCCACTACTTGCACCACCTTGCTCGGCCACCGATGAGATGATTTCCAGGGTCCAATAAGTTTACTAAGCCAAGTTGCACTTTGCAGATTTGCGGTTGTACTTGTTTTACACGGGAGGTCATGACAAGATTAAGTCCTTAGGGTTATCTGGGCGGTTCATTCCATGCCATCCACAACCAACATTCCTTGGGCTACATTAGCACCCACCATCATACCGTCCATCATACCATCCGCCCAGATAGTAACAGCAAGTTATTAGGGTTTTTGAGCAGTAAAATATATCAACTTAACCATCTCAGTCATTTACCCACAATGACTGCCCAAAACCAATTTCATGTTTAAAAGATGATTATTAGGGCATTTAATGTCCCGGTACTTAAGCAAGACTAGCATGTCGCTTAAGTACAACCTATAACTAGTAATTACCATATAGTTACTAGGGTGACATAGAATAATGGATTCAATTGTCAAAGGATAACATAATAATTAATTAATCATCAAATGGGTATTTAACTACCTTAAGCTTTAACATACATTTGATTAAAGAAATAAAGCATGCAATTTTGGTAATTTAAATGAATATAATTTACATAAAATGTAGGATCAATATGATCAAAGCATTGACTCGCCTGGATTATAGGTAAGAGAGTCTTGATAATCTTGTGCTTGATCAAGTTGAAGATCTTCCGTGTCTTTGAATCCTAATCGGACGAATGTACCGGAAAAAGGCACAAACAAGTAAAGAGAGCAAATAAATACTAAAGAATTAACAAACGAACTCCAAATTAAACAAGATTTATGCCATTAGCAATATCTTGAATTTACAAAATTTTAGAAACAAATTTCACTTGAATCGGAGTTACGATGAGGGAGAATGGGACTTCCAAAGTTGAGATTTTGAATTAAATCAAGGAAATAGAAAGGAGAGAGAGAAAATGGCCCACTGACATGTGGGACCTAGGAATAGTGCTTGGTCCATGTGCACAGTGCATGGACCAGAGGTCAACATGCACTGTGCACCAGTTCATGATGCACCGGGTGAACACTGCACATGGGCCAACTTGTCATATAGATTAGCATTAGTTGAAGCAGTAGTAACACAAGCTTTAATTAAGCCTAACCCTAAAGACACTGATGCGGTCATTAATGGTGCTACAACTACTGTCCAAAAATCAGACAACCGAGGGGGCTCCATTAACTGCTATTGGGGCCCATGTGTTACTGCCTTAAGGCACACTAACCAATGGCTTCATTTAATCTCAACCCCTAATGACCAAGATTCAGCAAATAAAGCTGCTGCATGGGCTTGTCTGATTTTCGGACCAACAGGGGAAAGGCCACAGGCGCTCGGGCGGCACTAGGCGTGGTGGCGGCGCCGGCAAGGTGGGCGGTGGGGTGGCCGGCAAGGGGGTGAAACAGGATCCGGTGGGGGCAGGGAGGCCATGAGCGGCAGCAAGGCCCAAGGCGGCGGCGGCACTACCTTGGCGGTCCCGGCGGCGCGGTGGCATGGAGGGGAGGGTAGCGCGAGCACCGGCTGTGCTCGGGGGTGAGGAGACTGACGGAGGGGTCGGAGTGGCTCGGGGACGACTGTGGTGGCGGGGCGGTGGTGACTAGTGGTGAAGAAAGGAAGGCCACAGCGGCGGAGCTCCTCGGCGGCAGGGAAGGGGAAGGGAGGTGGGGGATTACTTGAGGGCCTCAGAAGGCTCACCATGACGGGGCCGCCCAGGGCAAGGGCTCACCGGAGCAGTTGCTTGGTGGTGGCGCCCCGGCCAGAGAGGCGATCTGGCGGCTTGCTCTTGCGTTTTCAGAGAGAAGAAGAGGAAAGGTGGGAGAGGGGTAGAAGGGAGGTGGCCGGGGCTATCTGTAGCCGGCGATGGAGGATGGGGGAGGAATGGAGCCGTTGGAGCGCACGGTCCCGAGGTGGCCGGCATGGGCACTGGTCGTGGCGAGCAGGTAGGGAGATGACGAGGGTGGCGAAGACTCAGAGGGCCTGTGTGGCAGGTGAAGGAGCGGGTGGGAGTAGGCGCAGGCGTCATGGTGCATCGGTGATGGCATGGGCGCTGTGCGTTCTTGAGCGCCGACGGGACACGCCGCTTTCGGTGATCGAAGAAAAAGGGCAGAGAAGAGCCGACGCGAAGAAGGCGACCTGCGCCTAGGCGGTGTGGAGGAGGACGAAGCAAACAGGGAGCCAAAGGCGGCGTGCGCATGGCAGGGGAGTAGGTGGGCGGCATGGTGGTGGCGGGGGCGTGGGCTTTGCCAGGGGGAGCTCGTGGGCGTGCGGCCGGCTCAGGAGGAAGAAGGAGCAAGGGGAGGAAGCCGAGCCAGGAGGTGGGCCAAATGGAGGAGGGGAGTTGGGCCGGGAGGGGGGGTTGGGCTGGGCCGAAACCAAGGTGGAAGGCCGGCCAAGGGAGAAGGGAATGGGCCGAAGGCCCAAGGGAGGTGTCGGGCCAAGCCCAAGAAGGAGGAGGGGCAAGGTAAGAAAGGAGCGCAAAATCCGAAAAGAGAAATTCAAACATGAATTTTGAATTCAATAATTTCAATGAGGTTTGAAACACAAACCTGAGCTTAGCTAGAAGCTAGAAGATTTTGAGAAAATACGGTAATTTGAATTAGGGTTTGAAAATCCAAGAACCGAATGTAATTACTATTCACTGTTAATTTTTGATACCTGTACATGTAAGGTTGAATCTGCATTTGTACGTTGCAGGCACTTGATGTCTTTCTCATGTTAATTTTTCCGAGTGGTTCACTTGATGGCTAAACAGCATTTTTTTATGCTTCCGAGTGGTTCACTTGATGGCTAAACAGCATTTTTTTGTGCTCCATTGATGTGGCCTATCTTTCCACTTCAGGTACAATACTTTAACTACCTCATAGATTAATGGCTTTCAAACAGAATCTAGTAAGCAAACATGTACATGGGCTATTATTCCGCATCAGGTGCAAAACTTTACCTGAATCATATATTATTGGCTTTTAGACAGAATAAAGTAAGCAAACATGTAAACTGCCTTCTTTCTTGGATTCCAAATGTGGTGCGACAAACCAGGGGCGTATCTAGTATAAGGACATGGGTGTACAGATGTACACCCATTATTATTGGAAAAAAAAATCCAGTTTTTATTAAGTATATTAGGTATATATACAAGGAAATACATCAAATACATATTTGAACTTGCACAGAACACTCAGATCGTGTTTTACGCCTGACGCCTCGGCGCCCTAAGACGCAGCCCACTCGTGCAGCCCACCACGCCACCACGCCCACATTCCACAACCGAAGTCGGCGCCAAATGCCAAATTTCAACCAAGCGTTAGCGCCCAGAACCCATCGGCATCCCATTCGACCTTCCAAGTTCCAATCAAACCCCAAGCCGAGCTCGTGGCGGCGCAAGAACCGCGTGAGGGGCACGCGTGAAGCGGCGGCGCAACCGAGCCGGATGGAGGGAAGCCCAGCCCTGCGGCGCCGGCAAGAAGACCAGCCACCGCACCGGCGCAAGAAGGGCGGCGGCGGCCAAGGCGAGCTCGAGATCTCGCGACCGCCTCCTCGGTTCTTGTGGATGGGGAGCCAGGAGGATCGGGAGGTGGCGCCCGCTTTAGAGTAGCCGGGCTGCCGGGCCGAGCCGCCAGCGGGAGGAGCACCAGGGGAGCCGGGAGGCGTCGAGGCGAAGGCAGGCATTGCTGAGGCCGGACGGTGGACGCGACACTGGGCTGGAGGGCCGGTCCGGCCGGAGGGGAAGCACCGAACCAGGGGCAGGAGGAAGAAGATCTGTAGGAGTGGGTGGGATTTGGAATTGGGGAGAGTTTTGTGGCCGGCTGGATTGATTTGGAGAACAGGAGGAGAAGTCCAATATTTATTGGCACATTTAACTGTTCGGTTGGCATTAAATGACTTGTAGATGAGTAGATATGCTGATATTCATATTGGCATTCGATATTTATTAGCTTCATAAGTTCATATAGTTCAATAGACAATAGTTGTATGTATAATTGTATATGTCAGTGAATAAAAGAGAAGATTATTTTGTCCAAATGTCTAATTATTTTGTAGCTTGTGTAGCTTTAGTTGTTACATAAAAGAGAAGATTATGCTATATAGTTCAATAGCTTGTGTAATTTTAGTTGTTAGATAAAAGATGATTTTATTTTGTTTTAAATGTCCAATTATTTATGTGAAGTTTTTGTTTTCATGTAGACCGCAGAGCATACAAAACTGACGAGGAAGCATGTAGATTTGAAATCTTTATGGGATAGAGTTGGAAAGAGGCCAATATCTATTGAAAGCAAAGTTCAAAGTACTTCTCCTTCCATTCAGTTGCAAGCACAAAATGAGAGTGATATCCGAGACGAAGTTCTAAGTCCAGAATCAATGCAACCAAGCATAGAACCTCCCCCATTGTCCCCACTTATAGATGACAACGAAGAAGATAATGATGGAGATGATGAAGCAGTTTATGATATTGATTTGCTTTCTCATGATCCCGGAAAGCGGATTCCAATCACACAGTATGATGTCAATGAACAAGATGCAGTCAGAAGGGGATACATTGCATTGGGGCCATGTCAACCACGAGAACATCATTTTCCAAGAAGAAATATTGGAGGTATGCGTCGATTCGTAGCTACTTGGTATGATGCTTATAATTGGCTTGAGTATAGTGTGGAACGAGATGCTGCTTTCTGTTTTGTTTGTTATTTGTGGTATGATGCTTATAATTGGCTTGAGTATAGTGTGGAACGAGATGCTGCTTTCTGTTTTGTTTGTTATTTGTTCAAGGACAAAACTAATTATGCTGGTGGAGATAGTTTTGTGAACGGAGGATTTAGAAATTGGAACCATAAAAATAGGTTTGAGAAACATATTGGTGGTATTAAAAGTGCCCACAATGAAGCACAAGAGAAATATGATTTGTTCATTACACCTAGAGCATCAATTCAAGAATCTTTTGCTTCCAATACCAAACAAGACAAGATTCTGTATAAAACCCGGTTGACATGTTCACTTAAGTGCTTGAGGTTTCTTTTGCGTCAAGGGTTGGCTTGTCGTGGACATGATGAAAGTGAAGAATCACATAATAAAGGAAATTTCCTTGAACTTTTAAATTGGCTAGCAGAAAATTTTAAAGAAGTTAACAAGGTAGTTCTAAAGAGTGCCCCAAGAAACAATCAAATGACTGCCCCTACAATACAGAAAGAGCTCATCAACTGTTGTGCCAAAGAAACCACTAGGCTTATCATGGAAGACCTTGGTGATGATTATTTTGCAATACTTGCCGATGAATCTAGTGATGTGTATCTATGGGAACAATTGGCTCTTTGCTTGCGTTATGTTGATAAAAAAGGAAAGGTAGTTGAGAGGTTTCTTGGTGTTGTCCATGTTGAAAACACCACTGCTTTGACACTTAAAACAGCAATTGAGTCTTTGCTTATGGATCATTCGTTGAGCTTGTCTAGGGTTCGTGGACAGGGATATGATGGAGCTAGTAACATGAAGGGTCAAAGCTAATGGTCTAAAGAAACTAATTATGGATGAATCTCCTTCGCTTATTATATTCATTACTTTGCCCATCAACTCCAATTAACTCTTGTTGTCATTGCTAAGGAGAATGGTGATTGTGTTTGGTTCTTTGAACAACTTTCATATTTGTTGAATGTTCTTGGGATGTCTTGTAAAAGATACAAATGCTTGAGTAGCTCAAGTCGATCGATTGTAGAAGCATTAGAATTGGGTGACATTGAAACCGCCGAGGTTTGCATCAAGAGATGGGCCTAGGTAGGCCGGGTGATACTCGCTGGGGTTCCCACTATAAAACTGTTATGCATGTCATCTCTTTGTATCCTTCAATCCGACGAGTTCTTATAAAGATAGGAAAAGACCACACTTCAAGCAAGAGAGGCTATACAAGCTCAAACTATGTTGACATCATTTGAGTCATTTGAGTTTGTTTTATGGCACACTTGTTGCTAACCATATTTGGGTACACAGATGACTTGAGCAATGCTTTGCAAAAGAGGATCAAGATATTGTTAATGCTATTGATCTTATTTATTTGACAAAGACTCGCCATTCTTATTATTGGGAGGATGATGGATGGGAAACTTTTCTTAAAGATGTCACTTCCTTTTGTGTGAAGCATGGCATCAAAGTTGCTAAAATGGATGATTTCTATATGCCAGTTGCAAGATCCAAAAGGTTCTTCAAAAAAGTCAAGAATCTCCATCGCTTCCATGTTGACATGTTTTTAAGTGTCATTGATAGACAACTTCAAGAGCTTAATGATAGATTTGATGAGGTAAACACGGATTTGCTTCTCTGCATGTCTTCATTCAATCCGGTTAATTCATTCGCTGCTTATGACAAGGACAATTTGGTTAGGCTTGCTCAGTTTTATCCTAAGGATTTCTCAAGCACAGAATTGATACATCTTTCATTTCAATGTGCACACTTCATTGCTGATATGCGCAGAGATGAAAGGTTTAAAGAAGTAAAAAATCTTGCCGAGCTTTCCATTATGCTTGTTGAAACAAATAAGAACAACCATTATAAAATTGTTTACAAGCTTCTCAAATTGGTGTTGATTCTTCCGGTAGCAACTGCTAGTGTTGAGAGGGTATTTTCTTCAATGAATTATGTGAAGAATAAGCTAAGGAATAGGATGGGAGAACAATACTTGAATGATTGCTTGGTTACATTTCTTGAGCGAGAATTTTTTGTGCAAGTTAAGGATGATGACATCATATCTCGCTTCCAAGCCATGAAGGAATGTCGAGTTAGATTGTAATTTTCTTAATTATTTTGTAATTTTTTTTAAAATTATTTGACATGTTCTCTCTAGTAAGAACAATTTGAACTTTGCTATTTTTTATGTTATGATTATGAACATTTATGTTTTACATTGTACAACATATTTATAACTTCGAACACCCATTTTGAAAATCCTGGATCTGCCACTACGACAAACTGACAATCAGTTGAAATTTACCCAAAAAGGCGTTTCTTTTGCCTCGGATGTGATTTATCTCGTATTTTTGAGGTGTGCTTGTGACAGTGATGGGGGGCCGCCCTATTGACTGGCAAAGTCATCCAAGCAACTATCAAGGGGGGTTCATTTCCAGGCAAGAAGAAGGAAGGTGCAGAAGAAAATGCAGAGAACTTATCCGGAGGTCCAGTTGAATGGTAAGCCATCATAGGAAAAGCATAGCGAAAATGGAATAACAATGACACTACAGAATAAAAGCCAATTCTTTATGTCGGCTCTGCCGTTAATTCTTCGGAAACAAAATTCGAAGTTAGCTAATCCTTCTTATTTTGTCGAAATGACAAGAATAATCTTTTTAGCGCGACAAGGGAATCCTTTAACATGTCAGCATAATCTAACTGCTGGTTTGGTTAATGGAAATCTTTCGCGATGCTCATTTGTTGGTGGGACACTGTTGCTTCTCTGACTTCGTTAGACCTTGCTGAACTAACACAGCCTTTCTAGTTGCCAGTTCATATCATTCAAGTTGTTAGACTATGAATTGGACAGGATTTCCAATCGAAAGCGACGCGTCCCAGCCAGGTGATCGACATCAAATAGATCAGATGATTTGAGCATCTATGCAAGAGCCAGGAGGTATGCACCATCTTAATTTGCGGTGCCCAAACAGTGTTTGCCAACAGATTAAGCCCTTCGACTGGGCCACATGCTGCGAGAGGAAGCAATTCTCTTCCTTTTGGAGAGCACCAGCATGCTTTACTTTTTATATTGTAGTAAACACTATGCAGTATGTGCTATAATATGCAGGCAACTAGCTGGTATTTACTCCATTGCTTGCACAGCTCCTAGAGTGGCCAAGATATGAATGGAATAAGTCCATTTGAACCTCTTAACTATTGTCCGAGTTTGGAAATCAATCACCAACTACAAAACCGGGTATTTGACAGCCCCCACTCTAAAAAACGTGCACTTTTCATCTTTAGGCTGGTTTCATCGTGGTGAAAAAACCACCTTGGCGGCCACATCACTGGTTTTAGCTGTGTAAACAGCTACATCAGTGTTGAATCACCTCCTAGTTAGATCTACATACATATTAGGGAATTGCTAGAAATCTGTCGACTGAAAATTTTTTGGAGATCAGTCAATTTCTAGGCCGTCCGATACGCTCTGTGATTGGTGAGAAAGAGGGAGAGGCCGTCCGATACGCTCTGTGATTGGTGAGAGAGAGAGGGAGAGAGGGTGGGAAGTGAGATTAGATTGGGGATATAGAGGGGGGTGATATCTGAGGCAAAAGTATTTCATTAATCCTACAGGGAAAAAAGTAGGTGACATATTTTGCTGACTTAATCACGTTGGGATGATTTGCTAGTCACGTCAATCCATGGTGGTTTTTGGGCGAGGGATGATTTGCCCGGTTTTGATAATTGAAGTGTGTCAAATACCTGGTTTTGGAGTTATGGATTGGTTTTCGGACTCAGATAAGAACTGAGAGGGGTAAAACAAACTTATCCCTGAATGGATTGTTAGGTATAAGTCAGGCTCTGGATTGTTGGCTAGAATTTTGCTAGAACGTGTGCACTGTGCACTTTTCTTTTTTGAAGGAAAGCATAGAAGCGCGTCCTGGCCACTAGCATATAGTAGCATGTCGCTTTAGCATATGCGTGCATGTTATGCGGTGTTCATTTCTTCCGTCCCTGTGATTGTACTACAGAGAGGAAAATCTTAACCAAAAAAATGAAAAGGAAAAGAACTGGATGCACGCGTAGACGCCATTTACAATTAATTATTAAGGATTTACATTTGCAGATGTCAGTGAGATATCGAGAAGTAAATCCTCAAATGTATCTATTTGTAATATTAAATACTCAAATCCCCTTTACCATTTCTTACTCGTACGTAGTGGTTCCACAGGCGCACCGCATATCTTAGAGCTTTCCTTCCTTGGATCTGCACTCAAACCCTGCTATTGATTTTAGAGTAGGTTAGTTTCTAAGCAACTAAGTAACCACTTCGTCACTTCACACGCCGAACACTAAATTGTACTACTACTAACTTGCAACATTGTCCAAGGCACAAACTTGTCACTAAGATTAATGGTTGTCGAATCAAGAAACAAAATCAGATCAATCGATTAAAAGAATACACAATTACACACACACACATGCATGGCCGCCATTGAATTCGTCGCTAGCTCTTGCAGCTGATCAGGGGTAGCCTGAGGCCAGGCACGCCTCCCAGAACTTGCGGTCCTCCTCCTGCCGCCTCGCCGCCGACGCCTTCGGGTCGCCGCCGCCGCGCTCGTCGCCGGCGTGGCCGTTCGTTGCCGCTCTACTCGCATTCGGCGGCCAAAGGAAACAGCTGCTGCTCTCTTGGCTCCACCTGCAGAAGACGTCGCTCCCTTTCTCGTCCTGTCCTCCACCGCCTTCGCCCCCGTCGACGCAGCTGCCGCAGCCGTCGTCGTCGCTGTCGTCGACGTCGATCACCATGTTCACCGCCTCCGCCGGGCAGCACGACTCCGCCACTCTCTCCTTTCTTCCATGGGCGTCGGCCCGACGGCTCGGCCTTATGTACGGGGACTGCGGCAGCGCAGCCGCCGGCGGCGGCGGCGGAGCCGGAGGGGGAGGGCGACGGCCCAGGTGCGGCCGCACGGTGGCCATCGGACTCAGAGAAGCTATCGCAAAGACGAAAAAAAGAGAGGCGAGGCTGAAAAACTGAGCGCGCTAGATCGCTTCTCTCACATTTTTGTACGTGTGCTGTGCAAACGTGTGTGCATATATATGGAGAAGGCATTGTTAGCTTTAATTTTGACTTAATTGTTTTTTTATGTAACATTAGTTTTTATTCGTATGTAGTGAATTAAGATAGTTAGTGGAGAGGTTACATATGGTTAGTGGAGCATTTCTTAGGGGTAGTGGGCAGTAGTGTCGGGTATTTTATTGGCCTATTAATTTGCTTGTAATGTGAGGGGTCATCTTGACTCTATAAATAAGAGGGGAAATAGAAAAGCTGTGCGGTAGTTTTGGAGCAGCACAAAATCTCTGTGTACTGTTTGTTGTGTCGCCGAGAGTGTGTGTTCTCCAAGTGTTATTTGCGTGCATAGACACCGGTGGTGCCAACAATTGGTATCAGAGTAAGGTTTAATGTGAGGAGAGTGCCCACCCGGTGGCGTCGACGGCTGGGCACGGCGCGGCGCCGGCGGTGCGACATGGTACTCGGCGGAGCAGGCGAACTTGGCGATGGCGCAGAACCTGTTCGAGGACCAGTAGGAGCAACTGGAGCGCAACGTGGGGTGGCTGTCCAAGGTGCTCGCGACGGACGTGCTGGCGCTACCTGGAGGCGACAGACGTGCCGGCGCGGCATGGCTGTGGCGCAGCGGCTCGGCCCCAGGCGGTGAGATGACGACTCGGCCCAGGGCATGCGTGGCATGGCTCTGGGTGCAGCGGCACTCGGCGAGCGCGGCGGAGACGCGGCGCAAGGCGTGGAGGTGCACAAGGTGTGGGGCGCGTCGCACGGCCACGACCACGAGGGCGACGAGTGTCACGGACGTGAGCGGACGCCAAGATAGACGGCTGCAGGCGTGGGTGTGCGCAGAGCACAAAGCGTGCAAAGAAGGCAGCCCGTCCAGGCGCAGGCACGGCGACGTCGTGAGGTGCATGATGATGCAGCGCGCGGCGACGCAGTATGCGCGTGCGAGGGCCAGCGTGGCGGTGTAGTGCCACGCAAGGTCGCCGACGACGTAGGTGATTTGTGCTACGGCGCCTGGCAACAGGAGCATGCGCCGCGCGAGGAGAGCAGAGGCGTTTGGGCGAAGTGTACGGTGCCGATAACGAGCCGGCGGCAAAGACTACGCGCCAGAGCATGACGACGAAGGTCCGCGCAGCCAGAGCGAGGCTAGCGCGGTGTGCCGGAATCGCATGTGATGTGCACACCGGTGGCGGCGACGTGATTGCTGCGGAGTAGGCTGACGATGGCAGTCTCCACGAGAGTTGGAGGTCGGCAGTGGCAAGGTGAAGTGGTGCGAAGCCGTCGGGAAACGAGTCGGCATGAGGCTAAACGGCGATGGCATAGAGGCTGTTGTCGCAAGAAGAATCGGAGGTCGAAGTCGCCCGGTGAGTTGTGCCACTGGCGACGAAGTTGTGGCAGAAAATAGGTAGCGATGAAGAGTGGTGGCGGCATGTCTCCCAAATACCTGCTACTAAGGAACGTCGTCGTCAACCGGCAAGGCAAGATGGTTGAATGTACTGTCCATCTCCGTGTCCCGACGAGAAGATCTGTTAGATGCATGGGCTGCGGTGGTGCCCATGTTCATGGTCGCTGATGGCGAGGGCGGAGATATTGTCCCTCAAGTGTGATCACGTGGCGAGGGCGATTGTACTGCCCCTCAAGGCGGAATCCACCACGTGGTAGAGAAGCAACTGCGAGCATAGAATTGGCAACACATAAAGGGAACTTGTGTTGCTAACCCGTGCCGAGTGGGAAGGCAGAACTTCTTAAAGATAAATGTTGAAGACTGCTAATGGCGCGATGAGTCGTGCAAGAGGAGCCGCTGCGTGTGGCAACAAGGAGAAAGCCGCTACGCGTGGCAAGAGGTTGCGGACGATCCACAACGATGAGTTGGCATGTCAAGATTAGAGAGAAATTGTTAGCTATAATCTTGACTTAATTGTTTCTTTGCATGTAACATTAGTGTTTATTTGTATGTAGTGAGTTAAGATAGTTAGTGGGGAGGTTATATGTGGTTAGTGGAGCATTTCTTAGGGGTAGTGGGCAGTGGTGTCGAGCATTTTATTAGCCTATTAATTTGCTTGTAATGTGAGTGGTCATCTTGACTCTATAAATAAGAGGGGAAATAGAAAAGCTGTGCGGTAGTTTTGGAGCAGTATAAAATCTCTATGTTCTGTTTGTTGTGTCATCTAGTGTGTGTGTTCTCCGGATATTATTTACGTGCATAGACACAGGTGGTACCGATAGGCATGGCAGGTGATCAGTCAGTGCACATGCAATTGAGCCACGGCGAGCATGGCGAGGAAGGGGGCAAGCTTGGGGCTGTCACTGTGACGACCGCGACGTATCGTAGCCGAGCCGATCGATCGACATTAATGAGAGTGATAATAATAGATAACGATCTCGTTTCGGCGGATTTGCAAAGCAACCAATCTTGGTTGATTTCCAAGGGGCTAGCTCTTAATCGCCATGTACTGTACACCGATGGCCGGTTCAGCGCGTGAGGTTGGACCTTGGAAATTAGAGGGGTTCATTTTTGTATCCCCACAGCTACTCGTCAGGTGGTGGCAAATCAATCGAGGTACTTGGCAACTGTATTAATGCAACATAGATGGTAAGGATTACACAAGAGCGAAGGAACTCATAATTTGAGGAGGAAAAAAAAGGGAAGATAATAAGCCAATCGGGGAACTTTCCCACTGAGACCACGTTTGAAACGCAGAAATTCACGTAAATTTCGTAGAAATTTAACGGGATCTGAACTAGACAAGCAAAAAAAACTCTTGTGTTCCAAAAGGGTTCGATCGGGCCCCGGCGGTGGGGCCAGATCAGATGCGTGCCCTAGTGGAGTGGGTTAAGCACGCATCGATCCATGGATGAGATATCCTAATTAGGTATACATTCTAGTATTCTAATACGTGGGTTTAGAAACTATTACGTACCTGGATAAGCAAGCAGAGCAGTGTACAGCGCAGAAGAAAACGACAGGCTGCATGACGCTGACAAGTGCCAGATTTGGTCCCTCCTTCTAGAAGGCCAACGGGTTTAGCATGTGCAGGCACGCCTTCTAGAAGGACGTCCTTGCCTCTCCTGGATTCCAGCGTTCCTCATTTTTTCCCATTCCGTGTGCCTGCCTTGCCTCTCATTTGTCCACAGAAAGCAACGTCTCGTGGACTCGGCACTTGTTCCAGCGACTGTACCGTTAGCGATTTAGTAGGCACGGCTGGCGGTTCTACCTTCTACGTCTGCACTACAGTTGAGTTTGATGCCCGGTCGATCGGTTGCTAAATGTAACTTTCTATACACTTATACCATATTAGTATGTACTTATGTATGTCTAAAAGTTTCTTCTTCTTTTGTTGAAAAATTGTTTGTGTGACTAAATCTTGTGTGCATCATTTTTCCTCGCCCTGCCCTTTTTTTGACTGAAGGTTGGAAGGCTTGAAGCTATCTTGGCTCTGGCTTGGTGAGTTTTTTTTTTCACGGCCGACAAGTGGAGGCGTAGCCAAGCTGACACCGACTACTTGCTTATCTGTTTGCCACGATCGCATGGGAGAGGGGAAGCGGATGTGACGTGCATTAGCTCTTCTCTCCACCGTTCGATCCAAAACGAATGGATTAGCTGAAGTACTACAATATCCAAGAATACAATAAAAGCGCTACAATGAATTTTGTTACGGTAGATATTTCACTGTTTCTACAGTTTTTGTTACAGTGCTACTGCCGAGCACTATTTGCGTGGATTGAAACTACTGTTCACACAACGATTCTCTATAGTGGCAGCAGAGGATCCGGATCGGCTCCGGTGTGTAACAGTAGCATAGCCTTTCGTAATATTTTTGGGGTCTTTTAGGCAGCACCTAATGCTGCATGTCGTATGGATTAAATTCTTGCCATATCAGCTAGATGATGAGGTGGAGGAGAGAGAGAGAGTGAAAGCATAGAAACTAGGATTGGGATCCTCTGCATTGAGATATTCAAATGATCTCCATTGAATCGGCATTAAGAGCGATCCGTACCGACCAGTCGGAAATTGAAGGTTCATATCAAGCGCTACAGTGATTTCGATACAATGTTTCGCTATAGTGATAAAAAAATCGAAGGTTCAGATCAAGGGCGGGGCGGGCGTGGATGCGTTAGGGGTGGGGTGGCGAGGATGCGGTAGGGGTGGGGCGGTGTGGTTGTGAGGAGCGGGAGGAAGAAGTGTGGGGTGCAGCGGTTGCGCGAGAAGTGGGGGCACAACGGTTGTGCGAGGAGGAAGCAGGTGCGCCCGTGACCGCGAGCCGCTGGATGGGGGAGAAAGGATGGGATGAGAGGGGTGGCGTCGACGTGTTCGCAGGGTGACCTGATCCGGCGTGGGCGTAGAGAGAGAGAGGAGAGGGAGGCGGGTGGCATGGGTGGGGAGCGTGAGAGAGAGAGAGAGAGAGAGAGAGAGAGAGAGAGAGAGGATAGGGAGGGCAGGTGGCACGAGAGTGGATGGCGGGCAACGTGGGTGGGGACTGGGGAGCGTGAGAGAGAGGAAAAGGAGGGCGGCACAAGTGCTAGGGTTGCTTCTCACGCGACGCGATCTAGGCCCTCGGTAGCTCGCTGATCCATCGGATGCGGAAGAGGATGGGAGGACAGATGACCACCGACTTCAATTTTTAAGTAGTAGAGAAAAGCAAGCAAGCACCCCCCACCTTTACACATGGCGTGGTGAGTGGTGACACATCACAGCAAGCATGCGCATCACGGCAATAGAGAGAACCGATGTCCTTGTCGACGTCTGCACAAGACGATCACTTGCCAACGGTTGATTGGATGCATGGCCTTTTCAATTTTTATAGGGAGATTGAAGACTAAGTACATAGGGAAGAAGGACCAAATCCAAGCATGAAAGAAAAGAGGAAAGATATGAACGATCGTATTTAATATGAAATTAACTAGTCAAAATTGCAACTTTTGCATACTAACATCAAAATTTGCTTAAGAAATTATTTCTGTGATGCATGCTTGTGGGTTTCCAAACAATTACCGATGAAAAAAGGACATGGAAGAGAGAGAGAGAGAGAGAGAGAGAGAGCATACTTGCAACATCATATACAATAACAACAACCGAAGAGTCTCTAATATAGCTTGGAATTAAGCTCCTAAATCTTTCTTGGCCAGTTGTGTCCCTGAAAAGTAAAGAACAAAAATGATTTTTTATTTAATCCTTTTTTAAATAATATTTTAAAGTTAATCCCTCGTTAACTTTATTTCTAATTGTGTCCCTTTTGGTCACGCCATGACCCGTGGCGTGGGCAATCCGTTCTGCCACGCCATCGATCTCGGCATGACCAAACATGCCACGCAAGCTCTCATCTGTGCGTGGTGCCAGTGTGGAGGGCTTGCGTGGCCGTTGTCACGCCCACACTCATGGTGTAGCAAGCTTGCCTTGTCATGCCAATGCTCGTGGCGTGACAGTAGTGACTTAGGTTGTGGCGCCATGTGTCATTACCCCGAGGGTAATCACACTTAGACATACAGATTATTATTCGTTTGTCTGGTAGAACACCGCTCCAATGAATAATAAGCCTTACCAAAGTTAATGCAGCAGAGCAATAAGATAGAAATTGCACTTTATTACAGTGTGTAGCCACGCAAGGCTATGTTCTTTATACAAATATTTAACTACAATGGGGAAAGAAATCCCCTCGCTTGCCTGCCCTGCTCCACCGGTCTTCTACCCGTCCCACTCGCCGAATAAGGTGTCCACCTCGCCCTGGTCCTCGTAACAAGCACCCTTGCCTCCTACGGCCTTCTCGACACCTGCGTATCCTTCATCCCACTCGGGATAGTTCCCAACCGGACTAGTATCTAACAAAGAAAGATAATAGCAAGGATGAGTACTAAGGTACTCAGCAAGCATTAATAGCAAAGATACATTGTATGACTTCTCTATTCAATTATCACATTTTCTAGCTCATCTCTTCTTCTGGAAAATACTTTACCAAATTAAGTGGCAAGTTTTACTTCTAAAAAGACTACTTATCACCCGGTGAGAAGATAGACCCCTTGCGGTCACCGTAGACTCCAATCCTAGAGACAAGCATGAATTCATGGCTTTATATAGCACTGCACAGGCTTGTACCAATTTACCCATGGCTACTCTGAGCTCTCTTAAGCTAGGTCTCCTAAATTTCCTTTGATGCAGTGTCAAGTTCCAAGTACGGAACGTTTTCTATGTTACGTGATTAATTCTCCACCCATTATTTTCCGTCGGTGTCCTGGGGCGCTCACCCAGTCCTCCACTGAGTTCTTATAATGTTGGTTGGGTCGGTCATCCCTGCACCCAACACTCCACCTGCGCTACTATAGCGCCTTGGATTCCCCACTTCTGGACTCTTCCTACCGGTCCTAGGTTCCTCCATAACTCACACGATATTACTTACCCGATGTGGAGAGTATAGCCACATAACAATGTAGCATTTTCTGCCCACCAAAACAGGAAAATGGTTGGCACTTAAATATGTCCCCTTAACCGAGTGGGAGTTTTGTTGGTCCTTATATATTATCAATATGTAAAGGGTCCCACCTCTTCTCTCTCTTTTCCAAGGGCCCCCTTTACCCACCTTAGTATTTATTTACATGTTTCAACCGCTTCCTCTCGCTTGGACCGCTTTTTCTCATAATCATCTCTTTTCTCTTATTTATTTTCTTCTTTTCTTTTATCCGATTTGGTTTGATAAATCATTTTAATATATATATATATATATATATATATATATATATATATATATATATATTACTTTTACATTTAATATAACTAGGTCGGTGGTTAAGGAATAAGCTTGCCTTCAGATTCGTAGTAAGCATCGGCGTCAACGAATCTCGAATCGATACTCTCGCTCGAGTCATTGCCTTCTACAAATATCCCAAAAGTAGAATAATAAAACAAATACTTAGTTGCTTTTGGGGCTAATATGCGTGCCTTAATCACTTGATTTCCTTTTTCAACATATTTTTACTTTAATTAAATTCTTTTTTGGATCCTTGTAGGTTAGCGTTTCCTAGCGGTTATGTTTCCTACGGCTGGTTAGCTCTTAGAACCTACGGTCGCGGAACTCACGCATGCTTGCCCTTAGTTTGGGCTGGCTCTAAATAGAAAGGTTAAACTTCTTTTATCCGGGACCCTTGGATTTTCCTGGATTTAGGCGATCCTAATCTAACGATATGTGCCTGCACGCATAGCCCAAAGATGTTGTACGCACACTAACCAGACACTACATGCACACTACACACCCTAACACAAAACGCTACACGTACACCACACTAACACTAAACACACACTCACACAGAACACACTGCACACAACATAGACAACACACCCAACACCCCCTTTCTCTCTCGGCTCCTCACATCTTCCTCCCTGCTTTCTCCCTTCCCCGTTCAGATCTAGCGCCACTGAGCTCCCCTAGTTCCCCTCCACTGGCTCCTCCTCCGAATCCAAGCCACTTCCCCGATTGCTTCCTTGGGTGGTCCCTAGTCACTTTCGGTGGTGGTGGTGGTTTGGTTCTCCGATACATGGTGGGTTTCGGTGGTGGTGAGGTTTGGTGGGTTTTGGTAGTGATGGCAGGTGGCTTCGATTGGCTTTATGGCCACGGTGATGATTCTGGGGAATTTTGGATGATAGTATGTTGGTGGCATGATGCTGGCTTGGGACGGCATGGTTCCTTGGGCTTGATTATTTTGGTGAGTTTTCGTTTTCATGAGCATGGTGGTGCTGGTGGTCTTATTTCTTGGGTATGATGGCGATGCTGGTAGCTTTCTTCCTTAGCTTTGGTTCCTTGGTGCATGGTGGGGATGCTGGTAATGCTAAAAGGCTTGTGGACTGGTTCCTTGACATGTTGGGACCTTGGTTGGGGTTGGTGGCTGTGGTGGTGAGGGTTTCTTGAGCTTCAACCTTGGCTTCAAACCCTAACTTGATACTTTCCCTTCCCTTTTGTTAGGCTTTGCACATTTTTAGTCTTGTTTCTTACTTCATCTAGTTCTATTTTACCATACATGCTTTGGTAGGTAGCCAGGTTGCTGTGACGGGACTCGGGGCGGGGTTTGCTCTGAGGAGCTTATCCCTGCTCTGAGAGAGCGCGGTTGCCTTTGCGGCTTGCCACTGGCATTGTGGTATTATCCTGACAGAGGTTTGGTATGCTTTTCTCCTTGGCTACTCTGCCTTGTCGGTTGTGGTTGTGTGTGCAGTGTTGTGTGTGATGATGTTGAGATGGATGATAGCAGAGGATGGGCTACCATGTGGGCTTACCGGGAGGTCAGTTGGT
This sequence comes from Phyllostachys edulis, assembly GCA_036346405.1. Classification (NCBI taxonomy): domain Eukaryota; kingdom Viridiplantae; phylum Streptophyta; class Magnoliopsida; order Poales; family Poaceae; genus Phyllostachys; species Phyllostachys edulis. The sequence continues at coordinate 72,771,867 of CM070550.1, forward strand.
CGGGAAATGGTTGGTTGGTTTGCGGTGTCCTTGGTGAACGCTCGCTGTCCATTGGCTTCTAGTTGGTCGTAGGTGCTCACTGGTTGCCGCGGTCCCTCTTGCCTTCCTCTACCTCCTTGTCTTCGGCATCTCTTCCTTGACCTTCCTTTCTTGGTGGGTTGTGATGAGGGATAGAGCTGGTTCGGCTTGCTCCTTGCTCTGGCTGTGGGAGGCAGTGGTATTGCTGGTTCTTCTCCTTGGTTGAGAATGGTTCAATGTGAATACAGGGTGGTCAAATGGCTGAAATGGTGGGTTTTTATTTGGGCCTTCGGTTGTTGCTCCCTTTCTCTCCCCTACTGCTCATTGACTGAAATACCCTCATCCCATCTTCTACTCTCTCAGTGAGAGCTGTTTAGCTGGGCAAAATGCATGGACTGATGATCCATAAAGCACTATTCGTCGGATTTTCTATGGTTGAGGTAAGTTGGAAAAGTGGGCGTCAGATTTTTAATAACCGATGGATGATGAAACCCATCGAAGTGAGAGGATGCCGACTGGCCCCCGGCAGTCTGGGAACCTCGATGAGCTTCACGTGATCTGACAACAGTCCTTCTTTACTTCTAACTTTAATTCATAGCTTTTGGTTTGCTGGTGGTCTTTTGGTTTAGTTGCGGATAATGCAACTGTGGTCAGGGTTTTGGATTGGCCGAGGAAGGGCTCGACTTGCTGGCGATACACGGACAAGGATGCAAATGCTCGAGGCTACCAAGCATGCAAAGTCGTCTGTTGTAATCTTTTTATTTTTCTTACTTGTAATGGATCATTGTAATTAGCTCTAAGTTGTAATCTTTGTTTTGAATTCTTTGTAATTAATTTGAGAATGTAGCAAGGTGGTATTATTACGTTGAAATTCATATTGTAATTTCTAGAGATGGATTCTCGTATTACTTTTCTGGTATGAAATCTTGTAATTGACTTAGAGATTGTAACGATGTTATATTTTTCAGTTATAAAATCTGTTGTAAACTTTTGATAATGAGATGTTGTATGTTACTAGGTTGTCACGTGTTCAATTTGTTTGCAATTACTATTGAGATGAATTTAATTTACTGCTTATTACTGTTTAGCTGAGTTTAATCGTTAGGGTTCTCACATAGGTGCCGCCGCCCACCCAATTCTTTGTTTTCCCCCAAATTGTTTCTTCCTCCCAAGCGTCTCCTCTCCTCCCCAAATTCGTTCTCACCACCGCGCCTCCCGCTGGCCCCCCTACGCCGCCCTCATTCCCACGCCATCCTCCTTCCCACGCCGGCGTCCTCCCTCTACCGGCATCCTTCCCTGCGTCAGCCTCCTCCCCGCGGCCACCTACTCCCTCCACTGTGAAGGTAATAACCTATCCCCTACTCCCTCGACTGTGAACGTGTGATTGTAGATAAAAGTGTGATTTGAGATCAATGCAGAGTTAAGAGTAAGAACAAAAAGGAAAAAATGAAGGAAGTATATATATATGTATCCTTAGAGCAATAGCTATGTGTATGTATATTTGCTTAAATATTGGTTGATATTTGTGTGTGAGAATTTTATCGGCTTGGCTTGAGATGTTTTGTGACTACGAAACAATAGTTATTTGTACGTATATGTGCTCAAATATTGGTTGTCTGGTTGTTTCCCTAGTCGAGTATAATGGTATGGTGTTGCCTCTTTGTGGATTAGTTAGATACATAAAACAACACTCATACTTGCTAGTCATCCAAAATGTATCAGTTATGCTTTTCTTAGGACCTTCAGAAATTATTGTCATGATCTTCGAGGCGTAGCATTTGCTGCCTACCTCTTAGTCCTATAGTGCACTCAACTGTTGTGTTTCTTCAATTTTGCTTCTCAGCGTACACGGGATTTAAGTTTTTCTTCAACTGCCGTGGAAAAACCATTCTCTATTCCAATGAAAAGATTGAAAGTTTTTTTTGTTTTGGAAAGTTCTCTTTTCCTTATAGCTAATTTGCATATCTTCCGTAGTTCTGAAACATCGAGAGTTGACAGTATGAATTGCATGCTTTCCCTTTTAAAAAAATACATTGAGATTAGTTATCATGTGACGAGAATACAACAATCTTTATTTTATTATATATCTATAATTCATATTATGGATAATAATGACGTCATATAACTCTTGAGTATACCCCTTAATATTCATAAGGGAGAAGCTGGAAGTCGTAAGTTCTCCTACGATCCCCCGTGTAGTCGTGAGTCTTCCTACGACTACCCCATAGTCGTAAGCCCTTCTACGACTATCTCGTGATCGTAAGCTCTACTACGATCAATCTATGGTTGTAGGCTCTCCTACGACCACCACCTGGTCGTAAGCTCTTCTACGACCAGTCCTCAATTAACAAGACTCACAGACATGTAGGCCTAGTCGATCAGGGAATTTTATGTACCGTATCCAAGGATATGAGCAATCAATTACGCTGTTATTCCCTGAAATAACAGCATGACTTAACTCCCTATTATGGTGATAATTGCCTGGCAACGTGGGAACGTTACAACTCCCGTAATAACCTCTGGTAATGGCTCCACGATCTGGTGCGCTAATGTGACCTTTATACTGAAGATCCAACGACGCACCCCGGGGACAGTATAAAAGGCAAGGATCATTAGGAAGAGGGGGGAGGCGAAAGAAGATTAGAAGGACAATAGTCTAGTCTCTGATTCCATCTTGTAATCCAGTATACTCAATACATACACACAGGAGTAGGGTTGTTATTCTCCCAGGAGAAGGCCCGAACCTGTATAAAAATCCCCGTGTCTCCATCTCTGTGTGATTTTGAGCCTAGAGGAACCTCCGAATCAAATAATCTTTATGTAAGTTCGGTTCTAAAACACCGACAGTTGGTGCCGACCGTGGGGATCTTTGAGTCATCAGCTTTCCTTTGTCTTTTCGATTCTCATGCTCTCATGGCAGGAGAGTGGAATGAGGAGAACTGGTTCGACTTGGCCGATTATGCAGATATCGACATGAATGCCGGTTTCGACTATGAGCCGAGCGATGCATCATCCGATGGTGATGTTGCCTCCGGAGATCTTTCTCCAGGAGACCTTACCATCGATGGAGTTGAGGAGGGATCCTTATCTCCCACAACTATACATCCATATGGGGAACTAGCTTCCTCAGAGGACAAGGGTCAATCCGACTACAATGAGGGCTGTCCCAAGGCAAACTCGCGATACGGTGAGGGTTCCCTCTCCAAATGTCCAAGTCCGCCTAAGACAGTCCGACCTGGCGCGACAACTCCGAAGTCGAATTCGGATCTTCATCAACATCCGTGATTCTCTCTCCTGCTAGCCCAAACCAAGAATACGATCGAACATGCTCTTCCCGCGAAGTTCGACCATCCCAACGCAGACTCGCTTGTCGACAGAGACGCTTATAACTCGAATTCCTTCCCGGAGGGTTTACTCCAAGTCGCCAGATGGTGTCATTCGACGACTCCTCAAGTGAGGAGGCCTCTAGCGCAAGTGGAGATCATCAACGGGAGGTCTTCGTCCTGCCATTAGGTAGCAATAACTCTCCTAGAGACAAGGCTGCAGATGCTCCCTGAAGATCACACCCTACGACCGCTCGTGGCAATGACAAAGACACCATCGACGACAACCAGAGTCAATACTCTGATGAGCGTACAGGAAATTCTCGAGATCATCGCACTCCATTGAGGCAAGCTCAAGGATCAGGTATGAATGATCCTGAAATAAACCAACGAAAACGAGTCGCAGCTCAGAGAAAATTGCCTAGGCGTGCTCAATACTAGTCGAAAGAAGCTCAGGAACTTTAGCATATCAACGACCTGCTCGAGAACTTGCCCGAGCACCTGGCTATGACCTCTTCACCAAAGAGATTGCACGAAGGCTGCGGAGTACGATGAGCAAGCTCGAACGACCCCGCCGGCATCATTCCAGGAGTCGTGGTAGTACGACTCCATCAGCTTCTAGTCAATCGAATAACTCGTCACATGGAGATCAACGCAAGGTGCGTCGCTCCTCAATCCGGAAAAGAGTTCCTCGAATGCATGACGATCATAAAGCTCCTAGGAGAGGTGATCATTCACCACTCCGACCGAGAGGTTTGCAACAACAGACAAGATACGAGGAGTATTATCCTCGTAGGATCAAGACTTGCTATAAGTCAGTTTCACCCTTGGCTGGATATCGTCGAGTACGATCACCTAGCGACGTCAACCCCTCTTTTCTATAAAGGAGGCGTTACGACGTGATTACCGGATGTCGGGCATTCTCGCCGACCTCCGAAAGCGCTTCATCGTCACGCGGTTTCACTGGGGATATGGAGAAATTTGATGGGTCTCAAAATCCCATCAAATTCCTTCACCCACACACCACCGTCCGAGCAAAGCAGGAGGAGGAGAGCGCCCATGGCGAATTACCTTCGATCGTGCTCAAGGGTCTCGCCGATCGTGGTTATTAAACCAACCAATGAGTCGATCTACTCGTGGCAACACCTCTGTGATTTGTTGTCACAATTTTAGGGCACCCGCCATCGCCTTTAAAGGAGGACGACCTACACAGATGCGACAAAATGACCACGAAACACGACGCCAATTCATTAGGCATTTCACCAGTTCACAATTTATTCCCGAGGTTTCGACGATCATATCGAGCCTTCTGCCAGGAGTCCGTAGCGTATGATCACGGAGGACATCGCTTTGAACCCTCCCGCCATCAGAGTCAACTCTTCGAGATAGCTTATCGGTACACTACTGCTGATGAAGCAGTTGAGTGGACCAAAATCATCGACGAGATGACCAAAGACCTCGTGAGACCGGCAAAGGTAGCAAAAAGAAGGATAAGAAGGCCAAGAAATCCAAGAACAAGGCAAAGGGACAAAAGCTTCAAGCCAATGCTTCTAAGGAGATCCTGGACGTAAGCGATAAGGAGCCATGAACTGACAAGCAATACCCCGATCGAGGCAAAGGTAAGTGCCCCGAACGGAAGAACGATAAGCCTAGGTGGTGCCCTTTCCACAAAAAGGAAGGGCATGACCTCCGCAATTGCCAAGTTTTCCAACGAAAACTCAAAGACTATTACAACGGCAAAGGGCCACTTACCACCCTCGAAGAAGTAGGGCAAGCCAGTGGTCGTACACAGTCGAATGACAACGAGGACATGCCATTTCAAGATCCCGAGCACACCATCGAGCACATCTTTGGAGGATCATCGGCGTATGAGTCAAGATGACAGCTTAAGGCAGTCAAACGTGAGGTAAACTCCATTGACTCTCCTCTTGTCAATAAAGTATCGAGGTGGTCGGAAGTCACTATCTCTTTCGAGAAGGGTGACTGCCCGACCCCTTCAACTCGACCTGGTCGTTTTTCGATCGTGGTCGAACCCACCATCAACAATTGTCGAGTAAATCGAGTGTTGATTGATGGTGGTAGCTCGTTAAATATTTTGTTTATGAGCACCCTAGACGAAATGCAAGTACCCAGGATCAAGGTAAGACCGGTAAGATATTCATTTCATGGTATTGTACCAGGGTCTTCGACCAAACCCATTGGTTAAGTTTCTCTTCCTTTAACATTTTGTTCACCAAGTAATTTCAGGACAGAGAAAATCTCCTTTGATGTGGTTGATTTCGATACGGCATATAACGCCATACTCAGACGACCAGCTTTGGCAAAAATTCTTAATGACAACTCATTATGGGTATCAATGTCTTAAGATGCTAGGTCCCAAAGGAGTAATCACAATTCATTGTGATAAGAAGATGGCGCACACGTGTGACTGTCGATCCCTCGAGATGGTGGGTAGGGATGGCAATTGTGCCTGATTACCCGTGTACCCGTGGGTAAATACCCTAATAGAGCTGGGCATGGGGAGCTTTTTTTGCCCATGGGTATGCAAATGGGGGCAATCCTCTGCCCATCGGGTAAACGGGCGCGGGCATGGGTGAGCTCCACCCGTACCCGCCACGCCCATTTACCCGCCAACCTACACTGACAAGTGGGCTCAAAAAACCCCAGTTGACGATGCCTAATACCCCATTCGGCCATCACTCGGTCACTCCATCAGCCGCCACCCTCCGTCGCCCTCTCCCCTCCTACTCCCACCCTCCTGCCGCCTCCTCCACTCCACGCGCTCCTCCTCCTCCGCCACCACCTCCTGCCTCTCCTCAGATTCTCTCCTCCTCCGCCTCAGACGCCTCCCTCTTCCCCGCCTCCTCCCGCCTCCGCTCACAGACCTCTCGCCCAACTCCACCTCCCGGCCAGCCAGCCGCCCCTACCCCTCCTCCCATTACTCCAGATCTAGATCCTCAACCCCCATTACTCTAGATCTAGGTCGTGCCATTGGAGGACTCGGTGTACAACTCCACCTACTTCGCCGCCTACGCCCTTAGCACCATCGCGCGCCACAGCTTTGTCCACGATGGCTCGATCCTCAGGTAAGACAAGAAGAACCAGATTTTGGTGTAAAGATCGGATTTTTGCCGCAAAGCTCAACCCTTTCATTCTCTCTCTCTCTCTCTCTTGTTTTGGGATTTGGAGGTCGGGATTGGTGGATCTTTGCTTTCCCTCTGTGACGCGCGCTCTAAAGATGGGCGTGGTGGTGGTGGAGTGGTAGGGGGAGAGAGTGGTGCGGCGGGGAAGGACGAGGAGAAGGTGATGGGGCCTTTCTTCCCCAGGCTCCGTGTGAACGACACCATCAGGGGAGGTCCCCGTGCGCCGCCCAGGAACAAGATGGCGCTCTATGGGCGCTCAACAGGCCTCACACCGCTTAGCTCCGCCTCACGCCACCACAAAGACCACGGCAGCCTCCGCCTTGGCCGTCCTCCTCCGCCAAGGCCTCCCGTCCGACCGCCCTCCTCCCGCCGCCCTCCTCCAAGAAGTCTCCTCCTCCAAGAATCTCCTCCTGCCTCGCCACTGCGCCGCTATCCTCCTCCGAGCCAACCACGCCTGCTGGGTCTGATCCTCCTAATATGCTTGATGTCCCATGAACTGATGCTCTCTAGTTCTTGATGTTAAACTTTACTACTTGGATATGTAGATCTAGTACTTATACTACATGCTAATAATAGTTGGTTGAGATGTTTGGCACTAATTTGTGGTACTGCCGAGATTTACTACTTGGATGCACCCTTTCTCTATCTTTTCTTTACTTGTTCATGCTCCCAGTGGTAAAAAAAAGCATATGTCATATACATTGCTCATGTCATTTTTGTTCAACTCTCAGATGGTGACTCTCAGAGCTCGATTGATGAGTTTGGAAGAGGCAATTGGATATGTTGCTGCAGATGAGCTTATTGAGGCAAGTTTTGTGTTCTTAAGTTTTTCAAATGAAGAATTCATGCAAAAATTCTACTTTTGATTCTATTTGTGTGAGGACTGAGAAGTGGGGCAAATGGAGATGAACATTTCATTCTTCTACGAATTCGAAGTCTTCCCAACTCATGTTTCATTCAAGTTTTTTAGTCCTGGATATAGAAAAATAGATACTCATCTAGTAATGATGGATTTTTGAAATGACTAAATGAGGACTATTGTCCAAATAAAATTGTTGATACTTTAGAGATAAACATCTAAAGTCTAAACCAAACGGAGATCCTCCGGCATGATAGGAATAGTATGCATTGTTATTTCTACCAGATAAGACAATGTGTGTGCAGAGGCTCATCAATCATGTTACAATTATTACAAACAACAGTATCTAAAACAAAGAAAATCATCAATAAGCATCTGCCATGCGGTTTGGTATTAATAAGACGGGAGCATTTTTTTTCCAAGTTGTATCTGAATTAGGAAAGTGTACTTTGTGTATAGGTCAAAATATAGGAATACAGCCTGCAAGAATATCTTGTATGCTATACAATATTCGTAAGTCGCTGCACATTCAAATCCAAATTAGTTCTCGCTACATGTCACTGGTTTTGGTGATTTCGGGAGTGCAGATTAGTCCAAGAACAAATCTGGTTTGTCGGAAAAAACACTCCAAACCTTTTATTAAAGAAAATGAGTTCTCTTCTAACTGGGTTTACATTTGCTCCAACTCACATTCCAGCTCCTAGTGATGTAATGCAATGTTTACTTTTCAGGTGAAGGAGGAGTTGAGGGTTTATGGACATGCCTTGAAGACAATGAAGCGGAGCTTAAAGATTGTTGTTCAATCTCGATCGTCGACTCTGATTAGCAAACCGGTTTATGGACATATTTTTCATCTATTTGTTGAATTGTTGAAATTGAACCATTTTTATATGTTCTACTCTTGTTGCAAACTTAATTTGTTTATGTGTGAGGAACTATGTCAGTTTGTATTTTCATTTTATTTGTTGAACTTGATTAATTGTCTTGTCGAACTTGATGTGTGAATTGTGATGAACTTTATTAGTTTTTGAATGTGTGATGCACTATTGATGTGTGAATTGAAATGAGCTTGATGTGTGCATTGTTTATGTGTGATGAGTATGCCCGCGGGCGATGGGTACCCACGGGCGGTAGTGCATCGTCATGGGTAAACCGCATGCCTGCGCAGGATGGGTACCATGCGACGCATGCATGGGCAAGGTTCTTCGCCCGTCGTCCTTCGCGGGCATGCCCGTGGGGGAAAATCGGGGTCGCGGGCATGGGTATGAGCGAGCACTACCCGCACCGCCACGCCTTGCCATCCCTAATGGTGGGTCGATACCACTTGGGAAGAAGGGCAGCCTTCACCAAGAGCTCAAGCCTAAAATCGCGCCTTCTGCCGAACGAATTGCCAAGAAGTTCCCTCGATCGAGGAACCTTCAAGACTGCTCGCATCGTGATACTTCACCCCAAGTAGGAAGACGTCCTCATAACTTTCCTCCGAGCAAACACATATGTCTTTGTGTGGCAAGCATCCGACATGCCCGGAGTCCTCAGGGAAGTGATCAAGCACATGCTAGCTTTACGGCCTGACAAAGTACCCGTAAAACAAAAATTACAGAGATTGACCCTGATCGACGAGATGCTATAAGGTTAGAATTGGACAAGCTACTTAAAGCAGGCTTTATAAGAGAAGTCGACCACCCACCAGAGTGGTTGGCCAACCCTGTAATGGTTAGAAAGTCTAACGGCAAGGGGCGAATGTGCGTAGACTTCACTGGTTTTAATAAAGCTTGTCCAAAAGATGATTTCCCTTTACCTCATATCGATCAGTTGGTTGACTCTACTGCTGGTTGTGAAACATTAAGTTTTCTAGATGCATATTCTGGTTACCATCAGATTAAACTTGCGAGCACGGTTGTTGTGCTCACTCTTGCTTGATAATGTTATTGAGCAGGAAAAGAAAGCTTTGAGGAGGACTACGCGGTGGACCAAGAGGTCCCGGTCAACTAGGATAGCCCACCGATTGCCCGTGGTGAATCTACCGTCTGTTGTTTTATCTTCCACTGTATTTTATTTTGTTGGCTCTTAAGCCTCCCCTTTGTAATCAACTCTGTTGTCAATAAAGTTCACATTTGATGTTTGTTACCACTGTTATATACTGTGTGAGCTAGCCACTGATCCTTGGGAATAGTTTGGTTTGCACAGAGGACTTGGAGTCATTCCAAGTCTCACGACCTCCTCGGGTTTGGTTTCTCGACCACCCCTGGGATGGGTCGTGGCACTTGGGGTCACCTCGTATCCCACACCCACCTCCGGACCTCCATGTGGTCTTGAAGGACCTCCCGGGTGGTCTTAGGGATCTCTGGGTGATCCTGAGGGACCTCCCAGGTCCAATCGTGACTGGGACCTCTGAAAGCATCTAGGCCTCTAAAAATTGTTTTGGTAATTAATGATAATATGTGAATATGTGATTAACGTGTTTATTGAGTATTTACAAGGTTAAGTCCCATTAGTGAACTTATTGACGCAAAGTTGCATGCAAATGGACTACATGAAGATCTTTTGGCTCAAAGACAAGGTACAATAGTCTAGGATCCTTTTGTATTTTACCGGTCTTAGGAGATTTGGTTGGAAGACCGGATTATAGGATAAATACCGTACTATTAAGAGGGATCATGGCTAGTAGCTTGATAGCATGTTCTTGTGCCATATGGATCAATTTAGGATCATGCATGCATTTGAATTTGAACTTGAAATTAAATTTGAAAGCTTTAAGTGCTTTTATCCAAAATCGGTAGTACCGCAGTTATAATTGCGGTTGTACCGCTTGGTGCGGTATGACCGAACTTTACTTGGCGGTAGTACCGAATTTTGAAGGGAACAACCAACTGAGCGAAAATGCGGTACGACCGGCTTTTTGAGCGGTACTACCGTATTGCGGTCATTCCGCTTTTAGTTGGCGGTTCAAGAAAACCGTGGCGATGCATTTTGCCTCGTGAGCCGCCGTGAGAATCGGTCGCATCATTTTGTGAATCGGTCGCACTGATGTGCGGTTGTACCAAAATTTATGAGGCGGTTCAATAAAAACAAGACCAAGCATTTCGCCGTAAACTCGCTTTTGTAAATTGGTCGCATCGCCTTAGAACGGTTGAATCTGCCACCGCGGTTGTACCGATTTTATATGGCGTATGAAAATTCCGTAACGCTTGTATTTTCAAGTGAAGTTTTGGAAACCCTACGATCGGTTGTACCGCTCGTCAATGCGGACGATCGAAATGCGACGCATCGCGACTTTAGTTGGCGGTCATTCCGACTGGGAATTCCAACGGCTATATTGAGTATTTTTATTAACTGTTCTAGCCGTTAACTGTGCATTGACTTAAGAGCGGTCGTACCGCTCCTTGGCCTGCGGTCGTTCCGATTTTCACTGAGAGTTGGGGTTTGGTCCCCAACGGTCATAATTGTTGGTGGGGTTATAAATACCCCCCAACTGCTCAAGGCTGGTTAGCTAGAGTACATTTAACATCTATAGAGCCTTGAGAGCTTTGGGCATTCACTCAACACTCAAAACCTCTTGTGCATTCATTGTGACTTTGTTGAGATTCATTCAAGTGCATTCATACTCCTAGTTGATCCATTTGCACTTGAGTGCCGTCAAGTGAAGGCCGTTGATCTATTACTCTTGGAGTGTTGCTGCACTCCTAGACGGTTTGGTGGTGGAGCACGGTGATCTCTTCAAGAAGATTGTGAAGAGGCCCTGCAAGTTTAGGAGTGGTTCGGTGTTCACCATCTCCTGAGCGGAGGAAGAACAACCATAGTGATCGAGGAAGGCTTAATTGTGGAGCCGCTTGAGGTGTCAAGCTTCCTCAACGTGGACTAGTGAAGACCGCAAGTATTCGATACCACGGAAAAAACATCGCTGTGTCATTGTGGTTATTTCTAGTCTCTACATTTCTGTATTTATATTTCTAGCTTGTTTATTGTGATTGAATTGCTTAGCTAGAAGTGTAACTTGTTTAGACTAAGTTGTTAATTGGCTTAAATTGTTAAAAGTTTAAAACCTCCTATTCACCCCCTCTAGTCTGTTATCCTTGATCCTACAACCTCCGGATCCGGCTATGCACTGCACTTGGAGACCTCCCTGTTTGGCGTGACAGACCTCCCGGTCCTGCTGTGGCTAGGTTCAGAGACCTCCCGGCCGGGCGCTATGCTTCTTCACAGTGTAATGGGTGAGGTCCTGTCGGTGCATGCATTCAAGGATGTCAGAATGGTTGGTAACGCGGTCTGTGCAAATAGGTCGAAGAGCAGGAATGGCATTGCGGACCTGGAGAATGACCTCATACGCAAGGACATGTTGTTTTCAAGCATGGAGGATATGAAGGTTTGGTTGCAAGAATACTCAATGAGGCACCATCGTTCATTTGTAGTACAACACACTGATGTGAAAAAGAGGTATACCGTGAGGTGCAAAAGGGGGTGCGGATGGAAAGTCTAGGGGTGTAAAACTAGGGATAAGCAATGGAAAATAGCGAATGTGAAGCAACCTCACTCTTGTGGGACTACACGAGTGTCCGGGGAGCACCTTCAGGCGACTGCTAATTTCATTGCAAGACGCATTACCGGGTTGTGGCTATCGACCCTGGTGTGACTATCGCCACCTTCATTGAGGCTATATTTGGGTTCATTAAGTACCGCGTGAAGTACGAAAAAGCATGGAGGGCAAAGCAGAGAGCGATGTAGTTACTATGGGGTGATTGGAAGGAGGCTTACGGGTTGCTTCCTCAGATCCTAACCGCTATGCAGGCCAAGAATCCCGGCATGGAGTTTTATCCTTGGCACAGGAACCAAATGGAACCCGATGAAGGGGTTATGAAACATGTTCTCAGGTGAGCGCACCGGTCCTTTGGGCAATGCAAAGAGGCCTTCAAGCATTGCAGGCCTATCTTATCAGTTGATGCCACATTCTTAACCGAGAAGTACTATGGTGCTTTGATGCTCGTCGTGGGTATTGATGCGGAGGGCTAGCTGATTCCACTAGTATTCACACTTACTGAGGGTGAGAACAATGCAAGCTGACAATGGTTCATGGATATAGTTCGTCGACATCTTGTTGGGCCTGGACGGCAGGTTTGCATCATCTCAGACATGCACCACGGCATTCTGAACGCTATGAAGAGCAAACATGACGACACTAGATGTGCTGCATAGGTGGTGCATGCGTCACTTAGCGGCAAATTTCTTTCAGCAATGCAGTAGGGAAGATCTCACAAAAAAAGTTCAAGCTGTTGTGCGGATGTTTGGAGAAGAGGGACTTCACGATCAAGTTGATGGAGCTCAGGGGACTGACCAACGAATGAGGGAATAAGTGGATGGAAGAAGTCTTGCAGCAGAAGATGAAGTGGGCACAAACATATGATGAAGGTGGCTGCAGGTATGGTATGATGACAACAAACATCTCAGAGGTGTTCAACAATGTTCTTAAGGGCATCCGTGCTATGCTAGTATCGGCTATCTTGGAGTAGTCATTTAGGAAGACCAAATCATATTTTGTGAATCAGTGTATCCGTGCAAGGAATGCATATAATGTCAGCGAGCGTTGGGATGCGACTGCTGCCAAACACCTTGCTATGGCGGAGGAAGAGTCATGCAATCAGGAGGTAGAGGAATACAATCGGACTTTGCATATCTACACCGCAGTAAGCACCGGGGAACATTGATAGGGGCGGCGAATGGTGGTCAAACCATAGAACTAACCCGATCATGGAGATTATACTTGCATGGTCCAGGCTTTGCTACATGTCCCATGCTCTCACATCGTCGCCGCTTGTCGCGTGTGCAGCGTAAGTCACCTTTCTAACACCCTCATTGTGAAGGAATTCTCAAAGCTAGCCACGATGAGAACTTAGGAGAAGAGATTCGATCCTTACCTTGATCTCTCGCATTGGCCACCCAACCTGGGGAGGAATACATCCCCAACAAAGAAATGGTGAACAAGCGACGCGGTCGGAGGAAGAGGATCAGGCTTCGTAATGATATGGACCGCTCACAGCAGGCCGGTAAGCACATGTATAGCCTTGGGGACTTCGACGACGCCACCATAACCAAAAGGTGCTCGGAATCTCACGAGCACGGACACACTAGGGCAAAGCACATGAATGTAGATTGCCAGCCACGTAGGGTAAGGCGCCGCTACTCACGTGTCTTGCCACCTTGAGGTGACTGCCATTGTCATTGTAGAAAGAGTATTGATGTGTCTTTATTGCGTACAATTAGTTGCATTTTCTCCACTGTTTTGTAGTTCATGTGCACTAACTGGTTTCTATCTTCTATTGCAGGATGCCGCAACACCCACAGTACGCATTGCTCCTCCCGGAGTACGATAATGACCACTGCGCACACCTTATAGGGGACGAGGGTGTGATGATATTTCCTACTTTTTGATCTTGCTATGCATTTTTCTCTTTTCGATCATGCTATTAGTATTTTGACCATGTGTCTGGCAGGTGCTCTAGCCACTCTGCCCTCGGACCCACACCCCTCTTGATTCATGGATGGTGCTGCATTTACGACACTCGTGGACCGATGGCGCCCGGAGACCCACACCTTCCACCCCCCTCAAGCGAGATGACCATCACGCTGCAAGATGTAGCTATGATCCTGGGCCTTCCATAGACAGGCTTCTCGTGGCTGGGGATATCAACAGCGTGGGTTGGCTGACTGGGTTGGCGAGTGGCTAGGACTGCGACCGGATGACTCGGCTTAGGACGCGAGGGATAATCGGCCGTCCATCGTGCTTACGTCATGGCTGCGAGTGAACTTCAACATGTGCCCACAGGACACAGATGCAGTTATAGTGCAGCGCTTCTCACAGGCATGGGTTTGACATTTACTCGAGTCCTTCCTATTCCCCGATGGTACCGGCAATGTCGTCTCCTAGATATACTTGCCCATGTTGGCTGATTTCGGAGCGGTGGAGACTTACAGTTGGGGTTCGACCGCTTAGCCTGTCTATACCACCATTTGTGCGATGCGTGCTGCTCACGGAGTGTCGACGACAACTTGGGTGGCTACGCAAACCTCCTGCAACTGTGTATGTGGAAACGTTTGCCTGTGGGTAGGCCCACTCGTGCTACCTTGCAGGTACGGACAAATTCTCTTATTTCATATTCTTTGTCCTTAAAAAAAAGAACTGAAAGCCATTTCCCTGTAGGCTTGTCCCCTTGATGACCCTTCGTTGCTTCCCATGGTGGCCTACCTCTAGAGCTCCATCGTCCCACCTATTGGGTGTCCGAGGTTGCGCTTCCTCGACTGCACAAACGAGCTCGACATCATCACTCAAGACCAAGTATAGTTTCATGACTTAATTTGCATGCATTAAATTTTATTCAAAGTTCGATTTCATTAGTAATGGCTGGTAAATCTTGTGCAGGTCACGTGGTTGCCATATACCCACGATGAGGTATTGGAAATGGAGCTGAACCCGATGTGTGAGCGGGACGACGGTCTATGGATGACTCTCTCACCACTCATCTACTTCCATGCGGTGGAGTACCACGTGTCCCATCGGGTGATGAGACAGTTTGGCAAGCTTCAAGACTGTCCACCGATGGAGTTCTCGACAGATCTGAACCTTCACGGGTAAGGATACCTATCGCTGTTCGTTTCAACCATTGTTTGCGGTTTCATTATTGATAGTTCGCTTGTTTACTAGGCAGGATTAACCAAAGGCGGAGGTACCGGCATACCGACTGGGCCCATTATCACCGTGCCTACGTGTTGGAGTGGGCCGACGGTTCAATCGGTCCAAGGATGTGCCGTAGATCCATCGGATGCCTCATTTTGTCAACTGCCTCCGATGGCTCCACGGCGTTGCGCGCCTGCAACTTCGACCAGCCATGACCGAGGCGGACGTAGGGGAGGATCAATCGTCTGATGAGGATATCATGGACGAGTATGACGAGTTTACATGGACGGGTATGTAGTCGGAGAGGGCCCCCATCAACACCTACTACGTGAGTAAATTTTATCCCCCTACTATTTTCCAATGTCATGGTTGGCAAACTATTTTACATTGTTAACCCACTCACAGGGAAGGTAGCTTGCACGCATAAGCAACGAGGCCGATGATGTGCTCATGCTACCGAAGGGTTCGGAGGGGAGCTTCCAACGTGTGAGGAACTTCGTTGAGGTATCATAGCTTCGTTCAAGTGATTTGGCACCTTTGAATTTATTCCACTGCGTAGTGTCCATATCTTGATGTTAAAAATTGCGATGTCTTCTTAGTTTTGCCCATCATCGTACGCATCTCCTTCTTTAGATGGCCCATACAGAATAGTGGTTTTAATTTGTGAAAATCCTATCAGTTGTTTTTGCCGTTATGTCAAATGTTTTACAGCTTATATTTTCTGTCCTATGGATGATACTATCAGTTGTTTTCGCCGTTATGTCAAATGTTTTGCAGCTTACATTTTTGTGATCTTATATTAAGGGCTACTGAGTCATTGCTCCTTCCAAAAAATTTCTAATATCCTGAGTGATGATGCCATACTGGGCCATGATATCCCACTAGTGAATAGTATAAACTATCATGTACAAGTTTGGTAGGAATGTAGTTATCATAAACCGGTCGTTATTGACTTATTATCATCTTCATATAGAATTTCAGAATTGGACGGGTAATAACTGTTAGAGTTTGTATCTATCTATGCTGAATATATCTCCAAGTATATCTCGTATATCTCCAAGTATATCTCCTTCAGTTTGTAATAGATATGCCTTGGAGTAGAAACTCGTAACAGATTGTATCTGTAACAGATTGTATTGATTTAACTCTATAAATATACACCATGCGGCCTGAGAGGGTTATACGCTTCAACCCTTATCTCTTGAAACTTTACATGGTATCAGAGCTTGGCTCTTCCACCAAACACATCTATGGCGACTTCATCTCCCTCGTCGTCACCTCTTGGCCATCCTGTCTCTGAGAAGCTCACAAGGGAAAACTACTTGTTGTGGAAGGCATAGATCCTTCCGGCTATGCGTGGAGCACAGCTTACTGGCTATCTTGATGGAACGATGCCGGAACCGTCCAAGACCCTAGAGATTGCGAAGGACAAGGGCACCGAGATGGTGCAGAATCCAGTCTATATGCAATGGGTAGCACAAGATCAACAGGTTCTGAGTTACCTGCTCAACAGCCTCTCCAAGGAAGTCCAGACGCAGGTTGTGTCGATGACAACTTCGGCACAAGTATGGCGTGCTGTGGAGGAGATGTTCTCCTCCAGGTCTCGAGCATGGGTGATGCACATCCGGATGGCTCTTGCGAACACGCATAAAGGAAATATGTCAACTGCAGAATACTATGCCAAGATGAAGGCTCTCGGCGATGAGATGGCATCGGCCGGGAAGCATCTTGATGATGAAGAGATGGTCTCCTATATCCTTGCTGGCCTGGACATCGAATACAATCCTCTTGTATCGGCCATAGCAGCACGGGTAGATCCAATCTCCTTGAGTGAGTTATATGCTCAATTACTCAGTTTTGAGATGCGGATGGAGCTGCTTCAAGGTTTCGAAAATCAGTTTCAGTCATCAGCAAACCTTGCTTCAAGAGGAGGCCGTGGTGGCTTCAATCCGCGAGGTCGCAACGGCCGTGGTCGAGGTGGCGGTCGTGGCCGTGGAGACTACTACATCAGCAATAATAATTAGAAGCAAGGAGACAATGGAGGCAACACCAACTACAACCCTGGAGGTCCCAAGCCGACATGCCAACTGTGCAAGAAGGTCGGCCACACGGTGATAAAGTGCTAGAAGCGTTTTGACTCCAACTTCACAGGAGAAGAGAAGTCTGCAGGCTCAGTTGTTTCTTCCTATGGTGTTGATACCAATTGGTACACAGATACAGGTGCGTCCGATCACATCACAAGTGAGCTTGATAAGATGACCGTGCGTGACAAGTACAATGGGCATGATCAAGTCCACACTAAAATGGCGCAGTATGAAAATTAGTCACATTGGTCACACTATTGTTCATACCCCCAATCGCAATCTTCATCTTAATAATGTTCTTCATGTTCCTAATGCCAAGAAAAATCTTGTCTCTGTCCACCGTCTTGCCTCTGACAATAAAGCTTTTCTTGAGTTTCATCCAAACTTCTTTTTTATCAAGGATCAGGCAACAAAGAAAATAATCTTTCGCGGCAGATGTGAAGGAGGTCTTTATCCCCTAGTGTCACCACAACCACATACAAAGAAACAAGTTTTTGGTGTCGTCAAACCATCCTCAACAAGGTGGCATAGTCACCTAGGTCATCCATCGTCGGTTATCGTTCAGCAAGTCCTCAAAAATAATGAGCTTCCCTGTTCTAGTGAGTCTAGCAATAAAAATCCTGTATGTGATGCCTGTCAACAAGCAAAAAGTCATCAATTGCCCTATCCTAAGTCTACTAGTGTGTCTACTATTCCTTTAGAACTTGTGTTCTCAGATGTTTGGGGACCCGCCCCTAGTTCTGTTGGTCAATATACTTACTATGTAAGCTTTGTTGATGACTATAGCAAGTTTACATGGATCTATCTCTTGAAAAAAAAGTCTGATGTTTTTTCAAGTGTTTCACAATTTTCAGAATCTTGTTGAACGCCACCTTGGTAGGAAAATTATCACCATGCAATCGATCGGGGTGGTGAATACCAAAATTAAACTCCTTCTTTCAAAAGATTGGCATTACTCATCATGTGTCATGTCCCCATGCTCATCAACGTAATGGTTCAAATTGAACGAAAACACGTATATATTGTTGAAGTAGGTCTAGCCTTGCTAGCCTATGCATCCATGCCATTGAAATTTTGGGATGAATCTTTCCTCATCGCCACCCATTTAATCAATCTTCTCCCAAGCAAAGTTATTAATTTTGCTACTCCTATGGAACGCCTTTTGGCACAACACCGCATTATTCATCGCTCCGAATATTTGGTTGCGCTTGTTGGCCTAACCTTAGACCCTATAATTCCCGCAAGCTTGCTTTCCGATCCAAGCAGTGCACTTTTCTTGGCTATAGTAATCTCCACAAGGGATATAAATGCCTAGATATCTCTTCAGGTCGTGTTTACATCTCTCGAGATGTTATTTTTGATGAATCTATTTTTCCTTTTGCCACCTTACACCCTAATGCAAGTGCGCGTCTTAGGTAGAGATTCTACTCATTCCATCTATCCTTCTTAATCCATCGTCATCTGATCAAGGGGGAGAATCAATACGTGCTGATCAATTGACTAATGGACATACTAATCCTGCTAATTTGGATGGCAGTGCTCCTACATTTCATGTTGTGCAGGACACTGGAAATGGTGAGGACGTATATGATGTGCATGGCGAGGCCACTGAGAATGGCGAAGCAAATGGTGCAAATGGTGACGTCCACGACGTGCATGATGCTGCAATTGAAGTTGATGTTCCTGCTCAACAGTCTGCAGAGCTAGCTTCCGGATCGACATCTTCCTCTCAGTGCTCATCAACCGGCTCAGTGTGTTCCTCTGCGGCTTCAGTTTCTGCACCTCAGCCAGCATCATCTCGCCCAGCAACACGCCTACAAAGCGGCATTTGTAAGCCACATCAATTTACTGATGGTACTATACGTTATGGATGCTTGTGTGCAACAGGAGAACCACAGGACTTGCAAGAAGCCATTACTGATTCTAGATGGAAGAAGGCAATGGATGAGGAACATTTGGCGCTAATGAAGAATAAAACTTGGCACCTGGTTCCAGCACAAGAAGGGAAAAACATAATTGACTGTAAGTGGGTGTATAAAATTAAAAGGAAATCAGATGGTACCATTGACAGATATAAGGCTCGGCTAGTAGCAAAAGGGTTCAAGCAGCGCTATGGTATAGACTATGAAGATACTTTTAGTCCAGTTGTCAAAGCAGCTAGTATTAGAACTGTACTGGCCATTGCTATATCCAGGGGATGGAGTTTGAGGCAATTAGATGTGCAGAACGCGTTTCTTCATGGTGTTCTGGAAGAGGAAGTCTATATGAGATGTACCACCGTGTTATGAAGATAGTCACTTGCCAAGGTATGTATGCAAGCTTGACAAGGCATTGTATGGTCTGAAACAGGCACCAAGAGCATGGTATTCTCGATTGAGCACAAAATTTCAAGACCTTGGTTTTATTCCATCAAAATCAGACACCTCATTATTTATTTATAATAAGTCAGGCATTACAATATTTATGCTTATCTACGTGGATGACATTATTGTCACTAGTTCCTCAAGCAAGGCAGTTACAACACTCTTGCAAGATTTGAATAAAGACTTTGCACTCAAGGACTTAGGGGACTTGCACTACTTCTTGGGAATTGAAGTTAAGAAGACACGAGATGGTATACTGTTGTCACAAGAAAAATATGCATCTGAATTTCTTGGTCGTGTTGGAATGCGACATTGTAAGCCGGTTGCAACTCCTTTGTCAACCACTAAGAAACTCTCGGCAAGTGAAGGAGATCCCTTGATTCCCGAAGACTCTACAAAGTATCGAAGCATTGTTGGAGCCCTTCAGTATCTAACTCTTACCCGGCCTGATATTGCCTTTTCAGTAAACAAGGTATGTCAGTATTTGCATGCGCCTACTATGGTGCATTGGACAGCTGCTAAGAGAATTTTAAGATATCTTAAGAACACACTGGATTTTGGAATAACATTCAAGAAGCTCAAGATCTACCTTAGTGAGCGCTTTCTCTGATGCAGACTGGGCCGGGTGTCCAGATGATAGAAGATCAACTGGTGGCTTTGCAGTGTTTGTGGGCTCAAATTTGGTGTCTTGGAGTGCTCGAAAACAAAGCATCGTTTCAAGGTCTAGCACAGAGGCTAAATATAAAGCATTGGCTAATGCTACAGCCGAAATTATTTGGGTACAGTCCTTGCTCACTGAACTTGGTGTACCACAATTGAGAGCCCCTTGTTTATGGTGTGATAATCTAGGTGCCACATATCTCTCTCGCCAACTCAGATTTCATGCAAGAACCAAACACATTGAAGTTGACTATCATTTTGTGAGGGAACGGGTGGCGCACAAGATGCTAGATATTCGATTCATACCATCAGGAGATCAAGTCGCAGATGGATTCACAAAGTCAATCTCTACTCGGCAACTGGAAGCATTCAGACGCAATCTTAACTTGGACAAGTTATGATTGAGGGGGGCTGTTAGAGTTTGTATCTATCTATGCTGAATATATCTCCAAGTATATCTCGTATATCTCCAAGTATATCTCCTTCAGTTTGTAATAGATATGCCTTGGAGTAGAAACTCGTAACAAATTGTATCTGTAACAGATTGTATTGATTTGACTCTATAAATATACACCATGCGGCCTGAGAGGGTTATACGCTTCAACCCTTATCTCTTGAAACTTTACAATAACTAGTTGTCATTGTCATCTTCATATTGAATTTGCAGAATTGGAGAGCTGAATGTTCATATTGGTAGTAGTCACACATACATGTTTTTTTTTAACGTAGCAGTCTGGGCATATTGGCATCCCCAAAGCCTTCTTTGGAGTCATTTAGTCCAGGAAGGAGATCATCTTACTTCGTCCTGTATTCATATTTAACAGTATCTAGCATACATATGCTTGTTGGCAATGAATTTGTCTTCCACAGTGCTAGGTGAAAATCTTAGTTTTTTTATGTGCAATTAGGGAACGGTGAAAGGAAATAATGCAGTGGCACTATTTTTACATGGTTAAAATTGCACCATAGTAGTTCACTTCAATATATCTTGCAGATATTTTACTCAATTTTTTCCCCTTGTAGATGGTTCGCCGCCGATGCCGGCGAATGGCGACTAGAATGAACTATGCAAGGCGGCAGGACATGTTCAACCAGCCTCAATTCGGAGTGGCTCATCGCATGCTACATCATCACGGACAACAACATCTACCTCGGCTCCATGACACGACGAAGAGGAGGACAACGACAACGACGACATGGATGCTAGGTTGCCCGACGAGATGATCCTCTCAGACCTTGTCGGTGCACCTACCCCAACACAGCCTACTCGGGCCATGCCTCCGCGCTGTAGACGTCGTGATCACGCGGACAATAGTTTAGTCAACGTCATCGAGGGCACGCGCGGCGAGCATCTAGCTACTAGGTACACACCGGGTATGGGTGTGCGTCGAAAGCGCAACTGATGTAATGAATGGATATATGCATGTACGAATGACTAGGTAGAATCAAATGACTGCATGAAATGAAACGATTGAATGGATGATTCTTGTTGAATGAAATGGTTCAATTGATATATGCATACATGTCACTATTTGAATAAAATGATTGAATGGATACATGCATATATGTTGTTGTTTTCTGTTTGCAGGTACCGTCACACCACTTCCCTTAGCGTGATAGAATGGTACTGTCACGCCAAGATTCCTAGCGTGATAGGACTTAGCACCAGAAGCGGGGAGCTGGCTTGCACAGCCTCTAGAGTTGTCCAAGTCCTGGCGTGGCAGTACCATTCTGTCACGCCAGTACCCTTGGCGTGATAAAATGGTACTATCATGCCAGGAGTACTGGCGTGACAGGACTTAGTACCAAAACCAGAGAGCTGGCTTGCATAGCCTCTGGAGTTGCCCACGCATTGGTGTGGCAGTACTGTTCTATCATGCCAGTGCCCTTGGCGTGACAGAATGGTACTGTCACACTAGGAATCCTGGTGTGATAGGACTAATCATCATAATCGGGGAGCTGGCTTGCATAGCCTCTGGAGTTGCCCATGCATTGGCATGACAGTGCTACCTGCGTGACTGGACCCACCCCAAGAACAAACCAAAACACTCCCTCGCCCAGGCTACTCACATGAAAATAACCACATTGTGCCGTCAGCTTTTTAGATCGACATGACAACACTCCACCTTGCTAGCTTTTTAGACCGAAAAGACAACACTCTACCTCTC
The DNA here is from genome assembly GCA_036346405.1 of Phyllostachys edulis. Lineage (NCBI taxonomy): Eukaryota > Viridiplantae > Streptophyta > Magnoliopsida > Poales > Poaceae > Phyllostachys > Phyllostachys edulis. The sequence continues at coordinate 72,794,151 of CM070550.1, forward strand.
CAGCTTTCAGATCGACATGAAAAAACTGCACCTCGCAAACTTTTCAGACCGAGAAGACCACACACAAACGTTTTGGAGGGACATGACAACACTATGTCCCGTCAGCTTTTTAGATCGAAAAGACAACACACTAGAACTCAGACTGTTCAGACATAAATTACCACACTGTCTCACGCTTCCTTTTCAGAACAAAGTAACTACACACTGCGTTGCTACCTTTTGATAATTGAACACACTACACACATCGATTTCTTGTGTGTTCTCACTCCACCATGAGCACTACACCCTATGCCCTTATAAAAAGAGGCGAAAAAGATCTGGGAGAGAACATTACACCACCAAACCCAGCACTACACCAAAGCTTACTTCACACAACTAAGAAGAAGGAGATTGAGGACTTGGTGAGCTTCTACAAGAGGATACTATAGAAGCACAAGTGGCTAGCCAAGAGGGCTAAACCCTACCCGGATAAGTATGAAGGATACGCCGGTACCACCGGATTTCCCACGCCCACAATGTGTGTGCGAAGAACCGGCAAAGATCATCCAGTCGACACAATCGACGACGTTCGCTCGGGCATACTACACGTGCGGCCACCACCTCGTAAGTGTATCTTGCACACACAAAGATTTTTCACATCATACGTTCAATTCCACAAATCGCTTATTACACACGCGTATAATGGCAGCCGGAGATGCAATGCAACTTCTTTCAATGGATCGATGGCCCGGAGATGTACGATGGGGCGTTCATCCAGCAGAAGTACATGTTGAACTTTCCAGGGTGAGCCGAGACCTTCCAGTGCTGGACACCTTACGTACCTGAACCCAATCCAATTGGAAAGCATCGGACGAGCCCAAGAAAGCAGATGAGTACGACAAGGCCAAGCGGGCGGCGGACAAGGGGAAGGCTCCTGCAAGTGAGACCGTGGGCCGTACTACCACTCCCCATCGTATGGGTGCACTCCGGATCACGAGGTAAGTTATGTTCAGTATATATCATAATTATTAATTTGGCCAAACGTTGCGTTATACTAACATCATTCAACCGTCCAGCCCGTCTCGTAGGACATGGATGGCTTCAAGACAAGCTGCTACCACTGCGGGCAGCAAGGGGACAAGGGGAAGGCTCTTGCAAGTGAGGCTGTCAGCCGTACTACCTCTCCCTGTCGCCCGGGTGCACTCCGGATCCAAGAGGTGCATTATGTTCAGTATGCATCATAATTATTAATTTGGCTCGGCGTTGTTTTATCCTAACATCATTGAACTATTCGGCCCGTCTCATAGGACATGGATGACTTTGAGACTGGCCGCCGCTGCGGGTAGAAAGGAGACAAGGGGAAGCGAGCGATGGACCGCCGAAACTAATGATCTTTGTTCCAATCAACTTTATTTCCATTCCAAAAAGGCGCATATGTATCGTAGGTGTATTTCAGTTTGTTGCATCGTGCATGATGTCGTTCCTTATGTATGTAACCAAACCCTGCGTGCTGTGTAATTTGCAACTTTATTATAAAGTCTATTTCAATTCGCAACTACGTTGTAAAAGCCGACCTCAAATCTCGTTCTCTTTTAGTATTCAATTCTTGGCGTACCAAGACAGGGAACAACATAAAAATAAAGGTCCAAAATGCGTGTTCTGGAAGTCGGCACTAAATGGTCGTCAACCCCTAAGTGATGATGAGCACCACCTATCATTGCAATAGGATGGGATGTGTTTGCCTAATCATCCATATGTTCATTCAAAATAACAACATCACATGTTCGAAATAAAATCTACTACCTAGGATTGTGCATTCACTTAGCACCGTTCAATTCTTGCTATCTCAAATCAGGTTTAAAAAAATTAGAACAAACGTCCGTAAAAAATCAAATGCTAAGAACGATATACATGACAGTGAACTTGTGCATTAAAATTTCATCTTTTGTGCCAAATGGTCAACATATCTTATGCAACAAACGTAAGATTTATTCTTTTGAGTACACCTTTAGATAAAGTCCTGCACTGCCACGCCATGAGAATTGGCGTGACAAGGCACGCTTGTCACACCATGAGTGAACTTGTGCATTAAAATTTGATCTTTCGTGCCAAATGGTCCACATATCTTATGCAACAAATGTAACATTTCTTCGTCTGGGAATACCTACAAATAAAGGACGGCACTGTCACACCACAAGTGTTGGTGTGACAAGGCAGGCTTGTCACGCCATGAGTGCGGGTGTGACAACGGCCACGCAAGCCCTCCACGTTGACATGGCGCGTGGACGAGGGCTTGCGTGGCATGTTTGATCATGCCAAGATCGGTGACATGACAGAACGGTTTGCCTACGCCACGGCGGGTGGCGTGACCAAAGGGGTCAGAATTGGAAATAAAGTTAGCGAGGGGTTAACTTTAAAATATTATTAAAAAATAATTAAATAAAAAAATTCAACAAAAATACATATGATGAATGTTAGCACTCATCAGTGCTATGGATAGACCGACTTGTCAGTAATGCAGTAAAAGCTGTCATCATACCATAGTTCTGTCTTCAAGGTACATTGTCTTGGACAGAAAGTCAATACCAATTGTAGCCTGTTTGCAAAGGAACAAAACGTAAGCACAATTAATTGAGCAAGATTACTGTAAAAAAACCAAACACTTTATTTTTGCTTCCATGAGTGTGTTCAAAAAAATTAATCATTAGAACACCATCATCACAACCATACATCACAGGGTAACAACCAGCATCATTCATCACGAACAACATGTTTATAGGAGATGTACATATGAAGAATTTCAAGATTATGGCATCTATTCTACATTGCCTTGGAGGTCTTTAAGTGATAATTAACAATTCTGTGAAAGCAGGGCTAGTGTTAGGCTCGTGAATAGCGCACGGTGCCAATCCCCTAGAAATGGCAAAGGTTCCATATCAAATTGGGATCCCAGGTGTCACGTTACTTCGTTCTCACCTAGAGCCCATTAACAGAAGTCTTGGTTTTCTTTGCCTGCATTGCAACGCCCAGAATCCTAAGGCAGGCCATTCCCAACCCAATTATTGTGAAGATGCACTCAAAATCTTGGCCTCAAGCACACCGGACATATTTCTCACCGAACAACGCTGAGATCCAATGAAACCACCGACCGCGCCGCAATTTCTCACGCCTTAAATTCCAAAATACACCTCAAATAACATCGTACTGATTACACACAAATCGACAACATGCCAATTCATCTTCATCAATTAGGGATCATGAGGCTGCCTCCAGTGCTCCACCCTGGCTAGTATCTTAAGCCTGCCATGTAGGCAAAATGATGATGTGGCACCATAGTTAATGAAGAAAGAGGGTACTCTAGTATCTAATCTGGATACCGGTTCGGTCTTGAAATCCAACGCATAAAATTTATTGTGATTGCTGTTTCCTCTCATGTATGTAATTAAATGAAACAGTATAAGATATTACACCATAAGAAACCATGCATTGGGAAGATAGTATCCTAACACTCCTCGTGCACTAAGAAACTGCACTAAGATACTGCCCATTAGGAGCAGCCTGAGCATTAACATTACATCGTTTCGTGACACACATCACAGGCATTTTTTATTAAAAAAAATAGATGCACAGAATCAGATGTCGTAACCATCGGATTGCCTCGGCCAAGAACGGCTAGATGATCACCACACGCCGCACGCCTGATCAACAGATCCAATCGTCAGTCCACAGAAATAGATCGTACCAAAGGCCCGCCCGCTTGTGCCGGATCTGGCCCGATCAGATCCAGCCCCAACCCCGGCTCACGATGAGCAAACGACAAAATCAAACAAACAACATGCACAGGATTGGGAAGGCGAAAAGATCGAGGAGGACGCACCTGGTAGGTGTTGTCGAACTTGTCGGACATGAAGCGAGTGATGATGCTAGTCTTGCTGACGGACTGGTCTCTGAGGAACACTAGCTTGTACTTGGCGAGGGCCGACATGGTGGCCATCTCCTCTCCTCCTCGTATTCCCTTCTCTGGCGTGCGACGGTGGCGAGATCAGATCCGATCCGATGTGCAGGGACGGGTGGGTCCAGAGGGGAAGGGGATCTCTCTCTCTCTGGCTCGCTCGCACCCGGGGTATGGGTGGGTGTCTCCCCAAAGCTCTCGTCCTGCCCCTTCCTCTCTCGCGACTCGCGAGTGATGCGCTCCGCCCTTCCCGTTGCGTGTCTGGCGTTGGCTCCGAGGGTGTGTTTGTTGGACCCACGTGGCGGCGCCAAAATATTAGTGAGGGGGTGGGAGTGAAGAACACACTACTCGCTATCATTAGTTTTTTAAAGTAGTAAAGATCATGCATATGCATTAGGCTTTTGTCAATGGAATTTCTTATCACGGCTCAAAAACATCCAAGCCCATATACTTATAAAAGCTTAATGTTTTCAGATTTTCATTAAAAAAAATCAATTTTTATGCTAATTTGTAGATAGAATTACCTATTAAAGACGAGCGCAAATTCAGGCTACAAGCGAAAAAGAGAGAAAATACACAGGACTATTAAAAAAAGAGTTGGGCCTTGAAAAGTTATGTCTACTCGCATTCCTCGCTAGTCTTGAACCGGACAAGTATATGACCAAAATCGTCTTGCCATGCTGTCATGTTATGATAAATTGACAAAGATCAGTTGTAACCAAAGGGGGCGATCAAACAAGACTTGAGATACTTGCATTGAGAAGCCCGCTCCGCTCCTATGCCTATATGTACACCCACGACGTACGGGACGGCACATTGAAGGTTAGTTGTTCTAATTAAAAGTTGCAAATCCAGGCGCCAGGTAATCACGGCAGCGACAGACATGGAGGATGTCGACGACGCGACGAGCCTACCAACTTTCCCTTGGGTCCCGGGCAACGCTGGACGAACCAGAGACGCGCGGCGTCGCCACGGGTAAATCCGACGTCGCTGCCCACCACCACCAGTGCAGGCAGCACCGCATGCAGCTGTCGGACGGCCTCAACCGCAAGCGCCGCGTGCGCGCCCCGCCCAGGGGCCAGAGACGCGCGCGCGCGCTGCGCTGCGGACGCCGCCTTCCGCAGCCACGGTTTGGCACGGTCGGGGTCGGCACGCCCGCGCAGTCCGGAACCTGACGCGCAGCGGGCTGAGACGGTGCAAAACAAACGTACAGCGGAAGAAGCGGCGCCGCAACCACGCATGCGTATGCACGAGGAGCTGTCCCTAGTCTCTTCTGGTAGGAGACAACTAACAACACAGACGTCCCGAAAAGCATATCCATCAAGGTATTCTCGTTCGGAGTAGGGCATAGGGCACATAGTTCATCGGGTACCACTTTACCAGTACTGATAATTTGGACAAGTCTATACACTGATCAAGTGATCATAGATCAGGTGCTTACTTCAAAAGTAGCCACGAGGAACAAGCTAAGCTCCGAGTGCTCACTTCAGATCTGTCGACAGAGGACGAAGGCACTTTCAACCCTGGAGTCCAATGGTCCCTCGAGGCAGGAAACGAGCAAGTGAGAAATCCATTCAGGAGTAACAGAACAGGGGGCTGATTCAGAGCAATGGTATGAAGTCGTAGAACCAGCAAGCTTACCGCAGGCAACACGGCCACCAGCATTTCCCGTGCTCTTGCTGAGCTCGTGCCCACCTGAAGGCGAAAAAACCAACAGTAGCTATGTTAACCTTACAGTTTGATCTGGGCTACTCGGTGAGATGGTTCTGAATAAAACTGATAAATACTGGACTTCAGTTTATAATTCAGGAAAAGAGAATGCATATATTGATTTGACGGAATGGCTCAAATAAAAGGCTTGTTTGGGATGGTTTCGGCTTTGACTTTTCACTAGGAAAAGCCGGAAGTCGTCCCAAACGGGCGGCTTTGCATAGCTTCTTCTAGAAAAACCGGAAGCCATTTTCAACGTGCGGAAGCCGGAAGCAGGAAGCTAGCTTGGGGCAGCTTCCCATGGCTTCAGTGGGATGTGATTCCGAGTTTGCTCCTAGAGTTGGGGAAATTTACCCCCATCCTACCACGTATAAAATGCTCCACCCCACCCTTTCCACACCCGAAGGCCCTTCCTCCTCAGCACGCAGCAGCGATGCTAAGGTTTGCGCCTCCGCGCCACCTCGTGCCGGCGCTGTCGTCCTCCCACTACGCCGCCTTAGTGATCTCCTCCCTTCGCGTCGCCGTCCTGACCTCCTCCTCCCGCGCTGCCACCACCTCAGCTTCCCTCCTCCTCCCACGCCACTGCCTCCCCTGCTGGCGCCGCCACCCTGACCTCCTCCTCCCTCGCCGCCGCCACCCCGGCTTCACTCCTCCTTCTGCGCTGGTGCCACACCGTTAATTGGCATCAATTTGTCATTAATTGCGGTTAATTACCGTTAATTGTGGTTAATTATTGTTAATTATTGTTAATTATCACCGGTTCTCGTTAATTGCCGTCATTTGCCTCTGGGACAATTAAGACATTTTTCAACTTAGAAGCTCCGGTCAACCTATCTAAAAGTCAGACTGCCAAACACCAAACATTTTCAACTCAACCGTTCAACCCAGCCAAAAGCTGGTTTTTTAGAAAAGCTGCAGCCATGCCAAACAGACCCAAAATGAACACGTTCCGAGATTTCAGCTTTGAAATTTAGGATAACACATTATGGCAAAGTGCACAGAAAGTCAGAAAGGATGTCTAAGTTCACATTGGATGGTGCGGCGATATCCTACATTCGTATGAACCATTGCAACAGATTGGTATGCGCAAAAAACATCTTTAAATTTCTGTTTCAAAACACATATTCACACCATGATAAAAATAGATCAATGCAGATTGATCAATCCACAAGGAAGCACCAGACAGTTAGCAGGCTATAACAATGCTGATGAGGGCAATGTTAATGTGCATGAGATAATACACAGACTGGAACAATGCAAAGTGTAGGACCAAAATGGCGACAGAGGGGGGGTGAATGTCGCTCTCTTTAAAATCGCCCCCGAGAAAACGTACACTGTTTTTTTTTTGATTTTTTCAAGAAGAAGCAAAACAAGGTAATTCACAGAGAGTTAATTCTGCTGAAACCAGGAACGCATGTGACACTGAAAAATTCAGCATAAATCAAAGACCAGCCAGTAAAAAATTCAACTGAAAATACCTCTGTTTAATCTGCATGCAAAATGGTTGAAAATCAGCAAAAAGGAAAAACGCACTGTAGATGGCCACAACAAAGAAAGTGCTGCACAGGGCACAAGATTTCTGGTTCTGCAGAGTGCCACCACCTCTCTACGGGCGGCTCAACACAGGCGCTACAACAGGCGCCAACAGGACACTCAGCTCCAAAGCACAAAACGAGTTCCAACACATTAACTTAAGACACAGGAAATTCACAACAGAAACCACAAGGAAATCTGCAGCCGAACTATTTTTTTTTTTTTTTTACAGGACCGCAACAGGCTGCTCCAATCTCTTGATCTTGCGAGCTCTAACAGGCGCCGTCACGGGCGGATTCTACAGAGCAGGAACTCAAACCAAAAACTGCCGACCAGATCTTTCTTTCAATGGTCTACAAGCTGCTGCCATGCGGCACTGCTTTTCTATGGGGCGCTCAAAACGGATGACCTCTCTCCCACAAATCTTTTACACGGCAGCCAAGAAAAACAGATCAGATCATCAAGAAATAGGAGCAGTAAACAAATCTTAAAACAGGGAACCTTGGTCGGGTCATCAAAGGCATCCAAGCAATAGAAAATAAAAGAAGCAGCAAACTACTAGGAATATCTTAATGCAAGATCAAATCATACAGGAACAAGATTGGCAGTAAACAAATCAAGAAAAAGACTTCCGACACATTGATGGCATTCAAATAAAAAGACTCAAAACAAGGAATCAACCATTAAATACTTAAAGCCATCAGATCAACCAGAGGTGAAATCTTACATGAAACAGATTCGGACACACACACGCATGAAGGAAATTGAAAAGCCACAAGAGATTACCTAATCAATCACATCAAGCAAAAGCCTTACACGCATCAAGCAATAAACAAAGTCTAGCTCGCACATAGAATTCTACAGCACCTTGGTTGGATCAATTTGTAGCAGGCCGAGGCAAAATAAACAAGTACAAGACTCGTAAAACAAAAACGGCGATCACTCAGGCGCTCCTACAGGCCGCTGCCCATTTTTCAGGGGACACAGGGCGCCGCCGCCACTAGAGGAATGATTGCATTTTTCAGGAACCCTAATGTCCCAACTCCCTCAACCACTAAAGCCTCTTTTGACCCTAGCAAACCCTAACTATCTCCCAAAGCCACCCAATACAAGCAGCCACTCACTCCTATTTATAGCCCTTGGCTAATGGGTCTCCAACCCGTTACGCCCGCTAAAACCAACGGAGCCCGCTCCCGCTTGTGCAGCCTTGCGAAATTCCCGTTTCGCCCCTCCTGCACCTTCCGGGAAGCTTCCGCGCTCCTCGTCTCGCACGCCTCGCAACCACCTCGAGTCCACGTCGTCTTCGACACATCCCGACCGTTCTGACCTCAGTGCCACCTGCACCTAGTCCGGTCCACCGTGTCTCGCCACGACTCCACCCGATGTCCTGCAGTCACACAGACAAGAAACACATCAAATAGCACCGCTCGACATATTGTAACCATACAAAAGCATCAGACAAAATATTCAGAGCCCAAACCATTTGAATCGAATGCACCGCGCAAACGACATGGTCCGACCACACAAACCAAACTCGACTTCCTAAACCTATGTCAATTACTCATCACACACACGGGACGACCTCCACATGGTCTCTCACAAAGGCAAAGCTTCCCTTCATGCAAGGTGAAGATAAGAAGACAGACTGGGCGAATAGAGATCTCAGCTAAAAACAATATAACACATGTGATGCACTGTTCTAGAATTTGCCTTATAAAGAGTTCAAACGTCCTTTATCCTGATCGAGAAATGCCTACACATCCTTTATATATCCCGATCCCGAACGAGAAATGCCTAGTTGTCTCAAGCACTGGGGTCTGGGGAATCACAGGACAGTACATCAACACCGTGAATTTAAGTGAGCAAAGTGTATAAAAAACTCATAACATATTACCTGCATTTTTCTTCGTGCTTCTCCAAAGCAGTTTATAAACAGGTACTCAGAAATACATGAATCCTACATGGACTAAAACTAATTCCATTGTTTTTATCATCCATAAACAGAAATGGATAATCATTATAGGCCTATCAGAATTCAAACCAACTCTAATAATACATAGATCCTTCCTTAGCTCAAAAGGGAAAAATGAGCACACAGGCACACAAGAAAACGGCAAGCATAAACAGTGGCAGCATTATCCTTTTCAAGATCATCAGGGTCAGCATGAACAACAACAGCTCTGCCAATGATTGAATTTGGCCACTGAGTGGGATCTGCCATAAACAATTGTTACCCATGTTAAAGGAAAAGGCTAGGGTAACATAGGAGTTATAAGGAGCCATGTGGTATTGGTCCCAGAAAATGTACATGCCAAAGAAATGTTTGATTACCTGGCTGTCGACAACATTGACATTAGCAACACCTGATAGCAGAGATAAATTCCCAGTGACAAGAATCATGCAGTACAGTTACAACATGCAAAATTAAGTTATGGACTGCTGAGAACACAGAATCAACTCGTCTCCCTGAAGACACGTATCATGCACATGCGTATGGAACAGATCGTAACAAAGAAGGGCTAAAGAACATTACCATCTGCTCCAGCTGTCACATTTCCAAGATCACCAGCATGGCGGGTCTCATCTTCTGGTGCGGTGGTGCCCCATGCTCCTTACCCGCAGGATTGAAATGTGACAACTTAGCATCATCCTGATCATATATATAGGCAAGCCAAAAGAAAGCGTTGACGTTTTTTATTATCTTAGTTTGGCAAAGTGTGTTTTGGATCATGAGTATTATGTAAAATGATAACGAAGCTTTAATCTAAGCAGAATCTATGTCATCAGTTTGAAAATATCTGTAACTATTGATGACTTCGTATGGATGAACGAAGTACATTAAGCAATATATAATATGGAAGTTATGTGTCTCATATATATAACATCGAGAGCAAAGATGATTCTAAAATGTGTACAAACGAAGTGCTACTGCCAACTAACATAACCGAGCTGCGAACGTTTACAAAATAGGCTTTGAAAGTAGTAGTATTACAGGGTAGTGGGTTGATGCACAATACTACATTGATAGGTAGGATCAGATAAACGTGAGTACAAAAAAAAAACAGATGTTCCTGCGGAAGCATTGGGGAAGCGTTGATCGCTGCGGTGACTAGAAACGTGTAATGCAAAAACTGTCTAGAGCAGCAGTGGGTTAGAAGAGACTTTTTGTGTACAATCGCCACGTATTATACCTAAGGTTCTGTTGATGTGTAGAGTAATCCGATCATTCAGTAGCTTTTTTGTAGAGACCTGGTTTTCTTTGTAGGTGGATCGGTCGTAGAGTGGGTAGGAGGTGATGCAGATCTATATGAGCAACTATGATTGAGCATTATGTTGAACTAAACAAAGAGTTCAACCTAAGAAACCTTTGATGAATCTGAGAAGTTTATGTAAGAAACCCGACACAGTGTGTGATTTAGTTGACTATGGTAACATACCTTTTAGATGGAAAAGTTGTTGGAGTTTCCTCATGTGATGAAACAGTTTTTGTGGTTTTTTTTTTGGGCGCTGTGAACGTCAATAGGAGAGACATAATAGGTATTGCCAAAGAGGTTTAAACGCATAGCGGTAATATAATGTAAGCAACATGTAAAGGTTACAATGCTAAGGAATGCGAAAAAGATGTACATGCAAGGGTATAAGATAGGTATTGTTTTCAGATATTTTAAGCATGTAGTAAATAAGGATGTAGTATAAGAAAGTAACGTGGTAGGAAAAGCACTAGATTAGCGACATAGGACCGCATAAGCGACATGGTCCGACCACACAAACCAAACTCGACTTCCTAAACCTATGTCAATTACTCATCACACACACGGGACGACCTCCACATGGTCTCTCAATCTCCCCCTTGATGAGTATATTGACAAACTCTGATAAAGCGCAAAGATGAGTTTGAGTTTGAAGAAACCAACATGGTCCAAGAAATGAAATGAAACTAATGACCATGTCGACAGAAAGAACGCTAGAGCAACAACTGAAAGAGCAAATTGATCTTCAAAGCTCTAAACTGTTCCCAACAGACTTTTTCTTCTCTATTCTCCCCCTTTTGGCAATAAACGCATCAAGATGCAATAGAGAGAATATGACATGTTAATAGATGAAAATGGCTGAAATTTGATTATTCTTAGCAGTTAGAGCCATGAGAATTATCCAATATGACCATAATGTAATACACCAAGCCATAACTCAATAAAAAGGCTAGCTAGATCATGACAAGATATGTATAAGCTAGCTAGAACACATAGATGACAAACTGAAAATGAGGTACATTATGTGAGCAAGTCAAGTCATCAATGAGCAAAGTCTCGCTAGAGATATCCAAGGATGATGCAGCCATGTCAATAAGGTAAGCGGAACTAAGAAGCTTAAATTGAGACCAAATAGAGTGCTATGCTCAAGATTGAAACATTGGTTAAAGTACATGATACTTTTTGTGGCTTTAAGCACATTGAACACATGAAACATATTTTCTTTTGAAATTCATGGTGGTTTCCAACCAGATTTTTGTTTTATCATGTGCTAGGTCTCAAGCCTTATGCGACTACTCCAAGCGAGAAGCTTAAGAAGATAGTCTAGGTCACCCAAAACTCCCCCTAAGTTCATGCCAAGTGCAATGGCAAGCCGTCTCACAGAGAGAATTGGTGAGATCGGTTTTTTCGCACAAAAGAGATCTTTTGCCTTTTAAGAAGTTGTACTAACTCATGCATCATCAAGAGACTAAAACAGCTCTTTCTAAGGCTCAATATAGATTCATCACTCTACCCAGCCTATTTGACATGGCATGAATCATAAAAGGATAGCTCAAGAAAGACTAATCTCGAGTGCTAACATGACAAGTTTTAGTTTAAGTTGAGCAATTTTAATTAACTTATCATGGCAAAAGCTAGACTACACATATGAAGTCATGATAAATCTAGCAAATAAGCACAAGTCATGGCAAGGTGTAAAGCATTGTAAACATGTCATAGCAGGATAATAATCAAGGCTCAATGTAGTTATATTACAATGCAGAATGCTAGAAATGCAGAAAATTCAGCTCCCCCTCAACATTAGATGCAACTTTTAGTTCAAGTTGAGTTAAGTCAATATTAAGCTCGAAGCTCCCAAATGAACTCCTTGAACTAAAACAATAAATCGAGAAGTCAAAGAAAACATAAAACAGTGGTCCTTAAAGCATAGATAAGATATAGAGAATACTATGGCTCAGATCGACTCTCATCTACCCCATATGACTCTAGGACTATCAAGCGCCCACTTAACACACCTAGGAGCAAACACGCATTGCCTGCCTGCCCGAGGGTGGCCCAACCCTCGCTAGAACCTCCAAGAAGTGAGTGAGCTCAACCTAGTGAGATAAGTAACGACTAATAAGCAAGATCCTAGAATCACAAGATAAGAGCAAAATCTAAACAACTAGACAAAAGAAGCACTCTAATCTATGCTAGGAGGACTAATCCCAAGTGCACCCAAAATGCAATGCAACAATGAGGAGCAAGAGCATAAATAATATAGTAGAGCAAGAAACCCAAAGCTCCCTCACTACAAATCCATAAGGACAAACCACCCCAAGCTCTCCCGCAGAAGTGAAAACCTCGAACTATCCAATGGCTTGGTGAAAATGTCGATAACCGGTGGTCACTCTCCACAAACCGGAGCACTATGTCGCCCTTCTCTACATGGTCTCTAAGGAAGTGGAAGCGGATATCGATGTGCTTGGTCCGGAATCTTTGCCTGGGTTCTTGGCAATGTTAATCGCAGTGTTATCACAAAAGAGTGGAACATCGTCGATAACTAACCCAAAGTCCCGCAGGTCGAAATCATCGAGAGCACTTGGCTACAAAGAATCGGTCAGCAAAGAACGCGGCCTCTGCGGTGGATGTGCAACACCGGATCGCTTCCTCGAAGACCGGAAACAAGAGAAGTGCCAAGAAATTGGCGGTGTCGGAAGTGCTCTTCCTATCTATCCTCTGACCAACAAAAGTCTCGCATCCGAGAAGGCTCTCAAGGAAAGACAGATGAGGAAGAGTACCGAGATACCATAGTCAATGGTAGCTCGCAGTACTGAAGATGCGCTTCACCGCTGGCGGTGAAAGCGAGGAGAAGCTCAAAACGAGCGCACAAACACACGTAAAAATGTATGTCCGGTCTCGAGGCGATGAAGGTACAAGAGGGAGCCAATCATCTTCGAAACTCCTTTTGATCAAGCGGCTCGCCATCCTCATCTGGTCAAGATAGGTCAGAGAAGCCATGGGAGTCGACACGTGCTTACCATCACTCATGTCGAGCGTTTGAGAGATCACGAGTGTACTTGCCTGATGAAGAAAAGTACCCTCCCGAGTCCGCTTGATTTGGAAGCCAAGAAAGAAAGTCAACTCACCCATCATGCTCATCTCAAACTCGGTGCTCATGACATCCGAGAAGCTGTGAAACCAGAGCATGAGAAGAGTCGCCAAAGATGATGTCATCGACATAGATTTGACGAGCGAAAAGTCATTACCATGCTGCGAATGAACAAGGTCTTGTCTACCTTACCCATCTCAAAACCATGACTCAACAGATAGGACTTAAGCCTCTCATACCAAGCTCTGGGAGCTGCTTAGAAGTCCATCTGGCTTTGAAAGCTTGAAGACATGGTTTGGGTATTTGGGGTTCTCGAAACACGGAAGGCAGTCGGACGTAGACTTCCTCCTCAATAAGGCCATTGAGGAAGGCACTCTTCACATCCATCTGGTAAAGCTTGAAACCCTTAGAAGCGCAAAGGCAAGCGAGATTCTAATGGCTTCAAGTCGAGCTCTGAGGGCAAAGGTCTCCTCGAAGTCTAGACCCTCAACCTGGGAAAACCCCTGAGCTACCAATCTAGCCTTGTTTCGAATGACTACCCCATCCTCATTCTGCTTGTTCTTGAACACCCACTTGGTTCCAATGATATTGTGGCCTCGTGGGGGCTCAACAAGCGACCATACCTTGTTCCTCTCGAAATTCTCTAATTCCTCATGCATGGCATTGACCCAAGACTCATCGAAAGGCGTGACAAACATCCTTGGGCTCAAAGGAGGCAACAAAGGCGAGAATGGAGACAGAAATGAGAAAAGCGGACTTAGGCGTGTGACACGCTCAAAAGGTCTCAATAATCTGCTCTGAAGGATGCCTTTTCTGGATATGTCGGGGAGGTCCTGGATAAGAAGAAGAAGTGGCCTCTACCTCGTGTGCAGACGAGGCAGGGACAGAGCCACTAGCTCCGGAGGAAACGGAAGGCAAAGGCTGATCACCTTGAGGTGCCGAGGAAGAAGGCATCTCAAGGGGAGGAAAAGGAGCTGGATCAGGTAAACAACCATCGTCTCCCTCGTCCTCATCATCCACAAAGATGGTCTCGGACTGCTCTAAAGAACCTGAGATATCTGGCCTAGTCCCCGGACTGGCCTCGTCAAAAGTCACCTCACAGGTTTCTACCATTTTGCTAGACTCGCAGTTCCAGACCCTATAAGCCCGCGAAGAAGTCGAGTAGCCTAGAAAGATACCGTCACAGGAACGTGACTCGAACTTATCTAGGTTCCCAGACTTCAAAATAAAGCACTTGCAACCAAACACACGAAAATGAGAGACGCTGGGCTTTCGCCCGTATCTCAGCTCATAAGAAGTGCGGTGTAGGAGTGCCCGAAGAAAAACTCGATTCGAAACATGGCACGCGGTCGCAATGGCCTCAGCCCAAAACTTCCTCGGTGTAGAGTACTCATCAAGCATCGTCCTGGCCATCTCGACCAAGGTACGGTTCTTCCTCTCCACAACGCCATTTTGCTGAGGGACGTATGGAGAAGAGAACTGGTGCTCTACACCTGTCTCACCACAGAAACTCTCAAAGTAGGAATTCTTGAACTCCGTGCCATTGTCATCATGCGGATCGCTCGTAAGGCACCCGGAGCTCAACAGAAAGCCTCTGAAAGAGACCTCGAAAATGTGTAAATGTCTCATCCTTGAGGCTAAGAAAAACACCCAAGAGTACCTCGAGAAGTCATCGACCACAACAAGAACATACCACTTCCCCCCGCCGATCAAGACTTTCGAGCCGGGTCCAAGCTGTGTCCATGTGGAGCAATTGTCCGGTCATCGGTCATAGTAATTGTGGGGAGGATGAGAAGCGGCAACCATCTTGCCGTCTTGGCATGGAGTGCAAACAAGATCTTTGACCATCTTGAGTTTCGGACCACGAATGAGATCATGGTCGCTAACTCGGGTCAAATGGTCAAATCAATATGACCAAGTCTCCTATGCCGAAAGAGAGATCGCGGGACTCGAAGCAACTAAACACCGAGAGGATCGCGGAAGACTCAGAGAAATCAGCACGAAAGATCCTCCCATAACGAGAAATCCATAAACCAAACTACCCAAGAGTCAAGAATTTTGCAATTGTTTTTCTTAAAGCTCACCTCGAAACCGTCATCAATAAGCCGAGAAAGCGAAAGCAAATTGTACTTTGCGACTTACTAACCAAGGCAACATCCTTAAGAATAAAAGAAGCATTATACGCACAGTACCTTTGGCGATGACGCGTCGAGCGAAGCGTCTCCGAAGGTGATCGTCTCATCACCGGAGCGCGGGCTAGGAGGAGAACCAACGGAGTCTCGGTCATATGACGAGAACAACCGAGTCTACAAGCCAAACCTTCTCCTTCCCTACCCGCGAACTGAGTCAAGCAGAGTAAAGTCTCGATATTGGGATAAATCAACAGATGATTTTGGCACCCAATCTTGAGTAACACGCCGGCAGCGATGAAGTAGTCAAGCCCGATCGACCTCTATCTACCCTCGCTCTCTGTCACTCACAGCAGAAGGTCTAAGAGCGAGACCAAGTCATTCTTTGAGTCGAGCCCGATCTGAAGGCGAGCGAGTCGAGCACACGCAACAGATCGAACTTCGCCATGGGTAGCTATCTCGATGGGGAAAACGAGATCTACCCTCAGGACGGCGGAAGTCACGACTGAAAGCAGCATGAGGACGAAAACCAGAGAACTCGGAAAAACCAAGTCCTCGATGCTGCACAAACCCATCAGAAGAAACAAGCCTAGACCTAGTGTTGGTCTTAGGTGCACTCAAGGTCAGGGCCGACCACGAATGCGCCTAAGAGACTCAACATGGTCTCTACGCGATCTTGGCGCTTTGAAGCATCGATCGATTGTGTGTCCATCCTTGCGAGAAGGTGCGGTGATACTTCACCTTCCGAGAGGTAGAAGCGACATGTGAAATTACCTTCTTGTCGAAATCCCGGACATAGCCCGCCGACTTGAAATGGACTTTCTCGGTCCCAGGCTCGGCCTCGATCACACACAGTGCTATGGGTCCGAGCACGGCGGTGGATGCTTCCTCATGTCCTCAAGGAAGTCATATCCTAGACCACGATTAAATCTGCAGATCTTAGATTGGTCTAGAATAAGATTGAGCTTCTTCTTGCCTCCTACAAATCTCTCGAGAGTGTTCATAAAATCGACACTCCCGAAAGAGAGAGTGCAAGAAGAGCGGGGAAGAGAAGAGACAGAAGGTAAGGAGCAAAAGAAGAATCGGCTGAGAGAGGGAAGAATGGCTTGTGCAAGCACACCCGACTCTGAAGGGACAGATCCCATCGCTAGCCGGTTGGTTCACGTTGCTAAGCGTCTCATCCTTACCACAGGGCTTCTCCCCTTCTCCACAATCATATTGCAAACACAATGTGGCTTCTCTAGAAGGTCCTTAGTTAGCTTCACACATTTCTCATCCAAAGCAATCAAGTCGATTTTAGTTTGTTACACTTAATGCATGGTGAGCTAACAGGTCCTTAGAAGCAAACTTAGCCATCTTCCTTTCATGATCAATCATATCTTGAAAGCTGTTTGGAGACGACCTCAAGTTCATGATTAACTTAGGACAGTTCAAGCATGAAACAATTGGCTCAAGTAAAGAAGCTTGTAGCTTCGACAATTTTATGATCTGCCTGCTTTAAGTTCATCTTCAAGTTATTGCAATTTTCACAAGACTCGGGCAGATCAAGAAGCATGGCATAAGATCCTCTAGCACAATGTCCTTACCCTCACATGAGGTGGGAGAAGTAGTCTCATCGGTAATAAGTAGGGTAATGACCATCCTACTCAACTCTAACTCAAAGCAAGCGACTAACATTCTCCATCTTAACACTATCAAGTTTGGAGGACACACTATCATGTGAGGTCCTTAACTTCTCCATATCAACCAAACAAAGCGAGCATGTATCACAATCATCACTAGAAGGAGCGGATGTAAGAGCAATAATCTCTAGTGACAGTCTATCTATTTCCTTCTCTAACTCAAAGACACCTAGCCTTAGCTTTAGCATGAAAACCTCCTAGCTTAAGAAAAGCATGATTGAGCTGTTCAGAGTGGGATCTACCTCGTCCGGTGTCGAGTACACTCGTTGTCGCCGAGTTCGCCCTCGAGGCCATGAAGCACATGCCGGAGAAGTCGTCGCCGCCATCCTTGGGCTCTTGGTCACCCGTCCCGTCATCGTCGCTCCATCCCTCCACCTCGCTGAGGTCGAGGTCGTCGAAGGCGGTGAGGACGCGGTGGAAGAGCTTCTTGGCTTTGCCAAAGTTCTGAACTTCTTCTTCTTTGGGCGTCGAGTGGAGGCTTCTTGTTGCAGTTCTTGTCGGTGTAGTCGTTCTTGCCCGAACCGCCGTAGTCGTTCTTGCCCTTCTCCAGCTTGGGGCAGTTTGCTCGGATGTGGTTGGGGCCACCACACTCGAAGCAAATCACGGGTCCTCCTCTCTTTCTGTCCCTCCTCCCTTTGTAAGCGTGGGAGAATCTTGAGCAAGGAGGGCAAGTGCTCATCCGCATAAGTCGCCTAATCGATCATCGCTTATGTCACGAGAGCGACAAGGAGAAATTGCAAGAGGACTCGGTTGAATCGGGATCGGTGACCAAGGCCATCGATCGTGACTTCGACCTCGAGACAACGTCAATCTCGTGAGTCTTGAGGCGTGAGTCTGGCGCATCAAGAGTCAAGGTCGAGAGGTCTGTCGTGTCTTTGATGGTGGTCACTTTCATCTCCCACACACGCAGATCGAGTCTTTGTAAGTATCGACGAGCGTTGTCCGAGTCGGGTATGTGAGACCGACCGCTCGGAGGTTGCTCAAGATCTTGTGAAAACGTCACGAAGCACTCATCTAGGGACTCACCAAAGAAGCATCTCAAATTTGTTGTATTCTCGTTTGAATCGGTCTGTCGAACCGTCTTGATCTGGGTGGTGCCCTCATGGTATGCGTCGAGGGTCACCCAGATATCGTAGGCGGACGACAGGTGAGATATGCGGTCAAACTCACTACGACTCAAACCCTGGATGATGATGTTCCTAGCCTTTGCATTTGCCTCAACATCAGCCATGTTCCCGGCATTGATGTTCTCATCGGCAGGAACAGCGAATCGAACCTTGACCTTTCGCCAGATGGCATACCCCTGGGCCTGGATGTATGTCTCCATTCGGCTCTTCCGAAGGGTGTCGATGCCATCAGCAGGCGGCTTGGTCGAGTACTTGTCCATCGCCACGGCTCTTGAGACCGGTTAAGATCTATTGAAAAGAGCTAACCGGCTCTGATACCAATTGTAGGACCGAAATGGCGACAGAGGGGGGGTGAATGTCGCTCTCTTTAAAATCGCCCCCGAGAAAACGTACACTGTTTTTTTTTTTTTTTCAAGAAGAAGCAAAACAAAGTAATTCACAGAGAGTTAATTCTGCTGAAACCTGGAACGCATGTGACACTGAAAAATTCAGCATAAATCAGAGACCAGCCAGTAAAAAATTCAACTGAAAATACCACTGTTTAATCTGCATGCAAAATGGTTGAAAATCAGCAAAAGGAAAAACGCACTGTAGATGGCCACAACAAAGAAAGTGCTGCACAGGGCACAAGATTTCTGGTTCTGCAGAGTGCCACCACCTCTCTACGGGCGGCTCAACACAGGCGCTACAACAGGCGCCAACAGGACACTCAGCTCCAAAGCACAAAACGAGTTCCAACACATTAACTTAAGACACAGGAAATTCACAACAGAAACCACAAGGAAATCTGCAGCCGAACTATTTTTTTTTATTTTTTATTTTTTACAGGACCGCAACAGGCTGCTCCAATCTCTTGATCTTGCGAGCTCTAACAGGCGCCGTCACGGGCGGATTCTACAGAGCAGGAACTCAAACCAAAAACTGCCGACCAGATCTTTCTTTCAATGGTCTACAAGCTGCTGCCATGAGGCACTGCTTTTCTATGGGGCGCTCAAACCGGATGACCTCTCTTACACAAATCTTTTACACGGCAGCCAAGAAAAACAGATCAGATCATCAAGAAATAGGAGCAGTAAACAAATCTTAAAATAGGGAACCTTGGTCGGGTCATCAAAGGCATCCAAGCAATAGAAAATAAAAGAAGCAGCAAACTACTAGGAATATCTTAATGCAAGATCAAATCATACAGGAACAAGATTGGCAGTAAACAAATCAAGAAAAAGACTTCCGACACATTGATGGCATTCAAATAAAAAGACTCAAAACAAGGAATCAACCATTAAATACTTAAAGCCATCAGATCAACCAGAGGTGAAATCTTACATGAAACAGATTCGGACACACACACGCATGAAGGAAATTGAAAAGCCACAAGAGATTACCTAATCAATCACATCAAGCAAAAGCCTTACACGCATCAAGCAATAAACAAAGTCTAGCTCGCACATAGAATTCTACAGCACCTTGGTTGGATCAATTTGTAGCAGGCGAGGCAAAATAAACAAGTACAAGACTACAAAACAAAAAGCGGCGATCACTCGAGCGCTCCTACAGGCCGCTGCCCATTTTTCAGGGGACACAGGCGCCCGCCACTAGAGGAATGATTGCATTTTTTTTTCAGGAACCCTAATGTCACAACTCCCTCAACCACTAAAGCCTCTTTTGACCCTAGCAAACCCTAACTATCTCCAAAAGCCCACCAATACAAGCAGCCACTCACTCCTATTTATAGCCCTTGGCTAATGGGTCTCCAACCCGTTCGCCCGCTAAAACCAACGGAGCCCGCTCCCACTTGTGCACCTTGCGAAATTCCCGTTCGCCCCTCCCGCACCTTCAGGAAGCTTCGGCTCCTCGTCTCGCCGCGCCTCGCAACCACCTCGAGTCCACGTCGTCTTCGACACATCCCGACCGTTCTGACCTCAGTGCCACCTGCACCTAGTCCGGTCCACCGTGTCTTGCCACGACTCCACCCGATGTCCTGCAGTCACACAGACAAGAAACACATCAAATAGCACCGCTCGACATATTGTAACCATACAAAAGCATCGACAAAATATTCAGAGCCCAAACCATTTGAATCGAATGCACAGCATAAGCGACATGGTCCGACCACACAAACCAAACTCGACTTCCTAAACCTATGTCAATTACTCATCACACACACGGGACGACCTCCACATGGTCTCTCACAAAGGCAAAGCTTCCCTTCATGCAAGGTGAAGATAAGAAGACAGACTGGGCGAATAGAGATCTCAGCTAAAAACAATATAACACATGTGATGCACTGTTCTAGAATTTGCCTTATAAAGAGTTCAAACGTCCTTTATCCTGATCGAGAAATGCCTACACATCCTTTATATATCCCGATCCCGAACGAGAAATGCCTAGTTGTCTCAAGCACTGGGGTCTGGGGAATCACAGGACAGTACATCAACACCGTGAATTTAAGTGAGCAAAGTGTATAAAAAACTCATAACATATTACCTGCATTTTTCTTCGTGCTTCTCCAAAGCAGTTTATAAACAGGTACTCAGAAATACATGAATCCTACATGGACTAAAACTAATTCCATTGTTTTTATCATCCATAAACAGAAATGGATAATCATTATAGGCCTATCAGAATTCAAACCAACTCTAATAATACATAGATCCTTCCTTAGCTCAAAAGGAAAAATGAGCACACAGGCACACAAGAAAACGGCAAGCATAAACAGTGGCAGCATTATCCTTTTCAAGATCATCAGGGTCAGCATGAACAACAACAGCTCTGCCAATGATTGAATTTGGCCACTGAGTGGGATCTGCCATAAACAATTGTTACCCATGTTAAAGGAAAAGGCTAGGGTAACATAGGAGTTATAAGGAGCCATGTGGTATTGGTCCCAGAAAATGTACATGCCAAAGAAATGTTTGATTACCTGGCTGTCGACAACATTGACATTAGCAACACCTGATAGCAGAGATAAATTCCCAGTGACAAGAATCATGCAGTACAGTTACAACATGCAAAATTAAGTTATGGACTGCTGAGAACACAGAATCAACTCGTCTCCCTGAAGACACGTATCATGCACATGCGTATGGAACAGATCGTAACAAAGAAGGGCTAAAGAACATTACCATCTGCTCCAGCTGTCACATTTCCAAGATCACCAGCATGGCGGGTCTCATCTTCTGGTGCGGTGGTGCCCCATGCTCCTTACCCGCAGGATTGAAATGTGACAACTTAGCATCATCCTGATCATATATATAGGCAAGCCAAAAGAAAGCGTTGACGTTTTTTTTATTATCTTAGTTTGGCAAAGTGTGTTTTGGATCATGAGTATTATGTAAAATGATAACGAAGCTTTAATCTAAGCAGAATCTATGTCATCAGTTTGAAAATATCTGTAACTATTGATGACTTCGTATGGATGAACGAAGTACATTAAGCAATATATAATATGGAAGTTATGTGTCTCATATATATAACATCGAGAGCAAAGATGATTCTAAAATGTGTACAAACGAAGTGCTACTGCCAACTAACATAACCGAGCTGCGAACGTTTACAAAATAGGCTTTGAAAGTAGTAGTATTACAGGGTAGTGGGTTGATGCACAATACTACATTGATAGGTAGGATCAGATAAACGTGAGTACAAAAAAAACAGATGTTCCTGGGGAAGCATTGGGGAAGCGTTGATCGCTGCGGTGACTAGAAACGTGTAATGCAAAAACTGTCTAGAGCAGCAGTGGGTTAGAAGAGACTTTTTTTGTGTACAATCGGCTACGTATTATACCTAAGGTTCTGTTGATGTGTAGAGTAATCCGATCATTCAGTAGCTTTTTTTGTAGAGACCTGGTTTTCTTTGTAGGTGGATCGGTCGTAGAGTGGGTAGGAGGTGATGCAGATCTATATGAGCAACTATGATTGAGCATTATGTTGAACTAAACAAAGAGTTCAACCTAAGAAACCTTTGACAGAATCTGAGAAGTTTATGTAAGAAACCTGACACAGTGTGTGATTTAGTTGACTATGGTAACATACCTTTTAGATGGAAAAGTTGTTGGAGTTTCCTCATGTGATGAAACAGTTTTTGTGGTTTTTTTTTTGGGCGCTGTGAACGTCAATAGGAGAGACATAATAGGTATTGCCAAAGAGGTTTAAACGCAACGGTAATATAATGTAAGCAACATGTAAAAGGTTACAATGCTAAGGAATGCAGAAAAGATGTACATGCAAGGGTATAAGATAGGTATTGTTTTCAGATATTTTAAGCATGTAGTAAATAAGGATGTAGTATAAGAAAGTAACGTGGTAGGAAAAGCAGCTAGATTAGCGACATAGGACAGCACATAGCTAGAACATCTGAACTTACAAAACCGTAACTACTTAGCAGGCGTTAATATATAGCAATGAGAACCAAATAAAGTGCAAGGATAAGGTAGAAGATTAATGGCATAGAATAGCATACGTTGTAAACCTAGTCTACTACAGGTTTGGTGAAGCCTGTATTGACAATCAAAGATGACAAAACCGACAGTTACAATGTCAGATAAAACCGAAAATTCGTGCCTAATGAACACGCGTAAATCTACATGTAAGGTAGAAGCGACACGAACAAATACCTAAGAAGGAGGCTCGAAGGCTTTAATTGCGAATGGTGGCTCGTTCATTACACGGTGAACTTAATATGAGATGGCCAATGGTAAAGCAGCGAAGAGATAGACAATCGAGGGAAAGAATTAATTAGTTACACACAAGCAGAGTAGGCAAAACATAGACGTATAGCGAGGTCATAGAGTGAGGGAAGTAAGGCTAGGCATCATAAGAGAGGAAAATTGAAAGTAACTAACCAGGTATTTATTGCAAGAATCTGTTTGAAAGCTGAGTAATCTAGCACAGGATAGAGAGGTAGAAGCACACCGTAGGTATCAGTCGGTAAGAAGATCGTACTACATATAAGCTGCACAACCGTCGACTGTCATCAATGAAGCAATATCGAAACGGTTGTAGGGCAGAAGGGTAGTGCAACAAATCGAGTCGATAAATCCATATAAAATCATAACCAAGAGCAACCGTAGTAAACGGTGAGAGGACACAACAAGCGCCAATAGAAAAAAAAATGGCAAGTAACAGACGGAATGATCTAAAAGGAAAAACTTTAAAGGAACAACCTCACACGGAAACAAACGAGACTAAAAAAGACAGAGACTAAATAAGTGAGCTTCAAGATTTGAACTACCTGGCGAAGCGGCGTACGACGACGAAAACAGTCGAAGTGACCTGGGCAAAATAGGGGAAAAAGCACGCAAGGTAAAAGACAGTAGACCTAAGACATAATAGTATGATAAACACGTAGCGTAAAATAAGAACACCATGTGCACTCAATCTGGGAAACGAAGCACACGAATACGGCGCGAACACTAAAGAAGTACCAATAGACTAAGACGAAAAACGAAAAATTGAACAGATCTTTGATTCTGGCCCTGAGACGTTAACAGAAGTAAAAAAAGGGAGAGACAAAATAGAAAAACGTAAACCTCGTACCTGGCTGGTGTGCGGCCTTAGGAATCAGAAAGCAGCCTTAGTCGATCTAAAAAAAGAAAGACAAAGGGTGAGAAACAGAATATGGAAATGGGAGAACCACAAGGAAAGTAGTACACATAAAAGGAACGCGTGCTGCAGTCGCGTCAGGTTAAGTGCCGCGTATGAACTGCCGATGAACGGAGAATGGAGGGACATAATTAGTAAAGTTTGAGGATTCACTAGGAATGCAAAGGAAAGTAAAAGAAGCGACGGCGAGCTTCATAGGATCATCAAGGATCTTCTATCCTCAATCTTGACATTAATGCACTTGTTTTATGCTCCTTGAACTTCTTTTATCTTCCTTGAGTAAAAGAAAAGGAGGATAAAAGAAGTGAGCCTTAAAAGAAAATAGAAAGACGAACTAAGAGGATAGGATCTAGCAACGCTCAATCTCTATCTAGGGTAGCAAAATCTGCTAGTTTTATGCTCCAATTTCATGCTGTAGGAACTGTTGTTTTTTCTTTTATGTTTTCAAATATAAAAAGGCCCTATTAAGAACAATTGAAAATATAGAATGAAGATGACACAAATCAAATACATCTATAGCCTAATCCAACTGATCAGTACAAATTTGAAGAGCACATAGTGTCACTGTAGTAGTCTACTGGATGGCACACATGGCACAATTTTTTTTTGGGAAGTATCGTTTCCATGGTAGCCAGTATGTGGACATGGACTATGACCAGCACCACTAAAGAAAATGCTGAGGCACCTTTACAAATGAACTACAGAAATAGAAACACAATCGAACAACTAATTGTGCATAAATATTTGAAGGTGTTGATCAAACCTGGTGTCTAAAAAGGAACAAAACAACGATCATGAACCTACGAAGGTCCCATGTGTGAACCATCTAACATGCCATCGTATCACCGCCAGGACTAACATCATCATAAATCAATGATGACACCAAAAGAAAAATATCCTGTGGAGAATGACCTAGCTGAACTTAGCCTAAAATGAAAGAATCTTCATGTAGACTTTGGGGCATGATTATGTAAGCTTCGAAGTGAGCTTTACAATAAAACTATAGAGTAATGTTACTATATTAGGCAGTAGTGATGGGTTTGTTAGGCTTTCACTACCCTAATCTGAGTAGAAGTAGTTGAAGCACATTAAAGCGTGTGTGACATTCCCGAGATTCTCACTCAAAGAGACCCTAAAGGATATTAATAATTTTACCTAGTACTTCAGAAGGCAAACCATTTTGACATAACATATATCCAATCCAATAGTTGTCAGCCTGAGCCATTGTTGAAAATGTGGCACAACAATATACAGGAGACACCATGCTCACAAAAAAGGAAGTTTATGTGAGAATATGACCTATCAATCTATATCCAAAAGACAATTTAACGACAAACCTAAGCAATAAGAGAATCATGTTTGGGCTGTTAAAATTGCTTAAGGGTTCAGAGTCGTACCTTTCTGTAGAGGACCGGTATCCTGAATAAGCATAGTTGCAAAAGAAAACCAATTGAATAGCTTTAGCCATTTGCAACATACAGTACGGTGGCTACATTCATGAAAGGGGAAACGGCAGGACACCAAAAAAAGTTATGTAGATAGTGAATATGAAATCTGATAATAACCCATGGAAAATATATTCATGCAGATTTGCCAGATCTATCGGAGTTCCACTCAGCAAGACAACACGCAAATTCTCTAGAAAAACATACTCTTCAATCCTTTACAGAACCACAACATACTCCATGGAAAATATATTCATGCAGACTTGCCAGATCTATCGGGGTTCCACTCAGCAAGACATCTTCAACGAAACCATGCCACATTTTTTCACGACCGTGTAGCGACAAAACGCTAAACGCAAAACAATGAGAACACCGGAGGAGCATCTATCGAGATCGAGCAATGAGGAGGGTGAGGCAAGGGCCAGCGGGTGGAGAGGGAGGGAGGTAGAGAAGGGAGTGGCCCACGGTGTTGGAGTTCGGATCGTCAACAGAGGCAGGGACGGCAGGCGAAGGGTAAAAGGAGGGCAGACGTTGGGAGAAGGAGCAGAAGTGGGGCTCGAGATGTGATGGGGGAGGGAGAGGTAGGGGACGACGGGTGGAGACGGAGGGGAATGGGAGGCGAAGAAGGAGAGGGGTGTGGCCGCGCGGCGTTGGAGGGAGGACTAGCGGTGGAAGCAAGGATGGGAGGCGATGTGGAAAAGGAGATCGGGGGGAAACACGGGCCTCGAGATGCAGCGGGGGAGGGAGAGGTAGGGACTGGGTGCAGAGGGATAGAGGCAGAAAAGGGAGAGAGAGGGAACAGGGAGGTGGGGAGGGATAGGCGTGGTCGCATGGTGTTGGAGGGAGGACCAGGCGGCGGAGGAAGGGAGGGGAAAAGGAGAGCGTCTAACAGGCTCAATGGAGAGAACCAGAGAGAAGTTGTGTTGGAGGACGCCGATCCAATCGCACGATCCGGCCAAGGTGGGAGCTTGAGAGGGCAGCGGGGGAGGAAGAGGGAGGGAGTGGCGGTGGCTGTGGAGGGAGACCAAGGGGACGGGTGACGGGAAAGCAATGAACGGAGAAGAGGCGGCATGTGGTCAAGCAAGTGAGACATGTGGTTCTCAATGGAGAGAACTAGGGAGAAGCCGTGCTAGAGGACGTAGACCCAATCGCGCGGTGCGAGCGACGTGTCCCGCGCGAGCGATGACACTTTCCAGCAAGCGCAACATGCTGAACCAGATGGTCCGGAGCTGAGCGTGGCACGACCGGATGGCAGCTGAATCCCGGGCGACGTGGATAGGGTCGAAGGGCGTGCTTTCCACCAAACGTTAGTTTTAGTAATACCACTCAAAAGAGTGGTGTGGCTTGAAATGCCACTCAAAAGATTAATTGCAATTACATATCACTTTGTGGATATCATGGGGATATGCCTATGATCTTAGAATGATGAAACAATTGGCAATGTTGCTTTTGGTTTGAAGTTTCACGCGTTTTCGGCAAAGTTAAAAGGCTGATCTTTAGTCATTTTGGAAATTTAGCTTTGGAATAGATTGAGTTCATAGGCTATAGTGCATATGTGTTGCATGTTGCATGTTTTCACTAACGTGGGTCAAGTTGTGAAGAACTTGTTCCCGGATTCGTATTTGCTTGTCTATTGCTTTGTGCGGTGGCTTAGAGGTCAACGACGGTCAACGGCAAGGAGGATCGGGACTAAGCTTGGAGAGCCGAGGTCGAAACGATCATGGATGTCGGGTGAGGTCAAGTGACTCAAGCGTGGCCTTGAATGGACAAGGATGACCGAACAGGCGATTCGATCTGTTGGTTTGATCAAGCGATCGCGGGGTCGATGCAAGTGCCAAGGTGGTCCAGTGGGAACCGGATGGGAGACTTGCTTACACGATGAGAGCCATTGGATCAACCTACACGTGTGAAGCGAGCAATTACTTCAACAGGATTGGACTCGGTCTTTGGAAAAGATCGAGAAGGGGTATTTTGGTAATTTTACCAAATACCGCCTTGGTGACCTAACGTCAACCCGCGGCGCAAGACGGTGCGTCAAGAAGTGGATTAGGTCAAGAGAATTGAAGACGGCGCTTTAATTTGCGTGCGTACGTGTTCCGTTGATGTTGGGCCTTAACGGAAGCCTATTAGGGTAAATCTTCTAGAAGGTTTTTTAGGGTTAGAGGCTGCCCTATAAAAGGAACAGTTAATGGGTCATCTTGGCTGCCGCTGGAGAAAAAAAAACAGCCGGTGGCGACGGCCTGTGATGCGCCCGTAGAAACTGGAGGCATTGGCGGTACCTAGTCCTCAAGGAGAATTAGGCTTGCGGCGGCGGCATGCAGCCTTGTGTGCAAAGAGAAAAAAAATTCCTGTGTGGCTTTGACTGCTTGGCTGCCGATGATGCGACTAAAGGTTTCCATTTTAATTGCCAGCATTTTTGCATTGAATTTATATTTGTTTATTGCCTAGGCTTGACATCATTGATTCAACTTGCTGTGCGGTTTGCTGTTTCAGTCTAGTTTATTGTTTTGGCTCTGGTCACTCCTGTTCTTGCTGCTTGGCGTCTGTGCTGCCCCGCAAAAACCTGATCTTGGTGGCGGCGACTGTAGTCTTGAGCAGACAGAAAAAAAAACAGAGTCCCTGGCAGTGCCTGAATGCCCGTGGAAAAACAGGAGGCCGGGCGGCGCCTGTAGTGTCCTGAAAAAAATGGAGGCTGTGGCGGCGGCCTGTTGCCTGCAGAAACCGGTTCCCTTGTGGCAGCGGCTTGCAGTCTAATGTAAACAGAAAAATCAAGATCCGGCAGTACTGCTTTTGGATTTGTTTATTGCCGTTCCTGGCAGCTTCTTGTGGATTGATCGCAGGATTAGGAGCCCTAGGCAGCGGCGTGTTCCCCGTGAAAAGAGGAGCCCTTAGCGGCAGTTTCCTTTGGCTCTTGAGTGTAAGAGGACACGAACTGTGTTTGATTTGAAGTGCTTTGTTGTTGCAGTGAGTTGATTCAAGATTCTGGTTGTTTAATGCTTTAGATTTTTTATTGCCTTGGGCTGCGTGTGTCTTGTCCTTGAGAGATTAAAGTAAGGTGTATTTTCTTTGGAAAAAAAATTATCCATCTACTAATTGCTTCCAGTGCTTGATCGGCTGGAGTTCTTGGTGTTTTGATTGCTTTTAGCTGAAATTTCCTCTGTGCGTGCTTGCCAGCTCCTTGTGGCCTGGTGCTTGCGGCGGCTGTGTTTTGCTGTGGTGTCATTAAGAGCAAATAGAAGAATCGCTGTTTGGGTTTCGGTGTCTGCTCTGGCTTTTGCTTGCGCGTGATCTGGTGAGAAAATTGCTGCTGGACGCTGCAACAAAAGTCTTCGGTTTGATTGCCAGCGGTTCCCTGTTTTAGCTTTGTTTAATTGTTTTACTGCTGTTTCTCTGTGTGTGCTAGTCTGCTCTATTTGGTTGATGCGGCACATCCTGTGCGTGTGCGTGCGGTTTGTAAAAGCAAGCAGATGCAGTTTCTTGTGTGGCTTTGATTGCTAGTGGTGCGTTTAGCCACATTTGGTTCTTGCTTGTGGTCTGCTGTGAGAGGGTGCTTTGGATTTTGTGCATGCTGTTGTGAGATGTTTTTGGTCTTTTGCTTTGGGGTTTGATCGGATTCAACACAATTCATCCGCTGTGCCTGTATACAAATCTTCATAGCTTTTATAGCTATTGAAGTGAAAGTAGTGTTGAGTTCGATCGAGGTGAAAAATACAGAAAGCGTCTATTCACCCCCCCCCCTCTAGTCGCCTTTCCGGTCCTACACACTTCAAATATGTTTAGATTCAGGATATACCATCACATCGACTTTATTGCAGATTAAAGATTTTTTCCTATTTTTGCCATGGGAAATGACAGTTTTGCTCATAGACGATGGCACTAGTAGGATGGCTGACAACAACAGATGGTTAGATGTTGTGTTTTGTGCATGAAATGGCACAAGACTTTGGTGCCCTTTATGTCATAACTTAGATGATGATTTGACAATACGATGTTTAGTACTTACTTGGTATTTTTATTCGTCTTCCTGAACTGTTATTATTATGGCATGGAAAAATTAGGCAGAGTTTTGCCTATGGCAATGTAGTAACATATAATAAGAGTTGTTGCAAGATAACTATTGCAAACGAGATGTCAAGTTAATTAGACAACCATCTATCGCAAAGCACTAGTTCATGACACGTTAACTAGATAACCATCGTAGCCACCCATGACAACAAGTTCCTTGTCAGACCCCTAGGTGTGGAATACCCGAAGATCTTATGTGTATTCTGTGCTAATCCCTGGATCAGTAGCTACTACACACATTGTGAGGACCTCCTCGGGATACTTGGAATGCTCGGATTTTTTTTTTGCTACGGTACTACCGTTTTGGTGAGGACCGGTAGTACCGCCCACGTCCGAGCGCAGGTACTACCGCACTAGAGAGCGGTAGCACCACCCAGGTCTGAGAGCCGGTACTACCACACTGGGGAGCGGTAGTACCGCCTAGGGTACCCCAAGAGGAGGTCTGCCAGGACCTCCCAGGAGATCTCAAGACCTCCTGGAGGTCTTGGCCTTTGTGCACTGAGTTAGTCCCATGATCAGTCCTGCTAACTCGCACATAGACACATTGGTGTGATCAAATCTATACCACAACAAGCTAAAGGAAAACAAAAGGCAAATTGTCGAATATTATTAAAGACCAAACGGTCGAGCTTCTTACAAGAGCCACAAGGGCTAAAACACAAGAGCACCTGCAGCAGGAAAACAAAATACCAATGCGTGAGTCCAACCGATCAGCCCACCGGCTATCGAGTGGAGGACATCCCTAGGTCACATGGTCTCCAAAGACCTCCTCAACACAGAGCTTTGAGCTCCCTGGAACTTCCTTGAGCTGCTGATTTAAACAGAGGGCAAAAGCCATGAGTACTTTTGAATGTACTCAGCAAGCCGTGGGGAGTGTATGCAATAATACTTACACAAGGCTTGCCAAAAGAGAGTTGTATGGTTAGTTGCAAAAAGCAATATTTGACAGTAAATAACATAATAGATTGCAAGGCAGCAAGTTAAAATAATAATACATAATTACTTTTGATTTTGCAAAGGAGACAGTGAGCACCCACTCACTCCTATGGCACCCACCAAACCTCTCTGGAGCACCCACTCCAGAGCACCATAAGACCAGCCCCTGGACCACTTTGTGAGCCAACCATGACCCCTCTGGAGCCGGCCAAGGTCTCTTCGAGGTAAAAGCCATGACCTCTCACCAAAGCGCCCAGGAGGAACACATTTCACAAAAGGAATTCTACCCCTCATTCGAAATCTCCGAGCATGTCCATAACCGAGGACGCGGCTATTCTAATAGATTTACTCTGCAGAGGTGTACAACTTTACCCACAAAAGGTAGTCGCTTGATATTACACACGTTACCTTAGATATGTGAATCAAGTAGAGACCACCACCAGGCTTTTACAAGGACCTGCTCTAACCTAGTCACCAACACTAAGGTTTCCCATCACAGTGTGCGTATAGCACCTGGCGGCCCCCTCTTGTGCCGTGGTGCGCTAACAGCACCTCCTCTACCTTGGAACCGAATCGAGCATGACCAATTATTACACGGTCCACCCCATGATGGACATGTGGTTGCCTGACAAGGCCAGATCAATGACTCCCAAGGTTCGATCGTTAATTGGTACGCTCGAGCAAAGCTATCCCTCATCCCAATGTGACCCCAAGCCACAACTCTAGGGCACCCAGGTGACTCCATAGCAACAACATATGGAGCCCCCAAGTGACTCCACAGCAACAACATATGAAGCACCCACTACTCGCCTCTGGCCACTTGCCCGAGCATAAAGCAAATTTTGGGGTTTCACTTGGCCAAAGACCACCCTAGTCTTGGCACAACACATTTTAGAGTGGCCTCGCACCACAAACAACACAACTATGGCTTCAACCCTAGTTGCTTATCTGTGGCACCAACCAAAGTTCCATAATTTAATTAGTCAAGTTTATTAACAACATTAATTCATGAGGAGAACAACGGCTACTAGAGCATGGCTAAGCAAACACGATACCCATGTTGGTAAGCAAGAATATCCAACTAACAGTACCCAAGCTAAGGTTATCAAAGGTAACATGTCAACATGTGGATTGCCAAATAAACAAGGAGGCATAAAACCAATAGGTATTTAGCTAGAACCCAAACCCGTTTCTATAAAAGTAGCTGTGCAAGTTTAACAAAATCAAAGTGCTTTTGCAAATGGGATCAAGATGGTCAAGGGTCCCACGACTTGCCTCTGTTGAAGGGAAAAGCTTTGGTTGGTGTAGCTTGAACCACGAGCTCCTCAGCAATCAACCGAATCTACATGTGTGCAAAGAAAACCAAATAAGCAAAGAAACTCCAAGAAATCCAAAAGAACTTACTTAAAACAAAAGAGAGGAGGTCCACAAGGAAGGGAGGTCCGAGAGGGAGGTCCAAACCCAGGGAGATCCGAACCAGAGGAGCTTGGGGGAGCACACCAAAATCGAGAGGAGGCTAAGAATGACGAACAGGGAGGAAGTGGACGCCCCCTGGTGCTCTATTTAAAGGAAAAGGGGAATAGAAGCACCACAACAAGGAGGTGACCAGGTTCAAAGTATTGGTACAAAAGGTACACTTCCAACAGGTACCACAAAGGACACAAATAGGGCTAAGGAGGTGACAAAAAGTAGGAATAAGTACAAAGGAAATGACAACATAATGTGACTTCAACCCACATCAAATGCACTTTAGAACCTGGGGCAAGGGAGTCAGTCAAAAGGGTGAACATATGGTCAAAGGGAATGGTCCAAGGAGAAGGTCCTACGAGGAGATCCAAAGAGGATGTCCTGCAAGGAGGTCCAGAAGGGAAGTCCTACGAGGAGATCTGAGGACAGGAGGTCCTAAGACAACCAAGGAGGTCTTGACTACGGAGGTCCAAACACAGGGGGGGATCTAGACCATAAAGGTCTAAACACAAGGAGGAGGTCTAGACCATAAAGGTCTAAATACAAGGAGGAGGTTCTATGGACAGGAGGTCCAAAAGACAAACACAACCATGGGGAGGTCCTATGGGCAGGAGGTCCAAAAGACTACAAAGAGGTCCTTTGGACAGAGGTCCAAAAGACTACAAAACAACGGGGAGGACCTGAGGACAAGATTCACAAAAGGGCAGGTCCTGACGGTCAGATCCTCAAGGAGCAGTTCCTGACGGTCAAGATCTAGAGCAAGAGGAGGTCCGCGGAAACAAAGATGCTGTGGGAGGAGCAGGCCGTCAGTTTTGATCGACACGAGCAAAACAAATGGGCCGTTTCGGACCAAGCGAGCGAGCCAACGAGGCCAAGCCATCCGATGCATCGAGGGCATGAAGGGATGGAACGTTCGGACCGGCGAACGCTCCAACAAGATTGGGCCGTCCGATGCAGATCAAACGGTCCTAAGGCAAGAAAGGCAAAACTCAGGCGGTATGACCGCAAGAGCCAGTAGTGAGTCCAAACGCTAGGGAGGTCTGGACCTAAAGGAGGTCCGGGCCTTATGAACCCAACAAAGAGGAGGTCTGGATCCTTGGATCAAACAGAGGAGGGATCTAGATGGTTAAGATCTCAAAAGAGGAGGTCCTAACGGCCAGATCTCAACAAGGGGGAGGCATGAGCGGCTAAGATCTCCTAAGGGGAGGTCCTAACGGCTAGATCTCAACAAGGGGGTGGTCTGAGCGGCTAAGATCTCCAAAGGGGAGGTCCTAACGGCCAGATCTGAACAAGGGGTGGTCTGAGCGGCTAAGATCTCCAAAGGGAGGTCGAACAGTCGATTCTGAACAAGGGAGGTCTGAGCGGCTAAGATCTCCAAAGGGAGGTCAGAACGGCCGAGATCTAACAAGGGGGGTCTGAGCGCTAAGATCTCCAAAGAGGAGGTCCTAACACCCGAGATCTAATAAGGGGAGGTCTCGGCGGTTAAGATCTCCAGAGGAGGTCCTAATGACCATATCTCAACAAGGGAGGTCTGAGCGGCTAAGATCTCCAAAGAGGAGGTCCTAACGGCGAGATCTAACAAAGGGAGGTCTGAGTGGTTAAGATCTCCAAAGAGGAGGTCCTAATGGCCAGATCTAACAAGAGGGAGGTCTGAGCGGTTAAGATCTCTAAAGAGGAGGTCCTAACGGCCGAGATCTAACAAGGGAGGTGCTCGCGAGTTAAGATCTCCAGAGAGGAGGTCCTAACGCCGATCTCAACAAGGAGAGGTCTGGCGGCTAAGATCTCCAAAGAGGAGGTCCTAACGGCCAGATCTAACAAGGGGGAGGTCTGAATGGTTAAGATCTCCAGAGAGGAGGTCCTAACGGCCAGATCTGAACAAGGGGAGGTCTGAGCGATTAAGATCTCCAGATAGGAGATCCTAACGGCCAGATCTAACAAGGGGGAGGTCTGAGCGGCTAAGATCTCCAAAGAGGAGGTCCTAACGGCCAGATCTAACAAGGGGAGGTCTCGAGCAGTTAAGATCTCTAGAGAGGAGGTCCTAACGGCCGATCTAACAAGGGGAGGTGCAGTGGTTAAGATCTCCGAGAGAGGAGGTCGAACGGCGGATCTCAACAAGGGGAGGTTTGAGCGGTTAAGATCTCGAGAGAGGAGGTCCTAACAGACCAAATCTAACAAGGGGAGGTCTGAGCAGCTAAGATCTCCAAGAGGAGGTCCTAACGGCGGATCTGAACAAGGGGAGGTCTGGCGGTTAAGATCTCGAGAGAGGAGGTCCTAACGGCGAGATCTAATAAGGGGAGGTCGGCGGCTAAGATCTCGAGAGGAGGTCCTAATCGCCAGATCTAACAAGGGGAGGTCTCGGCGGTTAAGATCTCCAGAGAGGAGGTCCTAACGGCCAGATCTCAATAAGGGGGAGGTCTGAGCGCAACAGAGAAGCGGTACAACCGCAAGAGCGGAGCGGTACGACCGTGCTAGAGGACGGAGCAAGCGGGTAGTCCGCGAAAGCAAGGAGAGAGCCAAGGGAACCAAAGGAAGGTCCAACAGGGAGGTCCGAGAGGACACAGGGGGATCAAAATAGCTCCTTATGGACACAGGGAGATCCATAAGGGCATGGGGAGGTCCAAAACAGAGAAGGTGATCTAGATCCAAGGAGATCTAGATAGAGAAGAAGGTTTAGCCCAAAAGGAGGTCTAAACAGAAAAAGATTCAAGCCAACAAAAGGAAGGTCCAGACTAGGGGAAGTCCAAACAAAAGATACAAGGAAAGGTCCAAAGGTCAAAGAGGTTTGAAACACAAACCCGAGCTGGTCTAAACTCAAAAGAGAGGACTTAGGCCAACAAAGGGGTCCGAGCAAGAGAAGGTCTGGAGGAGGACAAAACAGATCCCAACAGAAAACACTAGGGGAGGTCCAGGGGGCAAGGGAGGACCAGAGAGGAAAGAAAAAGCATTGGGCCGAGGCCAAGCACAAGGCAAACAAAGACAAGGGAAGAACTCCAACACTGCTCAAAAGGACAAAAGCTGATTTTAGTTAAAGTTTGATTTTAGTCAATTAAAGCTCTTCTGAAAACTTAAGTTAAGCTTTGAGCTCTCACCGAAACCAAATGGTTATTTTTATTTTAAAAAGCTTAAAAGACTCAGGACAAACGGGACGTTACACACATTCACAACATTTGGTATTCACATCCATACATTCACATGCTAAAGTAAGAAAAAGGGTACTTAACTTAAACGGTACAGATATTACATTACAAAGGCCGACCGACCAAAAATATATAAGAAGTATTTAAAAGAGCAGAGTAGCAGCAGAAGGAAAGACAAAAGCATCAAAATCCCAGTGGTTTGCCCATCCAGCCCTCAGGCAAACTGACAAGGTACAAGGTCCTAGATAGACCCGTCACCGAACCCTTCGGTTTCGGGTGCGAAAAACGCATCATCTGGTATCGGCTCCTCTTCATACTATGAACAACAACATAAGCAAGACTGAGTACTTGTGTACTCAGCAAGACTTGTAGTATATTGCAAAAGTTATATTAGATGCAAAGCTATCAAAGAGAAGGCTCTATACTACAAGTTATTTGGCATTAAGCAGATTTTATTTGCAATTTTCATAAGTAATACTTTGCAACGGAATTTGAAAGAGCATTTTAAATAGATAACAAGACAGTAAGTAAGTAGTTGAATGAATCACCAATAATAATATCTACAACATGCAACCCTCCTTGGTTGCGAGTATCATTTCATGTCCAGCCATCCCTCGGTAGTTAACTCAACAAATCACCAACAATTGCCCTATTTTCCCGATAAGACAGTTTTTGTGAAAATCAACACTAAACCCATACCATCCGCACTATGAACGCTCATGACCGTGAGCACGGCTATTATAATAGATTTACACTCTGCAAAGGTGTACAGCTTTACCCACATAACACGAATTCTCTAGTTTTGTTCGGCATATATCTATGCCACCACTCACTACCTTAGGTGAAGCAGTCTAGAGCACGCGTCGAAGCCTTTACATCATCTAGCCTTATCCTTGCACTAGCCCAGCGAATGGATCGTATCCTTCACTTACCCGGATTGCTCCCATTGAGTGAGGATCCTTCACTAACCCGAATTTCTCCCATTGAGTGAGGCATTCGCAGTTGTGTCAGCAAACTTTGTTCCCAACACCTCGGTGAGGGAGTCCCTTCAGACATGCCAGTCCCATGGCCCTGTCCGCACTCTTCGGCCTACCTACGTGCAAGGCTAGTTTTCCAATGAATTAATTAGCTAAGGCTACCCCATAAATAGCATATGTGGTTGTACGTAAGTCTTAGATCTGGATTTGCTGGCATCCGGTCCTTAACTGACCCGGGCGATGATCTCCCCCTATCTACGAGTGAGACTCCTTTCCCACCCTTTTCAGAATATAATATAACTCGCCTGTGTCCAAAAGTAGGTTTTGCATTTTGTTTTTATTCGAAATAACAGAGGCACACCCCTCTGTACATTTTCATAAATCTCCCAAATTCACATTTATCATATTGTCCTTTTACATCTCTTTCCGGGAAATCTATCGTTCTATTAAGCATTTGTGCGATAACTCGCACTCAAAATTTTCCAAATGACATTATATATTGTCTAACCCATATCCTAATGTTAACAAAGTAGGGATATCAACATGTCAAAAGAATTCATGCAACAAATGGGATTTACAACTACCAATTTCCCAGACATAGCAATTTCATACAAAACATACACGCATGCATAATAGGATTTGCAAAACAAAGTACATTAAGTAAGATAATAGGATGAATATGATCAAAGGGGGTGCTTAGCTTGCTCAGGTTGTTTTGAATATAAGCTTGGTTGGTCGTTGAAGATTTCGTTCGCGCAATCAACGTCTATTGCAAAAAGAACCGGAAACCAATTAAATAATGCAAATAACATTCAAACAGTAACCAAATACAAATATTTTTGTACAATCAGGTAGATTATGATTTTATACAAATTTAGGGACAAGAATCAACTCATCTGGAGTTTCCTAGCAAAAGTTAGATGGGTTTGAAGTTGGCTCGGTTTGGAAATTCCAAATAAATTAAGAAATACGTTTGCCTAACTATGAAAGCGCATTCCATCACGGCTTTCAAGAGGTTTACATTTTCTAGCATGGAACGCGTATTTTTCCTCATTACTAAAGGCGTACACTTCGAAAGCTTACAAATGGAACCCACGTGGCATTGACATGGTCTATTAAAACATTGTGTGGACCGGAGTCCACAGCACAGTCACATGGTGCATGCGGTGGATTCACTAGGCAGTTAAGGATTTTGGGCCCATGGGTCAGTGACCGGGTGCGGAAAACCAGATCAGTTAATCTCCTTGAATTCTGTTCGACCCCACAAGTCAGTCTAACAAGCAATGATTAAATCAATCTTTAATCATTGGTTACCCTAACCAATTGGGATTTTGTTGTAATCACGGCACTACAGCGCTATCTAAATTCGGACAGCGGAGGAAACTCCTGAACAGTGGCGTCTACGGCTAATCGTCGGCGATCTAGAGCATGGTAGCACGGGTGGTTGGTCAAAACAGGACCGCCATGACCATGCGCACCTAGAGGGATCGGCGGCGATGGCCAGAGTGGCTTGTAGTGGCGGCGCGGTGAGGAATGGCGGCGGCAGCGCTACGGCTAACATGCAACTTCGAATTCAGCAGCGCATTGAGCTAACTAACGAGCGCATGGGCATCTAGGAGTCTCAAGCAACTTACCAAAGTAAAGTGGTGCTGAGGAGATGATCGGAGTCAAGTTGGCAGCGTGAGCTGACGGCGGTGAGGGGAGCTTAACGGGGCGGCGATAACCTGAGCCAAATGAGGAGCAATCAGCTACTGGGATAGCATTACGGAGGTACAAAGATGGTCGAAGAGAGTCCAATTTGGGTGGGTCTCACCAGAGGGGTTGCGGCGACCGGTTTGGAGCTTTTGGCCGGAGTTGAGGGAGAAATGGAAATCCTGATGTTCCTGTGGAGCGATCATGAAATTAGGTTAGGGGAAAGACTCAAGAATCCCTGAAACATATGGTGACGCATGTAAGGGAGAGGAAGCTCCACTGTTGCGGCGAGGAGACGGCGGTGGCGTCTCGGCCCAAATGAGAGCTTGCATTGTTCTCAGTGGAACTTGGCAAGAAGAGGGATGGGAGAGGAGAGAAATGGTTCGGGGGAAGGTATAAGGGTGAAGAAGAGAGGCAAGGAGAGCTCCCAGTGAGCTTTTATAGCTAGGCGGTGGAGATTTTGCGAGGGGAGCTCGGTGTGGGCATTGACGATGCGCTCGACATTCAGGCGCTCGGTATAGGGCAAGGATGAGGCCGAGCGACAGGGACGTGACTGGCGTTTATTGCGAGCGGAAGATGCGGCCGAGTGGGCAAGCAAAACTAGCGACGACGACTAAAATCAGTGTTGAGCTCAGCGGCGCGCATGGGCAAGCGAAGCTTGGCTCAGCGCAGCGGGAGGCACCGCGTGGAAGACGATTGCTGGCCAGTGGGCCAGGCGAGTCGGTGGGTGAAGAAACGGTGCTGTGTGAAGTTGGTTCGGTTGCACCGTGGTGCAGCCGGCTCAGTCGGTAGAATACGAGCCTGACGGTGGGGTCCACCCGTCGGTGGGTGAAAGAAGAAAAGGATTTGTTTTTCTGATTTTTGTTTAACTAGAAAAAGGCTGAGATTTTGGAATTAATTTGACATAGCAAACTAACTTCAAAAATTCTAAAATTTTTAGGGAGGCTTAGGTTATATTGTAGAACCTGGTATAATTTTGCTAGGGTTTTTCAAGTAATATATTTTTCTCCAAAATTCTTTGAAGTTTCTTTTTACTTGCACTTTCATAAAATAATAGTTTTAGGTTTTACAAACAACAAAACTCTAATTTGAAATACAAATAAGTTGAATGACCAAAAGATGCAACAAAAGTTTTTAAAAAGATCACATTTTTGTATATTTGAAATACAAACCCTAAATTCGGATGTTACATTCCTAAAGCTAACATATTGCATAACACATAAGCAGTGGTTCATTACAACATCCAACAGTTGCCAAAATGAAATTATGTGGAGATCATGGGTGGGTGATCCTAATCTTAGTGTGTCAAACAATTGGCAATAGCATCGAGGTGTTTGAAGAAACCCTCGTTTTTGGAATGTTTCAGCTGTTGTCAGACCGAGGAGGTTTGATCGGCCATGGTGGCGATTGAACCGGATATTACCGGCGGTCTGATCAGCCACATGTGGCGATCAGACCAGCCAAAGGTTGAAAGTGTGAATTTTTGGAATCAGTCAAAAATCACGTGTGTAGAAGGTGAGAGGATGCATTTGCACTTGGTCTCATTAAAATTGGAGTTTCGATAAAAAAAAACTAGATAGAGTTTGAAAATTCCAGAGAGAGCGCAAGTCTGGGGACTTGGAAAATTTCTAAGTCTTAGGCGATCTGATCGGCCATAGGCGGTGGTATGACCCACCAGAGTATGTTCATGTGTCATAAAGGTGGTGAACTTAGTGGGATTGGCCAAAGTCATATGTTTCAGTGCATAGTTATTGCATGATGCATGTTTTAGCTAACGTGAGTCACGTTGCGAAGAACTTGTGCCCAAAATTGATTTCTTGGTCTATTGTTGTGTAGGTGGCTTGGAGTCAACAACGGTCAACGATTAGGATGATCGGACTAGGCTAGAAGAGCTGAGGTCCAAAATGATCAAGGATGTCGAGTGAAGTTATTGGATTCAAGCATGGCGCAAGATGGACAAAAATGACCGAATGAGAGGTTTGATGCAACGGGTTTACTCCAAGTCTCCAGATGGTGTCATTTGTCAAACCCGGGATAGAACGATCCCAGATTCTCTGTGCTTACAACACTAGTCCAGAAACAACTAGTGTACACAATTTACAAATATGGTAACAAGGCCACATCACGCACTTTATTGATAATATCAGAGTATTTATTACAAAAGGGCACTTGGCCTGAAGAAAATTACAGCGGAAAGCAAAAGATAGTAGTAGGTGAAGCGATCGCCATGCATAATCGTCTGGGTGCGCAGCCTAGCCGTCCAAGTTCTCCTCGTCCACGAGGTACTCCTCTGAGATTATTTGCAATAAGCAAGGATGAGCATAACTTCCGTGCTCACAAGTTACACCCAATAATAGAATTTAATGCATGCAAGGATTACAAAGGAAGGCTTATAGGGTTGATTTTGCATAAAGCCATGTTTTCTTTAAATATTTGTACTAAGTTCCAAAGCAATTATTCTATAGTTAAAATTCATTTTATAAATTCTCAAGTTTTATAGTAGGATAACCTCCATATGAAATATGGTGATGGATACCCTCCTATCACATGGCTAACCGCCCAATTTCCTAATTGGATAAACTATCCAAAAATCATTTGTCCAAATCTTTTGAAAACCAAAACCAAAGTCTAACTTTGAGTGGCAAATGCTAAACATGTCCATGACCGTAGACACGGCTATTCGAA
Source organism: Phyllostachys edulis (assembly GCA_036346405.1). NCBI lineage: Eukaryota > Viridiplantae > Streptophyta > Magnoliopsida > Poales > Poaceae > Phyllostachys > Phyllostachys edulis. The sequence continues at coordinate 72,834,609 of CM070550.1, forward strand.
TAGTTTTACACTTTGCAAAGGTGGTACAACTTTACCCACAAGAGATAATTTGCTTTTGATGTTGGCCAATACACGCTTCCGAAGGCCTACGACTAAGCAATTATCACAAGGCCATTATAATGCTCTACCCTAAAGTATTTATGCCCGCTAAAGTTTCACTTCTATTGGATTATCCATTCTCCGGAAGCCCCCTCTTGCGCCAAGTGGGAATACTGCCTATCCAACACCCACACATCAACATGGCACAAACAACAATAGAGTATTACAAATTATTAAGCTTGGTCCTGCCCACACGGGACATGTGGTAGTACGGTGGAGTTTAGCAAAAGCGGCTCTCAGGCTGGTCCTTAAACAACTTGGGCAGCATACCAAAACCCTGGACTTGATCAATGAAAAGATTCAATCCTATGCATTAACCTGCACCATCCTGACATCCATTTTGCCCAAGTTTAAACCACCTTTGATTTTATTTTTGATTTCAAAATCATTTGCAAGAGAGTCCATGGTAAAACAATACCATAGGCATATTTTTAACAAAATTGAATCCTTGGCTAAATTCCCCAAATTAAACATTTTTGGTCTAAACATGACTCTACATAATATTTTCAAATGATCCTAGTTCATACTAATGTATCAATTGGGTTTTATATAGGGTGACAAGATATTTAGTTCGATACCAACATTGGCCATACAAAGGATTTTAGGTATATCTATGAATTTAAAATAGGTATTTAAATAACTGAATTTAAATAAGCATGCAGTACATAATTTAAAAATAGAATTTAAATAATTTTAAATACTGGGATTCAAATATGATAAAAGAATGTAACTTACCTTGCTCAAAAGTCTGGTCGTTGATTAATTCTGGTTCTTCGGAGTCGTCGAAATCTATACGTGAAAATAAGCCAAATTCAAATAAAATTCAAATTAACTCCAAATGAAATAATTTTGGTTTAGATAGCTAGTTTATGATAATATATAAATTTAGAAATTTGAATCACCTAAATCGGAGTTCATATGAAGGAATACGAGCTCCTAGAAGTTTAAAACCTAAAGAAATCCTAAATTTTGAATTTATTGATTTTCCCGAATTAATTTTCTAAAGGAAAATCGAGATTATGATGTCAGCCCTCAGAAAAAGGATTTCCAGCCAAAATTATTTTTAAAAGGAAATCAGTGAGTCTTTGACAGGTGGGGCTAGTCATACTTGGGAGGGTGGTCCAATCAATGGGGAGGTCGTGGTCACTGGGGAGGTTGTGGTCAAATGGGTGGTCTTTTCAAAAAGACCAAGAGGTGGTCTCTAGAACCACCCGGAGGTCCAAACAAGAGAGGGCTTCACTAACAGCGGTGCTCAATTTAGATGCTCGGTGGAGAGGTTTAGCAGCGGCAACTTTAGGGTTCTGGTGAAGTGCGTGCTCCGGTGGTCCTCGAGTCACGTGAGCGCACGCACTAGCTTCGCGGAGGTGCGGCGATGACAAAGGTGTGGACGACGAGGCCAGAGAGGTCCTGACGGCGATGAATTCGGCGGTTGAAGCTCGGTGATCTTCAAAATTCGAGCGAGAGAGAGAGAGAGATTGATGTGGGTTGAGGCGCTGGGTTGAGGAGATGATGGTGATCCCGGCTCCCTTTTATAGGGCTCGGGGGTCACTTAGGCGGCGAGGACGTGCGCGTCCGTTACATGCCAACGTGGCGGCGAGGTTAAGAGAGTTAAAGAGGGTTTAAGGAGGAAGAAACGGGTGCCTTGAGTGCGTCCGTGAACGTGGGTATCAATGGCATCAAATGCGCGCGAAAAGGAGAAGTAATGGGCGAGATTAAAGAGCTTGGTGAGGACGACAATGGTGGCGTCATGAGGAGGAAGAAAGGGCGGGACGACGGCATTGTAGATAGCGGTCCCACCCGTCGACGGAAGAAAATGGAATAGGAAAGTAACGGGTGCAAAAGAGCCATTGGATTTAGATCGAACGATCTACATTGATTTGAACGTTTGGATCATCCGGAGATGCCATCAAGATCTGGCCATTCATTTTCAATCGGACGGTCCACAATGATTGAGATGTTCGAACCGTCCGAACGTTTCACAGATCTGACCGTTGAATTTAAATCGGATGGTCCACGTTGCTTGGGACGTTCGGACCGACCGGAACAGCAACTTGATCGGACCGTCTAGCTTTGATCCAACAGTTGAAAATGGTTGAAATGAAACGCGCGGGTGAGCGAGCCGACTGGGCCGCGTGCGCATGGAGAACAGGAGTGGGCCGAGGAAGATTTGGCCCAAGGACTGTTTGAGAGTTTCTAATTGATTTAACAATTAATTTAATTCCAAAAATTCAAATAGGCTTTTAGAAAATAGCAAATAAAATCCAACAATTATGAGAAAATTCTCAAAGACATTTTGGACTTAAATAAAATATTTCCAATTTAATCTTGGTAATAGTTTTTGCAAATAAATTTGTTTTGGCTTTAAAATAATTAAAGAAAAGCTTTTAAAAAGTCCAGAAATTCCAAGGAAAATAATTTAAGTTTTATTTTGCCAAAAGTAAAAATTTGGGATGTTATAAACCTACCCCCCTTAAAGGGAATCTCGTCCCCGAGATTCATACTGGCTAGCAAAGAGGTGGGGATACTCGGCTTTCAAATCCTCTTCTCATTCCCAAGTGGCCTCTTCTTCTGAGTGATTGTTCCACTGCACTTTACAAGAATGGATGACTTTGCTTCTGGTGATACATTCTGCCACATCAAGAATCTTGACGAGATGTTCCACATAGGTGAGGTCTTCCTGTAGATCGATATTCTCAAGAGAAGTTTGCTTTGTTGGTACTCGGAGACATTTCTTCAACTGAGATACGTGAAAGACGTCATGAACTGCTGATAGTGATTCTGGTAACTCGAGCTGGTAAGCAACTTCACCTCTTTTCCCCAAAATCTTGTATGGTCCAACAAATCTTGGTGCAAGTTTTCCTTTGGTTCGGAACCTTTTTACACCTCTAAGTGGAGTCACTTTGAGATAGACAAAATCTCATGTTTCAAAGAATAGATCTCTTCGGTGATTATCGACATAACTTTTCTGTCGGGACTGTGCTACTCTCAATCGTTCCCTTATCATCTTTACCTTGCCTTCAGCTTCTGAAATCAATGCAGGGCCAAAGAATTGATGTTCTCCCACTTCATCCCAAAGGAGTGGTGTTCTACACTTCCTGCAATAAAGTGCTTCAAATGGTGATATCTGAAGGCTGGCTTGATAGCTATTGTTATATGAGAATTCTGCATAGGGAAGATTCTTGTCCCAACTCTTTCCATAATCTATAGCATAGGCTCATAGCATATCTTCAAGAATCTGATTTACACGCTCTGTCTATCCATCTGTTTGAGGATGATAAGCAGTACTGAAATTGAGTCTGGCTCCCAATGCTTCATGTAGACTGTTCCAAAACCTTGATGTGAACTACGAACCACTATCTAACACTATCTTCTTTGGGACACCATGTAGCAAACAATCTTTGCCATATACAACTCTGCTAACAGACTGCTTCTGTATGTAGTTTTGACTGGGATAAAATGTGCCACTTTGGTCAATTGGTCAATTATCACCCAGATGGAATCATATCCTGATTGGGTCCTAGGAAGTCCGGTGAAAAAGTCCATAGCGATTTCTTCCCACTTCCATTCTAGAATCGGTAATGGCTGCAACAACCCTACAGGTTTTTGATGTTCTGCCTTAACCCTTTGGCATACATCACAATGAGCAACATACTCAGCAATCTCTCGTTTCATGCTGACCCACCAATATTTTTCTTTTAAATCTGGTACATCTTAGTACTTCCGGGATGAATAAAAATAGCAGACTCATATTTTTCTGAATTTCTTTGATGTCCTCATCCATTTTCGGTTTTCTCAGATTTGTTCTTATATTGTGGGTTGCACCTCCAAAGTATTCACACAACCTTGACTTACTATTTCCAAATTCAACTGTTTTAATTCTTCAAACAATCTTGGCTAATTTTTCTGAACCAACATTGTGTTACAATATCCTTTTTTGCTCAAAGCGTCTGCAATCACATTGGCTTTACCAGGATGGTAATGAATGCCAATATCATAATCCTTGATCAGTTTTAACCATCTTCTTTGCCTCAGGTTGAGCTCTGATTGGGTGAAAATATACTTCAAACTCTTATGATTCGTGAAGACCTCAGGTAGCAATAACTCTCCTAGAGGCAGGACTGAGGATGCTACCCGACGATCATACCTTACGACCGCTTGTGGCAATGGCAAGGACACCTCTGGTGATGAGCAGAGTTAATACTTTGATGAGCGTGTGGGAAATCCTCGAGATCATCGCACTTCACTGAGGCAAGCTCAAGGATCAGGTATGGACAATTCTGAAACAACCCAACTGTAGGACCAAAAGGGCGACTAGAGGGGGGGTGAATAGGAGCATGCCTAATTTTTCACCTCGATCAGATTCAACACGTTTTTCACTCCAATAGCTATTAAAGCTATGAAGATCAAAGTACAAGCACAGCGGAAGACTTGTATTGCATCCGATCAACACCCCAAAGCAAAACAATCAAAAGCTCACAGCACAAGCACCTGAGTGGTCTGACCGGTGGAACACTGGTGGTCTGACCGGTGGCTCGACCGATTTGACCGGCCGACTGGGCGGTCTGACCGCTAAAGTCCAGAACAGTAAAAACGGCCTGTCGCCCAAAACACAATTTGGTCTAACTTTTGATCTACTTGACCAAACTTGAGACACACCTTCCTAAGGATATCATGAACCTATTCCAAGCAACGATCGTCAAGATCTTTACGAAAGTTCTGACATTTTTCCGTTTGAGTGAAGGTTGCTCCAAAACCAGGAAAAAACGAAAACGTGATCCAAACACTTACTCGTGGGTGAATGATGATCAAGATGATCCTAGATGTATTCCCACACATCACAACAAGCTAGATAGGGGCAAGAAACCAACAGAAAAATCAAAGGATCAAAGAAAGCTCCAAAATCATAAAATAGAGAGCAAGAACACAAAGAGACTCATCTTTGAGGAATCATGCATAGATTGATTTGTGATTATAGATGGTTTACAACCACTCCATCCGGGAGGACAAAGCTCAACACATGAGCACACAATCAATCAAAACTCTCTAGAACCCTAAACCTCCACTTTTCTCTCTAAGCCCATAAAACCAAAACTAGGGTTTTGAATGAAACAAAAGGGTTGAGGGGCTGCAGCCACCTCCCTCCTCTATTTATAGTGGGGGCTAATCCTTCTAGAAGAGTTTCTCTATTGGGCACCCGTTAAGCCCACACACAAACGGGTTTAACTCACGCACGTATTTTAAAGCGCTGTCTTCATCTCCTCTTAACCTAAACCGCTTCTCCTTGCGCCGTCTTGCGCTGCGGGTTAGCAAAAGGTCACCAAGGCGGTATTTAGGTGAAGTTACCAAAATACCCCTTCTCGATCCTTCTCCGAAGATCGAGTCCAAATTTGGTGAAGCAGTCGCATGCTTCGCCACGTGTAGGTTGATCAACGGCTCTCATCATGTCGACAAGTATCTCCCATCCGGCTCCCACCGAAACCACCATGGCACTTGCACAGACCCCCACGCCGCTTGATCCAACCCGTCGCACCAAACTGCCCGTTCGGTCATCCTTGTCCATTCTGCACCATGCTTGAGTCTTTTGACCTCACCCGGCATCCTCGATAGTTCTGAACCTCAGCTCTCCAAGCCTAGTTCCAATCATCCTCGCCGTTGACCGTCGTTGACCTCCAAGCAACATGTACAACAATAGACAAGCAAATCAATTCTGGGAACAAGTTCTTCGCAACTTGACCCACGTTAGTCAAAACATGCATCATGCAACACATATGCACTGAAACCCATGAACTTGACCTAACAAAACAAGCATCGCCGCCACGATGGCCAACGAACAAGCAAAACCAACAGATCACCACTCGCCGGTCTCGATCACCGGCCTGGCCCGACCGCCTAGCCGGGGACTTAGCCAAATTTCCAACCAGAGATCCGAAACCTCTCTGGAAATTTCAAACGAATAGATCTTTTTCCTGGAAGCTCCAAAAATTATGAGATCAGGTGTAGTAGAATCTCCTCTCTTGCCTACACCCTCTATTTTTAGCCCAGCTCCAAACTCCAAGAATTAAAATGGCCGGTCAGACCGCCGCCCATCGGCCAGTCTGACCGCCAGCTACTTAGCCTGAGCCTGACTTGAGACCTGGCCGATCTGACCACCAATGTGGACGGTCTGACCTCCACACAGGCCGGTCTGACCGCAAAACTGGCCAGTCTGACCGCAAGTGACCTGACAGAATCTGAACTTTGCCGAAAACGCTTGTTTTGATAAACCTTCAACACCATTGCCAATTGTTACATCATCCTAAGATCGTGAGCATATCCCCATGATATCCACAATCTCCCCTTGATGAACACATTGGCAATTTTTCAAAAAATGCAAATTGGAGGTTTGAAATTGTAATTACTCCTATTTTCGCTCAAAGGCACAACTTGGTCCATATGCAAGAGAAAGCAATGGAAATGACCAAGCTGGCTTCAAAATAGTATCAGCAAGCGAGATAAGGCAAAAGAAAGCAAGAAAGCATCAATTTCCAGAAAAGAGTCAAAAATCTCACTTAAGGTTCATATGAAAGAACAATTGTTCAAATTGACCTTTGATCATTGTGAGGTTCCAAGAATTGCAATTCAAGTTAAAAAATGGCAATAAGATGATAAGAATACAAATTAAAAGCTCCCCTTCACTAGGATCATCATTTTTCATTTTCTCCCTATTTCTCCAAATAGCTCTTCCGTCAATCATTTTTACTGTATCTTCTCCCCCTTTGACAATGGAGTCATCAAGGAATCACGCTTTCCTCTCATCCAGAGATGACAAATACAGAAATGAGGAAAAAGCATAAGAATGAGCATGCATGAAATGCAATGGAGTGGCTTCATTTTTTTTTATTTTTCAATTTTTGAGTACAAGAAGCCTTGGAGATTACCCAAAAGAACAAGCTAGCATTTCTAATATTACTCAATACATATCAAGCCTGAAGATGCTAGCAAGATCATGTTAAGATATATATATAACAAAGCTAAGTAAGAAGGCTCAATGTAAAGTGATGAATTGTAACAATTTAAGCACAGCTTCAAAAATTAGCAAGTTCATCAACAGAGATCCTATCGTGATAATGGCCTTGTCAGAATGTCACTGTGAGATCAAGAAGCTAACAAAGACCACTTAAGAGACAAACAGGTCCTGAATTGAATCATTTTGCTTAAATTGTCTCAAATGCCCATTTTTCAACAGTTTTCATTTGCACTGAATATTGAAGTAAATAAAAGGCCTATCTTAGTGAAGAAGATCCTGGACTAGGAGCCATCTGTAACATCCCAAAGTGCTGTTACCAAAATAAAATAAATAAAGTTATTAATTTGTTGGATTTTCTGAAATTTGAAAGAGTTTGTTTGCTTTATTTGAATTTCTGAAGTTTTACAAGTCAAAAAAATTTAATTATTTTCGGGATCTTAAAAGCTTTTTCCTAATTATTTTAAAGCCAAAATAATTTATTTGCAAAATTAAAAGCCAACTTTAAGTTGGAAATAATTTTATTAAGTCCAAAATAATTCTAGGAATTTTTGTGAATTTTTCTAGAATTTGTGGACTCTATTTGCTATCTTCTAAAATTGTATTTGTTTATTGCTTAAATCTGAATTTCGATTTAAAAAAATATAATAAAAATTAATTAATTACCGTGCAGGGCACCACTTCAAGCACGGTCACCAATCTTTTGCTGCCCCAAGCCCAGCACACTCCACGTACAAACCAATGCCATGAGTTACCACTTGCCCCATTTGCTTCCAATCAAATATATATACTCTCTAATTCCCTTTATTCCCCCCTTGCTTTCCCTTTCTTCCCCAAACCTTTTCTTCTCCAGTGGACACACGCGCAAGCATGCAGTGCCATTGATGGCCAAACAAGCTTTTCAAAACCAAGGATTTCCTCCTCGATTCTTCGCACAAATGCTGCCATTCAAACCCCCGGTCATCACCTCCTCCATCTAAGGCCATTAAACCTTTCCATAACCACTCCAATCCCTGAATCACCGCCGTTGTGCCGTTCAAAGCTTCTTGCGCCGCGCGAAGCCCGTCGCTACCCTCGCCCTATAAATAGTAGCCCCGGGAGCCCTCTTCCTCGCTCATCTCATTCCCACGACCCACTCCTCCTCTCCCCTCCCGATTTAGTCGTATTTCGCGTTTGAAGTTCCTTGGCTGCACGCCCTTTCTTCCTCAAATTCGGTGGCCACAGGGACTCATCGACGCCGGTGATCGCATATTCAGCACCGCCGCTTCCTCGCCAACCCGGTGCTTTCCTCGCCCTCGCCGGTATCGTCGCCGGAGCGCCATGGCCGCCACCACTGCGGCGATTTGACGCCGCCACCGCTAACGCCGACCGCCGCCACCACCACCTCGGCATCGCCTCAAGGTGGCAGATCCATTTATGCCGTTCACGCCATCCTCCCTTTCTCCCACCGTCGGCCACCCATTTTTCCTCCATGGCCAGAGCTCCAATGCTTGTCATTGTGTTCGCTATAAGAAACATGAACAAGATCAATATATTTAGTCATGCACTACACTTTGTACATTTCCCTTTTATTCATTCCAAAATTTTGTTCTCCCACATGCGAGCTCCAAATCCATTAATTATTCCCCCTAAATTCATATAAATTCATCTACTATTTCCAGTATTTATTTCATAATTTTTAGATTTTATTTAATTTCGGTTATTTAATTAGTCCATTTTACGCGTCGTCGCCGCCGCCGACCGACCGTGCGCATTCCACTCCAACCAAGGTGAAAGTTGCATTCCCCATGGTTCCCTCTTCGTTTTTCCACAAAACTCACCTGCTAAATCCTCTCCGTTCGCTCGGAACACCGACGTCAACCCGTCGCCTGCCGAAGGACTTCTCCGTCAGACTGCGTCGCCATCGAAGGTCATCTGGCCGAGCCGTCTATACCGTTGAGTTTGCCTCAACGTGTTCTATGTCGTACTTCCTCTCCATGGCCATAAAGCTCTTTTTTTGTTTCCAGTCATCCGAAACCACAATTTTCGATGAATAGTACAATTTTCGGAATTATATCATTTCATGTGATTTTCAAACTTCCCGGGGTTCGTTCTCCTTCATACGAACTCCGATTTAGTCGATTCAAATTTCTAAATTCATATAAATTCAAGACCTAGCTAACTAAACTAAAATTATTTAATTTGGAATTCATTTGAATCTTCATTTGAATTTTATTTGAATTCGCTTATTTTCACAGATAGATTTCGAAGCGACTTTGAGAGTCGAGAATTGACGTCGTTTGAGAACAAATAAGTGAGCAAGGCAAGTTATACCCTTGATCATATTGCACCCATTATTTTAAATTATTTAATTCTATTTTAAATTATTATTGCATGCTTATTTCTATACAGTACTCCCTCCGTCCTGAAAAGCTTGATGTCCTGGAGGCTAAAAAGCTTCTACTAAGTGTCAAATATAAAAGAACAAAGGGAGTAATTTAAATTCCCGTTTTAAATTTGTAGTTATGCCTAAATCCTTTGTATTGCCAGTCTTGATATTGAAATATTCATACCTTGTACCTTAGATGAAAATCTAGTTTATGCGATAATATGAACTAGAACTTTTGAGAAAAATTATGCTTAACCATGCTTAGACCCGAAATATTTGATTTGGGGGAATTTCAGCCAAAAATCAATTTTGGTTTAATTTGTATCCATAGCATTGGTGTGTTATGGAAGTTTGAAAATGACTTTGAAAAATGAAATAAAATGATGGTTTGTGCTTGGGCGAAATGGATAGTTGTTGGGTGCAAGTTTATGCACGGGCTCAATGCAGCGAATGGTTGAGGCCTAGGGTTCGTTTTGGAAGTCGCCCAAGTCAGTTAAGGACCGATCTTCGAGCCGCATCTTGCTAAGCCAAATCGTACTACCACATATCCTGTATGGACAGGACCTGGCTAACTAATTTGCAACATTTCAATGTGGTTGTGCCATCTAGTTGTGTGGGTGTTGCGAAGACTTATTGATAATACTCACATGGCGCAAGAGGGGGTTATCATTTGGTGCGCGGCCTCACAGAGCGAATCCTTAGCGAGGCATAACTACGTTAGAATGGCGCATTGTAAAGGCCTTGGCACGTGCTCTCAGACCGCTACCTAAGGTAGTGAGCGGTGGTATCGACGGATGCCAGACAAACTAGATAATTCATGTCATGTGGGTAAAGCTGTACCACCTCTGCAGAGTGTAAAACTATTCGAATAGCCGTGTCCACGGTCAAGGACATGCTAGCAAAGCCTCTCAAAGTTAGACTTTGGTTTTTGATTTCAAAAGACTTCATCAAATGGATTCTGCAAATGGGAATTGGGCGGTAAGCCATGTGATAGGAGGATATCCTTCACCATTCATGTGTGAATGTTATCTGACTATAAAATTGAGAATTTATAAAATAAATTTTAGTTATGTAATAACTGCTTTGGAACTTAGTACAAGTATTTAAAGAAAATATTGTTTTATGCAAATCAACCATATTAAGCCTTCCTTTGAGATATCCATGTATGCATGTCATCCTGTTATTTGACGGGTGTAACTTGCGAGCACGGTAGTTGTGCTCATACTTGCTTTATGCAAATAAATTTTAGAGGAGAAGGACTTCACCATCGGTGTGGATCTCGACGACTAGGCCGCTACCCCAGTCGATTGCCTATGGCAGATCAGCTGGACTCCACTACTTCTTCGTCTTCCGCTGTGTTCATTATTGTTGGCTTGTAAGCCCCTTTTGTAAAAAAAAACTCTGTTGTTAATTATTAATAAAGTTATGCGATATATGGATGTTACCATATCTGTTTAACTGTGTGAACTAGCTACTAATCATGGGACTAGTTCAGAAATGCACAGAGGATTTGGGGTATTAATCCCAGGTCCGACACCATCCACAAACTCTTCCTAAGCTTCAACCAGGGCTACAAATCTTGAGGTTTATGTCAATCTTGACAAGCAGTCCCCATGAGATCGTCTGGATCATCAAACTATCTTCAAGTTCATGTCTTTGACATGCAGTCCCGTGAGAGTAGTTTGGCACAATTTAACCACAAGACAATCTTCAAAGTTGATTTTTCATTCTGCACAAAACCAGTTTTACATTCTCAAAAGAACAAGAAACTCAAGTAATGTCGGGACCCAAAATACAATTCTGGACCCTCTGTGTATAATGCACTAGTCCAGAATCACGCTAGTGCACACAGTGTCAACAAAGATGGATATCGATCCACACAAGCAAATAATAACATAAACGAATAATTTGATTAACAAATAAGGGTTTGACCTTACTACGAAGTTTACATTTATTAAGTCACGCAGGCTAACAGAGAATAAAGCAAGCGAAGAACGACAAGTGGCATCCCATCAATTCGCCACAGGCAACCGACTGGGATCAAGACCCTACAATCAAGCACCTTCGATGAACTCCTCCTCGAATGCTGGTGAAGACTCCTCCTCTTCTGCTTGATTTAATTTAAAGCAAGCATGAGTACACAACCGTACTCGCAAGTCACACCACAGAAATGCAATTATACATGTAGGCTTATTCCAAAGGAATGGCAATCTATGGTTCTTTTGTAGAAATGCAACATTTGCAATTGAATACGAGTAATAGATTGAAAGCATAAGTAAAACAAATAGACAATAATAATTTAACAGTTTGATTTCACAAAGACACACACAGCCTAAACAGATTATTCACATAGCCATATGATTTAGATCACATAGCTCCTTCCCACACGCTTTATGAAGATCTACCCTCGTGAAATCCCGAGCATGTCCATGATCATGACGCGCTATTCGAGTAGATTGTTTAACACTCCGCAGAGGTTATACACTTTACCCACAAGATACAACTAGTGTAGCTAGCACTAATCGTAATAAAGCATTTCGAAACTTCATCTTAACATTGACTCTCCCGATGTGCTTACGTCATACTCCCTCTGTTCATAAATACATGACGTTTGACCAAGCGTGCAGTCAAACTTATATAATTTTGACCATTACTTTTCATATGATTTTGTTAGTAAAAAATTACAAAATTATTATATTATGAAAATATTTACCATGACAAATCTAATGATACTATTCACTCATGATCAATCTAAATAGTTTTTCATATATTATTAGTCAAAGTTAGATAAGTTTGACTGCACGCTTGGTCAAACGTCATGTATTTAAAAACGGAGGGAGTACCAAACTATACACAGTGGATGGTACGACACACATCATTGGACAGGGAAGCGGCGAACCGTCCCGCGATGCGACTACATGGTAGCACACACCTCCACCCTTTTCACATAGCCTAACCTACTGCCTGAGCAATCAATGTCAAGAATTCGTATCTTACTAAGCTAGGTCCATCCCATACCAGGCATGTGGTCGTACATAAGGGCTCAGTTCAATAGCGCACAAAGTTTAGTCCTTAAATAACCAAGGCAAGACTTCCAAATTCTAACTAAGGCACACAGATTATTTTGACACACAGATTCATATTCCCATATCACATAGCCACCATGTCACACAGTTTCCACCACTTGCCTCAGTCCAAACCTTTTACCACCCAGTTGATTTAAGTGCAACACATGCCATAATGACACATAGTACACACAGATTATCACAAAGTTACATAGTCACTTAGTCAAGTTGATAATTGCAACTTTACATGAATAGATGATTCGTGGCATGGCTAAGCAATCTAATCGCATCTAACCAACCCACGTTGGTGCTACAATATTACCAACTAGATATCAACTAGGGTGACAAAGGATCAACGCATATCAATTATACAAGGAAGGCATAACAATTTGGATTTAATAGCTACACCCAAAAGTATTTAAATAATTACTTGAATTAGAATGCAATAGTTTGAAATAAAATAACATTTAGAAAACTGGGATTCAATCATGGTCAAAGCATGACTTGCCTTGGAAAAGGTCTAAAATTGATCTTGGTCTTGGAATGCTCCTTCTTCTTCAAACCTTCCAGAAGTATCGACGTCTATTCGTAAACGAATCAAATAAACAAGAATAAATAAATAACAGAGGTAAAACAATTCCAAAAATTAAATAAAAATCTTCATTAAATGGATCTTGAATTTATAAGAATTTAGAAATTTGAATGGACTGATTTGGAGTTCGGATGCAAAAGTTATGGGCTTTGGAAGTTTGAATCTAAAGAAAACCCTAAAATTGATTTCTCGAATTTCCGAATTATTTCTCAATAGAAAAATCGAAATATTGCGCAACGCCGACGCCGAGGTGGTTTGATCGCACAAGATTTCACCCGACATGTGGGTCCCACTAAGTGGTCGGGTGCACCGTGGATCGGGTTCACCCGAGGGTGTGGGTTTGGTTGGTGGCGTGGCGCACATCTTGCCGACATGAGCCGCAGCGCGCCACCGGGATGATATGCACGCGCGGAGGGTGAGGTGGCGGCTGACACGGACACCACGTCAGACCCGATGGTGAGGGCGGCACTAGAACCGATGGTCGCCGGCGAACGGCGGCTCCTCGCCGAGAATGGGTGGCATAGACGTGTAGCCCGGTTTATTGCGCACCTGATGATGCAATCCTAGGTGGTCGAGGACGTGGATGGTGGCCGGTGGTGAGCTCGAGGCGGCGTGCTACGGCGTTGTCGGACGGGGTCTCGGTGGCGCTTGGCGCGGAAGGGGTTCAAGAGGTAGAGGCGCGACGGCGAATCGAGTTTAGATGGAATCATCCGCGCATTTAAATCAAGGTTGTTTGCGGTTTTGTTTGATGAGCTCGAGAACTCCGAATGGCGGACGCGGCACGCGAGGAAGAGACCATGTCGGGATGACGACATCAGAAGGGGCCACGGCAAGAGATGGGCACGCTGGCCACCCACGAGGGCGGAGGCGGATGCGACGCTATGTCATGGCGAAGTTGGACGCACGCCGGTTAGGCCGCAATGAATAGGAACGTGTCGAAGGGAATTCGGCCCGAAGCCAAATGGTTTAAATAGCTTTCCCATTTTAGAAAATACTGAGAATTCAAATAAGCAATAGAAATTAGCAAATGAACTTGAAAAAATTCTAGAAAAATCTAGAAAGTATATCCAAGCACACAGAATCCAAATAAAATAGTTTTGACCAATGTTCATGTTGACTTTGGTCATATTAAATTGTTTTGTTACTCAAAGTCCATATTTAAGCTTTTGAATTAAATTCAAATAAATTCAAATGGTGAATTTTCTCACTACTAACTATTCAAAGGATTTTTAAAGCTCAGAAAATTAGGATGTTACAAGTAATGATCAATTCTAGATTCAACAGCTAACAGAGCAATTTTGATAGGGCCAATGTCACAAAAGGATCACTAATTGCGCAACTAACTAAAAGATCCATAAAATGCACTTTTTAGTTCAAGTTGTCTTAAAGTTCTAGCTCATTTAGCAAAGACTTAGCTACACATGTGAAAGCATGATAATTCTAGCAAGTCAAAGTACTAGACACGATATTGAGCAAGAATTGAAATACTAAAGCTCAAAAGGGTAATAAGCAAAGCTTTATCAAATTTTAAAAGACAAGCAGTAAAGCTTATATTACAATGCATCTTTTTGGATTTTCATATGAATGCAATATGATACAATGGATAAAAAGATCAAACTCCCCCTCAAAACAGGCCAAGGGGACTAATAACCCCCAACTCTCCCCGCAAAGAAGCAAAACGAGAAGAATCAAGAGCTTTAGTGAAAATATCCGCAACCTGCTACTCAGACTCTACAAAGTGAAGCACAACAACACCCTTTTCTACATGGTCTCTAAGGAAATGATATCTAATATCAATGTGCTTGGTCCTAGAGTGTTGCACTGGGTTTTTGGCAATGTTTATGGCACTAGTGTTGTCACATAAAAGAGGAACACTATGTAAGAATAACCCATAGTCCCGCAGAGTAGACAAGATCTAGAGAACCCGAGAGTAACTCATCGGGTCAGAGCTACACACTCGCCTCGACAAAGGATTGTGCAATGAGGACCGCTTCCTAGAAGACCAAGAGATAAGAGAGGTGCCTAAGAAATGACAAGTGCTGTAAGTACTCTTCCTATCCACTCTACACCCCGCAAAATCAAGATTTAAAAAGCTCAAATGGAGAGAGCGTAATCAAAAGAATACCGAGTCCAAAATTAAGAGTGTCCTCAAGGTACCTAAAGATACGACGATCGCTTGACGATGTGAGGCACGAGGGAAGCTCAAATCGAGCGCACGTACACATAGCAAACTGTATGTGTCCTCGATGTCGTGAGGTAGAGGAGGAGCCGATCATGTCATGCGGTACTTCTTCCGTCCGCGCTCTCCATCCTCATCGAGATCCAAAGACGGTAGAAGTGACAATGGAGTAGACATTGGCTTGTCGCTTCCCATGTCGGTTACCAAGAAGGTCCTTTGTGTACTTGCTTTGATGAATGAAGGTACCTTCTTTCAGCTTGCTTGACTTGAAGACCAAGGAAGAAAGTCACCTACCATCATACTCATTTCAATTCCTCGCTCTTAGAGTCTAAAATCTGGATACCAAAGCATAAGAAGAACCACCGAATATGATGTCATCCACATAAATTTGAACCAGTAAAAAATCACTACCATGCCTAAGAGTGAACGGGGTTTTATCTACCATTCACATTTTGAACTCATTCTCAAGCAAGAAACTCTTAAGCCTATCATACTAAGCTCTAGGGGCTTGCTTCAATCCATACAAGGCTTTAAAGAGTTTAAACACATGGTTTGGGAACTTGTGATTTTTAAAACCAGGAGGTTGCTTGACATAGACCTCTTCTTCTATGAAACCATTAAGGAAAGCACTCTTGACATCCATTTGAAAAAGCTTAAAGCTCCTAGGCGTCGCGAAAGCTAGCAATATGCGAATAGCTTCTAATCTAGCTACAGGAGCAAAGGACTCTTCAAAGTCTAAGCCTTCTACCTGGGAATAACCTTGAGCTACAAGCCTAGCCTTGTTGCGAACTACCAACCCATCCTCACTTTACTTATTTTTGAAAATCCATTTTGTTCCAATGACATGGTGATTAGGTGGAGGTTCAACTAAGGTCCAGACTTTGTTTCTTTCAAAATTTTCAAGCTCTTCATGCATGGCATTTACCCAAGAGGAATCAGATAGAGCATGGGTGACATCTCGAGGTTCAAAAGATGCAACAAAAGTAGAATGTGCATGAGAATCTAGAGAGATAAACCTGGAGCGAGTAACTCGCTCATGAAGATCCTCAATCATCTGCTCAGATGGGTGTTGTCGCTGAATATGAAGAGGAGGTCCTGGTGGAGATGTGGCCTCTACCTCATAGGCTGTGGAGGTAGGAGCAGAGCCACTCGAAGCGCCGGTGAAGGTGGGAAGAGGCTACTCTGATAAAGCTGGAGAAGTAGAAGCAGGCTCTCCAACCATCTCAGAAGTGACTAGAGGATGGATTGGGTCCGCATCCTCTATGTTAGAGTCGTCGTCGACGAAGATGCTCTCTCGATCACCAAGGACTTGTGTACCTGCACCATCGGGTCTAGTACCAAGACTAGCCTCATCAAAAGTGACTTCACAAGTCTCAACAATTTTGTTAGTATCTAAATTAAATACATGATAGCCACGAGAATGAGCAGGATATCCAAGGAAAATACCATCATAACATCTCGATTCAAATTTATCCAAGTTGCCATGTTTAAGAATGAAACACTTGCAACCAAAAATCTTGAAATGAGAGACTCTAGGCCTATGACCAAATCTAAGCACAAAGGAAGTTTTGCCTATGACAGATCTCAAGAACACTCTATTGGACACATAGCAAGCAGTAGAGATTGCCTCAGCCCAAAACCTCCTAGGTGTGCTATGCTCATCTAGCATGGTCCTAGCCATCTCTACAAGAGTTCTGTTCTTCCTTTCTACAACCCCATTCTCATTGGGGAACTCTAGGTGAGAAAATCGTGCTCAAGTCCTGCCTCAAGTCAGTAATGTGGTAAAAGAAGAGTTCTTGAATTCTGTGCCATTGTCACTCCTAATGATTCTCAAGGCTCCAGGGAGGTCAACTGCTAGTCTAAGGACCAACTCTCTAAAACAGCCAATGTCTCATCCTTAGAAACCAGAAAATATACCCATGAATACCTCGAGAAATTATCCACAATGACGAGCACATACCACTTCCCTCCTGCAGACTGAACTCTAGAAGGGCCAATAATGTCTAAGTGCAAGAGCTGACCAGGTCCATCAGTCATCACTAGAGTAAGAGGTGGATGAGAAACAGAAACCATCTTACCATGTCTCTAGGGTGTGCACACTAGGTCTCTAACATTCTTAAGCCAAGGAAAACCTCTAATCAAGTTCTTACTACTGACTCTGGTCAAATGGTCGAAACCTATATGTCCAAGCCTACGGTGCCACAACACTAAGTCATGAGATTCAGAAACCACAAGACACCTAGGACTAGAGGTAGAAGAGATACTGAAATCAGCACTAAAAATCCTCTCAAACTTAGAGATCCCAAAGACATGCTCACCCGAGGAATCTAGAACTCTACACTCACCACTCTTGAACCTCACTTTTAGACCCTCATCAAGAAGCTGAGAGACAGATAGCAGATTATACCTCAGCTTACTTACCAAACAAGAGAAATTCCTAATCCTACCCAACTGCTCTTTGAACTTGACTCTAAACGCCTCTTGTATCTCATCTACATTATGCTCAACTTCAATACAAAAGGCACAAGAATTAGAATCAACTATTTTTTTCGATACAGTCATGGATATGGATTGTTCAATTTTTGATTTCTTAGAGACTTCTCGACGCTTATTAGGCTCATAATACTTAGTCATCCGATTGACCCTAGTATTATCAACCAAATAAACCCTTGTCTCGAGAGATGTATACTTCCTGCATGCAAGATACATACCTCACAACAAAAGAATGTATCAATTCCATAGAACACATAGAACATAAGCAACAAACCGGTTAACATTAATATGGAATAGATATTACAAAAGAGAGGCCCTTAGGCCAAAAAGCAAGAATACAAAAGATAACAATGGAAGCAAAAGTGCCATAAAGATGGCTATAACACAAAGCCAATCAAGGTGCCTTAACCCCTAGGCATCTCGACCGACCGCCAAGCTAGTCGTCAAGAAATCGCAACACGTAGCACAAAAGAGAGGCTCTTGGAGCTCTCCTTCTTCCTCTCGCAACAAAAGCCACAAAATTGCCACAACCACGCGATGAGTACATAAAGTACTCCGCAAGACTTACGTGTGAGATAACAGAACTATAAATAGCTACATGCAAGCTTTATTTAAGTGGATGAGGCTTTGGACTCATTTTAGCATAAAGCAACATTTATTTGCAATAACATAATAGATTGAAGGCAATTTGGCAAAGCATTTTTAATGGTTGAAATAACAACGCGATAATAACATAATAACAACAACAAGAACAACTCGAAGTGACTAACCCAAGTCACCACAACAATAGCATGAACTCCCTGCTCATACCAACCATGTCAAGTTTTAATTAAAGGTTGTAGTCTAGTCTTGAACGACCTTACCAAGCATGTCCATAACCTAGGACGAGGCTATTCAATAGTTTTATCCTCGCAGGTGTACCACTGCACTCCACACGCCGATCGCCTTTCATTTACGCACACTTCCAAGGTGTGTCTGCACGGCTAAGTCCTACGAGACCTTTCCAAAGGATGAATGCTAATTACGAGTCAGCACAACCCACGGGAGAAGGAGACATCACAACCTTCCCTAAGCTAATGCTCCCTCCCACACTATACATATACATTTGTTTTTAAAACACACCAACCGAGCTCGCCATAATTAACACCTCCTAGAGTACTTAGTCAAGAGGGGTTCCATATGCCTCAAGTGGTTAGTACGCCAAATCGCTTGGCTTAGTGACTCAAGTACTCGGTCCTTAGGGACCCAGCATACCACCACATCCAAAACCGCACCATCCATCCAATATGCCCAAGTCTAAATCAATCTTTTATTTTCAGTTTTGATTTTACAATTAATCAAAGCACAAGTGCTGGACATATAGGAGTAATAATCAGTTTTGAGTGATCAAGACCATCGACTAAGTCGATGATCGCCTATTTCTACCGATAACTAAGCATGTCTAAGCAATTTAAATCGAACTACTAAGTGATAGGAGCTCATCCAACCAGCTCCCACCACAGCAAATAACCTAGGCTCATGGTAGTAGAGGATAAACAATTCCTACAGATCATGCAACTATAGGCTTGCTAGCTTACATTTAACACAAAGTAGCATGCATACATAGAAGTAAAACAATATATTAAGCTTTAAAGTAATGGGACATGGTGGAAATGATCAAACTGCTTGCCTTGTTGCTGGTGGTCAAATTGTGGCAGAGGGTCGCCTCGGGATCACCACAAATGTCTAATCCTAACGGAAAAGCGATAAAGAACCGATAAGAACGATTTAAAGGCAACAAAGATAGCACAGCAAACGAACTCCAAACTCTCTGAATTTTCTACAGCAGCAAGACAATGATTTATCATGAATTTAGCAACAAGAACCAATTGATTTGGATTCTCAATGCAAAAGATATGATGAAATCAATTCTGCTCAGCCTATTAATTACCAAACTGCACTATTCACTAATTTAATTATGAGGCAACATTTTCTAGAAAAGCAGCGAAGCTGAAATTTTTACAGAAACCAGCACCTCATGAGATGAATAACACAATTGAGTTCATCTCATTTGGAGCTATATTGCACTCTCTACAAATTTTCAAAAACAAGAACTTGAACAAAATTATAATGCACAAGTTCTCAATTTCCTAATAGCAACAAGCTCAAAACTAATTTTCACAGTGAGTTCACTAAGAGAGGAAACCAACAAAGTTGGTCTCACCCACAAATAGTCTATGGAGCATTAGTTATGTATTTTACAAGTTAAGCATTGATTTAAGTGCACATTTTAAAGTTGGTTTTAAAATCTAATGGCAAATCAGTGCTCTGGAGCTGAACTCAACTTACAATCATTTTTGGATTAAAGTCAAGTTCAATACAGGGCTAACACAATTTGAATGACCTCAAAAGGATTCAAAACGAAGGAGATATGAATTTCTAAAGTCTATACCTTATTTCAGCTTAACTAAGACCTCACCGAATTCCTAAAACTCACAAGGGTATGGGAGGACGTGAGCCACGCATCTTAAATCCAACGGCTCAGACCTCCCCTAGTGAACAACGACACGCGCCAGAGGTCCAGAGGTCCTGGACCTCCTAGTAACGCACATGCGCGAGGTGTGGAGAGGTCGGGGCCGTAGATGGAAAATCCAACGGACCACAACGATGGGGGAGGTCCGGAACGGACCAGATCTAAAGGGGAGGTCCTCAACGGTTGAGATCTTCCAAAGGAAGGTCCAAACTATCAAGATCTCCCTGAGGAAAATCTACATCGTCAAGACCTCACAGGGGAGGTCCTAGACGGTCCAGATGTTCCAAGGGAGGTCCTCGATGGTTCGGATCGTCCGAGGAGGATCTTGACGGTCAAGTTCTACCCGGGAGGTCATGAACGGCCGAGATAACCTAGGGAGGTCCTAAGGAGGTCTCGACGCCGCTGCACTTCCAGGAGGTCTCGACGGCCACGACATGCAGGGGAGGTCTTGACGCCCAGATCTCCTTGAGGAGGTCATGGAGGTCCTGCACTAAGCGCTTTAACTTGCGCACGCCGCTGGACATGAATAAATGCGCGCCGGACATCAAGGAGGTCCGTGGCGCGGAGGTCTTAAATGCACGCATTAAAGGGTGGATTTAACGCAGCTTAAGACATCCAATGATTACAATGATTTGAGTAAAGATGAACGACATCGCGCGGGCGATCTTTGTCCTAAAACGACAATGGCGCCGCGGTACGTCCGACAAAACCCGAAGTTTGAAAAGATGGTTTCGCCGGCGATGTAGGCCTCGCCGGCGACATCCAATGGTACCACCGAGTGTGCAATAGCCTTGCGCACCCAAAGGACCTCCTTTCAACGGCGGCGGCGGTTTTAAACGCCATGAGCCGGAGAGGAACACGAAGGCACAACACGGCAAAAATTCAAAATGCGAATTAAAGCTCCGCGACATCCATTCAAGCGCAGTGCTCAAGAGAAGCTCCGCAACAACATACATGCGGGTGCCCAGCCGCTAAAGGACTAACAGGGGAGTACCGGAGGTCCTAAGGTGCCGGGAGGTCGTGGAGGTGATGACCGGAGTTGGGGAAGAAAGGTGCTCCACTACCAAAGCTCCAGCCCAGATTCCACTTTGTCCACTCTGTAAATGTCCAAACCAAACGAGCGAGGTCTTGGTCCCGAGAGGAAGGCACAAATGGAAGCAAGGAGAGGAAGAAGAAATCTCCAGGACCCTTGCCCACCAAGGAGCTTCAAATTCCAACAATGGCGCCAAGGATGGTTTCTTGGTCTAGAGTTCACAAGCACAGAGAGCGAGCAAGGAACAAAGGCTTGTAAAGGAAGATAAAGGCACGGTGGGGGTGTTCTTATACTTAGGGCAAAGAGGTTTTAGGCCACCGCTAAGCTCATGGTGAGCTTGGCCCATGGCATGGTCCAGCAGCTTGGACAGACGAAGTGGACATGGTGGCAGTCCGAGCCGACCCATGAGGCGGAAGGTCGACCAGACAAATGCCGGTCAAGAAAGAGCCATTGAAAGGACACAAGGACAAGCCGACATTAACTCCACTGCCGAGCACGCATGCGCCAGAGGAAGGAGAAGAACAGGAGGTCCTCATGACCGCTGGATAAGACTCGGGAGGTCCTAACCATCGGATCTCATTTTCAACCGTTATGGTTTAAGTGGCCGGAGGAGGTCCCACCACACGATCAAGGATGGGAGGTCGTGGCCTCCGATTTCTTAATCGCGAAAAACGCACGTGAGGAAAAGGGACAGAGGTCCAAAGCGTTGATCTCCATCCAACGGTGCGGACCTCCAAAGAGGACTTAACCGCACGCAATCAAAAAGACATGAGGGGAGGTCATGGCCTTTGGATTTAAATCTAAGGGCACACAATGACCGGGAGGTCTCGATATGATGCGCAACAGTAAGGGAGGTCAGACCGTAGATTTAGATCTAAGGGTTCCGATCAAAAGAGGTGGAGGTCCCGAGCTTGCGCAACGCACAAGGGAGGTCATGGCCTTTAGATTTAGATCTAAGGGCTACGATCTCACGTCGCCGGGAGGTCTCAAAAGCGCATGAGACAAAGGAGGTCGTGACTGTGAGATTTTAAATCTAACTGCACAACAAAAGATGGGGAGGTCGTGAGTGCTTGATATCAGCAGGAGGTCGTGAGTCGCTGGATTTGATCCAATGGCTACGACCTAGGTTAGGTGGAAGGTTTGTTTAGTTTAGGTTGAGAGGAGGAGGTCAGGCCATGGATCTTGGATCCAAGGGCTATGACCTCACGTGAGCGGGAAGACCTCGATCGAGTATGTTGAGGAGGAGGTCGGGTCTGCTGGATTTGATCCAACCAGCCACGACCTCAACAAATGGGATGACCTCATGATGGTTTAACAAAATGAGGAGGCCTTTGAGGTTTAACACATGGAGGTCATGACCGCTGATCACGGATCCAACCAAGAATGACCTCATGAGGCGGAGGTCCTCGCGGTGTTGATCATGGAGGAGGTCGTGGCGTTGGATGTAAATCCAACTACGCGACCGATCAAGGTGGAGATGGGGTCTGCCGAGGTGTGCATAAAGGTTGGGCTGGACCAACTTTGAATATGGCTAGCCCAAGGAACAAAGGTAGGCTTTTAAATTTAGTTTTTAACAAATTGAAACTTACTGAATTATTTGAGATAGCAAATGAACTCCAAATTTGATGAATTTTTAACTGGAGCTTGTTGACAATGAGATCAACCTTGCATAAAATTTCCAGAGGTTATTATGCAATGCATTTTTCTCAGGAAATTCATTAAGGTTGTTTAAAGGATTGTTTTGCCTCCAAAAATTATCAACAAGTGTTATAACTCATGATATTTTTCAGAGGGGTCCCATATCAGTTTTGGGACCAAGGAAAATATATTCCAAATGTTTGACACAAGATTTAAGATAATTGGAGAATGAGTTTGATTTTTGGTCAACAAGAGCTTTGCGTTTTTGAATTACACAACTCTTGGACAATAATTACATAAGATTTTAGGGTTTTTCAAGTTGTGAGAAAAAGTTTTAATTTCTACACATATAATTATACTTGATTAACCCTAATTATACAGTTGGGATGTTACATTTCTCCTCTAGAGTCTTGTTTAGAGCATCATTCTCAATTGTGAGTTTATGACAGTTTTCACATGAGGCAGTCTTAGAATAAAGAACTATTTCAGTCATTTCCTTCATTTTAATCTTACTATCCTCGTAATAAGAGCAAGTGTGACTAGCATTAAATTTCAGCAATTCCTTAGTAGCACTATCCAATTTCAATTCGAGCAATGCACACTTTGAGCAAGGTGAAGGAATAGCATCTACATAAATCACATCTAAAGCAATAGCATCCAAGCAAACATGACTAGGACTAGATTTAAGATATTCTAGTTCATCTAGAGCATCTTTAAGTTGATTTACAATAGAGGAATGAGTAGATTTCAGATTGGTCAATTTATCATGCAAGCTAGAGCAAGAAACACAATCATCAGCAGGATTAATGGATTTGAGCCTAACCACTTCTAGGTTCAAGTTGTCAATCATGATATCCTGTCTCTTAATCATTTTAGCTTGCTTTTTCAGATTTCGTTCAGCAGCAACCAAAACATGTTTCATCTCATTTAGTGAGGGGCATACCTCGTCAGAATCGCTGAAGGGATCGTCGTCATTAGAAGAATCGACATCGTGGTTGTCCTTGGCCATGAAGCACATGCCGGTGAAGTCCTGGGCCTTCTTCTTGCCGTAGGAATCATCCTCGTCGTCCTCCGTCCCCGAGTCCACATCGCTCATATCAACATTCTCAAGAGTGGCAAGGACCCGATTGACGAACTTCCGGTAGTTGGGCTTCTTGGCTTTTGCATCTTGAGCTTGAGGACGCCTCCGGAAGTCCTTCTCCTCCTTGCCCTTCAGCTTGGGGCACTTAGTCTGAATGTGGTTTGGCTCACCACACTCAAAGCAGGTAACAGGGCCACTTCTTCTTTTGCTCCTCACTTTGTTGTAGGCTCTCGTGAATTTTGTGGATAGGAGGGCTAAGTCATCCTCGTAGCTTCTCTAGTCAGCCATCGCCACGGAGTGCAAGGCGACAATGAAAAATCGATGAGCCAAAATCCAAATAATCGTAAGAGCTACCCTTAGAAGGGTCAACCACTAGAGCCATCGACTGCCTTGGGAAGACGTGAGATGAAGTCAATCCCATGTGTCTTCAACCTCGAGTAAAGCTTATCCATGGTAAGCTTGATCACTCATGATAGTGTTGTCATTGATGGAAGTGATCTTCATCCCCTTAACTCTCACGTTAAGTGCACCCAAGAACTGGCGTGCATTCTCAGATTCAGTAAACACAAGATCCACAGCACGCAAGTCATGAATGATCTTGGAAAACCTTCCCAACAACTCATCCAAAGATTCACCAGGCCTTTGTATGATCTTTGAATATTCTTTCTTAAGTTGGTTCTGTCTCACTTCCTTGATCACGGTAGAGCACACATGGTAGTCAGCGAGGGTCTTCCAGATCTCATGAGCAGACCTCAAGTGAGCGACACACTCAAACTCAGATCGACTAAGCCCTTGAATCAAGAAGTTCCGAGTCTTGTTATTTGCCTCCACATCGGGTGAGATTACATCGTCATTGGCTAGCACTACATAAGGATTTTTGACCTTAAGCCAAATTGGGTGCCCTTAAGCCTCGATGTAGGCATGCATGCGAGCCTTCCAGTATGAAAAATCGACTCCATCAAACACAGGTGGTTTGGTGGAATACTTGTCAGACGCTATGGCTCCTAAGACCGGTTAAGATCTATGAGAAGAGCTAACAGGGCTCTGATACCACTTGTAAGACCGAAAGGGCGACTAGAGGGGGGGTGAATAGGAGCACACCTAATTTTTCACCTCGATCAGATTCAACACGTTTTTCACTCCAATAGCTATTAAAGCTATGAAGATCAAAGTACAAGCACAGCGAAAGACTTGTATTGAATCCGATCAAAAGCAAAACAATCAAAAGCTCACAAGACAAGCAATGAAGCGTCCGACCGTGGAACATCCGGGCGGTCCGACCGGTGGCTTGATCTGTCCGACTAGCCGATCAGGCGATCTAACTGGCCGGAGTCCGTAGCAAAGAAAATGTAATTGTCGCCTAAAACACAATTTGGTCTAACTTTTGATCTACGATTCTAAATTTGACCAAACTTGAGACACACCTTCCTAAGGATATCATGAACCTATTCCAAGCAACGATCGTCAATATCTTTGCCAAAGTTCTGACATTTTTCCGTTTGAGTGAAGGTTGCTCCAAAACCGGGCAAAAACGAAAACGTGATCCAAACACTTGCTCGTGGGTGAATGATGATCAAGATGATCCTAGATGTATTCCCACACATCACAGCAAGCTAGATAGGGGCAAGAAACCAACAAAAAAAATCAAAGGATCAAAGAAAGCCCCAAAATCACAAAATAGATAGCAAGAACACAAAGAGACTCATCTTTGAGGAATCATGCATAGATTGATTTGTGATTGTAGATGGTTTACAGCCACTCCATCCAGGAGGGCAAAGCTCAACACATGAGCACACGATCAATCAAAACTCTCTAGAATGAACTTCCTAGCGTCATCTTGTTTCTAACTCTTGCTACCAGAGCGAACCTACCGAGTGCACTGGAAAGAGTTGAACGAATTTTTAAAAAGCACTCCAGACATTTATCTAACTCAAGTTTACCGTTCTTGAATTGATTAATCTAGTCAAAGATAGTAACATCACCTAGTCGAAGCCTTTCCTCTCTGCACGTGGTCTTGCCCACTAGAAGAAACTTTCTAGTGTCGACTCGTTCCTACTCTTTCGACCAATGCATAATAATCGTGATCGAAAACTATAAGTTAGCTAAACCTCTCTTTTTAAGAAAACTCATTTCACACTATTTACTTGGTTTATTTAAATAAACCAAGCAAATAGTCGGGGGCTAGAATAAAGTTATTAACTTGACTTCAATTCTTAATCTTGCTCTTTTTCCATTCATTATCTTATGCGTTACTAACTACTCGACAAGATGATTTGCAGGAAGAAGAAAGGATTATATATATCAACAGCAAAAAAAAGTGTCTTTACAAGATCCAAGTACAGACTATTCTGATAAGAGGGATCTTATTTGCATATCATCTGTGAATTCCTCGACGATCGGTTGTATATCCGTCATTAACCGCTCCGCTTCTGCTTCAGAGCAGTCGAAGTTGTCTATGATGGGTTGCAGATTAAGACTAGGGTCATGAGCTTTAAGTTTTGCCAAAACAAAACTTATTCCCTCTTTAACCGCCCCCTTTATCGAATCGACTTGGTTCGTCTTCAGAGTAGTCACCAACTCCTATAAAGTTCCAACTTGGTCACCAATGGCACTCGAGTGGGCAATCATTGTATCTTCACGGGGAGTGATTCCCTCAGTATGAAGCCCATCGAGTACATTGTTTAGAAGAGAAATGTTGTCTTGGAGGTTGACCTTCAAGAACTTCATCTCCTCCTGATTACGAGTCGAAGCCTCACGAAGTCGTTTTATTTCGACTGCTTGCTCTGAAAAGAATAAGACCAATAAGATAAAATGACCTTAAAAGGAAAATAAAACTGATCACAGGTAAAGATTTACTTACCAAGTAGTCGAGAATCCAACTTCTTAACTTCCTCCTAGTGAGAGGCAGCGCTCTTTATATGGCGCTCCTCCCACGATTGAACTTCTTGGTCTTTTTCTTTGGCGATGCGGGTAATCTTCTTAAGATCCAAGGTCTTTTCTTTAACCTCGGTTTCAAGCTTCCCCACTTTGACCTCTTTTTCTGAAAAAGAATAAGAGTTAGAAAAAGAAAGGAATGTCGTAAGCGGTTTCAAGTTCAGCACTTACCGTTTATTTGTCCCTGCAACCTTTGGATTGCAGAGTTTGCCTCCTGAAGCTTATTCAGGAGGTCTTTATTCTTCTCACTTAGCTTTTGCGTCTTAGCTTTCTCAAAGTCGAGTGAATCAACTAAAGTTTTCTCATCGCTCTTGAACCTAAAAAGGAAAAGAGTAGACATCAGCATAAAACATGCAGTCGTAAGTTCTTCAATGACCGAAACATTGTCGTAAGTTTTTCTACGACAACCCCTGGTCGTAAGTCCTCCTACGATCAGAACCTGGTCGTAAGTTTTCCTATGACCGACATCTAGTCGTAAGTTCTTCTATGACAATCCCCGTAAGTACTGTATAAGTGGTCAAAACATAAGACGACTATGAATACCAGTTACTTACCATCTCTCTGCTTGCTCACAGAGCATCGCCTTCTCCTGTCGGAGCTAGACAAGTTGTCTGTTGTACTCAACAACAGTAATGATTTGTTTCAAGGCTTTCTGCATAAAGAAAGACAGTAAGAAGCGAGAAAAGACATATATATGAATACCAAACATCAAGTACTTACATTCATAGTCGTTTGAGCAGACGAAGATACTACCATCGTAGGGTTCTTCAGCTCGTCGATCTCCTGAACTCGGTCCCACCACACCTTTTCGAGACACTCATCGTCGAAAACATCCCCCCTGTTGGGAATGTCCTTAGGGTGAGGAATGCGAGTGCGAGATCTAAACGCGCGAGATCCTACGATGGTAGCAGGAACGAAGAATCCGAAGGAGTGGTCGAAGAATTCGGACCCTTCTTCTTCTTTGGCGGTAGCAGCATCAGAAGCTTGACCTTGGGGGCTGGGAGGATCATCCACGATGATTTCCTTCCCAGCGCAGTGATCGAGTGCTTCACCCCCATGACTGGATGCCTCCATCGCTACCTCTGCCATTTTCGCTTCTGGCTACGTGACCACCTCGGTGGTCGTAGCTGCTTCAGCAAAAACGGCACCCTCCACCACTCGGACGGTGGACGATCCTTCGACCACCGCCACCGTTATTTCTCCAATTGCCAGGGAGATGGCAGTGGGTTCCTTGGCAGGAACATCCTTGATGGTTAAAGGAGCCGGGCTAAGATCATAAAGATGGGAAACATGTTAGATGGTAAAAACAAAAAGGTAAATATTGTTCTTACACTTTTATCTTTCTACATACCTTCGTGTGCCGGACTTGATCTTGAATTTGAAAGAAACCTTCCCTAAGGAAGATTTCTTCGACTTCTTCTCAACTACGTCTAGTCAAGACTCGAGTTGAGAAATGGCCATGACCACGTCTGGTCGTGGGTCTTGAACAAGCACGACTGCTCCTTGAGCCTCCTGGCTCTCCAAATGGTCGAGACCTGTCTCGACCACCTTAGGGGCAGCACTGCCCTTGACCACAGGTACTGCTGGCGTAGCAGTTTCCTTCACAAAAGACGTAAAACTCTTCCAGTTCTCCTTTTCTAGTTGCTTGACAAAGCCACGAGAGGCAAAAACTGCGAAAGTCTTATTGTCATAATAAAAGGGTACCTTGGTCTTGGGGGCTTTGTGCTTGATAGGTTCAGGCGCTTCGATCGCCGCAACCTCTCGCCGAGAGCTAACCGCAAAGAAATTTTGCAAGAGGCCTAGTCGGGTCAAAAGAGCTCGAACTTGCGCCTCCCTTGTTGGCGACTTGAACGAGCCGACGCCTCTTGGTCGGGGGAGAATCAAACTGCTCCACTACAACGCCGATGACCATCAGTTCGATTTCTTTGTCATCCCGACGGTTCTCCATACCTACTTTCTACAGAAATCGGAAGAGAAATATTACAAAATAGTCGTAAGTTTTTCTACGACCATCACCATGTCGTAAGCTTTTCTACAACAACCCCCTAGTCGTAAGCTTTTCAACAACCAGTACCTGATCGTAAGCCTTCCTACGACTAGTACCCGATCATAAGCCTTTCTACGACCAGTATCCAGTCGTAAGTTTTTCTACGACTACAAAGTCCTAAAGATGATATCAGCTCTTGATTACCTTTAGGCGCTCCACCTTATCCTCTGAAACAGGACCGCCAGGATTTGAGGAACCGCCGCGTTCGATGGCGAGGGCTTCTCACAAATAAGCTTGACCCGAGCGTCAACCTCCTCTTGTGGGAGGTCTGCAGGAACAAGTAAAACTTCGAATAAGCCAAAATCAAAATCAACAAAAAGAAGGCTAAAACTGGGAGTTTACTTTGCCTCCTCATAGTCCCTGGTCGGATCTTGCGGCCCCGAGTACCTCCACATCGGATGAGCTCTCTTCTTCAGAGGGCTGATGCAGCGCATGATGAAATCCATCACCACGTGCCATCCGATAAGCCCCTCTTCCTTCATGTCTACAATGGCTTGAATGAAGGGGGCGATTCAGTCGAGATCCTTGGGAGTCAAATCCTAGGAAGAGATCTTCTCGGCCGACTTCCCGGCAAAGGAGAGGCTATCCTCATTGGTTATCTCCCAATAGAACCACATCTTCTTCCACCCTGGCCACGACGACCGAGTAAACATCCGAATGTACTCTTTCGACTTCCTGTCGTGGAGCTTCAGACTGCAGCTACCGGCGACTCCGTTCAGATGAGTCATTCCATAATAGTACTGGAACAACTCCAGATCGGCCAGAATCCCCAGGTAGGCATCGCATAGGTACACGAACACGCCCAACATCGTAATGGAATTGGGAATGAGGTTCACCAACTCCACCCAGAAGTGTTCGAGTACAAGTGTAAGGAAAGGGTGAGCAGGCAATCGAAGGCCACACTCACATAATGCATGAAAGACAGGGATTTGCCCAATCTCCCCGACGGCCAGTGCTGCCCAGCAACTTCGATCCACTTCACGAACTTCTTCCTCAGGATCTTCTCAGCGGTGACCAAAGCCTTGATCTTGGTCGCATCCATCTCTGATTCGGCCCATTGGGAAGCGGCTCCGACCATCTCTCTCAAGGATCGGAGATTTGGATTTGGGAAGATTTCAGGAGAGCATCGATTTGGTCGAAGGCAGAGAGCGCAAGAACTTGAAGAACAGTAGGAACGATTTGGGGAAAAGTAAAAAACCTAAATCTTACCCCTGGTAAGTATTTATAATCGCACACCTTATTTAAAGACGTGGCGACCCAACGGTTGTCACCACTTCAGAACCGCCCAATAGATGGGTCTATGAGAGTCGATTCAGATTCTTAAATTTGTCTGCTCAAGAAAACCGAGCATGTCTTCACACCTCAAGCGAAATTACCTTCTTGACCAAGTCTACTTCTGGTCAAAAGTAACAATAGTTGGAAAGAATTTGTTTTCGACTACAGTACTACGACTACTATGTGATCGTAAGATCTCCTACGATCACCTTGTAAGTCGTAAGTCCCTCTACAACCTTCTTGACCAAGTCAATTTCTAGTCAAATAAAACACCAGTCGAAGAGTTTTTCCTTCGACCACCTCTCTACAACCATCTACTGGTCGTAAGATCATCTACTACACCTTTTCCAAGTAAGTTATTTTCACTTGAAGCTGGGGGCCTAGATGACGAGGATATAATAATCCTCATTTAATCATTTATCTGTAATTCATATTATGGATAATAATGACGTCATATGGTTCTTGAGTATACCCCTTAATACTCATAAGGGAGAAGCTAGAGGTTGTAAGTCCTTTTACGACCACCCCATAGTCGTAAGTCCTGCTGCGACTATATCATGATCGTAAGTTCTACTACGATCAGTCTGTAGTTGTAAGCTCTTCTACGACCACCACCTGGTTGTAAGACCTTCTACGACCAGTCCCTAGTCGATAGGGCTTACAGACATATGGGCCTAGTCGACCAAGGAACCTTCCACACCATATTTAAGGATATGGGGTAGTAAACTACGCTGTTATTCTCTAGAAAAATGGCACGATTTAACTCCCTATTAGGGTGATAACTGCCTAGCAATGTGGGAACGTTACTACTCCCACAATAACCTCCAGCAACGGCTCCACGATCTGATGCGTTAAGATGGCCTTTAAACTAGAGATACAGTGACACACTTCGAGGACAGTATAAAAGGCAGAATCATCAGAGCAATAGGGAGAGGAGAAAAAAGAGGGCACAAGGCGTATCATTCTAGTCTTTCTCTTGATATTGTAATGCAGCATACTCAATACATACACACAAGAGTAGGGTTGTTATTTTCCCTGGGAGAAGGCCCGAACCTGTATAAAAATCCCCGTGTCTCTCTCTCTGTGTGATTTGAGCCTAGAGGAACCCCCCGAATCAAACAATCTTTACGTAAGTTCGGTTCTAAAACACCAACAAATCTCATAGAAGCCATCCGACATGCCCGTAGGCAATCGAGTGGAGAACACATCCTAGTTCGCATAGTCTTTGAAGTGCTCCTCTTCATAGAACTCGGTTATCCCCGGGTCTTCTTCGGCAACTGATCAACAAATGGCGCAAAGCCGTGAGTACTTAGAGTACTCAGCAAGTCGTAAAGAAATGTATGCAAATAGTATTTATGCAAGGCTTGACAAAGATAGCTTTATGGCTATTTTGCAGGAAGCAGTATTGTCAATAAATACAGTAAGTAGATTGTAAAGTACAATTTAAAAGATTAATATATAAATAATCAAGTTTCTTTGAAACAACTCATGAACACCCTGTTCACTTCCCAATCAGCAACCATGACCAGATCACTTCCCAACCAAGCCATTCCAACAACTTGTAACCATCCACGATAATATTTTTGAGAAAATCTACCCCTCGTGTGAAATCACCAGGCATTGTTCATAATTGGGGACACAGCTATTCGAATAGTTTTACACTCTACGGAGGTTATGCAGTTTTACCCACATGATACGACTTCTCTAGTTTGTTTGGCATCCATCGATATCACCGCTCACTATCTTAGGTAAGCGGTCTAGAGTACGTGACAAGACCTTTACAAAGTTCCGTTTTGACTTGGTTCTGCCCACTAAGGTTTCGCCATTCTGGACCCCTCTTGCGCCATGTAAATCCACACACCACCACGACAAAACCAAACCAAAACATTACTAATTACTTGGCCAGGTCTATCCCAGTCTAGACATGTGGTTGCACGGTAAGGCCCAGATCAATGGCGAACACAGTTAAGTTCTTAGTGACTACTTAAGCAAGGCAACCACATCCCAAAATTCTCCCCCTTTACTATACGATCATTCGCCTGAGTATGAAATCATTTTTGGTCCAACCCGACCAAATGGCAACCCTTGCCATGGCACAACAACTTTTAATAACAATGGTCATGCCACAATTCCATATATCATTAAGTCAAATTTATTATCATTGAATCATGTGATCGAAAGACACCGCATAACTAAAGCATGACTAAGCATAATACGCACCCACTTTGGTATTGCAATAATGTCCAACTAAGATTACCCAACCTATGGTGTCCAATGGTACATGGCAACATATCGTTCACAATTATTCGAGGAGTCATACTGCCAAGTAGGCGTTTAACTATTTCCAAAACTATTTTTATACAACTAGCCATGCATGTTGATATAAAACAATATAATTTTATAAACTAGGTATGACATGATCAAAGGTCTACGACTTGCCTTCGTTGAAGAGTTGAGATGCTTCGATTGAGGTCGTTAGGTCCAAGAACTCTTCGGAAACGCCATAATCTATACGTACGAAAAGAGCCGAATAAATAAAACAACTCCAAATAAAATTCAAAAAGAAGCAAACAAGAACCAAAAGAAAGGTACTGAATTTAGATGGATTTAGAAATTGAATCACTTGAATCAAAGCTCGAACGAAGGAGAACGAGCTCACGGAAGAAGGTTTGACTACAGGTGGTCAAAAGGAGGTTCAACTACCTGGTCGGAAGGAGATTAGACTGTAGGTGGTTGAAAGGAGGTTCGACTACCTGGTTGGAAGGAGATTCAACTACAGGTGGTCAAAAGGAGAAAGAAGGATTCAACTGCTCGACGCGGTCGAAAGAATAATAAACAAGGCATAGGGAGCTTACCAAGACTGAGAGAGAGGCTGGGGGAGGTCGAAGATTGCGCTGCTCCAGTGAACTCTTGGGCAGAGGAGGGTTGAAGACGACGCTGAGCTCGGTGAACTCTTGGCGGAGGAGGCGACTAGAGGTAATGGCGCGAACTCCAGCCGGTTGGTGGCGAAACTTGAAGCACAGCAAAACGGGGTGAGAGAAAGAGGGAGAGTTGAGGGGAAAGCAAGAGGAGGGCGTGGGCTCCCTGAGGCTCTATTTATAGAGGAAGGAGGAGGGGATCGGGCGACAAGATGGAGCGGCGGGATTTGCGGCAACATGATAGTGACAACGACATTTAATGCACAGGCGACATTTAATGCGTGTGGCGCTGAGGAAAAAGAGGGAGGAAAAAGAAGGTGAGCAGGGGGCTGACAGGTGGGGCTGCTCGAAGCCGAAAGGATGGTCTAAACTGAGAAGCTGGTCGAGACCGAAAGGTTAGTCGAAACCAAGAGGCGAGTCAAAACCAGGAGGCTGGTTGAAACCGAGAGGCGGTCGAAACTAGGAGGCTGGTCGACGCGCGGGGAAAGGAACGGGCTGACGGGAATTCAAAACAAACAGAGAAAGGGGATTTAAAATACCAGAGAACTCCAATAAACTCAAGATAAACCAAATTTTGAATTAGTTAAAGTTTGATTTAGTCATTTAAATTGTTTTTAATTTCCAAAATTTCAAGTTAAGCTTTAGAAATTCAACAAAACCAAATGGTTATTTTTATTTTGAAAACTTTCAAAAAGCCCTGAAAATCTAGGATGTTACAGAGACCCGAGATCGTCATCCACTTTGAGAAGCGTGAGTGAGTGTAGATCTATTTGTGTATGGTCTTAACGGGCGCCCGATAAGGTTTTCTCTCTAGTCCTAGCCTTCATTATAAAAGGAAGATGTGCATGATTTGCAGCCTCTTGATCCTTCCAAGAAGAAACCTAATTTGTGATTTTGGGAAAGCAAAAATAGAGGAGGCTAGGGTTTGAGGGAGATGGATTGGTTGAGTGCTCAAGTGTTGAGCTTTTGTCCTCCATGGTGAAGTGACTATAAACCAACAATCACTTGAATCAATCCAAACACGGTTTGCCCCAAGATGAGTTCTATGTTATTCTTGCTCTCTCTCTCTCTCTCTCTCTGATGCATTTACGATTTTGTGTGTTCCTTTGGTTTTCCTTGAGTCTTTTGCTATGGTCTAGCTTGCTAGGACGTGTGGGAATCCATCTAAGGTCATCTTGACCATCATCTACCCACGAGCAAGTTTTTGGATCAAAATTTGAATTTTCTCGATTCTTGTACCTTCTTGATCTCATCCAAAAAATTCGTGAAACCTTGGCTTCGATGATCCCGATCGTCGATTGGAATAAGTTCCTAGCCTTCTTGATGAGCCATAGTTGAAATCTCAGGGGATTTGAATCATGGGATTGAAAGTTGGGTCATTTCGGATCTTTTTCGAGTAGTCCCTATAGCCGACGGTCAAACCGCCAGTCACCGTTTCTGATCTTCATAGCTTATATAGCTAATGAAGTGAAGAAGAAGAAGTTGAATACTGCCGGGATTGAAAAAGAGTAGTGCTCCTACCAACCCCTCCCCCC
The DNA here is from genome assembly GCA_036346405.1 of Phyllostachys edulis. Classification (NCBI taxonomy): domain Eukaryota; kingdom Viridiplantae; phylum Streptophyta; class Magnoliopsida; order Poales; family Poaceae; genus Phyllostachys; species Phyllostachys edulis. The sequence continues at coordinate 72,869,381 of CM070550.1, forward strand.
CTCCCCCCTCTAGTCGTCGTTTCAGTCCAACAAATTCCCTTTCACATCCTAGCGCAAATCTCACATAAGTAGTGGTTCATAACACATAAGAAGTATTTTCTTGGAAGTGTGGAAACATGGAACACAGGGCAAAATGATCATTTCCCATGCCCAAAAGGGGGGGGGGAGCTTTAATTTGCAATAAAATCGAGGTAATGGTATAACCCTATTTAATAGCTGTGGCTTCGCCATCGCCCATGCGCCACATCACGCCTCCACGCCAGTCCGTCGCACGACACTCGCACCGATCCGCCATCGCTCCATGCCCGGTCCGGCCATCATTACTACGCTTCGTCGGCCTTCGCGCACCTTCGCCAACATCCTCGCTTTTGCCCACGTCCCTGACGCCTACACTGCCTTTCCATGCGCTTCCAACCGGCCCACATACTAGCTAAATTTACTTTTAGGTCCAACACTCCCGCGCCGCTTTTAGTGACGCCGCCCATCCACACTTTCGAGCGGTACATCGTGAATTATCCCCTAAATTTAGGTCCATCTGTCCAAGTCTCGCTGTTGCATTTTGGTGTGATGTATGAAACGGATCTTAGCTTGCTCACCTACTCCTCACCGAAAAAAAACATTTTCAAAACATTTCATTATTTATTGCGTTGATCCAGATGGAGTAACCACCTCACTATTTCTTCAAAAAAATTCTTTTATCTTTTATCTTTTTCTTTTTTAGATACAAAGAGGATGCACACATACATTCTCACAATACACACCCAACTTGTGCAAATGTGTGCGCGGCTAACATGGAAAGCTATATCGGTCGGTTACCGGCTTTCTCGGTGGGCCCAGTAAAAATTTCATACCAGGACAAAAAATCAGATTTGTTTCATTTTCATCCAAATTCAAAATTTAGATAAATTTCGTCTTTACATCTGAAATTTTCATATTTCAATTCAAAATTTTCGTCTAAAATTTTGCCGAAATATCCGGTAACCGACGGTTACAGATTCTATTGGTAGGATCTGATAAAATTTCCAAAACGATATAGTTTTCTAGGGTCTACTAGCATACTAACTAACTTAACTCAAAAAATCATTATTTATTGTGCTGATCCAGATCGAGCTGCCACCTTACCAGTTGTAACTGACATCACATCCAACGTACTCACGAACTTCTTCAATTTTTGTCTTTCCTTTTTCTTTTATTTTTTAAGTACAAAGAGGATACATACACATATTCTCTCTCACATCCACCCCACCCACACGCACAACGTCCACTGGCACACGACTAACTTGAGCGAAGACAAATCTCACGGAGGACGGCTCACGATCACCCGAATGCGCCCACTTCCTGCCCGGGACCTTAGGGGAGAGAAATTCTTCTACAGTCGTGTTAGTAGCCCATCGGCCCGTAGCGTACTGCTACAAAGTAGGACTACCTGTGGACTGTGGGCCGCCCGCGCAATGTTTTGCTGCCACGGCCCACGGAAGGAAGATGCTGCAAGCAAGGAAGGGAACATGTGTATTCTGCAGGCGAGTGTCTGAGCTCTGAAGAAAAGCCATGCTGCGAGTTTCGGTTTGCTTGCAAGTTTCAGAAGTTTCTCGCTGTTTAAGCTTAATTAGCCGCTCGCGCCGGGCAGCAAAATCTACACGACTTCCCAACTGAAACGGTGCCCATCCGCTGTTTGTTTTTCCTTGTCAGTTGTCAAGGCGAGTGCTAGCTAGCGACACAGAATTGCCCTTCCGTCGCTTAACTGAGAAACGAAACGGCCCAAGTTAAACAGTCGATCAAGCTTAGAGGGAGGCCTCTCGCTCTCAGTCTCTCAGGCAAGGCCAAAATCGTATTTAGGAGAGACATGAGGAGAGACTTCAGTTCACTTTGCTTGGAGTATATGTCCAATAAGCAATAGCAAAACGCACGGCAATAACACACATCTGTTTCTAGCTTCTTCTTCTGCTGCTGCTGTTCCAGTACGATCTGGGACAAACAAACGATGAGATGGGCAGATGGCATACGCTAATTGCTAAACACGCTACTAGCATAAAAGCTGAAACCGTGGACACCACCACATCACAAGAGAACATCCGATCGATCCGTCACAAAAGAGCATTTTTGCCGCTCTCTCGAACACATGCAACAGGCGTGATTTCTTTCTTCACTTTTCCTTTCCGTGATTAACGCTTAATGATTTAGATGGCCGTACCAATGTAGGCGACATCGTTTGTCCCTGCAATTATACAAACCACTGCTTAGTTACCTACCACAGGCTCTAGATCCTTTAGAGAACTCTCTGTAGTCTGTATATATGCTTGGAGAGTCAGCAACGGATCCAGAATGAAAATAATCGGGGCTCTCTGAGGCAAGATAAGTCACATTCGGCTGGGTTGTGGCTTAGGGTGTCCCCTCATGTTGGGTCAGGGATGTCCACATTACATATACATAGTTATATCTAAAGAAAAAAAATAAATTTTGGACCCGGTGTCCATGCACCATGGTGTTGTACTGTAGATCCACCCCTGTGGAGAGTTGTAGTAAAATACACCTACAAGAGTACCTCTATGTGAAACAGGTCGGGTGACTAAAAGTTTGGAGCCATAACACAGGATGCAAGCGGGATGGTTTGCGGCCAACCCACACTTTGCCCGCTATGCTGCCAAAGCTTATGTGGGCATATGAGGCTGCCCGCTAATATTTATGTGGGCTGATGCGGCGATGCGGCGCCCGCTGCCACAATCAACGTAGACGTACATAGCAATGTGCCGAGCGACGGAGGACGATGGCCACGCCTTGGGCTTCTGGTCGTGTGGATGTCGCATCGAGATCCGCACGTTCTACCTCCGCCTCTCCTCCCTGGCGCTCGCGGACCCCTCGCTCGTCTACCTCCCCGCCATCGGCGATGCCGCGCTGGAGCTCAACGGCTGTGCACTCCCGCCAGGGACGTGACGTACGTGAGCGCCGACCATGTCTGCGTTGTTCGAGGTGTACGCCGGCAAGGAGACGGCGACGAGACGACGTCTTCAGCCAGCGCCGAGGAGGCGGGGGCGTGGAGCGCACGAAGAACCAGACGTCACAACAAAGAATCGTCATGAGGTGGTGGTTCTTGCGGAGGGCGGCGTGCATCGACGAGGAGCAAGGCTCAGGCATCGACGAGGGGGATGGGATGCGGGACGAGGCTGGAGGGGATACCGGAGGAGTCCATAGACATGGGGTGGTGGTGCGAGTGCAATGCGTGTGGGGAGGAGTGGGAGGTAGTCGGAGACGACAGTGATGAGTGGAAGGAAGAAGAGGAGGTGGTGGAGATGGAGCCGATGAGGTGGGCATTGCAGATGGGGGCATGAGACCGCATCGACGGGGATAGGGATGGGGAATCAAGGGTGAGAGGTTGTGGTCTACACGGGCTAAATTGTGGGCTATGTGGGCCACCACTTAAGACTGATGTAACAGCCCAAAATTTCAAATTTAGTTAAAGTTTAAAACTTATTTGAATTTGTGAATTTTCTGAAATTTTAAAAGCTTGTCTTTAAATTGTTTAAAGCCAAAAAGAAATTTAAATTCAAAATCTATTGTCAACCTTAACTTGGAATAATTTTATTTAGGTCCACAACAATTCTAAGAACTTATGTGATTTTTCCTAGAATTTTTGGGATTAATCTGCTATTTTCTAGAGCCTAAATGAATTAATCTGGTTATGTTAAATTGAGAAATCAATTAAAATCCTTAAATCCTTTCGGTCGAAACCATCCCGCCTACTCCTGCTTTATCACCCACACCGCCTTTTCACCCAAAGACGGCCGTGCGCCCATCTCTCATCCCATCTTCCTCTCTCCCACGTTGATCATAAGATCCGTGGCCGCGATCGCGCCACGCCCACCTCATCCTAGCCGCCGGATTCTAATCCTACCGCCGCCCGCTTTCTTCTCCTCGCCTTCGTCCTCATGGGCAGCTGCTTCGGCCGCCATTGCCACGCTACCGAAGCTTCACATTCAAGGCCCCTAACCACCCCGAAACCCTTGGCAGCTGCGTCTTAACCGCCCATGCCGAACCGCCCCACCCTCGCCTCTCTCCCTTTCTTCACAGGCGCCACTCGCCAAGAACGGTCGCGACGATCCCCACGATCCCTCGCGCCTCGGAGCCCGCTACCCCTATAAAAGCCACCCGGGTCGCCTCCACCGCAACTCAACCCCACCAACCATCGCTCCTCCTCCTCTCAGAAGGCGGAATTTTGAGGTTCCTCACCGGGCGCCGATCCGTTCTTCTCCGATTCCGGCCGTCGTCCCGCTTCGACCCGCCGACCACATCTTCGGCACCACTGCGTCGTTGGAGCCGGAGCACCGTCCCACGCCGGAGCTCCACGAGAACCCTCCTTCACTGTCGACCCGCGCCGCCGCTCAAGCTCGCCGCCGACGCTGTTTCGCCACACCTCGCGATCTCCGGTGAGCATCATCCTCGCCGTCCTCCTCTCGCGTTTGGCACCAGCCGCGCGCTCGCGCTGTGGCGCGTAAGCGAGGTTGCCATCAGCTCTAACGCCGGCGTCTTGGCTGCGTGGCATGGCAGCGTGTCGCCACCTCGGCGCCAAGACAACGCCACGCCAAAGACCCAATCCCACGTGGCCGCCACGTGGCGACCACGTCACACACACGCACCACCTCCAAGTGTGCAAGGCCCGTGGACTTGGTCCACATGAGCGTCTCCCTCACAAAGGGGCCCAAGACGTCGTAATCTTTTTAATTTCTTTTAAATCCCAGAAATTCTTCGCGACGTCAGCCTTGCGATTAATAGATTTTTCTTTAGAAAAATAATTCAGAAATTGATTTAAATAATGATTTAGGATTTAATTTGTAAAATTCATAACTTTTGCATTACGATTCCAAATTAGGTGATTCCAATTTCTAAAATTGTATAAAATTAATACCTAGCTAAATAAAATATAAAAATTTGAATTGCAGTAAGTTTAAACTGTCTGTTTGAATTTGAAATAATTTAAACCACTAATTAGAATTAAACTTGTAAAATTCATATCTTTTGAACCATAATTCCAAAGTAGATGATTCAAGTTGCTAAAATCTTAGAAAATTATTATCTAACTAAATAAAATATAGTTATTCAATTTGGAGTTCAGTTTGGTTATGTTTTAGAATTTAGAAATCCATTTAAATTCCAAATTTAAATTAAAAGTTGTAAAATTCATATCATTTGAATTCCAACTCCAAATTTAGTGAATTAAAATTTCTAAAATTTTATAAAAAGATTATTTAGCTTGATAAATTAGAATTGGTCTATTTGGAATTAGTTGAAATTGTCATGTTAAATTAAACTATTTAGTTTGCAAATTTAGAATTTAAACTTGCAAAGGTCATATCTTTTATTTCATATTTCCAAATTGAATGTTTCAAACTTATAAGGTCTTATAAGATTATTATCTAGCTAAATAAAATATAATTATTTTATTTGGAGTTAGTTGGAATTAATGTCTTGTCTTTATTTGAATTTCAATTGATTGTCGATTTTCACGCTTAGATTACTTACGATTAGGAATTTGATTCTTCCAAGAATTAGAATTTCAAGACTTCAGCGAAGGCAAGTTATACTTTGATCATCTTGCACCTACTATTTTAAAGTTATTTAAATTCAGTTTTCAAATTACTAAGTGCATGCATACTTTTATTCAAGTATTTTTAAATTCTGTTTAAATGATTAGATATTCCAACTATCCTTGTATGGCCAATATTGAATATTGAAATGTCATCCCTTGTCCCCATAGATAAATTGTTTGGAAATGCTTAGCAAATGCTTAGACCATGATTTTGATTTTGGGAGGATTTAGCCAAATTTTACAAACTTGTTTCAACTTGAACCTATGGTATTGTTTTACCATAGGATTGTTGTAAAGGTGGTTTTACTAAATAAAATAAAGAGGGTTTGGACTTGGGCGTAATCGGATGAAAGGTGGGTGCGGTTTATGCACGGTTTAATCTGGTTAGGATTTAAGCCTGTGGTTTAATTTGAAAGACGCCAAGTCAATTAAGGACCGCCTTTGAGCGTTCCTTTGCTATGCCAAAACGCACCACCACATGTCTGTATGGGAAGGACTCGGCTTAATAATTTGGGATACCTCATAGATATTCGTGCCATGTTGTATGAGTGGGTGTTGGTTAGACAAGAGTCCCACATGGCGCAAGAGGGGCTCCTGAGGATGGTTAGTCCAATGGAAGCGAAACCTTAGCGGGCATGAGTATTGTGAGGTAGATCATTATAACGGCCTTGTGATATTTGTTCTGTCACACGCCTTAGGAAGCGTGGATTGGCCGACACAAAGAGTATAATATCTCGTGTGGGTAAAATGTACAAACTCTGCAGAGTAGAAAACTATTCGAATAGCGCGTCATGATCATGGACATGCTAGCAAAGCCACTTTAAGTTAGACTTGTTTTTGGTTTTAAAATGGTTTCAACAGATGTTTTCGTGGATGGTTAGTCCTGTGGGAAAATTAGGCGGTTAGCCATTGTGATTGGAGGATATCCATCACCTTTCTTGGAGGTTATCCACATTATTCAATTGTCACATAAAATATGATTTTTGTTAATGTATGAAAATGGCCTTGCAATCTATTACGATTATTTAAATTAAATCATTGCTTACGCAAAATAACCCCGCCAATGTCCTTTGTTTACCTTATGCATGCATTACAATTCCATATTGGGTGTAACTTGCGAGCACAGTAGTTGTGCTCATACTTGCTTTATGCAACAAAATTTCGTGAGAAGACTACTATCGGACGGTGAGGACACCGATGCCTAGGTTACGCCCCAGCGATTACTGTGGCGTATGATCGTTCGCCTACTACTATCTTTTTATTTCATTGTGTTATTTACTTATTTATTTGGCTTCATGCCCCATTTGTATCGAACTCGATTTACTATTAATGAAATGCGAGATTAGGTTATGTTATCATTTTTGTAATCGTGTACCGGAAATCTGGATGGTGTATGAACACGAGAGGATTCGGGATCTTCGTTCCGGGTTCGACAACCGACTCAACCGTCGTTACCCAAATAGGACATGCATTTGTTGTTTTGGGTCTTGCAGAAAATAGGTCACCACCCAAACGTTGCATGTTCCAACAGTGACCCGAGATGAACGACCGAAACACGGCGGTTTCATTCATGGTAGCGCGTGAAAGTTTCATGCGAAACAAGCGTCTTGGGCTGGGTCGAACTACGGGTTCCTCGATGGCGGGATTATTTGCGCCCACTACGTGAAGGACTCGAGGCGGCGTGGCCGCAGCAGCAGCTCACTCGATGAACCGCTCGCACAAGGCCGACGTTGGCGCACAAGAGTCCATCGGAGAGTGCAGTGGGGATGAATCCTTTCCAATCCCTCTGAATCCCATGATTTGCGGCTAATTTGTTCTTAAATCGGCTTGGCTTTAGACCTCGATCGCTTAGTATTGGCCATGGCTTGAGTTACGTAAAAATGTCAATGTTCGGATACCCGCAAGATACTCCAACGACGATAAGATCATAGCCGCGGTGGCCGTCCTCACCCAGATGCCACAAAAATGCCCTTGGGGAGGTTCGGTCCCAGGCCACAAGACATACAAGCGTGATCGACTTGCAGCAGACTGGCAGCTGAATCAGGACTACTTCATTGAACGTCCACTTTACAATGAGGAGCATTTCAGAAGGAGGTACAATCTTTGGTCCAGTTTCTATGTCCATGACACTTTGTTTTAATTTGATAAAAAATTGTAATTTTTGGCTGTAGGTTTCGCATGAGACGGGAATTGTTCCTTCGGATAGTGGATGAGGTCACAGCCAAAAATAGGTTTTTCCAACAGAGGAGGGATGCTGCTGGGCAGTTAGGATTCTCTGCTCTTCACAAGTGCACGGTGGCTCTGAAGATGCTAGCATATGGTGGCCCAAATTGATGAGTTGGATGATCATTTGAAAATGGGAGAGAAATCGCCTCGAGACCTCAAGGAATTTGTGATGACTGTGGTCAAGTTGTTTGGCAAAGAATTTCTTCGTCCTCCTAGAAGTGAGGAGATAGAGCACATATTAAGCGTCAATTTGGCGAGAGGTTTCCTGGAATGATAGGTAGCATCGATTGCATGCATCGAATGGTCTAGCGCCTAACCGGTTGGCAAGGCATGTACAGAGGGCATAAAGGCAAGCCAACTCTAATACTTGAGGCAAGGGCAACAGAGGATCTTAGGATTTGGCATGCTTACTTTGGTTTAATGGGTCTCACAATGACATTAATGTTTTGCATCGCTCAATGTTTTTGATGATTTGGCTAACGGAGGGCACCCTCTGTTGAGTTCCATGTCAATGACAACATCTATTCCTTGGATACTATCTAGCAGATGGCATCTATCCCTTGGGCTACACTAGTGAAAAGCATACCAATGCCGCTTAGCAACAAGCAAAAAGTTTTTTCAGAGCGACAAGAGTCATGTAGAAAGGATGTGGAGAGAGCTTTTGGTGTCCTCATGTGCTAAGTGGAAAATCTTGCATAGGCCACTTCGCTTATGGAATCCAAAAGTACTTAATTCCATCATGCGTGCTTGTGTCATACTTCACAACATGGTCGTTGAAGATGAGCTGGGTTCACCGCCGATTGTGCACCCATCAGAATGGCCTGGAGTGGCTGACCCACCTATTAACCAGGATAGAGAAATCCGGGGAGTTGAGAAACTTGTTGATGCACAAAACATTATTCAGGACAGAGAGACAACAAAGATTGCTTCAAAGACGACTGATGGAACACTTGTGGAAGCTATACTGCCAATGCTCCGTCCTTTTGCTCCTAATCACGTGAACATAAGTTTGTAGTTGTAGGTTCGGCTTCTGATGTATTTTGTTGGCGATCGATCATAGAGTCTGTAAGTGTAGGCTCGATTGCTCGATGTATTTTGTTGGCGACTCACATGTTTCTAAAGTCTAGTTGTAGGAACTATATATACTAGTTGCCTGATGATCCTAATTACAGGAGCTTTTGTATTTTGTTGTCTAATTATAATAAATATATTACATTTCTAAGCCACAAATAGACCTTTAGCTGCAAAGTGAAACTAATAGACTGAACACAGTACATTACCATAAGCCACAAATAGTTGCACACATGAAGTTCACAAGGCTGAACAAAGTACATTGCCAGATTATAGGAATAGTTGCACACAATACATAAGTTCACGATTCAATATAACAGGTGTTCACAACAATACATGGTGTTCTAGTCAACTGAACGCAAGTTGCACACACAGTACAAAGGTTCACGACAGATAACAGGAATAGATTCACATGATACAAAAGTTCAACTCAAGTGAACTTTTTTGAACATATATTCAACACACACGTTCCTTAGTCTTCATTGTTCGAGGGGCCGATGAACCCTCTGCTCTCCATGATTTTCCGCTGCATGCCAAGATAATAGTTTTTCAGATAAGCGGGGACCTTCTCAATGTCAACCGACATAACACTAGCCTTAGCTGTGATCAGTTGAGCCTCTGATTCCTTCTCCCTAATCTTATTTTCCTTCTTTTGCTGTTGCATACTCATCTTCATATGCTTCTTCTGAAGGTTGAAAAGATCCCTTTGAATCTTAATTTTTTCATCCTTCCTGCTAAGGATTTCAGCCATTTGCTGGTCTTGCTTCTGTTCGGTCTTCTCTGATTTCTCCTGCAACCGCTGCAGGACTTCAACAGCCGTACTGGATGATGAGGTCTCTGCGAAGCTCTTTGATCTACGCCTCTTCGCACTATCCCTGCCCTCAGGCCGTGATGTGTCTATATTGTCATTCCCAGATTCTGCATGGCCTTGAGTTGCAGGAGATGGCATTACATCAGGTGATGTAGAGTTGTTTAGCTCAAGAAACTTATTGTTCCATTTGGCCTCCTTGTGAAGTTTTTTCCAAAGAATGCATGATGGTAAAAGGTTCTCATCCTCTCGTACATTTTACAAAGATCATCTATCTCACAAGATATGAATATAGATTACACCTGTGAAAGCCACTTACTATATAGAAAGTAAAACAAAGCAAGCTATAGAAACCAGATAGATAGATATGCAGTGCACTTAATGTCACAGACTCAAAGTGTAATAAGTTCTTGGCTCAAGCCATGCTGCCAACAGTTTATACTGAAATCATTCTCGCATTGAGGTGCTAAAGAATTGAACAGAGTATTAAAAGCAATGAACCAAAGATCTATTGAAAATAAACATATACAAATTAGAGAGATGGAGGACAACATCAGTGAAAGTATACCCGATCCTGCTCATTTTTTCCGCTCTCATTCAGCCTATCAATAGATTCTTTGAGCCCACAGAACTTGTTCATCGCTCTTTGGATCAATGCCCACCTATGTTGAATCGCAATCTGGCTACGGTTGGACCCTTCAGGCTTATGCTCATTGAAATAATCATGCATCCTCTTGTAATAACCACCCGAAGTCTGATTCACACCTGCAAGACACCATGTTATTTGGGCATCAAAGGGACAAAGATTTCTTAAAAAACGTTGTAAACTATTACCAGTAATAGGGTCTTTGCTAATATTCAGAAATGCCGAACACACCACAATGTCCTCCTCGTTGGTGAATGCAGTTCCTCTCCTAGCCACTTTTCCCTTTTTTCGGGGCCTCTGTGCTTTCAATGTTGGAGCGTCCTGAGACACATGGTTGTTGTCAATGGAGAACCCCTGACTAGGTTGCCCATTCATAGGTGGGCCAGACATCTGGGAGGAGCCATGCATGTTGAACTAGTCATAAGAAGAATTGTTAATCATCGATTCATTGATATATAAATAGAACAAACCATCGATTCATGGTGCAATAAACACGGGGTCCGGATGAACATCCGAGATTGCAAAGCAAGAGAATAACCAAAAGCCCATTGATCGCCCCAAACATTTCTTCAGATTCGCCAGGTGCCCACTTGAGCCACTAAAAATGTTATCCATCCTCCTATTGCAACAAAGATACAATTAAACATGGCACAAAATATGCATAGAACTTAACACATAGACATACATGCATGGTACATGATTCTTTGCATCATAGGAGAAAGGATTTGGTAATCAATTTATGTAAACATAGTTCTCGATTCACGGGGGATAATCGCTACTAAATCGAAGCGTGTTCCCAATCCATCCCCAAATCCTCAAATCACAGAGCCTAAAGGACACAAGTAGCGTGTCACCGGTTCCCCATCCATCCCCAAATCCCCAAACCAGTGAATCACTAAATCAATCCATCACCTACAAGGCGGGCGCCCAGTGAGTCATGTATAGCGGCTTGGTGGTGGCGAAGAGAGCGAGCCACGGAGGCGCTGATCGGCGGCAGCGACAATGACAGCAAATGGCCAAGAATGAGCGGCCCCTAAGAACAAGAAAGAAGCAAGCACCGAGCGGCGGCGAGCAATGAGGACTGAGTCACAGAGGCGAAAACGGAGGCGATTCGAGCGGCAGAAAGAAAGCGGCAAGAATGGCAGCGGCAATAGGCGAAAGCGAAAGCAATGACAATAAGCAGCAGCAAAGAAGCGGCAGCGGCGGCCGCCTCACGCCGCCCTCCCCGCCTACGGTGGGGTTGAGTCGCACCTTTGAAGCCTAGCTCGGTGATGCCGCCGAGGCCGAGACGCCGACGGCCCAATCGTCACACAGGCGTCTGCGCGTTCCTCTTCTTTCCCTTCCTGCGAAACGGTTGCGGACTTGCGGTCGACGAGAGAGAGAGAGAGACGGACAGAGGACCTATATTTGGATCTCGACTCGCTGCCGATGCAAAATGCATCATTCATTTGCCTACGCCGTTGGACGTCGTTTTTTTCTCTTGGACGATGCAAAATGGGTTTGGGTGCCGTAATGGCTACCCGGTTGGAGACAGTCTAAGTCCACTTAAAAGGCAAACTAGTCTGCGGGAGTCCACTTACTGTTTATTGTGGAGCGAATTTGGTGGACTCGGGGACTGCACCCACTTGCACCCCTAACCATAACCTTTGTTCATAGGTCTCTAAAGTTATAGGCTGGAAACCGTGTATACTCAAACACCAGCGTTCTTTGGAATAAGGCAGCATAAAACATTGTTTGTAAGTATTTCCTCTGTATCTAGCACTATAAATGCAGTTTGCGTTAGTTATATTGCCCATATTTCTTAGACACCATAAGCTTTTGTGTGAACTAATTGGTGCATATATAGAACTCAATATGCATGACATCAGAAGCAAGGGTCCTAAGTTCAAAACATTTCTAGCGCAATTTTAAGAAAAAAAAAATTGTATCCCACATTTGAGTCCACGTGATCAGCCTAATAAAGCATAAATGTTGAGGAGTGTTGAAGTTACATTGCCCACCTTTTCTCTACGGCTTAAACTTTTAAGTGAACTCGTAATTGGTGCACGAAACTCAAGTTGTGCTTACGTGTCTCCATAGAGAATAGAAAGGAAGGGCAATAAATTCTATGGGGGCAGCCATCCATCTCGTCAGATATCACTATAGCGCGTGTGTGTGAAGAGAGAAATCGGATGGCTGTGGGGAAGAGGCCTCACGGAGACCTCCCCTAGAATTTATTTCCGAAAGGAAGGCAAACAGAAGAACTTTCTTTAAAGAGTAGTATTGCTTTGCTGATTCAAGTAGCATTTGCATTCATCACAGTGGTTTGAGCCATCAAATGGAAAGGAGACTTTGGTAGCCTTCCCCCTCACCCAGGTCCTTGGGATACTCAAGGTCTATCCACACTTTTATATGGAGTATTGTAGTAGTATTCTTAAGCTCCTTGCACCTTTTGATCCACAAGTAAGGAAATGGAGCAGCACAACAAAAGGTTAAGTGCACCACTCAATTGTGCATTCCCTTTTCTGCTATAAAACATATAAACGCCGCGCCACACTCTTCTTTCTAAGGAAAAGGTTCACATGTTTGTATTGCTTCTTCAGAAAGCTTCTTTAATGTCGTTTCCCCTTGTCAAGTTCCTCGTGATCTTCTCCTAAAAAAAATGTCCATGATCTTTCTCTCACATGATTCAAAAAAGATATATAGTGCACTAGTGGAGGATGGAATCTTGTAAGGATGCTTGAGTTGTTGAAGACCATCTAGCTGGGAAAAGATAATTCGCCGTAATGGCACGCATTCTGCGACCACACACAGGAATGTAAGTAGAATTGCCTGAATAAAACGAAGCACCAACATATCTACTCTTGCACATATATATGTAGGGAGAGAAAAAATCCAAGCTACTAATCAACAAACACGCGCGTGTGTAGATTTAATACGTGCATTAGCTAGGCTTAGGTCTCGACGTGGACAGGAGGGCCCGGGCTGAGCTGGTCGAGCGTGTGAATCACACACCGGAGGTCTCCATCACCGTGGTGTACTGGAACGTACATGCGTGGCGTGGTTGCACTGGAATGTACAAGCTAGCTGGACGCTACTCCTGCTGCGTGGCTAGATGCTTCCATCTCACTGGAACGCCGTGGGTAAACTTGGGTTGTGTAGACCTGACGCCGTGTTTCCATATCACTTGGATGGAAATTCCACGCCCGCTGCCGAGATATTACGCCGAGAAAAGGCGAAGGTTGTGCGAGCTCGGACGTACGCGCGCACGGCGTTTCTTGGTCGTTTTCGTCATCTTCCGGTGTTCGATCACGACGGCGTAATCGGCAAGATCTCGCTCTCGCGCAGGCGCAGCGCAACCATCGATCGCACGCCTCGCTGTTCGTTCATGCGTTCACGCGATGCGGGACTGAGAATTGGACCACCCGTTTGATTTGCTTCCAAGATTTTTTTTTTTTTACCATACCGAAACTGCGGTATCTGTCACCGTTCAGCAGTCACAGGCACTGCCACCGGCTACCAGTTCTATGCCAGAAAGGCATTTCTGTGGAAGCAATGCAGAGTGATTGGGCTGTGCTGTTTCGCTCCCATCTCCTCCTCCATTTCTGGATTGGGCGTAGAAGCACAGTGTCATAACATTCGGTAGATCTGATCCATCAAATCTGGAAAGAATGGTGCAGATTAATCGCTACATTGATGCTACAGTGCTCATGCATAGTGCCTATGCTGCGGTATTTTTTTGCTACGGTTGCAAAACGTGATCTACCGACGGCTGTTACACAATGTCAGCGGATGTGTTTCCTCTATTTCTAGCTATCTTTACTGTTCTTTTTGATAGGTAAACTTACTGTTGCTGCTGACACGTCAGGTTAATGTTTGGGACCGGATATAAAGGCATAAACTTTCTAAAACTAATGTTACGTAGAATTTTAGGAATAATCGTGTGCCTTTTGGGACCCCACACCCTTTATTTACAGGGCCAAAGTTTATGACTAAACTCTAACACAACTCTCGACTCACACACGACCTGAACTCTTATTAAACTATAATACTAATTCTCTAACACCCCCTCAAAATAAGCATGCGATGACAATCATGTCGTTACATATCGCAATACCATCACTAGAATATAACACTTTATCAAACCTACCATCTGAAGGGATACGGGTAGACTACACTAGGCATAGTTCAAAATTTTACCACGTAAACTAGGAAGCAATCCAAGTAAGAGATCATAGATCGTTACCATTAGACATGCAGTGCAGCGGAAGAAGAGTTTGAGAGGTCTGGTCCAACGTCGAGCGCGTTGATGTAGTGATCGTAGTCGATCGTCCAACGTCCTCGGCTCCCGATTGTCTCCTCCAGTAGCCTCTCGCGTTCATTACATAGGTCACGAATCGTCCTTGATCGATTAACAAGAATCGCAGCAAAGACTCTCTCGTTATCCACAAGTCTAGGGTGGAACGTCAGATGTTGCAGTGCTAGCACCAGTCGCCACGCATGGGGCCTTCGGGAGATGATGGATAGGATTTCGGTGGTGTAACTCTCACATCCAAAGCCCCCGCGCCTCCCTTTATAAAGATCCCATAACATATCCTATCTGAACTAGTTTATTCCAACCTGTTAAGTGGATGACCCTATAGGTTCATGCGTAATCAGTCGTGACTTGGAAACTCCTTTCCGATCACAAACTGGTAGCGGTTCCTAGTAGTACATAGCGACTCCCGAATACACATAAATATTATATCGGACTAACCTTATGCAATATGATCTGCGACCAGGTCCTTATCACTCACGACCAGTCCGTATCTCCATACGAATAGTTCACATCTGGTCATGACTAGTTCGTAACACCTTATGACTAGTTTGCCGACCAGTTAGTGATCATGTACGACCAGCTCGTGACCAGTCTGTATCTCCATACGACCAGTTCGTATCGGGTCTTACTAAACGACCCGATTGTGTATTCTCCTTTTACCTCACGGTATATGGTCGAACTCCAGATGAGATATTTGTCATCCATGGACCGTTCAATATTTCTCGATCTAGTGATGGATAACTTTTTGTGGTTGACTCTTCAACCACTTGTAGTACGGCCATGCACTTCCTTTATATGGCCACATCGAGGGGTCCCATAGATATTTCTCATATTATGTTAGGAGGGGCAAATCTCATATCCGACCAGTCACATCTCTCTGCATGTTTTATAGCATACCTGAAAGCTACCTTTATAACTACTCAGTTACAGAGTAGCGTTTTGTCGATGTTCTAGTATCAATCTTATGTATGAATGCTGGGAGACTCTCCTAGAGCGAAACCACATAGAAAAGGGCACTAGAATTTTATATAGGTTCAGGCCTTCTCCTGAGAGAATAATAACCATGCTCCTGCGTTATTATATTGATTGTGTTTACAACGGTGAGGAAGTCATTAAAACTAGGGCTTGATGACTTCTGTCTCTCGTTATGCTTATCGAATTTCTTTGCTTTTTTCCTCTCTCCCTCCGTCCACCGACTTTACTCCTTATATAGCGCATGAAGGGGTGGCAGTTGCCTATGTTAATATGCACCTTGTCGTTTGATGCAATACGCACATTTAAGGGTGGTTATTGTCAGAGATAGATCCCCCCACGTCGCCTTGCGGTTATGCTAGAAATAGAGGTTTAATACATGCAGTTATCATAGGGAATAACAACACATATTAACTACTGCGTGTATTAAACACAGCGTATAAATATCCCTAGTCGATTGGACCCACATGTCTGTGATTCTTATCAACTATAGGGTGGTCGTAAATGATCTGGTCGTAGTAAAGCTTATGACCATGAGGTGATCGTAGTAGGACTTACGATCAAATAGGTGGTCATAGAAGAACTTATGACCATGAGATGATTGTAGTAGGACTTACGACTATATAGGTGGTCGTAGAAGAACTTACGACCATAAAATGATCTTAGTATGACTTACGACCATATAGGGTGGTCGTAGAATAGCATACGACCACTAGGTTTTTATAACTAATGAGGATCTAATAATCCTCAATTAATTAAATTATTTATCTGTAATTGTTATTATAGATTGCAACATCTTCATGTTATTTGTAAGGATACCCTTTATCATTAATAAGGGAGAAGCTTAGCTGAGTGATCGTAAACCATTTTACGACCACCCTATATAGTCGTAACTTCTTGTACAACCACATAGTGGTTGTAAGATTTCTTACGACCACCTCATAATCGTAGGTCTTACTAAGATCACTTCATGGTCGTAAGCTTTACTATGACTGGGTCAACTACTACCACTCTATAGTCAACAAAGCCTATAGACATGTTGGCCCAATCGACTAGGGACATTTATGCGCTGTGATTAATACACAGCAATTAATATGTGTTGTTATTCTTCGGAATAACTGCATGTATTAAGCCTCTGTCTCTGACACAACTGCAAGGTGACGTGGGAGGGTTAGTCTCTGACAATAACCGTCACATAACATGTGCATTTTATCAAACGGTGAGACGCCTCTTGATACGGGATAACTGCCACCCCTTCACGCGCTATATAATGAGTAAAGCCGGTTGGCAGAGGGAGGATCAAGCAAAAGAACAACAACAACAAAAACACGATTAACAGACATAAGTCATTAAGCCCTAGTTCTAGTGATTTCTTCCCTGTCGTAAATTATAGTCAATACTGCAACACAGGAGTAGAGTTATTATTCTCTCAAGAGAAGGCCCAAACCTGTATAAAATCACTGTGTCTTTTTCTGTGTGGTCTAACTAAATGAAAGTCCCCAGTATTCATTCATAGAATCGATACTAAACCATCGACAGTTGGCGTCGTCCGCGGGGATCTTCCAATTTTTTCTTTTCGATAAATTATCTTCATTTTTCAACTCCGATGCTTTCATGGCAGGAGAATGGAATGAGGAGAATTGGTTCGATTTGGCAGACTACGCAGAACTGGACATGGATGCTTGCTACGAGTACGAGATAGCATCATTTCATTCGATGGCAACGCCGTTTCTAGGGATCTTTCACCAAACCCAGGAGACCATACCGCAGACAAGGTTGATGAGGGATCTTTCTTTCCCACAACATTACGCCCAGATGAGGAACCAGACTCCTCAAAGGGTAGGGGTCAATCTGACCAGGGTCAGGATTGCACCACGACAAGTACAGAGCACGACGAGGGTTTCCTCTCCAAATGTTCAAGCCTGTCTAAGGCCGTCCGATCTAGCACAGCAAGTCCTAGAATCCATTATTTTAGGGCTCAACCAACACGTGATAACCGTCACCCTTCGGTTGCCCTCACGAGGTGCATTGTCGAGCCCGCTTCACCTGAGGATTCAACCACACCCCCGTAGGGTTCACCTTCAGTTAGAGACAGTTATAACCCGGAATTCAGCTTCCTAGACGGGATTACTCCAAGTCGCGGGGCGTTGTCTTTCGACTACTCCTCGAGTCAGGAGGACTCAGATGCAAGTGGAGATAATAGCATCCAGGGGTTCTTTGTCCTCCCCTTAGATCCTAATTTCTCTCCAAGAGGCAAGGCTGGAGATGCTTCCTATCGCACACTCACTTCGGGCTCTCGTGGTGATGACAAGAACACATCCGGTGATGAACAGGATCTCCACCTTCATGAGTGTGGATGAAATCCTAGAAATGATCACTCTCCACTGAGGCATGCTCTGGCTAACTCAGACGTTGATGATCCTGAAACCATTCAGAGAAGAAAAATTGCTACCCAGAAGACTTTACCTGGGCACATCCAATACCGGTCAGAGGAAGCTCAAGAACTTTAACGAATCAATGACCTGATCGAAAACCTAACTCAAGAGCTTGGACAAGCGTAAGGCTACGACCTCTTCGCTAAAGAGATCACACTAAGACTTCGGGACACTATGGTCAGGCTTGAGCGGACTCGACGACACCGTTCTGGTAGTCGTACCGGGGCAACTCCATCGAACGACAGTCGTTCAGATGACTCTCCTCACGGAGAACGACAAGACAACAGGTCTGGTCGGTCTCTTAACCATGACTCTAGTCGGAGAAGAGTCCCTCGAACAATTGGTGATCGACAAACTCCTAGTGGAAGTGGTCGTTCACCACTTCTTTCAAGAAATCTACAACAGCAGATGGAGTACGAGGAGTATTACCCTTGTAGGGCTTATATCTATGATAGGTCAGGTCCACTTACCACTGGGTATCGTCGAGTACGATCGTCTGGTGACGTCAACCCTTCTTTCCTGCAAAGAAGGTGTTACAATATTATTACTGGATGTCGGACGTTTTCGCCTAACCTTCTAGCAGTTCGCTGGCCGCCACGGTTCCGACTAGTGAACACGGAGAAGTTTGATGGGTCACAAAATCCCATCGAGTTTCTTCAAATCTATACCACCGTTGTTTGAGCAGCGGGAGGAGGAGAGCATGTCATGGCCAACTACCTTCTTACTGTGCTCGAAGGGTTGCTCGGTCGTGGCTGTTAAATTAGCCACAAGAGTCGATCTACTCATGGCAGCACCTCTGTGACCTACTACTAGCCAACTTCCAGGGCAATTATAACCGCCCAAGAAAGGAGGATGACCTGCATAGGATGCGACAAAATTCTCACGAGACCTTGTGCTAATTTATCAGGCGTTTCAGTCAGGTTCGCAATTCAATTCCTAAAGTTTATGGCTCTTCTGTCATCAGAGCATTCAAGCAGGGAGTCCATAATCGAAGGATCACAAAGGATATCACTATAAATCCTTCGGCTACCATCGCTGAGCTCTTTGAAATGGTTGACTGTTATGCAACTGTTGCAGAAGCGGTCGAATGGAATCGCACGATTGATCACGACGATAAGGACACTCGAGGAGCAGACGAAGGAAGCAAGAAAAATGATAAAGAGGTTAGAAAATCCAAGAGCAAAACTAAAGGCCAAAAACTTCAAGTTAAAAGCTCTAAGGACGTTTTAGCCATGAGCGACAAGGAGCCTCAGAGCTCCAAACCATATCCTGATCGGGGCAAAGGTAAATGCCCCGAACGGAAAAATGACAAGCCTATGTGATGTCCTTTCTCCAAAAAGGAAGGACATGACCTTCGCAATTGCTGAGTTTTTTTAGCAGAAACTCGAGGATTACTACACCGGTAGAGGACCGCTTCCTACACTCGAAGAGGTGGGGCAGATGAGTGGTTGAAAACAGTCGGATGATGACGAGGATATGTCATTTCAAGTTCCAGAACACACTATCAATCACATCTATGGAGAATCTTCGGCATACGAGTCGAGACGACAGCTCAAAGCTGTCGAACATGAGGTAAATTTCATCGACCCTCCTCTTGTCAATAAAGTACCGAAGTGATCGAAAATCATCATCTCTTTCGACAAAGGTGACTATCTGATCCCTTCTACTTGACCTGGTCGTTTTGCGATCATGGTCGAACCCACCATTAACTACTACCGAGTCAATCATGTTTTAGTTGATGGTGGGAGTTCGTTAAATATACTATTTACTAGTGCTCTGGAAGAGATGCAAGTTCCCAGGACAAAGATCAAGCCTGTACGATACTCATTTCATGGTATCGTACCAGGGTCTTTGGCCAAATCCATTGGTCAGGTTTCTCTTCTTGTAACGTTTGGTTCACCAAACAATTTTAGGACGGGAGACTCTTATGAATGAACGCTGGGAGACTCTCTTGGAGCGAAACCACACAGAAAAGGATACGAGAATTTTATACAGGTCCAGACCTTCTCTTGAGAGGATAATAGCCCTAATCCTGTGTTGTTGTATTGATTGTGTTTACAACAGGGAGGAAGTCACTAAAACTAAGGCTTGATGACTTCTGTCTCTTGTTATGCTTATCGAAGTTTTTCCCTTTTTCCTCTCTCCCTCCGTCCATCGACTTTACTCCTTATATAGCGTATGAAGGGGGTGGCAGTTTCCTATGTTAAGAGGCACCTTGTCGTTTGATGCAATACGCGCGTTTAAGGACGGTTATTGTTAGAGACAGATTCCCTCATGCCCCCTTGCGGTTATGTCAGAGACAGAGGTTTAATACATGAAGTTATCTTAGAGAATAATGACACATATTAACTACTGCGTGTATTAAGCACAATGTACAAATGTCCCTTGTCGATTGGGCCCACATGTCTGTGATTCTTATTGACTATAGGGTGGTCGTAAATGACCTGGTCGTAATAAAGCTTACGACCATGAGGTGATCGTAGTAGGATTTACAATCAATATGTGGTCGTAGAAGAACTTAGGACCATAAGACAATCGTAGTAGGACTTACGACTATATATGTGGTCGTAGAAGAATTTACGACTATGAGATGATCGTAATATGACTTATAACCATATAAGGTGGTCGTAGAATAGCTTAGACCACTAGGTGTTTATAACCTCCCTCGTTGTTGATATTGAGGGGTACCTTCGAATGTTGTATAAGAGATATTATTATCTATGATAAATAAATTTAATTAATTGAGGATGATTAGATCCTCGTCATGTTTGGTAACCCCTAAGTGTACTGTTACACATGTAGAAAACCATACTAATTTCAAGTCTAAGGATTTATACATTATCATTACTTGAGAGCATCTGATGACACATAAAATCATAACAATATCAATAGTGTCTCTAGGTGGGGCTATCCAACATCATGTTCTCTAGCATGTGTTCATATTATCGATTCAATATCCCCATATCTATGACTGGCAAAATATAGTCATTAATCAATACATGTCATGGTCGATTAGTCACTAGGGTTCTGACTAGTGACATCCAACCTGGGATACTTTTAGAATGACATCATATAACTATTAAAAAGCTCCACCAACAAGTCACATACTTGCTAATCTTTATAAATGATAACTCATCCAGGGAACATAATAACATTTATTCTATAACTCATAAACATAGACGTGATACAATTATCTCCATGATTATCTCTTAGGGCATATCACCAACACCATCGACTCTATGGCCAATACCATCACAAAGACCAAAAAGTTGCTCAATCTCCAATACCACCAAGGACGTCACCAAATCCACCTCCACCATCTACCAGTTGCACCCACCTCGACCTCCTCCTTCTTTGCCCACACGGCCCCAGCCACCCCTAGCCTCCACCACCTCTGCCCACATACCCCCAACCTTGACCTCCAACTTCTACTAACCCGCATCTGGACCTCTCCAGCAATACCATTTCTGGCACCCATACCAACTCCACTTCATGACACCAATACCATCACCATAGCCTCCACTAGAGCTACCAATAGCTCCTGCCTCATCATCACCATCGTCGAACTCATCACCGCCATCGAACTTACCTCCACTATCCAATACTTACCACCACAAACACATCCCCTACTAGTACCAACACCAACTCCAATGAGTACCCACCAAAGCCACCACCTAAACAGTCTCCCCCCCCCCTGTTTTAGGGCCTCTCTACTTGCCATAAAACTCTACCAGCAAAATTGCATTATCCACCACAATCTTCATTAGCATCACCACCATAACAATAACACACACCACGCCTCATTAAAATCTATGCCTTACCATATCACACCAGATCCACAAATATCAACCTCCTCTGCTCTAGTCTCTCTCTCTCTCTCCTCCTTCACTTCTTCTCCTTCCCGACTAGTGGCTCCTCCTTCCCTTCTCCTCTCCGACCAGCAGTCGTCCTCTCCTTCTCCGCTCCGGTCTTTCTCTCCTCCTTCCCTTCTTCTCCTCCCCGACCAGCAACCTCATTTCCTTCCTTCCTTCCTTCCTTCCTTCCTTCTCTCTCTCTCTCTCTCTCTCTCTCTCATCCAGATCCCAATCTTCCTTCCTCCTCCTCCTCCATAGCCTCCCTGGGCCCCTCTTTCTTCGCCGACTCCATCCATGTGTCCTCATCACCACCCTCCTCTCTCTCTCCTCACCGAGTGCCGCCTCAAGCCATCTCCTCATTGTTGTAATAAAAGCGGTTTTAGCAAATATTCAGAATTAATAGCAGCAATATTAATAATAATTAAAGCATCTTTTTAGCAGCATTTAAATGACAAAATTAACATATAAACATGTAAATCCTCCATGTTATTTAAACAAGATAATATACTCAAACCATGTGGACAATTAAAATCAGCATAATGCTCAGATTTAATATTTTGTTTATTGCTCTCAGATGTCGAGTTGCACAAGATATAATCTTGGCCTTCACAACACTAATGTCTAAACTCTTCACTAATTGAATATGATCAATCAAAATTCAAACTTTGAGCTCTAAATAATACTTTACTAATCTGTCAAAAGTTGATCTCATACACAATAATCAACGGTTTAAACTTTCGGCTCACTAAAGATCAGACGATGTAAAGTGATCACAAAAACAGCACTCCGGTCAGCCAACAGAGCTTGAATAATACACCAAGATCAGATGGATTATAGATTCTCAAGTTCAGCAATAAAGCCTTTTGGCTAACAGAAGAGCAAGCAAGTGAATTGCTAGAGATTACAGAACCAGAATAGTTCAGTCCATCCAAGCACAACTGAAAGTAATAGACAGAAAACTAAAGATCAAATGACAGTAGTAAGCAACACAATTAGAGCTCAACTCTGAACTAGATTTCAATTCAATTTCAGTATAAGACAATCATCATCATCAAGCAGTTAGCCGAGCCCACAATCACTAAGCAATATCTCCCTGTGCTAGTCACAGACAAAACAATTACAGATTGATATATCCACTAGCACAACATATATGCAAAGTGATATCAAAAATGGAATACAACAGTACTCACAAAGCCGATGGCAATCAAAGCCACCGAGAAGAACCGGGCAAGGCATGCCAAATGGCGCTGTTTCAGAAAACCAATTGTCTCACTGTGCCACAAATACCAGACAAGGTTAACGGAGATACAATGCTAATCTTCACAATTAGGGACACACCGAAAGACGAAACCGAGGTACAGGGAAGTGCCGCACAAGACCAACAGAGGATACACCGGCCTAGTGCACTCCAAGAACACCAGTCATCAAGAACCGAACCAAAGTTCTTCTCCCTCACCGAAGTCAAGACAGGGACAACAAAACCAAATCTCAAATGCGCAAGTTCTTGGTTCCCAAATTGAATGCCCACAGAAGAGTGGCGCAAGAAAGGAACTAGCCAAATGCGCACAAGC
The DNA here is from genome assembly GCA_036346405.1 of Phyllostachys edulis. Classification (NCBI taxonomy): domain Eukaryota; kingdom Viridiplantae; phylum Streptophyta; class Magnoliopsida; order Poales; family Poaceae; genus Phyllostachys; species Phyllostachys edulis. The sequence continues at coordinate 72,892,842 of CM070550.1, forward strand.
AGGAGGTCCAGATCTCACCTCCGACAGCAACAAGCCAAGCAAGGCGGTGCGGGAGGTCGAAAGCCCCAAAATCGAAACCAAATTGGGAGGAGATGAAGAACACCAAAAATTAGGAAATCTCACTATTGTTCTGGGTAGAAAAAGGGGATTGGAGTTGCAGTTTTTTACAACGGAGGAAAACCCGAGAGATCAGGTAAATGTTATTTGAAATGGCGCGCCCAAGGCGCCGGGCCACACGCGCCTCCAGTGTCGCCACCACCGGAGTCTCCCACTACTGCTACTACTGGGCGCCGGGCCACACGCACCTCCAGCGTCGCCACCACCGGAGTCTCCCACTGCTGCTACTGCTGCAACCGCACAAGCACCAGTGAAAATGGAGGGGAAAAACTCCATCGTGCGCAAGGTGGGATTGGGCTGCAGCTGAGTCTCTAGCCTTATCAACTCCCTCTCCCACCGACAGGCGGGCCCGCCACCTTTTTTTCTTTTCCATTTTCTCCTTTTCTCTAATTGAGAAAATACCAAAATGGCCCTAAAAAACCAACACTCATATCCTCCTCGCCGGCGCCCCCACCGCCGGATCTCCTCCCTCCATTCCAGACTGTCGCGCCTCCTTACACCGCCACCCCGGCTTGCCCACACACAACCCGGATGACTACAATCTGCTCCCGTGCGACGCGGTCATGGAGCACCATGTGCGACGAGACAATGGCGGCTAACAGATCGACTGAGAAGCGATGGCGGCAGCAGTTCTGAGGTAAGAGTTTTGCTCGGTTAAGGTTTGAGGTGGATTGACTCTAATACTATGTAGAATTTCGAAAATAATAGTGTTTGTCCTTTGAGACCCCTACACCCTTTTATTTGTAGTGCCAAAGTTTACACTACGAATTTAACATAACTATCGACTCGTACACAACTTAGATTTTTATTAAACTATAATACTAATTCTCCAACATATAGTTACTACATTGGAAAATGGCTAAGCTTTTTGCATATGTAGTATGGCTGCTGCATGCTTTCTCAGGTTTCTTATGCTATTGTTTCCATTCCCTCTTTGGGGTGGGCACCGGGCAACATTGATTAGTTGGGAATCATCTGGTTTTGACCATTCTGAGCCCATGGTCCTGTCTCCGGCGCCCACAATTGCAGGCCGGACAAAACAACATTGGCTGTCTGCTTTGTACTAACATTGTCCATTAAGCCACGCAAGATACTGCCAGTCCATTATCTCTTTTCCTTGAACAGTAACATCTACCAACCCATTGATCCTATGTACCAGCTTGGCAAGATAGGCAACGGAGTGTGCAGATTTGCAAAAGGCAGTGCGATTTGTGGAGGGGCTAGTGTTCCAAACCTCAGACCCTAATAATATCCGTTGTTGGTTGTTTGTCCGCAGTGGCCACGGTTTGATTCCATGGCCTTTTTTTTGTCTTTGTTTAAGGTTTGTGCAGTAGCCAACTCTCTATGATCATCCCCTTTTTTAAGTGGGGGAGTAAGGTTAAGGTCTAGAACCAAAAGGTCATAGATATTTTCTTAAAAAATATCAAATATACGAGTTCGATCTAAGAATAATTGGTGGCTTGGGTCATTTGCTTATCCTCCATTCTCCGCATAAATGGAAACCTCCTGCCCTGACAAGTGGCAAAAATTGCCAGAACAGACTAGGTGAAGGAAAGTACAAAATTTCAGAAGAAAAAAGAACTTGTGTTATTTGCCTGACCATTAAAGAAGTGTACATTTTCATCAGGTGCAGATGATGCCAGATGACAGTTACACTTTGCTTGGCCTAACTGCCGGAGAGTGCTAGAAAATTTCCCATCTGTGCTTTAATCTCACTCACTTAGGGAGGGAGTGGGCAGTCAAGTGTCAAGCACTCCAACTCCAAAGGCTGATTAGTGCAAAGATGGGAGTAATCAATCATGTACGGGTCGCTTGGGCGATGATGTTTCCTTGGCCATCCTGACAATGACATCCCTCCTTGCCTGTCTTTGACAGTGACATGGGACAGAGTGTTATGCCAAAGAATTGATTATTTGTTTTCTCATTTATACCATTGCCTGCCCCATTGGGCAAGGGCAATCAACTGTTCCCATGCACACATTAATTAGTTGAATAATTGGTTAATTAACTCGACATGGCTCCGTGGCCTGGAATGGATGGATGTAGTGTAGGTATGAATGCCTCTCTCTTTCAGCCACTCAGACACAGCCAGGAGAAGGAGCCCTAATCCCATCACTCCATCAGCTCTCAAATTCCATTTCCCCACATATAACAGCAATCAGTAGCATTTCCCACCCATTCCTGTACCACCACCACCACCACCACCTATCACCCGTTCACCCCCACCGAAAAATTCCCCAGGCACCTACTCATCATCCCAATTCACAAAAGCTGCCTCTTTCCGTTTCTTTATTGGAAATTGGAATATTGCTTGTTGTTGTTGTCGTCGTCCTCCACAAACCAAGAATGTGAACTGAATTCGGGTGCTCGTGCTCCAGCCAGTGGTTTCTTGGGCTGGATTGATTCTGGGATCTAGGGATAGACACCTCCTTGCAGCTTGTACCTTATCTTGCTTGTTGCGCTCTCCGAGACGAGGAATAGGGCCTGGGTCCAGCTCAATTCGGTGCCTTGTTGGGTTAACCGAAGGATTCCAGGATGGGCGACGCCATGGGGTCATCAGCATCACACCCAAGGCACCATTAATTGAGGTAGTTTCCCAGTCGGCGTGTGGCGAATCTATTTATCCGATTCGTTCTTTGTTTCTGAAGATTTGATCGAAAATATCGGTTATAGATGTGTAACTGTATAGATTTGCCGTTGTTACCGCTCATAGATGTGGGATTTGTTGCTGTTGGGTGGAAGCTCGCTTGGAACATTGGATTGGTGTGTGCAATCAAATTCTTGGGGCTGATTTGGTGAGCGTGGTGGAAGGAGATGTCTTTCAGGAGCCTAATTCAGGAGATGAGGGATGAGTTTGGGAGCATCTCGCGGCACAGCCTGCGGTTCCGGTCTCACCGGGCCGGGCACGCACTGCGGGTGGCCGCCGTGGGGCCGTCGGAGGCGCTGCAGCAGAGCTGCTGGGCGCAGCTGCCCCCCGAGCTCCTGCGCGATGTGCTGATGAGGACTGAGGAGTCGGAGGGCTGGTGGCCGTCCCGCAGGGACGTGGTGGCGTGCGCGGGCGTCTGTCGGAGCTGGAGGGGCATCATGAAGGAGATTGTGCGCGTCCCAGAGGCGTCGGGGAAGCTCACCTTCCCTATCTCGCTCAAGCAGGTTTGCGCTTTTGATCACTCTGATTGTAATTTTGCTAGTTGTTAATGGCTGCTGTTAATTGTGCTATAGTTTCATTGCCATCTTGGTATTTAGGATCATTGTTCTACGATTATTCATTTCATCAAGCCTTTCTGCTGGTCAGTAGTTGCCGCATTAGTTTAGTTGAGCGGTGAAGGATGATTATTCTTGGAACTAATCTTGTTGTTTATGTGTTCTTTGTTTATTTTGATTGAGTGTGACATGTATAGTGGCTAGAGTCCAAATTAGTTGAAATGTGTAGCATGGCATAGCGGGTGATTGGCAGTGCGTAGTGAGCTGATCAGCAGTCAGGAGTTGAGTGCACGTATGTGTTACTTGGAATTAGCCATATATGTGTTTGTAGCTAGGTATTCGATCAAGTCATGGTGCACGTCCGGAATAGGAAGCAGTCAAGCTAGGCGTGCATGCAGGAAGCTGAAGCATGTACAAGCGTTGCCTAGAATTCTGGAGGTGTGGCTGCATGTGTGTGTGTGTTAGTGGAGTGACAGTTTGCAGTTTGCATGCATGCAGAGTATGAGTGGTGTGCCCAAGTCCAACGGAAGTTAGTGTGGCACTTAATGCTTCCTGCATGTAACCAATTTGTTTAATGCTTTATATAAGAGATAACAGAGCAAGGAAAAGACGTGAGGTTGTTACTCCCGTCACAAAAATTCTGTGCGTACTGTGTTCTTCTTCCTTATACTTGAGTGTGTGTGTGTGAAGAACACAAGTCCAAGAGAAGAAGCAAGCCATGAGTGAGTTTTCTCCTGGGAAATCCCAACAATTGGTATCAGAGCGAGGTACAAGAAGGCGAGGTGCGAGAAGAAGCTGCGGCGGGGCGGACAGCAGCTTCGGTCGAACAACGGCGGCTGTGAGGCGCGGGCGATGATGGAGCGATGGGCTCCGTGGCGGTGGCGCACAAACTAAGGGCGAGGCGAGTGCGGCTGCTTGGACAACATCGTCGAGGGCGCCGACCATGGTACAGGAGTCGAAGAAGGAGAATGAGGCGCATCTCATTATGGCGGACGCCGACGATGAGCCAACGCTACTTTGAAGACCGACGAGGAGGTGTTTTAAAAAAATAATAATAACAACAACAAGATTAGAGGGGTGATTGTTGGAACTAATCTTGTTGTTTATGTGTTCTTTGTTTATTTTGATTGAGTGTGATATGTATAGTGGCTAGAGTCCAAGTTAGTTGAAACGTGTAGCATGGCATAGCGGGTGATTGGCAGTGCGTAGTGAGCTGATCAGCAGCCAGGAGTTGAGTGCACGTATGTGTTACTTGGAATTAGCCATATATGTATTTGTAGCTAGGTATTCGATCAAGTCATGGTGCACGTCCGGAATAGGAAGCAGTCAAGCTGGGCGTGCATGCAGGAAGCTGAAGCATGTACAAGCGTTGCCTAGAATTCTGGAGGTGTGGCTGCATGTGTGCGTGTGTTAGTGGAGTGACAGTTTGCAGTTTGCATGCATGCAGAGTATGAGTGGTGTGCCCAAGTCCAACGGAAGTTAGTGTGGCACTTAATGCTTCCTGCATGTAACCAATTTGTTTAATGCTTTATATAAGAGATAACAGAGCAAGGAAAAGACGTGAGGTTGTTACTCCCGTCACAAAAATTCTGTGCGTACTGTGTTCTTCTTCCTTATACTTGAGTGTGTGTGTGTGTGAAGAACACAAGTCCAAGAGAAGAAGCAAGCCATGAGTGAGTTTTCTCCTGGGAAATCCCAACAATTATTGCGCAAGGTCTCGGGGTTTCTGTGATTGCACTCCGAAGCCATGAACCATCTTTTTCATGGAAGGTGTTAACCATGGTGTCTGGGATTAAAATTTTGAAATGGGTCTCATATTGAGAAACTTCTAAGTTTGGATGGCTACTTGCTCATACTTATATCAACTCTTTAATTTGGGACTAGAGGGGGTTGTTGAGAAAAGAGACTTTGTCGTTATAAAATTATGTATCAAGGAAATATTTTAAGTCAGGTACGCAAGTGCTATTTGATAAATTCTTTTCCCTTTTAAGGCGGTGTTTGACAAGCTAAGCATTCCAGTGTCAAATGCCATTTTCTTTTGACATTTCAGTAAGAATTGATCCCACTTCAGTGAATGTGTAATCTTAATAGTAAATTTAATGTTTTCTCCATATATGTGCAGCCTGGCCCAAGGGATGGTACTCTTAAATGTTTCATAAGAAGGAACCGGACTACTCAGACATATTATTTGTATCTTGGACTCACAGAAGGTATGCTTTTTAACCATCCCCATTCGGTAGGTGAAAGCAAGTGACGTACAGTGGATACATGCTTACTATTTTCGGAATGTTTCTTTTGCAGCACTGGCTGATGCTGGGAAGTTCCTACTTGCTGCACGCAAATGCAGAAAGCCCACATGCACAGACTACCTAATTACCCTTGATAGAGGTGATATGTCAAAGGGGACCGGCACCTATATTGGCAAGCTAAGGTCATCTTTTGAGATTTGATGTCTGAAAAGTTAAGGATATAATTTGTGCTAGTTTCTTTAATAGTATGCATAAACAAGACACTTTAGTTCTACTATAGGTTGTTTCAGTTAAAGTGTCATCTGCAGTGTTTTCTTTCTTAGTGGAAAGTTCACCTTAAATAAAGTACTACATTTTCCATTAATCTTGTACAGGCAATCCCTACCATCAACTGGTCTTAGATATTACAACAAACAGTGTGTATTTTGATGTCAAGATCTATTGTTTGTGAGGACATTCACTGGAAAAACATCCATCTATGTTGCAAGATGTTCCATACGACCATATGATTATTTTGACTTTCGACTTTGCTGTTGTCTAAATTATTTTCATGGTGAAATATAGTCTGCAATAGCAACAAAAAAAAAATCAACTAACCAAATATTTTTGAACAGATCAAACTTTCTGGGAACGAAGTTCACTGTCTACGATGCTCATCCACCATATGATGGAGCTGTGATCTCAAAGAGTCGGTCTGCACGTGTGATTGGTTTGAACCAGGTCTCCCCCAGAGTTCCTGCAGGGAATTACCCAGTTTCACATATTTCTTATGAATTGAATGTTTTGGGCTCCAGGTATGTCAATTAACTTTTTGTTCACCAAATTAGATCTAAACTGTTGTTTTGATAAACATAATCATCAGCCCTTGACTTGAATTAATTCTGAGTGGTTAGAAATTTGGTGGTGACTATTGCAACTGCATTGGTAGGTCAAATCACCTCTGCTGATTATACTGGTGATAGTATCACAAATTCACAATTGTATGAATTGATTAGATTTAGTCAACACTACAATGATCAAAAGAACTATGTAAAAGGTAAATCTCCATTGCTAGGCACAACTTTTTACATGTTAATTGACACTGCGTGATAAAACTGGATTTAATTGCTCCTATAATACAAGAGATAAAAGAATATCACTTATTGTCCTGTTGCATACTTGTTGCAGAGGTCCAAGAAGGATGAACTGTGTTATGGATTCTATCCCCGCGTCAGCTGTTGAAGAAGGAGGGAAAGCTCCAACACAGACTGAATTTCCTCTTGGTAGCCTCGACTCTTTCCCATCAATTCCATTCTTCAGATCTAAATCTGTTCGGATAGACAGTACAACTTCACAGTTATCCACCCAGAAGGACGATAAGCTGGTGCTGAAGAACAAGTCTCCTAGGTGGCATGAACAACTGCAGTGTTGGTGCCTCAACTTCCGTGGACGGGTGACAGTTGCCTCAGTGAAAAACTTTCAGCTGGTGGCTTCAGACGAAAATGGACCAGCTAACCAGGAGCATGACAAAGTGATTCTTCAGTTTGGAAAGATAGGAAAGGACTTGTTCACCATGGACTACCGTTATCCAATATCAGTGTTCCAATCATTTGCGATCTGTCTGAGCAGTTTCGATACCAAAATAGCCTGCGAATGAGACAAGGTGATTATTTTGTTCTTTATTCTACTCGCTTGCTAGTGCTATTGGCATGCCGCGCATGGCTGTTTGGTTGATATACTGGCAGTTATAGTGACTTTCATGCAGACGGTCTTCAGTATGCCTAACATTGCTTCTTCAGCAGCTTTGTTTAAGTTGCTTCATATTTTCGGAACTCCCCAGGCTTCAGACACTAGGATAGTGAGAGTAGGACTTAATCCAACATTTTAGCTGGCTGTTAGGGATATATATCCTGCATGGGTCTGCCTATATCCAAATCCAATTGAGCTCTTCTGTTGATATGTTACATCACAAAGTAGATTCCAACAGATGTATGCAATTTGCACCAGCTAATGCTTGCGATGGGTGTTTGCCCATAGAGTGGTTGGTAGCTATACATCTATTGATTCAGATATGTTCTGTAAACCACTGTAGCATGCAGTCTCTTATGCTGAAGTACTATAGCTACAACCACCGGCTACTGCATTGTCCAAATACAGCTTCAGGCCAGCAGCTAATCACAAACAAATACTTGCCTTTCACTTTGCATTCTAATGAATCCTTGGGCAACATGCACCTGCAGGTGCTGGACAAATCGTGGCACATGGAAGCAGGACCGCGTTGCAAGCATGATCCATGCTTGATGTTGTGGCTTGTTGTGTGGCCGAAGGAGTCCTGTAACTAGATGAGTTTGATATAAGAGGGAGCAGTGTAGAAAACAAACATGTGTTGCGAATTTGTGATGTGCTTAGCTTCGAGTGATAGTTGTGATAAATGTGCTTCACTTGCTGGCTTGCGCAGTTGCCAGTTGTGCTACTATTTTCAGTTGGTACTTCAATCCATATGGGATCAGAAGCCTGTCTTTCTTGAATTAATCACTCAGTCAAGCAGATTCCAGGTGCAATTATGCAACATCATTATCATGACCATGGCAATGACATCTCAAATTATTGGGGTAGAAATACCTCATCTTGGTTCTAGGGGTAACATCACTAGAATACAACTTCTCAACGCAAAGCAATACATCGTCATCATGATGAAAATACAATTCACAAAACACCCAACGCTTCGACCCCACTAATACAGTAGCCATCTCGTCTAAGATTCTCAGCCAAATGGAGTACTATGCAACCAGTGGCGGAGCCAGGAATTTTTCAAAGGTGGGCAAACCGTAGTTTAACAATTCTCGTCATGTGCTAACTTAGTAGTAGTAATCATGTTAATTGTTACCAGGTTACCAGATTTGCCAACCTAGTAGTAGTTGATTACTTGATTCCATTTAATTTTCCCAAACTAACCAATAAGCAACAAACTTAGCTACAAATTGAGCCCCAATTATACTGATGTAAACATGTAGTGATGTTTACTAAAGCCTACTAGAACATTCAAGATTCATTTATTTATTCCACTCTCTCTCGGTCTCTCCTTATTTCTTCCTGATCCAGCCGAAAGCACCAACCAGACCCAGGCCATTTCTTCTTCTTCTTCTTTCTTATTGCTTTCCCCTTTCTCTCTCTCATGCCCAGTCTACTCATCAGCTCATGGCCTCATGCCTCGCTGATCATCTTGGCCATGCACGGCCTTCTACCCTACTTGTCTTGCCGGCCCATCACTGGCCTCCCTCCTCAGCCACCACCACCTTCGGTTAGCTCCTTCTCCCGATCTCCTCTAGGCTCTAGCCCTTCCCCTGCCACCGGCAGGCCTCAGGCGATCACGCCCTTGGCTTTCGCCTTTTTTCTCAGCACCTCCTCTTCTCTCCGTCAGGTGCCGATGTTCGGCCACGCTCTCCCGAGGCGCCCAAGCCCGAGCCAAGGAAGGAGCAGAGGCCATGGTGGGATTGGAGCAAGAAAATCCACAAATCAACAAAGGAAGAGGCGAAGAGCTCTCACCTAGCTACCGGGTCCCGGAGTGAGATAAGGTCGGAATCGCCATCCCGCCGGTGCCAGTGGCCGCTGCGCACAGGCGCGCTTCCGCTTCCCTGCGCCGCCGCCAACGGCATCACCGTGCTCATTGAGCCGCCGACCATCGCCCGCCATGTCTGCTGTCACTGAACTCTCGGTGAGACTTGGATTTGGAGCGGGGATTTGGGGATGGGGAACAAAGGGCAGGGCGGCAGGCTGAGACACTGAGTCTCGGTGAGACTTGGAGTTGGAGAGGCACTGCTGACCTGCTGTGCTGAGCGCTGAAGTGCCGCCAAGCGAGGCCCATAGAGCGAGGAGGCGGCCCATGAAGCCCGGGCAAGTACCCAGGCTGGAGGGCCCTTGGATCCTCCCCTGTATGCAACTACTACAGTAGTATTATTACTGTTAGATGAGTTAGATACATATGTATTTACCCCGTTGTATAAGGAGTTCCTTGCATATGTCACCATGTACATGTATATATATTGGCCCATTGACCTCATAATGAATACAAGCGCTATTCATAACATGGTATCAGAGCTAGGTTAGGGTTAGGGCCTTACAGTAGTTGCCGCTGCCGGTCTTTCTGCCGGCCACCGCCGCCGCCCTTCTCGTGTCCTTTGCCACCGTCGCTTGTCGTCGCCGTTCGGGGAGCCCGTCGTTTTGGGGAGCTGACGCCGTCACCCAGCCGGTCTTCCTCACATCCGTTGCGCTGTTGCCGAAGCCCCGGTTGCTTTCTTCGACGACACCCCAGTTGCTTTCTTCGACGACGCTAACGGCGCTGCGCCACAGACGGCCGCGACGCTTGCCGCCGGAGGCACTCAGCCGCCGCCGGTTACATGCCGTCCTGTCGCCGCCGGGAGACGCCGCTTTGCCGCCGGAAGACGCCCGCATCCTTTTCGGGTCTCTGCGCCGCCGCCATACATGATGCTTCGCGTTATCGCCCGATGGGCGCAAGGCCACATCGAGCCACTCACCACCGCCGGAGCTACCCGCCGCCGCCGAGCTAGTCTTCCGCGATCCATCGCGCGCCGCCGCTCGAGTCTCTCAGCGCCGCACAGACGCTGCCGCCGAGCTACTCGCCGCCACTCGAGCTACCCACCGCCATTGCCGCCAGCCAGAGCGGGGAAGGAACCCTAGTTCCCCGGTTCCCCATGCGCTCAGGGGCAGTGAGACCTTTTTAACCGAGTTTAACCGCCCATTAAGAAGCCACCAAGAAAAAAGAAAAGAAAAAAAATAGTACGTCGTTCTAACCGCCGCGTCGTCCAGCGTCGCCTGTTAGACTTCGTTGCCTTGGTCGCCGCTCCATCCAGTGCTGCCTACCAATGGACACTGTTTTTGTTCCTCGCTACCTGGTGATCTTCAATGGTCTCAATTATCGGGACTGGTTTCAGCACATGCGTGGTTAGCGCCTTTGGGATTTTCTTACCGACGTGTTGCCTTGCCCGCCTCGCCCTGCTCCACCTGCTGAGCCTGTGTTCCTGAAGACTACTTCTGAAGATGTTCGTAAGAAGGCATCTGATGCTTTTGAGGATGCTATGGAGACTTTTCAAACTCAGTATGCTACCTACAAGATATGGGTTGATGAGGATGCTTGTGCTTCGGCTATTTTGGTTGCTAGCATGGAGGTGCAATTCACTAGGGATATGGTTGGTTTGGCTTCAGCACAATTGATGTGGACACATCTGCGCAACCGCTACGAGCCGTCTGGTGATTCGTTGTATCTTTCTGTCATGTGTCAGGAGCAGTCACTACAACAGGGAGATACTATTGTGGACTAGTTTTGTGCCCAATTGTCTATGGTATAGCGTCAGATTGACTTTTTAGGACCGGATGTTTGCCACACGTGTTAGTGTTGTCAACGTCAGTGGTCTCACCTGGAGCTTCATCGTATCTACGACTTCTTGACCCGTCTCCAGGCTAAGTTTGAGCATACTCGTGCTCAGTTGCTGGCACGTCACCCTCGTGTGACCTTGTTGGAGGCCCTTACTACTGTTCGTGCTTAGGAGATTCGCCTTCGTGTTGCAGGTCTGCTGCCGTCACTATTGTTTCCTTCGATTCTGGCAGCTTCTCCAGTTCCTACACCCGCTAAGTCTCCAGCTACTCCTTCACCAGTAGTTCCTTCACCAGTGTCAGCTGTTGTTGGTAGGGGACTACACTGCACTTACTGCAATAAGGATGGACATGTACAGCAGACCTGCTACAAGAAGAAGAATGATTTATGTCGTGGTGGCCGTCCTCCATAGGGAACTGGTGGTTCCTCCTCTCAGAGGAGCTATGGTGCTTCTGATTCTCAGGAGTTTCTCACACTGCTGCGTCGCATGGCTGCTCTTGCACCATCTAGTTCTGTTGGTTCTGCTGCACAGTCTTCTAGTGAGAAACCACCTTCTACTTCTTCCCCAGGTATCCCACCTTGGATTCTTGACTATGATGCTTCCTTTCATATGACATATGATTCCACCAATCTCACTTCTATTCATCTTTTAGCTGCTCCTATCACTGTTCAGACAGCAAATGGTACTCCCCTTTCTGTCGCAGGACGAGGCACTCTTTCGAATTCCTCTTTTCATATCCCTGTTGTTTTTCATGTTCCCAAACTAACCATGCAGCTCATATCTGCCAGTCGCTCACTGATCATGGTTGTCGTGTTATTCTTGATTTTGATTCTTGTTGTGTTCAGGATCGACGCATGGGGACTCTGGTTGGCACTGGCCCTCGCCGTCGTGACTCACAGCGTTTCTGGGAGCTTGACTGGCTTCGTCTTCCTTCCGCTGCCCCTACTAGTCTTGTCACCTCCACCGTCGTCGTCGCTTCTACTGCATCCTTCACTGCGTCTTTTGCTCAGTGGCATCATCCTTTGGGACATCTTTGTGGATCACGTCTAGCTTTTTTACTTCGTCGTGGTCTTTTAGGGTCTGTGTCTGGTGGTGTTTCTCTAAATTGTTAGGGTTGTAAGCTTAGTAAACAGCTTCAACTTCCTTATCCTTCCAGTGAGTTAGTGTCACAGCGTCCTTTTGATCTTGTTCATTCTGATGTATGGGGTCCGGCTTCTTTTGTTTCGAAAGGAGGTCATCGATATTATATAATTTTTATTGATGATTTTTCTCGCCACACATAGATATGCTTTATGTCATCTCGTAGTGAGGTTTTATCCATCTACAAGACTTTTGCCACCATGATCCGAACTCAGTTTGATTCTCCTATTCGTGTCTTTCGTGCTGATTCTGCTGGGAAATACTTGTCAGGAATCCCTCGTGGTTTTCTTGCTGAGGAGGGCACTCTCTCTCTCAGTTTTCTTGCCCTGGTGCTCATGCCTAGAACGGTGTGGCTGAATGGAAGCATCGTCATCTTCTTAAGACAGACGTGCTCTTATGCTTGCTTCTGCTGTCCCACCACACTTCTGGGCTAAGGCTGTTTCTACTACCACTTTCCTGATTAATATTCAGCCTTCTTTTGCTCTTCATGGTATGATCCCAATTGAGCGTCTCTGTGGCAAGATTCCTAACTATTTAAGTCTTCGTCTATTTGGATATGTGTGCTATGTTCTTCTTGCCCCTCGTGAGTACACCAAGTTGACCGCTCAGTCCGTGGAGTGCGTTTTTCTGGGCTATGGATGCGAGTTTCTTGGGATGTCACTTTTGATGAGTCTCGTCCTTTCTACCCTTGTCCTTCTCCTTCTACCACTCTAGCATCTCTTGTCGAGTCACTTTCTTTCCTGACTTTCCTGCTACCCCCACAGTCACCACACCTCCATCACGACCTTTGGCCTCTTCGATTCCTCCTTCACTGTCTCCTTCGCCCCCGCCACCCTCTCAAGAGGCTCCTCCCGGCCTTCGTCTTTCTTATTATCTCTACTACACTCGTCATTCGCGAGTTGATGATTCTTCTGATGCACCATCTTCTTTTGATGGTTCATCTTCTTCGGCCTCCCCTCGATATGTCCTTCGTGATCGGCGGTCTATTCGGCCTCCTGCGCTTTTATTTAGCAGCTCTTGCCGAACCGACTTCTTATCGTGATGCTGCTGTTCATCAGGAGTGGCAGCATGCGATGGCAGAGGAGATTACTGCCATTGAGCGTACTGGTACGTGGGATCTGCCCCTCTTCCCGCGCGTGTTACTCCCACTCTGATGGTTCTCTTGAGCGCTACAAGGCTCGTAATGTGGCACGTGGTTTTCAGCAAGAGCATTGGCGTGATTATGATGAGACATTTGCTCCTGTGGCTCACATGACCTTTGTTCGCACTCTTCTTACGGTGACGTCTGTTCGGGCATGGTCCATCTCTCATCTTGATGTGAAGAATGCCTTTTATCAATGGTGAGCTGCGTGAAGAGGTTTATATGCAGCCACCACCGAGGTATTCTGTTCCTGATGGTATGGTTTATCGCCTTCGTCGATCTCTTTATGGCCTCAAGCAACTTTCTCGTGCCTGGTTTGATCGTTTCTCTTCTGTTGTCTCTGCAGCTGGTTTCTCTGCCAGTACTCATGATTCTACTCTCTTTATTCACACTTCACCTCGTGGTCAGACGCTTCTCCTTTTATATGTTGATATAATTATTACTGGAGTTGATTCTCAGTATATCACCTTTGTGAATGAGCGTCTTAACGAGTAGTTTCTCATGTCTGATCTGGGTCCTCTTCGCTACTTTCTTGGGGTTGAAGTTACTTCTATACCTGAGGGCTTCTATATGTCCCAAGAAAAGTATATTTAAGATCTTCTTGATCGTGCTGCTCTTACTGATCAGCACATCGCTGAGACTCCTATGGAGCTTAATGTTTATCTTAGGCCCACTAATGGTGAGCCTCTTGCTGATTCTACTCGCTATCGTCACCTTGTTGGGAGTCTTGTTTATCTGGGTGTCACTCGTCCTGATATTTCGTACCATGTGCATATCTTGAGTCAATTTGTTTCTGCTCCCACTAAGCTCCACTATAGTTATCTTTTTCGTGTTCTACGATATTTTCGTGGAACCATCACTCGTCGTCTGTTTTTCCCTCGCTCCAGCTCTTTATAGCTCCAAGCATATTCTGATGCCACTTGGACTAGTGATCACTCTGATCGCCGGTCTCTCTGCTTATTGTGTTTTTCTTGGTGGTTCTCTCATTGCTTAGAAGACTAAGAAGCGCATGCGCTTTCTCGAGCTTTGAGGTGAGTTATGAGCTATGGCTTTGTTGATCACGACGTTACTTGGCTACAGTGGTTACTTAAAGATTTTGGTGTTTCTGTTTCAACATCTACTCTTCTTTCGTCTAACAGTACATGGGCTATTAGCATTGCTACAAATCCGGTGAAGCATAAGCTTACAAAGCATATTGGTGTTGATGCTTTCTACATGCGGACACAGGTATAGGACCAGATTGTTGCTCTTCAGTATGTGCCTTCAGAACTTCAAGTGACGGACTTCTTCACAAAGGCGCAAATTAGAACTCAGCGCAGCTTCTATCTCTCCAAACTTAATGTTGTTGATCTACCGTAAGTTTGATGGGGGGTGTTAGATGAGTTAGATACATATGTATTTACCCCGTTATATAGGGCGCGTGGTGCACATAGGGCAATCAGGCACATATGCACAAACCCCATCCCGCCCTCCGTGGAGCACGGACGGCCGATGGATATCATTCCGTCGAGCACGCTTCACATTTTGCACCTCCGCGATCCCCAAATCAGCGCCTCGATCCCCAAATCGCTCATCCTCTGCGCGCCGCCTCCTCCGAAGCGCCCTCCTCTCGCTGCGCTAAGCCAGGAGCGTGGCTCTGTGGCCCTGCAACCAGGCTTCTGCATAAACGTAGTCTAGGTTAGGTTAGATGCTCCCTCCCCCGCGCTGCTGCACCATGGAGAAGAAGAAGGATCGCGGAGGCTCATTCCGACTTGTCATCGATCGCGACAATGGCCGCCGGTGGCTCTCTCTCGTGCTATGCCCAAAGTCGACGCAGAGATGATATGGGCCGTGTCCGGAGCTCCAAGAATCGAGGAAAAGAGTACTACAAATGCGCTAGAAATGACGGGTAAGATACTCCTTTTCGTTGAGTTTGATGTTCAAAGTTGGTTTTTGCTTTTGCTCGCACGGTTTTGCATTCGATGAATCCTCACCGCACCTGTTGGTCCAGATCTACTCGGGTGGGTGCGACACATTTATGTGGAAAGACCAATACCTCAAGCATTTGATTGGGATCCAGAGAAGAGGTGAGTCTCTGTAAAGTTGAGCAATGCAAATGAAGTTGTTTTCAAATTCACCACAAAGTCTTAATCGAACAATTTGTCGGGATGAGGACCTCATTGGAGCAGATCAAGACCGCGTTAGACGAGATGAACTATTCACCAAGAAATCCAATGTTGGAGTTGAAAAATTAAAATTTGTTGTAGTTGCATTTGTATTCCTCGATGTTAGGAATTTTGTTATCGCCAAAGTCTTGTGTAATGTAATATATAATGTTGATGTCCTGGGAATGTCAGTTGTATTGAAACCGTCCAAATGGTTGTCTCGCTTATGCTTGAAATGGTCTTTCAATCAAATGCGAAATGTTGTCTCAATTGTTCCTCTCAATTGTTCTAATGACATTTGTTTGTTATCCGAGCCCGATTTGTTCCGAATGACCTTTGCTTCTTATCTGAGCTCCAGATTTGTTCTGAATGACCTTTGCTTGTTATCTGAGCTCCAGATTTGTTCTGAATGACAAATGTGAAATGCTGCTGATTGCACTTTAGAAATGAGCTCCAGAATTGTACCAATACTTATGCTTATGTCAGTGCATTGCACTAATACCGAAGGGCTGTCCAGAACTGTAATTGAGCTCCAGATTGCACTTTACAATTGTAATGTGAGCTCCAATATCTGTGTCCTGCTAAATTACTAGTACAGCTTCTTGCAAGAGTTGTTCTGCCACTGAGTTCAGTTGCTCCAGATTGCAAGAGTATCAGGTCAGATTCTTGCAACTAGTAATGTGAGCTCCAGATTGCAAGAGTATCGTGTCTTGCTGCTCGATAACAAACAGAATACAAACTTCTTGCAACTAGTAATGTGAGCTCCAGATTACTAGCATGCCTTCTTGCAACTAGTAATGTGAGCTCCAGATTGCAAGAGTATCGTGTGCATTGTTCGGCTTTATTGAATGTACCAATCGAGTTCAAACCAAGAATCATCTTAACTACAATAGAGCCTATTGTCGCAGTATGAGCAACCAAGTCGGGCCAGAAGCTTCAACAAACAGATGACATGATCCTCTCAGAATCAAGTAATGAACCCATGAACTGATGTCCAAACTTGGTGCCTCTACAGAATGTAATTATTCTCCAACCAAAGAAGAATACTTGGGCTCATCACAAACCCGACATCAGAGCACAAGACATGACATTAGCAAACCGAGAACTAGAACTAGAAGTTCAAGTGATCGAGTCAGCATTGAAGTGAGAACAAGTCGGCCTCAAGTGAGAACAAGAATTAGAAGTAGTCGCAAATATTACTAGTTCCTCAATGTCCATAGAAAACGAACTATATGCATAATCAGAATTATTCTCCAACCAGCAGCAATACTTGGGCTCATCACAAACCTGATACTGTAGCACAAGACATGACATTATCAAACCAAATTCAGCAGCAATGAAAACCTGATACTGTAGCACAAGACATCACAATTCCGAGATGGCAAAAACCCTAGGTCCTGATAAGATCACCTCAAATGTTGACTGGGATTGCATTGGCAAAACTTACAAATCAAGTTTGTAAGGCATAGTAATACAAAGCAATTGCACACATACAAAGCAATTGCATACATACACATACACATGGCATCCAGAATACAACACTGATGCTGGACAAGGATTACTTGAAGAAAGCATTGCACACATACACATGGCATGAAGGCTCCAACATAAAAACATCCCACAGAACAATACATCATAATTCAGTAGCACATTAGATCATAATTCAGTATTTGCTTGTTACATTCAGTATTTGCTCCAGAACTACATTCTTTTCATCATAATTCAAGAGTGCATTGCATCATCATTCAAGACCACATTACATCCGGGTTTGCTCGCCCACATAAAACAAACACAAAATTTGAGTTAGTATGTAATAAGAGGAACCACAAGTGAAGTGAAACAAATTAAAATGCTACATTACATCATTATTTGCTTGTTTCTTTAAAGGGCGATTCTTGGTCGTCATGGGTGCTGATCTCATTACAAGTCCTGCACATGCGAGCTACCTTTCCTTCAACTTCTTCGGTTTGCTCTCCCGAGGCCGATTCCTCTTGCATTTGCCTCTAGTGAGATTGTCTGTAGGTGGCAATATATTGATGTCCTGAGGGATGCCACACCCAAGATATACTTCAACATCCTCCACTCTACTTTGTGGTCGGGCAGGAATTTCCTGGTTTACGTCTTGCATAAACTGTTTAAGTTTCTCTCTCACGCTCGCATGTAAGGTAGTGAAGGTGTAGCTCGATGTATCAATTCTTCTAAGTCCTTGCGCATCTCCGGCTTAACTTTTAATTTCTTCCTCCGTGGGATCTTTTGGTTTTTCCTCTAGAACATTGCCATTCTCATCGAACACGACCTCCCTCTTACAATTTGCGGTCCACCTTTTCAAAACATAATGACTTGGAAGCTCATTCAGCAATGCACCTCGTAATACGAGGATAATGTGACGGCAAGGAATCCCATGAGTGCCAAACAACATACATGAGCACTGGGCAATCATGGTGTTAGTGTCACATGTGACTTTTCTTACCTTCTTGCCATCCTCATTGACCGCTGTTACTTTAAGGTCACATACTTGCGCAGTGCTCTCGACAACACACTTGTCCCTGGCCGCAATAACCTCCTTCTGAAATTTAGCAAACACCATATGGGTGAATACTTCACTGCCATGCTGCTCTAATGCCCATGGTGTCTTCAACTGAGGCTTAGTGTGAAAGGTGGCATGGTCTTCTCTTAGCTCCTTTTGCCTTTGTTCGTCCAATCGCAAAGGTCGAACCGGATCCGTAACTCCACCAAAGCATGTTTGTAACCAATAAAGCGATTGAAAAAGAATTGGCGCCTCGCACCTTGAAGTTGTTCTAAGAATTCCGCCAAGGGTACATCCATAAAGTAGGCGGTACCCAAGAGGCACTAATCCTATACCGACCAATGAGCCACTCATTATCTTCCAAACCGAACTCGTAAATAATAGCCGCCCATGTGACTCAAATTCTTCGAGTTTCGAGGGATATACACATGAATTGACACGATCAGTAAAACATTTGGTTATCCTCAAATCGCCTTATCTTGTTTGGAAGTTTGTTCAATATATGCCACATACATAACCTATCGTGCTAGTTGGGAAGGCATGCTCAATTGCCTTCTTCATGGTCATCTTCGCCGCTTATTATAAGTCTAGGAGCAACACCTCCCATACATCTTAAGAAAGTACTGAAACAACCATTTGAACGCTTCAATTGTCCGATTCAAAGAACAATGCAATTTCAAATAGAACACATCCCCATGGTTATTCACTCCCATGAATGGTGCAAATATCATCTCGTATTGGTTTGTATTATATGTCGATCGAATGAGAGCAACTCACCAAAATGAACGTAATTCTTCCTAGAGGTTGCATCCGCCCAAAACACATGCACCAATCTACCCTTCTCGTCAATAACATAGTCAAAATAAAATGCAGCATTATTCTCGTTCTTTCTAGCTAGATTATCAAGAAATATCCGAGCATCCGATGACTTTATACTCTCTCAAAGTACGATGATAATTTTGCAAGTCCTCCTTGTACATCCTACATTCAAATCCACCTCACCGACATGAAGATATCTAAATGCCCCTAGTGCTAATGCTTGCCCGATGGCATGCGAACAGGTAGTCTTAGCCTTCTCGCCATTTGTCTATTAGAACGTATCAAGTCTCGCTTACTAGGTGAGACAAAACTATGGTTATGGACTTCTATAAATGTCTCTAATCTGAACTTATTGTCCTTAGTCCGCTTGATACCAAACATGGCCTCACAACCACATCTACTCAATTTAGACTCATGTGTCCTCTTCACTTTGACATCCACCTTGTCCTTACCTCTTTCTTCCCTCCACCCACGCCTAGCACAATAGTAGCGTCTCCATTCCAACACCCCATTCTTAATCGTCCATTTGTCCGACATTTAACGGAGAAGCCCGCAACATGCGCCAGATGCTTTGTAAAACTCTGTGGTCGCGTCCTCATCTTCAAAAATCATCCCTTGGCGGTGTCAAAGAGTCAAGAATCACCTGTAGACGGCGATCCTCGCAATCAGAATAACAACAAATTAGCCTTAGAACGATATTAATCATGCAAATAAAAATTGTGCACACACTCACGCAGAATGGGATGCTAGCCGCCCGAGGGGTTTTACAATCCGACATCGCAATGAGGAGTGTGCATCGCCATGTTGGGTTGAGGACTAGGCAAAGCTAGTGGCCGCACCGAAGTCAGCCGATATCTTCTATTTCGTCCCATGCGTGAACATCAAAACGAAGATGAACAATCCACAATCGGACAAGTAAATATCGTGCCGGTGGAGCACATTTTCATATGAGTTCATATCGGGCCGCAATCTCTCAAACAACCGTGTCTTTTAGAAAAACTTCATGTAAGAAAGTTCCCAATATGTGGTAATTTAAGATGAAAGGAAATGAAGTTTAAGCGCTTAGAGTGCCTATTTAAAAAGAATGGCGATAGAAAGCCATCGAAATGTGGTGCTTAATATTTAATCTAAGTAAGCAAAGAACCATCAATCCATAAGTTTAAAAAATGATGTACGATGAAACGGCATTGACATGCAAGCACTATGTACAAAATAGGAACTTTAGATCTTGAATTATCGATTGATTTCAAGTAATAGGGCTAACCATATGATCTTGAGCAAGTTTAAAATGTAGTGCTAGCTAGAAATCCTTAGTTGACGTCTTCGATGGTGCACCTCATGCCTTTGTGAACTTTGACTATGCAGATAAGGATATTTCTAAAATGTGCCCTAACCGTAACATACCATGTTTTTACAGAGGCGGTGGTCTCATCCATCCATTTCTCCATTACACGGGTAGATATATTTCTATATATGTAATTACAAAATAACCAAAGGATGATACATGCTGAAGGACTAACTTAAACCAAACACTTGTCGGCAAGACTTACATGCAAATCATTTTGGATGCGTTGTTTGATATTGGTGATAGAAGTAATTGATAAGTATAATAGTTGCATATTTCTGAGCATTGATGAAGACAACCGTGTCTTTTTAGAAAAACTCAGATGGCTCGTTCTAGTGATTGCTATCTGTTTGTAGTCGGAGTCAGCGGTTATTATTTGAACACTCGGATATACATACCGAAATCAATTGGATTGATGATACTCTGGCTTCAAAACACAAAGCGGCGTCGGCGACTTCAGCGCCTCGGCGAAAAAGGCGGCGTCAAAAGGCTACAGATGTCATGGCGAAGAAGCGGCGGCGTCGGCGACTCACCTCGGGGAAGATAAGCGGCGGCGAGAGGCGACTTCGGTCTGCGAAGAAGGCGTCGGTGGCAAATCTGAATGCGTAATCTGGCAAAGACTGCGCAAGCGACTAATGCGAAATTTGCGTCGGCGCCATGGGCGACTTCAATACATGCCTGTGGGCAAGACAAGACTGCGGCGGCGACTCAATGCGGTCGGTGGGCAAGGGTGGCGGCGGTGGCGAAGTCTAAACCCTAAGCGTCCTCGCCTGGGAAAATGGCCATTTGATGCTCGCTTTCGGGCGAGCAATCGCAATTTCTTGCTGATGGCGTGAGGAGGCAAAAAGCGGCGACGGCCGCGCGATATCCATCGGCCGTCCGATGCTCCACTTGAGGGCGGGATGGGGTTTGTGCATATGTGCACATTGGCCCTATGTGCACCCGAAACGTCCCCGTTATATAGAGAGTTCTTTGCATATATACCACCCTGTACTTGTATATATATTGACTTATTGGTCTCATAATAAATACAAGCGCTATTTATAACAATTACTACTGCACCTCATGGGATACGTAGAATGCACATATATGTACACTGTACATCAAGAAGACGCGACAGCAAGCGTGTCACGCTGTTTGCACCTCTCTCGCGGTGTCCTCAACCTTGGCGCAGCCGGCCGGCAGGTCGTCCTCGTGCACCTCCTCGGGGCACTCCAGGGCGCGCACGAACTGCACGAACAGCGGCCAGTGGTCCGGCGAGAAGAACTCCGCGCCCATCCGCTGGTACGTGAAGTGGCGCGGCCGGGTGCGGTCGGCGGTCAGCAGACCGCCCCAGACCCCGCTGGAGCCGGCGCCGTCGCGCGCCACGGTGAGCGACGTGCTCTCGCCGGCGAGCCCCGCTCCGTGCTCCGTGCAGGCGTCCTTTATCTGGGCCAGGAGCTCCTGCGTGCCTGACCCGGCGGCGTCGTCCATCATGCCGGACGCGATCACCGTGCACTCGTGCCGCGCGAACATCGCGGCGACCGGACCGGGCCCGCCGTAGAGCCCGGCGGTGGCCTCCGCTTGGCGCGACCGGTGATGCAAGAACGGCACCTTGGCGGACAGCTCGACCGGCTTGCCGCCGAACACCCTGGACGCCGCGGCCAGGACGCGGTCACCGTGCGCTAGGAGCTCCTCGGCGTACCATGACAAGAAGAAGGCCCCGTAGGCGGTCTCCCACGAGCCCCCCGTCTCCCTGAAGAAGGCGGAGGACTCCGGTGACTCGCCGTACCGCGGCGCGTCGTGCGGGCCGGACAGGCCCCACAGCGGCTGCCCCGCCGACTCGGCGTGCAGCTTCAGCCGAGCCAGCATGTGCTTGTCGTAGCACTGGAACTCGCCGACGCCGCCGTAGCCGTCGGTCCCCGGCGGGTACGACGGGTACTGGAGCTTGCCGTTGGGGCCCAGGCTCACAGTCACGTCCTATAGAAAACAATAATTCTAGTCAAAGAACAGTCATTTATACTCCGTATTAATTTGGGGGCAAATCGAAATTAAGCGGGACGAAGTGTTTTTTGATATATTTTTTTCCGAGATATCTGATTATCTGTCACTTTCCGTAACATAATCTCGAGATCCAGATCCACATTCATTCACACATTAATTCCAAATCCTAAAATTTACTACACAAATAATTATTTTTCCCCCTTACCGTAATGGTAGAGCCCAAGAAGTTCTGGAAGGCGTCGGCGAAGCTGCGGAAGAAGCCCTCGTATGCCTCGAGCGGCGATTTGCCGGCGAGCACCGGGAGCTCGTCGACGGCAAAAGAGAGACATCCCTCGCGGCGGTTCCCGGAGCGGTCGGTGAAGAGGATGTCGGGGTCGGCGGCGGCGGCGTCAGCGACCCATCCGGGGAGCGCGGAGCCGTGGGTGTGGAGCGAGACGCGGAGGCAGAGGCCGGCGTCGCGGACCATGTCAGCGACGGCGAGGTACCCGGCCCACTCGGACCGGTCGCCGCAGCCGGGCTGCACGACGGCCCACGAGACCGGCAGCTCGACGCCGTGGACCCCGAGCAGCTTGAGCGCGCGCAGCCCGGCCGAGATGGCCTTGGCGCGGTTCACCGCGTGGCCCTCGGAGACTGCGTCGACGGGGAGGCCCACAAACAGCCTTACCGCCCCCGCGTCGTCGTCGCCGTCCACCTCCCTGCCGGTGGTCTCCTTGCCCCGCTCGACGGCGAGGTGCGCCCGCACGGGGTCCGGCCGTGCCCGGAGCACGGCCCCATGGGCGCGCCGCGCCATGCCAAGTCGAACAACGCCCAGCTGGTTCCCAGCCGCCACCGCCGCCCCGACGCACCGCCGCCTCGCCGTCCCAGCCGCCTGCTGCATCAGCACGGTTTCCATGGTCGCAGCCTACGTTAGCTGATTGGGACGTGGTGTTTGCTTTTGCGTTCGCCTTCGTGTTTGCTTGGTTGTGTGCGCGCTCGTGGTTGGTTGTGTTGTGTACTAGGGAATTTTCCTTTCTCACTTTCTCCGCGTATTTAAGGGCGCGGTAAGCACAGGAAACGAAAAGGGGTAGCGCCACGTGGCACGGAGATCAGCAGCCGCAATAATGCAACGGCCAGGTGCTCTCAAATCGTGCAGGATATTCCGTGCACAGCTCGGTCTTATCGTCTCGATGACGGGTGGGTCCATCCGAATCCGATCATGTTCGATGGGTTCAGTCCGAACGATTAACTCGTAGATAAACTCAGAATCGTAAGAACAATGTAAGAGCATAAGAATAGAATAGTAGATTGAATACAGAGATATAGAGAACTTATTGTTTCTCTTTATTCTTTCATCAATCGATCAATCATTTATAATGAATAGCACTCCTATTTATAGGCTAGAGACTCTGCTAGGGTTTAAGATAAGGAGTCCACCTGGTCAAGATTATCTGATCTGAGTCCGGTTTTTTAACACTCCCCTTGGACACTCATCCGACATGTTCATATCTCGTCAAAACTTCATAAAAATCCAGTGAAAAAATTTTGGAGAAAGAGTACATAACACGCGTTCCGCTGCGTTGCACGAATTGCCTCGTTAAAAACCTTGGCCAAGAAACTTCAAGAAAACTCGTCAAGAGAAAAAGAGTACGATCCACCCAATTTCATTTAATCTCTAGGATTTATTCTTTGAATACTCGATCTTCGTGATCAAGTTTCAATAATGAGTTCGTGAAGATTCTCCCCTGAATTCTGCACTTCTTTAAGTCTCATCATTCCAATTCCATGTATGCATCTTTCAAAGCTAGATACAGGAAGTGACTTAGTGAATAAATCTGCAAGATTTTCACATGACTTAGTATGCAGTACTTTATCTTCGTCCATCTTTTGCAATTCATGAGCATAGAAGAACTTGGGTTGATATGCTTTGTGAGAGGACTCTTCACATAACCCATCTGCACTTGTGCAACACAAGCTACATTATCTTCATAGATAATAGTGAGGGTTTGTGCGACATTCAATCCACACGACTGCTGGATGTGGTGAATCATTCGTCGAAGCCAAATACATTCTCGTAAGGCCTCATACAGTGCTATAATTTCCAAGTAGTTCGTCGAAGTCGATACAAAACTTTGTTTAGACGATTTCCATGGAATTGTAGTTCCACCACATAGGAATACATAGAATATTTGCGACTTGGCTGTATGCGGGTTCTATAGGTACCCAGCATCTGCATAGCCATTCATATTCAGGTCTTGGTTCTTTCTGTAAAACAGACTAAGTTCTTTGCTTCCTTAGAGGTATCGGAAGATGTTCTTCATTCCCTACCAATGCTTTTGGTAGGTTCTGCGCTAGACCTTGCTAATAGGTTAACGACAAATGCAATGACCGATCTAGTACAATTTGCTAAATACATGAGTGCTTCTATTGCACTTAAGTATGGGAATTTCGGTCCCAGGACTTCC
Source organism: Phyllostachys edulis (assembly GCA_036346405.1). NCBI lineage: Eukaryota > Viridiplantae > Streptophyta > Magnoliopsida > Poales > Poaceae > Phyllostachys > Phyllostachys edulis. The sequence goes on from CM070550.1 coordinate 72,917,321, forward strand.
CCCCTCTTCTTTAGGTCTGTACGGGGTCCTTGTCTTGCTACAAGGATCTCCCGACCACTGGTACTTTCGAAGGGTATGCCTTTTCAAAATCAAACTTTTCTAACACCTTCTGAGTGCAGGTTGACTGATGTTGTAAAATCCCTTTAGGAATATGCTCAAGCTGCAAGCCTAGGCAATATTTGGTTTTACCCAAATCTTTGATTTCGAACTCTAACTCCAAGTAAGAGCTTGCTTTCTCTATACCTTTCAGGGTTCCAATGATATTCAGATCATCCTCATACACTGAGATTATACAAAATCCATCTTGAGATCATCGTATAAATACACAGGGATTATTCTTATTATTCGTGTAGCCTTTCTTGCATAGAAAGTCGCTTCAAGTGATTATATCACATCTTGCCTGATTGCTTAACTTTGTACAGTGACTTTCTGAGTTTCACACTGTACAGATTTCTATTTGCCCTGTCTTGATTCGGGACAGGGATACATTCAGGTATCTTCATATAAATGTCCGAATCCAATATTCCATAAAGATATGCTATTACCACATCCATCAATTTCACTTTTAACTTCAAGTTTACTACCATTGAGATTAAATATCTAAAGGGCAGTTCCGCCCATAACCGAGGAATAGGTTTCTTCATAAACAACTCCTGAATGTTAAGCGAAACCTTGTGCAACAAGCCTTGCTTTACTTCATTATTTTCATTTTTCTTTCGAATAAATACCCACTTATATCCTACGGGGTGCATATGGGGAGGCGAATGGCTTACAAGCCCAAACAAATTTCTTTTATTCAGAGATAATAATTCTGATTCTATTGCCTTCTTCCAATCTTCTTAATCTGATTTTTTCTTTCATTCAGCAAGCGATACAAGCTCTGGATCAAGATCGATAATTGTGGTAATTTTCTTTGCAAAATCAATGTCGACATTGGTTGTTGTCTTATTCATAGATTCTCCTGTGGTCACAAAGTTTATAGCTATTTCTTCAAGGGGCGTTTCTTCTGATACTTCTACTCGCTCACCGCTGCTTCCAATTGTGAGGGCAAGTCCATTTAGTTTTTCAGCTCCGACGTGTGCACACACATCTATGCTGATCTGATGTCTCCCTTCATGGAGATGTTCAATTCTACTATGCCTTGTTCTGAAGGTTCCATACTGATGCCAGGTCTCAACTGGCTCCCCTTCTGATTTTGGGGAACTTTAGTGATCGGTCGTGTCAAGTCATTCTTATTCTTTTTCACCAGACGTCCCCGGTTACTTCGGATTCGAGGGACTGGAGTTCTCGTCCTTTTAGAGGCCTTAGGGATACTTTCATCGGTATTTCAACCCTCTGCAGTGTATTACGTACAGGCATATGCGACTTGGTCATGCTCTTCAAATTACTAAAGTGGTTAGGCAGATTATTTGCTAATGCTTGCAAATCAATTATCTTCAAGACTACAATTATCTTCTAGACTTCAATTGTCTTCTAGATTTCAATTATCTTCTGGACTTCTCTATTTGCTTCACTAGTGCGCAGGTCATGTGCGTGGATTCCAATTATCTTATGGACTTCAATTATCTTCTAGACTTCTCTATTTTCTGACATTTTCATCAAGGGGTTGATTTCCTCCCCCTAATGATGGGAAACTAGCCTCATCTAATATACTTTCAGCGAATCGGGCAGTATGCAAATATCTCGTCATAGGGTTTAAATACCTGATTATGGATGCTGTCTCATAACCAGCGTATATCCCATACTTTCGGAGAAGGCCCATTGTAGTTCGCTGTTGTGGTGGTATAGGTATATAAATCTTCCAACCAAATCTTCGAAGATGAGAAATTTTATGTGCTGACCCTTGCGCTAGTTGTATAGGTGAATGGATATTATATGCCGTGGTCTAAAATTGATGAGAGTTGCTGTAAGCAGGACTGCGTGTCCCCAACATGCAGTTGGTAAATTAAAATTCTTCAAAGGTGGTTGGGCAATAAATTTAATCCTTGTAATTAATGTCTCTGCTAGTCCATTTTGGGTGTGGACATGCGGTACAGAATGCTCAACTTTAATTCCCATTGCCATACAATAATCATCAAATGCCTTTGAAGTAAATTCTCCAACGTAATCCATTCTGGTGGACTTCACATGATGATCAGGGGAATTATTCTCCAATTTTAATTATCTGCGAGACTAGTTTTGCAAAAACGTAGTTTCTCGTGGACAATAAACATACATGCGACTATTTCGAGGAAGCATCGATGATCACTATAAAATACCTAAATAGCCCTTACAGGGACTGTAGAGGACTACAAAAAGTCTCCCTGGATACGGTCCAGGAATGTAGGGATTTCATCCTTCGCTTTCTGAGCAGAAGTTTTAGTAATTAAATTCTCAGTGGCACATGCGGGGCACACAAAATCGTTTTGATTTGGGAAATTCTTTACCTTGACATTTATATCCCTGTGAATTGCTAATTATATTTCTCATTATTCTAACACCTAGGTGGCATTATCTATCATGCTAGAGATAGAAAAGGTTCAGAGCTTCTAAATACGGTTTTTAGGACAGTATAGGTTGCAAATGCCTTAATATTAGTGTAGTATAGCGCAGTTTCAAATAAAGGAAGTCGTTCTGATACAATTTTTCTACTTTCTTCACTCTTTATAATGAGCAGGTATTTCTTACCATACTCTTCTTCAGTCTCTACGTGGAAACCGTTTGCGCGAATATCCTTGAGAGTTCTAGTTGATTCTGGGTACAATAAGGCTTCTTTAATGACCAAAATTGTGCCTATTGGGAGTATAACTCTGGCCCTTTCTGAGACTATTATACAAGCATCGCTGCCCGCAATTATCATAAGACTACTAACATTCTTGCTGATTGACTGAAAGATTTTCGTCTCTCTCAAGGTGGTATTCGTTGTGCTGCTACCGGCTAAGCACACTTCCTCCAATAAGGCGCCACACGTGTTTTAATATAATGTATTTTATTAATATGCAGCAAAAAGCAAGCAACACATAAATAAAATATTTCAGATATCAGAACATAACTTGTTATTATAAATACGGGAATAAGTCTTGCAGGACTCATAATAAGAATTCAATGCTTTGCTCTCCTAGAGCTTACAACCATTATTCAAAAATAATTCAATGTTTTGCTTCAATTACGAACTGCAAGTTACTATAAAAGATCCAAGTGCGGCGAGACGGCCATGGGTGGGGAGTGGTGGCGCAAGCCGCGTGAAGCAGCGCCCGCCTCGTGCGGCGAGGCGACGGCGGCTCCAATGAGCCAAGATGGAGCCAAGACGACAGACGGACGCTGTGGCCGGCCACGGTGGCCACGGATGCGGATGATGGCGTGCTCTGAGCCGGCAGTAGCCATCGCGGCGGCTTTCGGCCGGTGGCGCTGATGCGCCACCACCAAGGCGGCGCGGCCGAACGCAGCGCGATACACCCGGCGACGAGCGTAACCGGGCATAAGGCGTGTGGCCGAGCCCGGTCAAGCCGCCAAGGAGGCGTGGTGCCGTGGAGGCTTGAAGCCGGCCATGGCAATGTGTCGGCGACCATGCTGTGGCCGAGCCTCTCCCGTCCTTTTTTGTTTCGGGCTATGTCAAGGCAGCAGCGTCTTCTGGCATACGGTGGTGCGCGACTTTGGACGACCATGCGAGCCCTCGTCGGAGGCGGGCACCGCTTCAAGCAGCGACGCAGAGCCATGGTGGCGACAGGAGGCGCCGGCGCTTCTTCGGTCATTGCCGGTGCACGCGACTCTGTGTTGGTCATACGGCCGGGTGTGGTTGTGCGTGGCTCTAGAGGGCCGACGTTTTTCTCTCGAGTTTACTGTTCATACGAAAACTACTGTTCATGCGATGCAATACAGTGCAATCAACATCGGTTTTTTCATGCAACCACCAATCGGTTTGGCCGGCGACTTCAAGTCGGCTCGTGGTAGGTTAGAACAGATTTGCAACTTCCAATCTACGGTACAATCGATATCCAATCTTTCGTGCAATCTACTGATCGACATTGTGTCGGCGACTTCAATTCGGCCCACGGTAGATTAAAGTGGATTTGCACTGTAGAAAATCAATCTATAAAGCGAATTTGCATAATTGAAAGCGATCTAGAAAGAAAAACGATTTAATCTACGGGTGTCGTTCTTCGACAGTTACCTTTCGATTCGAGGAGAGTCGATCGTGCTGATAATGTGTTGAGGAACCGTCGCTGGCGAGTCCAGTCCGAGCGATTACCTCGTAGACAAACTTAGAATCGTAAGAACAATATAACAATACAAGAATAGAATAGTAGATTGAACACAGATATATATGGGGCTTCTTGCTTCTCTTTATTCTTTCATCAATCGCAATCGTTTATAATGAATAGCATACTCTATTTATAGGTTAAAGACTATGCTAGAGTTTAGGATGAGGAGTTCACTGGATTAGGACTCTGGCCGGAGCCCGGTTTCTTAACAGACATGATAGTCATCTGATACTGTACGAGTACTGTAGCGGGTGTGCTTGTGGATAAGGTGGCACGTAGGAAAGCGCATCCGCCACGGGGAGCTGTGGATTGGGCGCTGGGAAAGGCTGGCGTGTGGGTCCACCAGATGTCAGTCATGGCCCCACGCGTGGTTCGACGTCGCCGAGGCGCCCGCTGCGCCGGCCGTTCTTGGCCACCAATTCACGGCGTTTCTGGCCGGATTACGTGGATTTGTGGGATTCCTTTCGCGCGGTTTCTTCCCATGGTTTTTTGGGGGCTCGATCTGAGTTTGTTGTGACCGCTTTTTTTGTCGTATAGATCAACCAACCGGTGCGAGGATGGTAGTAGTTTGCGAAATTGGTTTTGTGCAGCCGTGGAGATGATCATCGCTAATTTAGGAAGCCACTTGAATTAGGTGGCGTTCTGGTTCGGAACACATTGGATTTTGTGGGGTGAATGCTAATTTTGTTTTGTTCAAACAGTATCGATCCAGTATAGTGTTTGGATAAGGATAACGTTGTTGGAAGCGGAGATGATCTAACCCCCAAAAAAAAACAAGAAGAGGATTTTGCTCTACTGATCCTTGATGATCTAACATAAACACCGGGATAATAAAATCTAATTAATATAAAATTATGTCATCCCAGTGACGGAGCTTCAGATAAATTATAGAGAATTACAAACTGGATATGAGAGAGAGGGGATATATTAATAGCATAATTTTCTGAGAGTTTAGCAAAGTGCAGTAAAGGCCCTCGCCCAGTCTGAATTGCACTAATTAAGTTATACCAGTGTCTACAACCTAATATATAGTGTAGCCATCATGTGAATTATGTTTACAGATTCATCGATAGTATATATGTATGCATATAGATATATATTTATACATGAACGTAGGTGAGCGTAGCTATTATCGAGAGTATATATGCATACGTATAGATATATATTACATATGCATATATGGTGTTCAAATTTTTTTTCTAAAATGCTGAGGGGCACTGTCCACGTTGGGCCAGCTTACGCTCCGTCCCTAGTCATCCCACGTCTACCAAACACCAAACAACCATAAAAAAAAACAAAAGAAACAAGCAGGTAGAAAAGCTTGCCAAATTAAAACTAAGCGAACATTGAAAAAGGGGGGAAATTAGCAACATGGTAGTAAAAATTAATATTTTCACTCACAGAACTACAAAAGCCGACCTTTGCGTACCATCAAGACTAGCTTAACACAAACTTGTAGTAGAGCGCTTCACAGATGGCTCCATGTCGCCCTCCCTGTTTTAGGTTATTAAATCACAGATAACTAAGAGATGTATAAAACAATGCTAACAGCAAACAACACATCGTATAACAGCAGACAACATATTGTATTTCTAAAAATCGCACAAACAACTTACAATCGGGTTTGATGAAGAATAGGAAGGTAGGCTCGATGCAAACCAGTGTAATTCGAGATAGAGAGAAAGGTGAACACAATCAGGGGTGGAGCTAGGGGTGTTCGTTCGGTTTTTTCGGTTCGGTAAATACGGTATATACAGTAAATACGGTATTGTTAGTTTGGTAAATACGGTGTTTTAAAAAATACGGTTCGGTTTCGGTAAATCCCAATTTTTTTCGGTATGGTATACCATATTTACCAAAGTTGACGCAAATTGCAAATCAAGGAGGCAAGCAGCGGCTGTTCTGTAACTAAATAATTCGGTGATTCTGTAATATGAAACACCTTGAGCTTTAATACAAAGCATGGTTATGTACAGTGATGGATGGTTTAGTCCAGAAAGATGCTCTTGGGCGAGACTGCACTGCATGTACCACTGTAACAGCTCGCAAGATGCAAACTTCTAGTGAAATACATTGCATTGTTTCTAAATTCTACTTAGTGGGCTATTTGGTTTGATTTCTGAAGCATCAAGATACTGTAACTGTTAGGCACTTAGTCCTGATTGATGAAACCCCTTGATAATATTTTGATGATCTATGCTAGCTTCTTGTTTCTGTGTGCTGATTTATTTCTTGTTGCTCTGGTATATCTTTTTACAAGTGAAGTTTAAGTGCTTGCAAATTTTATATCAATATACGTCTATGTTAAAGAAAAAAGCAATCTTTTGTACCACTTGGTTAGAAGCATCTGAATATTTACTGTTTACTCTAGCTGTTGCCATTTACTCTTGCTACTGTCTGTCTAGTTCAGGAGAAGCTAACCTATGAAGTACCCATAGTACCCAAATCCTGCAAGTCAGCTCACGAGAAGTGCCAGCGCTGCAGCAGCCAGCAGGGCAGCAGGCCCAGCAGCTAGGCGCTCGAGCCCAGAGCATGGCTGTGAGGTGGACCGCGGTCCGTGGATGGGCCGAGCGCCCAAGGCCCCGACTCCCTGAGCCAGAGAGTGTCACGTACGTTACGAGATTTCAGATTTCGGTTTTGTTCGGTTGCTTCCGTTTTTAGCCGGTTTTTACCGAAAAAACAGAAATACCAAAAAACCATATTTCTGAATCCGGTACCGAATACCGGTCAAACCGAGTTGACCGGTACGGTTTATTCGGTTCGGTTCAAAAATGAACAGCTGTTTTTTGGTCCAATGTTGTATTTTGCTGATTTTTTAAGAAAATTTATATAGGCTTTTGATCTCAGGCCTCAGGCCTAGCTCGCCCCCTAAACTCAGTTCACGATGTGACTGCACCACGGCACACCTCCTCATGTCACGACGTACTATTTGTCACATGTTTTAAGAGATGACAAGGACTCACCTTATAAATTATTTTCTCACAACTTAGGCGTGCAATATGGAACTAAACCATAAATGCTTTGGAATATTATGAGTCAATGGACCTTAACACTCATGGGTCTAACATTAGGATTTGGGCTTAGAGAGTCACATGAGGAGAGGATTTACGATGGAGAGATTGATGCGAGGAACTTGTGTGAGTACTATATCGTCGCAGCAAAGGAGAAAGCAAGTGAGAGCAGGCCGGCCGTCGGCGTGGGTGAGGCGTCGAGGGGGGATCGTGATCCATGAGGAGCATTTCATGTGTGGGGTGGAGGTGGTTAGTATTGTATTCTACCAATTTAAAAGTGGAACGAACTTTCTACTAGATTGGGCCTCCAATTCCACGTATCTGACGCTATTCCACACAATATTTAACGATATCCGATCCATCATTATTCATGCAATCATAAACACAACGTATACTCGTTGAGCCAAACACCAACTTCAAGTTGTGACTTGGTACTGTCTCGCCATCGATAGTGTTATGGATGAACGGCTATGATCTATTAGGTAGCAAAGAACAGCAAATGAGTAGCAAGTTGTGACTCGTGATCCGAAAAATGCATGACAAAACCAACTCTAGCAAGCTGGCTTCGTGTTCCGCTGCCCATCGCCTTGGACAATCATGGACCACAACAGAACAAGATTGCAGATATAAGTTCGTCTTTTATTCGGGAAAAAAAAAACTAATCAACCTACTTCAACTAGTGTCTTTGCCTCTTGGCCCTCTTGTCAGATCAGCCGTGTCCTACAGGCTACAGCACATGTGAGTTCGATCCCTCGGAGGCCGTAGGCCCGTAGCTATCTCCTCCCCGACCCAGCTACAGGTACTACTCACTCCACTGTCTGATCTCTGAATGATGTGAGGTTAGTTTGTTAACCTCGGGACTCGAGTTGCCTCCAGTTGATATTGTGTCCCCAAAAACCAGTGGGGGAGCTTGATTAGAGCCAAGCTGGGCCATGGCCCCGGCTATTAAAAAAAATTTAAGATTAATCCTGATTATGTAGTAGTATTTTGGCACATAAACTCTGCTTACTCCATTAGATGGCCACTCCTAAACCTCTCAAAGACATAATTTGGCACCTCAATAGTACATTTACATTAGCCATTGGCCCCTCGAGTTTTCGCTTAAGCTCCGCCACCGCCGAAGACAGTTTTGTCCCCTCTTTAAGCATCCATGGGAGAGACGCTGGCATTTGCATGCCCTTACTGCCATCCTCGTGACTTCGGACTTTTGAGTATCGCCTACAATGAGAAAAAACTTCATGCGAACCCAAACAATCAAAATACGGTAGCACCCCACGCCAGGTTAGGAGAGGCCATAGTGGTGTCAGGACTGAGGAGGTCACCGATCGACCAGACACCACTGAAACATCCTGTCAGATTGAGGTGCTTGACCGGCTAATTGATCGCAAGTCTCCGTGTCCCTGTTGTCAACACTACGCTGTCACCGTAGGCCTGCTAATGGGCTTAAACCCATCCTGAATCCAACCCAATCCATGTAAGAATTAGTTAACTTCCCAACCCAACTTAACCCACAAATAAAGTTCCAAACCCAACTCAACTCAACCCATGCACTATCAACCCAACCGAACCCATGTCACATGTACGGGTTCAATCCATAAGTTCGACCCGTTTTCAACCCATTTTAGGCCAAGGAGACCTCCACAACTTGGAGGGTGTCGCCGCCGATGAGCAGCCGCAGGGGTCGCGCGTCCAATGGCAGGTGAGGTTGAAGCCCGGGAGGTAGCACCCCTCGCTGATGCCGAATGGGAACGGCACACTCACGTTGCCGCAGCCGGCGGCCGGCCTGCTCCTCCTGGCCGGTGAGTAACAACCTAGAAAGCTAGCTAATCGAGAGAAAAATAATTTCGTTTGTAAGACTCATCCTGGTGAATTTTATATGCAAGCAAACTAAAAGAAAAGGAACAACATTAAGTAAAAGCAAGGTGTTTAGGACTATTCTTAATTTCTTACAATGCATAATTTTCTGAAGCTACACAGGGGATAATTTTATATAGACGCATTTCATCAAACCGCCTTGGCTGATAACTTTTGATTGGAATCAATGCACTCGCATGTATCAGATTGACCTCTTGCCAACAGAAATGGTAAATCATACATAGATCGAAGAAAAATCTTACCTCTGTTCTTGGCACGGGTGGATCAGGCTAGACAGGGACAAACACGGGTGAGTGCAGTAGCCGTAGCGGACGACATGGAAGGCGGTTTATGAAGCAACCCACCCCACTCAACGCATTGCAACAGGGAACCCAAATCAGAACCCAACTTATTAAACCCGAGCGAACCCAACCCATTACCAGGATCACCGTCTTGTCTAGTATTAATTAGGTTGTGCTTAAGTGAGGGCTTGTTTGTTGAGGCAACGATGCGATTCATTTCCTTGGGCTCAAGCCCCATTCACTAGTAGGAAGACGAGCACCGTCCAATTCATTTCCCTCCAACATATAACCAGGATTGGTTTCTGTGTGATTGTGTCTATGGCATACGAACAACACTTTGCCGATTCAATTCTCTTATATTAGTGTTAGATGTTACTACCTAGACCTTGTTTGGATCAAAGGAAAAACGGAGGAATTGCATTCCAAAGGAATTTTTGGAGGAAATGGGTGTTTGAAGTGGAGGATTATAAGTTTACTATTCCTGCGCTTTTAGAAGAAAAAAAATGGGGTGAGAGCTCATGGGAAATTTTCCTTTGAAAGTTCGAATCCAATCTCTCTCTCACACACACATTATGGTTTGCTCATCATTTCTTAATAGGTTCTCGGCCCGCCAAATCGGACACCACTTACAAAATCTTGACATTCGGAGATCGAGTAGCATATGAACAAAGACGAATGACATCGTTCTGCACGATAGCCCACCGCCACCGACCAGTCATGAATTTAAAGAACGAATCGTCGATGGCTGAACCGGTAAAAGTAAACTCGCATTCAGATAGTACCATGGTGATTGACGCTGCAAGGCTGGATGGATTCACCGCGTGGTCAGTTCATTTTCCCCCCTCCTTTGGCCGGGCCGATGGCTTGTTCAGATTGACAGTGTAAAGAGTAACAAAGGGAGATGATTTGGCCTCAGATTAGCATTTTGGCACATGAATCTTTGCCATCAGTACCCGGGCAACACTTCACCCGATGCGCAAAATAGTTACCGAGGCTCATACCACACGCTGTCATCACCGGCCAACACCACCACATAATATCAAATCCAATAAACCTTGAACAGAAGCGGCCTTTGCAGGAGGAAAAAGAGAAAAGGAGATTGCCCAAAACCTAGATGACGTCTTGCAAAACAGACAAGATCGCACATCCAGCCAGCAGCCCAGCATGTGAGAGACAATGTTTCCTTGCAAGCAAGCACAAACCGAGAGGATCCCAATCCCGCAGAGACAAATCCGGAAGAACAAGCAGAACCAGACAGGAACAACACAACGCGAATCCACGACGGCACCGAAAGAATCATAAATCAAAAGAAGAAAGCACAAAGGAACAGCGATGAGAGCACGGCAAGCGGAGGAAACAGCCAGAGATGGGAAGAAGGCAGCAGGTGAAGGCGCGGAAGAGAAGAGCGGCGGCCGTCCGTCTCGAGTGATCCGTGAGGCTAGGGTTCCTAACGCGGAGAAGGGGGTGGGTGAGTCCCGCTTTATACCTTCTGGAGGGTGGGCTCTCATGGGTTCAAGTGTCGTTGGCGGAGCTCGGGCTAATGGGCCGAGAAGATTTGAGGCCTGCGCCACGTCGTCTTGTTAGTTTTTTATCCGGCACTTTTCTTTCGGATTTTTTAAAAATAATATTATTTTTAAAGATAATTACAAAAATAAATGGTCGATTTCCTGTCGCCATTTGGAATGGTGACATAGCGCCAGTTCAGTGGGCAACAAGACCCTGTCGCCATTTGAATTGGCAATAGGAGTCCTGTCACTAATTGAATTAGCGATAGGAGAGCTGTATCGTTCTTAGCTTTTTATTTCTCACGGATTCCTGTTCCAAAAATTTTAAACCTGATTTGAAATAGCAAGAATTGAATGGTGCTAAGTGAATGCACAATCCTAGGCAGCAAATATTATTTCGAACCTATGATGATGTTAGTTTGAATGAACAGATGGATGATTAGACATACACATCCCATCCTAATACAATGATAGGTGGTGCTCGTCGTCACTTAGGGATCAGAGACCATTTAGTGCCTACTTCCAGAACACGTCTTTTGGACCTTTATTTTCATGTTGTTCCCTGCCTTGCTACGCCAAGAATTGAATGCCAAAAAAGAACGAGATTTAAAGTCGGCTTTACAACGCAGTTGTGAATTGAAATAGACTTTATAACAAAGTTGCAAATTACACGGTGCACAGGGTTTTGTTATGTGCATAGGAACGACATCATGCACGATGCAACAAGCCAAAATACACCTACGATACATATGCGCCTTTTTGAAATGAAGATAAAGTTGATTGGAACAAAGATTATTAGTTTCGGCGGCCCATCGCTCCCTTCCCCTTGTCTCCTTGCTACCCACGGTGACGGCGACGGCTAGTCTCAAAGTCATCCATGTCCTGCGAGACGGGCTGGATGGTTCAATGATGTTAGGATAACACAACATCGGGCCAAATTAATAATTATGATACATACTGAACATAACCGACCTCTTGGATCCGGAGTGCGCTTGGGCGACGGGGAGCGATAGTACGGCCAACAGTCTCACTTGCAGGAGCCTTCCCCTTGTCCCCTTGCTTCTCGTGGTGGCAGCCAGTCTCAAAGTCATCCATGTCCTGCGAGATGGGCTGGACGGTTGAATGATGTTAGGATAACACAACGTCGGGCCAAATTAATAATTATGATGCATACTGAACATAACTTACCTCTTGGATCCGGAGTGTACCAGGGCGACGAGGAGCGGTAGTACAGTCGACGGTCTCACTTGCAAGAGCCTTCCCCTTGTCCGCCGCCTGCTTGGCCTTGCCGTATTCATCTGCTTTCTTGGGCTCGTTCTATGCCTTTTCAGTTGGGTCAGGATCAGGTACGTAAGGTGTCTAGCACTTGAAGGTCCCGGCTCGCTATGAAAAGTTCAACATGTACTTCTGCTAGATGAGCACCCTATCGTACATCTTCGGACCGTCGATCCATTGGAAGATGTTGCATTGCATCTCCAGCTGCCATTATGCGCATGTGTAATCAGGGATTTGTGGAATGGAACATATGATGTGAAAAATATTTGTGTGACGTCGCCGGGTGTGTGGACTGGATGAACTTTGTCGGTTCTTTGTGCACACATTCACACATTGCAGGTGTGGGAACTCTAGTGGTACCGACGCATCCTTCATAGAATTATCTAGGTAGGGTTTAGCCCTCTTGGCAAGCCACTTGCGCTTCTACAGTATCCTTTTGTAGAAGATCATCGACTCCTCCATCTCCTTCATCTCAGTTGTGTGAACCAAGCTTTGGTGTAGTGTTGGTGTGGTGGTGTAGTGTTATCTTGCAGCTCTCTTCTCTTCCACTTCTCCTCCCTCCTTTTATACAAGGATTTTTTGGCCTTAAAGGGGGGTGGGGGGTGGCAGTGTGTTGTTATCTTAGTCTACAAATGTGACAGCGTGTGGCGTGATAGGGTGCGGTCTTTTAGGTCTAAAAAGGTGTTGTGGCGGAGTATGGTCTTGTTAGTCTGAAAGTAAGCGTCGCAGCGTGTTGTCATATCAGTCTGAAAAAGTGGCAGCATGTAGCGTGACAGGGGTCGGTCTTTTTGGTCTGAAAGGTGGCGTGGCGGAGTGTAACATCTTGATTTTCTAAATACTTTTTAAAATGTGTAAAATAAGTTAAAACTATTTTGCTTTAGTGAGAATTCAAATTTGGGTTCTGTTGGAAGGATTTGGGTTATTGTGTCTCCTTCTTTGGTAAGCTCAAGAATTCTCCTGTAACCTATCTCCTTCGGGTCACGTAGGTTTAGACCTCCTCTAAAGCTTAGACCTTGTCTCACCAGGAAATACTCGTATGACCAGGCCTTCCTTTCTTTGAGCTTGGTCATTTGGACCTCTTTGTTGGTTTGAATCTCTTAGGGTTCAAACCTCTTTTCTGTTCAGACTTCTCTTCAGTCTAAACTTCTTGTCGTCTGGACACCTCTTTATGCCCAAACCTCCTTTCATTCGGACCTCTATGCATCCCAATGGCCCTCTTGTGTGCCTTCGATTTTTCCTAAGATCATTTGAACCATCTTAACTTTTATTCTTGACCGAGAAGACCTCCCTCGGGTAGAACCCCTCTATGGAATGCCTCTGGAACCACTTCGCATGGACCTCCTTTGTACTTGATCTAGCGGTCCAGACCTCCTCCCATTTTTAATCCAAGGGTCTAGACCTCCCATGCGTTATGTCCCTTCATGGACCTCCCTTCGTTTCCGAATCCAAGGTTCAGACCTCCCTTTGATCTAAATCGGACGGCTTGGACCTCCTCACTTTGAATCCAAAGGCCCAGACCTCCCAGCGTCTGTTCTCTCGAGGACCTCCTCCTCGCGGCTCTTGGTCTTGGACCTCCTCTCGGAGATCCAACCGCTTAGACCTCCTCGCTAGACCTCCTTGGTGAGATCTCGACCGCCAGGGACCTCCCCTGTCTGGACCTCCTTAACCTTTGGACTTCCCGTCCACGGGCTTAGGACCTCCTAAGTCGCTCGGACCTCCTGAGGACCTCTCTGTGGGCAAGACCTCCTCTGTTTTTAACCCGATCAAGGCAAAATTGATCGCCCCACTTGCCAGTCTTAGTCAACCTCATTTCCTCCGCCACATAATTATCTTGGACATTTAATGCGTGTCTTGTCACATTAAATACATTCACATACGTGGAGTTTACCTTGAATTGGGTCACTTAGCCGTACATGGATATTTTTCTTTGTTCCTTCCCATAGCATCATACGTGTCCTTTTATTGTACCTTTTATCCAGGGTAGTAGCGACACCTGCCCTGACATTCACCAAGTTTTGACTCATTGTTATACCTATCCCTGGCACGTATGTACCTAGTTTTCTTCACCACTTTGACTACACATAGACTGAAACGTTCTAACACATCACCCTTCTCCTTCTCCACACTCTGTTACTTTGGCTCTCGTCCAAGGACTTTTCCAGGGAAGACCTTGGCTCCTCGACCTCCTCTTTCACCAAGTTACTTCCTTTACCCTAAAGTTCCTTTGGTGATCTGCTCCACCCTTGTTTTCACCAATGTCTTGAGTGATCTTGTCCTTCACAGACCTCCTTTCGTGGACTTCTTTGAAACTCGAGGTGCTCGTGTGAGGACCTCCTCTCTGGACCTTGTGCAAGCATCTCGCCTCTAGAACCTCTCGCCCTCTGCCTAGGTCACATCTTGGGACCTTCTCTAAAGACCTCTTTTCCTTTGGTAGCTAGACCTTCTCCAAAAGAACCTAATCTAAATATAATTCTTTTCTGTAATTGGGTTTTTGGAGTTTTCTTTGGAGTTCTTTTGATTCTTTAATTGGATCTTTATTTGAATCTTCTCTGAATTTGCCTTTTTATATATGTGTGTAGACTGTGAGGGTTCCCAAGAATCTGAGAGCTCTGAAGAAGAAGAATATCAAAGTAGTGAGCAAGGCAAGTTACACTCTTGATCATATTGCACCCAGTAATTTAAACTAATTATGTTCTGTTTTAATGTGTACTGCATGCTTATTTTTATCAAGTTAGTTCAATACCAGTTTTAACGTTATAGTTATACCCACTTCCTTTGTATGACCTCTGTTGGTTTGGTACAGAACACATTGTCACCTTTAGGTCAAACTTGGCTATCTGATAGTATGAGTCAAGACCATTTGAAAACATATGCTCGCTTATGCTTAGACCAAAACTGTTGATTTGGGGAAATCTTTACCAACATAACCAAATAATGTTTTAAATGTTTTCACCATGGCATTGGGTTGTCATGGAGGTATGAAAGTATTCTTTGGGAAGCAAAGTTATGAAAATAGATTTTTGATCGGCGAATTGGTTGACTTGGTTGGTGCAAGTTGATGCACGGATCGTGCCTTATGGTAGATCGATGCCCTTGGGTTTGTGGAAGTCGCCCTAGTCATTTGAGGACCGGTCTTTGAGCGACCAATGCCATGCCTATAATGGGCTATGCCACAATCGTGCAACCACATGTCTCCAGAATGGGGTGTGGGACTGGTGAATAATTTGCAAAACTCCACTACATGTTTGCTCCATTGGTGGTGTGGGAGGTCTTGTTGGCTAGAGGTCTTTGATGACCCATTGTTCCCACTTGGTGCAAGAGGGGCTTCACGGATGGCTATCCATAGGGGGTGAAACCTTAGCAAGGAAAGGCGTGGTGGAGCAATGCATTGTAAAGGCCTTGTCATGAGCTCTAGATCTCTTACCTTTGGAAGTGAGAGGTGGTATTGACGAATCTTGGGACAAACTAGAGTACTCATGTCGTGTGGGTAAAGTGCACAACCTCTGCAGAGTTAAATCTATTCGAATAGCCGTGTCCACGGTCAAGGACGTCTTTGGTAAAGGCCACTTGAAGTTAGTTGTTGACTTTGGGAATTTCTCGAAATGATTTTCAAATCTGTTTTGGGACTGCCATCCCATGGGTTTGGGCAGGGAGCCTAATGTCAGGAGGGTATCCTTCACCAAATAATGATGAATGCTATCCAACTGAAAAATTGCTTTGGTAAAATGAATTTTATCTATTGAAAGACACCTTTGGAACTTAGTAATGGTATTTGAAAGAAAATGGGCTTTGTGCAAGATCACCCTATTATGCCATCCTTTGATTATCCATTTATGCATGTCATATTGTTAACCCACGGGTGTAACTTGCGAAACACAATGGTAGTGCTCACTCTTGCTCATTACAAATTTTGCGAGAGAAGATATTGGCGTTGATGAAGATCGAAGCGACTAGGTTATGCTCTCCATCACCGCCTGTGGCGTGTTGATGGACTCTCGTGCTTCCTTTTGCTCTCTTTTGCTTTTATGTATTTATGTTTGGCCTAAGGCCACCTTGTAACCAACTTTGTTAACATGTGGTATAAATAAAAGATTGTTCGGATATCACCACTTTGTGAATTTTTCTTTGTGAAGGGCTAGCCATGATCCTTGGGACTAGCTCAGTTTCACAGAGGACCTTGGAGCAGGCTCGGTCCTCCATGATCTCACGTTGGGAAAAACATGTGGGGTTCAAGTGGACCTAGGCCTCCACGACCTCCTCCGGAGGGTCGTGGAGGTCTTGGTGCGCCTCGGACCTCCTTATTTATTTCCACGTGGGGCTATGGCAGTCGTGGGTGCTCCTCGGTTCAAAGACCCTCTCTCGGGTCATGTTCTCCTGGACTTCCAGAGGTCTTGCTGACCTCTGGGAGGTCTTAGTGGGCCCGAGAGGTCCTTGCTGGACCTCCTGGGAGGTCCTGGTGGACTTTCCAGAGGTCCTGGAGGATCTCTCGGTGCCCTAGGGCTGGGTCGTCACACGGAGTATGGTCTTGTTAGTCTAAAAAGTAAGCATCATAGAGTCGTAATGTGTTATCATATCGGTCTAAAAAGGTGGTGTGTCGGAGTAAAGGATAGAAACAGGGTGATGTGGGGTGTCCCGATGCTGACTCCCTCACATGGTCACGGTGTGCACGCAAAAAAGAAAAAATCGAAACACGAGACTGGCAAAATAATAGTTGTACAGAAATTAACATTTACACGGCATGACTGATATTTAAAAGAATAAATATCTACTCGGGGCTCCTCTTGGGGTGTACCCCGCGTGTCGCCTCGCCTCGTCGAGGCATTGCAAGGCGCAGTGCGAAGAAATCGTCAAAGGCTCGGTAGTGAGGTACTGACCGCGCGAGTAACTGAAGGGGTGTCGCAAGGGGGTCCTACATTGGTTGGCTCGGTTTGGGCGCATTGTGTAGCTGTGAAGCCCCCGCGAAGACCTCGCTGCCACGCTGGTCAAAGTAGAAGTCCCCGAAGCATGACTCCTCGTGCGACACGTCAGGCTTGTCCCAAAGCAGTGTACGACCTGTGAAACATTATATTGTGCATGTAAACATGTTGAAAACCATGAAATAGTACGTTATGTATGCAAGCAAGATAGTCATACCTGGCCGCATGAAGCTAGAGGACGGCTCCACGTACACCTGCCCTGTGTACGGGTGGAACTCAGAACTCGTCAGAGAAAATTATCATTAGTAACTAGTGGAGTTCGAAATAAAGAACCGGACGTGAATATTTTATGCTGACCTGCAAACTATGCTGGGGTACTCCCAGCATGGTGCCACGAGGACCCGCTCGCCACGTCCGGGTGAGGAGCCCTAGTCCTAGGGCGTGACACACCGTGGCTCACCCCCCATCCACGCACAAGTGGGTCCACCGGGTCCCTTGGCGTACGACAAGTTGCGATCTGGATCCCTCGTATCGTCTTATCGAGGAACTGCTCCATGATCGCTCTGATGTCCTGCGTCGTCATGCTGAAGTGCTCCTCAAGTGTCATCTGATGATCTTCAAGAACTTAACGCCTTTTCCCCACGGACGATGCCAGCTGTCGACGATCAAGTCGTAGATCTTATGAAATAAATAGAGGAAAATGGCCGAGAGAATAGGATTGCTCTTTATTGCTATGAACTGGATTCTTTACAGGGGGTGCCCTTGACAAGGCAATGGACTAATTCTAATTATATTAAGTGTAATGCTTGCTATGCTATTGAATCAGACTTGAAACATGAATCTAATATCGATTGTCGTGCTTTAATCTGATGGTCTTGTTCCTCTGTGCTCCATCTTTAAATAATCATTGAAGAGGTGGTAGTTACTCCTGGAGAAAACGCCTGTTGGAAGTGATGCGTCTGGTCGGAGGGTCGGTTACAGTTAGTGAAACAGTAACTGATCGTCAGTTGGTGTTTGTAAGACATTAAACCGTATAGTGGTTATTGTCAGTGCCTTAGGACTATGAAACGTCGCGTGGTATGGAGCAAATATGACATGTGTTCCATTCATCACACGGTAAGGAATATACTTGGAGTTAGATCTAGCTGCCAGTTCATCACTTCTACGACGACCATATGATCGGGATCGGACACGTAACCTCTCAGGCAGTAGTACCCATTGTGTAACCTCTGGAATCCTTACGACCACAGGAGTCGTTAGCCTTAGAGGTTACGACCATGAAGACATACGGTCTTTAATTATGTATTAAGGTAATACACAGAGATTTTAATCCTCGTTAGGATCGTAGCCATACCAATTCACGGGTAATACCGAACTTGATGTGTTTGGATTGCAGCCATGCCAAAATCTGTCAAAATTATGAGTATGTCACGTGGGTCCCACGTGACATCAATTTTTTTTGCACCAACATATGTCAACATGGGTCGTGTTTTGTTAATAAAATGACAAGGATCACAACAGTTCAAATGGATTACAAATCGAATACTCTGTTTAGGAAATATCATCATTTGAAGCTTGTTAATCAAACCATTGATGCATTTATTGCAACTAATCGATGGCTGCCACGTCACCAAAGCAAACAGGCCCGAAGACACCGGTGTTGCCAAAATCATGGGCGAGTGTTTCGGCTGCTCGGATTTTGCCCTACCAGCACGCACGAAGACAACGGCGTTACCATTTTTTTTAGTAGCACTAAAATTTGGCACCAAACAAAATTATTGCTAAATTTTATAAGTATTACCAAAATTTGATTTGATTTGATTTATTTAGGTTCTCATCCAAACAGCCCCGTTGTTCCGGCTGCCCGGGCGCGAGCCCCGAGCCCAAGTTCATTAAGGTACCAATCCAGTTCATGGACGATTGGACGGGTCGTCCATTTGCAAGCAGGGACAGAGATAGAGAGAGTGGGAGCCTGGGCTCTCCCTACGTTTTTTTTAAAAAAAACCTTGTGGTATTGTGTGAAATAAAACTTTAGAAATACATATATGATCCTTCCAATTGCTTAAACCTTAAAATCTTAAAGACTATGTATTAGTTATCTAATCAATATTAATATGTACTTATACATAAAGATCAATCCATCTTGTATTCTGAAAAAGGAGCTAGTAACTACAGCTTTTTTTACTTTTGTTTATCTCTCATGATCACTCAAGGCACAAGAGCCTGCACAAGCGATACCACTCCCTCTTATTCTCTCTCTCTCTCTCTTTTTAATTTCTTCTACCTAAAAACTCTCCAGACCAAAGATAGATTGAATTTTTGAAGAGTAGATTACGAACTTGTGACAATTCAGTGTAATGAAATGTCGACGAGCACGAGTTAAGTAAAGACTAAATATATTAGTTTCTCTTATTTTTTTTACTATCGTTTTATATATCTCCCTCACATACAACTATTTGACATCGCAATCGCAATAATATGAAGCTTTTTTTGGGTACATCATTTAGATAGATGAATTTCAAGCAATATAGTGTTATATTTGGTGTTTAGAATGTTGGCTTTGCCCAGGAGAAAACTCACACAGTTAGGGCAATTTTCTGAATTGTATTTCTCTCTTGTTAACCCACCTTAACAATTGATCAAATAGGCTTTATATAGCCACACACGCACACAGTACTAGCACACATGCAGACCACTTCTCCATATCTGCCACTAACACATGCAAGCACTACGCCACTACTCCACGCATGCATTTAATGCGGTTACATGCAGCAGCCATGCAAACATATACTCACACATACACTTAACTACTTTGCATGCAGACTCCTCATCTTTCTGCGTTGAAGACTCCTCATCTCCACTCACGTAGTCTAGCACTCACCACCGAAGACTCGGCCAACTACTAGGCCAACAAATAACATGTATGGCTGATTCCAAGTAACACATACGTGCACTCAACTCCTGGCTGCTGATCAGCTCACTACGCACTGCTAATCACCTGCTACGTCATGCTATACGTTTCAACTAACTTGGACTCTGACCACTATACATGTTACACTCAATCATAAATAAACAAAGAATACATAAACAACAAGATTATTTTCAACATAGAACCTTCGTTTAAACCAAATGAAACATAGTGTCTTTTTGTTCAATTGGACACTTACGTAAAATTTATTGTTCCGTCCCCGTGGACGGGGTCATCTGGGCGCTCGATGGACTGGCCAAGGTGTTCCCGGGGCTGGAGGACGCCGCGGAGTTCGGCAAGATCGGGAGGTACTACGCGTCGGAGAGCATGACGCCGAGCTATGGCAAGGACACGCTCGAGCAGTTCTTCGAGAGGGTAATAAGGGAAGGGATGGCGGGGCAGCAGCTCGGCGAGCAGACCATCTTCTAGGCTTTCTGGATTGCCAGTTTCTGGGCAATTGAGCAAGGGGCTTGTAAATTCCGGGACGACAGTGTAGAAAGGTGAGGCTTTGTCTTGCTGATGTTGCAAACACAATTAGCAATTCAATTGTACCATACAATGCATTATCTAATTACGACGAGGATAAATTTTGCTCTCTGAAATCATATGTAGATCAATGATGAATTCTTTTGCAGATATATAACTACACATAACTCCAGTCTATGTTTTTCGCTCAGTATTGACTTCAAACTGTAAGCTCTGAAAATATAACTCAATCAGCGATAAATTGTTAAGGACTTTGCAATTATTTTTTAACCATCACACTTGGAAATGATGACATCTATACCCAACAGTCGCAACTGTCTCATGTTAACATCTTTGCAATTTGATCTATGGCATTCTCAAACTGTTCCTCGGTAAAAGAAAGCTTTTGCAGTACAGTAAGACAAATTGCACTGAAACCATGCAAAACATACATACTGGCACTGTTCCCTGCCTGTGCCTGTAATATCGCCGACTTTATATGTAAGACTATATACAGGGGTTGGATTAAAATCAACTCTCCTCAACATAGTGTAGTTACATGATGGCAAAATACATTATTAGAACTGTATATGAGCTATCAGCTGTGAAAATGAAGGCAAACAAACTGCTGACACATTTTTTTTTATTATCTGCACTTCCACCTAATTAGTGCTCTTCGTCTCCAAGATGCACTATATATTACTGAAATGAAGGCTTAAATCTGATTTGCCTTCGCAAAACGCCCCTTGACCCTCAACCTGCCATCAGCGCGAACTTTGCGGGACTCATATCGGACCTGCTTATCGAATCTGCAAGATTTCCGTTGTCATACAGTTAGGTACATAGGAAAATTTTCAAACCACACTAATCCTTGTTGAAAAAAATCAAAAAAGAAAACCATCATGTCGTGTTAGGCATATCTCACCTTCTTGTCTTCCGCTTCTCCTTATAGCGGGAAATGACAGAGTCCCGGTCAGGGCAGGGGACAACATCAAGGCCACCCTTTTTGGGAAAAGCTTGCATTGACATGCCAATGCCAGGATTTACCAGGTGGTTATCCTCCATACTGCTACCATTGCTCATGCTGGGGCAAATTTCTGACATGTGAACGAATGATGAAAGGCATGCTTCAGCTGAGCTGACTGGAGCCTGCTCATGAGCGAACTCGGCCTTGCATGCATCATTTAGGGCCTGATCATCACCGTTGTTCCATCTGCCATTCTGCCAGCCAGATAAACTAACATGTTAACATCACCCAGTAAGCAGGTACTGTGAATCAACAATGAAAAGTTGTGCAGATTTAGTGTATGTTTTCCAGAGCTCTTAGCTGTTATATATACCGCAGAATTAGACCTAGTCTACTTTTTCATGACCAAGTTCTACTACAACACGTAGTACTACTTCACTAAAGGAGGAATGGTAGTATGAAATTCTTGCTCAGGTTCAGTATGATATTCTTGCTCAGGTTCAGTAATTTAGCTATGAATCAGCAGAGGTAAAACCGTAAAAGGAACCAACCTTTTGTTGATAGAGAAGAATAGGAAAATCAGATTATTAGCAAGTCCTGCACCACAAGGGCAATCGGTTTTGTGGTGAAAATTTTCGTGACAAAGGACCTTTTTTTCGTCACAAATGAGTGTTATTGGCGATTTTCCCGTCTGTCACTAATACTCAAGTCACAACTAACAAAGTGATGAAATATTGTTTCCCACAAATAATCATGCTCATTAGTGACGGTAAAAAGTACCACTGATAGTTAGCACATTAGAGACGAATTTGGGAGATTATTAACTACAGTGACTTCCATCTGACTCAAGACATATATATGTTAGAGTTGTTGACAGTTTGCCACTTACTCTTTAGAATATATCCCTCATCGAGATAGGTATGCCTTAATGGAGAAGTGTGTTTTCAGAATATCTTCACCGCATATGATGCAGAATATCTATAGTCTGCCATTCAAACGGAAATGCCGCAGACACTATCAGTTGTCTAAGCACAAATTCCAGTTGAAAATTGTTCGTGGTTGATGAATAATTGCAGTGAAAAGTCATGACTACATCCATTCCTATACTTAGTCAGATAGATTGAAGTCTGTGGATCAAACCTCATAGCCAGGGGTTGGCATGGTCGCAACCTCATGGGTGTTCTCTGCACCAAAATTTCCATGTCCAGTGATGTACTGTGATGGTGCCCATGAAGGAAACTGATCACCAGTTTGCTCTGCCTCCTCATGAGCAGCTATCTGCGCGCCGCCGTCTGACTTGGCAAGCTCACCAAGCTGTCGTATGACCTCCTCATTCATCTTCCCATCCGGCGAGCTCTGGTTCTTGAGTAGCAGATAGTCAACAATCAGTCAGAGTTTCATGGGAGAAATCAAAGTAAAGAGTAGAAAAATGAGTGGAATAATTTGCCGCACGGTGAGCAGTAAAAGTCAGTAAGTTACCTTGGGGGAGGGCGGCGTGACGAGGGGCTGGAAGCCATGGCAAGAAGTGGTCGGCACGATGATATCCTCCAGGCTGAGCACCTGGGGCTCCTCCCAGATGGCCCAACACCCCTCGTCGGCGGCTGCGGGCTTCTCGAACTCGGGGACACCGAGAAGCGCGGCGAGCTCGTGCACCGAGGGGCACCCGGTGTACCCCTGGACCGTGCAGCGGTCCTGGAGCGGCGCCTCGCCGTGCCTGCCGTCCCGGTGCCTCCCGAAGTCGCAGTTGGAGCAGAGGAACTCCGCGGCCGCGGCGTGGCGGAAGATGGCCCCGGCGGCGCGGCAGGCGGCGCAGAGCGGCGCGCGCGCGTGGCGGGAGCAGACCGTGTTGGCGCCGTGCACGTGGCGGTCGCACGGCAGGCAGAGCCTGGCGGTGTCGGCCCGGCAGTAGACGAGCGCCGGCGCACCGCCGCAGTAGTCGCAGGTAGCCGCCGTGTCACTCTCGCTGGACATGTCCTTCTTGCGCCCCGCCTCCGGCTCCGGTTCTTGATCCTGGCCTGCACCTACCAGCACCCGCTGCTGCTTCTGCTGATCATCTTCACCCATTTGATTGTACTGGTGAAGAGAAGCTTTGGTTGGTGCTCACCACTCACCAGAAGAGGAGAAAAGAGGAACAGAAGATGTGCGTCACGCCATGCGCTTGCTTGGGGGATAAGAAGCGGGTAACAGGAGGAGACGCAGGAAGCGTGAGAGGAGTAAATGCTGTAGAGATGGTTCGAAAGTGAGCCGCGAGACTAGCGAAGACAGAAGACCGATTCTGATTCCCCACCTCCCAAATAAACATATTTTAATTATTTTTTAAAAAATAACCTATGTTTTACCATTTTTACAAAAAAAAAATTAACCCTCAGTCGCTAGCACACCAAACGGCTAGGCCTATTCACGCGGTGGGACAACGACTAACTGAGGTGGGAGACTGTCGACGATCGAATCGCCAATCTTACGAAAATAAACGAGGAAAATGACGTGGAATATCCTGGAATGGAATGGGGGTCGCTCTTTATTGATATGAACTGGATTTACAAGATGTGGCTAAGATCTACTGCTGAATTACATTGAATGGAGGAATGTAGCAAGGCAATCGGACTTAGAATATGAGTCTAAGGTGATTATCTAGCTTCTAATTCCACCGCTTAGGCTTCATGCATATCTTTGCCTTGGCCTTGTTTTTGTGTGTCGCCTATCGTCTCCCTTCTTGTCTCTGTCTTTTCTTTAGATCTTCATGCTTCACCTTTAAATAACTTCCGAAGAGGTGGCGATTACTCTGGAGAAGGCGTCCTGGTGAAGCGTTACGGTGGTTGGAGCGGTAAGCGATTAGCAATGTGCTAACTTCCTTGCGGTTGCTTGTGAAAAGCTTAACCGTAGGGCGGTTAATAGTCAATGTCTCGGGGTTGTACCATCGCATGGTTTGGAGCGTATAACATGTGTTCCATTCATCATACGATAAGAAATACCGATTCGATAATTTCTGGCGGTTATCCGGTGAGGATTAGGCACAAAGCCTCATCCGACCAGGGTACCCATTAAGTAACCTCTGAATACTAACGATCAGGGAGGTCGTCAGTCTTAGGGGTTACGACCATGAAGACGTATGGTCTTTTTTTATATATTAAAATAATACATAGATGTTTTAATCCTCGTCAGAGACCCATACGCGTGACGGAACCGCAATTGAGGCCTTAGTCTACCACGTGTCTCAGTCATGAGTTACTGAGTTGGTGACGCGACTGAGGCCCGTGCCGGACAAAGTCATCGGCGCAGAATGCGACTAAGGCCAGTCGCCGATCAGGCCGGCGACTGAGCATCATCGTGTTCCCAACCACTGATAGAAGGCTAATTTTTTAAAAGAAATTATTTAAATGAACTTAGTTTTAATTTACAAAATTAAATGGTTGGAAGAGTTGTTTGTGAATAATTGTTAGTGGTAAAAAAGTTAGAGTTTGTTGACTGCAATTGTTTTGTAAATAAATCATGTGTTAATCGCTTTACATGGATCAACACCTTTTAAGTTTTTACACAAAGAACTCAAAATTTGGTGAAATATTTTGTAAGCTTCGGTTCAAGCGAGACGAGAATGGAGCAACAAAAATGAAATTGCAAGCATGACTTAACGCTTGACCATGGAGATCTGAATTACATGGCGCGTATGGTTTGGTTAGGTATATATGTTTGTCTGGCTATTCCTAAACCCTAAATACTAATAAATTAAAAAAATATAAACAACATATAATCGGTATCTCTAGGTCTTGCGGATCTAAACCTAAGCAGACTAGATCTTCCAATAATCGATCTACTAATGGAGGTACCCTAACGTCATTACACTATAATAAATACATAAATATCATACATTGTACACACTATGCGCGATATTAACCATAACCTAACATTGCCGATCTACATCTACAAACTCTAGTTCTACCAGTAAGCTATATTTATTGTTGTTAACCTAACATTTTTTTTTATCAAAGTGATCAACAAATTACATGAGCGGATTTAACTTACCACAAAAAAGCGAGTCTGTGAGGAGCGCTGAAATGAGGCGTGGCCTCCCTCCCTCTCCTTCTTGTCCTCTCCTTTCCTCCCCTCTCTTCTTTTCATGCCGGCGCTTCCTCTCCTCCCTTCGGTTTTTCTGTCACGCGAGTTGGAAGCAGCCGGACAGATATTAGCCCCCCAGTCGTGATAGTGTGGCGTGACTAGGGTCACGAGCCTGCCAGTCACGCGAGGGAAGCACGACTAGGTGTCAGGTGCCTGTCAGTCATGTTTCCCTCGAGTGACTGGACGCCATGACACAACGTCGTCCGCTCATCGCACGACTGAGTGTCGACATGCCTAAAATTGCTGGCCCACCGCATGATACGACACAAATTAGTAATTTAGTTGGAACGTGTTTGACAGCCCGACTAACACACATAGTACCCCATCATAGCCATGGTTCCAACTTTTCTTCCCCCAGCAAGCCTTTCCTTTCTCATGCATACACCTCATAGTAGTACTTGGCACTATATCATCCCCTCCCCCCTTTAAGCAAAGCCGTCCTCAGCTTGGGGATATTCTAAGAAGCCTTCTTCTTTGCTGAAATTCCGTCCACTTTGATTGCAATCTCCATCATTGGTTTTAGCACATATCACTTCCTGCCATGCGCAGAAGAATATGTGTTGGACCAGCCCTCACGTGTAGCATTACGATCATATTGCCACGGCCTACCCAATAGCAAACTACATGCATCGATCAGCACGACATCGCAATACACCTTGTCAACATAATCACCAACGACGAACGGAACACACACCTTGTGAGTTATTTTCAACCTTCTGGAGTTATACAACCACTCCACGTAGTGTAGTTGTGGATGCCCCCAAGTGGACAACCCCAAAGCGTACACAAAATCATTGCTAATCACATTGGTAAAACTCCCACTGTCAATGATCAGCTTGCACGCTTTCTCCTCGATCTTGCACTCCATTTGGAAAACACTCCACCCTTGCCCTTTAGCTTTAATTTCAACACTTTGCACCTTCCGAACTAGCATGTTCAAACCTCTTTTAGGAGGAATATCCAATTGGTCAAAAGTTGGTCCTGCCGTAAAAGGAGTTTTCTCGTATTCAATGCCTTCTTATTTCTCTTTCAGAATCATCGCTAACACTTTCTGAAGCATAACCATTACTTATGAGCAACACCATTCACTGATTTGGGCAATCACACATCATATGCCCTCTTCCCTTGCACTTGAAGCATTCAATTTTCCTAGTACGAGCAGTAGAAAACGCATTAGAATCAGCTTTAGATGCTTCTTTACCTCTTTTGCTTACAGCCTTTGATGCCTCCTTAGAAATAGCCTGTTTGACCGGTTTGATGTTGTCACCTTAGAATTTATGCCAACATCATATCCTTGCTATTGTGGATGCCTCCATGCACTGGTTTGAGTGGGACGACCACTCCTTTCTTGCTTTCGCTTCACTTGTTGTTCAACACATTCGGCTTGATGCACTAAGTCTTGGATGTTGTAGTAATGAACCATCTCCACTCTATATTGCTTCTTCTCATTCAGCTTATTAAAGAAACGTGTCATAGTAACCTCCTCATGCTCCTCCGTCCCTGTACGGATCAGCAACATCTCTCTCTCTCTCTCTCTCTCTCTCTGTAGTACTCATCAACACTAGAATTACCTTGGCGTAACTGTTGCAGTTGATTGTACAAGGTCCTAGTGTAGTGTTCAGGAACAAAACGTCGCCTTAGCATATTCTTCATCTATACCCATGTATCCAGACGTGCTCCCACATGGCATAATTGGTTCCACCAGACTAGGGCATACCCAGTGAACTCAATTGTCACCAAACGAATCTTCTTGTCTGTGACGACCCGGCTAGGGGCCTCACCCGAGAGGTCCTCCAAGATCTCCCTGGGAGTCCACAGGGACCTCCCAGGAGGTCCTAAGGACCTCTCGGGTAGTCCTCCTAGGCCTCCCAGGTGGTCCAGCCGGACCTCCTAGAGGTCCAGGGAACTGACCCGAGGAGGTCTTGAGGCTCAGGACCTCCCCAAGAGCCACGACCAAACCTAGGGAAGGTCCAGAGACCAATCCGAGGAGGTCGTGTGACTTGGAGAAGTCCTAACCCTCCTGTGATCCGAACCAGTCCTAAGGATCAATGGCTAGTTCTCACAACAATTACAAGTGATAACATACATCCACACGAGACTTTATTAACAGCAAAAGAGTTGATTACAAAGTTTGCTTACAGACCGACAATAGAAAAATACACAGCGGAACAAAAGGCAAGTCCATCCAATACACCACAGGTAATTTGCTGGAGGGCACGGCCTAGTTGATCTGGTCTTCGTCATCATCAAGGAAGTCCTCTCCTGCTCAAAAATTAGTTTCAAGCAAGAGTGAGCACAACAACCGTGCTCGCAAGTTACACCCATCAAATAACAGAATGACATGCATAATGGATATCAACGGGAAGGCATAATATGGTTGATTTGCGTAAAGCTAGGTTTCTTTCAATTACATATACTAAGTTCCAAGGCAGTTATACAATATCTAAAATTCATTTTGTAAATCTCAGTTTTCAGTTGGATAACATTCATCATCAAGATGGTGAAGGATACCCTCCTGTCATAAGGCTCCCTGCCCAACCCATGGGATAGAAATTTCAAAACCAGTTTGTCAAGCCTTTTGAAAACAAAACCAAGTCTAACTTTGAGTAGTCTTTTGCCAGCACGTCCATGACCGTGGACACAGCTATTCGAATAGTTTTCACTCTGCAGAGGTTGTACACTTTACCCACATGAGACGATCCCCATATACTGTCTACTCACACACTTCCGAAGGTGTGCGACTAAGGGATCACCACAAGGCCTTTACAATGCATCATTCCACCACAGCCCCTCCTCGCTAAGGTTTCGCTTCCATTAGATAGAAACCCACCGGAAAAGTCCCCTCTTGTGCTAGTGGGAAATATAGGTTATAAAAGACCATAGGCCATGAAAGACCTCCCACACATCCAAGTGGAACAACTGTGGTAGAACTTTGCAAATTAGTTGGTCAGGTCCCACGCCCCATTCTGGAGACTTATGGTTGTACGGTGAGGCATAGCCCATTATAGGCCTAGCAAAGGATCACTCAAAGGCCGGTCCTCAATTGACTTGGGCGACCACCACAAACCTTGGGCACCAGCCATAGAAATGACACGGCCCCGTGCATAAACATAACACTAGCCAAGCAAACCACTTCGCCCAAGTCCAATCCATTTTCCTTTCATTTGCTTTTCAAAAGCATTTAGAAGCTTTCATGACAACCCAATGCCATGGCTTAAAACCTTTAAACAGCAGTTGGTCATGTTGGTAAAATTTTCCCAAATCAAATACTTTTGGTCTAAGCGAGACTAAGCATAAGTTTTTCAAATGATCCCGGTTCATACTAATGTACCAACTAGTTTTTCCTATGGTGACAAGATATTCGGTTCAAGGTCAACAGTGGCCATACAAAGGATCTAGGTATAGCTATGAATTTAAAGACATGTATTGAAATAACTTAGTAAAGTAAGCATGCGTTAACATTTAAAATGGAACATATATAGGGTGAAATAATAGGTGCAATATGATCAAGAGTGCAACTTGCCTTGCTCAAAGGCCTGGATGTCTTCTTCTTTGGAGAGCTCTTGCTCCTTAGTGCCTTCAAAATCTACACGAGGAAACCAAAGCAAACTCAACACAAGGCTCAAATAAGATCCACATAAACTTTAATGAAACTCCAGAATAAAACCAACAGAGAGGCTATGTCAGTTTGGAGGAGATCCAAAGAGCTTGCTGGAGGAGGTCCGAAGCTCAAGGGAGGAGGTCCAAGAGCTGCTGGAGGAGGCAAGAGTGTGGAAATGAGCAAAAGGGTAAAGAAGAAGGGCTGCCCAAACCTATATAGCTGGAGCCCTTGAGATTTCCCAAGGTACACATGTTCAAGAGTTGGTGGAAAGGACAATGAAAGTAGGCAAGGGATGTGACAAAAGAATAGCACGGGTGCTGTAAAAAGGTAGAAACATTTAATGCGATACAACAGGCATTAAATGTGGGGAGACTCACATGCGCAAAGGACACGATCAAAAGATAAAGAAAGAGGAGTGTGACTGCTAAATAGGGCCAGTCAAAGCTTAAGGGGAGGTCCTGTGGATAGGAGATCCAAAGGACACAACAAGGGGAAGGTCTGGACGGTTAAGATCTCCAAAGGGGAGGTCTTAACGGCCAGATCTAATAAGGGGGAGGTCCGGACGGTTAAGATCTCCAAAGGGGAGGTCTTAACGACCAGATCTGACAAGGAGGAGGTCCGGACGGTTAAGATCTCCAAAGGGGAGGTCTTAACGGCCAGATCTGACAAGGGGGAGGTCCGGACGGTTAAGATCTCCAAAGGGGAGGTCTTAACGGCCAGATCGACAAGGGGAGGTCCTGACGGTTAAGATCTCCAAAGGGAGGTCTTAACGGCGATCTCGACAAGGGGAGGTCCTGGACGGTTAAGATCTCCAAAGGGAGGTCTTAACGGCCAGATCGACAAGGGAGGTCCCACGGTTAAGATATCAAAGGGAGGTCTTAACGGCCAGATCGACAAGGGGAGATCCGGACGGTTAAGATCTCAAAGGGAGGTCTTAACGGCCAGATTTAACAAGGGGGAGGTCTGACGGTTAAGATCTCCAAAGGGGAGGTCTTAACGGTCAGATCTAATAAGGGGGAGGTCCTAAAGGACACAGAGAGGTCCTGAAGGACACGGGGAGGTCCAAACAGACAAGGAGGAGGTCCTAATGGACATTGATACCGCGAGTTGGGGACAGTAATACCGAGTTGGCAGAGAAGGGAACTTCCAGAGAGAGTTATATGGATTAAAGCAAAGAGGAAGTCCACGCGAACACAGAGAGGTTCGAGAGAGTGTAGAAGGAACTCAAATGAACCCGGAGAAGGATTAGACCTGGGGAGGTTTAGGCCAGAACATGACCAAAAAGGGAGGATCGGACCAAGGGAGGTCCAAGCACTTGGGAGGTCTAGACCTAAGGAGGTCTGGTCCAGAGAGGAACGAAGCAAGCTCAGATAGGGAGGAAATCACCAAAGCTCCAACACACCCAACAAACCAAAAGAGAGTTTTTAGTTGAAGTTTGGTTTAGTCAATTGAAATCCATTTTGAAATTCTCAACTTAAGCTTTGAATTCTCATCAAAACAAAATGGTTTTTTTTATTTTGAAAATTCAAAAGGCTCCAAAAATCAAGGTGTTACATTGTCCTCGGTGTAGTGATGGCTATCAAAAATCTGCTCGACACGCATCTCCCACTCCAAGTACTCCTCTAGTTCAGTTTTTCCCTTGAACGATAGAATATAAATTTTAACCTGGCCGATGACGTCATCCACGACAACACGCTAAGCCAAACTAGCCCATCCTCCATCGTGCACTCCCACGGGGGCAGCACCACGGTGATGAGGGTCGACATGGCGCAGGTGTGGATAAAACCTCACTGCACCATCAAAGTCATCCTCCTGTTCGTCGCCTTTGGAGTGTGCACACCATTCACAGAATTAAGGAACCCGACCAGCATGCGCCACTTGTGGTGGTGGAGGTGGTGGTCGCGGTCTGTTGTTGGTAGCATTGGTTAACGCGTCAATCAGCGCCGCCAAATTGTCCACCTTATTCTCCAACTTCTCATGACAATCCAAGAAGTAGTCCCATGTGGCCTTCAGTCCCACATGCACCTCTAGAAGCAATTCATCAGCATATTGGGGCACCTTATCATCTTGAGCAGTAGCATCATGAACACCAACTTGATCGTTAGGCTCTGACTTAACCATCTTCCCAATCTCTGCAAAAATAGTCGCACAAAACTTCCAAGATCAACAATACCGTGAGCAACGTAGCGTTCTGATACTACCTGATACGGCCCAACTAATAATTTAGTTGGAACGTGTTTGACGGCCCGACTAACACACATAGTACCCCATCATAGCCACAAATCCAACTTTTCTTCCCTTGGCAAGCCTTTCTTTTCTCATGCATATACCTCGTAGTAGTACTTGGTGTCGTATTACCACGCAACTGGGTCTAGTCGCCTGGTGGGACGGCTACTAAGGGTTATTTTTGTAAAATAAAATAAAACATGGTTTATTTTTATAAAACAATTAAGAATGATTTATTTAGGAAAAAATTTCGTCTGGTGAGCCGGCGACCGAGGTTATTTTTGTAAAAAAAATTAGAACGTGGTTTATATTTGTAAAACGATTAAAAATGATATATTTAGAAAAAAAAATCTCCATGAGCCTGCGTGCGCACTTGGCAGCTCTCGCGAGCTTCGCATCCTGTAGCCACTGACCAGGTGTCGCCGCGACGTGTGTGTGTGAACTGCGAATCTTCTTTGCCGCACTGGGCTTGTCATGACGTGTGCGTGCAATTTGTGAGGCTTCTTGCCACAAATAGCAGGCAGGCCTCTTCTCTTTCCTTTGAGTTTGTCAGTGCGGTGAGGTGTAGCGGCAGTGGTAGGTAATAGTAACGAGGAGTGGTCGCTTTCTCAGAGGGCAGAGAGACAGAGGCGTTGCCGGGGCGGAGAGGGCGGCAGCGGCAGCTTCAGCTTCTCCACGGTTCGACAGGGACGGGCGACGGACGGGTAAGAGGGGACGCACCCGACCGAAGATGCCGCCGTTGGCGGAATGGGACGGCTAGGAACAGGCCCCAGCGGAGCCTGACGCACGGCTGACGCGCGGGGTGAGGTAAGGAACGGTAGTCTCAAGTCATGATCTCATCTTCTACTTGAGCATAAGTTGCAGAAGACACCGCTCAAACATCTACTCTTCTAATGTATGGTAGTTTTAAGTGAAATCTTTAAAATATTTTTTAATTGCATAAAAATGTTTGAGGCTATAAAATTTTGAATGCTACAGTAAAGATCACTCCTTTTTCTTTACTTCACTTCTCTCTCTCTTTCTGAACCATCTTCTCTCCCCTCAAACCACCACTGGGCAAGTCTCCCTGACACTCTCCAAGCCACCACCTTTTCTCCCTGGCATCGCTCTGATGTGGCATCGTGAGGCTACCGGTCAGGATAGAGCAATGTACATGCCCTAAGAGGAACAGTGATGTTTCCTTGATTTCCCTGGGCCTGATCTGGCCCGAGTTCATGCACAAACCTAGAGCACAACCCATGCTTGGCAAACATTCTATCACTGGCCACAGAATTTCCAGCCTAGTAGACCAGAACCTGCTTACCTTCATTCTATGTGGTCTTCACGTGAGCTCCCTCTACACCCGTGATTTAGATCATCCAACCTAGTTCCTCGCCTTCCCTTAAAAAAGTAA
Source organism: Phyllostachys edulis (assembly GCA_036346405.1). NCBI lineage: Eukaryota > Viridiplantae > Streptophyta > Magnoliopsida > Poales > Poaceae > Phyllostachys > Phyllostachys edulis. The sequence goes on from CM070550.1 coordinate 72,950,158, forward strand.
ATCTCAACCATGTAGCTAAAGGGGAATTCATTATTTGCCCTCACGTTAGTTGGGTTTTCAGAAAATACACCACTTCCCGATGTAATATGTTTTTTGCCCTCATGTTAGTCTTTTTCTTCGTTATTTGCCCTCTTTGTATTATTTTAATCCTATCTACCCATTTTCCCGTTACTAGACATGCGAAAAGACCATCTTACCCTTGGTCGGGACAGCCCCCGCTGCACGAATCCCTTCTGGTGGTAGGCGCTGCCACTAGCACTGGTGAACTCCATGCTTGTGCTTTTATTTATCAGATATTCAAATCGGTAGGAATATTAGCGATGACATCGATCAAAAAACTCACCTCCAGGATGTTAATTATGATTATAATTGTTGTCTTGCTATTATTTAAATGAATAAAAACAGTTTTTTTAATATTACCTTCAATCTATTACGCTATTGCAAATGAAATATTGTTTTGTGCTTAAAATGAACCCTAAGGCCTTCTCCTTTCATCAGCTTGCATGTAACTATATATAGGTTTGTTATTCATAAGTCTTGCGAGTACGTTTTTGTACTCAACTGCATTGTCTATATGCTGCAGAGGAGATTGACCCCCAAGGGGTTCTGTTGTGAGACGGACTTCATATAGGACGACTAGCTTGGCGGCCCAGTCGGTTGCCTTGTGGGTAAGGGCAAACCAGTCGGCTTTTATTTTGGAGCCATCTTATGGCTATGTTTCCGCTGCTACTTTAGTTATTTACCTTGTCATTTGGCCGGTCGGTCCCTTTTGTAATAACTATATTATGTGTATGTCTTTTGTGTTGTAACTATGTCATTATCGATATTGTATTACCTTGTGTATGGACTTGATGCTTCAAATTTTGTGATGGTGTATGTGTACCGCTTCTAGGAGGTACATGTTACACCGAGAGTCGGGATATTTAATTTGTAATGCTAGGACCAATTGGATGGTTAAGTATTAAAAGGTAAATACCCCCGGGAGTCGACACGAAAGCTTGGTATCAGAGCCATACTGACCGTAGAAACCCCCAGCTTCATCGTTAGTAGGATGTTTTGAAAACTTATTTTTGAAATATCAAATATCATATGAAATCTAGGTAAGTTCTCATATTTTACTTCTTATCTATCTTAGATTACTCATCTCACCTTGATCTTGTTTGAGTTTCGAAAAGTTGATTTCCTCTCATCTTAGTTCAAAACGTAGTTGTTACCGTTTAAATTCGGTTTTGGGAATTAATGAGAGTAAAAATATGAAGTGTTGGCTGTCCTTTGGTGAAGATTAGAAGCATTTGGAGTTGGAAGTCTCATTTTGGAGCATGGATACAAAATTTGGACATCAAGCACTTAGTTCGTTGATAGGGCTAAAAATAAGAGGATAATTTAACTAAAACTCATGGGAACTAAAAGGGTAAGATGTGATATTAGTTGGCTAGTGCCTAGTACACCCCTAGATGGTTTTTACCATGTCCATTAGATGCGATAGGACTTGAGTTGTGTTCTGAAATTTTCTTCTCAACCGATTGCTCGTTCATTCAATACGAGTTAGTCGTGCCGGGAAATTAGTCTTTTGTCTTATGGCTTGGAGCTAAATCTTATTTCTTTAAACAAATATTTGGAGTTCAATTCTTGCTAATTATTTGTTTGCACTCGGGTTAGGGTAATATCTCATTCCCTTAGTCGATGGCTTCTCTACTGCTACTTTTCGTATTTAGTTTTCGGGTTTTGTTGCTAACCCAATTCAACGGAACAGGGTGGCTGGAAGAACTTGAAGCGGACAAGGTCAGCCAGCTGGTCGTGATGAGGAGCTCATGCCTCCTCCGACCATGGTCGAGGTTCTCGCTTAGATCAAGCGAACCCGAATGGATCAGACAAGGATCCTGGAGGTTATTGTGCAAAACACCTCCGCTCTTTCTGGTGCCTCTGGATCTGGAGGAAGTGGTGGCATCAATAGTGGGGAGGACTCTCCGAATTCCTCCGCACGCAGCCACCAACCTTCTCCCGGTCTGAGATCCTCTCAACGCCGATGACTGGCTGCGTCTCGTCGAGCGAAAGCTGAATATTGCTCAATGTCTGGATCATAAGAAGGTGTTGTTCGCCTCTCATCAACTAGAGGGCACAACACACTCGTGGTGGGAAAAGTTCCTCGCCATGCAGCCCGCGGGCCGAGCCATCACTTGGGAGGAGTTACGTACTACTTTTCGACGGTCTCACGTGCCTGCCGGCGTGATGAAGCTGAAGAAAGAATTCATGGCACTCCAGCAAGGGCGCAAGACAGTCACAGAGTATCTCCATGAATTCAACCATCTCTCCAGCGATGCTCCTAAGGATGTGTCCTCAAATGCTGCTAAACAAGAGAAGTTCATGGATGGCTTGTCCGAGAAGCTGCAGGACTAGCTGTCTATCGTCGAATTTTCCGCCTTCCAGACTTTGGACGACATGGCCATTGTCACTGAGCACAAGGGAAGAGCGCTGGATGAGTTTCGCAAGCGTAAGTGGGAGGCCCAGAAATCAGCAAGGGACAATCTTTCCGGTCCTCGCTTCGGGCAAGCCCCGGTGCCCCATCCTCAGGCTCCACCACCACCAAGACCACCGGTGTTTGTACCGTGTCCTCCGCAGCCCGTGTTTCAACCACGAGCACCTACGGGACAGCAAGTCAACCTCTGCAATCCAGCTGCCGAGGTCACTTGTTTCTTCTACAACCGCAAGGGCCACTATGCGAATAGTTGTCCTTAGAAGACTGGAGTGGCCCCTCGCCCTAATCTAGGGCAAGTGCAAGGACAAGAAAGTGATCATCCCCTAGCTCAGAAGATGGTCCAACAATTCTAGAAGGTTGCAAGCGGTCGAGTCAACCATATTTCGGCCGAGGAAACGTAGGAGGCACCCGACGTCATGTTGGATACGCTTCTTCTCAACTCTCAACCTGCTACTGTCTTGTTCGATTCCGGAGCTCCTCATTCCTTTATATCAAAGTCTTTTGCTACCCTTAGTGATCTTCAAATTGTTCCTATGCTTGTTCCTTTGATTATTCACTCTCCGGGGTCGGAAATGAGAGCTGAAAAAGAGTGTCGGGATATCTCTATTGAAATCGGAGAAGTCGGATTTTTTGCAAATCTTATCCTCCTCAATTTAGGAAGTTTGGATATAATACTTGGCATGGATTGGCTGTCCCAACACTTGGGGCAAATCAATTGTGCCAAGAAGCTCATCTCCCTCACAAGTCCGTCCGACGAGCAAGTTGGAATTTCCCAACACGTATTTGATGTTATTAGTTATATTGACTATTAAATCATATTGTACCTCGGTATTTTTTATACTACAAGTTCGGTATTTTTTATATTACAAGCTCGCCCCGGCTCTTCCGAATTTCTGATTCCGCCACTGCTCGTCGTGAGGGAAGATGTTCTTCCTGAACACGTGCTGTGAATCTTCTCCGCCGCCGCACGCGTTGATGTGGAGCGCCGTCTTGGTCGTCGTTTTGTCCACACCGTACAACGTAATCCCGCCGGTCTTGGGTGCACTGCAAGCCCGCCCAGATAACCATCGCCGCGGCGTCCCGGAAAACCCGCCCACTGCAGCATCGAGACGATATCGGGAGCTGAGCCAATCTCCCACATTCCACGGCACTTGGACTCTGTTTAACCGCCCACCCCTCTCCGTCGTAGTCGTCGAGCACCCACAACCTAATGGCCCTCTCCGTGGCGGCGTGCGCTCCGGCTCGGCGGAGAGCGAGGACCCCATCCAGCCCGAAGATCATCACGTCCTCGTTCCTCATCGCCTCCGGCGGCCGGGACATCGGCCGGGACTTCTCTGACACCGTGTTAAACGCCAGTCGCCACCATCCTCTTGTGGCCGTGGATGTAGCGCTTGCCGGCCTCCGGGTGGTCCGATATGGCTTTGTCTCAAGGCGGCGTGGCGAAGTCTGAATGCTCATAATGTCTGTCGTCGGCCGTGAGTGGACCGTCGAGTCGCCGAGGTTCGATGCCCGCGAGAGGATGTAATCTGTTGAATCGATGCCGCAACCTGACACCTAATGCTGCCCGACGGCCGGTGGAAGTAGAAGCCCGAACCGGGCGGGCCGTAAACCGGCGGTCGTCCTTTGCAGCGTTGTCGGGTTCGCGAGCGAGTAAGAGGTGCGGTGCTTCAAACAACGGGAGGCCGTCGCAGAAATCGAGTAGGCTACGGTCGTGTAGCCGGAGAAACGACAGTGTAGCGGGCGGCCGTATTTGTTGATCTTTGGTCAAACTGATTTTAAAACTTCGGGCTCGCCTTTGTTGCCGTCGAGCTTGCCGTGCCACTCGTCTTGGTGGACCATCTAGCGCCGCGCCCATCTCGCGATCCTTGCGGTGAACCCACGCGCTGTGCTTCTTCAACCTCGGGCAGGGCTCGCGCTCCACGATGATCGCGCTTCTGCCGCGAGCTCCGTTAAGCCGGCGACATCGTGAGCCACCGCCCTCCTTGACCTCTCGCTGAGCTCCATTAGTTCACGCCGTTCCCTTCTCCGTTCCCTTTCTCGCACAAAACCAGCTCCACTCCATTTTCTCCCCTCGCTTCTCTCCTTGGCCGAGAGAGAGAAGGAGGTCGTAAGCCCTCCCGGTCGTGGCGCCCGGCACCTCACGCCATTCCCTTCCTCTCTCTTTGCCATCTCCATTTTCCCTAAACCGAGCTCCTCTCTCATCTTGTAGCTTCCGGAACGCAACAGCATCCTCATCGGCTTTGGGACGCGCTCCGAAAACAACCACCGGGACCTTTTCATCTCCGGTGAGTCCTAACGGCACCTTTGTGCGTCACCTTGTGCCCTTAGGTATGAAATTCATTTCCCCTCAACCCATTTCCTCAATGTTTCCCAGGAGCCGCCGAATTTTGGATTTTCTCCCCTTTTGGCTGCGAGCAACCATTTCTTCCCCACCTCCGACGTGGTGAGGCTCGACCCAATTCCTGGCATTGGGAGCGCCGCGTGGGTACCACGGGACTTCCCCAAGCCTCATCAGAGCTTTTTGTCCTCTACGGCAAGCTCCCCACGAGGAACCACTTCGTCACCGGCATCTTCTCCGTCGCCGGACCACCTCGGCCCCTCTTAACCTCCATCCAGCTCACGGTGAGCTTTGCTAGGGTCCCTTGAACATTGTTCACCACTTTTGTTGAAGCTCATCACCTGACTTGGAACCGTCGCCGCGCATGTGCCATCGCCGCCGCACCCGGGTGTCGCCGGAGCTAAGGACGAAGGCCCTTGTTTCCCCTGCCCCTCCTTCCACGTCGCAGCAGCCCAGGAGCCTTGATTTGGTGTCGGTTTTCCCTGGAGAAGCCTCCACATCAAGCTTCCTCGGTGCAGTACTCGTCTCCTCCGCTCAACCCCGCCGCCACCGCGCCACCGTGCCTCCCCGCCGGCAAAGACGCCACCGGAAGGTAGCCATTGCTATTGTCTTTCCATTTTGCCACAGTCTTTGCACCCTCCGGCCTCCCATGGCCGTAGCGCGTCAATCTGGCGACATGGCAGCTCCTCTACGTTGTCGAATTTCGACCGTGTGATAACTCATTAATTAACCAAATCTCATATTAGTTAGCGCTAATGATTGCATTAACTGCTGCTTGTCCCGTTGACACATGGGGCCGGGAATAGAAACTTGGTGTTTATGCGAGATTTTGGTGGGTCTCTGGCATGTGGGACCGCCCTCTTTAGTGGTTTAGTCCATGGGCTGTGCACCGGTGGACCAATGCACGTGGTTCGGTCCACGCACTGTTCCTTTGGACCAGGTCAATGACAAGTGTGGCCCACTTGTTAGTAGGAGGTTATATTCGAAATTTAATTGGAAAACGTTCTGTGCAGTGGACCCGGCACATCATCCTCTGTGGCTAGGTAGATCTTGGTAAGAAAAGTACTAATTACTTAAGAAATTTCGGAATATAGTTATTTATACACTAAAAATTGTATTAACTTCACAATTGCATAACTAATTCATTTTGACTCCAAACGCAGTGAAACCAATTTTTATAATTTTCATTTTAAGTGAACTTTATTTTAAAATAGGTTTCAATTTTTTCACTATCACAGAAAATATAGTTTGTGGATAGTGATCCAAAAATAAATTATTTTTACACTATAAATTGCTGTTAACTTTGAAAATGCATAACTAATTCATAAAGACACCAAAATTGGTGATTCAAATTTTGTTAGTTTCCTTTTTTGCATGTAATTTAAAATAAAAATGGGTTGAACCATGTTTCTGTTCCAGAAATCACTTTTGGTAAAATTACTTTAGGTTTAGTATTATTGTTGCTATAAAAATTGTTTTAAATTCAAAAATGCATAAGTATTTCTCTGTAACTCCAAATTGAGTAAACTCAATTTTGTTGGAATCCTCTGTTAGTGTAGTTTATTGTAGAATAGGTTTTGAGCTTGTTTTTGTTACTGAAAATCTTATTTTACATATGACTTGAGTACTACCTTCATAACTTTGAAAATTCATAGAAAATTCATCGTAGCTCCAAATAAGGTGAATCAAATTCCATTGTTCATATCATGTGGAGCTCTGCCTTCCATAAAAATTTCAAGTACACCACCTCTCTGGAAATTTTCACCAAAATGTTTAATTCGGATGAACAGTAACAGGTAGCAATTTATTTGGATTTTCTGGAAAACTGACTTTCAAACTGTCATAACTTTTGCATAGAACATCCAAATCAATCGATTCTTGTTGCTAAATTCAGCTAAAATCATGCTCTACCTTGTGTGAATTTTTCATGATTTTTGGATAACCTTGAATTTTTAGGTCTTTTCGGTATTATTCATTCTTATTGTGCTTTCGATTCTTTCGGTAGGTTCCGATGATTCTATTGTGTACGAGAGTGATCCTTTGCAGCAAGAAAGTCATCCCCAGCAAGGCAAGCAGTTTGATCATAAATATCCCATTACTTTCAAGTCTAATATTTTGTTTACAAATCGTATGTATGCATGCTTTTGTGTCAAAGTTTATTTTTCCGATTAGAGGTAGTTATTCCTATTGCATAGTTGCCTTTAAATTGTTCATCCCTGCCACTAAATATAAGGTATTAATCTACTTGGTGAATTAGAGCCGGTGGTTGAATTATGCTCTTTTATTGTCTTTACGATGTCATGCTTAGAAATGCTTAGCTCTGGGTAGAATTGGGCGGTTATTGACTTAGTCGATAACTTTGATCACCTAAAATTATTATTATCATTATGCTCAGCACTTTGTGCTTTGTTACTTTGTAAAGTAAAAACTGAAACTGAAAATGAAATGTTTGAGACTTAGGCACAATGGTTGATGGTGTGATTGGAATGGTGTCCAAGTCAATCAAGGACCCGAGTTACTTGCGCCACCGTCTTAGAGCAATTTATGTGCTAACCACATGAGAGGGATATGGGACCTCTCTTGACTTAGTACTTTGGCGTGTGTTAGCTCAGAGTTGTATGGTGGGCTTTTGGGTGGCAGTAGTGGAGGTTATCCACTGCGAGGAGCATCGTCCTTTTTAAAGGCGGTGAGCATCTTTGATGACTCCGCATCAACGTATGGGGCTTTCTCCCATATGGGAGACTCGTAGTTAATACACAATATTGGAAACGTCTCGTAGGACTTAGCCGTCTTAGGCATACCAAAGAAGTGTATTAATAGATTGGCGAAAAAGCGGTCGGCGTGTGGGTAAGTTGTACACCCTTGCGAGGTATAATCTATTGAATAGCCTCGTCCCTAGGTTATGGACACGCTTGGATCGCCCGTGAGAACTTGACTATAACATTTAATTAAAACTTGATGTGGGTGGTATGAATGGAATTCATGCTATTGTTGTGGTGGCTATTGGGTTAGCCACTTCGAGATGTCTTGTTATTATTGTTACTTGTATCTGCTGTTTTGTCAAATAAAAACAGATTGTAAAACTTCTTTAAATCTATTACATTATTGCAAATGAAAACTTGCTTTATCTTTGAAAATGAGTCTAGAGCCTCCTCCACTTAAATAAGCTTGCATGTAGCTATTTATAGGCTGTTACTCTACGTAAGTCTTGCGAGTACATTTTGTACTCATTTGCTTTCTTAACTAATTGTTGCGAGAGGAGTTTGATCCCTAAGGGATCGACTATTGTGAGACCGACTTAAATGCAGACGACTAGCTTGGCGGCCCGGTCGGTTGCCTTGTGGGTAATGGCAAACCGTTTGGCTTTTGTTTATCGCCATCTTATGGCATATTTGCTTCTGCTGTTATTTAAGTTTTAGCTTGTGTGGCCGGTTGGCCTTGTTGTAATAAAATCTCTATTATGTATGTCTTTTGTAAAGTTTGTGCTTTGTTTCTATGTTTGTATGGAATTGATGCATGATTTTATAAAAGGGTGTGTATACAGCACTTCTGGGATGTATACATTTTCCCGAGGCATGGGATATTTGGTTTGTGATACTAGGGTCAAGTGGATGGCTAAGTATTACAAGTTAAATACCCCGGGGTCTCACACCACCAGAGACGGATTCTGGAGTTGCTCCAAGAAGATTCCTTTTGGTACTTGTGATTGGGAAGAAGCTATCCGAGCAAGCTGGTCTATGAGGAAATTATCCTTTCGAGGGATTAAATGAACCTCCGATAATTACTGAGACATGGTCAGATTAGAGCACTGGTACTCTTTTCCGACTTGATTCACGACTAGTTGAGATTCTCCTCCTACGAGTAGTCGTCGAATCGCGAGTGCTTTCATAGCTCGTATGCCCGCTAGTAAACCTCTGTATTCTGCCACGTTGTTAGTGGCCTGAAAGTTTAACTGTATGGCATACTTTAAGGTCTCTCCATTAGGAGATTCCAGGACCACCCCAGCCCCCGAGCCACTTAAAGTAAGTGACATGTCAAAGTACATCGTCCACTTGTCGTGGGTATCGTAATGGGGATCCTGAACATGTTTAGGATTTATCCATTCGGTGACAAAGTCTGTCAAGATCTGGGATTTAATGACCGTTCAGGACATGAAATAGAGGTCAAACTCTCCAAGTTCTACAGACTATTTAGACATGCATCCCGCTGCTTCCCTATTTTGGAGGATCACTCCCAAGGGAAACTCAAACGGCACAATTATCTTGTGCGCCTGAAAATAATACCGCAGTTTCCTCGAAGACATGAGGAGGGCATAGAGAAGCTTTTGGACCTGAGGGTAATGTTCCTTAGGTCCGTGTAAAACTTCACTTATGTAGTACATTGGTCGTTGAACGTTTTCACGTTCTACAACTAGTACTGCGCTCACTACTTGTGGCGTGGCAGCTAGATAAATTAAGAGCGTCTCTTCTGGTTTTGGGGAAACCAGAACAGGAGCACTCGTAAGATATCTCTTGACATCCTCGAAGGCAGCGTTTGTCTCTTACGACCACTCGAAACCCTCGTGCTTCCTTAGAAGTTTGAAGAAAGGTAGTCTTTTTCCCCCAGTCGTGCGATGAAACGACTTAAGGCCGCCATACACCCTATGAGCTTTTGGACTTATTTCTTCGTGGTTGGAGGGCGCACCTGCACGATGGCCTTTATCTTTTCGGGATTGGCTTTGATCCCTCGTACGAAGACCAGGAATCCAAGCAATTTTCCCGAAGAGACTCCAAACACACACTTCTCAAGATTGAGTTTCAAGCGGTGTTTTCTGAGGTTGTCGAATGTCTCCTGCAAGTCCAAAACATGATCAAGCCGTTTGATGCTTTTTATGACTAGATCGTCAACATAGGCTTCCAAATTTCGGCCTAGCTGAGGTGAAAAAGTCGATTGCATCAAACGTTGAAAAGAAGCGCCATCATTTTTTAGACCAAATGGCATTTTGACATAGCAAAATATACCAAATGGAGTAATAAATGCGGTTTTTTCATCATCTTCTAGACACATATTAATCTGATGGTAGTCAGAATATGCATCTAGAAAACTTAATGTTTCGCAACTAGCGAGAGAGTCAACCAAGCGATTGATCACGAGGTAAAGGAAATCATCTTTTGGACAAGCTTTATTAAGATCGGTGAAGTCTCGCACATTACGCCACTTGCCGTTAGACTTCCTAACCATTCTGAGGTTGGCCAACCACTCTGGTGGTCGACTTCTCTTATAAAGCCTGCTTTAAGTAGCTTGTCCAATTCTGACCTTATAGCATCTCGTTGATCAGGGGAAAATCTCCGTAATTTTGTTTTACGGGTACTTTGTTAGGCCGTAAAGCAAGCCTGTGCTCGATCAGTTCCCTGGAGACTCCGGGCATGTCGGATGCTTGCCACGCAAAGACATCTGCATTTGCTCAGAGAAAAGTGATGAGGGCATCTTCCTACTTGGGGTCGGAAGTATCCCCGATGCGAATAGTCTTCGAAGGTTCCTCCTGATCCAAGGAAACTTCTTTGACTTGGTCGTTCAGCTTGGGCGCAGCTTTAGGCTTCAAGCTCTTGGTCGAAGGCTGTCCTTTTTCTTCCCGAGCTGCTATCTGACCCACCATCTTCTTATGCTGAAGTTCCTGAGCTTCTTCCGACTGGTATTGAGCGCGCCTAGGCAATTTTCTCTAAGCTACGACTCGTTTTCGTCGGTTTATTTCAGAATCATTCATACCTGATCCTTGAGCTTGCCTCAATGGAGTGCGATGATCTCGAGAATTTCCCGTACGCTCATCAGAGTATTGACTCTGGTCGTCGTCGATGGTGTCTTTGTCATTGCCACGAGCGGTCGTAGGGTGTGATTTTTGGGGAGCATCTGCAGCCTCGTCTCTAGGAGAGTTATTGCTACATGAGGGTAGGACAAAGACCTCCCGTTGATGATCTCCACTTGCGCTAGAGGCCTCCTCGCTTGAGGAGTCGTCGAATGATACCATCTGGCGACTTGGAGTAAACCCCTCCAGGAAGGGGAATTTCAGGTTATAACCGTCTCTATCGGCAAGCGAGTCCTACGTTGAGATGGTCGAACTCGTAGGAAGAGCATGTTCGATCGCATTCTTGGCTGGGCTAATCGGAGAGAGAGAATCACCAGATGTTGATGAAGATCCGGAATTACGACTTCCAGGAGTTGTCGCGCCAGGTTGGACTGTCTTAGGTGGAGTTGGACATTTGGAGAGGGAACCCTCACTATTTCGCGAGTCTGCCTTGTGACAGCCTCATTGTGGTCGGATTGACCCTTGTCCTATGAGAAAGCTGGTTCCCCATCTGGACGTATAGTTGTGGGGGATAAGGATCTCTCCTCAACTCCATCGATGGTAAGGTCTCCTAGAGAAAGATCTCCGGAGGCGACATCACCATCGGATGATGCATCACTCGGCTCATAGTCGAAACCGGCATCTATGTCGATATCTACATAATCGGCCAAGTCGAACCAGTTCTCCTCGTTCCACTCTCCTGCCATGAGAGCATAAGAATCGGAAAGACAAAGGAAAGATGATGACTCAAAGATCCCCACGGTCGGCGACAACTGTCGGTGTTTTAGAACCGAGCTTACATAAAGATTGTTTGATTCGGGGGTTCCTCTAGGCTCAAAATCACACAGAGATGGAGACACGGGGATTTTTATACTGAGTTAAGACCTTCTCTGGGAGAATAACAACCCTACTCCTATGTGTATGTATTGAGTATACTGGATTACAAGATGGAATCAGAGACTAGAGTATTGCCCTTCTAATCTTCTTTTTCCTCCCTCCTCTTCCTGATGATCCCTGCCTTTTATACTGTCCTTGGGGTGCGCCGTTGGATCTTCAGTATAAAGGTCACATTAACGCACTAGATCATAGAGCAGTTACCGGAGGTTATTATGGGAGTTGTAACGTTCCTACGTTGCCAGGAAATTATCACCATAACAGGGGGGTTAAGTTGTGCTATTATTTCAGGGAATAACAGCGTAATTGATTGCTCATATCCTTGGATATGGTACATGAGATTCCCTGATCGACTAAGCCCACATGTCTGTGAGTCTTGTCGACTGGGGACTGGTCGTAGAAGAGCTTACGACCAGGTGGTGGTCGTAGAAGAGCCTACAACCACAGATCGATTGTAGTAGAGCTTACGATCACGGGATAGTCGTAGAAGGGCTTACGACTATAGGGTAGTCGTAGGAAGACCCACGACTACAGGGTGGTCATAGGAGAACTTACGACTTCCAGCTTCTCCCTTATGAATATTAACGGCTATACTCAAGAGTTATATGACGTCATTATTATCCATAGGAAGAAGTCCATTCTACCCCCTCAAGTATCGACGTGCGGACACCTAACCCCCTGAAAAAAAATTCGGCCCTTTGACCCCCCTAAGTTGCAAAACCGGACAACGTGCCCCCTCTGGTGTTTTAGTGTGGTGGTTTTGCCGATGTGGCGTCTAGGTGGAGCGGTTTTGCGGATCATTCTTGAGTCAACAGGCTCTGCCTTTCCTCTCTTCTTCTTTCTTCCTTCCTCTTCTCTCCGGCCTTCCCTCGGCTTATGCGCCTTGCCTTGCCTCCCACCCGTCCCCTCAGCAGTGGTGCTGCCGCCCTCCTCGCCTCCAGCTCCGCCTCCCCTCCGCCTCCTTCCTCCCCACCAATCCTTCTCCCGTCGCATCCTCCCGTCCCTCCTCTATCTCTGGTCGAGGCCGCCCCGCCATTCCGCCTCCATCCTCCCTCCTCGTCCTCGTCCTCCACCGCCCGCCCGCCAAAATCGCTCCTTGCCTGCAACCCCTTGGCACATCGCCTCTGCCCTCGCTCGGATCCTTTGGGCACGCCACAAAGACGTCGCCGGCCGGGTGGTGCGATCTTGGCGGCAGCTGCTCGACCTCTGCCGTGCAGAGCTCGGGCTCGCGGCAACGTGGAGGACGCCTCGCCCTCGCGTCATGAGTGGAGGTGGCAAGCGCATGGGCGGCGCTGGAGGTGGGGAAGCGGGGCGAGGTCGAGGTGGCTCGGGGCGGCCATGGTGGCGGCGGCGGCGGCCGGCGGAAGAAACGACGGCGGCACATCTCGGCGGGGAAGGAGAGGGAGGTGGTGGATGGCTTCCTCGGGCCTGGGGCATGTGGTGACGGGTCTCTGGGGTGAGGCTCCTGGAAGCGGCGAGCGAGCGGTGGTGTCTGCGGCCAAAAGCGGGGCGGCGGCTTGTCTTGGCGCCTGGCGCGGCGGCGGGGCAAGCGGCGCAGCAGAAGAAGGACGAGGCGCGCAAGCTGCTCAACTCCAAGCACCTCTTCTTCTGGGAGATGTGCACCTACCACAACTCCGGCGCCTCGCACATGCCGCCTGGCGAGGCGTGCCCATGGCGGCGAGGAGGGCGATGGCGGCTGCGGCAGCGAGGAGGAAGACGGGAACAAGCGCCTCCTGGCGGCGGCGGGCGAAGACGAACCGTCCGCCGTCTGGCAGCTGCAGCGAGTAGCCATGGCGGCGAAGCGACCGACCAGCAGTCGCGGCGATGGGTGCGGCCAGCATGGTGGAGTGGAGGGCGGCGAGTGGCGTCTGAGTGTGCGCGCATACCGGATGGGGAGCGGCGGCTCAAGTGGGGCGGTTCGCGCCAAACAATGAGCCCCGGCAGTGGCGGCTCTAATCCTCTCCCTCTCTTTATCCTAGTCGTGGTGACCCGGCACCATATCAGCTCCCACCTGGCAAAACCGGCCTGTTTGGATGCCACGTCAGCAAAACCACCACCTGCAAGCAATGGGAGGAGCACGTTGTCGGTTTTGCAACTTAGGGGGGTCAAAAGGCCGAATTTTTTTTTCAGGTTAGGTGTCCGCACGTCGATACTTGAGGGGGTAGAATGGACTTCTTCCTTATCCATAATATGAATTATAGATATATAATAAAATAAGGATTGTTATATCCTCGCCAACTGCATTTCAAAATACTAAAGTATTAAAACTGGGATCAACATGGTGCAAGAGGATGTTTGCCTTGTTGGAAGTCCACTTGTTCACTCTCGAAGGCGTAATTGTTCACTTCGTGCAATTCGAAATCTAGCGAGAAAAATACGATAACGAATAAACACCGATAAAACCGAAAAATCCAAAATGCTTGAAAATGCATGAGATTTACATATTAGTGAGATTATGATTCTAGATGTAATTAGGTGTAAATTTTAGTTTAATTAGAGTTCATATAGATTTCTTATGGACTTTTGAAATTAATTCAATTTCTAGTGTAACCATAACAATGGACTATACCTAGAGCCTAGGTGATGTTATTTTCTTTAACAGGACACCTAGTACTCACAAACAGTCTCTCCAGGCATTCTATGCACACATCCACGATGATCATACAATCAAAATCAGTCCTCTTATATACTCTCCTCTTACGGCATACTTTGATGGTGATTGTGTGCACATCTATTATTTGCAGATGAGCTTTAGTCACTAATTATTCTAATAACATGTATATGTACCAATTTACTATACTAATTAACTCTTTGCTATCCTAATCCAATGGCTCATTATCAGCTGCCACTACTAGCTATCTATTGCTCTGCAACCACACTTACACAACTACACCAAGAAGGAACCTGAGATATAGAGGGAGGGCCCTCCTGGCATGTTTTCATTTAATCACTGATGGTCATGTTCATTAGTTAACCCCAACAATTTGACTTAATTAGCCAACTAACTACGCATATGCTAACTTGATACTCAAAGATCTATGACAGTACCATACCGCTAGCTAGCTACTGAGAGATGGCCTCTAGTTCAAATTTGCCTTAGCAGGATACTGACAACATACATGTGACCATGCTCAAAAATCATCTTATCTCCTCTATGCAACTATTTATCAAAAGGGAGGTGCTGCTAGCTGACCACCTACAAAATCAACATTCAAAATAGCTAAACCATTTGAACTAATCTCAACACTACCTCTGTCCATATATCAAAATAGGACAACAATCTTAACTGAAAAGTTACCATCTAATCTTCATATTAATTCATACTTCACATTTTTGTTAAATCAATTGAGCAGTCCAAAAATCAGCTGCAATGTTTAATTACAACTCCTAAACACTGAGCAATAATTCTACTCCATTCACCTATCAATACTATCCACTAGTTGATTTACCTAATATCCCTTCATACACACAGAGACATAGAGCAGTTTTGAGAAAGGACACAGAGAAGGCCAAGGGGCTCTCGGGCGAAGTTGGTCGCCGGCAATGGAGTTGATGGCATCGGCCGGGGAGACCCAAAAATGGAACCATCCATGTGGGCGACCACAGGAGCAATGGCGCTGCCCAGCGTGATGGTGTGAAATTTGGCGGCGGTGCGTGTGGTCGGACCTACAAGAGAAACGAGGCGGCAGCACAATGGTGAGGGAGGAGGGGATCTAGGGGGGAAAAACAAGCATCGCCCAGATGGGGGACTCACCTAAGCCGGTTGTAGAGGCGGAGGTGGTCCGTGGAAGGCCGGCGACATGTGCCATGGGTGGCATGACGGGGGCGCCGTGGAGGCGACGCTCCGGTGGGAAGAGCTCGGGGCGGAGGTGGGGAAGCCTTGGGAAGGCGGGGTTGCTCCTCCACGAAGAATTGAGCCGTAGATGGGCGGGCGATGATGGCGTTGGCGGTGGCGCTTGGGCGGAGCAGGAAGAGGATGGCGCCACCAGAAGTTTCTGCGATGGAATGCAAAATCAGTGAGGGAATAGAGGAGGTTCGGGGACTCGGTATGTGGAAGATTTGGGGAGGAGGCCGCCAAGTAGCGGGAATAGCGGGTATAGCTTTGTGGCAAGGCGGTATGCAGCTTGTGAGTTAGGAGCGGCTGTGAGGAGGGAGGCGGCAAGACCTTGGCCGATGGCGGTTCGGACGGGGAACAGGAGGCAGCGGGGAAGAAAAAGGGCGGTGGTGCGCTTTCTTTTAGGCTTCGGCAGAGGAAAGAAAAGGGGGAGGGAAGAAATGGCAGCAGGGTTAAGGGGGCTGCAGCTCTGTGCTCATAGGCGAGAGGGGCGGAGCTCACAAGGAGGCGGCCATGGCATGGCGGCAATGGCTGAGGCTGCGTGGCGGTGGCAATGATGGTGAGTGGCGACCTGCAGTGCATGCACGACGTGGTGCACTGGTCTGTGAGAGGTTGACACCAGGGAAAAGGGCGACGGCTCTCTAGTGCGTGCAAAGAAGAAAAGGAGCAGCACCGAGCCATTTTAGCAAAGAGGGGAAACGGTGCGGTGGCAACCAGGCTTGGGCGCGACACGACCGAAGGAACAGTTAAACAAGAGAATTGAAAAAGGAAAAGACTAAGGAAGAATTGAGAAAAAGGATGAGATAGAATTTTAAGGTTAACTAAAATTCTGATATTTTTATTTGGTAATTCCTCATGGTTAAATTGGATTCCACAATTTTCACAAGATTCATTTTTATTCAAGATAATTATTATAGTATTTAAATTAATTGTTTTCTAGAGATTTTCATGAGTTTTTATTTCAAATTTCTTTTGTGGCTTTAGTTTGAGTTAGAGGTTTACATTTGATTTTAAAATTTTCAAATGTGTAATTTATGCATATGCTCCAGAAATAACATAAAATGTTTATAAGATGTATATAAATCCCATTTAATAAAAATAGGGCTGTTACATCTGCCCATTACCGGGGAATAGGTTTCTTCATAGTCAACTCCTGGACGTTGAGTGAAACCTTGGGCCACGAGTCTTGCTTATTTTTATTTCTCTTTTGAACAAATACCCGCTTATGCCCTACGGAGTGCACATAGAGAGGTGTGCGGCTTACAGGCCAAACATCTCTCTTTTATTTAGAGATAATAATTCAATTGCTATTGCCTTCTTCCGATCTTCCCAATCTGATCTTTTCTTAGATTCAGCGAGCGATGTAGGCTCTGGATCAAGATCGATGATTGTGGCAATTTTCTTTGCAAAATAAATTTCAGCATTGGCTGTTGTCCTATTCATAGATTCTCCCGTGATCACATACTTTATAGCTATTTCTTCATAGGGCGATTCTTCTAATGCTTCTACTTGCTCACCGCTGCTTCCAATTATGAGGGCAAGTCCCTTTAGTTTTTTCAGCTCCGATGTGTGCGTATACAACCATGATGATGTCTCCCTCCGTGGGGATGTTCAAATCTGGTATACCTTTTACTAAAGATTCTATACTGATGCTAGGTCTCAACTGGCTCCCTTTTTTGTTCTAGGGAACTTCAGTGATCGGCTGTGTCAAGTCCTTCTTATCCTTTTTCACCAGGCGTCCCCAGTTACTTCGGATTCGAGGGACCAGGGTTCTCATCCTTTTTTTAGGCCTCTGGATGGGATTAGGGATATATTTTATTTCTTTGGTATTTTAACCCTCCTTGGTGCATTGCGTGCAGGCACATGCAACTTGGTCATGCTCTTCAAATCACTAAAGTGGTCAGGCAATTGATTCGCTAATGCTTGCAAATCAATTATCTTCTGGACTTCAATTATATTCTGGACTTCTCTATTTGCTTCACTAGTGCGTGGGTCATGTGCATGGATTCCCGTGGCTTGCAACGTTATTTCCCTACATTTCTCATCAAGGGGTTGATTTCCTCCCCCTAATGACGGGAAACTATCGTCATCAAATATGCTATCAGCGAAGTGGGTAGTATGAAAATCTCCAGTTATAGGGTCCAAATACCTGATTATGGATGTTGTCTCATAACCAACGTATATCCCAGACTTTCGGAGATGGCCCATTGCAGTACATTGTGATAGGGGTATAGGTACGTAAACCTTGCACTCAAATATGTGAAGATGAGAAATTTTCGGTGCTGACCCTTGCACTAGTTGCATAGGTGAATGGATGTTACATGCTGATGGTCTAAATATGATGAGAGTTGCTGCGTACAGGACTGCATGTCCCCAATATATAGTTGGTAAATTACAATTATGCAAAGTGGTCGGGTAATAAATTTAATCCTTTTAATTAATACCTTTGCTAGTCCATTCTGGGTGTGGACATGCGGTACGGAATACTCAACATTAATTCCCATTACTATGTAATAATCATCAAATGCCTTCGAAGTAAATTCTTCGGCGTTGTCCATGCTAATGGACTTCACATGATGATCAGGGAAAATTTAATTATCTGCGAGATTAGCTTTGCAAAAGCGTGGTTTCTCGTAGACACTAAACATATGTGCGACCATTTCGAGGAAGCATCGATAAGCACCACAAAATACCTAAATGGCCCTAACAGGGGCGTTATAGGACCGTAAAAAGTCTCCCTGGATATAGTCCATGAATGCAGGGACTTCATCCTTCGCTTTCAAAGCAGAAGGTTTAGTAATTAAATTCCCGGTGGCACATACGGGATACAAAATCTTCCTGATTTGGGAAATTCTTTACATTGATATTACGTCCCTATGAATTGTTAATTATATTTCTCATCATCTTAAGATCTGGGTGGCCTAATCTATCATGCAGAGACAGTAAAGTTTAGAGCTTCTACATACAGTTTTCAGGGCAGTATAGGCTATGGGTGCCTTAATATTAATGTAGTATAGCCTAGTTTCATATGAAGAAAGTCGTTCTAATACCCTTACCCACTTTATTCACGCTTTGTAATGAGTAGGTATTCCTTACCATACTCTTCTTCAGTCTCTACGTGGAAACCGTTAGCGCGAATATCCTTGAGAGTTATAGTCGATTCTGGGTACAACAAGGCTTCTTTAATGACCAAAGTTGTGCCCATCGGGAGTATAATTGTGGCCCTTCTTGAGCCTATTATACAAGTATCACAGCCTACGATTGTCGTAAGACTACCAACATTCTTGCTGATCAACTGAAAAAAATCGTCTCTCTCAAGATGGTACTCGTTGTACTGTTATCCACTAAGCACACTTCCTCCATAGGGCGCCACACACGTCCTAATACATCAAATATCAGAACATAACTTGCTATTATAAATACGGGAATATAAAGCCTTGTAGGACTCATCACAAGAATTTAATGCATTGCTCTCCTAGAGCTTACAACTATTATTCAAAGAATGACATAATTCAATGTTCCATCACAACCACAAACTGCAAGTGGCTATAAAGAGATCTAAGTGCAATGCGTGCACTAGGTCGAATCAGCGAAGTACTTATGCCTTAATCTGCTACACGACGATCTTCTCCTCTTGGGAAACTATGGCTGCGGCCGCTGCGATGTCCAAAAAGGAGAGGTCATAAGGGCTACTATTGTGCTGTCCACATCCTTGAGTGCAACTAATGGCTGTGGATCCCTCGTGCCTGCAATGGCGAGGTATGCCTCATATTGTTCTTTGCCCTTCTTCTTAGACTAGAAAGCATCAATAACGTGCGACCCACGACCTTACCCTTCTTGCTCTGCTCCTTTGTGAGAGGCTTCCTCACCTTGTAGCTGCTAGCATTGGCTTCATGGCCAATATTGCTACTAGGCTGCTGTGAGATGTAGTTCTTCCTCATATCATCATCTTGAGCTTCCGCAACTTGCATGATATCAATCAATTCGGCATACTCCTTGTAGCCGTCTTGACGATAGTTGCGTGCGGATTCCACCGCATTCAGGTGAAAGGTAGAGAGAGTCTTCTCAATTATCTGCTCATCTGTGATTATATTACCTCATAGTTGAAGACTGGTACAAATTCTGGCTAGGCTGGGCCAGCTCTTCGAACTCCTGGTTCGTGATGCCAGTCATCTCCATATTTATGCAAAGAGTTTATAAGATTACTGCTGGTAATTTGCACAAAATGGTTGCAAAATTCTCATAATGTTCCCGTATTTTTCTATGCATTTATCATGATTTACTGCTATTTTTAGTGATTAAAAGTAATATAAACAATCACAGATAATCAAACAGTAAATAAAATATATAAATTGCATAGAAATAATAATAACAGAGTTAAACATGCTTCAAATGCTTAAAACAATTCAAAATTTGAATTCCTAAGCCCCTTTTCTGCTGGAACATGAATTTTCAGTGAATTCTACAATTTTCAGGGGGCTAAACCGCTAAATTTCAATTCTGAGAAATTTTTCGCGCAATTTTCAGAGAGTCCGAGGCCCTTCTTGCAAAATTTCTTTTTTGGTTTTTTTTTTCTTTTTTCCAAAAAGAAACATGGGTCGGCCCCATTGGGCCTTTCGGGCCCATTACGGCCCATAACCGGCCGGCTTAAAGGGGGTGAGTAGGGCAGATTAGGGTTTCCCTTGCCCTATCGCCAAAAAAGCGGCAATGGCTGACTCTGGCGCGCCCGTCTTGAGAAGCGGCGCTAAGGTGGCCAGCCAGGCGAGCTCGTCTTGGCTGGCGATGCGCGGTGTGGCGTCTTGAGGCGATGGCGCATATCTTGCCCGTCGAATCGACACGAAGCGGCGACGGCACGGCAGCGGGAGCCATCATGGCCATGTGGGGCAGTGGCGATGCATTGTGCTCAGGCGGTTGGCGCGGCCATGCGGGGCGGCGCAAGGGCAGCCGGGTGCGACGGCGCGGGAGCTAGCATGGCCATGTGGGGCCGGGTGGCGGCGCGTTGTGCCCATGCGGCTAGCGTGGCCATGCGCAGCAGCGCAAGGGTAGCCGGACATGGTGGCGTGGGAGCTGGCATGGTCTTGCGGGACAGCGTGGCGTTCAACAGCGGCGGTGGTCTTCTTGCCGAGTGGTACTGCGTGCCTTTGGTGGCAATGCAGAGACCCGCGTCGAGTCGGCACGGGATGGGGCGGCGGCGGTATGTCTTGAGCCGGTGGTGGCGCTGGCTGCCTTCGTCGCGTCGTAGCGCCACCCCCCGTTTTTTGTTTGCTCCTTTGTCGGCCACACCGTACAAGTGGTGGCGCCGCGCGGGCGGCTTCGGGCAAGGAGACGTGACGCGATGCGCCTTCGGGGCACTCACGGTCTTGAGTAGCTCCGTCGAGGGTTAGCGACAGCGCTTGTCTTGGTCTGTGCGCTGTGCTACGGTGGCGTGGTGGCTCGGTGCGTCTTGGCGAGTGGCGCGACGTCGAGCGATCTGTGTGCAATGATTCGATCGGCAATGCTTCCATGTGGAGCAGCTGTGTGCGGGCGGCATGGTGGCACGATTGCATATTGGCGGTGTGGGATGCGGTCGTGTGCGGGCGGCACGATCGCATGTGGGTGTTTTTTTTTCTCTCTTTTTTTGTGTTCATGCAATGAACAGTGCAATCATCATCTATTCTTTTCATGTAAAATACCGATCGGCTTGGCCAGCGACTTCAAGTCGGCTCGCGGTAGATTACAACGAATTTGGAATCTACAATCCATAGTGCAATTGACGTCTATTGCTTCATGCAACCTGCCGATCAGCATGGTAGATTAGAGCGGATTTGCATTGTAGGAAATAATCTAGAAAGCCAAATTTGCGGGATTGAAAGTGATCTAAAAAATATGATTCAATCTATGAACGTCGTGCTTCGACGGTTACCATTCGATCTGAGTAGAGTAGGCCTAGAGGTAGGCCGGAGTCAATCGTGCTGATAACGTGTTGAGGAACCATCGCTGGCGAGTTCGGTCCAAGCGATCACCTCGTAGACAAGCGTAGAATCACATATATACACAAGTACAGAAAATAAATGAACACATTGAGATATGGGGGGCTTCTTGCTTCTCTTTATTCCTTCATCAAGTGATCAGCCTTTTATAATGACTAGCATCCCCTACTTATAGACTAGAGACCCTACTATGATTTTGGATGGGGCACCCACCCATGGGCCGGTTGTTGGGCCAAGCCCATAGTTTCCCAACAAAGATGAAGAACAATACATATATATCAACCCTCATCATCACTTATGTTAAGATATCTTAGAAGCTATAATGCAATATGTCAACATATCTTATCCCTATTGCCAGGAATTTTGGACATTATTGGCCCCATAGACCACCGTAATTTTAAATCTAGTCTCATTACCTCCGAAATTCCATTTTTAGCCCCCTGGATCCGCCTACTGCGCCACTGGACCGTATGAACACGCCTGCTGTGCCACCATACTATAGCACCAAGCTATTGCGCCCCTCTACCGTAGCAGCTACTGCGGCCCCCTACCGCAGCAAGGCACGACACTATAGCACTGTAGCAACTTTTCCCAAAAAATCCATTTAAATATTTTTTTGGAGAAAATTTTAAATATAGAAAATTAGTTCAAAAAATTATGAAATTTTTTGTGGAGCCTCCCTGCATAGGGTACTTACTTGTGCAATTTGTTTTAGAATTTTAACCATTATGATTTTTTTTTCTCAAAAATTCATTTAAGTATACTGTTTTCAGGAATTTTCTAATATAGAAAATGTGGTCCAAACATTATGATTTTTTTCCAGGCTCCTTATATAGTGGATTTGATTGTGTAATTTTTCCATAATTTTTTATGTTCTGAACTTGTCTTGACAAATTAAGTGTTTAGGTCTCAAAAATTAGGACGAAAGGTTTCAGAAATTAGGGGTAGAAAATTAACAATCAAATGGGTAGAGTACTTTGCATTAACTGTCAATTCCTGTGTCCATAAAATTTGTTGCCAACTTGACATAGCCCGACCACCTAATTCTTCATGTGGCATTTTTTGAATTTTTTTTGTCATATTGGCACCTTTTAGGATAATTTTATATGTGTTCTGAAATTGTCTCCAAAATAAAGGATTTAGGTCTCGAAAATTTAGATTTTAGGTTTCGGAAATTAGGGTTTGATGAATTCCCACACAAAGTACTCATAACAGAATTATGGTTTATTATGGATGACATTCTTTAATACTATATCGTACCACAGACTGGATAAGCTTATGCATGAACCAACTGAGGGAAATGTTTGGCATGCAGATGATATAACAAGCTTATCTAGCCTGTGGTACAATACAATATTAAAGAATATCATCCACTTTAACACTGTGTACTTGCTTGTATAAATTTGTCATAATTCTATTCGTTCAGAATTTTCTCGCAATTTCATATAAGTGTACTTTTTGTATGAATTTGTAAATGTAGGAAATGAGCTCCAAAAATTATGATTTTTTTAAGGCTCCTCACGCAGTGGACTTGATTGTGTACTGTTTCGACAATTTTATACGTCTAAAAAATGAAGGATTTAGGTTGCAAAGATTAGGATTTTAGATTTCAAAAATTAGGGTTTCATGATTTCATGTGACTTGGAATGTATGAAAAAAAAAGCTGCATTGCAACTCTGTTGGAGACATCGATATACAATATGTTGCTTTCTGGAGATATGTTTGTATATAAATATCCTGGGTTATATTTTGGTGATATACATATCTTGACAGCGAGGTATATTAGTGGTCTAAAGGTGGTTGTGGGATATTCCAAATATGCTAAACTTTTTACTACTTATCTTTTATTAAATAACGACAATGGATAGCTTTCTGGAGATGTGCTTGTATATAAACATCCAAGGTTATATTTTGGTGATAGACATGACTTGACAGCAAGACATATTAGTGGTCTAGAGGAGGTTGTGGGATATTCGAAATATGTTATACTTTTTCGTACTTCTGGAAAATGATCTTTGCCCAATGAGATGGCCAATAATGATGTTGACGGCGGGTAGGACTGTAATGTATGAATGAGCTCCAAAAATTAGCTGCATTGCAACTCCATTAGAGAACTTTAGAGAAATAACGTAATGATAACAACATGATAGTTGATTCAACAAGGGGGCTACATCGCACGCGGGCTAACGAACCAAAGACAGAACACGCATGCCTTTAGGGAAATAGAAATACATAGGACAAGTGGACGACGAGGGTCGAACTACTGTATGGAACATGGACATTTGCCCTTGCGGCCCAGCTCGGCGTTGTACTCCTCACCTTGCGCCTTAGCTCTCATCGCGATGGCCCTTATCCACTCCCTCTCGGCCTCGCGTCACCTGGCATGCTCACGCTCCTGCTCCTCGTGTTGCCTGTCCCGCCTCTCCCTCTCATCCTTCTTAGCCAACAGCTCTTCGAGGTGCCTTTCACAGGCCTCGATGTCCTCCTTCACCCAGCTCTTCTGTGTCAGCAGCATCCACATGTCGTAGGGTGGATCTTATCGTCGATCCACTGGCTAAAGTCGCATAGACGTGGTGGAGACTGCAGTGTGAAGAGAGACATGGTTACGGTGTAACAGGAAGAAAATAGAAGTGTGCACTAAAATACGATTTCATTACCGGCTGCCTGTGGCTTTGCGTGTCAAACCTGCGGTCAGGGTAGTCCGCACTGTAGTTTGGGTAGCACTAATAGCGCTGCCCAATGGTCCACTCGTCGGTTGATTTGACGCACTTGTAGGCATCCCGACACCAGCAAAGGGGTGGCGTCACCCCTGTCGGGGGCCCTTCCGGAGGGCGTTCATCGGGCATAGGAGGGGGCGCGGCTCGACCCAAAATTGTTGGGCGTACTATGAGGCAGCCTCCTTAGATCCACGAGCTTCGGAAAAGTTTGGTGTGTGTAAGGCTACTGACTAAACGCCCTATGGCAAACGGTGGTCTCCTGGGGAGACACCTAGTCCTTCAAAAGCTTGCGAATGTGCTCCCATTCTTTCTCCTTGTCCATGTTATCTATATAGTGTTGTTGGTGTGGAGTTGCTGGCTGAGTAGCGCTGTATTTATTGTGGGCGGCTCCATTGCGATGAGGCACAGATGTGTTTTGTGTCCATGCTACACGTCCTGCTTTGCAGAGAGTGGTCACATCCTGCTTTGTAGAGAGAAGTCATGTCCTGTGACGCGCCCTTCAAAGCAGACTCGTTAGGTCACATTGTTGCGCAAAGCTGCCACGCCAGGTCACGTCGCAAGACAAAGCTACCTCGTTGCGTCACATCACTGTGCAAAGCTGCCTCGTCGAGTCATATCCTTTGCTCAAAATTTGTCTCGTTAAATCACGTCCTTTGCATAAAATTGTCTCGTTGGGTCACATACCTTTCTGAGTGTGGTCATGTCCTGCTTTGCAGAGCGAGGTCACGTCCTAATTAGGGTTTCATGAATTAGGGTTTGCAATGAAGTAATATGTGAACTGCTATATGTCGTCTTCTCCCAGAAAACTTGAAAATCATTGGCTAAGATTATTGGTAACATAGATTCCACTCAATTAAATTGCAGATACTAGTACTGCTACATTGCACTTACTCATGCTAGAGGCATGAATTACAAACTAGTTACTTTGAATTTAGGAGAACAGACAAAAGACAGAAACAAAGCAAAATGCTGCATATTAGTTTCACATTGTCTACATCGCTCTTCAATTCTTGCACATTTTTTCTTACTTCTTGCACATTGTTCTTCAATTCTTGTACATTGCCATCAGCGACACCTATTGCTTCCAGGTGAGTGCTCAACTTCTGCATATTCTTATGTAACTTCTCCATATCCATGTCTTGCTGCATTACTGTCTCCTTCTTCACATATGCCTCGAGCAAATCTTCCCACAAATAAAAACTACATCCCCAAGACTAACAAAACCAACACAAAAAATCTGGTATCAAAGTAAAGAAAGCAAAAATATGAAGCAAATAGGAAGAGTTTTATGTGTTCAAGAATCGACTCACCTTCCAGTTAGCACACCTCAAAAAACCACAGTTCAGATTCTTCTCAGTATTGGACTTGTACCTCATTGTTTTGCTACCACAATCGCAACGGAACATAAACTTCTTTGGCTGTTGCGAGTTACTTGTGCTACATTGGCTCATGGCTCTAGTTTGAGCCATTGCGTCTCCCTCTCTTCCTCATCCATTAAACTCAGATTTCTGACCATGCCCAAAATTTGTGGCGTAAAAATTCCATGGAAAGCGTCCTAGGCGCCAACTACAAACATGGCACAAAAAGGGTGGCACATACCGAAAGTGCTTTCCATAGGATATTATTTATTAATTTATTAGTTCAATGTGGATGACGTTGATACAATATAGTATTAAAGAATATCATCCACTTTAACACTGTGTTGTACCACAGGCTAGATAGACTTATACATGACCAATTGAGGGAAATGTGTGGCATGCAGATCATATAACAGCGTACCATAGCCTTCGAAACGTACACGAGTCGGAGGCTGCGGTACGTTGTTATATGATCTGCATACCACGTATTTCCCTCAGTTGGTTTATGTATAATCTTATCTATCCTATGGTACAATACAATGCTAAATTCCAAAAATGCCACATGAAGAATTAGGTGGTGGGGCCATGGCAAGTTGGCAACAAATCTTTCATGCTCTATTATTGATTAAGGATGGTAGTTTTAAAATTTAATGTTTGAACTGGTTTAAACTCGTGGATGACACGGCAATCGACAGTTAATGCATAGTACTCTACCCCTTTAATTGTTAATTTTCTACCCCTAATTTATGAAACCTTTCATCCTAATTTTCGAGACCTAAACACTTAATTTGTCGAGACAAGTTCAGAACATATAAAATTATGGAAAAATTACAAAACCAAGTCCACTGTGTAAGGAGCCTGAAAAAAATCATAATTTTGAACCTTATTTTCTATATTAGAAAATTCATACAAATAGTATACTTAAATGAATTTTTGAGAATCGAATGGATAAAATTCGGAAAAAAAAAATTACACAAGGAAATGCAGCTATCTTAGGAGGCTTCAAACAGTATACTTAAATGAATTTTAGAGAATCAGAATGGATAAAATTCTGAAAAAAAATTACACAAGGAAGTACACTATGCCGGGAGGCTTCACAAAAAATTTCGTAATTTTTTGAGGTCATTTTCTATATTTATAAATTCCTCCAAAAAAGTATACTTAAATGGATTTTTGGAAAAGCTGCTAAGTGCTACAGTGTCATGACCTGCTGTGGTAGGGGCGCAGCAACTTGCTACTACGGTACGGCGGCGCAGCAGTCATGTTCCTGCGGTCCGGTGGTGCAGCAGGCGGATCCAGGGGCTAAAAATAGAATTTCGAAGATAATAAGTCTAGATTTAGAATTACAGTGGTCTATAAGGCCAATAGTGGCCAAAGTTCATTACCAAGCAGGGAAAGGGATTGAGACTAACAAACAAACAAACTATCGTGCCTCCTCCCACTACAAATTCCCTCCTGTAAACTCTCGTTCCCCTTCCCAATTGTTGCAAAACATGCTGACATAGATTCAAAGAAAAATTGTGATAAGAACATTGTGGATATCATAGGGATATGCCCATGATCTTATGATGATGAAACAATTGGCAATGTTGCTTTTGGTTTGAAGTTTCACGCGTTTTCGGCAAAGTTAAAAGGCTGATCTTTAGCCATTTTGGAAATTTGGCTTTGGGATAGATTGAGTTCATAGACTATAGTGCATATATGTTGCATGTTGCATGTTTTCACTAACGTGGGTCAAGTTGTGAAGAACTTGTTCCGGATTCGTGTTTGCTTGTCTATTCTTTGTCTGCGGTGGCTTGCGTCAACGACGGTCAGCGGCGAGGAGGATCGGGACTAAGCTTGGAGAGCCGAGGTCGAAACGATCATGGATGCGGGTGAGGTCAAGTGACTCAAGCATGGCGCAGAATGGGCGGGTTGATCGAGCAGGTAGTTCGATGCGACTAGTTGGATCAAGCGGCGTGAGGGTCGGTGCAAGTGCCTTGGTGGTTCCGATGGGATTCGGATGGGAGAGACTTGCCGACACGATGAGAGCCGCTGGATCAACCTACACGTGGTGAAGCAGGCAATTGCTTCAACTGGATTGGACTCGGTCTTCGGAATAGATCGAGAAGAGGTATTTTAGTAATTTTACCAAATACCGCTTTGGTGACCTAATATCAACCGTGGCGCAAGACGGTGCGTCAGGAAGTGGATTAAATCAAGAGAATTGGAGACGACGCTTTAAATTGCATGCGTATGTGTTCTATAATTGTTGGGCCTTAAGAGAGCCCATTAGGTTTGGTAGCTGCCCTAAAAGAAATAGGAGATGGACATTAGGGTTGGCCGCTGTTGAAAAGTGAGTGACGGCTGTTGCTAAAAAAAAAGAGCAGAGCATGCGGCGGCGCCCCTGGTTGGTGTGCCTGAAGCTGCTGGAAAAATAGTTGGTGGCGGCGCCTGTATCTACACAAAAACCAGTTCCTGCGGCGGCCGTCCCCTAGCAGAGATCTGAGTTGTTGAGCGGCGGCTCGTGTGTGTGTTTGTAAACCAAGTTGTCAAGGGCCGTTTTTGCCTTATGCTTGTAAGAAATCCAGTACACTGGTTGTTTTGTTGCTGCAGTGAGTTGTTACTGGCTGTTCATGTTTTAAGCTTTTTTATTTTGGCTACAAACTGTTGCGGGTGAGGTTTTGGTCGGATTGGTTTTGATCTGATTTTCTTGGCTGTCATTTTGATGGGATTGATTGCCGGCCTCAGGTCCTAAGGGAAAAGCCGAGCGTCCAATGAGAAAAACCCGAGCGCCTGGTTTGCGCGTGAGGAGAAACTGAGTTGTGTCGGCGGCGGTTTAATCAAGGTGTTGTTTTTTTTTGTTCTCCTGGCTGCGCCCTGTCCCAGAGAAAAATCTTGGCGGCGTGTTTTCCAGCAGGCCGGTGTCTTCGGCTCTGGCAAAAAATCTTTTCGCCTAGTAGTTCAAGAAAAAAAAAGGGTGATAGATGCCCTAGGGGCAGCGTGTTTTGAGGAGGAAACAGGAGCCCTTTGTGGCACTGTCTTTGATGCAGCTTGTGCGTCTCTGTTTCTTGTGTTTGCTGCGGCTCGTTGCTGTGCGTGTGCGTGCAACGCTGCGCTGGGTAGAAAAAGAACCTGGGCGGCTGTGTTGTTTTTATTGCCTGGCTGTTCCGTGTGTGTTATTGATCGGCAATTTTTTTCGAGCATGCGTGTGAATGAATCATCTGTAGGAGCGGCGGCGGCTGAGCTGCTCTGTGCTATAGACAAGATGGCCTGGTTTGTAGCCTCAGCTTTTGGAGTTAGTACTTTCATGAAAAAGTGCCGTGGTTCTTGATCTTTTCTTTGATCGCTGTTTTGCTCTGAATTTTGATTTGGTTATTGCCGTTCTGTTCAACCGAGTTCTCTGTTTGCTGCTTGTCGGACTGCTTTCTTGCCTGTGACATGCTCCCGGTTGTTCCCTGGTACACTACTCATTGTTGCGAGTAAGTTCTTGGTGTTAATTGCTGTGCCAGCCATCTTTGTTGTGACTGATCTTTTGTTTATTGCTCTTGACCGGATCTGTTTAGTTGTTATTAGTTTTGGCTGCTGTCATGACTTGACTGAAACCTTGTTGATGGCAGCCTGCTCTGTTTCTGTATGAGGCGACATTCTGTAGCCTGCAAACTCATGAGTCCTAGCGGCGGCAGTGGTTGTGTCAGCAGAAGAAAATTGCTTGATGGCCTTAGTGCTATGCGTGAGATGAGATTAGAGAATCTAGATGCATTCAATTTCATCCACTAGTTTTTGGTCTAGTTATTAGTTTTTTTTGTTAGTTTCTCTTTGGTATTTGCTTGTGATCTACCGTGAGAGGAGAATTTGGATTTTGTGCTTACAGTTATGAGATGTTTTTGGTTGTTTGCTTAGGAATTTGATCGGATTCAACACAGGTCATCTGCTGTGCCTGTATACAGATCTTCATAGCTTTTATAGCTATTGGAGTGAAAGTAGTGTTGAGTTTGATCGAAGTGAAAAATAGAGAAAGCGTCTATTCACCCCCCTCTAGTCGCCTTTCCGGTCCTACAAACATACATGCACATTTCTTAACAAAGTACTAGTAATTTCCACCGCTTACATACTAAGAAAATGCTAATTTGGCGCTCTCCGGCATCAGGTTTCCACGGAGGAGGTCATCGCTTAGATCACGGGCAAGCGTCATGTTTCCAGTAGTTGCTTGCATGGGGTTATACAGAACATTGTTTGGTAATTATTTTGCGTTGAAATTTGTTTGCGTGGTCTTACGAACAAAGAGGTAAGCAAATCAAATGGGATGGTTGGAAATTGGAGTGAGAAAACACCTGAGTACTCCTTAGAAATTTCCTGAAAAGAAAAGGAACCGAGATGGCGTCAAAGGAAAACAGACGTCCGCACGCCTGGCCATGGTCGCGTCTTGTAGAACTCGTGAGCAGTGGCGAACCACCCTCGGGGCAAGCCGAGAAGGCTGCTATGGGTCCCCCGGTCACACGAACACCCCCGTTGCCCCGGTTGGCCAACGCCATGACTTCATGTCTCCATCTCCATTCTCCATTCTCTATGAGCGAGCTGCGCGTGAAGCAGCGAGGCGAGGCGAGGCGTGAGCCGTGGCCGTGGGTCATAAATTTGAGTCCGGCAATGGGCAGCCCAAGGCCCAAGTGAAGTTGCTAAGGCAATGAGACACCAATCAGCGCTGCGCTTGCCTTGCACCAACTGGCACAGCCCTAAATCCCCATTTCCCTATTCCCCATTCTAGCATTCCTCCTCTTCGATCTTAGCTCTTAGCTCTTGAGTCATCCTCGGCTCGGATCCTCCCATCGGGTCAGCTGTGTTGTGGGCTCTGGCCAGTGCAGTGCGCCACGACATGGAGGCTTGGCCTTGACAAGGCAAGGGCTGGCTGGCCTTGAAACTCTGGCTAGCCGAGGGATCTGGCTGGCAAGTCAAGTCGGCAGGGCAGTGGCAGCAGCTCAGTCCGAGGCGGTAGGAGCGACAGAGCGTCCGTCAAGACTTCGCTTTCCTCATGCACACTCATGCCGCAGCGGTGAGCGATGAGCCACCGTGCGTCTAAGCCTTGAGCCCTTGAGCATTGTTTTGATTTTTTATTCAATTTTAGTAAATTTTGATGTTTTGTAGGAATTCTACAAGAAAATGGAATCAATACAGCCCTTGAGCATTGTTTTGATTTTTGATTCAATTTTAGTAAATTTTGATGTCTCGTAGGGATTCTAATGTATTTGATGTTATTAGTTATATTGACTATTAAATCATATTGTACCTCGGTATTATTTATACTACAAGTTCAGTATTTTTTATATTACAAGCTCGCCCCGGCTCTTCCGAATTTCTGATTCCGCCACTGCTCGTCGTGAGGGAAGATGTTCTCCCTGAACACGTGCTGCGAATCTTCTCCGCCGCCGCACGCGTTGATGTGGAGCGCCGTCTTGGTCGTCGTTTTGTCCACACCGTACAACGTAATCCCGCCGCGGTGCTGGGTGTGCACGGCGGCTTCGCCCCGGTAACCGTCGCCGCCGGTGTCCCAGAAAGCCACGCCCACTGCAGCATCGAGACGATATCGGGAGCTGAGCCAATCTCCCACATTCCACGGCACTTGGACTCTGTGCCGGCACGCCCACCCCTCTCCATCGTAGTCGTCGAGCACCCACAGCCTGATGGCCCTCTCCGGCGACGGCGTGCGCTCCAGCTCCACAGAGCGAGGACCCCATCCAGCCCGAAGATCATCACGTCCTCGTTCCTCGTCGCCTCCGGCGGCCGGGACTTTTCTGACACCGTGTCGAACGCCAGTCGCCACCACCCTCTTGTGGCCGTGGATGTAGTGCTTGCCGGCCTCCGGGTGGTCCAGCCAATGAAGCATGTCTCCGAGAGCGACGTAGCGGGAGTACGAATGCTCATAATGTCTTGTAAATCGACCGGCCGTGGACACGTCGAGTCGCCAGGGTTCGGTGCCGCCGGCGGAGAGGACGTAGTACGCCGAATCAGTGCCACGGCACAGCACCTGGTACTCGCCTGACGGCCGGTGGAAGTAGAAGCCCGACACGGCGGGCCGTAGGCACGGCGGTGCGTCCACTGCCGCGTTGTCGGGTTGCGAGCGAGGTAGAGTCGCGGTGCTTCAAAACGACAAGTGGTCGTCGCAAATCGGCGGTGCGGTCGCGGCGTAGCCGCGGGAAACGACAGTGTGTGAGGCGTATTTAGGCGCGCCTCGGCGGCAGCGAAGTGCGCGGTGACTCGTCGGCTTCGGCTTTGTGGGCCTCCCCACATGTTGCTCTGGTGATCTGGACGAGCTCGGCGGCGGTATGGCGTGGCGGCGAGGAAGAGGGTCGGTGGCGACACGATGTCCTTTGCTTCTTGTGGCGGGCGGAGGACAGAGTTGGTCGGGAGTCGGGACGACGAGTAGGATCTCGGCGACCAAGTCATCGCTTAGACGCACGGGGGGTTCGCACGGCCCCTGGTAGTGATTTATGGTTAGTTGGTGTTACGTTCCACCCAATCAATCGCCGGAGTTGGCCATGATCGTTGGATTTGTGGAGGGGAAAGGGGGTCCAAGGTAGAGAAGAACCAGATAGAAGTAGGGCAGAACAAGGCAGGTAACAGAATTGTGTTAAGTGTTATGTTCTTTCTTACCCCTTACGCCAAGCACCCTGGCCTTTAACTAGCCCCCTTCACAAATCGATAGGTGGGCCTATAGACACTCAGCTACAGCTAAACCCATCTCACACCGTCCATTCCTCCTCGGAAAATCTCACGCTTGGTTTCCTATTCCTTTTGCCGTACTGTAGCTCGTCATGCTCATCCTGACAACGCCCAGGCAGGGCCGGTGTTGTGACATCCCCCATTCTTTAGCACCGGCTGGCCCCCCAAGCCGATAAATTGGGGAACTGAGTCTTCAATTCGTTGAAGTCTTCCCAGGTTGCACTCGTCGGTGCCTCACAGGACCATTGGACCTGCACTTGCGTACCGGAGGCTGCACCCGATCGGTGAAAATGACGATCCAAAATCCTCTCTAGAAATCTATCATCCGCTAAATCAGGCAATGCCGGCTGAACCACCTCACTTGGAGCAAGAGCTTTCTTCAATTGCAACACATGGATCACTAGATGGATAATGTAGGACGGAGGCAGCTTCAATTTATAAGCGACTGCACCCACCGTACCTTCCACCTGAAAAGGGCCAAAATATCTGAATGTAAGTTTGTGGTTAGCTCGTGTTGCCACTAAAGTCTGGACATAGGGTTGTAATTTGAGATACACCCAATCACCCATGGCGAAACTTCTCTCTGAGCGCTTTGTGTCTGCTTGAATCTTCATTCGTTGGCGTGCTTGATTCAAATGTTGACGTAACAGGTTAGTCATCAATTCATGGTCCTTCAGCCAAACTGCTAATTCAGACGATGAACAAGAAGAGGAATCTAGAATGCCAAAATGCCTGGGACCGTGACCATATAAGACCTCAAATGACGATTTCCCCAATGTTGAATTGTATGATGTATTGTACCAAAATTTCGCGAGAGCTAGCCATTCGGACCACTTGCTAGGACAAGAATGAACAAAGCAACGTAGATAAGCCTCAAGACACTGATTTACCCGCTCCGTTTGGCCATCCGTCTGTGGATGGTAGGATGAGCTCATGCGCAATTGAGTATGAACCAATCTGAACAACTGCCTCCGTAAGGTGCTGGTAAAGATACGATCCATGTCTGATACTAGGGACTGAGGAAGATCATGTAATTTGAAGACATTAGATAGGTATGCTTGAGCCACCTGAAATGCCGCAAATGGATGCGACAGAAGCACAAAGTGGGCATAACGGGAGAACTTGTCCACTACTACCATAATGCTATTATAGGACGACAATCGCGGCGGTCCTTCAATGAAATCCAGTGATACCATCTGCCAAGCATGCTCTGGAACCGGCAATGGTTGCAATAAGCCTGGGTATTTGACATGTTCAACTTTAGCCTGTTTGCACATTGAACAAGAGGCCACAAAAGTTTGGATATCCTTTTTCATCCCAGACCAAGCGAACAATTTGCGCACTCTACAGTAGGTCACTTGGAAGCCGGAATGACCACCCATAGCACTGGCATGCATTGCGTTAATAATCTTCTGCTGCATCGGTGTATTAGCACCCACCCAGATTCGGCCTGCTAAATGCAAAAGACCTTCTTGTAGCTGAAATTTATGATGCGGTGACTTTCGACAACCAGGTCGGCACACATGTAGACACTACTGCTAACTCCCCCGTTGAATGACTAGTCCTACGCGACAATGCATCTGCCGCTGTGTTATCACTCCCCTTTTTATATACCAGACGGTACTGGAGACCCAAGAGTTTGGTCATTGCCTTGTGTTGCCAAGGAGTAGTCAAACGTTGATCCTCAAGATGTACCAGACTCCTTTGATCAGTATTAATCACAAAAACTGCATGTTGTAAGTATGAGCGCCAGTGATCAACTGCCAACATGATTGCTAGGCTCTCTTTTTTATAAGTGGATAACCCTTGAGTGTGAGGACCTAATGCTTTGCTGAGGTAAGCTAGAGGATGTCCTTCTTGCATGAGAACGACACCAATCCCTTTTTCCAATGCATCTGTCTTGATTTCAAACGTCTTATGGAAATCGGGAAGGGCCAATACCGGAGCAGTGATCAATGCTTCCTTCAGAGCTTGGAATGCTGCTGCCTTGTCATCAGTCCACACGAACACTGCATGCTTCTTGAGCAGATCTGTAAGGGGTCGACTAATCATGCCAAAGTTGCGAACAAACTTTTGGTAATAGCCGGCTAATCCCAAAAATCCACGAATTTCCTTGACATTTGTGGGAATGGGCCAATTGCTTACCGCCTCAATATTTTTGGTATCATTAGACACTCCAGTCTTACTGACGATATGACCAAAGTAGGTTATTTGCTGCTACGCAAAAGAGCATTTCGATCGTTTGATTTTCAAGTTGTGCTTCTCAAGAATTTCCAGCACCCGTCGAAGAACATCCGCATGTTCTTGCACAGATCGAGTGTACACTAAGATGCCATCGATAAAGACCAATACTCCTTTTCTGAGCAACGGCAACAGAATGGTATTCATTAATCCTTGAAACGTAGCTGGCGCACTGGTCAAACCGTAGGACATAACTCGAAATTCAAAGTGTCCATGGTGGGTTTTGAACGTCATTTTGTGTTCATCCTCTGGTATCATGTGGATCTGATGATAACCCGCCCGTAAATCCCAACTTGTAAACCACTGTGAGCTGGCCAGTTCATCGAGTAGCTCATCAATAATTGGCAATGGGTAGCGATTCTTCACTGTGGTAGCGTTAAGGTATCGGTAATCCACACAAAAACGCCATGTAAGATCCTTTTTTCGCACCAGAAGCACTGGGGAAGAGAAAGGACTCGAACTATGTTGGATAATTCCTTGAGACAGCATTTCAGAAACTTGTTTCTCTATTCATCTTTCTGCGATGGATTATAGCGATAGGGCCTCAGATTAACCGGCTTTGCTCCCGATAACGGCGGTATAGAATGATCAAAATCTCTACGCGGTGGCAGTCCTTGTGGCTCTTCAAACAGTTGAACAAACTCCAACAACAAGGATTGGATAATATGGGGTATATCAGATGCAGATGCTACCATAGTATACACCAAGGAATTGGGGTGAGCTTGAACATCTTGTCAGGAATTCGGCCATATCATGCAACATTGAGGTGTTCTATCCTTAATTCCTTGTAAATAAATTTGTCGTCCACCAGTCCAGAACGACATACTCTTTTCAACCAATGAACATTGATCAGGCTATTGTGTTCCAGC
The DNA here is from genome assembly GCA_036346405.1 of Phyllostachys edulis. Classification (NCBI taxonomy): domain Eukaryota; kingdom Viridiplantae; phylum Streptophyta; class Magnoliopsida; order Poales; family Poaceae; genus Phyllostachys; species Phyllostachys edulis. The sequence continues at coordinate 72,985,372 of CM070550.1, forward strand.
CAATTCACCCCCAAAATAATGTCATAACAACGCAAGGGCAAAATCTTGAAGTCAGTGCAAAAAGTGATTCCCTAATTGCTCCACTAACATGTGGGCAATTCCCTAGTACAACTTAGCAAGCCACCATTGGCAATTCGCACTTGTACTAGTTTAGATGCCGGTTGATCTCCTGCTAACAAGCTGGCAAACTCCTCGCTGATGAAGCAATGAGAGCGAATCTACTAACATAACCACTTCATGACCCTGCAGAACTCCCTTTAATCTCATAGTTCGAGCTGTTTCAGAACCCTCCCATGCTTCTTGTGAAATTGCCAACAATTCACCTTCCAGTTGTAGGTCCTCTTCATCAGCACTTAGGTATTCTACCTCAGCATTCCGTAACATCTCCCACAATTCTTCCACAACATGCAATTGCACAGTAGGGCCACATTTGTGTTCTCGGGACCAATATTCCCCACAAGTATGACATAAACCTTTTGCCCACCTAGAAGCACGAAGGGCAACGAGTTTATCATCAAACAGGGTAACTTTTGCCCCTTCCATGCCCTTGCGGTCATCTGTTCTCAGTCCTCCCATCTGTATCATTTTTCCTGATGGAGGTAGAGGTGGCAGTGTTGATCGGAGTATTGAACGTGTACTTGTCTGCATATCCAGCCGACGAGGGTCCCTTCTCGAAGAGTCCAGAACTTCCTCCTACAAACATGCCAAGGCGATAGCCATTTCCAAATCTTGAGGCCGATGCAACACAACTACAGATCTCACCTCACTGCGTAAACCATCAACGAATTGTGTCACAAAAAACACTGGATTCCAAGAAGAATGATGAGCTAACAGGTTATGCATAAGTTCATTGAATTTCTCTGCGTATTCTACCACCGAATTGGTTTGCTGGACTTGATTAAACTGTCGAATCAAATGTTGAAATTCTTCTCAGCCAAAACGAATGCATACACTTCTGCAAAAGCCTCCTAGGTCTCCAAGCGCACATGAGCTCTAGAAGCTTGTAATCACAGCAAGGCACCCCCCACAAAGTACATAGTTGCTAAGTTAATCATGAATTCTGGTTGCACAGAAAAAAATCGGAAGTACTTTTCGCATTTGAGTTGTCATGCCATTGGATTCTCTCCGTCAAATGAAGGAATATCCAATCTAGGAGGTGAAGGATGATGATAATATTGTCCTGGTGGTCGTCCGGACCAAGCAGCAGAATCAGGCAAGGATAAAGTTAGATCAGAACGATCATACGTACTAGCGCCCGTAGGCATGATGGGAGAAAAACCTTCCCCACTTACTTTTCCTCGGTACGCTGAGCCCTCTCGGCGGCCCATTACCCTGAGATTTTGATCTTCAGTGGTACGTCAGGGTTCTTCCCTTCTCGGCGACTTGGAGTCCTGTGCAAAGGTGAGTTCTGGCTTCTTCTCTGGTGTAGGCAGGATTGGAGGCAATTCTTCGGGGCGGATAGTCAGGACCGGATTGCGTGATATTTGAACCACTTGCGTTCTCAACTCCCCAACCTCTGAACGTAATTTGTCCACCACCTGCTCCATCTCTGGCTTCCACTTCTGCAACTCAAGCACTGCCGGTTTGATCTCCACCGATGCATGGATCATGTCATTCTGGACTTGTAACTTCTGAATCGCCTTGGTCAACTCGGCTAGTTGTTGATCCATCTCTGTCGTTCGAACATGTGCTCGGGTCTGATAGCGTGGAGTCTCCAGGACTTCGAACCGGCTCTGATACCAAATGTTACATTCCACTCAATCAATCGCCGGAGTTGGCCAGGATCGTCGTATTTGTGGAGGGGAAAGGAGGTCGGAGGTAGAGAAGAACTAGATAGAAGTAGGGAAGAACAAGGCAGATAACAGAATTGTGTCATCTAGTGTTCTGTTCTTTCTTACCTCTTACGCCTAACACCCTGGCCTTTAACTAGCCCCCTTCACAAACCGACAGGTAGGCCTACAAACACTCAGCTACAGCTAAACCCATCTCACACCATCCATTCCTCCTCAGGAAATCTCACGCTTGGTTTCCTATTCCTTTTGCTGTACTGTAGCTCGTCATGCTCATCCTGACAACGCCCGGGCAGGGCCGGTGTTGTGACAGTTGGGTTGCATCAATGATTCTTAATTATTTCGTTCGTGGGGATCCTATATATAGTACGTACGACAAAGCAAAATATCATATACTATAGATAACTAAGTGGTAATCCCAACAGAAAAGGAAATGCCACGTAGCTAACTGAAATCTCCAGGTACCTTGAGCACCAACAGATGGAGGAACTGCGCGGAAATTGCACGTCTCAATCGACAACAGAATCGAGGGAAACGGCGGCGCTTGGACGAACTTGTGCCGGCCGGACGGCGTGCCGCGACACGTCGGGCCCGTGGCTGATCGCACCACCGATCACTGTCATGTGCGCACTGTACCCCACCGCGCGCCCAACCGTGGGCATTGGCACTAGAGGTGAAAACGGATCGAATACAAATAGATAATGTCTCTATCACATTCTTGTCTGTAGATGTATGCATGCGTCGCACTCGGGAGGGAATCCGATTCCTCCTGCAACGGCTATAAATTCCGAGATGACGGCGATTTCGTTTCTTGTTCTTGCTCGCTCGCTTTCTCATCCTCGCTCATTCTGTCGATTACGTTTTCGCACACAATTAAGCATTATTTGCAGTTGTCGTTAGCAACCATATTAGCAGGTATTTTTTTTTCTTGTACGTAATTTGTTTATTAATTGTGAGGTTAGTAAATTAGTTGTAGTGAAATGTTCCTAGTTAATTAGTTGTACTTATTTAGGCGCACTTAATGTAGTTGTTTTCAAATTTTCGTAATAAAATTTGATTGAGTTTATTAGTCGTACTTAAATTAATCTTACATAATTAATTAGTTATAATTATTCATCAATATTTAATTAATTCTGAATTAATTAGTCATAATTACTTAGTTTTACTCAATTATTAGTTGGAATTAAGTCTTAATTAATTAGCCATCATTTATTAGTTATAATTAATTTAGTCATATATTATCGAGGCATAATTAATTAGTCGTCATTAATTAGTCGTAATTAATTTATTGGCCTTAGTAAACCATAGTTATTTTTTGTTATTAATCCGTGGTAATAAATTTATCGTAATTATTTTAGTGCTATTTAGTTTATAAGTAATTAATTTAGTCATGAATAATGTAGTTTTCTTTATGTAACACATGTTCATTTGTGGTAATTAATTAGTCCTAATTAATTTAGTCACAACTAATTTAGTTGTACTTAATTAGTCATAATTAGTTTGGTCGTAGTTAAGTAGTGTACATTAATTTGTTGTCTGTATTTAGTGGTAATTTTTAATTTCTAGTAATTTATCGTTATTATCAATTTCGGTGGGGTGAGATGACGATCACTCTCGAGGATGTCTCATTCTTGATCAGTCTCCCAATTCGAGGTGAGCCACTTATTCCAGGTCGTCCACTGGCGCATTGGAAGGCTAGGCTGGGGCATCGGTTCGGCATACTTGTCCTGGACAGTGCTCGTGGCGTCCCTCGGACTTGGCTAAGGTATTTCAATCAATGCCTAGAGGATGTACCCGAAGAGGTTGTTAGGACGCACCACATCGCTTACCTTCTTTATCTCTTTGGTTCGGTCCTGTTTCCCACCACACAAGGCGATTGGGCGTACCCTAGCTTCGCCTGCATCGCCGAGTCTTTGGCAGATGCGAAGGCTGGGGCGATGCCTTATTACAGCTGGGGATCAGTCGTCCTTTGCACCACATACAAGGGGTTGTGTGATGCTTCGCGGCATGACACCAGTGTGAAACTGGGCCTCGCCGTCTACAATGTGCTCCTCCAGCTGTGGAGTTGGGAGTACTTCCTATTTGGGCGGCCCTCCTTCGAGAAAGCAGTGCACCCGTACCCTGGGTTGCACGACCTGATAGACGGGCCCACTATGGGCTACTGATGGACTGCTTGCTAGCTATGCTGGGCCAAGGACAGACCAGCCAAGTGCTACTCGTTGTTCCATAATGAGTTCGAGTCGTTGCATGACAATGACACCATATGAGCTCCATTGAGCCTAAATTTTGTCGACACGGTAGCGCCACACGGGCTGCTGTGCAGTGCACGCAGGACACTGGATTATGGACGATGACCTACCACCTGGTATTTGCACATATGGTGGAGCCTTATGCGCCGCAGCGTGTAATGCGATAGTTCGATTTGTACCAGCTCATGCTGCCTCCCGATGACAGGATCCTGTAGTGAGTCATCCACTTATGAGTCCAACTCCATCTAAGTAATGTTTACACTTTATATCTATATCCTCTGTTCTAACATCAATCCTCCTGGAATGCAGGCAATCGAGGGTGGGTCGACATGCTGAGGACTAGCAAGCAGTCCAACATGACTGGATTATGGCTTGGACAAAGACGGCGCACATCAAGATCTTGCAGGAGCAACGACCGTACGACGTACGAACACACCATTAGTACATCGAGTGGTACGTACCACAGTCACGCAATAGACTCACCTGTCCTCTACCAGTGCATCCGGAGCAGGTGACGCATCAGGAGAGGCTCTGCCACTTGTTCGATTGACACAACACTTTGCGGCGTGACGACACTGTAAGACACTTACAAACTTTGGTCGTTTCATTGATGATATTTGTACTGTTTGTTGCTGAACTAGTTTTGTCTCTCACTTCAGTGTGAGCAGCTGTAGCGCATCACAAGCACATCAGAGACTGCCATCCATAGCCTAGAGCACACCATATCAGGGCTACTAAGCACTTTGAAGTACATCTTCGCGGAGTCAAAGAATGTAATAAAGAACATGAGATGCGGTTGTTCGAGAGACGACGTCCTACACACCATGCAACGAGTGGGGACGTTGTGCTCACATGCTAGGTCAGCACAGCCAACTCAGACCGATGGGTGTCACAACACTCCCCGTCGGTCATTCGTGCTCCAGATCGGTGGGGAGCTGTCGGGACCCCGGGTATGCAACCCCAGGACCCTCTGTGTATTGTAAACTAGTCCTATGATCAGTAGCTAGCTCACACAGTTGCAACATTGGTGTAATCATAACCACACAACCAAATAAAAGATGAAGCAGACAAATTAATAATATTAAGCAAAAGGGATCTTATGGTCAAGTCTTACAACGGTTGCCACGCAGGGCTAAAGATAACAGAGTAAACTTGCAGCGGAGAACAAAACAATTGGTGGAGGTCACCCAATATGCCCACCGGCAATCGAGTGAGGGACGCGACCTAATTCGCATAGTCTTCAAAGAAGTCTTCCTCGTAGAACTCTGAGTTTACTGGTTCACCCTCCTCTGCTGATTTAAACAGAGGGCACAAGGCCATGAGTACTTTGAATGTACTCAGTAAGTCATAGAGAAATGTATGCAAGTAATATTCATGCAAGGCTTAACAAGGATAGTTTTATGGCTATTTTGCAGAAAGCAAGATTTGACAGTAAATACAATAAGTAGATTGCAATGCACAATTTAAAAGGGTAATACATAAGTAAACAATTTTCTTTGAAACAACTAGTGAACACCCTGTTCACTTCCCAACCATCAACCAAAATCAACTACTCAGATCCATCCAAACCATTCCAACATTTTCGACAAAAGTTCTACCCCTTGCGTGAAATCACCAGGCATGTCCATAACCGGGGACATGTCTATTCAAATAGTTTTACACTCTGCAGAGGTTGTACAGCTTGACCCACAAGACACGAATTTCTCTAGTTTGTTCAGCATATATCTATGCCACCGCTCACTACCTTAGGTAAGCAGTCTAGAGTACGTGACAAGGTTTTTACAAAACTCCATTTTAACTCGGATCTGCCCGCTGAGGTTTCGACATTCTGGGCCCCCTCTTGCGCCGCTTATCAACCCTTGACAAAACCGAATCAAAACTTTGCTAATTAGTCGACCAGGTCTATCCCAATCTAAACATGTGGTTGTACGGTTGAGGCCCAGATCAATGGTTCAAGGTTAAGTCCTTAGTTGGTTGCTTAGACGAGACGGTTCCACATTCCAAGTGTGCGTTACGGCACCCACCTTTTTCCACCACCCACTCGTCCGAGCATAAATCTTTTTCGTTCAACCTGGCCAAATGACCACCCTAGTCATGGCACAACATCTTTTAACAAAAGTGGCTCCGCCACGGTTCCATAATTTCCTTTAGTCAAATTCATCATGTTGGGTTCAACCCAGCCAGAGGACCACCCTAGTCCTGGCACCACAGATTTTAGTAAGGTGACAACAAATGTCGTGGTCTCACACAGGACCACACTTCGCATTATTAGCAACACAGGTCATTACTACACAAGCCACGAACCATGTGCGCTAGGGCAAATCAACCTTTATCGAATCATGAGATCGAGACCAACGTCTACTAGAGCATGACTAAGCAATAAAGCGTGCCCATGTTGGTAGTACAATAATATCCAACTAATAATTTTCCATCCTAAGGTGTCCAAGGAGTTATGTCATTCAAGGATACATGTCGATTGCAATTTATCAAGGAGGCGTAAGGCAATTAGGTAATTTAACTAAACCCGAAACCATTTATTAAAAAAAATTAGCAATGCATGTTTATATCAAACAATATACTTTTATAAAGATGGGTTCAACATGATCAAAGGTCTATGACTTGCCTTCGTTGAAGAGTAGAGGTGCTTCGGTCGTCGGGTTTGCGAAATCTTCCGAAACACTGGAACCTATACGCGCAAACAAAGCTAAATAAATAAAACAACTCCAAATAAATACCAAATAAATACTATTAGGAAGACAAGGATTTTAGATGAATTTAGAAATTTGAATCACTCGAATCGGAGTTCGAATGAGAAACTTATGGCCAAAGGAAGATAGGAAATTGCATAAAATGATGAATTTAGGAATTTCCTGATTTTCCTGGAATTATTTTCCTAAAGAAAATCAGAGAAATCCACTCAGACTCTGGTGGGCAGCCACGCCAAATGAGGAGGTGGCGTGGCGCGGAGGTGGCGCCACAGTGGCGACCATGTGGTCCCACGTCCGACCCGAGCGGTGGCGCTCGGCTGAGGCTCGCCGTGAATCAGCCCGGCGATTTAGGCACCAGTGTGAAGAGGGCAACGCGAACCAAGATCTTGTGAGGACGCTGGCGGCGACGAGAGACCGGCGAGCGAGGGCTCGAGCGGCGAGCGGCGGCAAGGCGGCAGCGAGACTCGGTGAACTCGAGGTGGTGAGGCGCTTGCAGGCGCTTTGCTGCTAGCGATCTTGAGGCGATGGCGGCAATGGCGGAGGAGGCTCGGCAATGCGGCTGGTCTGTGCGGCGGAAGCAAGCTTCAGCGGCGGCAGGAGCTTGATGCAGGCGAGCTTCGGAAAGAGGGAGTGAGTGAGGGGGAAAGGGAGAGGAGAGGGAGGTCGGTCTTGGCAAGCTTAAATAAGCGACGGGGGCGAAGGAGAAGAGGGGAGCTTGCCACGGCGGCCTTAATGGCGGGCGGCGAGGAGGTCGGCGAAACCGCGAGGAGGGGGCAAAGGAGAGGGCAGGCCAGGAGGCGGGACGAAGGCGCGGCCGAAAGCGAGACAAGGGTGGCGCTAGGGGCGAGGCGGCCTGGCCAAGGGGATTCACTGGCGAGGCGATCTGGCCTGTGGCCAGTGAGGGGACGAGCGAGGCCGTCGTGGTGACAAAGTGACCAATGATCGAGAGAGAGAGAGAGGGCGCGGGTGAGGATGTGTGCGAGCCGTCCGATTGAATCGGACGGTGGCGAGGGGGAGGGCTACACAACAAGACAAAGTGGAGCGAGGATGGGCCGGAGAAATCGGCCCAAAGGCAAGGAGGGATTTTCTAAGGCTTTTTCTTTTTAGAAAATACCAGAAAAGCAAAAAAGATTTTTAGAAAATAGCTTAAGACGTCCAAAAATTCTAGGAAACTTCAAAGAAGCCCCTTGAATTATTTAGGACTTAATAAAAATATTTTCAGCTTCACTATTGCTTTTAATTTTTCGGCAATTAATTATTTTTAACATAAGGCCAAAGGAAAAACCAAATTAAAATCCAACTAAAGTCACTAAACCAACTTTAATTAATTCAAGTTTTAATTAATTCAAATTAAACTGCTTTTGAAATTCTAAATTACAAGTTAAGCTTTGGCAAATTAATAAAACCAAATGGTTCCTTTTTAAGGTTTTTTTCAAAATTTTCAAAAAGGCCAGAAAATAGGGATGTTACAGGAGGTAAGTTATGTACAAATTTAAGTTATGTTTTCTTATTACGCCTTAGGTTCCGCTAACATCGTGTCATTCTCCAGCCACATGTTCGTTGGGATGCATCACTTCTGTAGTCTGCACCCCGTACTCAGACTGGAGCTCCTCCTTGGTCATCTGCCCTGCACATCAGGGAGGTACAAGATGTTTAGTTTACGTCCTATGTATTTATTTTGTCTAACATCATTAGTCTTCTGACCTTGATTAATCGTGGGGTGAGGCCATCCATCCTTGATGAGAATCTGAGCCTCCTCTTTGTTGCTAGAAGCGAGACAGTATGAGGGTTTGGACCGTGGCACCCAGGGCACCCACCCCAATCGTACGGTTGACCAGTATGGAGTATCGTACGAAGGGCAGAGCTCCTCCGGTATCGTTGGCACGTCGCACGGTCAAGGCTAGAGCTCCTCCACACTGAAGGACTTGTAAATAGTGTATCTAGGGGGCGAACAATCCGGGCGTGGACTTCTAGATTCGTTCATTACTGACATGATGGCAGGTGACAACCAGTTTGGCATGACTCAGCTGGACGACTATGATGTTGGACAGACTCAGCTGGGCTAGAGTCAGCTTACTAATGCACTTCCATCCACTCAACGGTCTCTATACCCCCTCCGAACCTATACGCAATCTCCGGACCGGCAACGTATCCTACGGGACATGCTCGACGCAAAACCTGGACGTGCACGCAGACACAAACGTAGCGAGTAGAGATTGGCTCAAACGAGTGAGCCATATTGTATCCCGTGTGTAACTGCACTACATATATGTTATGCGCTTTTGTTGTGCTATATTTGTATGCATATTTTGTATGTTATGTGCGTGTTGTCAGAGTAAATCGGTTCCAGACTAACATGAAATCAGAAACAACGAGGTTCACATGGATTCATGAAATCACGATAGTTTGGACATGAAATCATAAAATTTAATAAAGAAAATTGACGCCATTTCAGAATGCACTTCGTGATTTGCGAATTACATGCCTCGCGCAGTCTGGTAACATGCATTTCAAACGACAACATGCATGATTGAACAAACAGGAAAATAGCTAAGATACACGCGCGACTTTTTTAGAATCAGAAAAACGGAGGATCAAAACTAGTCTTCACGGCACAATAGCCCCTTCCCCTTGTGTCGGGACTGCCCACGGTGGCGACGAGTGTCGAAGTCATCCATGTCCGGTGATTCCATGATGTTAGTAGACCGTACGGCCGAATAAATAACCAGGATGCAAATTGTACATGACTCACCTCTTCGATATGGAATACACCAGGTGGCAAAACTAGCATAACGGCCGCGGTGCGGTGCGATAGCCTTCCCTTGCCTCAGGATTGCCCGCATCAGTGGCATGTGTCGAAGTCCTCCATGTTCTACGAGACGGGCTGGACTATTGAATGATGTTACAACAATGAAAGGCTAAATACATAATCAAGATGTAAATTGTACATAACTCACCTATTCGATATGGAGTGCACCTGGGTGACAGGAGAAGCTGTGACGACCGCCAGTCTTAGTAGCAGGAGCCTTCCCCTTGTTCGTCGCGCGCTATGCCCGATCGTACTCAGCTTGCTGTTGGGGGGGGGGTTCTCCACCACCACCTGGATGTCTTGGGCTCCTCTGGTGCATTTTCAATAGGGTCCGGTATGTAAGGTTTTCATCACTAGAAGGTCTCATGTCGGATTCAGAATTAGCCAATCCAGAATTCTTAGTGAATCCACTGCACTATTCCTTGAATCAATAGATAGTGCTCACAGATACATCACTGAATCATTTCATACAGGACGTAAACTATACCATACATTAATTACAAAACATCAGAGTTCACATAGACCGCATCGAGTCAAGTTTATAATAAGGCCGATCAGGCCAAAAGGATACATTACATAAAAGCGAAAGCAGTAGCGGAAGAAAAGGGGTAGGGCATATCTCGCCATAGGCAAGCGACTAGGGTAATCTGTGTGCGGCCGATATTACCCAAAGACTTAGATAATATTGGTGCGCGCAAGCACTAACTTAGCCGGCCAGACTGGGGTGAGACCTAGACTACTAGGGACTAATCTAATCTCCTCCGTCTCCGTTGCCATAAGCTCCTGGAACATCGTAATATGCGTAGTGTCCTTGGTCCACGGGCTTTGAGGGATTTGGGGAGTGAGAGTGAGTACAAGCAATAGTGCTCCGCGAGCAAACACACAGAATGCAATAGTTATACATGCAATGTTTAACAAGGATGACTCAGATTCTTTTATTTGATAAAGATAATGTTTTTAATTACAATAATTAGAATCTCCTATGACTTAGCATTTTAACCAAACCATAATTTCTTGAAGAGAGCAAAGGTGTGCAATATTTATAACAGTGCAAGTTACATCCACCTTATGCTTAATTTTGATTAGGGTTACATCCAACCTACTAACAACACTGGGTTACGTCCACCTAGGAAAAATCCAAAGTCAGAGTTACCTCTACCCGACGAGTTTTCATCCCACCCACAAAGGTTTATAGAATAGAAACTAACTCGAGCAAGTTCCCATGCATGCCCTTGACTGTGGGCACGGCTGTTCAAACAATTTATACTCTGCAGAGACTGTACACTTTACCCACAAGAGATAATCAGCTTGTTGTGTTTCACACATTTTCTTAGACATGGGAATCAAGGAGATCATCACAAGGCCTTTACCATGCGTCCCCGAGTGTAAGTTACACCCGCTAAGGTTTCATCCGAGGGTGGTTACGTCTACCACACCTAGACCCCCTCTTTCACCACACGGCGGCTTACACCAGTGACACGACCTGTGTCCACGACGGCTTAAGACTAGCGACACGACTCGTGGGTCACTCCAATGGTGTAACTCGCACTGGTGGATATAAATTATTTATCCAGGTCAACACCATTATAGACTTGTGGTTGCACTGTTTTACATTAGGAGGTCATCACAGGATTAAGTCCTTAAAGTCATGTGGGCAGTGCATACCACATACTACATACCGCCATTTCTCGTGCTACATCAGCAACAACCATCATACCATCCGCCCAGATGTGGTAACAACAAATTGTTAGGGTTTTGAGAAGCATAAAACTAAGTTATCTCAAATATACCGGTCATTTCCCCCTATGACTGCCCAAAGCAAGTTTTATGAATAAAAGATGATGATTAGGGAAAGTAATGCCCTGATACTTAAGCAAGACTGGCATGATGCTTAAATACGACCTATAGTTAGTAAAGTTACCAATAATTATGTGATTCAAATGTCAAGGGATGGTATAATAGTACTAAAGTATCAAGTTGGCATGTATCTACCTTGAAATTTGACATATATTTGCATAATGAATTAAGCATGCAATTTCATAATTTAAATAAATGTAGATTTGCACAAATGTAGGTTCAATATGATCAAATGTTCACTCACCTCGCTCAAAAGCAGGTGGGTCTTGGAAGTCTTGTGCTTGCTCGAACTGGGGCTCTCCCGTGTCTTCAAACTCTACTCGGACGATCACGTCGAAAAACGAACAAACAAATGTGCAAAGCAAATAAATACGAAAGAAAATTCAAATGAACTCCAAATTGAACAAAACTACTGCCAACAAAAATATCTTGAATTTATAAAATTTTAGAAACAAATTTCGTTCGATTTTGATTTAAAATGAGGGAGAACAGGCTTTTCGAAGTCCAAACCCTAGCTTAAATCCTGAAAAAGAAAAGAGAGATAGAGGAGTCTCTCTCAAATAGATGGGGCCATGTATTTTATTTTATTTTTCATTTAATTTTCTAAAGAAAACTATTTACTGACAAATGGGGCCCACTTGGTAGAGAAAGAAAGAGAGAAAGGAAAAGAGTATGACAGTGGGGCCACCTTGTCATTGAAGCAAAGCAATCAACAGATAGCAGATTACAGAGCAGAAGGTGGGGAGTCCACAGGCGGCTTGGGCATGGCGGCGGACACGAGGCGAGGCGCCAAGCCGGGCGAAAATGGAACCCCATGGGGTGACAACCCCATTGTGTAACGGCGGCCGAGATGACCCTAGGCGGCGACGACGCTATCTGTGATGGGATTGGCGAAGTTGGCCAGGAATGGTGAAGAAGGTGGCTTGGGCGAGTTCCTACGGACGGAAAGAGAAATCAATTTGGGGGAAAGATTCCTTGGGCCCTGGAACGCGTGGTGACACGGGTGGCGAGGTGAGGGGCTCACTGGAGCGGCGAGGATAAGATGGCAACGTGGTGGCCGGAAATGGCGCTTGCTCCCTTCTAGCGAAAGAGAGAGAGAGAGAGAGAGAGGAGGAGAATGGCGAGGGGGGGCAAGGGCGAGAGCTAGCTCGACTTATAAAGCCAAGGAGATGGCCGTTGGAGGGTGCGGCCCTACGCTGTGCATGCACAGTGATGGCGCGATCTCGACGTGCGGCGAGGCACTCATGGCAGGCGCGGGTCGGGGCGTGCACAGGGAGAGAAGGGGAGCCAAGGGGGTCCGGGCGAGGTACAGACGAGGGCGATAACGCACTGGTTCGAAGCAGGGCGAGGTGGTGCACTGGCGGGCACGGTGGGAGTGGGTCGGGGGGCGCGCTCTGGGCGTGGGCAAGGCGACACGGCGTGTTTTGGGCACGATTGGTGCGGGCAGGGGCAGCATGGACCGAATTGAGAGAGTTTGAGTTGCACTTTTGAATCAAATTCCACATTTGGACTTTACACAAACTGTCCCAAAATGGGATGTTACATCTTGGCACGCATCGCGTAGTTTAACATGTACTTCTGCTCGATGAATGCCCTATCATATATCTCTGGGCCGTCGATCTAGTGAAAGAAGTTGTAACGCATCTCAGGCTGCCATCACACGCGCATGGAGTTAGAAAATTGTGGAATTCAATATAGGGTGTGAAAAAAAATTATGTGTATTCTTTTACGAGGACGTTCCCGCACGTGTAGTATGCTCGGGCGACGGTGGCCGAGTGTGTCGACTGAATGATGTTTGCCGGCTGCTCGCACACACATTGTGGACGTGGAAACTTCTGTGGTACCGGGGCATCCTATAACATCCCAAATCTGGGTGTGTGTTTCAAATGTCAAAAAATGAGAAGAAATTAAAACTTTTCTTGCATCTTGTTGTTTTTGAACTTTTCTATAATTCTTGTAAAAGAATTGTGGAATTCAAAAACTCAAATCTCCAATTGACTAAAGTCATGAACCATTTTTCAACTTTGTTGAGAATCTTGTGGTCAACACCTGGAAATATTTTTCCTTGGTTCTAGGGCTACTGTGTGACACCTCTGAAAAATTTCATAATTTTTAGAAATTATTTGATAATTTTTAAGAGGCGATCAAACCAGTTTGACTCTTGGTCAAACCCTAGAACAAACCTTGAGAAATTTCTGGAGAAAAATGCTCTATATAAAAACCTCTGGAAAATTTATACAAGGTTGATCCTAGAGTTAGAAACCTCCAGTCAAAATTTCAGAATTTTTGGAGTTAGTTTGCTACCTTTAAAAATTCCTCAAAGTTTCAGCTTTAAATTCAAACCCTAGGTCAGTTACTGTTGAGCTCGGGTCAGGCTCGAGCCATTTGACTCGACCCAATCAACTAACTGCACTCGGGCTCGGTCGTTTTGGCGCGTGCGTTTTGGACTGTTTGATTGCAATTGGACCGTCCACGTTTGGAGGAACGTTCGGACTGCCCGAGATCAAATTCAATCTGAGCCGTCCAATTCCAATCAAGCGGTCAAAATGTTGACTCAGGTCATTTGTTTTGACTCAACCCGTTCACAGTTAGGCTCGAGCCACTTTGGCTCTCTTTCACTGACAGTGGTCCCTCGCCAATCCTGGTCATCATCTTCTTCACCGCGCGCGTGCGTGTGTGCCAGAGCGCATGGTGTGGGCGACGCAACGCCTGGTCACCTCCATGGCGTCCTTCAACGGCTCTTTGCCTCTACACATTTAATGCTCGTCAGTGGCCGCCCCCAATGTCGTGTTCTTTACCTGCTCACGTCGCTCAGCTTGCCCATGGCAGAGCCATGGACCAAGCTCATCCTTGAGCTCTGCCCTAGCTCAAACCCTTGCTCCCCGGCTATAAAAAGCCCTTGAGCCCCTCTGTGGATCCTTTTCCAGTTAACCCTAGCTTCCTCTCTGTTGGTTTGTGCTTAAACCACAGAAAACCCAAAACCGCCATTGTCGGCCGTGGAGCTTCTTCTTCACCGCCAGCGCTCCAGTGGTTCATTTGCAAATCCTTTCACGTCACTTCGTGCCTCTCTGCACCTTAAGCATTTCCCCTAACTTAATTTTGTTTGGCATTCGCAGAGATCGTCAAATTTGGGACTTGTTCTTTTTCGGCCGAGGATCACCCCCTTTCTTCCTGAACTCCGGTAAGGGCTTCATTTCTCAATTAATTGCTCATGGGCCTTCTCTGAGCTATTTTGAAGCTAACCCATTGACCCGGTCTTGATCTTTTTGCTCAGGCCATCTTCTCCACTTCATCTTCCTCAGCGCCGGCGAGGTGCATCGTCGCCGGAGCTCCTCCGGTCACCTTTGAGCTTCTATAGCTCTAAGGTAGCTTCCTAGTAGTCCCTAGTTGCTCGGGCACTCGCTTTTGTGGACTGCTGCGGAGCTCTTTTGCTTTTTGTCTTTCGGCCGTGCTTGTCACCGCCGTTCTTCTCCGGCTCGCTGCCGTTTTAGGCCGCCACCACCGTCGAGGGTGCCACCAATGGGTGCGCAAGGCTTTTGTGAACCCGTTTTGGCCTTTGGTTTGTGCCGCTGTGACCGGGGTCGCCGGCGGTGAGCCAATCCTTACCCTCGAGTTCGTTGTCGAACAGTTGACACTGTCGCGTTGTCGTTTAGGACATCATTAATGAACTAATCATTGCTAATCATTGTTTAGTGATTAATGGCTATCCTAAGATAGCCTTGGTGTCGCTGTCATGTGGGACCCTCGTTCTGTAAGCGTGAGTTAAGCTTTGGTCAAGGCCTAAGTCGCTTACAGGTGAGCCCCATGTGCGTGGCTTAATAGTCGCTTACAGGTGGGCTTCGCACGTTAAACCCCAGCGTTTTGTGTGCACATCGCTGAGATCAATTTTGGACCATCCGATCTAGATCCAGCGATCCAGATTGGTTGGGCCGTTCGGACCACTAAACCTCCACCGTCCGATCTTGATTCAACGGCTCTAATCGCGTGAACGTTCGGACCACCGAACCTCAGCCGTCCATTTTGAGATCATTGGCCCAGATCGATTGGAATGTTTGGACCGTTCAAACGTTACCTTCGATGGAGCCGTCCATCTTTAGATCAACGCTCCGGATTGATTGGGCCGTTCGAACCGTCCGAATGTCCCCTTCATTGTGGGCCGTCAGATCGGGATCCAACCGCTGTG
The DNA here is from genome assembly GCA_036346405.1 of Phyllostachys edulis. Taxonomy (NCBI): domain Eukaryota; kingdom Viridiplantae; phylum Streptophyta; class Magnoliopsida; order Poales; family Poaceae; genus Phyllostachys; species Phyllostachys edulis. The sequence goes on from CM070550.1 coordinate 73,000,968, forward strand.
TTTCACGTGGGTGTTCGCATGTGCTATGCTCCAGTGCGCTTGGGTCGTGCGATTCAAGATCAACGGCCCAAGCTTTTCCGCTTTGAGTTAGTTTAAATAAAAGCCCGAAAGCCTTTATTTGTAATCTATAAAATGTGCTAAACTTCAAAAAATTACATAACTAATTCATTTTAACTCCTTTTCAGTTGATTCAAATTTTGTTAGTTCTGGTTTTAACTAAGCTTTAATCTAAAAATGGTTGGAAGCTTGGTTCTATTCCAGAAAAAGTGTTAGTAGATTTATTTTAGGTTTAGGCTTTATTATTGCTCTAAAAATTCGTTTAACTTGGAAAATGCATAAGTATTTCTCTGTAGCTCCTTTCTGAGTGAAACCAAGTTTGTTGAATTCCTCTGTTAATTTTCTTAATGGTAGAATAAGTTTTGAGAATTTTGTTATCACTAAAGTTTCTGTGGTTGCATTTGTATTATGCACCATTTCATGTCTTTGAAAAATCATAGAAAATGCATCCTAGCTCCAAATGAGGTGAATCAAATTGTGTTGTTCATCTCATGTGGTGCTCTATTTACCATAAAAATTTCAGGTGCACCACCTCTCTGGAAATTTATGCCAAAAATTTAATTTCGGATGAACAGTACCCGAGGTGAATTTTTCAGCATTTTTCCAACCGGCTGAAATTGTTTTGGCCATAACTTTAGCATTGAGAATCCAAATCAATTGGTTCTTGTTGCTAAATTCGTTAAAAATCATGCTCTTCCTGCTGTGTAAATTTCATGGCCTTTGGTTGACTTTGGTTTTTGAGTCTTTTCGGTGTTCTTCGTTCTTATCGGTTCTTTTCGTTTCTTTCGTTAGGTGCTGACGAGTTCGTTGAGTACACGAGTGATCCTCTGCAGCACATTGAGTATCTCCAGCAAGGCAAGCAGTTGTTTTCCATTTGATCATATTGATCACATTACTTTCAAAGTCTAATTTCTTATTTACAAATTGTATGTATGCATGCTTTTTGTGTCAAAGTTAGTTTTGCCGGTTAGAGGTAGCTAATCCTAATGCATGGTTTCCTTAAATTGTTCATCCCCTGCCACTAGCCTTAAGTTATTAATCTCGCCGGTGAATTAGAGCCTGGTGGTTGGATTATGCTCTTTTATTGTCTTTACGGTATCATGCTTAGAAATGCTTAGCTACGAAAGAATTGGGCGGTTATCGACTTAGTCGATGACCTTGATCACACAAATCTTATTATTACATTATGTCCAGCACTTTGTGCTTTGCTAATTTGTAAAGTCAAAACTGAAAACAAAATGTTATCGACTTGGGCACAATGGATGATGGTGTGATCTTTTGGTGTGACTGGAATGGTGCCTAAGTCAACAAGGACCGAGTTACTTGGGTCACTGATCCAAGCGATTATTGTGTACGATTATTGTGTGCTAAGTACTTTGGGAGGTGTTAATTAATGAGTCACTGGTGGTAGTTGTAGAGAAAAATGTTCGTTGTTGGGATGAGAGGGATGGGTTCCTTTCTAGGTTCTCCATACCCAGGAGCACCCGCAATTGCTTTGGCTGAGCTGGTGTGTCCAACTCAACGTGTGGGTCCTTAGTGGGAGCCCGTAACGGCGGTTCACTAAGGGTTAACCCCCATACGTGCGACTCTTAATTAGCACAATCCATTGGAAAGCGTCTCGTAGGACTTAGTCGTGCCGGCATACCAAAGGAAGTGTGCTAAATAGCTTGGCAAAAAGGCGGTCTAACGTGTGGGTACATTGGTACACCCCTGCAGGGTTCAAACTATTCGAGTAGCCTCGTCCTAGGTTATGGACATGCTTGGTAAGGTCGTGCAAGAACTAGACTATAACCTTTAATTAAAACTTGATGTGGGTGGTATGAATGGGGAATTCATACTATTGTTGTGGCAGCTATTGGGTTAGTCACTTCCAAGATGTCTTTATATTGTTGTTACTTGTTATCTCGCTGTTTTTGTCAAATAAAAACATATTGTTAAAACTACTTTAAATCTATTCCATTATTGCAAATGAAAACTTGCTTTATGCTGAAAATGAACCATAGCCTTCTCCTTTAATTAAGCTTGCATGTAGATATGTATAGGCTTGTTACCCGTAAGTCTTGCGAGTACATTTTTGTACTCATTTGCATTGCTTAATTGTTGCAGAGGAGGTTGATCCCCAAGGGATCGACTTTTGTGAGACGGACTTCACTTTGGACGACTAGGTTGGCGGCCCGGTTGGTTGCCTTATGGGTTAAAGGCACACTGATTGGCTCTTGTTTATCGTCATCTTATGGCTTTTGCTTCTGCTGTTTACTTAACTCTTTATCTGTCTTTTGGCCGGTCGGCCTCTTTTGTAATAACTCTATTATGTATGTCTTTTGATTTGTAAAGCTTTTGCTTCAGTTCTGTGTGTTGAATGGAATTGATGCATAATCTTGTAAAGGGGTATGTGTACTGCAAATTCTGGGAAGTACATGTATCTCGAGGTTCGAATTATTTGATTTGTAATGCTAGGACCAAGTGATGGTTAAGCATTACAAGCCAAATGATCCGTGTTCTCACAAAGTTGGTATCAGAGCCATACTGACCATAGAAAACCCTAGCTTGGTCGTCTTTAGGATGTTTTGAAAAACTTAGTTTAAAAATATCAAATGGTTTATGAAAGCTTAAATAAGTTCTCAGATTTTACTCCTTACCTGTCTTAGCTTGCTCATCTCACCTTGCTCTTAATTGAGTTTAAAAAGTTGTTTTCTTCTCGTTCTTTCAAAGATAGTTGTCTTTGTTGAGTTCGGTTTTTGGGGAACCAATGAGAGTTGTAAATTTGAAGTGTTGGCTATCTTTGGTGAAGAGTAGAAGTGCTTGGAGCTTGGATTCCAATCTGGATAGCAAGCACCAATTCCTGGACAGCAAGCTCCTAGTTAGTAAATGAGGTAGATAATGAGAGGATAATTCAACTAAAATTTGTGGGGAAAGAAAAAGGGTAAGATGTGATACTAGTTGGCTAAGTATCTAACACCTCCTTAGTTGATTTTACCTTGCTCTTTAGGTGAGTTAAATCTAGAGTTGTGTTCTGAAATTTTGTCTTCTTAACCGATTGCTCGTCCTTTCAATACGGGTTAGTCGTGCCGGGAAGTTGATCTTAAGTCTTGTGGTTTCTTGTTGTTCTTGTGCTTGTTGTAAGCTTGTAGATTTCATTTCTTTGCTGTCTTGTTAGTTTTCGGTTAGGGTGAGGTCCCATTCCCCTAGTCGATGGCTTTTCTTTCGCTTTCTTTCGCTTCCAATTTTCGGGTTTTGTTGCTAGCCCATTTCTTCGAAACAGGATGGCTGGAAGGACTCGAAGCAGTCAAGGTCAATCAGCTGGTCAGGATGAGGAGCTCCCGCCTCCTCCGACCATGGCCGAGGTTCTCGCTCAGATCGAGTGAAACCGAATGGATTAGACGAGGATCTTGGAGGTTATTGCGCGCAATACCTCCGCTCTTTCTGTTGCCTCCGGATCAGGGGGGAGGTGGACATCAGCCGAGAGGGGGACTCTCGGAGTTCCTTCGCACTCAGCCGCCCACTTTCTCCCAGTTAGAGGACCCACTGGATGCAGACGACTGGCTACGTCTGGTTGAGCGGAAGCTCAACGTTGCTCAGTGTCAGGATCACGTTGCTCAGTGTCAGGATCATGAGAAGGCACTCTTTGCCTCCCATCAGCTGGAAGGGGCAGCACTTTCGTGGTGGGAGAGTTTCCGTATGGGAACAAGCCCGAGCCGGCCTATCCTTTGTGCGCGTGAAGGCCCAGTGTCACCATCCAGCCCGCCGTTTATTTCCTTTGTGTGCAGCCCGACCTGAATTAGCTCCCTTTCCCTTTTTCTTTGTTTCTCTGCGTGTGGCCCCGGTTGCCAGCCGAAGTAGTGCACGTGGTCTTCTTCCTCCTGGACTCCTCTCGTGTGTTCGCAACAAACACAACAGCCGCACCGTGTCCAACCCTAATACTCCCCATCCGGTGCTATTTAAGAGCAGCCCTCCGCGTCAGTTTATTCGCATAGATTCCCTCTTCCAAAATCCTAGTTTGTTTCCGTGTTTCCGCCGCCGTGCCGCCGGAATTCGTTCAAGACCGAAGACGCCCGAAGCTCCTTCCCCGACGAAGTTCCTCGCCATCGGTCCACCTCAGGTCGCGTCGCCTTCGCCTGCGGATGCGCATCAATGCAGGCTTCACGGTGCTCTCATCATCTCCTCCCGAAGACCGCCGCTTCACCGTTTTCGTTTTCGTCATCAAACCGACCGTCGCCTGTTTGGCCCGATCTACACCTTCGGTGAGCTCTGATCCTTTCCACGTGCGTCAAGGTGTGCCTCAAGGTTCTCTCAACCGTTCCCCTCCATCCTTCCTCTCTCTCAGCCACCGAGATGCCACCGCCGACTGCTTTTGTATTTTCCGGTCATCTCGCCATTGCCGCCACTCCAGTCATCTTTTAGCCATTCTGAGCTTTGCTCTAAGTTCCTGATGCTTCCACCAACCCGGTGCTTCCCCTTGTTTACTTCAGGTGCCCTCCAATCGCCAAAGTCGCCATGATCCGAAGCTTCTCTGCCGCCAAGTTCGCCGCCGTCGCCAACCTACAGCCGTCCTTGTGGAGTCGCCACCTCCAGTAGCTTCGCATCCTCTTTGGCACCCCGTTTTGCCACTTTGCCAGAGCTCCCTCGCCGTGGTTCGCCATCGACGTCGTCATCTCCAGTCGTCGGCCATGGCTGTGTCTTGGCTTTCCCTGTTGTTCTTTCCCTTGCCACATCATTGCCAAATCAGCAGCCCCATCACCATATTAGCCCATGTGGCATCTGATTGTTGCTTGAGTCAGCAGCCATGTGGTGCATCCAAACCAAAAGTCCATGCTCCTAGTCCACCATACACCAAGCCTATGATCAGTGGGTCCCAATTGTCATCCTCTCTCTTTAATCATTTCTCTCTCCAGCACCTTGGCCCACATGTCATTCACTACCTTTGTTCTCTCTCACTTACTGGTGGTCCCCACTTGTAAGTCTCCAATCCTGTTTATTTATTTTGATCCGAAGGAATATTCTCTGAATATTCTTTTCTCTCTCAATTTCATCATTTCATGTGATCTTCCAAAGCTCATATCTTTTGAATCCGAACTCCGATTGAGTCCATTCAAATTCCTAAATTCATCTCAATTCCAGATCTATTTATCTAAGATTATTATTTAATTTTTGGAGTTTTTTGTTCTCTGTTATTTTATTTTTTTTGTTTATTTGCTTGTTTGCGAGTAGACGTTGATGCTTCGAGAAATCCTGATCAAGAAGGAGCTGAAGATCAAGGAAGTAGAAGATTAAAGTTAAATAAGATCATTATTGCTATAGCAAGGCAAGTTATACCTTTGATCATATTGAACCCAGTTTTCAAAAGTTATATTGATTCAAAGTATTGCATTTACTTTAATTATTTATTTCAATGCTTTTGGGATTAGTTAATATCCAATTTGTTATGACCTCCTTGTCTAATTGTATGCCATAATCTTTTGTCACCCTAGTTTGCTTCATTTAGTTGGTGCTATTGTATTACCAACGTGGGTTGGTTAGATGCGATTAGATTGCTTGGCCATGCTACGAGTCATCATCTCATGTAAGTTGCAAATATAAACTTGACTAAGTGACTATGGAACTATGTGATAAAAACTACGTGTACTATGTGCTATTACTCGTTGATGGCATATGTTGCACTTAACCAACAGGGTGGAAAAAGGTTTTGGACGGGGGCAAGTGGTCTGGTATACTTTTATGATGGATCTGTGTTGGCGGGAATGATAGGTTAGAATTTGGAAGTCTTGCCCCAGTCAATTAAGGACTTCACTTTGTGCGCCATTGAACTGAGCCTTTCGTACAACCACATGCCTGGTATGGGATGGGCCTAACTTAGTAAGTTATGGAGTCTTGACATTGATTACTCGGGTTGTAGGTTAGTCAGTCGGATTGGGTGGAGGTGTGTACTACCAAGTAGTCGCATCACGGGCGATTCGCCGTTTCCTGTCAATGGTGTGCGTCTGTGGCGGCTAAGCATCTTTGGGAGTGTCAATATTGAGATGAAGTTTACGAAAGGTTTTGTTATGATTGCTCAATCGCATATACGTATAGCGAGTCATGGCGGATATGATGAGTTAATCGTATCTTGTGGGTAAAGTGTACAACCTCTGCAGAGTGTTAAACAATATATTCGAATAGCCGCGTCCACGGTCATGGACATGCTCGGGGATTTCACACGAGGGCTAGATTTTCATAAAACTTGGGATGGGACAGCTGTGTGAGATAACTTATGCAGCTGTGTGAATAACTTGTTTAGGCTATGTGTCTTTGTGAAAACAAATGACAAAACTTATTATTGTCTATTTGTTTTGAATTATGCTTTCAATCTATTATTGGTATTCAAATTGCAAATGTTGTATTTCTGCAAAAGAACCACAGAAGCCATTCCTTTGGAATAAGCATGCATCTATAAATTGCATTCTGTGGTATGACTTGCGAGTACGGTGTGTACTCATGCTTGCTTTAATAAATCAAGCAGAGGTGAAGGGATCGTCAGTCAATAAGGTCTACTTCAAGGATCGTGGAGTACTAGGTCGCGCACCCTATAGCCGATTGCCTGTGGGCATATGGATAGGCTTTAGTGAAGTTATTTTGTTTCGTTCCGCTGCAGCTTCATTGAGCTACCTGCCCTCTGAAGCATTAATTGTAAGCTTTGACCTTAAGGTCTTTACTCTGATGTTTATTGTTATTTGCCTATTTATTAGTTATCTTTGTATATGGAAATGATATTTCACTGATGTTGCCACTGTGTGCACTAGTGTGATCCTGGACTAGTGCAGTATACACAGAGGGTCCAGAATTGCATATTTTGGGTCCCGACATGACGTCAGCTGATGTCATCATTCTATTTTCCTTCAGAAAAACAATTCCAGTAAATCCTGAAATTATGAATTTCATTATTTCATGTGAATCTTCCAAAGCCCATATCTTTTACATCCGAACTCCGATTGAGTCCATTCAAATTTCCTAAATTCATCTAAATTCAAGATCTATCTATCTAAGATTTTTATTTACTTTTTGGAGTTTGTTTCGCCTCTGTTATTTATTTAATTTGTTTATTTGCTTGTTTGCGATTAGACGTTGATACTTCGGAAAGCTTTGAGCAAGGAGTATACCAAGATCAAGATCAATCCCAGGATTTATTCCAAGGCAAGCCGTAGTCCTTTGATCATATTGAACCTATGATTTCAAAAGTATATTGTTTTATACAATTGCATACTATTTTTATACAAATTGTTTTGGGCTTAGTTATTTCCTATTGTCATTATGCCTCCTTTGATTATTTGAATGCCATGAATCCTTTGTCACCCTAGCATGGATAATTTTAGTTGGACATATTTATATCACCAACATGGGTATCGTATAGATGCTTAGTTCTACTTAGTTACGATGGGTTCATCATCACATGTGTCATCACTACAACACAAAAGCCCTGTAGGGACGCCTATTTTATGGGTTAAAGACGTTTTCAATCATCTCTATAGCGACGTAGAGTCGTTTTTGTAAAACGTCTCTGGAGCGCCTCCTCACGTACCGTGTCAAAGATCGTAGAGACGTATTGTTAAGCGCGTCTTTAATGATATGAGACGTTTAGATTGCGTCTCTACAAGCTTAGAGACGCTTTCATATATGCATTTGCATATCATCTCTACTCTCCCTAGTGACGCTTTATTGCGTGCCATGAAACATAGATACGCATTCATTGACGTATTTAGATTGAGCTAGAGACGTCCATTTTTATTTTGTTCTGTAGAAATATTTTATCGCTAGTTAAACTACAATGATTCAGAGGATATAGTATCACAAATTTTCATATGAAGTTTCAGATCTTAGGTAAAGTCATTTCAAATGTAGAATTACATTGTCGATATAAAAAAACCAGAAGAAAAAACAAAGACACTCCATTGCGGACTGAATCGAATTAACAAATGAATCTAGCATCCATATACAAAGGTGCAAACACACCGAAAAAAATCCTACAAATCCTACAACTGAATCAGGTGACGAGTGGCTCGAGGGCAGCGGCAGCGGTAACGTCTTCAGGAACAAATAGCCTAATCCACCTCCAAATCACAGAGCCTGATACCTGTTCAGTGACAAACTTGTTTATTATGTCTATTCATGTTTCCAAAAGAAATCATGCACGCATGACATAAGAAGGGTTGCATTTATCAAAAACAAAGGAAATACACAATACGAAATTGAAAGCACAGGAACCGCAAGGATACTTCTCTTTTTTTTTAGAAGTGGCAAATTGTGAAGATAGAAATGATAAAGCATAAGAAATAGTCCCTTCAATTTAAGTTGGCAGGAACACCAAGAAGTAATCAACTTCTACAAAACTGGAGTAAAAGTGCACCTTTACTTGGTCATACTGTCAAATGCATAAATCACCTTAGTGATGATTCATCGAGAATGTGTGGAACATCAAGTCAATAGCATCGAAAATCAATAACTATGTAGTAGTACACTACAATAATGAATCTGAACATTGAGCTTAGCGCAATACTACGATAATGAAGTCAAATAGTAAAAAAGGGTATTCTCTTATCGGTCTTTGTTATGTCAAGATAATGTTATTTATCTATTAACAATGGAGATAGAAACTCAGGAAATAGTTCCTGTAGGACCGGAAAAGCGACTAGAGGGGGTGAATAGGAGCACGAACACTTTTCACCTTAATTGAATTCAATACTAATTCACTCCAATAGCTATGGAAGCTATGAAGATCAAGGTACAAGCACAATTGGAAGTCTTGTATTGAATCCAATTAAAACCCCGACATAAAACACCCAAAATAACCAAAACCCAAATCTCAAAGTGTTGGGCGGTCGACCTCTCAAAATGGCGGTCGACTCCTTTGCTTAGCGGTCGGACCGCTGATTTTGTGGTCGAGACCGCCTGACGATGAACAGGAAAATTAGCACAATCGGCTGAAAACCCAAACGAAAATCGGTCTAACTTTTGATCCGTAAGGCCAAACTCCACGAAATTTGAAACACACCTTCCTAAGGATATTAGGAACCTATTCCAAGTGGAGATTGAGTAGATCCACGACAAAGTTTTGACCTTTTTCAGTTTTACCGAAGGAGGGTTCAAAACAGGGCAAAACCAAAAACATGATCCAAATCTTGCTCGTGGGGATTGATGATTTAGATGATCTTAGATGTATTCCCACACATCATAGCAAGGTAAAGAGGGCACGAAACAAACCAAAAACCACAGAATCAAGGAAGCATCCAAAATCATCAAAAGAGAAAGGAAAGCACATGAAGACACATCTTTGAACAAACACCCATAGATTGATTCACGATTTGATCTTTGGATACTGCCCACTCCATCCATGGAGGACAAAACTCAATCCATGAGCACACAACTCAACACATCTCCTAGAACCCTAAGCCTCTTCTCTTTCTCCTAAGCCCTAAGACAAACTAGGGTTTATCATGAAGTGCTTCAAGTGGTCGCCTAATGACCCCTCTCTATTTATAGGAGGCCTAGAGCTTCTAGAAGACTTAACCCTAATGGGCTCCGTTAAGGCCCAATACAAGCGGGTTACACACACACGCATCTCAAAGCGTCGTCTTCACTTTTCTTGACATAATCCACTTCTTGGCCTTGCCGTCTTGCGCCGCTGGTTGGCATTAGGTCACCAAGGCGTGTTGGTGAAATTACTAAAATACCCTATCTCGATCTTTTAGAAGACCGAGTCAAAGCTATGGCACATCCATGCTTACCACGTGTAGGTTGATCCAATGGCTCTCATCGTGTCGGCAAGTCTCTCCCATCCGGTTCCCACCGACCACCTTAACACTTGCAGGCCCAGCTCGCACCGCTTGATCCAACCGCATCGCCGAATCGCCTGTTCGGTCACTTTCATCCATTCTACGCCATGCTTGAGTCACTTGACCTCACCGGCATCCATGATCGTTCTCGACCTCGGCTCTCCAAGCTTAGTCCCGATCCTCCTCGCCGTTGACCGTCGTTGACCTCCAAGCCACTGCCGCAACAATAGAAAGCAAACACGAATCAGGAACAAGTTCTTCACAACTTGACCCACGTTAGCCAAAACATGCAATATGCAACACATATGCAATATCAAACAAGGATATGACCTATTCCAAAATCAATTCACAACTAATATCATCATTACGCACAAAAACGGTCAGAATAGCCATTACGGCGGTCGACCCCCAGGGTGAACCGGAAAATCAATTGAAGATAAGGCGGTCGATGGCCGGATTCTTGATCGACACACACTACCCGGTCGACCGCCACACGTAAACCGGTCGACCGCCGAGACTGACAGATTCAGTAACTTTGACGAAAACGCTTGAAACTTCAAACCAAAAGCAACATTGCCAATTGTTTCATCATCCTAAGATCATGGGCATATCCCCATGATATCCACAATCTCCCCCTTGATGAACACATTGGCAATCTCTCAGAAAATGTGGTTTTGGGGTTTGAAAAGTAAAGTACTCGACGTTTTCGCACAAAGGCACAACTTGGTCCATTAGCAAGAGAAAGCAATGGAAATGACCAAGCTAGCTTCAGAATAGCATAAGGTAGTGAGATAAGGCAAAAGAAAGCACAGAAACTTCAATTTCCAAAGAATAGGCAAAAATCTCACTTAGGTCCATATGAAAGAACAATTGTTCTATTTGACCTTTGATCATTGTGAGTCTTCAAGAAATTGCAATTCAAATTCAGAAAAGAGCAATAAGACCAAAAGAATGCAATTGAGATGCTCCCACTCACTATGATCACCAATTTTTCAAGAAAATCCATTTTCTTCCTATGACACTCAAAAAGCTCTAAAACAACATTTTCACCAATCTTTCTCCCCCTTTGACAATGGATTCATCAAGATGCATGGAAGAAGATAGAGCATGAATGTAATGGAATGGCTGCAATTTTGTAATTTTTCATTTTTTCAGTTTTTTTTGTTTTTGTTTTGTTTTTAACTTGAGCAAAAGGAGCCATGAAGATTATCCATGAAGACTGTACAAGTATTACACCAAGCCATATTATGTGAAGAAGCTATATTCAATCATGGCAAAACATGTACAGCAAAGCTAAGGCCAAAATAGCAATAATCTAAGATTAAATGAATCGACAACATGACAAGGTGCTCAAGATCATAGTTTAACTAAAGGTATCCAAAAATGAGTCAGGTCATGTCTATAAGCGAGATTGAGCGAAAACTAGAAAAAGAGTCTAGTTTGAGCATTGATTTGAAACAATTTGAGCAAGCATTAAGAATTTAGCACTTTGAGCACTTTCTTTGAAAATGATTGGTTTTATCTTAGTAAAGCAAGTCTGGACTAGGAGCCATCCACAACGCCTCCTAAGCTTCAACCAATTGCCAATTTGTTTTCTTAGCATTGTGCTAGATCTCAAGCCTCACTCGACCATCCCAAGCAACAAAAGCTTAAGAGAGTGGTGCAGGTCATCCAAAACTCCCCGAGTTCATGCCTAGTGCAATGGCAAGTCGTCTCATGAGAAAGAATTGGTGAGATCGGTTTTTTCGCACGAAAAGCTCATTTTTCATTTGCTTGACTTAAGAATTATCATAGCTCAATTTAAAACTCGAGAATAAGTTCAAGACTCAATTAAGCCTATATGACATGGCATGAATCATAAGAGGATCACTAAAGCAAAACTAGTCACAAGATCCAACAAGTCATGTTTTGATTCAATTTTCTCACAGAGATAATAAAGCTAGCATGGCAAAAGCTAGGCTATACATAAAAGCCATAAAAGAAGTCTAGCAAACTAGCACAAGACATGGCGGGGTATAAAGCATGAAATCAAGTCATACAAGGATAATAATCAAAGCTCCACAAGGTTATATTACAATGCAAGTTGTTGAATTGTAAAATACATTATGATACAAATGAATGCAAAAGAGCAAACTCCCTCTCAAAAGCAGGCCAAGAGGACTAACAACCCCAACTCTCCCTCAAAAGAAGCAAAACGAGAAGAATCAAGAGCTTTAGTGAAAATATCGGCAACTTTCTTTGCTCGGACTCTACAAAGTGAAGCACAACATCACCCTTCTCAACATGATCTCTAAGGAAATGATATCTAACATCAATGTGCTTAGTCCTAGAATGTTGCACTAGGTTTTTGGCAATGTTAATGGCAGAAGTGTTGTCACGAAAAGAGAACACTACCCAAAGACAACCCATAGTCCCGCAGAGTAGATAAGATCCAGAGAACACGAGAGCAACTCTTGGTGCATACTACATACTCGGCCTCGGCGATGGGTCGTGCAATGTAAGACTGTTTCCTAGATGACCAAGAGATAAGAGATGTGCCTAACAAATGACAAGTGCGGAAGTACTCTTCCTATCTACTCTACACCCATAAAATCAGCATCGAAAAAGCGCGAATGGAGAGAGCGAAGAAGAAGAATACCAAAGTCCAAAGTCAAGAGTGTCACGAAGGTACTGAATATGCAACGCCTTTGCTTGACGATGAGAAGCTCGAGGAAGCTCGAAATCGAGCGCATGCACACACAACAAAGCGTATGTCCGCCTCGTATTTGTGAGATAGAGGAGGAGCCAATCATCTTTGCGGTACTCCGTCGGTCCGGCTTTCCATCCTCATCGTGGTCCAAAGATGGTGGTCGTGGCAATGGGAGTAGACATTGGCCTACTACTTCCCATGTCGAGCGTCGAAGAAGGTCCTTTGTATACTTACTTTGATGAATGAAGGTGCCTTCTTTCGCTTGCTTGACTTGAAGACCAAGGAAGAAAGTCAATTAGCCCATCATGCTCATCTCGAACTCCTGCTCATAGAATCAAAATCTGGACACCAAAGCATGAGAGGAACCACCAATATAATGTCATCCACATAAATCTGAACCAACAAAAAGTCAACGCCATGCACGAGAGTGAACAAGGTTTTATCAACCAATCCCATTTTGAAATCATTCTTAAGCGAGAAAACTCTTAAGCCTATCATACCAAGCTCTAGGGGCTTGTTTCAATCCATACAAGGCTTTGGAGAGTTTAAAAACATGGTTTGGGAACTTGGGATTTTCAAAACCGGTGGTTGCTTGACAAAGACCTCTTCTTCTATGAAACCATTCAGAAAGCACTTTTGACATCCATTTGAAATAGCTTGAAGCCCTTGGATGCCGCAAATGCTAGCAAAATGCTAATGGCTTCTAATCTAGCTCTGAGGAGCAAAGGTCTCCTCAAAGTCTAAGCCCTCTACAGGAATACCCTTGAGCTACAAGTCTAGCCTTATTGCGAACTACCAACCCATCTTCACTTTGCTTATGTTTGAAAACCCATTTTGTTCCAATTACATTATGATTAGGTGGAGGTTCAACTAAGGTCCAGACTTTGTTTCTTTCAAAATTTTCAAGTTCTTCATGCATAGCATTGACCCAAGAGGCATCATAAAGAGCATGAGTAACATCTCGGGGTTCAAAAGAAGCAACAAAAGCAGAATGTGCATGAGAATCGGAGAGATGAACACGAGCGAGTGACTCGCTCATGTAGATCCCCAATAATCCGCTTTCGGTGGATCTTTGTTCTTTGAATCGAAGAGGAGCACCAGTCTTGAAGTGGCCTCTACCTCACGGGCTATGGAGGTAGGATCGAGCCACTCGATCGTCGGAAAAAGGTAGGAAGAGGTTTGCTCATCTGAAGTGGTGTAGTAGAAGCGGGCTCTCCAACCATATCACAAGGGACTTGAGGATGGATTGGGTCCTCATCCTCGAGTCATCATCAACGAAGATGCTCTCGAAACACAATGTACTGCATCATCGGGTCTAGTACGGGACTAGCCTCATCAAAAGTGACTTCGCAAGTCTCAACAACTTTGTTAGTGTCAAAATTAAATACACGATAGCCACGAGAATGAGCGGGATATCCAAGAAATATGCCATCGTAACATCTAGATTCAAATTTATCAAGGTTGCCATGTTTAAGAATGAAGCACTTGCAACCAAAAATCTTGAAATGAGAAACTTTGGGCTTATGACCAAATCTGAGCTCATAAGAAGTCTTACCAATTACAGATCTCAAGAAAACCCTATTAGAAATATAGCAAGCGGTGAGAGATCGCCTCATTAAAAACCTCCTAGGTGTGGAATGCTCATCTAGCATGGTCTCAGCCATCTCTACAAGGGTCCTATTCTTCCTCTCTACAACACCATTCTGTTTGGGAACTCTAGGTGATGGCGGTGCTCTAGCCCTATCGAGAACAAAAAGTGGCAAAGGAAGAATTCTTGAATTCTGTCCCATTGTCACTCCTAATGGCTCTCAACGCTCCAGAAGCTCAACAAAGAAGTCTAAGGACCAACTCTCTAAAGAACCCAAATGCCTCGTCCTTAGAAACCGGAAAATAAACCCATGAATACCTGGAGTAATCATCCACAATCACAAGCACATACCATTTCCCACCGACGACTGAACTCTAGAAGGACCAACAGTGTCTAAGTGCAAAAGCTGTCCAGGTCCATCTGTCATCACTAAGGTAAGAGGTGGATGAGAAGCAGAAACCATCTTACCATGTCTCTGAGGTGTGCACACAAGGTCTCTAATGACCTTGACCTAGGCGGACCTCTAATCAAATCCTTGCTCTCGACTCTAGTCAAGTGGTGAAGCCTATGTGACCAAGCCTATGATGCCACAACACTAAATCATGGGAGTCAGAAGCTACAAGACACCTAGGGCTAGAAGCAAGAAGAGACACGAAAATCAGCACAAAAGATCCTCTCAAACCTAGAGATCTCAAAGACAAGCTCACCAGAGGAATCTATAACCCTGCACTCACCACTCTTAAATCTCACCTCTAGACCCTCATCAAGCGGTGAGAAGCAAGCAGATTATACCTCGGCTTACTTACCAAAGCGGCGTCCTTGAGCATGAACTTGTTGTTGATGCGCGACCGTGCCCTTAGGTCATCACGGTCCCGTAGAAGCATCCCCAAATGTGATCAATTCATTCTTTGGATGCACGTGTGAGAGGAGAACCATCTAGAATCCCCGGTCATGTGTCGAGAGCACCCAGAGTCAACAAGCCATATGTCCTCCTTCCTCGCACGACGGACCTACAAGGCACGAGTAGGAAACATCTCATGCCTCGATCTCAAGTTAGTGATAAAAGACTTGGGAATCGATCTTGAGTCACACGATGCTTAGGCAAAACAGTAGAAACAGTAGTAAAATGGTTAGGAGCAAAATCATAAGAACGCACACGAGAACCACCTAGACCTCTCCGAATCGACCTACCACAAGGTCGGTACTCCCCCTGTCTAGATGCTACCCGCGGTCTCTGTAACATCCCAATTTTCAGAGCTTTCAAAAATCTTTTAAATAAGTTGTAGTGGAAAAATTCACCATTTGGATTTATTCGATTTTAATTTAAAAGCTTAATATTGGACTTTGAGTAACAAAATAATTTAATATGATTAAAGTCAACATGAACAATGGTCAAAACTATTTTATTTGGATTCTATGAGCTTGGATATATTTTCTAGAATTTTTTGGAATTTTTCCAAGTTCATTTGCTATTTTCTATTGCTTATTTGAATTTCTGCTATTTTCTTAAAAAGAAAAAGGTAGTTAAATCTCCAAATAGTGACTGGGCCGAATCTCTCTGCCCAACTCCTTTCCTGCCACCCGACCCTCGGCCCACTCATTCCTCGCCGTTGGATCGGGACTAGGCCTTCGAGATCTCGCGCCCGTGCACCTCGCTCTCTCTCTGACGCGTGGGGCCGCTGCAGGGTCGTCGTCTCCGACCAGGTCTCCTCCTCACATGGCGCCAAGGTCGCCATTGCCGCTGGTCCGTCTGAACAATATCGCAACTTGACCCCGATTTTGTCGCGGATGATCGCTTCTAAAGCCCTATCCTCCGGACTCGTTCAAACAAAATTCAAATTCAAATTCGCCTCTATCTCCTTTATCTCCATGAGCCCTTCTCGGGTGGTTTCAACCTCCGCCGCTGGCACGTCGCTCCGAGGCCGCCTAGACCCTATAAGTAGCACCTCGAGGATCGCTGCAGCCCCCTTTCCAAAAACCCCAAACCAATTGCCCCTCTCGAGCCCTTGCCTTGCCAAGAATCGGAGTTTTGGGCGCCGTCACGAACCCTAAAACTCCGATCCTCTACGCCGTCGGTGGCGATTGCCTCCGGGAGTGCACCCGCCTTCCTCTTCTTGAGCTACCCCGAGAAACCCTCGCCACACGGAGCCACATCGGAGCGCCCGTCCGACAAAACCCGGCTCTCGCCGCTTGAACCTCGCCACGGCCACCACCGCACCCCGACCACCGGAGCCGCACGATGGGTTCGCAATAACGCCTCTACCCTTTGGTACCACCCACCGCCACCAGATCGCCGCTGTTCACGGGACCATTGGGTCGATCTTGCGCGCCCCTCATGCCCGTCCACGCCACCTCCACTCGCCGCCATCGCCTCGGGCACGCGCGCGTGGCGACCACGTGGTAGCGTCGGCCTTCTGTGAACGCAGGTCGCCAAAGGCCAAATTTCACCCGATTCAGAGGCTCGGTGGACTTGGTCCACGTGGTTGCGTGCTAACGACATGTGGGTCCCACATGTCGATTTTCTTTATTATTCCTTTTCCGAAATTCCCAGGGCTGACGTCATATCGATGTCATGCTGACGCAATATTCTGATTTTTCATTAAGAAATAATTCGGAATTCCGTAAAATCAATTTTAGGGTTTTCTTTAGATTTAAACTTTGAAACCCCATATCTTTTGCATCCTAACTCCAAATCAGCCCATTCAAATTTCTAAATTCATCTAAAATCAAGATCTACCTAATGGAGATTTTTAATTTTTTTTAGTTGTTTTGCCTCTGTTATTTATTTATTTTGTTTACATGCCGTTTGATGCGAGTAGACCTTGACGTTGGAAGAGTTGAAGAAGAAGGAGCTTTCAAGACCGGGACCAGTACCTAAACTTATTCCATTGCAAGCTATACCCTTGACCATTTTGCTTCCCGCTTTACAAAAGTATTTTAATTCAAATTCTGCATCTTAATTCAAGTATTTATTTAAATGTTTTGGGTGCGATAGTTAATCCCAAATTGTTATGCCATCCTTGTGTAATTATTATGCCCTGATCCTTTGTCACCCTAGTTGCTATTAGTTGGTAAATATTGTAGCACCAACGTGGGTTGGTTAGCACGTAGATTGCTTAGCCATGCCCCGAATCACTTATTCATGTGAGACCGCAATTATTAATCGACTAAGTGAATATGCAATCTTAAATAATCTGTGTGTACTATGTGTCTTTGTGGCATGTGTTGCACGTAAATCAACCCAGGTGGTAAAAGGATTTGGGTGAGGCAAGTGGTGGATCTTGTGTGAAATGGTGGAATCTGTGTGATCTGTGTGGACAATAATCTGTGTGATCTGTGTGAATAATAATCTGTGTGGTCAGGTGGTTTAGTTGGCATGTGGAAGTCTTGCCTCGGTCAATTAAGGACCTCACCATGTGCGTCATTGAACTGAGCCCCCTGTCGACCACATATACATTTTGAGACAGACCTAGCATAGTAAGATAAGGTATCTGAAATGCTTTGTTATGATTAGTGCTAGCTACACTAATTGTATCTTGTGGGTAAAGTGTACAAACTCTGCAGAGTGTAATTTAATCTATTTGAATAGCCGCGTCCTCGGTCATGGACAATGCTCGGGGATATCACACTAGGGGTAGATTTTATTAAAACTGTGTGGGAAGGAGCCGTGGTTTGAATCATCCAAATATGTGAATAAAATTGTCTAGGTCAGTGTGTGTCTTTGTGAAATCAAATGTTAAAATTATTGTTATCTAATTGTTTTACCTGTTTTCAATCTATTACTGGTATTCAATTGCAAACTTGCATTTCTGCAAAAGAACCACAGAATGCCTTTCCCTTGTAAAATGCCAGCATGTGTATATATTGCATTTCTGTGGTGTGGCTTGCGAGTACGGTGTGTACTCACGCTTGTTTTGACGAATCAAGCAGAAGAGGAGGAGTCTTCACCAGCTTTCGAGGACGAGTTTATCGAAGGTGCCTGATCGCGAGGTCTTGATCCCAGTCGGTTGCCTGTGGTGAATCGATGGGGTGCCGCTACGCTTTTGTTTCGTGCTTTAATTCTCTGTTAGCCCTGCGTGGCTTGAATAAATGTAAACTCGACCTTAAGGTCAAAACCATTATTTATTAATCAAAGTTATTCGTTTATGCTATTATTCGCTTGTATGGATCGATTTCCACCTTTGTTACCACTGTGTGCACTAGCATGATCCTGGGCTAGTGCGTTGAACACAGAGGGTCCTGAATTGTAATTTCGGGTCCCGATGTAGTGGTATCGAGCCATCTTGATCAGAGGTCTAGACCTTAGTTAGATCGGCCGTTTAAATGTCCAAACTATTTTCTAAAAGAAAATTTATCTGCAAGACTAAATTGACTGCTTAACTCCTCTCATATCTCTCTCGACTCATCTCTTGCTATAATCTCTCCTCTTTTCACTGTTTAAAACTTGGTTCTTACCTTTTATCCGCTCGACAGATGCCGTACCTTGAGACCTTGGAGATTGCAACGGAGGACTTGCCACGAAGCTTTGGAAGGCTGCTGCAGATGCTCGGAGGCTTTGATTGCCGATGTACCGTGGCGGTGAGTACATGGTCAATCAGACGGGTCGTGGTATAGTCTGCCACCGACGGTCTCACGCCGAAGGAACACTAGAGGTAGCCACCTTTGGATGTCTCGGTCGGAGGATCACCTTCACGCAAGGAATCCATGAGTCGTCACGTTTGGCCATACTCGAGTCCGCCACATCTACGCGAAGAATCGCAACACATCGCTTATCGCTACCATCCCGTAGCCGCCGGGGAGATATCTGCGCTTCCGCTCACGCACGGGAAGGCAATGCCTCGATGGTGCATCTAGCACGATTCGCAACCGCTTTCGGAGTCGCCGGAGATGGCCGCCACCGAGCCGAGGTGCGCCTATCGAACTGGGAAGAAGCCGAGGAGAGGATCGCCGTCTTAGAGCAAGCTCTCTCGGTCAACATGAGGTCGAGGATGATCAAGAGGAAGATTCGGAAGGACCAAAGAGGATCCCGAGGAGATTAGGAGAATCGAAATGAGGTTACCTGCACTTGGAGGACCAGCAGAGCTCAGACACCCGAGGAGCCAACAGATCACTGCACTCCAAAGACACTGCTCGGTACACGATCTGGGACATCGAACCACGATTCGAGAGATGCCCGCTCACTTGAGTCTACACCAGTGGGGCGCGCCGCTTGTGGCTTTGGAGGCTTTCTCGAGTAGTAGTTCGTTTAAGTTCCAGCTTTAGTCGAGCTTAGCCATTTCCCTTTTTCGAGTCGCCCTTTAGGCGGTAGCTTGTGTGCTTAGGTTCGCTCTATTTTCTTGTGTGCAAGTATGAGTAGCAAAGGCCCTTAGGCATTTGTTGCAGCCATGCTAGTAAGCTATTAATAGAAGGTTATTGCATTCGAGTTTCTTGAGCTGTGTTTGTTGGGTTTAATCTATTCCCATGTCTAGTTCTAAACTCATCTCGTGCTTGCTACCTTCTCTAACCTATGGAACTTCACCAGATGGTTCAGACTCGTCACGCTACTGCAAGTGGATCCGGCACCCCAGCACCCGATGATAATCAAACCCCCGCAGGGACAGTGCCACCCCAAGCACCACCCCTTGACTTGCAGAACTTTGGAGCCTTTATGGCAGCACAAACTCAGATGATGTATACAATGATGAACCAGATGCAAGCCATGAACATCAACAACAGCAACAATCGTCAGGGAGGAGCCCCTGTCACTCAGGGTTATCAGGGACCATCCAAGTTGGCTGAATTCATGAGGACTCGTCCGCCAACTTTCTCTGGACATGTCTCACCAGTTGAACACAGAGGGTCCTGAATTGTAATTTCGGGTCCCGACAGTCTCTCCTCACGAAATCCTAAACCAGAACGCTGCCTAGAACCACCAAAGGAGTCAAAGAAGTCATCTACGAACCTAGGCCTATGTCTAGCAAGAAAGACAGGCTGCCTAGCTCTAGAGACAACAGCAGGTGAAGGAACTCCTCTAATGGTTCTCAAGGTACTCATCCTCTCCTTCCTCTCAATCTTGGCTCTACTGAGCGTAACTCAACAATGTGGCCATTCTTCTTGCGTAAGGTGCAATGGTACTTGACCTTTTGAGGGGTCTGACCTGATGAAGTAGAAGCACCTATCTTGCTAGAAGTGGTTTGGGCAAAACCAGCAGATTTAAAGACTATCTTGGATGGATTAGGGGGTTCTACCTCAAACAGGCCACTCTCAACAACTCTAACAACCTTAGGTGGATGGTTCTTGGTATGCTCTAGGGAATCAAATCCTAGGCCTCTATTATTCACACTCACCTTAGATTTGTCTAGAATCATGTTGAGGTTCTTCTTCCCACCAATAAATCTCTCAAGTGTCTCTTTAAGGTAGTCATTTTGTTTGGCTAGTTCATAACAAGAAGCACACTTATTTGACTTGCTAGCCCTATCAGATTTTTCCTTATAATGAACTACCTCAGCTTTCAAAGCCTCACAAGACACACAATAGTTATCCCTAATCTTATCCAACTGCTCTTTGAACTTAACTCTAAAAGCTTCTTGAATCTTATCTACATTATGCCCAAGTTCAATACAAAGAGTACAAGAATCAAAATCAACAATTTTCTTTGAAGCGATCATGGACATGGATTGTTCAATTTTAGCCTTTTCTTCTAGTGTCTTGTTTAAAGCATCATTCTCAAGTGTGAGTTTAACACGTTTTCACATGAAGCAGTTTTAGAGTACAAAATCATTTCCGACATCTCCTTCATTTTAATCTTATTTTTCTCACAATGAGAGCAGGTGTGACTAGCATCAAATTTACTCAGTTCTTTTGTAGCACTATCCAATTTTAGTTCAAGCAAAGCACAATTTGAACAAGGCAAAGGGATAGCATCAACAGTAGTCACATCTAAAGCAATGGCATTCATGCAAGCAGGACTAGACTTGAGAGTTTCTAGTTCATCCAGAGCATCTTTCAATTGATTTGTAAGAGGAATGAGCAAGTCTTAGAGTTACCAATTCATCATACATTCGAACAAGCATCACAAACATCTTCAGGACTAATCGATTTGAGTGTAGCAACTTCTAGTTTCAAGTTATCAATCATGATGTCCTGATTCTTAAGCATTCTAGCTTGCTTATCTAATTTTCGTTCAGAAATGACCAAAGCACGTTTCATCTGAACAGGTGAGGGACATACCTCATCGGGATCGCTAAAAGGTCGCTAAATGCGTTGGAGGAGTCGACGTCATGGCTGTCGCTAGCCATGAAGCACATGCCGGTGAAGTCCTGGGCCTTCTTCTTGCCATGAGAGTCATCGTCGTCGTCCTCCGTCTCCGAGTCCACATCGCTCATGTTAACACTCTCAAGAGCGGCAAGGACTTGGTGCGATTTAACTTGCGATAGTTTGGCTTCTTGCCTTTCTTGTCTTTGGCTTGATGACGCCTCCGAGAGTCCTTCTCCTCCTTGCCCTTCAGCTTGGGGCACTTGGAGCGAATGTGGTTAGGCTCACCACACTCGAAACAAGTGACAGGCCACCTCTCCTCCTGTTCCTCACTTTGTTGTAAACTCTCGAGAATTTGGTGGATAGGAGGGCTAAATCATCTTCAGTAGCTTCTCTAGCGCTCATCGCTCAAAGAATGTAAACGACGACAAAGAAAAACCAGATGAGCCAAAATCAAAGGAATCATCGAGCTACCCTTCGATGGGTCGACCACCAAAGCCATCGACTCTGTCTTGGGAGACGCGAGATAAAGTCAATCTCATGCGTCTTCAACCTCGAGTAGAGCTTATCCATGGTAAGCTCACTCATGACAAGATGTTGTCATTGATGGATGTGATCTTCATCCCCTGACCTTCACATCAAGAGCACCCGAAGTGGCGTGCATTCTCGAACTCGGTGAAAACAAGATCAACAAAGACGAAGATCATGGAGAATCTTGGAGAACCTCCCCACACTCATCTAAAGACTCACGAGTGTCTTTGCTCGATCTTTGAGTATTCTTTCTTGAGTGGTTCATCTCACTTCCTTGATCGCGATCGAGCCCTCGTGGTAGTCACAGAGTTCTCCGGATCTCGTGAGCGGACCTCAAATGAGCCACACGCTCAAACTCGGATCGACTAAGACCTTGGATCAAGAAGTTGCGAGCTTTCTTTGTTAGCCTCAATGTCCGGAGTGATCACATCGTCATCGGCCGGCAAGACGACATATGGATTTTGACCTTAAGCCAAATAAGCGCCCTTGAGCCTCGATGTAGGCTTGCATGCGAGCCTTCCAAGAAGCAAAATCAACTCCATCGAAAATATGAGGTTTGAGTGAATACTTGTCGATCGCCATGGCTTCAAAGACCTGTTAAGATCTATGAGAAGAGCTAACCGGCTCGATACCAATTGTAGGACCGGAAAGGCGACTAGAGGGGGTGAATAGGAGCACTAACACTTTTTCACCTTAATTGAATTCAATACTAATTCACTCCAATAGCTATGGAAGCTATGAAGATCAAGGTGCAAGCACAAGGAAGTCTTGTATTGAATCCAATTAAAACCCCGACGCAAAAACACCCAAAATAACCAAAACCCAAATCTCAAAGTGTTGGGCGGTCTAACCTCTCAAAATGGCGGTCGACTCCTTTGCCTAGCGGTCGATCGCTGATTTTGTGGTCGAGACCGCCTGACGATGAACAGGAAAATCAGACAATCACCTGAAAACCAAAGCGAAAATCGGTCTAACTTTTGATCCGTAAGGCCAAACTCCACGAAATTTGAAACACACCTTCCTAAGGATATTAGGAACCTATTCCAAGTGGAGATTGAGTAGATCCACGACAAAGTTTTGACCTTTTTCAGTTTTACCGAAGGAGGGTTCAAAACCGGGCAAAAACCAAAAACATGATCCAAATCTTGCTCGTGGGGGATTGATGATTTAGATGATCTTAGATGTGTTCCCACACATCATAGCAAGGTAAAAGAGGGCACGAAACAAACCAAAAACCACAGAATCAAGGAAGCATCCAAAATCATCAAAAGAGAAAGGAAAGCACATGAAGACACATCTTTGAACAAACACCCATAGATTGATTCACGATTTGATGCTGGATACAGCCACTCCATCCATGGAGGACAAAACTCAATCCATGAGCACACAACTCAACACATCTCCCTAGAACCCTAAGCCTCTTCTCTTTCTCCTAAGCCCTAAGACAAACTAGGGTTTATCATGAAGTGCTTCAAGTGGTCGCCTAACCCCCTCTCTATTTATAGGAGGCCTAGAGCTTCTAGAAGACTTAACCCTAATGGGCTCCGTTAAGGCCCAATACAAGCGGGTTACACACACGCATCTCAAAGCGTCGTCTTCACTTTTCTTGACATAATCCACTCCTTGGCCTTGCGTCTTGCGCCGCTGGTTGGCATTAGGTCACCAAGGCGATTTGGTGAAATTACCAAAATACCCCTTCTCGATCTTTTCCAAGACCGAGTCCAAATCGCTAAACACATCCATGCTTCGCCACGTGTAGGTTGATCCAGGTGCTCTCATCGTGTCGGCAAGTTCTCCCATCCGGTTCCCACCGGACCACCTTGGCACTTGCACCGACCCCCGCACCGCTTGATCCAACCAGTCGCACCGAACTGCCCGTTCGGTCACTTTCATCCATTCTGCGTCATGCTTGAGTCACTTGACCTCACCCGACATCCATGATCATTCTGGACCTCAGCTCTCCAAGCTTAGTCCCGATCCTCCTCGCCGTTGACCGTCGTTGACCTCCAAGCCACCTGCACAGCAATAGAAAGCAAGCACGAATCCGGGAACAAGTTCTTCACAACTTGACCCACATTAGCCAAAACATGCAATATGCAACACATATGCAATATCAAACAAGGATATGACCTATTCCAAAATGAATTCACAACTAATATCATCATTACAAGATAAAAACCGGTCGACCACCATTACGCCGGCCCGACCGCCTCGACCCGAACGGAAAATCAATTGAAGATAAGGCGGTCGATCGCGGGATTTGCTTGTCTCGACACACACAACGGCCCGACCGCCACGTAAACCGGTCGACCTTTGAGACCTGACAGAATCAGTAACTTTGACGAAAACGATTGAAACTTTAAGCCAAAAGCAACATTGCCAATTGTTTCATCATCCTAAGATCATGGGCATATCCCCATGATATCCACAGTTCCAACAAATTTATCTGAGTTGCTCTCACCAATTGCTTTTGAGGTGCTCGAGGGAGAGCTTCTCTCAATCTTGAGCGGATGTCGGCAGGATCGATGCAGATTCAACCTAAAAATACCAAATCAAATAACCTACTCGACCGACTACTTGCAAGAGTAGAGGATGACACACTAAGGTTACTTGAACACAACACAAACAAGAAAACATAGATGTTCAAGAAGTCATCGACAAACAAAACAGGTGTGTTTTTTGAAGATTTTAAAGATCCAAACCTACCACAAGGCCAAGAAGCACTCCGCTTGATGTCAAAACCACTTGGTCCAAGACAATTTTAAGGGGACAAAGCAGTCTCAAGAACTCTTTTACAAAGATCCGCTTGCTTCAATCTCAACAATATCACGATAGATACATCGGTAAAACTTGTACTCCCATGTCCACATAAATCATAATTAGATGATGTGTTTACCTCATCCTCATTTGCTAAAATGGGCTCCGGTGATGGGAGGCATGAAACATCTTGAAGTGATAGATGCTTGTATTTTGGAACCAGATAAGCGGCAAAAAGAAATCAACCAAGCAAGGTAAATCAAGATCAAATAACTCAACAAAGTTGCGACTTCAGTTACCAAAAGATAAAAATAGAAGAGATTAATCAAGCAATCTTAATCGTGAGCAATCCAACTAAAAGTCAGATTTAGCAACATTGGAAATGTGAAGGAGATATTAACGAATGCATTGAACATAGATTAGGAAACTTCGCAATCACGAGGTGAAACGAAATTCTATATTTTTTCTATTCTATTTCTATGTTTGAAGGATACATAACAAAAACCTTACCTTGATCAAAGTAACGAAGAAACACTTCCTTCACATATTTCTGCAAGCACAAAACATACTCAATATAACTTTGCTCGGCAATTTGGTCTCACTTCCAAGTACAAAAGATATAACTAACTACCAAAATTACGGTAATTTCAGCAACAATTCCCATAATGGCAATTGATTATAAAAAAGCTCATCGCCTACGATATCACAAATGCAAACTCCAAGTCGGGTAGAGCACATTAAGACGCACCGTGGTCGGCAACCTAAGCGTGAGCGATCAGACATCTCGCCGCCCTTCAAGAACGTCGCCACATTCGTTGAGGTCCTCGTCATCTTCTCGTCTGATAGCGTGGCCTATGAGACTACACGGAGCCACCCGAGGCAACCAAGAGAAAAAAGGCGCAACATTTCACAACTTGACACGCACTAGAGAAAGTGGAAGACGACATCCAAGAATAGGAGGAGATCAAGAAACAAAGAAATGAGGAAAAAACGAGTTGGTAATTTCATTGGGGCCCAAAAATCCGCAAGAACGGAGATCGTGGTGACGGAGCGCGATTGGGGGCGGGCTGAGTAAGGGCGGCGGAGAGCGTGGAGAAGAACCATGGACGAGATGGCGATTGGAAGCGAACCGGAGAAGGCAACGGCCAGATGGTGGAAGAGGCTGAGGGGAGGTGAGAGGACGACGTGATTTGAGGGGAGGGGTGAGGCTAACTGTTGAGTTGAGTGGGGTTAGTATTTGCGAAAGTGGGGTTAGTATTTGCTAAATGGGCTGGGCTGTAAATGTTAGGACGCATTCTATAACGTCTCAGGAAACGTTTTTATGTGCTATCTGATTTTGGGTGTAGAGGCGCAATAAAAAAGTCTAAATAAAAACGTCCCTAGTAGACTATTTTGTTGTAGTGCATAATGATTAATCTTGACTTAATGATATATGGAATCATGGTGGTTAGCCACTGCTATTAAAATTTGTGTGTCATGACAGGGTTTGTCATTGATTTTAGTTAAACAAAATGGTTTTCGCTCAGGCGAGTGGTTGGTGGATAGTGGGGATGTGGATATAACATGTTGTGGGTTTGTGGTAGTCTCGCCTAAGTAATTGTCAAGGACTTAATCTTGTGCGCCATTGAACTGGGCCTTAACTGTACAACCACATGTCTGGTATGGGACGGACCTGGCTAACTAATTAGCAATGTCTTAATTTCGGTTCTGTCGTGGAAAGCTTGAGTTATGGGAAACGTTTCTTCACGGAGGCGTAAGAGGGGGGCCCTGTCTGGTCGGAAAGACATTCAGTGTTAAAACCTTAGCGGACAGAACTGGGTTAAGAAGGAGCTTTGTAAAGGCCTTGTCACATGCTCTAGACTGCTTACCTAAGATAGTGAGCAGTGGTATCAACGGATGCCAAACAAACTAGAGAAGTCGTGTCATGTGGGGAAAGCTGTACAACCTCTGCAGAGTGTAAAACTATTTGAATAGCCGTGTCCGCGGTTATGGACGTGCTCGGGGATTTCACACGGAAGATAGAGTTTCTTTAAAATGAGTCGGAGTGTGGATGGGATGTTCACTTGATGAATATAATATTTGTTTGGTGAATAGGTCATTCACTTGGTGGTTTGTGTCGATTGGTGAATTGGGGATTCACTTATCTTTGGTTTGGGTTGGGAAGTGAATGGGAAGTTCACTAGTCGTTTCAAAGAAATTGTTTAATTACTTATTATTGTTTTCAACTACGCATTTCAATCTATTTATTGTATTTATCGCAAATGCTGCTTTTTGCAAAAGAATCATACAGCTAACCTTTGTCAGGCCGTGCATGAATACTATTTGCATACATTTCCCTACGGTTTGCTGAGTACATTCAAAAGTACTAATGGCTTGTGCCCTCTATTTAATCAGCAGTTGAAGAATATCAAGCTGCCCAAGAGTTCTTTCAGAAGGAGGATTATGAAGGTTTTGCGGATTAGGATGTGTTCTCCACTCGATTGCCTGTGGGCATGTTGATTGGCCTTTTGAAGAAGTTTTGTTCCGCTGCAAGAGTTTATTTGTTTCTTTAGCCCTGTGTGGCAAGTTAATTAAACGTTGACCATAAGGTCCAGTTATTATTATTATTTGTACTCTGAGATCTTTTTAGTTAAATCGAATAAATGGATGGTATTTCATCATTGTTTCTGTGTGAGCTAGCTCTCGATGCGGGACTAGTTCAAAGATACAGAGGGTTCTGAGATGTATTTTTGATCCCAACAATACTATAAATAAACTTCATCGAGAACTTCTCGAAGATCGCGAAGTCGATGACTGAGTTGCTCAAGAAGGACAAGAAGTTTGTGTGGTCCGCTGATTGCGAGAAAAGTTTTCAAGAACTCAAAAAGCGTTTGATCACAGCTCCCGTACTAGTTCTTCCTGATGTCCATCAAAGCTTCGATATCTTCTACGATGCTTCTCGTCGAGGACTCGGGTGTGTCCTTATGCAAGAAGGCAAGGTAGTGGCCTATGCATCAAGGCAATTGAGACCTCATGAACTCAATTATCCTACCCATGATTTGGAGCTAGCCGCAGTGATTCATGCACTAAAGATTTGGCGACATTACCTAATCGGTAATCGTTGTGAAGTGTATTCGGATCACAAAAGCTTGAAGTATTTGTTCACCCAACCAAATCTGAACCTTAGGCAAAGAAGGTGGTTGGAATTGATCAAAGACTACGACATGGGTATTCACTATCATCCGGGCAAGGCTAATGTTGTTGTTGATGCACTTAGTCGAAAGGTGCATTGCAATGCCTTGTTGCTCAAGGAGCAGCAGCCTACCCTTCTTGAAGAATTTCAGCATCTCAACTTGGAAGTGGTTGAGCATGGGTTCCTCACTACCCTGGTTGTGCAACCAACCTTGGTGGATCGGATCAAGGCCGCTCAGCAATCGGACGTTGGGGTGAACCAAATCAAGCAGAATGTCAAGAATGAAACAGCCAAGTGTTTCTCAGAAGATGATCTTGGTGTTGTGAGGTTTGGACAACGCCTTGTGGTTCCAAAGGACATGGAATTGCGGGATTTGATGCTCCGCGAAGCCCATGATTTTCCTTTGTCCATTCATCCTGGGGCCACGAAGATGTATCAAGATCTCCGGCAGAGATTTTGGTGGACCCGAATGAAGCGTGAGATCGCGAGGTTCGTTGTTGAGTGCGACATGTGCCATTGTGTAAAGGCCGAGCATCAGCGTCCAGCAGGTCTGCTTCAGCCTTTGCCAGTGCCTGAGTGGAAGTGGGATTCGATCGGGATAGATTTTATCACCGGTCTACCCAGGTCACCGAAGAAAAATGATGCCATTTGGGTTGTCATTGATCGTTTGACTAAAGTGGCACATTTCCTTCCTATCAAGACTGACCTTCGTGTAGGTATTTTGGCGGATCTCTACATAGCCCGCATCGTGAGTTTGCATGGTGTGCCGAAGACGATTGTGTCAGATCATGGTTCTCTGTTCACTTCTCGCTTTTGGCATAGTTTGCAAGAGGCTATGGGAACTCATCTTTCTTTCAACTCAGCATTTCATCCCCAAACTGATGGCTAGACTGAAAGGGTCAATCAAGTTTTGGAAGACATGCTTCGTGCTTGTGTTCTTTCCTATGGGAAGCATTGGGAGAAATGCTTCCCATTCGTCGAGTTTTCCAACAACAACAACTTTCAAGCTAGTCTTGACAAGGCACCTTTTGAGGCCTTATACGGGAGAAAGTGCAGAACCCCGTTGAATTGGTCTGAGACCGGCGAAAGACCTTTCTTTGGCCCGGACTCGATCAATGAGGCTAAAAGTCAAGTTCAGCTTATTCGTGATCGTTTACGAACGGCTCAATCAAGGCAAAAGAGCTACACGAATCATCATCGTCGCGAGTTGAGCTTTGAGCCCAATGACTTTGTTTATCTCAAAGTCTCTCCTTTGAAGGACCATCAACGTTTCGGCGTCAAGGGAGAGTTAGCTCCTTGATATGTTGGTCCTTACCGCATCATTGAGAAGAAAGGGGATGTTGCCTATAAGTTGGATTTGCCTGCTGCACTTGAGGGAGTACATGATGTGTTCCATGTGTTCCAGTTGAAGAAGTGCCTCCGTGTTCTAACTGAGGAAGCTCCGTTGGAAACTCTCGATGTTCAAGAAGATTTGACCTACCGCGAGCACCCTGTTCACATCCTTGAAGAAGCTGAACGAAGAATAAGGAATCGTGCCATCAAATTCCTTAAAGTTCAGTGCTCAAATCATTCTGAGGATGAAGCTACTTGGGAACGGGAAGATCGTTTGCGTGCGGACTACCCATCTTTCTTTTCCGAGTGAGAACATCCCAAATCTGAGTGTGTGTTTCAAATGTAAGAAAATGAGAAGGAATTAAAACTTTTCTTGCATCTTGTTGTTTTTGAACTTTTCTATAATTCTTGTAAAGGAATTGTGGAATTCAAAAACTCAAATCTCCAATTGACTAAAGTCATGAACCCTTTTTCAACTTTGTTGAGAATCTTGTCATCAACACCTGGAATATTTTTCCTTGGTTCTAGGGCTACTGTGTGACACCTCTGAAAAATTTCATAATTTTTAGAAATTATTTGATAATTTTTAAGAGGCAGTCAAACCATAGAACAAACCTTGAGAAATTTCTGGAGAAAAATGCTTTATATAAAAACCTCTGGAAAATTTATACAAGGTTGATCCTGGAGTTAGAAACCTGCAGTCAAAATTTTAGAATTTTTGGAGTTAGTTTGCTATCTCTAAAAATTCCTCAAATTTTCAGCTTTAAATTCAAACCCTAGGTCAGTTACTGTTGGGCTCGGGTCAGGCTCAAGCCATTTGACTCGACCCAATCAACTAACTGCACTCGGGCTCGGTCGTTTTGGCGCGTGCGTTTTGGACCATTTGATTGCAATCGGACAGTCCACGTTTGGAGGAACGTTCGGACCGCCCGAGATCAAATTCAATCTGAGCCGTCCATTTCCAATCAAGCGGTCAAAAAGTTTTGACTCGAGTCATTTATTTTGACCCAACCCGTTCACAGTTAGGCTCGAGCCACTTTGGCTCTCTTTCACTGACTGTGGTCCCTCGCCAATCCTGGTCATCATCTTCTATGCCGCTCGCGTGCTTGTGTGCCAGAGCGCATGGCGTGGGCGACGTAGCGCCTGGTCACCTCCATGGCGTCCTTCAACGGCTCTTTGCCTCTGCACATTTAATGCTCGTCAATGGCCGCCCCCAAAGTCGTGTTCTTTACCTACTCACGTCGCTCAGCTTGCCCATGGCAGAGCCGTGGACCACGCTCATCCTTGAGCTTTGCCCTAGCTCAAACCCTTGCTCCCCGGACAATATAATAAATGACATGACGGTTCCCATATAGGCGGACAATACACTAAATTACGACACTGATTGACGACTAGACGAGATCAGTCTGTTGGGGCAATCCTTCATGGAGTGCCCAAGAGTCTTGCATATATTGCACTACATCGTGCGGCTCAGGCCCCCACGCTGACTGTCATCCATATCGTTCTAGAAGCACCGCGTCTACCGTCATCCCTTCCCAGTTGACTTCAAGGCCTTGTTCGACCCCCATTGCATCTTGTCTGGCCATAGATCCCTATAGTTCATGTCTAATCCATAGGAATGAAACTCTGCACTCCACGTATCGAAAAGGTGCTGCATATCGTAGTACTCGAAGATATCTGGTGTAAACAAATACCTCATTTGCGCACACGCCTTGTACACATGCGAGCATGGCTTGTGAAGGAGCTTCAGCTTATTGCAGGTGCATGTAGCCATATCACCCAGAGTGCATGCATGTTTCCTTCCCCCTTGGCATGATTGTTGACATATTTTTGCCGCAACCTGATATCGTACTTCCTTCTGAGACCATTGATCACCCGGATGTCGTGCATTTAGGCCTTCTGTACCTTCTAGTCCATATACCTTTGTATATTCTCGGACCACTATTTCCCTTCTTCCAGTTGTCTCCTCTCTACGGTTTCATCGTAATCGATGTCGGGTCTCTACGTGAACCCATGTGCTACAAGCCTCGCTTTATATCCTACCGACTGGTTGTTCTCATTTCTCTTCCAGATGAAAACCCATTTGGATCCTACAGGGAACACTTTAGGAGGTGTTCAGGTGATAGGATCGAATACTTTACTTTTATTTAGTGAGTGCAATTCTGTCTCAATTGCTTTTTTCCATTTGACACAATCTGTGCAGTTCTGGCACTCTGCCAGGGACTTAGGTTCTAGATCTAGTTCAAGAGTTTTAGCAATTTTAGAGGCGAAATATATGTCGACAACTGTAGTCTTTCTTTCCTTTGACTCTCCTGAGTCCACAGAATTTGTGGGAATTTCTTCATTTATTTCTTCTAGCTTCTCGTGATTTCCCACCACGGTGGAGTCTGGGTGTTCCGATCTCCTAGTGTTAGATTGTGCGCGCAAATGTTTGCTGGGGTTACCATCCTCAGGATGGATCACTTCAGGGATTTTCTTAACATCAGGTTGAGTTCCTTCAACTGTCTTATGGAGTGATTTGTCTTATTTGGTTCTTTGTTTCTGCGGACGTTTCCGCATAATTAAGCCTATGTGCCCAAAGGTCTCCCCCTCTTCTTTGCATTAGGGGTGTGAGTGGATTCAGTATCCATTTGGGTTACTTCCACTCTTTCCGGTGCGTTTCTGCAGGTATTTATGATTTTGTCACTCCCTTAAGATTAGTGAAGGATCTAGCAGATTATTAGCTATTTGTTACAAATCAATTATTCTCTAAACTTCCAGTTCGGAGCCTTTGGTGTGTAGATCTAAGGACTAAATGCCACTAACATTCCAATCTATTTCTCAGCATTCTTTAGAGTGGTACCTTTCTCCCCTTATGCCGGGAAATTGTCCCTATCAAAAATACAATCAGTGTAACGAGTCGTGTGCAGATCCCCTGTCATAGGATCTAAGTATTTAATAATTGAAAGAGATTTAAAACCTACATAGGTCCCCAACTTCCGGTAAGGGCCCATGGTTGTACGTTGCAGTGGTGAAATCAGCACGTATACAACACAACTAAATTTTCGCAGATGGGAAATACTTGGTTCTTTTCCACGCACTAATTACAAGAGGGAAATTGGTTGATATGCAGTTGGCCTAAGTTGGATTAATGCAGCAGCGTGCAACACTACGTGGCCCCAACAGTTGGTGGAAAACCTACAATTCTGTAAGAGTGCCCTAGCAATAAGTTTTATTCTTTAATTAATGACTCTACGAGGCCATTTTGAGTGTGGACATGTGGTATTGAGTGCTCTACTTTAATGCCCAGAGCCATACAATAATCATTAAATGCCTTTGAGGTAAACTCGCCAGCATTGTCCATTCGAATGGACTTCATCTGTTGATCTAGAAAATTAGCTCTTAATCTGATTATTTGGGCAATTAACTTTGCAAAAGTATGGTTCCGTGTAGATAGCAGACAAACATAGGACCATCTAGTAGAGAGATCTAACAAGATCATAAAATATCTAAAGGGGCTCGATAGGGGTTGGATAGGTCCACAAATATCACATTGAATTCTCTCTAGGAAACTAGGTGATTCATCTCTTAATTTCAAATAAGAGGGTCTAGTAATCAATTTTCCTTTAGCACAAGCAGGGCACATGAAATCTTTAGGTATAGGAAAGTCTGTAGTTTATATGTTATGGCTAACATAATTATTAATAAATTTTCACATCTTGCCCAAACCAGGATGACCCAGACGATCATGCGAGATCTTAAAAAAAATTGGGTGCTTAACAATTGATTTCATCGCAATATAAACTTCAGGTTATATACATATATATATATACATATATATACATACATATATATACATATACATACATACATATATATATATATATACATACATACATATATATACATATACATACATACATATATATACATATACATACATACATATATATACATATACATACATACATATATATACATATACATACATACATATATATACATATACATACATACATATATATACATATACATACATACATATATATACATATACATACATACATATATATATATATATATATATATATATATATATATATATATATATATATATATATATATATGTTGTACAATCCTGATGAGAAAGAAGGGAGGTTTTCGACCACTTGCTTCTGGCATCCATTAGACTTAGTTATGATTAGGTATCATGTACCATTCTCATTATCGGTCTCTATGTGAAATCCATCTAGACGAATGTCTTTAAAACTGAGAAGGGTACGTTTAGATTCTGGATACAGAAGAGCATCCTCAACAGTTTTATAGGTACCCATAGGGAGAACTGTAATGGCCCTTCCAATGCCGACAATAAGAGCATTGCTTCCAACGATGGTCATAATATTACCAGTTTTCCTAGTTAATGTCTCGAAATATTTAGTTTCCCTAAAAATCGAATTAGTGGTGCAACTATCTACGAGACAGATTTCCTCTTCCGCGATTGGATTGTACCTAGTTGTTCTACATTTTAAACATGATTTATAATCAAATAATTATTCAACATGAAATATAGTTCGAAATGAAATAGAACAAACATAGACCAATAAGATAAGGAAATGAATTAATCTCGAAAGATAACAATGCCAAGAGTTCAACATGAGCAAATAATGAAATATAAATGCTCAACATGACGGTTTTCCATTAGAAGTTCTACATGTTTCTTTGCTTCCAGCAGAGTGTACATCAGTTCAGAGTATATGATGGTCTTCCATCAAAAGTTCTGCATGTTTCTTTACTTCCAGCAGAGTGTACATCAGCTCAGACTACTTCAAGTACTTCGCATTGTGGTACTGTTGCAGCAATACCCGCATATTGGGGTGGAAGGTGCACAAGGTCTTCTCTATTATATCGACTTCTATAACTGTCTAGTTACAGAACCTCAATTTGAAGATAAGTTTGTGCATGGCAGAGTTATATGCTGCCACGGTCTTGAAATCCTTAAAGCGCAGGTTAGTCCATTCTCGTTGTGCTTCTGGGAGTAGGACAGATCTCTACTGATTGTAGCATTCCTTCAGGGAATTTCACAATGCCAGTGGACCCTCCTCTATTAAATATTCAGACTTCAGGTCTGCATGGAGATGGTGCCTTAAGAAGTGTAGAGTCGCATACCCTTAGGGATGGTAGGGGTGCTAGCTTTTGGCTCAGTGATGGCAGCTCCAAGAGATCGAAACTTCAGGATGATCTTTGTGTCCATCGACCAGGTGAGCAATTGTTGCCATTCAGGGCAAGCTCAACGAATTCTTTCTTTGCGATGTCTGACATCTCCTACATTAGGTTCATCCAATGTTTAGTTTTACTACAAGTAAAATAGAATCTAAAGCATGAATATTCCAAAATCAGTCAAGATTGGTTTAACATCTATTTAGCAGATATTTATATGAATTTTCTAGAATTTTCCTAGCAATTATTATGAATTTCAGCTAATTAATGAGGTATATGGATAATTTTTAGAATTATCATTATGACAAAAAAACAATTTCTGCAAATAAAGCTAGGGAAAAAAAATCCCATTGACATTGCAACGCCCCGTGTCATTACCCTAGAGGGTAATCACACTTAAGCATATGGATTACTATTCATCTGCCCGGTAGGACACCACTCTGACGAATAGTAAGCCTTGCCAGAGTTAACGCAGTAGAAAAATAAGATAAAAACTGTACTTTTTATTCCAGTTAGCCACGCAAGGCTATGGTTTTACATTACATGTAGTAATTTACATCTGTAGCATGGGACTAAATCCCCTCGCTTGCCTGTCCTGCTCCTCCGGTCGTCTATTCGTCCCACTTATCGAACAAGGTGTCCACCTCACCCTGCTCCTCGTAGTATGCGCCCTTGTCTCATGCGGCCTCCTCGGTACCTATGTGTCCTTCATCCCACTCAGGATAGTTCCCGGTCGGACTAGGATCTAACAAAGGAGAATAATAGCAAGGCTGAGTAGCAGTGTACTCAACAAGCATTAATAGCAAAAATGCACTGGATGACTCATCTCTATTTGTTATTACAATTTCTAGTTCATCGCTTTTTCTGAAAATAAATAACTCATCAAAACTTTAGGTGGCAAGTTTTAATGCTGAAAAGACTACTTGCCACTCGGAGAGAAGATAGACCCCCTACCGGTTCCTGTAGACTCCAATCCAAGAGACAAGCATGAATTAATGATTTGAGATATAGCACTGTGCAGGCTTTGTACCACTTTACCCATAGCTATTCTGAGCTCTCTCTGAGCTAGGTCCCCTGTATTTCCTTTGATGCAGGTTCAAGTTCAGAATACATAATATTTTTCAAGTTACATGATTAAATCTTCACCTATTACATTACGTCGGTGCTGACCTCGTCACCCACCGAGTTCCTGTAATATTGGTTGGGCCGGCCCTACCTCTTGCGCCCCAACACTCCACTATTTGTGCTATTATAACGCATCGGATTCCCCCGACTCTGGACTTTTCCTACCGGCCCTCGAGTTCATCATCCCTACTCAACCCATGCAATATTACTTACCCGATGTGGAGAGGAAAATTACATAACCAGGTAGCATTTTCTATCCACCGAAACGGAAAAATGGTTGGCACTTAAATACGACCTCTAATCCAGGTGAGAGTTTTGTTGGTCCTTATATATTACCCATATGCAAAGGGGTCCCACCTCTTCCCTTTCTCTTCTCATATCTCTTTTCTCATTCCCTCTGAGGGTCACCTATACCAGCCATAATATTAACTATTTTCTCATCTCATTTCTCCTCTCCTCTCTTTTCTCTTCTTTCTTTTTCTCTTTTTATTCGATTTGAATTTTAGACATAGTTTCATGCATGTATATATATGATACAGCAATATACAATTTACATTTAATATAACTATATTGATGTTCAAGAGATAAGCTTGCCTTCGAAATTGTAGAAAAGATCAGTGTCGATGGTTCCTAGATCAACTACACCTGTCTGCGTTGGTTCGTCCTTTGCAATTATATGGCGGACGCGAATAATAATAAATAAATACTTAGTTGCATTTGGTGCTAATAGGCATACGATAATTCGTTGATTTTCCATTGTTAGCAGATTTTAATTTAGCAATATTTTTTGGACCCCCGTTAGGTTAGCACTCCCCAACTGCGGTTCTTCTACGGTCTACTGGCTTTGGAGTCGTTGGTCGCCTATATTCGAGTTTTATCACACGACAAAAATACTACACGTACTCACATGCAACTAGGTCTATTAAATTTTATTTGTGCAAATATGCCTAATTGATTTTACTTAGGTGTGTACGCATTTATTTATTTCTCTAACTAGACTCGGGGTTGTTTATTTCAATTATTCAATCACGATTAAATTATTTTTAATGTACCAAATTATTCGTCAAATTTAGTGGGTATTATCGGTGATTATTTTAGTTATATAAGGTCTCAGATTAATATTGTGAATTTTTTCATTTTTATTTTTCTACTAGTCGATTTACTGATATTTATCTGTACGGAGTTTATAAATCCATTATTCTAGCGATTTGTCCGAAAATTGCAGGTATCATATCAATTTATTTATCTGACTCAGTGGCAATTTTATTTATAAAGTTTTAGATTTATTTTACCTTTTTTTCTTGCTTTTATTTTTTTATCGGTCGGTCTACTGCTAAATATTCTAATGCAGTTTAAAAATATATATACTTCTAGCGATTCATCTGAAACTCACAGGTATGCCACGTACGCATTCCCTCTATCTATTTTAATTTTTTATAATCTTTTTCTATATATTTTTCCTTTTCTTTTCCTTCTCTTTTTTTCTCTTTGCACTTTATCCATTCATTCCTTTTTGGCCGAAAAACCCTGACCACATATTTCCTTCCCCTTCCTTTCTTTAATCCCCCTCCTCTCTCTCTCTTCCTTATCTTCCCAACCGAATGCATGTTGGTGCCTTTCTCCTTCTTCTGCATTCTTTCCTTTCTTCTCATGGTGATTTGCTCCTTGGCCAAATGGAGTTTTTGGCTCCATCCCCCTCCGGTGCTCTCTGTTGACTCCTTGGCTTGGCCCATGGCGTCATCACCTCCAGTCGCCCGGCTTGCGCCCTCCCATGCGCTGCAGTGGCTCGGTCGTCCCCACGCACGGCGCCTCGACTCTCTCCTTGCAACTCGCCCGGCTGCCTGCCCACACTCGCCGCTTCGGCTTAGCCTCTCCGCCTCCGTGCCTCTAATTTCCCTATTCCCCTTTTTCTTTTTTCTGCTTTGCCGGTTTCTTGATGATGCTTGATTCGTTTTTAATGTTTGTTGGTTTGAGCTCATGCATGGCGAATGGTGATGAAGTGGGTTGCTGGATGTGAGTTTCTACCGTGGTTGTTGTGCCACACTGAGGTATACTTTCCTTTATTCTCTCTATCATGTTCCCTCCCCTTGCTCTATGACAGACAAGGATGATGATATTGCTATTGTTGTGTGTGATGTTATTGCTTCTGTTAGTGGTGCATGCTCTGTGAGATGTGTATTTCGTATGGGCGGTTTGGATGGGACAAGAATGAATATGGGGGAGGTAATGGTTAGTTACCTCTGTTGTCTTTGTCGGTTTGGGAGGATCTGGCAATGGTGGTTTGGCCGTAGGGGTGGTCAAGGTGCTCTCTAGTGTTCTTATTAGTTCCTTCTGGTCCTTGCTGCCGTTGTCGGCTTGGCGATGTTCTTGGCGGTCGTTGACGGTGGTGGGTCGATGCTACTGCCGTCCACGCTCCATTGTCTTCCCCGTCTCCTTTGCCCCTCTTCTCCGGTTGCTATCTGTGGTTGGTTTGTGGTTGAGGCAAAGGTGGTGTGGCTTGTTTTTTGTGCTTGGCCATGGGAGGGCAGTGGGCACTTTGGCTGGCTTTGTTTGGTAGTGGAGTGATGATTAATTGTTCTTGGTGGCTTTGCTTGTGCTTGGGTTGATGGATGAACTAAGTGTGTGGGTTGTGCTTGGGCTTCTTGCTAAGTTATGCCTTGTGGAGGCAGTGGGTTGGCTTTGCTTTGTGTTGGCTTGAGAATGAAATGGTAGTGTTGGTTTTGGGAATGTGGCTTGTGGGGAAGAGGCTTATGGGGGAGGTGGTTTTCGGCTGAGCACTCTCCCTTTGCCTGTGCATACCATTCTTGCCCTTGCCTTATCCCAATTGCTCTCACAACTCACTATTTGGTTATGGACCTTTGGTCCATGGGGAGTCCCCTGCACTGCTCAATGGCCTTTCTACTACGGACGGGAAGTCAGTAAAATAGAAAGCGGGTGTTGGGCTAGGTAAAAGGAATGGATTGTTGGTCCATCAGGCATTGTCGGATTTTTCTACGGTTGAGGTAAGTCGGTATACGTGGGTATCAGATTCTAAGAAACGTCGGGTGACGAAACCTACGGAAGTGAGACGGTGCTGACTAACCTAGGTTGGTCCGGGAACCTCAGTGATCTTTGGGAACTCTAACGGCAATCCTTTTCTCTACTCTAACCTTCCACTTATCGCTTTGTGGTTTGCTAATCGTTTTCTGACTTTTTGGCGGATGATGCAAATTTGGTTCGAGGAAGGGTTCAACGGGCTGGCTATATACGGACAAGGAAAAGCTTCGACGACATGCGATGCAAGATTTTATTATTCTTTTGTAATGTATTCGGGATTGTAATGTATATATAATTTGTTCTGATGTAAACAATTCTTGTAATTAATTTGAGAATGTAATAATATTGTATTATTATTTCCAGATTCATTTGTAATTTCCGGAGATGGATTATTGTAATTTAATGTTGCGTTTGTATTTAATGCTTTACTTTCGCTTGTAATTAATTCTTGTATGTTGCTTTCATGGAATGAATTATTGTAATTTTACTTCGAGATTGTATTTAAATGTTTTACCTTTGATTGCAATGGATTTTTGTAATTGACTCTGCGATTAAATGGATGATGAGATACTGATTTGGAGATCCAGTTGCAGAGTCTGATAATAAGTCTCGAATATTATTAATTGTTATGCGATCAATTGCTTGCAATGCATTCATAATGTAATTTATCTCAGAGATTGTATTTGTTTTATTTCTGCTTGTAATGAATTATAGCAAAGGACTCCGGGATTATATCAGCAATTTATTCTTGTGGCAAAATTTATATTGTAATATGTTGTTGATGAACTATTTATAATATTATCGTATATGAAATTGTTTGGTGATGCGATTAATATTAATCAGAAGTTATGCTTTGTTCGTGTTTAGATAATTTTAATTTACTGCTAATTAGCGATTAACATTGTTTTAGATTAGTCAGATTTGTCGGGTTCTCACAAACATGAAGCTTCCAGGGTGTGCTAAGTCTAAGGTTTCATAAAATTATCGAAGCTCATATGCCTAAAAACCATGTTTCAAGAATTATTTAAGGTTATTGCATAAAAATAAACAATATGGAAGCAAATAACCATAAATCGAGGGTCTAAATTATACAATAACCATAAAACATACAAATCTATCGCAAAAATCGGATTTTCGAAGGGTTATTATGCACGAATATATAAAAATATGAAATCTCTCGTAATTTCCTAAAACTCCAGGGGGTTTTCACAAAATTTCCTTATCTGCGAAAGTTTCATTGTAATTTTCAGAATTCCGAGGGCCTTTTGCAAAATTTTTAGGATATTCTATTTTTTTCCTTTTCTCCCAATTTTTTTACTCGACTTTGGGCTGGGCTGGCCCATATTAATCCGACCTTTTAAGGCCTAGTCAAAAAATTGTCGAGGGGAGGGGGGTGAAAGCATCTAAGCCCCTAAAAATTGTTTTGATAATTAATGATAATATGTGAATATGGGATTCTTGATAGCATGTTCTTGTGCCTTATGGATCTATTTAGGACCATGCATGCATTTGAATTTGATTTTGGATTTGAATTGAAAAGTTTTACTATAAGAGGAAAATTAGATAGCATGTTCTTGTGCCTTATGGATCTATTTAGGACCATGCATGCATTTGAATTTGAGGTTTAATGGCGAAAATTGACAAAGACTATCATTTAATGGCGAAACTATCAGTATGACCGCATATTAGTTGGCGGTACTACCGTGGGCTGTTCGGACCGTCCTTGATCGTATAGTTAAAAAGGTGGTCCGAACGGCCCATTGAATCTGGGTCGTCCACGTGGCCAGTTCATTTCAGTGCGATGTCTAAATTTCTTTGTGTTGTGGTAGTACCGCAAGTTGAAGCAGAAGTACCGCGCCGCGGTAATTCCATTTGTTTAAAGGTGGTACATAAAAACCAGTGAGACACGTTTTTGGACTTGGCTGTTTTCCAGTGTCACGGTAATACTTGCGTTTTAAGCGGAACTACCGTTGAGCGGTAGTACCACACTTTACTTGGCGGTAATACCGTGGGCTGTTCAGACCGTCCTTGATCGTATGGTTAAAAAGATGGTCCGAACGGCCCAATTGATCTGAGTCGTCCATGTGTCTGGTTCGAATATTGCTAAATTCTCTGGTCGCTACTGCGTAGCGGTGGTACCGCAAATATTGAGCGGAACTACCGCTCCTCGGTCGTTCCGATTGTTTTAAGGAGGTATAAAAACTACAGAGAAGCTCCATATTGGCCAGATTTGCAAAACCCTGAGAACAGTAGTACCGGAGTTTCTTGAACGATACTACCACACTGCGGTTATTCCGATTTTAATGGAGCGGTATATGTTTTCCAGAGAAGTATGTTTTTCAGGTGAGATTGAATTTACTTGAAACGGTAGTACCGCACTTATGAGCGGTACGACTAGCGTGAGCGGTAGTACTGCATGATAGTTGGCGGTAGTACCGCGCCACCATTTCAACGGCTATGTCAGAGCGTTTTAATGCCTCTGTTATAGCCGTTACAGAGCTCTGACAAGGGTGCGGTAATACTGGCACTTAGCCGGCGGTAGTACCGTAATTCGCTGAAATTTAGGGATTTCTGTCCCAACGGCTAGTAATTGTTGGTGAGGGTATAAATACCCCCTCACCTGCTCAAGGACGAAGTGCTAGTATTCATTTGACATTCTTAGAGCCTTGAGAGCCTTGAGCATTTACTCAACACTCAAAAATTCTCTTGTGCATTCATTGTGAGGTGGTTGAGTTCTTTCAAGTGCATTTACTCATTCTAGATTGATCTTATTGCACTTGAGCGCCGTCAAGCGAAGGTCATCGATTTGTTACTCTTGGAGTTTTGCCAAACTCCTAGACGGTATTGGCGGTGGAGCACGGTGATCTCTTCAAGAATATTGTGAAGAGGCCCGGTGCAAGTTTGTGAGTGATTTGGAGTTCGCCATCTCCGGAGCGAAGGAAGAACTACCATAGTGATCGAGGGAGGCTTAATTCGTGGAGCCGGCTTAATTCTTTCAAGCTTCCTCAATGTGGACTAGTAAAGACCAACAAGTCTTCGATACTACGGGAAAAAGTCCTTTGTCGTTGTGGTTATTTCTTGTCTTTACCTATTCCACATTCAATTCTAGCTTGTATCTTGTTTAGACAGAATTCTTAATTGGCCTAATTTGTTAAATTGTCAAAAAGTTTAAAAACCTCCTATTCACCCCCTCTAGTCGGTTATCATTGATCCTACAGAGGGGTGGCGGCTAGGGTTTCCCATGCCCCTGTTCTTAGTGGCGCACGGCAGTGGTGTGGAGGCGGCGGTAGCTTCGGGCACACACATGCGTGCGTTGTGCATGGCACCTGAGGTGCAGCTTGAGCGTATACATGTACGGTAACGCACTGGCCATGACAGGCTCTAAACATCTTGGCGATGTCTAGTCAATGGCGTGGTGGCTCGGCTCGGGCCGCCAAACAGATCGAAAAAATTATTTTTTTCTCTCGCATGGACAATATGAGAAGTAATCCATCTATAGGACTAATCTCGATTTAGAACGCTAATTATGGTTAATTAGCATTTAACAGATCTAAACAGATTCATGCAAATTAATCTACTAGATTAATTCATAGCGAAATTAGAGATTGAAAGATGGAATACAATGACATACCAATTTGCCCATGTAGAGCGATTTGTGCTGATAACGTGTCGAAGAATGTAGTAATCGTAAGAAACAATCAACTAGTCACCAAACAATAGACAATCGACACATGGACACAATGTGGGGGAATTTCTTTATTAATTGATTGGTCTCTTTCTGAGTACAAGGATGTTCTATTTAAAAACTAAAACCCACTGGGGGTAGTTTCGGTTTTGTGCCCATCAACCCCTGATCTAGGGTTTGTTAACACACCACACGCACACTACCCTTATCCCTCCCTGCTGAGGTGGATCAGCGCCACATCATCGCCTGCGTGCCCTGAGAGTTGAGAGGAGTGGTCATGTGGCTCCTCTGCCAGCGGGCCCTGTTTTTCAGGAGATAAGCCGCTTATACCAGAGCATGGTTGGCTAGTGTAAAGTGCAACTCATATGAGACTACCTTGTTGCAAAGTGAAACTATGGTTTAAACCTGGTGCAAAGTGAAACTAGAAGCAATCTACCTTCTACAAACTGCAAAGACTCACAAAAGATGGGCTAGGTTGCAAAAGCCCCACTTTGGTTTGGGCCTAAAATCGCTACCCTTGCCCATCGAATTAGGTTTATCGGTCCAGAACAAAATCAGGTTGCTTGATCGATCGTAATTCATTTTTTGGGCTGGGCTGCATTAAGTTGCTATTGATGCCTCAAAGTGCTGCCTAAGTCAAAAGTCCGACCAACCATGACTATTGAGCTGGCCAGGGTGGGTGAAAAGGACTTTCGTCATGTCCATACTGTTACGAAACCTTTGTATGGCCAAAAGAAAAAACCGCCCCTGAAGGCTTTCACCCCTCTGAGCTATAAATGTGAGGACCCCCCCTATGTATAAGAGATTGATTGATGGATGAAAAGATGTCTAGTAATATGATGATGATGAACATGTGAAACAAATCCTAGTCCAGGTTTCTTCTTTTGTAGATGATCATGTCTCATGAAAGCTCTAGGTTGATGAGATGAAAATCTAGCAAGATTTTTCTTAGCATTTTTCAACCTACGTCAGCAAAATTCAAGTAAATGCCCATTCTTCTTGCAATAGGTGCAATGGTACTTCGTACCACTGGGAGATGCACCTTTTGACTCAAAAGATGGTTGGGTAAAACCTGCAGATTTAAAAAGAGTTTTTGTAGGTTAGGTTTTGAACTCAACTAAGCCATCTTCCAAGACTTGAATGACATTTGGCTTGGACTTATATCCTAACCCTTGCTTCCCATAAGGAGTTTTGGACTTGTCAAGAATCATGTTCAATTGTTTCTTACCCTTAGAATTTTTTTTCTAATGTGTTCTTGAGATAAGCATTTTTCTTTTTCAAGTTTAGGACACGATTCACAAGTTTTAGCCTTAACGACTTTAGCATGCTTCTCCTTATGAATAGCAATTTCAAGCTTAAGGGCTTCACATGAAGCACACAGAGTAGAATTAATTTTATTCTTAAGCTTGGCATACTTAGCTCTAACTGCTTCTAACATGTCATTCACTTCACGTTCACGTTTTGAGCAGAAAGAGCAAGTGCTAGACTTAGTCTTATCAGAAGCGACCAACTTGCTAGATTCTAAGAATTTTTCACAAGAAGTAGATTTAAACTCAATCAACTCAGTCCTAGCATTGTCTAGTTGGTGCATGGCAACATCATGAGTATTTTGCATGACAGGATGAACATTCATCACCATCAAGATTCTTAGCATTCACAAATTCTAGCGTAAGATTATCAACTTGTGAATCTAAGTCCTTATTCCTAGCCATGGTGAACTCTAACATTTTAACCTGACTAAGCAATTGCTCATAGATGGTATCACATCTAGCTGAGAGAACTTTATATGATGGAGGTACCTTATCGATGTTGTTGATGTCGACGGAGTTGGCCATAAAGCACATACCAGTAAAGTCCTTTGTCTTCCCTTTCTTCTTCTCTTGAGGGAGCTCCTCCTCCTCCCGGAATCCACATCGTTCATGGATT
Source organism: Phyllostachys edulis (assembly GCA_036346405.1). Classification (NCBI taxonomy): domain Eukaryota; kingdom Viridiplantae; phylum Streptophyta; class Magnoliopsida; order Poales; family Poaceae; genus Phyllostachys; species Phyllostachys edulis. Next base: position 73,045,098 of record CM070550.1, read on the forward strand.
GCTCTCTAAAAGCGGCAAGGACCTGGTGAGCGGCCTTCACGAGCTTGACAGCATCAAACTTGGACTTGTTCCCTTGAGGCTTCCTCCAAGCTATCTTCTCCTCCTTACAGTTGTTCTTCTCTTTCAGCTTGGGATAGTTCGCTCGGATGTGGAAGAGCTCTCCACACTCATAGCATGTCACAGGGCTGCATCTCTTCTTGTTTCTCACATTGTGAAAAGCCCGTGTGAACTTTTTGTCTATGAGGGCTAACTCAGGCTCAAGGATAGTCTCAAGTTCTTATTCATGTATTGCAGACAAACAAGCAAGTGAAAATCCAGAGGAAGATTCAGAAGAGCCATCAGAAGTTCTCTCGAGAGGGTCAGCTACTAAAGCCATGTTCTCCTTTTTAGGATGATCAACCCTCTTGATCTCATGACTCTTGAGTTTGCTATAGAACAACTCCAAAGTGAGATCAGAGAGATTGACATTCTCCTTAATGGCAGTAGCCTTTATCTCCCACTCCTTGGTATTGATTGCAGCTAAGAGGTGGGTAGCATTCTCATACTGAGAATACTCAATGTCGATCGCTCTCAACTGATTGAGCACCTTATTGAAGCAAGTGAATACATCATCAATGCTCTCTCCAGGATGCATCTCAAACTTGTTGTATTCTCGCTTGAAGACCGTTTGACTTACTTGATTGATTTGGGACGAACCGTCATGGTAGGTTTTGAGGGTGTGCCAAATCTCGTACGTGGTCTCAAAGTGACAGATCCTGTCATACTCTAGTTTACCAAGCCCGGCATATATGAGGTTCTTTGCCTTGTGGTTGTTAGCCAAGAGGGCAGCTAAAGCCGGCGTAGCAACCTCGGGCAAAACGAGCGGGGCTCGGACAACCTCCGATATGGCTTGACCTTCACTCTGAAGGTAGACACTGCTGGTGATATGCCCTAGAGGCAATCATAGAGATAATTGTTTCATGTCAATGTTTATGAGTTATAGAATAAATGTTATTATGTTCCTTGAATTAATCATCGGTTATAAAGATAAACAAGTATATGACTTGTTAGTGAAGTTCTTTAACTTATATGATGTCACTCTAAAAGTATCCCTAGTCGGATGTCACTGGTCGGAACACTAATGACTTATCGACCAGCACATGTATTGATTGATGGCCATGTTTCACCAGTCATGGATATAGAGATATTGAATCAATAATGTGAACACATGTTAGAGAACATGGTGTTGGATTGACCCACTCTAAGACATTATTGAGATTATTATGATTTTATGTATCATCAATTGGTTTCAAGCAATGATGTTGTATAATCCTTAGACCTGAGATCAGCATAGTTTCCTACATGTGTAATAGTAGACTTTGGAGTTACCAAATGCTACTCCGTAACTAGATAGTTATAAAAGTAGCTTTCGGGTATGCTATGAAACATGTTGGGGGATGTGACTGGTCAGATATGTGATTTGCCCCTTCTAACATAATAGGAGAGATATCTCTGGGCCCCTCGGTGTGGTTGGATAAAGAAAGTGCATGGTCATGCCACTAGTGGTTGAAGAGATGACCACATGAAGTTATCTGACACTTGATCAAGAAAGTATTGAACAGTCCATAGATAACATATTATCTCACCTAGAGTTCAACCATATATCGTGAGGCAAAGGGAGAATACACAAGCAGGCCGTCCAGTTCGATCAGATACGGACTAGTCGTCTGGAGATATGAGCCGGTCATAGATTGGTCGAACATGATCACTAACTGGTCATAAACTAGTTGTAAGGAGTTACGAACTGATCATGACTAAATATGAACTGGTCGTATAGAGATACGAGCTAGTCGTAAGTGATAAGGACTTACTCATAGATCATATTGCATTATGGTTCGTCCGATATAATTTATGTGTATTCGGGGATCGTTATGTCCTGCTAGGAACCGCTAATGACTAGTGGTCGGAAAAGAGTTTCCGAGTGACAATCGATTACGCATGATCCTACAGGGTCACACACTTAGTGGGTTGGAACAAACGTGTTCTGATAGGATCCATCATGGGCTCTATATAAGGACATGCATGAGGTTGTTGGGATAAGAGAGACAGACACGTGACGTGAGTTGCTCCACCGAAACACTAGCCGCCATCTTCTCGAGAGAGCCCTACCGTGCGAGTTGGTGCTAGCACACCAGCGTACAATGTTCTATCCCTGGACATGTGGATACTGTAGAGGCGCTGATGCGGTTGCTGTTGCGCTCAAGGACGATCTATGACTTCGCAAGGGAATGCAATAGGTTGCTCGAGAAGACGATCGGCGCCGAGGACATTGAACGATCGACTACGACCACTTCATCGACGCGCTCTATGTTGGATCAGGCTACTCTAATGCTTCTTCTGCTGCACTGCACGTCTAGTGGTAACGATCTATGATCTCCTTCTTACATGGCTTTCTGGTTTACGTGGTAGAATTTTTGAATTGTCAGCTAGTGTAGCCTACTCGTATCCCTTCAGACACGCATGTGATTCTCCCAATAGGCGTAGTCGAGCCCATCAAAGACATGCGGCGTGGTGGAGTACTTCTCCATCGCCAAGTTCAGTGACCAGTTAAGATCAAGAGTGAACTAACCGGGCTCTAATACCACTTGTTGGACTGAAACGATGACTAGAGGGGGTGAATAGGAGCACTATCTCTTTTTTACCTTGATCGGATTCAACTCAATTTTCACTCCAATAGCTATGAAGCTAAGAAGGTCTATGTACAAACATAGCAGAAGTCTTGTACTAAATCCAATCGAAACCCCGAAGCACAACAACCAAAATCACCAAAAATCTCAAAACAAAATGAGTCGGGCGGTCAGACCTCTCAGGTTAGACGGCGGCCAGACCTCTCCCAAGGGGCAGTTTGACCTCCAGCCCAATTAACAGTGAAATCAACACGAACACAAAATCACAAATTAGCTCAACTTTTGATTCAGTGATCTAAATTCCCTCAAATTTCAACCATAGCTCATCAAGAAGGTCATGAACCTATTCCAATTGATGATCGGGAAGATCAAAGCTAATGTTCCATGAATTTCGTAGATGAGGGAAGGAGTGTACAAGAACTTCGAAAAATAAACTTTGATCCTTGAACTTGCTCGTGGGTAGGAGATGATCCTAGATGCATCCTTACATGTCACAGCAAGCAAGATCCCATCAAGAAACCAAACGAAAATCAAAGGATCACCAAAAACCCAAAAGTCACCAAAGAGAGAGCAAGAACAAGAAGAGACTCATCTTGAAGAAATATTGCTTGGATTGATTTAAGATAGAAGTTGGTTACAACCACTCCACCATGGAAGGCAAAAGCTCAACACTTGAGCACAAAATCAATCCATCTCTCACAAACCATAGCCTCAACTACTCCAAAATCCCCAAAATACAAATTAGGGTTTTTCACGTAAGCCCTATTTGGTAGAGCTCCAGATTCTTATTTTTCAGATTCTGCTTCTGATTCTCTGATAATCCACTTCTTTGAGAATCTAGAGCTATCTCAAGAAAGTGTTTGGCTGATAGATTGGCTCCAAAAACCATACGAGAGAGGATTAAAGGCAAATAGATCATGATACCCTTAGTTGTAATACTTCAATTGTATTTGTATCTTACTCCTATGTATTTGTACACAAATTATAGAATTTTCCCCCCAAATTTGTTAAGACCATATGAATGTAAATACGTTGTATTTGTGCACAATGCTAGGTAACATTGCATTTACACTTCATGATGGATTTCAACTGTTGACAAATAACGAATTGATGCACAACCATTGATTGTGCACAAATAATGCAATGTTTAAGCGAATACTTTCGTAATGCAATGCAATACAGTCACGAGTGGGAGATATTGATATTCATAGGCACACAGTGGAACACTGCAAAGTGGCAACAGTATACAGGAAAAGAAACTGACTATCGACGGTAGTGTGCGTTGATACATAAACATATAAACATCTAGATAAGCATAGATATATGTTTGAAGGGAGAAAAAGCTAAGCAAAGATATAGTAGCGACGACGTCCCTGTTCTGGAAGCATTTACACATTTACATTTCTCATTTACCATGTTTAAACGCCATATACCTGAACAGGCACAATACACAATCATGAACAGTTACTTCCCGAAGCTTAAAGCACTCAAAATGTAGGAACTCAACATTGACCAGTTATGGGCTTGGTAGCATGTAGAATCAACATGTTTATGAAATGTTTATCACGAAGACATTAGACTTGCTGAAATCCCTCCTTGTAATGTTCTCCAGGAAAGGATGGTGCATTTTGGTACAACATATTCCCAGAAAATACTAGTCCTTAGATTTTGTAGGCTCCTTCTTCTTCCCATAAATTAGGCCAGTATCCTGGTCATTACATGCAGTGTTAGCATAAGAAAACAGTGTATGCAACCTGTTGTAGAACAACTCGTCTGAAATCTAAAAGAAAGCTGAGGTTACCTGGGGATCAGGAACCGACTTTTGTTTCTCAACATAATGGTAAGGATCCGAGGCAGCAGCCAAAGCAGCTCTCTTCTAGTGAAGAAAAGCATAACGTTTTTAAGTGGATGGAGAGAAAATTAACCAGATTCAACTTAATAGCACAAGGAAAAGGGAAAAGGAGCAACAAACAAGGTAACAACATTGCAACACCTTAAAGTAATTTGGTCATATCAGCAGCTACATCTTCTGAGGATGCAAAGCCAATGACATAGTTAAATGAAACAAATGAAAAACAGCACATCACTATATGATATCAGCAATAATATAAAGAGACTATTGACTGCCAAATTGTCAAGTGTAATGAGAGAAACTACAAGAACAGATGCCCTTGACTCTATTGCCTATATAGCCTTGTAGGTAAATAAGCCTCTCTTACTAGAGCACGGAGGTCTTAAATCACGCTTCAGAACAAAAGTTTCGAGTTCGGGCAATTCAGATTATCATTTCGGTTTGTAGTTTTTACTTTTTAGTGTCTTTGTTAGTTCGGTCGAGACAACATAACTGTTAATTTAAATTTGAGTATCACCGTTGTTTGCCCCCAATGAGGTATTGCTACATTTCAGCCTTGCTCTTGCACAGGTCTATTTTATTTAGTATGCGTCATGACCGCATATTTTATCCAAGAATGCCATATCACTTACACCTATTGCTAGAAAGGGAGCATCATTAAGATTTATAGCTTGACTCCATAAGCAACAATACCAAAACTAACCGAGAGAAACAATTTTCCAGCAATCCAATGCCCAACTCTCTAGTGAACCAAAAGCTCTCGATGCCAAGAACTACACACGCTGACGCATGGGCTAACTAACTGCTCGATTCGACCATTGCTAGGCACTAGACACACATGAATAGATGCAATCGTCCCCTACAGCCAATGATCTGAGGTAACATCTCGAGAATGATCCAATAGAAGACAACAATAGCTGCAATAGGAAGTATACAGCAAGGGGAAGGAAAGAAAGGAACAAGGGGCACGGAGGAATGAAGTAAGATTTTGACCTCCTGCTCCTTCTGGAGCTCTCGCATGGGCTTGACCCAGAGGTAGTAGGTGAGGGTTCCGGCGACGGCCCAGGAGGCGAGGTTGCTCTGCTCACAGAGGCTGCCTGCTCACAGAGGCTGCCCAGTGCGTTGCCCACGAACGACCGGCGAAGAGAAGGGAGGCAAAGGGTGGCGTAGGGAGGGCAAGGTGGGCGGTGCAATCGGGGGCGACGCAAGATCGCCCGTCGTGGGAGTGAGAAGAACTGAGGAGGCGAGGGGAAACTGAAGGGGTACGGTCAGGGGTCGGGGCGCGTGGTGGGATGGGACAGGGGTAACTTAGTGGCATTTGCGGGTAATTTTATTTAACTTCAAAAGGTAATTTTTTGGTTGAAGGTTAGCTTCCTACAAGAATCCACAGAAAGACCGCTCCTCGTTGCTAGTTCATTTTCGAGACAGCTTCTCGCGAGAAGTAGAATCTGGTTGTTTTGAGAATCTGAGTATTTGGCATAACTCCACGAGATCCGAACGAGATGCTAGGAGTAGAAGCCGTACCAAACAGGGCCTTAGAAGGACCTGGGAACTCCACATCTAGACATTCCCTTTTATAATGGAGGCTAGGCTGAGAGATAAAATCCTAACGGGTACCCATTAAACCCACACACAAATGGGTCTACACTCACGCACGCTTCTCAAAGCGGATGACGGACTGGGCTTCCTGAATCTGTTTCTTCATGATCTTTATCTTCATTTGACCTAAACTATCTCTCCTTGTGCTGTCTTGCGTCACGGTTTAGCCAAAGGTCATCAAGGCGATGTTTTGGTGAAATTACCAAAATACCCCTTCTTGATCCTTCTCCAAAGACCAAGTCCAATCTTCATGAATCAATCCCATTCTTTGCCACGGGTATGTTGATCAACGACTCTCTTCATGTTTGCAAGTCTCTCCCATCTAGCTCCCACTGAAACCACTATGGCACTTGCACTGACCCTCGCACTGCTTGATACAACCCGCAGCACCGAACTTCTCGTTCAGTCATCCTTGGCTATTTTGCACCATGCTCGAGTTCATTGACTTCACCCGATATTCTCGATCGTTCTGGACCTCAACACTCTAAGCCTACTCCCAATCATCCTCGTTGTTGACCGTCGTTGACCTCCAAGCCTCCTGCACAACAATAGACTAAGAAATCGATTCCGGGAACAAGTTCTTCGCAACTTGACCCACGTTAGTCAAAACATGCATCATGCAACACATATGCATTGAAACCTATAAAATTGACCTAACCTACAAACATCGTACCCAAGCCGGCCAGTGAATAGGGCAAAACCGGTCAGACCACCACCCATGGCCGGTCTGATGGGGACTTAGCCAAATTTCCTCCCTAGAAATCCGAAACCTCTCTGGAAATTTAAAACGAATATAACTTTTGGATCGAAGCTCCAAACATTATGAGACCAAGTGTAGAAGAATTTTTTCTATTGCCTACACCCTCTATTTTTTGGCCTAGCTTCAAACTCGAAAGTCACCATGATGGCTGGTTAGACCACCGCACATGGCCGGTCTGATCGCCGCCCACTTGACCTGCCCAACGGCCGGTCTGACCGCCAGAGGTGGCCAGTCAAACCTCCACCAAGGTCGGTCTGACCGCCACCCTGGCCGATCGGACTGCCTACTACCTGACAGAACCTAAATTTCGTCGAAAACGAGTGTTTCCACAAACCCTCAACACCATTGCCAATTGTACCATCATTCTAAGATCATGAGCATATCTCCATGATATCCACAGATGTTAATTAATGGGTTTAGTAATTCTGAAATTGCTCCCATACATTAAAAAATTATCAGAAAAATCCCAAAATACTAGGAAAATTCTAGGAAATATATAAAATTATCTACTTAATAGATAAAATTAATCTTTACTATTTTTGCACTCATTTCATTTCATGCATTTAAAATGTTTTACCAGTTGTAAACATATAGAAAATTGCATAAAATTGTGTGGGACATATTTGACATCACTAAGTGGATATTCGTTTGTCCTAGATAACAGTAATGATAAGCCCATATTATGCTCTATGGAGACATGTAGCTATCTCCTAGTTATCCTTTAACTTTGTAAAGATGTCTCTTTCCTACACGATTTGCATTAGTAGTATAGATTCAACTCCTGTCGAGCTTGGTCCTGCTCCTGCCGAGCATCTCTTATCTTTTGCTTTAGGCTAGAACCTTATGCATTAGATTGTTATTTCCCAGATGCCATAAATAAAATAATGGTCTAATTTTTTTCTATTAAAGTCTTATCTCCTACTGAATAGTTGATTAAATCTGCTTAATAGAACATATTGATAGTAGCATATTTTACCTGTAGTAAATTAATCTTACATGGAATACATTTTGTAAACAATATGCTAGAAAAATGAAAATATGTTGCCATGCCTTGCTAACAAAATATTGGACATATACTCTTGATATCTAATTAGCCTCAATTCGCAAGCTTGTAGTGCACAGATGCACAGATGGCAAAAGGAAAACTATTTTTCTCAGTGGCACCGGACCAAGCCTAGTCATATATTGATCTCTGATGGATCACTTTACCTAGGAAACACCATATTCCTCAAATAAGTAAATAATAACTTAAGCCCTAAGACTTGGAGTCTATATAACATTATCCTCCACCACACTGATTTTTCAATTGAAGAACTTTGTAAGCAGAATGTTACGGAGTATATATATTAGTTTTAAACCAACAAAATTGTACTCCTGTTGAAGTATAATTACAAATCTTCGTTAAAACTCCAAGTTGATTTCAAGCAAATGCCCGATACACACACTATCACTCGGGATTTTTATAGTTGGCATGAAAAGGGGTCGAATATTGGGCTTGTGTCGAATATTGGAACCTAAGAGGCATAGAAAAACGTTCAAAACAAGAGTCATGGTAGGCATAGTGGCATATCCTAGGTCAAAGCTAGAAGCAAATTAGCTTGAAGCAATAAATTAATCTAGTTTATTTTGGGAGATGATTAAAGTAAATTGCATGATTATTATCCTTATCCAGTTGATATGGATAATGGTATTTATGCCATTGTCAATACCATGTTGTTGGCAGCCACAATCATTGCTACCCACAAAGGGTAATTGATTTGTGTCTTCAGCAATATGTTAACCGCCAGCATGCGGGAATGCACACGGTAAATCGATGGCCGCTTGATGCTGTCACACATATGCCATGTTTGGCTATGAACCAAAGCGGGCCATACTTATCAGAAATGACACATGTATAAATTGGTAAGTGCGGTCTGCAACTACATCACCACCAGAAGCCATATCACTTGCTTGAAGCATATATAGCTCCTGAAAGAAAAATGACCTATTGGATTTTGTTGATCCTGAATGATCTAAATTTGGACATGTTAATTATGGCATTACAAATTAAATCAGGTATACAATTTATCGCCCTTAATTAATTATGATGTTCCAGTTGAACAATAAATATTCTCGTCGAATAGTTATACTATTTGGGTGATTCAACTAACATTTGAAGTCCAAAAGAAAATCTAGTATTTCCATACAGATTAACTATGGCCAAATATTTATGTTCCAAAATTATATTTATGTTCCTGAAGAGCATCATGTAGTTTTATGTTGTTAGAACACACTGCTTATGACCATAAGATAACATGTTGCGTAATTATAAACTTGAAGTTTAATGATCCAAATTATTTAAAATGTGGTATGAGTAATTGGATCAAAACTTGGCAAATAATAAAGAAGCTAGTCTAGAATAAGTCTGCCAACTCTCAAACCCCCGTATGGGACCTTCGTCGTAGATTAATAACCAACCAGGAGTTGGAATATCCTATAGAATATTATGATCATGCAATTTTCTTGCCACTGCACTAATAACAGTCTAGCTTACTGCATATAATCATCAAACCTCTTATTGAAATAAGTGTGTGTTGGAGGAACCAAATATTTCTCACATGTTATCACCACTTTAGCATACACCTTTGGTCCACCACCAGTTGTTGGAGATCATGTTGGATCTAAAATTCAATCAATCATGTGCCCATGAAAGGGGAATTTTGTGGTATGCTATTAATAAAGATCGAATCTCAGCATTAGGGGGAGAGAAATGCCCAAAAGTTCGAATGACATCGTATTTTCTAGAATGAAAAGATCTTTAGTACTAAGATACATGCACTAGTCAAGCTAAACTTAAGATTTAATTTATACTCTTGTGCGCCAGAAATGGAGAGCTAGTCAGATACTTTCGATTATGGAGGAGTTAACATAGTGTTTACTTGCTATAAATATGTCGCTAAGAGTGGAATACTCTGGGTTGAATAGTATATCTACCTATGTGAAATTGACTTATTGGTCCTTGATCTAAAATATGTTGGGACGCCTGCGGGTCTAAGATCTAATGACACTAGTCAAAATAATTATTAATCACTCATTTTTACTCTCTTGAAGAGAACTCACCTTGAAGGTGAAATACCTCATGAAGAGGTTCATCATGAAGATGAAAGTCCCAACAATTTGATGTGCATATGTTACAATGCTGAAAATGCGGAACAACTGAGAATCTTTTGTTTGGGAAATAACAAAGATCTGGTTAACACTGAGATACCCTCAATTTGGAGGATATGGAAGAAAAGTTATCGACGATCACTTTGCCTCTACAATTGCTAAAGTTTCTCTTATGAGAACACAGATCCGGAAGCAAAGTCCATAGCCAAGCGCTTGAAATGTTCATATCAGGTCACATAATGAAAGCATATGAGGCTGAACCAAAATTGCTAAATATAAGTCTTGGAACCTGGTAGTTCAGACTTTATGGGTCATTATGAATATAATGAAGTGGTGAAAGCTATGGTTCAAAGGTCCCTGTATAGACTGTTACTCTCCTATTACGAATGATATATTGTTTTGTTGCATAATAATTCTGGCAAATGACATTGATGAATAAATAAAACATTCAGTCAATGGGTTTTGAAAATCCTTGATGAGATCCTCGAAGTACTCAAAATTCCTAGTAAGAGAGAAAACAAAATCATAATATATATAAAACTCATACCCAATAGTCTCTTACCTGTAGTAAGAGCATCTCCCGGAAGAGAGGGCATATCCCCGAAGGAAACATTATCTTACCAGTCGATCTCTTAATCACACCAATGATCATATGATCCCTAGAAGTGGATAAGGACCCATCAAGACCCAAAAGAATGAAATGGGGAATCTAAAGACCATAAGTGCACCACACAAGCACTTATAAAGTGCATCTTCCACCAGAAGTTAGTGGAATGGTGATTTCCTCTATTACCATGAAGGTACGACATACATTGGTGATATTGGCAATTAATCCCCTAAATGGCAAAACTAAGGCTGGTTATATTTTACTCTAGAGTGGTACAACCATACTTATAGTTCTCCAGGACAGACTATTTGTTGTGACTTTAACCACTCAGAGATAATTACAAAATATTAAGACCCTGAAAGGTTTTGACAAATCGTATCCAGAAGGCATACGACTTTGCAACTAGTATTACCTCACATCCTCTACAAGGATAATCTACTTGTGTTGCACAATCGAATAGTGGTATTTGATAAGCTAAGCATGTTACTCCCGAATAGTGTTTATCCCAAAATCTCTAGATGAGTAATATAATATTTGTATGTAAGACTCTACATTGTGGTGATCCAGTTAATTTGGTCACAATACTTGCCTATATTCATTTTTGAAAAATGTATGAAAAACATTAGAGCAACAAGACTTCAACAGAAGTTGTCCTTAGGAGGGAGCATATACTAAACACTGATCATCATACTTAAGATTTTGAAATCTTAGTTAAGCTTAGAAGGTGTTGATACGATGATTACTGATTAAATTACCTTGAAGGTTTTACCACTTAACAGTTTAGATCCAGTTGGTCGACAATGCAAAGATCATGAAGATCATGCATAGATCCTGATGATCATTAATGAATCCTGAAGATATGCTGACTATCTATAAAATATCTATAGTGCAAAATCTCAGAATAGATTTATATTACTTTGTGGTGATGTAGCCATCTCTTAGCGGTGATCTAACCAGACCTTGGTAGCTACTTCTACCAACCACTTAGAGATTATAACATTATATGATGCCTCACTTGAATGTGTTTGGCTCAGACGTGTGATTAACCACATCCAGAAGTATTGTGGCATTAATACCGTCATACCCCCTCAATTATCTATGAAGATAATATTGCTTGTATTACACAAATGCAAACGGGTTATGTCAAGAGCAACATCACGAAGCATATTGCTCCTAAATGTTTTTATCCTCATGAAATCTAGAAGAATAGTGAAGTATAGATCCTGCAAACAAAGTCTTGTGAAAATCTAGTTTATTTATTCACTAAGTTTTTGCCTGCATCGAGTTTCCAAATATGCATTCATGGCATTGGAATGAGACAATTTAAAAGTTGTAGAGTTCAGGGGGAGTAAATCCCTAGATCATAACCCTTATCAAATCCTAAGGATTTATCCAAAATCTTGAAGATTGGATCTTGAAGATTAAAAGTTGTACTCTTCTCCTTCATGAGTTTTTCTAAAGTTTTCTCATATAGAGGTTTTTAGTGAGGCAACAAGTGTAATACAACTTATGAATGTAATATACTCTTTTCTCCATTCCTTTTTTCCAATGGTTTTTTGGAAAGAGTTTTTTATGAGACATTTGCATATCGTTATTTATTGCCCAAGGAGGAGTGCTACAAAATCTTTGCATGGGCAAAAGACTAAACCGCTCTTGGAGGGCTTTCACCCCTGTGGGCTATAAATATGAGGACCCCCTATGTACAAGAGATTGATTTATGAATGAAAAGAGCTCTACCCCTATACTCTGTGTCTCCCATTGTATCCATGTCTCCTATGTGATCGATCTACGCCGATGTCACAACGACTACCATTATTTCAACGCATATGTGCTAAAACCTGGTTTATCCATTTAAGTTCAAGCTCCATTAATTTAGTTTTGGTGATTAATGACAAATATATATATGTGAGACTAACATGTTTATTAACTATGATATTACTTAGTCTCATTTGGATGAAAAGGTGAAAATCATGGAGGTATGCATTCGACATCACATTCTTATATATTATCGCATTCCTTAGATCCAAAATATAGGTTGAACTCCACTAAAAGTTTAACTTAAATATGTGCATATGTTTTTATTACACATTCGTGTATGCACACATTTAGGGGGAGTTCAATCTATGTTTTGTGGTTTCATTAGGCCCTGTTTGTTTAGGCTTAGGCTTTTTGTCTTATAGCTTAAAGCCAGCTTTTTGGCTTAATCAGCTTATAAGCTCGTTAGCTTTTAAGCCAAACTTTGTTGTTTGGTAATCTAGCTTTTTATAGGATGTTGGCTTATTGAGTTGTGTGTGAAGGATAAAAAGTCTGAATGGCCCTTTAGGGTTTAAAGGACCTTTTAAGTATATATTTAAACTTATTTTTGCATGGGATTTGTAAATATGACGATATGTGCAAGTGTACATATGAAACAAAATAGATTTTGCTTGTATGAGCATGCGTGTGTGTACCATGGCCTATCAAAATAAATTGCAAATCTCGAAATCTATCGGAGATGTATATCTAAGAAGACCGGAATATAATAGACAACCTATTCATAGCAAGATATCGCTCGTCCGTACATGCATGTATTCAGTATTTGAAAACAGATTAGAAAGGAAGCATAATCTTGGAAAATAAACCCCCACTGCATAATACAATAGTAGCATACCATATGATTCCTCAAATCAGTCTTATAAATCTCTATAGGTTACAGTGTAGAATTGTGCATAACATCACAGTACAATAATACCAATGACTATTGTGATTGTAAAGGATGGCAATTGGCAAGGTTATAAGGGTGTAATCCATTCTATAAATCTCACATTTCATGTCAATTTAATTACAGTTCGGTTTGAAGGATAAGTTCTACAGCCGTAAAGCTCAAAATCATGAAGCTAGAGATCCATCCCATGTGTAACAAAAATGGAGAAGCTCCAGTCTGTCTTGTTTCTTGAGAAGGCAATCCTTGAAGCCCTTCTCCGGTTGCTCAGCTCATTCATGCCAATTTGAAACAAAATTTGTCCAATGTCACACTAGCACACAAGAACAAAAAAAAATTGTTCTAGAATTCAGGGGGGGAAAGCATGGAGTAAAACAACATGTAGGTTCATCTGCTCACAATATCTAATGTCACACTTGCAGATTATCAACAACAGAAGTTTATAGAAAAACTTTCAAAAAGAACTATACACAATTCAGTTCATACAAATGAGTGACAAACTGATACAAGATTATTCCACAAACATAATTCACTTCATACAAATGAGTAACAAACTGATACAAATGCTCTCATACATTGATTACATCATGTTCAATAATTCAGGAAAATCAATGGTTCCATTCCCATCAGCATCAAACTCATTAACCATATCTTGTAAACATTTCAGGAAAATCAATTGTTCATCGAGCACTAAGCATTGGAAACAATTTCATTTGTGTTCATCAAAATCACATCAAAATATGTAAAAAAGAAAAGGGAGTTGAGGGCGGCAACAGGACCGGAGGGAGCGGTGGCGAATGGCCACCGCTGGGAACGAAGGGGCGGCAAAGTGGAGGGGCGTGGTTGGGGAGAAGGGGCCGTCTGAACTGAGGAGAAGGGCGGCGGGGGCCAGGCAGAGCCGACGGGGAGGCAGGTGGAGCTGGTGGCGGACAGAGGCGGAGGGGAGGGCAGTTGGGGAGGAGCAGCGGGGCCAGCCAGATCTGAGGAAGAAGGGCGGCGGGTCCGACCAAAGCCGAGGAAGAAGGGCGGCAGGGGCTAGCCGGAGCCGAGGGAGAAGGGCGGTGAGGGATGGGCAGAGGGGAGGGCGGTTGGGGGAGGATCCTGCTGAGGGGGAAGGGCGGTGGCGGCATCGGGTGAGGGGAGATGGCGGCGTGATGGCGAAGGGGAGTGGGGATGAATCGCATTTGGTGAGGGGGGGGGGTGGGGGGGGAGGAGGAATGAGAGGGAAAGAATGAATGAGTTTCGATTTATATGCGATGGCATTTCTTGGGTAATTTTAGCGAACTTCAGTGGTAAAAGGATATTCCATTCCGCAAAAGCCAAAAAAAGCACCTCTCTCATGGCTTATGGCTTTTGAGCTTAAAATGGCTTAAGCTTTTTATAAGCTGGATAAAAAAGCTACCCCTTTGTTTAGTCTTAGGCTTTTTTGCTTTTAAGCCAAAGAAAAAGCCTAAACAAACAGTGCCTTAGTATTGATCCATATTTTTTTATCCACATATATTGGGGATCTCTACTTTGAAATAGGAATAATTTGCTCAGTGACATTGCAATGATGCACAAATTGGAAAATAACATCGATGTGAGGATGACATGTGGGCCATTGGCCCACATGTCATCCTCACATCGATGTTATCTTCCAACTTGTGATGTTTGAGTAGTGTTACTATGCAAATTGCCCCTTTGAAATATGTCCTGTGAGTAGATAAAACTTGTGTAGTTCATATATACTCATATTGCTTTATATCCAATTGTTTGAAATTGTGGTGGTTGTCATCAATTATCAAAAAGGGAAAGATAGAAGAATCTAGACCCATCATTATGACTTAATGGTACATTTTGGTAATTAATGGCAATCACATTATGGGACTAACATTTTCCATGAGTTAGATGAATAGGTTATGTTCCATGATGATGGAGATTTTGGATAGCATCATGTATTGATATACATCAAGATCTCGAAGAGGAGATAATCATAAGTTGAACATCAAGTCAAGGGGAGAACCATCATGTGTTGATATAGGGCAAGTGAAGGATGCATCATGGATTGATGCATATCAAGACAATGACCTGGACTCGGAGTGAAGATGTGGGTCATCAAGCTTTAAAAGGATGCTCAAGGCAAAGGTATAACTAGCTAGGCTAAGGATGTGTTCCTAGTCATTTACCAGTCTCGTGTTTGGTTGGAATATCGGATTGCTAGTATAGGTTGTCGTACTATTAAAAGGGGTCTTGTCTAGTAGCTTGAGTATCATCGTGTGTTGATAGCCCAATCCCACTTGCTCTAGCACTTCTAGGCATGATGCTATTATTTGTGAATGTGTTTTGCAAATAGTTGAATCTCATGCATTAATTCTTTGTAGCATGAGACTATAATTTGCAAATGGTTGAAGTCCATGCACCTTCTCGTTGTGGCATGATACTAAAATTTGCAAATACTTGAGGCTCATGCATAATCTTTGTAGCATATGACTATAATTTGCAAATGATTGAAGTCCATGCACCTACTCCTTGTGGCATGATACTAAAGTTTGCAAATTGTTGAAGTTCATGCATCTTGTACTGCATCTGAAAATCTATTGTTAGTGAAAATGGTATGACCACTTTTGAGAAACGGTAGTACCGCAATGTGGTATGACCATTTTTTAGAAACGGTAGTACTGCAGTGCGGTATGACCGATTTCTAGTTGGCGGTGCATTATTTCTAGAAAGCATGTTTTGAGAGTTTTTCTCCCTTGGAAATCGGTAGTACCGGTTTAGCCAAGAGGTACTACCGGGGTGCGGTAGTACCGTATCATGTGAGTGCGGTAGTACCGCACCAAATCGTAACGGCTAGTTTAGAAGCATTTAATACACCTCATATGACCGTTGAACAGTAGGTGCGGTAATACTGCACCTAATGATTTTTTCAGGGAATCTCCTCCGATGGCTAGTTTTTGTGTGTGAACTATAAATACCCACCTTAGCTGGTTGGGAGGCATCTCTTGGCACTCCACTTCCTTCTCTTGAGCTAGTGTGAGCTTCTCCTTTCAATTGTATATGTGTTGCACCTTGTGAGTAATGAGAGAGGTCTCTAGTAGTCTAGTTGCATGTGTTGCATCTAGAGGTGGACTTCGTATCCACTTGAGCTTGTGCATTCATTGCACGTGGTGAGAGTCAAGCAAGTGGCTTGACTTATTACTCTTGGAGGTTGGTGACTCCAAAACGGCGTTGGAGGCGTCGTGCCTGGTGATCTCTTCAAAGAAGATTGTGAAGAGGCCCGACGTGTTGTGAAGGTTGGAGCTCACCTACCCGGAGCGGGAAAGAGCTACCACTAGTGGAATTGAGTTGTTTGGCTTAATTCATGGAGCCAGTCCAATTCGTTTGGGCTTACCTCAACATGGACTAGGGAAGACTAGCAAGTCTCCGAATACCACGGTAAAAAGAAACTGTGTTATTGTGGTTTGCTTTCTTGTGCTCAATTTATATTCAAGCTTTTTTACACTCTTAAAATTAAATTGATTGCTTACCACCCTAGAATTGCAAATCTTGACATAGACTTAGGTTGTTGGTGCACTTAGTGAGACTATTTGATTTAGGCCTTAATTGTGCAAAACCAATTTGATTTACTCTTTCGCATAAAAACTCGGTTTTAGCCAAAGAAAATTTTAAAACCGCATATTCACCCCTCTAGTCGGCCTCCTTGATCTTACAATCCCTTTTCGATTTTTAGAGGGAGTATAAGCCGAACGCGCGCACACTCAACAGTCAATACACCGCAACCACAACACCTAATCCATGCGCACACACGTATGCGCGTCCCTTACACATGCTAGGAATTTATCGGAGGCACCCAAAGCCTCACGTAGCGTGGGCGCATACTTTCCCACTGAACGCACATACGTTTGTGTACCCCTAAAATTAGTGGACACTAGTGCCGAGTCTAAGATTTGAACACTAGTAGGCTGATTGCACACCCGCATTTCTAGTCATTTGGCCACAAGCCAGCTTTCTCCCTTCTCGTTTGTGTTGCGGCACGTCAAAGGCATGATCTCATTTTATTTCCTCGTACCAAACAAGGATATTAGGTCGATAGTTAGCCTAAGGTAATGTTAGAATCAAGGCTAATGCTATGACACATACGTCCGGATTGTTGACTACAAATCGGACACCGCGTCATGGGCCACCTATCTATGCTATCCTTTCACCACTCAATAACCCCACCAGTTGCTTTTACCCTCATCTTTCCCCACATCCTGTCTCTTGCTTTGCTTTTTCCCCTAACCCACTTCACCCAGCACATGCTTACTAGTTGCTCTATTCCCAGACTCCATATTTGTTTGTAGTACTACTCAAGGGTAGCTAGCTACAACCATTTCATTTCATTCGTGTGACATTACCATCCCTCTTATTACTTCATCTCTCCCTCCTCAAGTTTGCTGCCCCAACCAACCCAGACTCGAAGTCTACTCCTGCAGGTAGCAACGCCGCTGCCACTGCTGGTGAGTTGTTCTACTTCGGTATTTAGTCTTCCATTTCTTCTATGGCTGACTGCATCCACCCCATGCCATTACCACAATCCTCCCCGCCCTCACCAGATCAGGACACCACCACCGCGGCCACGGAGCCCAGGCCGCAGCTCCCCAGCTTCCACCGCCCCCACCGGATCAGGACATCACCACCGCGGCCACGAAAAAACTCAACAAGTTATCCTCTGTTGTTTCTGGTTCTGATGTTGCGACCTGTTGAAAAAATGTTACGACCGTCAAAAAAATTGTTGCATCCTGTTCTTTGGGATGTTGCGACCTGTTGGAAAAAATGTTGCGACCGTAGAAAAAAATGTTGCATTCTGTTCAGAGTGATGTTGCAAGATTTTTTCTTATGTTAGGACTATACTTCATGTTCTTCACTAATCTCTCTCTCCTCCTATACTTCCTATTCTTCCCTAATCTCTCTCTCCGTACGAAGAGGATATCTCGAAGGTTTCTTATGTTGTATTTTTTTTCAGAGAGAAGAAGTTACTTGATGTTTGTTTGTTTTGATTATGAGATTTTTTGAGATAATGTTGTATATAATTTTTTTGATATGTTGCAACAAGTGAAAAAATATGTTGCAATGAGAGCGTACGGCACTAGCGTTCGGACGGTACGTCCGAGCGCTAGTCGCACCCTAGAATCAACTCAGTTTGAAATCAAGCACCTTGAACATAGATAGTTTTCCCAAACAAGGTCCTCATTTAGACCCAGTCAAACCCCTAATTGATATATGGGATTTACTTTTTGGTAACGTCCACTGATTAACATCTTGGTGAAAAACTTTGTTTTCAATCCTTAGAATGTAATTTGGATGGTTGTGATTTATTTGTCTCCTCTCCCTCGTACTCTCTCTTCTATCTAGAGGTGTTCATGGGTGGCCCAGCCCAAGCCCAACCTAGTTCGAGCCGGGCCTGGGACTCCATTTTCGACCGATGGCTCAAATTAAAGCCCGCAGTTCTACAAAATGAATAAAAAATATAAAAAAACCATTTTTATTCTTAAAATGAATTAAATATTACTGTTTATTCAAAAAAACATTAAAAATAACATTTTTTAACTGAAAAAGGCAGATTTTGGGCTCGGGCCTACCCATTTACAAGGCTTTTCAAACCCGGCCCGACATTTGAACAGGTCTACTTCCACCTTTGTTTTACTACATCTAGAGAATGCTCTCCATTTAGAAGCTTCCTCCGAATTACCATGAGAAACTTCCCAAAAGAAGAGCTCCATAAATGCCAATGAGACAAAATACTGAAGGTGGCTAACTATGTAATGTACTACAGAGGAGACTTCACTCCTAGGTCAATTCATATTATCAAACTTAGACGTGCATAGAAATATATAACAAACAATCGTCCTAGTATTATTTTTAGTGTACTGTAGAAACAATTTTATACTGACATAATATCTTATTTTTATTTATAATCATGTCAGTTGGTATTACGGAGGCCTTTGCTATTTTGCTTTTGCCCTGTACTGGTGGTTTTCAGCAAGCGAATCCAACCCCGGCCTAAAACCTCCAGCCAGGACAAGCCATCCAACGGTCGACAACCCCCATCCCGCCAAACCAACGGCGAGATGGGCCACCAAGCCCCTCCCCAGTCTCCAGTATAAATCTCCAAGCCCTAATCTCTAAAACCCTTGCGGCGCCTACCTCTCCTTCCCCGCCGCCTCCTATCGCCGCAACGAAAACCCCTCTACGCCTCTTGTTCTCCATCGTCGAATCGGCCCAAGGTTTGTGGGATTTTGGTGTTCTAGTAGATCGATTCGGTTCAACGACGCGTTCTTATATTTGATTTGGTTTTGTTGGTGTGCTTGCGATCCAGGCGAGGGGGAGTTCTTTCGTTTGATTGAGTTGAGTTGATTGGCGATTCAGGGTAGAGATGCTGGTGCTGTTCGAAACGCCCGCGGGGTTCGCACTCTTCAAGGTGCTCGACGAGGGCAAGCTCGACAAGGTTGAGGTGAGTGGTCGCCGCCGCTTCAGCTCTTGGTTTGGTTTGGGTTGGATTATTCGTGTTTGTTTTGCTCTTTGAGTGTTTCTTGGACTAATTGTGCTATGTATTCTGTTCTTGTTTCTAGGATCTATGGAAGGAGTTCACGACGTCGGACTCGGCGAGAAAGGTTTGTGCTTTTTTCCCCTTCAGAGGGCAAAAAACTTTTCTTTTCCAAACATCAGCGCAGGATCTACCACATTTTAACCGAAATAAGCAAGGATGAATGAGCTAGGATCTCTCTCTCTCTCTCTCGAAATATTAGCAAAGGGTAATTAGTACTATTGGTTCTGGCAACCGGTGCTCATGTCAGGGATAAAATTCCCGGCCGGTTACCGGCCGGGGTCGGGGATACAAAATTCCGGCTGGTAATCCTGGGTTTTGCAATTTCAAATTTCGAATGGTTTTTAATCAAATTTGAGCTAATTTCATCCGGGTTTTTACCGGGAAAACCGGTAACCGTTCCCGGTGGCTGGCCGGGAAACGCAGTGCATCCGGTTATGTGATCCCTGGCTCACGTTGATGTTTGTGTGACTCCTTTACCCCCAAGAAACACTCCACAACTAAACTCAGTCTCACTTCAGTAGGACAGAGGATATGAGTATTTGACTTTGCGTGTTACCTCGCTGGGAGTGGGGATTTTGATATTGGAAAACTGAATTTTCCATAAACTTCAAGAAAACAACTGTACCTGAATATATGATGTTCTGAATGTCAATTTCGGCCTCGCAGTTTCTATGTTTTTCTGGACATTCAATGCGTAGAGAGTGGCTAGGCAAATAGATTTGTTTGAACTGCTGCTTCCTGATATACTGCCCCGTATTTGAAATGTGCATCGAGTATATGTTAATAAATTTAGGAAATATCTGGGGATCATGTTACTTTATTGGGACCTCTAACATACCTCAAAGAAGCAGCAGAGGAAAGTTGATTTCATGGTGATGTAGAGTTCTTGATGATCCTTTGCGATAATTCCATGCCTGCCTCCTAATGCTATTTCTTTGATTCTATACAGTTCATTTTGTTTCCTGACTCAATATAGTAAACTTTATTTAGGTGGTTGAGCTGAAGGCTTTCAACAAGTTTGAGAACACATCTGATGCCCTTTCGGCTGCAACCCTCATTATTGATAGCAAGCCTAGCAAGGGTTTGCGCAAGTTCTTGCAGAAGCACTGTGAGGGTGAAACATTAGCAGTTGCTGATTCTAAACTTGGAAATGCTATAAAAGAGAAGCTGGTCAGTTAGGTTTCTTAGTTCCTTTGTTTGTGCAGAATTACCAACCTTGCTTACAATTTTGATGTGCTTTTTGCAGAAAATTGACTGCCTTCACAATAGCGCTGTGATGGAGCTGATGAGAGGGCTGCGAAATCAGCTCACCGAGCTTATATCTGGGTTGGGTGCACAAGACCTTGGTCCAATGAGCCTGGGATTGTCCCATAGCTTGTCTAGGTATAAGCTGAAGTTCAGTCCTGAAAAGGTGAGCATGATATTGGTGCTATCACTCTTTTATTTGCCATGTTATTTTATGCTTTATTCCTGGCATTTATGTTGTATGGTTCGGTGTCATAATCTTCTGTCACTTTTCTATTATCTGCATAGTCATGCTCTCGTTGTCCTTTTGTGTTGCTATTTATCTAAATTCATTAGCAATGTTCATCGAAGTTAACATCTTGTCACTTGTGGGCTGACAAGTCAAGAGATCTTAAGATTTTTATTTGTAGAGAACCCTTATTTGACATGGATAAGTGAAGTGAATGCTATATTGTTTCTGGATCGACAGGTTGATACTATGATCATTCAGGCCATTGGCTTATTGGATGATCTTGACAAGGAGCTTAATACTTATGCCATGAGAGTACGTGAATGGTATGGTTGGCACTTCCCAGAGCTCACTAAAATAGTGACAGATAATATACAGTACGCGAAAGTTGTGAAGATGATGGGCAATCGAACTAATGCAGTCAACCTTGATTTCTCTGAGGTAAATTCTTGACATGTCTAAATACGATTGATATACCTATATAGGAAACCTGTTGTTTGGTAAGACGCTCTGTTATTTTCAGATACTGTCAGATGATGAGGTAGAAACACAGTTAAAGGAGGCAGCAGTAATATCCATGGGAACAGAAGTTAGTGACCTTGACTTGTTAAATATCAGGGAACTGTGTGATCAAGTCTTGGCACTTTCTGAGTACAGAGCTCAGCTGTATGATTATCTGAAAAGTAGGATGAACACTATTGCACCAAATTTGACCGCACTTGTGGGCGAATTAGTTGGTGCTCGCCTTATTGCACACGGTGGCAGTTTGCTAAATTTGGCCAAGCAGCCTGGCAGCACAATTCAGATACTTGGTGCAGAGAAGGTGAGTTTACTATATGTAATCCTGGAAACATTTCGTTGTTTTCCATCCTCAGTTTTTGTGTTATCCTGCATCTATATGAGCAAGATTGATTATTAATATTTTTAGATGTAAGGATTTGTCATCTATGAAACTTGGAGAAAAGAGGCACTGTAGCCTACTGGAACTTTGTAATTTTTCTCTTAATGTTCTTATCTTTTAGTCAAGATCTGGGAGATAAGCAGGATGCATGCAAACCCATATTCTCTTTTGTACTGTCTTTCCTAATAATGTAACTGTGACATCCATTAATGCCATGGTTGCAAATTATCTGTATCTGTTAGGATTTGCCTTCCTCACAAAAGAAACTAAATACTGTATCTCTCCAGGCTTTATTCAGAGCTCTGAAGACAAAGCATTCTACACCGAAGTATGGTCTCATCTATCATGCATCCTTAATTGGTCAGGCAGCTCCAAAGCACAAGGGAAAGATTTCTCGTTCTCTTGCTGCAAAAACTGCTCTTGCCATTCGGTATGATGCCCTTGGTGATGGTGAAGACAACTCCATTGGTCTTGAGAGTCGAGTCAAGGTATTTACAGTGTGCAAACACCTTTTTTCATAATATTTTGTGAGGGATTGGCTTGACATGTGGGACATTTGAACAGCTTGAGACGCGGCTTCGGGTTCTTGAGGGTAAAGAACTTGGGAGATCTGCAGGTTCCACTAAGGGAAAGCCCAAGATAGAAATGTATGAAAAGGATCGGAAGAAGGGCACTGGGGCTTTAATTACTCCTGCTAAGGTAATCAGTATCATGATTATCTGTCTTGAAAATATTCTGGGGAAGATTTCCGATAATGGGTTACAGGGGTCAATAGTGTAGATGTTTTCTGTTACCTTGACCAACTTCATGAAAAATAGTTGTCGGTATACTTAGGTGAACATCCTTTGTTTTGTTGTCGGTATTTTAATTTATTTATTTATTTTCTCACAGCTATGAAAAATACTTGGAACACATGGAATTTATCTTGACTTGATGTTCACATTTGAATTTGTCAGACTTACAATCCTGCGGGTGATCTGGTACTTGGACAATCCACTGAAGAAACACCCAAGAAGCCTGAAGTAGCTTCAAAGAAGAGGAAACATCACGAGGCGAAGACTGCACCATCAGCAGAGCCTGCCGAGGAAGCAATTCAAGAGGATGGTGACCAAGAGGATAGGAAGAAAAAGAAGAAAAAGAAATCCAAAGAGAGCGAGGAGTCTCCTGCAGCAGATGCTGATGGTGACAAGAAAAAGAAAAAGAAGTCCAAGGGTAGTGAGGAGCCTCCTGTGGCCATTGCAGAAGGTGAGAAGAAGAAAAAGAAGAAGAAATCTGATGTACAAGATGGAGAGGATGTTGCAACGGAAACTGAAGAGTCCGGTAAGAAAGATAAGAAGAAAAAGCATACTGATGAATGAGGGATTCACCAGAGAAGAAGGGAAAAGCCAAGTTATATTGAGTAGCCTTGGGTTGAAGGCTTGCTGTCCTGTAAAATGGAACATTACCGGCTATTCCATGTCAGTTAGCGCTAGGATTGGTACCATGTTGAGATTAGCTTTCGCATCCAGCTGTATTGAAGTTTTTACTCCATCTGAACGAGTGGTGAAATTTATTTTTTGCTGGAATCTCATTACATATCATGCTTGATCATTCTATGTGAACTAAGTTCGGCTTTTTTGGCATGTAAAATCTCGTTCATCCAATGCATGTAATGCTTTTGCATACTATGATCAATGCTGATATTTTCTTTGCATTCTCTACGAAACACCGACAACAAAACAAAGGATGTTGGTTTGAGGGAGCAACTTGATGCAATTTTACACTCCGTAAGTCATAGCATGTTTACTGTGATTTCTTTTCATCCTCTGGGTAAAGTTTCTCTGGCTATATACAGTTTTGGCTATACCTGACAAAACAAAGCTTTCAGGTTCTTGCTTAACAGCAGTACATGTCTTCCAGGTTCTTATTCTGAACAGTAGTTCATCCCTTCCAGGTTCTTACTTCGTAACAGTAGTTCATGTACCAATGTTTGGAAGTTCGCTTTTGGTAGGGTTGTGATACTGCTGGAATCATCAGAGGCATCACTGCACATACATGATGGAATGAATCACTCTAAGATGAACTTATCCATGTTCCAACCATATAAACCAAACCATGACCAATTAGCAACGCAGATGCTGCATCCCAGAAAAGCAGGAAGCCTGGGGTGCATGCCACATTTCCTCGACGACAATGGAAATCATCAGGTGCATGCCACATTGCCTCGACGACAATGGAAATCATCTACCTAAACTCCAACGTGCAGTCTTAGCAGTTGCATCAACTAAACAAAGGTAACTAATCATGGCACATTATACACACCATTAAAGCTGATCATTGATGCGCATTACTGAATTCCTCTATGTACTTGCTTTTTTGTTTTAATTTCTGCTGAAATTCCTCTCCGTACTCCAGGACCAATTGGGTTGGCCAAGGCCAAAACCTTTAGGGTACAGCAATTGGTCCAAAGGGTAGTTGATCATTCCATGAATTGTCGCTGTCCGTAGGAAAGTGAGAATTGATATTTGCTCCAAAAAAGAAAGGAATTGATATTAGTAACAATGAGATGATAACTAACTAAATCTTTGACGTATTCATGGTCAATGTAATGGAGCCGGTGCTAAGGTCATCTGCAATGGGCTTACATCAGCTACCTATAGTATCTGCCTCGTAGAATTTAAGCTGATGTGGATGAAAAATAATAAAGAGAGATAAATATGTTGTCTACAATCCTGTACACCATTCGAGGCCTAATTAAACGACTTGAATTGCGTGTTCACACTCATCAACTATAGTATTAGTAGTCTATCCGGTGTGACATCTTATCTTTTTTGCCGACGAACATAGTTTGATCCGCGCCAATTTGTGTTGATTTTTTTACTATGTTTTTCCTGGTATTCGAATCCGTGATATATGGGTTGTGAGGCTTTGTACTAGCTAATTGTTCCTATTTTTCTAAAGGAAATGCATGTCCATACTCTTGCATGGTTTGTTTATTATTTTTTCTGAATTTTTTTTTATACCACTCTAAAGTTCCTAGATCCCTGATCTGCGGTCGCGAAATGACATCTCCTTGCGTGCCATCGCATTTAGCTGAATGTGCTATTGCCGCCGCCGCCGCAGCCGTTTGTTTTCGCAGTTAGAAAGCCCCCATAATGCCCAATGTGCCCCTGTATCTTGTGAGTCTTGACTGATAGGGCCCACCTGTAAGGTGCAGGGTGCGTTACGTTGACAGATGGACCCGCGTTCTCTAAGCGCACATGTGTGGGGGCAGGTAAACCCTAATGCGCTTCCCCGTTCCATTTTTTCTCGGTCCCGAGATCTCCCCCCAAAATCGAAATCGCCCCCAAATCAAAATCCCCGAAGCCACACCAAATCCAGTGCCTTGTCGTCGACCCTGCAAGATGAAGGCCACGAGGATGTGAACACTGGAGCTTACAAGGAAGACAGCGGAGAAGAAGATGGATGCTTCTCTGTCGTGACCTCTCAACCGTGGTGATTTCGTCGATGAGGTCAGACAAGATTCGCCGCTGAAGCAGCCATCGGAACCGAAGCAGAAGAAGGGAAGGAGAAAGTTGGAGTATAGTTTCTATTACTTTTCGATAATGTCCTGAAAAGGAGCAGTGTCTTCGCTTATAAGCTATTGTATCGATTACATGGGCCTGGCCCAAACCAATTCAAAGCTGGGCTAAATGCATAATAGTAAAACCCTCCGTTGCTTCACATAATGTCGGCTGCAACCAACCGATCGAGTGGAGTCGTCTGATCTTTGCTGAGACGTTTGGACCATGTCAAGCTCCGTTGGATCACCATGGGCCGATCGGACCATGGTTCGAGCCGTTGGATCTTCATAGCTCTGAAACGTTTTCTTAACGCCGTCTTTCTCCCTTTGAAGAGCTCAAGCTTGAAGATTGAACCCAGCTTCCCTCTTCTTCAGTTAGCAACGCCATTGATGCCTTCAGTGCTAACACTGCCGCTCGCCCGATTATCAGCTTGTCCCCAAGCTGAAGCTCTAGGAAAACGCACACACAAAACCTCATAATCCTCCCAGGTTGCCATATCAGCGGGCAAAGAAGACCATTTAATGAGCACTTGCAATAGAGCTGAATTTCCTTTCTTGACTAAGCGTCGGTCTAAAATTGCTTTCGGTTGAACATCTCGCAGAGAGAAATCAACTGGGTTAGGAATGGAAGTAAAAACTGGAGTATGATCCGGTACATGTGGCTTTAATTGGGAAACATGGAACACCGGATGAACAAGAGCTGCTTCGGGTAACTCCAATCTGTAAGCAGCGGCACCAATTTTTGCTAGAACAGTATAAGGACCATAATACTTGTAGGCCAATTTGGGATAGGGGTGGTTGACCATCGAAGACTGGGCGTAAGGTTGTAATTTCAGGAAAACCTTCTCACCAACTTGGAACTCCCGTAAAGACCTTTTCTGGTCTACATATTGCTTCATTCTGAGTTGTGCTTTGGCTACTTGTTGTTTGAGTAATTCAGAGTATGAGGCTCTGTCGGCCAGAATATCTACCACCACTGAATTTTGCGCAGTCGTCAGATCTGGTAGGAGACCATAATGGGGTTCAGTGCAATACAAGGCCTTGTAGGGTGTACAACCAAGTGTTGTATGGTAGTTGGTGTTATACCAATATTCAGCTAGAGGCAGCCACTGATGCCATTTGGTCGGAGTAGCTTGTGCCGCACAACGTAAGTACATCTCTAAGCACTGATTAACTCTTTCACTCTGGCCATCGGTTTGGGGGTGATAACCGGTGCTCATTTGTAGTTTGGTGTCAAGTAGCTTGAACAACTCCTTCCACATAGAACTTGTGAAGATCCTATCGCGGTCTGAGACGATTGATCTAGGTATGCCGTGCAACTTTACAATGTTGTTGAGGACTAACTTTGCCACTTGGGGAGCAGTAAAGGGATGCTTGAGGGGTAAAAAATGGGCATACTTCGTGAAGCGATCTACCACTACGAGGACAACATTGTAGCCTTCAGATCGCTGTAAGCCTTCAATGAAGTCCATTGTTAAGTCATGCCAAGCTCCCTCTGGTATAGGCAATGGGCATAATAGTCCTGGTAGTTTGCAATTCTCATGTTTGGCTTGTTGACATACTCCACATTGCTTTACAAAGTTGTCAATGTCTCCTTTGATACCAGTCCAGCTGAATAATTTTTTTACTCTTTGATAGGTGGCTTGAATGCCGGAATGACCTCCAATGGGTGAAGTATGAAATGCTTGAATCAATTTGGTTTGTAAACCGGCATTTGATCCCACCCAAATCCTACCGTGATGCCGAATCAGGCTTTCCTGTAATGTATAGCCGTGTTCGTTGGAACCTTGCACTGCTAATTGAATTAACAAGTCTTGAGCTTGAGTATCTACTTCATAAGAGTTGATGACCTCTTGAATCCAGACCGGCTGTGCGGCAGATATTGCTTGGACATGGTAGAGGTGACCCACCCTGGACAATGCATCTGCTACCTTGTTGTTTTCTCCTTTTTGAAACTGGAATTTGTACTATAAGCCGATCAGTTTGGTCATTACTCTTTTCTGTAAATTTGAATGTAAGATTTGGTCCTCCAAGTTACACAAACTCTTGTGGTTGGTTTTAATGACAAATGGTCCTCTTTGGAGGTATTGTCTCCACTTCTCTATAGCCATCATAATTGCCAAAAACTCCTTCTCATATATGGACAGCTTCTGATTGTTTACCCCTAATGCTTTGCTGTAAAAGGCTATTGGATAACCTTGTTGGCTAAACACTGCCCCTATACCGGTATCGCAAGCATCAGTCTCCATAGTAAATGGTTGATGAAAATCTGGTAAAGCTAGCACCGGAGTTTGACTCATTGCTAATTTCAATTGTTCAAAAGCCTCTTGAGCCTACTCAGTCCATTGGAAACCTTTCTTCTGTAACAGTACAATGAGTGGTTTGGCCAAGAGCCCATAATGTTTAACAAACTTTCAGTAGTATCCTGTTAGCCCAAGGAATCCTCGCAGTTCAGTGACATTGGTTGGTACCGGCCATTGCAGCATTGCTTGAGTTTTGGTTGCATCCGTAGCTACCCCTTTGTCA
This sequence comes from Phyllostachys edulis, assembly GCA_036346405.1. NCBI lineage: Eukaryota > Viridiplantae > Streptophyta > Magnoliopsida > Poales > Poaceae > Phyllostachys > Phyllostachys edulis. The sequence continues at coordinate 73,073,440 of CM070550.1, forward strand.
GATATGATATGTCCAAGGTATTCCAATTTCTGTTGAGCAAAGCTACATTTGCTTTTCTTAGCAACAAGTTGATGCTGCCTCAATACAGCCAGCACGATTCTCAAGTGATTCAAATGATCAGACAAGCATTTACTGTATATTAGGATGTCATCCATAAAAACTAAAATGAACTTTCTCACATAAGGGGCAAAAATATTGTTCATCAAGCACTGAAAGGTGGCTAGGGCGTTAGTTAAACCAAAGGGCATCACTCGAAACTGAAATTGGTCGTGATGCGTTTTAAACGTTGTTTTGTGTTCATCACTTTCAACCATCCGGATTTGGTGAAAACCCGACTTGAGGTCCAGCTTTGAAAAGAATCTAGTACCTGCTAGTTCATCTAATAATTCATCGACAATGGGCATTGGAAACGTACTCTTCACTGTTAATGAGTTCAATTTTCTATAATCAACGCAAAACGTCCAAGTGTTGTCCTTCTTCTTCACTAGAAGGACAGGAGAAGCGAATGGGCTGAGGCTTGGAGTCACTACGCCAGCTTGGATCATCTCATCTACTTGTCTTTCAATTTCATCTTTTTGAAGTGGAGAATAACAATATGGTCTGGAGTTGACAGGAGCTCCCCCGGGCAGTAATGTGATGGCATGGTCAAATACTCTATGTGGAGGTAAGTTTGTATTGTCTTGGAATACATCTTGGTATTCGAGTAAAACATCATGCACTGGCGCTGGAACTATCTCTTGATCTTGTTCTTGGCATTTCTCTAATACCATGGTTGCCCAAATTTCGTTTCCTTTATGCCATTTCTCCACTCTCTCCACTGTTACTTCTTGTAGGTCGTCTGTCAGTTCAGGTTCTGAGATACCTTGTAGTTTGATGGTCTTTGCTTAATGCTCAAACTCCACCCATTTCTCCTTCCAATGGCACTTCATTACTCCACAACTTTCCAACCAGTCAGCGCCCAATATAGCATCGTATCCCCCAAGATTCAATACCTTCATGTCATGTTGGAAGGTATGACCTTGTATCCACCATTTCATTCTTGGAATCACCTTATCACAATATAATACTTCCCCGTTGGCCACTCGTATTACCATGACTTTTGTTGATACGGGTTCTTCTTTGATTCTCTCGAGTAGATCGGTGTTGACAAAGCTGTGAGAGCTTCCTGAATCGATTAACATTAGCAATATTTGGTTTCCCACTAATGCTCTCACCCGGATAATTTTCGGATGGCTTGACCCTGAAACTGCATTGACAAATAATTGCATTTCTTCTTCCTCCTCAACCTCCTCAGCCACGACTGCATCCAAGATTTCATCAGATAAGATTTCCTGGGCTTCTATTGCCTTAACCTGTCCTTGCTGTGGTTTTGGACACCGATGTGTAGGTGAATATTTATCCCCACATCGAAAACATAACCCATTAGATCTTCGGTATTCTTTTAGTTGTTTGGCCTTCCATAATTCTCCTTTCTCAAATCTTTCAATGTGACTAGTATCGCTACTCTTGTAATTCCCATCAGCTTTTCCAGCACCTGAAGCATAACTATGATTTCTACTCATATGAGTATGCCTCTTGGTTCTTTCCAACACTCCTTCTTGCACACATGCAAAGGTGGCTGCCATGGAAACAAACTCAAGCATCTGAATTTCTACTGCCGCTTGTAATTCTTCTTTGAGTCCCATCACAAATCTGGTTACTAATAACAATCCTCCAATATTATGGTCATACAACCTCAACTGGTACACAATTGCATCAAATTTTCTCTTATACTCCTCTACGGATCCAGTCTGTTTCAGCAAAAACAGCTCTCTCATTTTATCTCTTTGAGTGTTGCCTTCAAATTCCTTCACTACCGCCTCTCTGAATTGCTCCCAATCGTGCCATCCATGAGATACTTTGTAGGCCTGGTACCAATGTGCGGCACTACTGATCATATACATAGTAACAGCCGCAACCTTGAACCCTTCAGGAATTTGATACATGGTGAAAAAGGTCTAACACTTATCTATCCATATTCTTACATCAGTGCCATCAAATTTTGGGAACTCCATTTTTGGCATCCAGTTTCTTCCTCCGTGCTCCTGATTCCCTCTACCCGAGTCATGAACTTCAGCAATTACTGGGGTCGGAGGTGGAAAATGTACCTGCGGTGGATTGGGTGATGGCGGTATTTCTGGGAACGCTGCCGGTGGGCTATCCCTCTCTCTTGGTCTCAGTGTCATCTGGCCTAGTATATCTCTGGACGGAATCACTAACTGCGGTGGCACAGTTACCTTGAGAGTTTTTGCAACCATTACCTATTCTTGTTGAACCTTGCCAATTGAGTCCATTGTAATCAAGACCTTCATCTGCATTTCATCCAACCTCGCACCTTGCTGATCAAACTTTTGATCTACCGCCGCCGATTGCGAGATCAGCTCCTCCCGTATCATTTTCATCTTGTTCTTCAACAACTCGACTAATCTTGCTTCGATTCCTTCCATAGCCGTCACTACTTGACGGGCCTGCACTCCTTGTTTAGCTGGAGCCATGGCGCCTTCTCTAAGCTGATCAAACCTCGGGTTGGAATTTACAGCAATCGCCGGAGCAATCGCCAACCGTCCCTTGGGATTTTACCAATCAAGGCTGCGAGTAATAGGCACTGCCGACGGATACGACCAGCTATGATACCAATCTGTCGTGACCTCTCAACCGTGGTGATTTCGTCGATGTGGTCAGACAAGATTCGCCATCGAAGCAGCCATCGGAACCGAAGCAGAAGAAGGGAAGGGGAAAGTTGGAGTATAGTTTCTATTACTTTTCGATAATGTCCTGAAAAGAAGCAGTGTCTTCGCTTATAAGCTATTGTATCGATTACATGGGCCTGGCCCAAACCAATTCAAAACTGGCCTAAATGCATAATAGTAAAACCCTCCGTTGCTTCACATAACGTCGGCTGCAACCAACCGATCAAGTGGAGTCGTCCGATCTTTGCTGAGACGTTCGGACCATGTCAAGCTCCGTCGGATCACCATGGGCCGATCGGACCATGGTTCCAGCCGTTGGATCTTCATAGCTCTGAAACGTTTTCTTAACGCCGTCTTTCTCCCTTTGAAGAGCTCAAGCTTGAAGACTGAACCCAGCTTCCCTCTTCTTCAGTTAGCAACGCCATTGATGCCTTCAGTGCTGGCATTCTCCCCGATCCCAAGCGAAGATCCGTAAAATGGATCCTTCCCAGGTTTCGGCCGGGTATGTCGCTATGAATCCCTTGTTTTGTGAGCATTTATGTGTTGTTGTGGTGGCACTTGTTGATTGCATTTCGGCTAGGGTTTAGTGTTCATATCACAACAATCAGTGTAGAATCCTAGTCATGTAGCTCATACCTTGTTGTGTTCATCCACAGAATGGACTTATCCAGAGCGTACAAATTGAAAGTCGAAATTTCTTCTATGCGATCCAGTAGAAAGGAGTTCAGTGGAGGGCAGGATGGACCTATCCAGAGCTTACAAATTGAAAGTCAGAATTTCTTCTATGCGATCCAGTAGAAAGGAGTTCAGTGGAGGGTTTTCATTCATTAAGTTTGTGGATTATCTAGAATTCAACTACAAGGGGTTTCTGTCTGATATTTATGAGAAGTGTCCATGGGGGCTAGATGAAACCGTAAAGATGAACTATTATGATAGTAATTTGAAATCATATGTTTTAATCACAACAGAGGAAGATCCAGTGTCAATGTTTGAGAAATTCTCTGATTCTAAGTACATTGAACTTAATGTCATGTTGGGTGATGTGAAGGATGCTGACTCATGCATGGATAACCCTGTGCAATCTGAACAAGAACCAAACTTTAAAGGTGGGGTTGTCAATTCTTGCAACATGTCCAATGTCGAGGTTCCATGTACTCATGTACTTCCAATTCCATCTCAGGCATGCCCAAGTCAACTTAACACATAAGAGGACTTATCTATTGTGACAAAACAACTATCTCGCAAATCCATTCCCCATGTTTGAACATGTTGGTGTAGATGAGGAGGGGTTGTATTGCGAAGATGTTATTATAGACATTGCTGGTGATGACCCTAGCTATGTGCCTAAGGTGGATGAGAATGGTAGTGAGTATGCTAGTGAGGATGGGACTTCTTACTTTGAGGTGGAGGATGAGGACTGGGTTGTAAGAGATGCCATGCCAAATGAAGGGCCTCAAGTAGCATATGACAAGATGATCCACCTATGAAAGTTGGGTCAATATATCATTCAATACAAGAATTTAGGATAGCACTGTCTCAACACTATGTTAAGCATGAACTTGAATACAACATTGAGAAGAGTGACTCTGAGAGAATGAGAGCTTATTGTGCAGCTAAGGGATGCAAATGGAGAATACATGCCTCTCTGTTGCCAGACAAAGTTACCATTTAAGCAAGTACTATTCTTGTACTAAATGTTTGTTACATTCCTGTCAAAGCTTGTATTAATGTGTGTTTGTATGCAGGTCAAGAAGAATCCAGTGCGTCATACATTCCCTAGTAGGCAAAGAAGTGTGAATATGAAGAATGCAACAAAAGCCTAACTATGTGACAAGGTTCTGGACTGGGTTAGGGATGATGCATTTGTAGGTGCCAAAGAGATGCAAAGGAGAATCCTGGAGAAGTACAAGGTTCTGATCAATTACAAGAGGGTTTATGCAGGGAAGGAGCTTGCCCTTGACAAGGTTTATGGCAAATGGGAAGATAGCTTCGACATGTTGTACAGCTAGAAGGCAGAATTGGAGAGAAGAAGCCCTAGCAGCGTGGTAATCATTGAGCACTACACAGTCAAATAGAAGGTACACTTTAGAAGGATGTTTGTTGCTACAAAGGCTTGTGTAGATGGGTTCCTTGGAGGATGTAGGCCATTTATAGCCACTGATAGCAACTTTCTAACTGGAAGGTTCAGGGGCCAACTTGCCACAACATGTGCTATAGATGGTCACAACTAGCTCTATACAGTTGTGTATGACGTTCTTGAGTCAGAGACTAATGAGAACTGGCTATGGTTCCTGGAGAGACTGCATGATGTGATTGGAGACCCACCAGGCATAGCAATTTGCACAGATGCAGGGAAGGGATTAGAGGCAGTGAAGCAGGCTTTTAGAATAGTTGAGCACAGGGAATGCATGAGACACCTAGTGACAAATTTTAAGAAGTTTCATGGGAGAGTTTTTATGAGAATTTGTGGCTAGCATCATATGCATGGCGCCGAGACAACTTTGAAGAGCACATGAGCAAGATGGTAGCTGTGAATCCAGCTGTGGATACATATTTGAGCTAGCATCATCCTAACTTGTGGATGCAAACCAAAATTTCCACAACCACAAAGGTTGACTATGTCACAAACAGCTTGGTAGGGAGCTTCAACAATTGGATTTCTAAAATCAAGCGCATGAATATGGTGGACTTGGCAGAAAAGATCAGGCAGAAAATCCTGATCAAATTTATGCACAAGGGGAGTATTGGAAAGAAGCTGCAGGGCAATATATTGACACACATTGTGAAGGGGCTGAATGACAAGAGCCATCAGCTGCCGAGGGTGGACGTTGTGCAGCCAAGCCAAAGGAGAAGGGAGGCACTGCAGGAAGGAATAAGGAAGAAGAGGAAAGAGGGGGAGGAAGAAGGTAGAGGAATAAATTAGGGTTTTGTGCTCGTGTCGTCTCCATCGTTTGTTTTCGAGGGTAACAACCTAACAATCCTTTACTGCGATGTAAAAGTTATGGCTTCGAGAGCGCTCTTGTCTAGAATTACATCGCCATTGGTAGCAGCCGTGTTGTTTGTCTTATTACGTACAGTAGATGGTCTTATTAAATTATAGTCATAAATAGAAAAGGATAGGTAATTTTTCATAGTTTTCAGAAGTGGTATGGTTTGCCATTTTTTATGTTGTAGAAAAATAGATACGAAATTGGTAAGCCTGTTGTTCAGTAATATATCATATTGACATTTGGGATTAAAAATGAGGGCTTAGACGACTTTATCAGGAAATTTGCATGACTACGAAAGTGTGGAAAATTTTGTGTAGATTCCATAACACATATGGTTTGCTATGTTTGGATTTCACAATTGAAGTTTATGGTTGTTTGATCACCGGGGCAGTAGGTGGGCTGTCCGATGAAGGGGGGGGGGTCAATTATGTCGGGTTTGCACATAGGAACATTGTTAATTTACTTTATGCTCTTGTTCTGTTTGTTGCATGTTTTTGAGGTGAGATTGGCTTTGTACAGGGGGTGTTGATTCGGATTCGGTGTCGCCTTCACATCGTTTTGTTTTCCTCGGCTAAAAGGCAAGTGCACGGTAGAGCAGTAGACATCGGTTTGTATCACTTATTTTTAATGATTAATTTGCTATGATATCTGTCGACGGTCGAGTCATCGATCTTATGAAATAAAATAGGAAAATGATGTGAAGTATCCTGGGATAGAATGGGGGCCGCTCTATATTGATATGAACTGGATTTACAAGACCTGGCTAGAGACTACCCCTAAATACACTAAATGTGAGGAATGTTAAACTAAGTAATTAGGCTTAGAATCTGAGTCTAAGACTGAATGCCTTGCTTCTAATTCCACTGCTTAGGCTTCTTTGTTTGTCGTCTCGTATTCTGTTGTTGTTTTTTCCCGTCGTCCCTTTGTCTTCTGCGCTCCACCCTTAAATAACTTCTGAAGAGGTGGCAGTTACTCCTGGAGAAAGCGTCCCTGGTGAAACGTTACGACTGGTCGGAACGGTAAGGCAGTTAACAATGTGCCAACTACCTTACGGTTGTCTGTGAGATGCTTAACCGTAGGGTAGTTAATTGTCAGTGTCTTAGGATTATATCACCGCACGGAATGAAACATATAACACGTGTTCCATTCATCATACGGTAAGAAATGTCAGTTCATAGCTTTTCCGAGCAGTTATCTGGTCGGAGCCCAGACACAAAGCCTTGTCCGACCAGGGTACCCATCGTGTAACCTCTGGAATCCTCACGACCAGTGAGGTCATTAGCCTTAGGGGTTACGACCATGAAGACGTATGGTCTTCTATGTATTAAATTGATACATAGAGGTTTTAATCCTCGTCAGCTAGCCCCCGAACTTTAAATGAACAGGTCGTGCGTATACCTTCTTCCGATGAAGTCATATCGGGCAGACCCCCATTTAATGTCGTGATATACGAGGTGGTCTGTGTTCACTTTAAAGTTGAGAACTTGCCTTGGGAATCAAAGAGTTTTTGTCCGTTGAACAAAAAAGAAGCTTTTGCCCGTTGGACTTTTGTGGGAAACTTCCGATCATAATTTAAAGATCTGAAGCTATAAAATCCCCATCGTCAGGCTTTTAGAATTTTTATGCTTCCAGATCCCCTTTTGATCCCTTTCAGCTTCTTGCCAAGAAAAATCCTTTAGACCTCTTTCTTGTTCTTCCGACCACAAAGCCTCCTATGACCACTACTCATCCTTGAGGATTTTCATCATGTCGGAGCAAATCACAAAGTGGTTGCCTTCGGAATTGAGCAAGAAAAAGCTTGAGGCATTGGAGAAAATCGGGATGCTCCCAGACAAGAATCTGATCAAATGGAGATCGGCGATCGGAGAGCACTTTCCGAGCCACGAAGATAGGAAATCTGCTTTCCTCAAATTACATCGAATGTGGGCCGAGGTTGCTTGACACAAATTCCTCCTCCGCGTTCTTGAGTATTACGGGTGGAACTGTAAATTTGGCTCAATTCCATCGCCAATATCAAGATTTTCACTTATTTGTGTGAGGCATACCGGAGTGCCACCGAATTTGAGGCTCTTCGTATTTCTACCGAATGGTGATGGGGAGATCCATGGCGACTCAGGAGAATGTACATTGCGTCTTCACGATGGAAAGGCAGACGAGTACATCCACATGTACTCAAAATCATCGTGGTTGTCATGGAAGAAGAATTGGTTCTACATGACGGTTACGAGAGAAGATGGCCTCTACTTCACCGGAATTAGAGCAAATGAAAATCCCAAGTAGAGGAAGACCGTGGAGAAGGTAGGGGTGGTTGAAAGATGGGTGGATGCCATCTACGACCTGCAAGTCAAGGGCTTGACTTCCTGGCACGTGGTGAGGGATTTCACCAAGCATCAGATTAGCCCTCTGAAGCTCCGGTCTCATTCCCTGCGTTGGTCCATTGGTCACGATGAAGCTATCTCAGGAGGTGGTAAGTCTTTGAGAAAAGCTCCAACTAGTATATTTTATTTGATTATCGTAATGCCTTAAAATCCGCCATTATTTCCTTTTCTTGTAAAGCCCTTTCTCCTGAGGAAGTCAGAGAGCGGATCAGGCTGATCTGCGCTGGGGAGCCTAGTGAAAAGGCTACATTCCCCGAGATCTTGGCAATAGTTTCTGCCGAAGAAAAACTGGCAAGGCTTAAGGTAGACAATCAAAATTTCTTTTATCATGTATACATATTCTCCGATCAGATTTTTTTTATCATGCTCTATTTTTGTAGTCAGTCGGATTGCGAATCACACAAACTGGTGAGGATAAACATCCCACCATGGTTCCGACCGACTCGTGCCCGGATGCACTGGAAGAAGATGAATCTCCCGAGGTAATAGAGCGTTTTTATATGTACTTTAGATAAAAGATTTCATCACCCAATCAAATTCATTTTTTTGATTTAGGTGAAGAAGGCTGAAGGCCCGCAGAGCGTAAATGCGGAGGCCGTAGACTCCAGGCTGGTCGTTCATAACCTTACAGTTGTTACTGAAACAACTGATCTGGAGGTTGATGAAACTACTCCCTTCGACCCGATGGTCAAGAATGCAATCCTTGATGAACTGATCGAGGACATTGCTTCCAACATCTTGTTGGAGGATGTGAGTGGTTTAATCAACCTGCCGGTTCGAACCGATTTAATTTGGTTGAGAAGAAAAGGAAAGTCAAGCGATGCAATTTACTCTACCGCTTCAAAGTTAAATCCAGAAGTTAACTAGGTATGTACAAATGAAAGAGGTCGATGTGTGCATACCTTTAATAGTTTCTTGATGATTTGGTGTTTTGAACTCCCCTTCTTTGTTTTGTATGGGTCTTCTGGTGTTCCGGTTGCTTCGACGGATCCTTCCCGAGGACCGAGCACACGTGGAGGTCCTGACTGTAACACTTCCCAGACAAAGTTCCTGAGGAAAAAGTGGTCGAAGAAGCCCCCGAGCAGGTGTCAAAGCCAACGGTTGAGTTGGATCCATTGGTGGTTCTAACTCCTTCTACGGAGATAAATGCCCCTAAAGGCCCTCAACAGGTTCCGACCAATGTTGGTAATCCTTCTCAACCTGATAAGTTCCCTTTTCACCCCCGATTTATCAAGGATAAGGAGCTTGACGAGGCATGGGGAAAAATATCGGATCATCAAATCAAAATGCATCCTGATTCAATATTTGGCAGTTATAACGATTTGGCAATCCGGGTAAGTATCTACGACCAGTTTCATAGTCTCTCTTAAAAGTTTTATAGGGAACTTAAAGAGGAAATGCTATTTGTGTAGCATCTGGTTGAGAACTTTGCTGTGGTCGGAGGACTAACCCAGCGGATTAAATATTTGGAGCAGAAACACTCCGAATTGGAAAGTAAGAACTTTCCACTTAACATTTTTCTTTCTTCAATACTTTGTTCTTCTCTAATTATTCTCCTTCATCGTATTCGATAGATTTGGAGAAAATAAAAGAAGAAATCGTGGCCGATAGAGCCAGAATAACTCTGCTTGAAGAAGAGAATCAAGCTAAGGACCGGTCGATTGTAGAGGCATCGACCAAAAATGAGACACTGAATAAGAGAATTGAAGGTAATAGGTCGTAGACCTGACTTATTATCTCCCTCTGATCATGTTGTGCTTTACTACTTGTTTTACTCGTGTAGAGCAAACGCAAGCGCTGAACAGAACTAAAAAGGCTCTGGAATTTGAGCAGGGAAAGGAGGCAGCTCTTGTGAAGAATCTTGATGAAAAGATTCATGCTTTGAACAAGATGATCTTTGATATGGGATCAGGATCAAGCATGCCTAATTTAAAAAATCCAATAGAGAAAACGAACTACATGGGCCAACTTCTAGGAGATCTCAGTGGTCTGCTCAAAACTACTCGAGAGAATTATGCCCAGACAATGAAAGAAGGCATTGTTATCAGTAGTTAGTTTTATACCGCAAAATCAAGGCTTCCACCCTCTATTAATCTCTAAGCCATTGAGGATTATTTCAATTGTCTGCCTGATGAGGCGACCAAGCTTATGGAAGAACTTAGGCCACTTGGAGGCAAAATTGTAGAGGAGATGGAGGTCGGATCTCCATGAAGTAGTAATTAGTCTGGAGATATTCAAAAGTAGGACATTGTAATATAAGAATTGTAAATAAAACTTACATTTGTGTCATCAACAATCATCTTTTTATCCCGTTGACTTTTTTTTTAAATTCTCGTATACTCCCTAGCCCCCGACTGCTTTGTAGTAGAAGAGCTTTACTAAACAAGCAGTTAGCCAAGAAGGAGAAATAAAAAGTCGAAACCATTGTTTTGAGGGTTTATACTGATCACAAGACAAAACTGATCGTAACAATACTAGTAAATCATTTTGGTCGGAACCAGTGTATGATTTCGACTAGTTATAGATCTTTTGTTTGTCATAATCGAAATACCAAACAAAATTGTTTATGGTCGGAAAAAAGATTTGTTGTATTGACAAAAGTAGAAATGCAAGAATGCATGCAAAAATGATAAGTGATCGTATTTATATATACAACCCAAAACTGGTCGAAAAATACTCCTAAGAATAGAAGATATAGAAAAACATTTCGCAAAACGTGCTCAGGCACAAGTCCGACTGGCAGCGAGGATCGTAAGAAAAGAACCGTCGCTAGGAAGCTCCTTCCAGTGGGCAGGACCACGTGCGAAAAATGAGAGACTTCAACTAGGAGGTTTTCCGTGTCCCGACCAGTAGCCAAATGAGAGTAGAACAGATTTTTGAAATGAAGAAATATAGTCTTCATAATCTTAATGGTATAAAGCACTACATGAAGTTTTTTGTATTATGCTCTGTTTACTCGTATGGTCGTGCGTGGAATCATTCATGGAATGATCACGACTAGGACCTATACAGTGTATGACACAGATGTCGTTGCTAAAGAGTAACAGAGATCCTGGTAAAGGATATCGGAGAGAAAAAATTGTCTTCTCCGACCATCTTAAACAACAATAATAGGTGATCAGAATATAGGTATAAATATATAAACCATATCACTTGTCGAAAAGAAATGAATGAATGCACTAATGAAATGAAAAGAATTGAAATAATGTAAAAAAGAATTAGAAATAGAACTTACGCAATTGATCAATGTTCCAAGAATTTGACAAAACTTGCCCGTCCGACATGGCTAGTCGTCATGAACACAGTCGGCCTGTAACCGACCACGATGTAAGGACCTTCCCACTTGGGAGAAAGTTTATTGCAATTTGCACGATTCTCAATTTTTCGAGAACCAGATCACCTCTGAAGAAGGTCGAGATTGCACCTTACGACTATGGTACCTTCGCATGGCTTGTTGATATACTGCTGATCGTACCAGGACTTGGTTTCGTCGTTTTTCAAGGAGATTGATATCGTCGAGTCGTCGTTCATTCTGATCGCTTTCGTTGAAACAATCAGTTCGAGCAGAGCCAAGTTTTAGTTCTGGAGGAAGCATGGCTTTAGCACCATAAACCAAGAAAAATGGCGTTTCACCGGTCGCACGACTAGTCGTGGTTCGAACGGCCCATAATACAGACGAAAGTTCTTGAACCCAAGCTCTTGACTATTTGATTAACTGGTCGAATACTCGGCGTTTGATCCCCTGCATGATGATACCATTGGCTCGCTCAACTGCTCCGTTGCTCTGTGGATGAGCAACCGAAGCAAAATGAACCTTGATACCAAGTTCATCGCAGAATTCTTGGAATTGACCGCTTGAGAACTGGGCACCGTTGTCTGTGATTATACGACTTGGTACACCATATTGTGTGATCATATTTTTTGTCAGAAATCTCTTAGCGGCCTCAGTTGTAGTTTTAACAACAGGCTCAGCTTCAATCCATTTTGTAAACATGTCAATCATGATGAAAAGGAATTCGAAGCCCCCGGGTGCTCTTGGGAAAGGTCTCATAATGTCCAGTCCCCAGGTTGCAAAAAGACCAAGAAAGAGGAATTGTTTGTAAAGCTTGCGCCGGCTGATGTACTTGTCGGCTATGAAACTGATATTGTACGCACTTCGTCACGAGCTCTTTTGCATCATGAAGGGCAGTTGGCTAGTAATATCCTTGCCTGAAGGCTTTACTGACCAGTGTTCTGTAGGAATGATGTGCTCCACAGACTCCTTCGTGGATTTCGGTTAGCAACTTAATGCCATCCGGTTGAGATATGCATCTCATCAACACTCCGTGAGATCCTCGTTTATACAAGGTACGTTCAATAAGAGTGTATGATTTGGCTTTTCGTGCTATACGATCAGCCTCTATATCATCTTCTGGAATTATGCCATGATGAAGATAATTGTAGATCGATGTCATCCAGTCTCTACCTTGATCGTGACAGCAGCAACCGTCAACAACCTGTAGAGCATCCATGTTCTCACGATCGGTATCTATGACCTGTAAGGAATCATGCATGATCTCGGAAGGCTCGACCACCGAGGGTGAATCGAGTTGCTCGAGAAAAACTCCGGGCGGGATGGTTGTCCTCATGGAGGCCATCCGTGCCAACTGGTCTGCAAGAAAGTTTTCCTTTCTAGGAATATGTTGGATCTGAAAACCGAAGAAGTGCTTTTCGAGTTTCCGTACTTCCGCCAGATAAGATGACATCTTGGTACTCGAGCATTGATATTCTTTCCCTACTTGATTCGCTACTAGTTGAGAATCACCTTTCCTTAATAATCAAATCCGGCGAGCGGGCTACTCGAGTCTGCCAAGAAACCTTCATATTCTGCCATGTTGTTTGTGGTAGGAAAATTTAACTGGATAGCGTACTTGATGTGTTCGCCAGTAGGGGATATCAAGACAACTCCAGCCCCCGAGCCTTTTAGCATCAAGGAGCCGTCAATGTACATTGTCCACTCATTGTGGTGTTCGTACTCAGGCCCTTGGGTGGATTCAGGGTTTGTCCATTCGGCAATGAATTACGCTATTGCACGACTTGATTGTTGTTAAGTGAGATGAAATGGAGGTCGAACGCCCCTAGCTCAACCGCCCATTTTGCTATTCGTCCTGATGATTCCCTGTTTCCAAGGACTTGACCAAGGGGATACCCGGTTGGTACGACCACTTTGTGGGCTTGAAAGTAGTGCCTTAGCTTCCTTGAAGACATAAGGAGACCATAGAGCAACTTTTGCACCTGTGGGTATCTTTCCTTTGGTCCATGTAAGACTTCGCTTACGTAATAAATAGGTCGTTCAATGTTATTCCTTTCTACGACCAGTACACCGCTAACGGTCTGTGGTGTTGCTGCCACGTAAATTAGCAATATTTCCCCCGATCTCGGAGAGACTAAAACTGGGGCTTTCGTAAGGTATTTTTTTAAGTTCTTCAAAGGCATCGTTTGCCTCTTTAGTCCACTCGAAACTTCTATGTTTCCAAAGAAGCTTAAAGAAAGGTAATCCTTTTTGCCCTAACCTTGCTATGAAACGACTTAGCACTATCATACAGCCGGTTAGTTTTTGGACCTCCTTCTTAGGTAATTGGGCGATCCGTCGATGGTCGTTATTTTCTTGAATTTGCTTCAATACCTCTAGCCGAGACTAGGAAACCGAGCAGTTTTCCAGAAGAAACTTCGAACACACATTTTTTCGGATTCAACTTAAGGTTATGCCTTCTCAAGTTGTTAAAAGTTTCTTGTAAGTCAGAAACGTGATCGCTAGCGTTGGTGCTCTTTACGACCAGATCATCAACGTAGACTTCTAGATTCCGACCTATTTGTGGACTAAAGGTTTTTTGTATCAACCTTTGAAAAGTTGCACCAGCGTTTTTGAGACCAAATGACATCATAACATAGCCGTAACTGCCATATGGGGTGATGAAGGAATTTTTCTCTTCATCTTCTTTACACATATTAATCTGATGGTACCCTGAATACGCATCTAAAAACTTAGTAACTCACACCCAGAAGTGGAATCTACAAGTTGGTCAATGCGTGGAAGGGGAAAATCATCCTTCGGACATGCTTTATTAAGATCTGTGAAGTCGATACACATTCGCCATTTCCCATTATTCTTTCGAACCATCACAGGATTGGCGAGCCATTGAGGGTGGTCGACTTCACGAATAAACCCAGCCTCGAGGAGTTTGTCAATCTCCGACTGGATTGCTTCCTTCTTATCAGGTGCAAAACGCCGCAGCTTCTGCTAGATCAGTTTTTTGTCAGGCAGGAGAGCTAGCCTGTGCTCGATCACCTCCCGGGGGACTCCAAGCATATCAGACGCTTGCCATGCGAACACGTCCTGATTTGCTCGGAGGAAGGAGACGAGCGACTCTTCCTATTTGGGGTCGAGTCTTGCCCCAACCAGAATCTTGCAGGTAGATGAGTCAGTGTTTCCTGATCCAGGTGGCGTCTTGGCGCTGTCCAGAGAAGCACCTTTGTCGAGTGGTACTATCTTTGTCTGGTCGGAAGGCTTGGGTGTCATCTTCGGCCTCGAGTGCTTGACCTTCATGGTAGATGGATTAGCCTCTCTGGTCGGAAGTTCATCAACCAGTTCAAAGGATTTCCGATCACACACATAAGCCATTTTCTGATCTTCTCGAATTGTGGTGACTCCCTTTGGTCCCGGCATCTTCAAACTTTGATAACCGTAATGCGTGGCTACCAAGAATTTTGCTAAGGCCGGTCGACCAAGGATTCCGTTGTATGTGGATTCAAAGTTTATCACATCGAACGGAATCTTTTCTGTTCGGAAGTTACCAGGCCTTCCAAACGTAACCGGTAGGGAAACTTGTCCTATCAGTTTAGCGGTGGAGCCAGGAACTATGCCATGAAAAGCATATTTCACTGGTTTCACCTTTGACATGGGGACCGTGATTTCTTCTAAAGCTCCATAAATAATATATTCAAAGAGCTACCTCCATCTATTAGGACTCGATTAACCCTACAATTATTAATAGTTGGTTCAACAACAATAGGGAACCTACCTGGTCGAGTCGAAGGGATAGAGCAGTCTTCTTTGCTGAAGGAGATTGCTGTGTCCGACCACTTTGATGGCTTGATGATGGTCGGAGATTCGACGAGGTTGACCTCCCGCTCTATGGCCTTCAGATGACGCTTCGACTCGTATGAAGAAGATTCTCCAAAGATCATGTTGACTGTGTGTTGGGGATCTTGGTACTCCATCTCTTCGTCGCCATCCTTGTCCTTTTTGGAACTCGTCTCTCCGGGTTCCTGTATTGCGGGAAATGGTCCTTTACCTGCATAATAATCCTCCAGTTTCTTTTGCCAGACTCAACAGGTGCGCAGATTATGCCCTGCCTGCTGGTGAAGTGGACACCACTTCTTGTTCTTCTAGAATCCTTCGGTCGGAGCTTTTGTTTTGCTTCCACCAGTGTAGTCCTTCTTACCCTTCGTGAACTTTTCAGGAATCACTAGGACTTCCTTGTCGTTGGGTCTACGGTTCTTTTTCTTTTTGAGAGACTTCTTATTCTTTTTCTCTGGTTTGTACAGGCCGAGCTGGGGAATCTTGTCTTTCCGATCATTGGCTTCACACCACTCGATTGCTTTGCTAGCGGTGGTATACTTGTCGGCCATGTCAAAAAGCTCAATGGTTGTTCTTGGAGGGTTCATTGCTATGTCCTCCGTAAACCGCCGATTCCTTAGACCTGTTTTAAAAGCCTGAATAACAGATGACTCTGCGACCTCGGGTATAGAATTACGAACCTGGCTGAAACTTTTGATGTATTGACGTAAAGTCTCATCAGAGCCCTGCCGGATTCGGTGGAGATCATCCTCCTTTCCAAGGCGATCGTACGTACCCTAGAAGTTTACAATTAAAAGATCACAGAGTTGCTCCCAAGTATAGATTGATCCGACCGGTATGTTTAATAACCACGACCGGGCAGACCCTCCGAGCATGGTGGGCAGATAGTTGGCCATCACATTCTCATTGCCACCAGCAGCTCTGATGGCGGTGGTATATATTTGGAGAAATTCTAAGGGGTTTTGAGTCCCGTTGAACTTGTCCAAGTTGGCCGGTCGGAACCAATTAGGCCAACGCACAGCTTGGAGCCCTGTAGAGAAGGCTCGACAACCCGTGATTGATTCATGGCGCCTTCTCTGGGAAGGTGCCGGATTGTAATCGATCGGAGACCGGTTCCTAAGATTGGAACGCTGGAACTCCGGTGTGCCGATACGGTCGTGGACATTGATGCCTTCGACCGCCTACTTGATTCAAACGATGTTGGAGATTGTCAGGTCTAAGCGGTGGTTCTTCTCGACGTGATGAGGGAGTGGCTACCTGGAATAGCCTTCGTCCCTCGTGATTCCTTGGTTGGAATCGTCGAGGAGGTCTTGGTATCGATTGTTCCCTAGCATGACCATGTTGTCCTCTGCTGAGGGAGGAACGTTGGGACAAAGTCACGGTTTGACTCCCTGAGACCCTTTGTTCCCGGTACGCTTCCGTGTGTTGCATAATCTGTTGGAGAATTTCGGATACTTGGCCTACGAGTTGTACAAAGCCTGGAGTTTCTACTAAAGTAGGATCAGAATTATTTAACATATCTTGAGCAGCGTCAAAGTTTTGTCTGATTCACAAAGTCTCGGGGGTTCATCTTGGTCATAGGTGTCTGCAGACTGAACCTTCCCCGACCTTCGGTTTGTTCTATCCTATCGATTACTCTTGGTGAGGCAATGCGAGCGAGTTAAGCGATTGACGTCGATCGACTCCGTTGCCTCCGGAAGTTGGTGCCTGATGGCCCGGATCATCTCTAACAACACGTGATGGTGTGGTAGAGAGTGTAGGACTGTGCAGCGCATCTTGATTTGCATCTCCGATCGCATTGACCTCGTGCCTCCAGCATTGATCTTCCGATGAGCTTCCATCGTAACTAATAGAGAGCTTTTTAAGACTTCTGCTAGAAGTTTCCACGACGGAGAACGGTCGGAGATGAGCACCTCCTGAGGCCTTCTTGGTGGACTCAGCCTGATCCAGCGAACCGCCGATCGTATTCAAAGCCTTATCATCCCCACATGGCCTATGACCAGTGGAGATTGCATTGACACCGTTACCAGGTGTCGGCTCACTCCTGGAATTGCCAGAAGCCATAGGTGAATATCTTTCAACCATAATCTCATCGAGAGTATAGAGATTCTCGGATTGTGGTGCTGAAATTTCGTCACCTGTTTCGCCAGTCGGAAAGACCGGGCTTGAAGAGGTCCCCTAACATTCTGAGCTGATCGGAATGGCTGGTTCCTCTGGCTGCGCTACTGGTTGTGGTGGCGCATCCTCGTCCATCCGGTCGACCTCGCTAATGTTGGCGATGTGCGAGCCGGTGGAGGAGGAAGATGAGGATGACATGCCATTTTCTTCCATGGCACGGATGCATCCTTCCAAGTTGAGGTCAGCGTAGTCTACCAAGTCGAACCAGTTCTCCTCATTCCAAACCCCGGGCATAGTCGCATCAGCGATTACGGGGAATGAACGAGGATTTGATGAGCGTAGAGTTTCTTCAGGAAACTTGTGTCTTCTACCCCACAGACGGCGCCAGCTGTCGACGATCGAGTCGTCGGTCTTATGAAATAAAAGAGAAAAATGATGTGAAGTATCCTGGGATAGAATGGGGGCCGCTCTTTATTGATATGAACTGGATTTACAAGACCTGGCTAGGGACTACCCCTAAATACACTGAATGTGAGGAATGTTAAACTAAGTAATTAGGCTTAGAATCTGAGTCTAAGACTGAATACCTTGCTTCTAATTCCACTGCTTAAGCTTCTATGTTTGTCATCTCGTGTTCTGTTGTTGTTTTTTCCCGTCGTCCCTTTGTCTTCTGCGCTCCACCCTTAAATAACTTCCGAAGAGGTGGCAGTTACTCCTGTAGAAGGCGTCCCTAGTGAAATGTTACGACTGGTCGGAACGGTAAGGCAGTTAACAATGTGCCAACTACCTTGCGGTTGTCTGTGAGATGCTTAATCGTAGGGTAGTTAATTGTCAGTGTCTTAGGATTATATCATCGCACGGAATGAAACATATAACACATGTTCCATTCATCATACGGTAAGAAATGCTAGTTCATAGCTTTTCCGAGCAGCTATCTGGTCAGAGCCTAGACACAAAGCCTTGTCCAACCAGTGAGGTCATTAGCCTTAGGGGTTAGACCATGAAGACGTATGGTCTTCTATGTATTAAATTGATACATAGAGGTTTTAATCCTCGTCAATATCTTTTTGTTTTATTCATGCTTATTAGAATGTATATATGATGATGGTATGATAATGATGATGATATGACAATGATGATGATGATGATGTGATAATATTGGTAATATGATGATGATGGAACATATTAATAGATAATTGAACAATTTGCATTTGCATCATGTTCACATCCATGTCATGAAAGAGAAAGACCCACCTCGGATGAACATGTAAGACCTACATTGGTAGACCTTCACAGGAGTGGGGAGATCCCTCATCTAAGGAGGACGGGCATATGCTATGAACACCAACGTGTGTTCACTCATACTATACTGGTATAAGCTATTTGATAAGCAAATGAGCATGTAGTGTAGAATTGTTGTAATACCCGTTTAATTAGATGAAGTAGAAAAGGAATTAGAGAAAGAAAAGAAAAGAAAGATTGGAAGCGGAGAGTGGGCCATGCCAGGCCCAACTGAGTCCATGTTGGACTCGGCATGGGGGCCCTGTCCCACAGTATTTAAGGAGAGGAGGAGGGCAGCTACCAGCTCAACCGTAGCCTTGCCGAGCCGCCCCTGTCTCTCTGCCTCTTTTTGCACTAGACGCCGCTTTGTCACGCCAAGCATGTCGGCCAATAAGAGTGTCGCTTCTTTCATTTGTCGCCGTCGCTTTGCCAACCACCAGATCGTCTTGGCGTGTGCGTGTGCCACACGCGTGCCCTTGCTACTGCTAGCTGCTGCATGCGCATGTGCGTGTGCCTTTGCTGTTGCTAGCTGCTGCATGCGCGTGTGCGTGTGCCCTTGAATTGCTAGCTCTTGCATGCGTGTGTGGCTGCTGATGTGCTAGCTCTCGATGCTTGCTTGCATTGCATACGGCTGTGGCTAGAAGCTAGTTAGTGCTTGCTTGCTTTGCATAGATTGAGGATGTTGCGTTAGAGAGAGAGAGAAAGGAAGGGTGAAGGAGAAGAGAGGAGGAGGCAACGTGCACCACTATGTTGCTACTGCTGCTGCCGACACTACCAGAATCCAGTACTTTCCTGAGTGTCCAAAACACTCGGAAAAGTCCCGAAAACACTCGGCAAAGTAGTTCCCGAAGGTCGGCCGTAGGGAAAAACCACTCGGGATAGTTTAGTCGAGAAATTACTGGTTTTCCGAGTGTTTTGAGATTTACACTCGGGAAAAATAATTTTCCCGAGTGTAATCTCGAAACACTCGGGAAATATAAAACACTCGGAAGAAATAACTTTCCCGAGGGTTCATGTTTACACTCGGAAAAGTAGGAAAATTGTCCCGAGTGTATATCAACTACACTCGGGAAATCTTAGCGACCAGCACACATGCAGATTCGTGATTTTCCCGAGTGTTTGTCAACTAAAAACACTCGAGAAATACCTGAACAGTAAAATTTTGTGCGTACAATGCATTTCATTTTAAACCAGATTAGGTCCAAATCATTACATATATAGATTCAACAACATTAACATAATGTTTGAGTTTACAATACAACATTCACATATATAGATCGGACATCCACAATATAATCGAGTTCAAATTCGAAAAGCTAAACAGAAGGCATGATACATGAAGAGCACAGGCAGCTCTGTGCTCCTGCCTCACATTGTTGTGATTAAAAAATATAATGTTTGAGTTCACACTACACACTGGTACTCTGATGAACCAATTCAGAACTAGGTGTACCACATCCTGCCATTCAAATGAAACATGATACTAATTGTTGTCTAAGGTGGGATGCTGCAGCTTAGTTGCCGGCATTGATTCCAAAAATCTGGACCTTGTGCATGTTCGGTAGTTTGGCAACAACCAGCACAGTGACTGCAAGGGTGTTGAGAACGTGCATAGGATGTTGATAGTCCGTGGTGTCTTGGTTATCAAGTACTGCGGAGAGAACAGAGCCAACCCCATAATTAATGCCGATGATCATGAGACAAATAAATGACAATAGATAAGGGGAAAGAAATAAATGGCCAACATATCAAGAGGTTGGGAATATAAGAGGAAAAAAGAGTATTTGTCCACGTAATATTAAAGGCTTCACAGATTTAATTGATGTGTCGTCGCTTAAGGAAAACCAAATAAGCGAACTACGTAAAATTCTGTGGTATCCTAATTTTGGAGAGCGAAACTAGAAAATGCACAAGTCACAAGTGTGGCACCCAAAACCAAATACTTGACCAGTTTGTCGCCAAGTTTAGTCACCAGTGAAACATGTTAAAATGGATCATCTATTATGTATGTCGTTCCATACTTAACATCCGTGGATTATATATGCTGCAGTATGGTGTACAACATTATGAGAATGTTTGTTGGCATTATAGACATAGCTTAGAAAAAAAAACAGGAGGATAAATTCACTAGAACGTTGAGTATTTAATGCCTTTCTTCTCAAAATTTAATTACTGAAGGATTAAAATGTTTAACATGGATAAGTTGCGATTCTGTGGTTTATGTATGTTGTAGAGCTTTCTTTGGGATGCTTGTTAACACCAAGATCAAGTTAAGTAATCTGCCAAGTATTGATTACTCTTTTCTCAAATTTAATTACTGAAGAACTGAATAACAGTCTGATTCGATAGAAAGACTATAATTTTTGCAATCTTGTTTCAAAATATAAGGCGCGCATGCAGATTTAATGACATTTTCTCTCTTTTGCCCTCATTTATCTTCCCTCTCTTCAGCATTTATAAGTAAATACATTCACTAACTATTATCTCTTTTATTCTCAATAAATTAACACCATGAACACCAAGGTTATTTCCCTTTATTATTCTCTTGGTTTCGTGACCTTCTTAATCTCTGTGCTTGACCAAAATACGCCTTATAAAAAGAAATGGAGGAAGTACTAGTAGAATTTAGCGGTTTAGCGATCATGACTTCTTCAAATTTCACCTATTTTATTGCTATTGACTCTTTGCCAAGTGTAGGAAAACAAAATCATGGCTCAGAGTGTCCAAACAACTGATAGAGAAACTTACAGTGGTAGTATTTTCCCATTGATCGTGCATCACCATGACATTGCCAATCATTTGAGTATATCCAAATAGAAGAAGCACCATTGTCATAACATGATCCTAAATCTTCATTTGTGTGAAATGTCGTGATTTCACCTTAAACCGAAAAGAATGCTTGTGCGATTGAGCAAGTGTGCCATGACCATATAAGTGAAATCTTTGAAATCTAGACTAGTATTTGCAGAAAACTCGGGGATTGATGCATAAGTATCAAGAACCTGATACCTTGCAAGCAGTGTCAAATCCAAAGCTGGTTGGAACCTCCTTGCTTTTTAGATCTCCATCAATAGTCTTTGGACAACCAATAACACGGGTCTTCAGGTTCTTTCCCCTACAATGCAAAGTTCGTTACAAGTATCATCTTTGTTTGCTTGTGAAGAAGCAGATAACTAGCAATATGGTCAAGAAAACAATCAAATATAATCTCTAATGTGCATTTACAAGTCAGGCAATGATATTGTGACCTAATATTTCAAGAAAAATATATATTATAATATAAAAATCAAAATACTTCACACTTGACAGTACAAAACTTGAGGTATTAACAGCAACCAACCTGAAGTACTCAGCAAGGAGGCATGCATTGGTGTTTGAATCATCACCACCAATGACAACAAGTCTATCCAAATCAAGTTTGTTGACTGTGTCTTCAGCTTGCTTGAACTGCACAAACACCAAATAGAGTTAAAAGATGATGCTGGTAAGGTAGTGATTAGTCAACACAGTAGCAAAGTTCTCCAAAAAGGGAACAAAAGGTTTCAGTAAGCATTTGCATATAAACATGCCCAAAGACAAACCTGCCCAAAGACAAACCTGTTATGGCATTTCAATCTTGTCCCTTCCACTGCAGATCATGTCAAATCCACCCTATTAAAAAGGAAAAACAAAATTAACATGCATCGCCAAAGTAATAGTGAATACATTGTGAAGGGATCTAATCGTCAACAGTACTTGACACCTAACATTGTCATAGTTCAGAAAAGAAAAAAAATGGAAACCTCTATAAGATTTGCACCAAACAATATCTTATGATCCTATTTACACCAGAATCTTACCTAACGCTACCAACCAAATTAACATGGCTTACATAAAAGAGAACACACTTGAAATTTCACTAAGCGTGCTTAGCAAAGGTTATGTTGCCATACCGGTTTACGTAAGGGTACACGTAATCGTAGTAAGCTCAACATACTTGCACTTCATGATCCCAAATACGACCATAGTCCTCGATCTCCCACCGGACCGGCACTAACCCTTCTCTTATTAAACCACCAACTTTAAATTTGTCTCCGCTAGTGCTAAATCTGGGCTTTTGCAACTTTCATCAAGCAAACGGCTTAAGAACATCAGACTCACCAAAGATGTCGAGATCACATTGTGCCCGCTTAGCGCTGGCCTCCCGAAAGCACGACACCGACCTTGAGCGGCCTACGCCAGGGGCTCGGGCGGCGGCACTAGAGCCGCCGACGCCTGCCGAATAGGTTGGGGAACGACTTCATGATCTCATCTCGCAATAGATCGAAACCCTCAAATCCAAGCTCGAATACAATCAACCCAAAACACATGAGATCGAGAGAAGCGGCCGGCAGGCATTACTCACCGGGGTTGCCATGGCATGAGCCAAGGGTCCGTCAGCAAGCGCAAAGTGGGAGCATAGGACAGAGGGGAGGGGCAGCGCGTGCTTGAGGCGGCTCGTCTGCACCTCGCTGTACACGGACGCGAGCCACGCCAGAGCCGGGGGCAATGCGTAGGAGAGAGCGGCGAGGGCGCAGGGGGCCAGCAGTGCTGGCGGCACCCGAGAGAGGAAGCCGGGCCAGGGTCGGTGGAGCAGGCGCCATGAGAGGAGCCGGAGGCGGTGCAGCCGGCGACGGAGCTAGGTGAGCGGCAGTAGCGGCACTAGGGGAGCTGGAGCGGCGGGTAGAAGGGAGAGCCAGGGAGCAAGATTCATAGGGGAGCATTGGGGAGGGAGGAGGAGAAAGATTGGGGGAAGAATGGGGGAGCAGGAGAGCCGGGCGTGGGGATATGGAGCGGGGGAGGTAGGGTTAGAAGTGAAAAAAAGGCACCACAGGGAAAAGAAAAGGCGCCACAGGAAAAAGAAAGGGCGCGGGTGGGAAAAAAACGCTCCCGAGTGTTTCTATTTCGATGCACTCGGGATTATACTTGATTTCCAGAGTGTTATTGAAAACACTCAGGAAATTTATTTCTACCGAGTGTTTACTTTCCGTCCCGAGTGTCCTATGAAACACTCAAGAAAGTCCTGAGTGTTTCCGTCTAGACACTCGGGAAACATATAGACACTCGAGAATAAAACGGTTTCTGGTAGTGTGAGAAGAATCAAGAAGGAAGATCAAGGGAGAAGGAAGGAGAAGTAAAGAGAGGGGAAGAAAGAAGGAAAAGCTAGGGTTTCACGCTCCACCTTTGATCTTTGACTAGTTTCATGGGTAATGAGCTGATCAACCCTAATTTGATCTTAGGTTTATGTTTGTTCGTGATTTAGATTAGTTTGGTCACGGGGATTGGACATTTTGGTTTGCCCTAGTTTAGTAAGTTGTACTACAGAACCTTACGGGAGGTTTTTGGGGTATCTCCATTCAGATTCATGACTTTGACATGTTAGAGAAGTTGTATATAATTTCCTGAGCTTTTCAGAGAGTCGGTGATCATTAACTTTGGATAAGAAGTTGAAACGTTATGGCCTCAGAAGTACCGCTGTCCAGTTTTTCATCGTAATTGACAACAGTTGTGTACATTGCTTAATTACATGCATTAGATGTTAGAATTAAATTATGGTCATAAGTAAGTTTAGCTAGATAATTCTCTATAGTTTCTAGAAGTGGTATGGGTTACCATTTCCAAATTGTAGAAAAATAGCTATAAAATTGCGAAGTCGACTGTTCTGTGAAGTTCCAAAATAACCTTAGGGGTTGAAAACAGTGAACTAGATGGCAAAACTAGATGATTTTCATAACTAATAAATTGTAGGAAATTTCATTTAGATTCCTAAACATATATAGTTTGTTATATTTGGAGTCTAGAAGCAAAAGGTATGAACGTTTGATCACTAGGATAGCGACTAGGTTGTCCAATGAAGTTGAGGTTAGTGCATCGGGTTTGTGTGTAGGTGCGATAGCGTATTGTTTGATGATTGTGTACTGTTGTGGCATGTTTGTGATGCATTATTGATGTTTGTCCAGGAAGCGTTGTTTCGAGTTCGGTGTCGCATTTGCATCGTTCTGACTTTTGTGGCTAAAAGGCTAGTGCATGGTAGAGCGCTAGATATTGGTTTATAAACCCTTGTCTTCACAATTGAAATGACATGATATTTATTCAAGTTTTACTTGTGCTTACTTAAATGTCATGATATTATGATGATGATGATTTAATAATGATATGACATGAAATATTGTAAAAATGATATGTAGATGACATGATATGGTAATGACATGGTAATAATGATGATGGATTATGTTAATGAACAATTAAAATATTTTGCATCATTTACATTCATGATGATAGAAGTTGCACGAGCCAGTTCGGTGAGAAGGTTATGTAACTATTCCGGTGAGGTTGATGAGAATGTTGCATGACTAGTCCGGAGTACTCTAGATAAAACCTACTTCGGCGGAGACTTCACAGGAGTGAAGGGTAGAGTGGTTCATCGATGAGTGATTACTCTGTTATACCAGTATCAGCTGATAGAGTTGCATATGAGCACGAGCATAATGGAGCATTGCATACATGAGAGATGATATGAATAATTAAAAAAGAATGATAATGAATATGTTAATGACAATGATAATGATTAAATTGAATATTGAACTGTATGTTTATTGTTCTGCAGTGTGCTTGCTGAGTTTTGGACTCACTCTTGCTTTGTTGTTGTTTTTTAAGTGACCGTTGACGGTGACATGCATGGGGTGGAGTAGGACACATGCTTCACATGCGAACTTATCACACAAACAAATTCTTTTAGTTTACTTTCATTAAATACAGAGACATGATTATTTCCTTTAGAACATTATATGGCTTGGATATTGCTTGGTTCAATGATTGGAACCTTACTTGCTTTATTACTAGTTGCTTAATATTTTTTATTGCCATCCTATGTACCGGAAGCATGGTTCTAGCGTTTCTTGGGTGCATGTATCCCAAGCATTTCTTGAGTGCGTGTTTTAATTGATTCTCTTGTGACCCGTTGATGGGTTTTTATTCCATGCATACTTGCTGGAATTATTACCAATTAAGGTTTAAATTGGTAGCTAGAATAGTTTATGTGGTATTTTTAGGCTCAGTGTTGGGCCGAGGTGTTACGATTATGTTGCACTAATGAAAAGAAGAAAAGATGATGATGATGATGATGGAATACATGAATGACGTGATTTGTATGTGTATGTTTATTATTCTATTATTTACTTGCTGAGTTTTTGACTCACCCCTTACTTTGTTGTTGTTTTCAGGTGAACATTGAAGATGATATGCATGGGATGAGAGTATCACCTACACATCACATACTATCAATTATGAAGTTATCACTATTTAGTTACCCCAATTATACCTTAGTAATTTAGTTCATCTATTTAGAATTGATTAGTGGTTATTGGATACACTATTATAGTTATGCGCATCATGAGTAGTATTAGTGCGTGTGGTAATAATAAGTTATGATTACATTATGGTAATGATTTATTTAATAGTAATGTTGCCAGTCAATGCTTTCGGGTGTATGGTTTTAGGTGTTCTCGGGCGCGTGGTCTCAGGCGTTCTTGGACGCGAGGTCCCAATTTATGTGTGTAAACATTTATCCTTATTGCAATTATCATGACAGTTTTGTTGTAGGATGTCTTGTTGTAGAGTTCTATTTATGCATTTGTTGCTATAATTATTAAATAATTATAGTTTAAATTTAGAGTTAAAAATGTATTGGTGACATTCTGAACTCTTTGTTGGGCTAGAGTGTTAGACACACAAGCACCTGAAGCATGACCATCAACACCTGCCAAGAGGAAATCCATCCCTGAAGCAACACCTAACAATCCATCCATGGGCACTAGGGGTAAGAAAAGGCTCATTCAGTGAAATAGTACTGTTCTTGGATGAAAAATGTTTTGTGAGGCATGTGTGCCTATCAACTTGTCTATGCAAATGTTAGGTCCTTATTTAGTGAAGTTGTTAGTATGTTGGATTTCCTAGAATGTCTGTGAACCTAGCAAGTTATGTCTGTGAACCATGTTTGTCAATTTTGCTAGTTGTTGCTACCATTTCATTCATTCACTCATTTTCATTCATTCATTCATACATGGCATTCACTCTCTCATTCATGGATTCATTGCATACATATGGATCTGAAATGCTACTTAATGAAGATTCCATACACTAGCATGACAGCACACACAAACATTATCTTCTCCAACCACTTTAGGTGCTCAATAAGGGTTTGTTTGGGTTACGATCCTAGGTAGCCATACTAAAATTTTGGTAATGTCAAAACCCAGGCAATACCAAAATCTGGGCAAACAAATGGTGTTTGGATCGTAGCCATACCAATTCACGGGCAATGCCGAAATTGATGTGTTTGGATTGTAGTCATGTCAAAAATTGCTAAAATTGTGAGTATGACACGTGGGCCTTACATTACTTTTTTTTTGCCCCAAAATATGTCAATGTAGGTCTTGTTTTGTTGATAAAATGATAAGGAGCACAACGGTCCGAACGGATCACAAATCGAATACTCGGTTTAAGAAATATGATCATTTTAAGGTCTTGAATCAAACTTGACATGCAATTAATGCCACTCATGAGACAATCAACTGCTACCATGTGTCCACAAATAATCTGCTTGTTCTTTGGTTGTTTGCCATGCCAATTTTTTGGCGGTAGAAATAGAGCCCTAACGAAGCCAAGGAATTGGCTTGGAATAAGCCGGACGCTACCAATTTGTTGGGGCAAAGCCAAACTTTGGTGTTAAACCAAATACTAGCCAAATTTCTTTGGTATTATCAAAACTTTGGTTTGACAACATGGGGATTCAAACCAAACAGGCCCTTATTACTTTGCATCGTCTCCTTAAGTAACCTGGATTCCACCCATGTCTCATCTCTTGGAATGATGGCTTGTTTGGTTGGTGATCTGGATTTCATGCCTGGAAAAAAGTGGTACCTAGAGGTAGCCTGAAAAGTAGATAATTTTTGTCTGGCCAGGCAAACCTGAAGTTGAGTTGTTTGGTTAAAAGTATATGCTTGAAATTGATGAATGAAAAATAGAGCGTTGGATCAAGCTATCAGCGGTAGATTGAGCCGCTCGAGGCCCGCTGTTTTGTAAGCTCGAGTGGTGGCTCTCCTGGTAGGCAATCAAACGCCGCAGAGCAAAAAGCGAGGCGATCTGGCGAGCAATTGGCGATGAGGCTTCCAAGCAAACAGCCCCTGACTTCATTGCCCACAACTGAAGTTGGAAGCCTGACCGGTTCCAGCATGTCTCCCCATTGAAAAAACTGGCATCCAGTGGCCTACAATGCAAGGCACAAAAAACAAAAACAAAACATTTTTTTTTGCAAAATCAAAATTGACCAAATACTCACAGAGAAGTATGGGCACTTGTAGAAAGAACATCATGTCAAGGTTGTTCGGGGTATCGAAGAAGAAAACATTTGCTTGCACCTGACGGTTGACATTTGCTTGCACCTGACGGTTGGGGTAATTCATATGCCAGCACTAGCAAGCAGTGTCCTATTCCTGCTACTGGAGGCTCGAGACATTATGCTTGTACAAGAAAGAAGATAGAGGATAAGAGCATACACTCCTTGCCCCTCTTCTTAAAGTGCCTTGGCTCTCAAATTTTTGGCGCCAAAGCAACCACTTCTTCCCTCCAAAACACACATTGACATAGAAGGGACTACAATTTTTATGCACCTCCGTTAGCGCAAGACTACCGGAAAATAGTCAACGGACACATTCAGCTAAATGCGATGACATATAAGGTAGATGTCATTTTGTGGGGCAGATAGGGATCCGAAAACTTTGTAGTGCCATATTAAAAATTCTCCCTTTTTTCCATAGAATGAGTTGTGACAGTTGCAATCTCAACACCAGTTTAACCCTGGCACCATGGGCAGTCGGCAAGCAAAGGTTCTGCTGTGGCAACAAGAGCGAAAGGGACACAAGACTACATTTTAGATTGGCTAGACACACTCTTGTAATTTTCATTGGTGTCTTTAAACAGGCTGTACATTATTTTTTTTCTTTTTTGTACATAAACCTCTGTTTTCTTTTCTTTTTTAAATATATATACTTTGGAGTGGCATCTCCAGCAGTTTTACTACGAAAAGGAGCGAAAGGGACACAACGTTCGATTGACCAGCTGAACGAAAGCGAAGAAGTTTCAGCTCTCAACTACAGTAACAAAGTCACCCTGGGAAGCCTTCAAGTCAAGGAGCCTTCCCAAAGACATCCATGGCTGCAACCTGCAATGCAATGACTGGTAAATAGCAATTCTCTCCAAAACATTGTAGTAACAAGGAAGAAGTGTAAACATCACATATATATGATAGAGATGTCATGGTTTTGCTATGAGGTTGAACTGTGATGGTCACTAATCGCCATCCCCATCACCATCTTCCAAATTTGCAACAGGGTTATCGATGTATGGTGGTTATGAGCCTATATGGCTGAATGGAGTGTAATTGTTGAAGGGAGAACCTAACGAGTTTTGCCCGATAGACTGTTTTGTTTTCTTAAAAAAACAAAAAAGAGTATGTCTTGTTTGCTAATTGCAATGCCATTTTCGTTGTACTTCATTGACAATTTGTTTAAAGTCAAGACTTACTAAAAGATAATTTATTTCCATTCATGTACGGACTATATTTGGTTCCTTCCTCGTGCTATGGACACTTGGACAGTGTATCCTTCCTGCATAGTACAGTGGAGTACCGAATCCATTCTTGGTTTCTTCTTTTTTACGGGGAAGCCCTCCACACTGCAATATAAATCCATTTTCTTGAGAGAAAAAATTCCTCCTCTAATATAAGTCCATTGTGGAAATCAGATGTAGCCTATTGCAATATTTTAACTGTGCACTTTAATGCTGAAAAAAAATGGATGAATAGTTATATTATCCATTTAATAGCGTATGTATGGTCCAACGGTATTAACATTTTTGTAGTGCTATACACACGACGATTTTGACGTCGTACGCACATGGCGGCTGAGTAGGCACTGCTGCGTGGGGCCGTGGTCACGGAGGTGTAGGTGGTCATTGGGGTGGTCTTGAACAAGCAGGGCCAGAGCGCTAGTGGTGGGAGTCGAAGGAAGAGGAGTAGCGGTCTTGGTGGGCGGGAGCCTCGCGTGGGGCTGTGATCGGCGGCAGGCGGCCAGCCAGAGGCGGTGTGGTATGCAGACCAAGGAGTCGTACCTGAAGCATTTTTCTAACTCTTTTTTTTAGATTTAGTGTCTACTTGATCTGTGCATACAGTGAGCTTCGACTTATATCGAGATAGGGAGGTAGTATCTAACTAGTGTGAATTCTATAGCTACTCCAGTCACAAGTAGTGTTCTTAGACGGAAAACATTAATAGTCATACAAATTCAATGTATTAGAAAAATACCAAATTTTCGTACACAAACAAATGAACAACTTGTATAAAAAAGTTTATCTGAGATCAAGCATGGGCAAAACAAAAAGAAGCAACACAACTATAAGAAGAGCCAAACAAAACAAAAATAAAGGGTTGGCAAGCCAAAAAGAAAAGAAAAAAGGATGGCCATGTTTTAGTAAAAACTGCCCCTCCCTTCGTCTTAAAGGCCCTTTCTTTCTTTCTTTCTTTCGCCCTCAAGTCACATGATCACATCCACCACATCACATGACCACACGTAATACGGACACAGAGACAGACTACAGAGAGAGAGAGACGGGACCCACCCATCTATCAGCATCGGCGCGAGTCAACTCAAACCCTTCTCTCCACACCCAGCCAGCTCGGTCCCCTCGCCTCCCCACCTCACTCGCGCCCTCCACTACACTCCGCTAGCCCCATCCCCATGCGCCGCCGCCGCCGGTGACCCGACCCCATGGGCTGCGTCCACGGCCGCCCCTCCGCTGCCCCCACGCCCGACCGCCCGCCTCCTCCGCCGCCCCAGCCGCAGCCTGAGAAGGCGGCGCCGCAAGAAGCTGCCGCCGCCGAGAAGGCCGATCAGCCGGCCCCTGCTGCTGCGGCGGCGGCCGAGAAACCGGCTCGGCGGGAGAGGCGGTCCCGCTCGTCGCGCTCGGCCGCTGAGGCCCGCCTCGGAGGCAGCTTCGCGAACAGGGCGCGCGGGGAGCAGGTCGCCGCCGGCTGGCCCGCCTGGCTCTCCGCCGTCGCCGGAGAGGCCATAGACGGCTGGACACCGCGCCGCGCCGACTCCTTCGAGAAGATCGACAAGGTACGCGCGCTCCCACCCCACGCTCCCCACGCCGGGTCCTTGGCATTTAGCACCCGCCATTGCCGCAGAGGAACTGAAGAAAGCTTGCATCTTTTGGGGCAGATCGGGCAGGGCACGTACAGCAATGTGTACAAGGCGCGGGACACCGTGAGCGGCAAGATCGTGGCGCTCAAGAAAGTGCGCTTCGACAACCTGGAGCCCGAGAGCGTCCGCTTCATGGCGCGCGAGATCCTCATCCTCCGCCGCCTCAACCACCCCAACGTCGTCAAGCTCGACGGCCTCGTCACCTCCCGCATGTCCTGCAGCCTCTACCTCGTCTTCGAGTACATGGAGCACGACCTCACGGGGCTCGCCGCCAGCCCGGACATCAAGTTCACCGAGCCTCAGGTATCCGAGATCCCGCCGTTGCAGCCTCTCTGGCACCGGTTATCACAACGTGTGATGAAATGTGGGTCTAATCGAGGTGTCTGACATGCTCACATGCAGGTTAAGTGCTACATGCACCAGTTGTTGTCCGGGCTGGAGCACTGCCACGACCGGGGGGTGCTGCACCGCGACATCAAGGGGTCGAACCTGCTTTTGGATAACAATGGCATGCTGAAGATTGCAGATTTTGGTCTGGCGTCGTTCTTTGATCCGGGCCGTAAGCAGCCGATGACGAGCAGGGTGGTGACGCTATGGTACCGCCCACCGGAGTTGCTTTTGGGCGCGACGGATTATGGGGTGGGTGTGGACCTGTGGAGCGCAGGGTGTATTCTGGCCGAGTTGTTGGCTGGGAGGCCTATTATGCCAGGACGAACTGAGGTTAGCCATAACATGCTTAACTGTCCGACGTATCTATTTGGAACACCTTAGAGCACACATTTGGCGGTATTTCAGTTAAACACAACCTAGTTCACTAGTTGGATGTCTTGGATACCTAAACTAGATTACTGTAGTGCTATTCTACAGATTGAGAAAGCTTTTCAATTTGCCAGTTTGGTTCCATCCATAATCCATCATAGTATTGTAAGAGGAAATCACGGAAGGAAAATTTTGTTTCCCCCTTGGGTATGCCTTGTTCAGAGAAGTTTTAGTGAAAATAATTTCTATTTTTAAATGCTTCTATGTCCTGTTGGTGCTATAAAATTCTTATATAACCAAGTCAAGTCAGCATAGAAGTTGGTAAAATCAGTGACACCTCACGTGGAAACATCTGCCTTGAAGTCTAATTTTATCACACCATGTTTTTGCATGTTTAAACATTCATTTCCTATGCTTTATCTCGTTTTGCATTTGAGATCATTCTTCTGCAACTGGATCTAATATGATCTGTCACACTGCTTGTGCGCTTAATGTTGTTCAGACTTCAGACCAACCAATCCAATGAACAGCAACTGTATTTATCTTTCCATGTTTCATTGATTCAGTCATGTCTGCCCCCTTTTAGGTGGAACAGCTGCATACAATTTTTAAGCTGTGCGGCTCCCCCACAGAAGAATATTGGAAAAAGACAAAGTTGCCTCATGCAACGATATTTAAACCTCAGCAGCCATACAAAAGGCGAATAACAGAAACATTCAAAGATTTTCCACAATCAGCATTGAGGTTGATGGAAACACTACTCACAATTGATCCAGCTGATCGTTTAACAGCGACCTCTGCATTAAGAAGTGATGTAAGTTGGCTATGATTTCTCACTATCCTGTACCTCTTTGATGGAACTAAACAGGTTGAAATTCTGTATTCGTTTTGAAGTCATTGCATTTTATGAGCGTAGTATTTTGACAAGATGATTGAAGTAGGAAAGTTATGTCTGTGGTAACAATAGCATAGTGTTTCTTGTAGGCAACTGGGGTTGCAGAACATAGTTTTTCCACTAGATTTTGTTGATTTGGCTGGTTTGTTAGTGTAGATTTAGCTTTCAGTACATGAACTAACAAGCATCTTCTAGCCATGGTAAATTTGCTGATATTCTATTGCATACCGGAGACTGACAAAACCAGTTTTTTGTGGAACACGACAAGCATTCTTCATGGTTCTCATGATCTCATTTGGACCACAATATCTTAAGGTGCCCGAAACACATTAACCCGTCATTGAGTAGTGCTTCCATGCTATCCCAAAAACTAAATTGCACAAATCTTAAACCAGTATGGTTAGTAGCAGAGTAGTGGTTGGCTGCAAATTAGTTCCTCGATTTGCTTTAAATATTGTGATTTTCACCTTTTGGGAGAGCATTGAAGCACCTTCCTACCAGATATGATCACTGCAGAGATCTAGGTTAGTGCAGCCACGACGGGATTCTATTTGTATCACCATATATGATCCAAGTCCAAATTTTCATCTTGGTCGCATACATTTGGTTTTAATAGCATATTTCATTGGATAATGTGTTAACTAGATTAGTTAATTGTCATATATGTTGGTATTATATAGGATTATTTTACTAAAATGTCATTTATTACTTTGTATGCAGTTCTTTACAACTGAACCTTATGCATGTGAACCATCGAGTCTACCAAAATATCCTCCAAGCAAAGAAATGGATGCAAAACGAAGAGATGAAGAAGCCAGACGGTTTGTCACCTTGGCACTTATTTCGTTAGCTGTATTATTTGTTTGTGATTTGCTTTGGTCCTTGGTTATCTCTTTCTGGATATTCTGCATATTTACATATTCAGCATTTTCAATTTGCCATTGTCTCATTTTTGTATATTAAAATTTTCTGAGTACATGATATTAGTATAGGACCCGTTGCGTAAAAAATGGCATATTTGAGATGAATATTTTAGTGCCTCGTTTTAATACCTGTGACAAGAGAGACATACGTGCACAATTTGTTTATATCTTTTAAAAGTGAAACATTTATACAGCAGTGCTGTCTTCAGTGAGTAAATGGAACTGGCGACAGCACCACCCTCTTTTGTGGTACTGTTAAAAATGAATCCTAAAAGCTAAATTAGTAAAACTAACCGAAACTTCGCTGGTATTTGATATTAATATGTATGTCTTTATTGAAAGTAGCATGTTCGTTACGGACAGAAGAAAAGGAGAAGATGACACAAAAGGGTCATGTGGCAAAGTAGAATACAGGAATTATAAAAGTATTTCTTACCTCATAAAGTAATTTTAGTGCACTGCAAGTACTGATTAAGGTCAAAATTTAAGCGTGTACTCATATTTGTGCTCAAAGTAGCACTGACTCCCGGATTTCTGGGAACTTGTTGAATATGTTGTGCAGACCTCATCATTGGGTCAAAAGTCAATTAATCTCATCATTGCGGTTCAATTTTATAAAATGTCCACATGTCTGCAAATAGCCAAATTTCCGAATACAACCTTGACCCATGTTCTCTGTTCATGCTCTCATGCGAGTTTAGTGCTTGCTAGAGTGTTAGAATGCTACCTGACGTATTCATGGCATGATCAACAGTTTAAGAGCTGCTGGTGGTAGGGCTAATGGTGATGGAGCTAAGAAGACAAGGACACGTGATCGACCTAGGGCACTTCCAGCTCCAGAGGCTAATGCTGAACTTCAAGTAAATATTGATGTATGTTGAACTTGCTTCCTTACTAATTCCGCTAGTTTGTCTTATATTTGTTTCTGTGAGGTTTTGCTTGGAGGTTAGTAATCTAAGTTTAAGCTTGAGTTGTTTACCAAGCTGAGGTGGTGGAACCACTTGCTTGGTCTCAGCTCCTTCACATTAGCAATAAAATCAGCAAGTTTTATTTCCCCGTCCCAAGTATAGTGATCTTCGTTTTCATTATCAATCTCCTTTTACTGGGGATGGCCCAAAAGGGTGCCCATGTTCTCTTAATGCAAACGTTGTACTGCTGCTAACTTGTGCATATTTTGTTTTCTTACAGAAAAGAAGGTTAATAACTCATGCAAATGCGAAAAGCAAGAGTGAAAAGTTTCCTCCCCCACATCAGGATGGTGCTGTCGGTTTCCCATTGGGTTCTTCAAATCTCATGGACCCGCCATATGAACCCCCAGATCCGTCTTCCTTCAGCACCGTGTTTGCTTATGAGAAAGGCTCTGTGCCTACTTGGTCCGGGCCATTGGTTGATCCTTCTGCAGTTGGGAACCAAATGCGGAAACACAAGTCCGGCCGCTCATCAAAACAACCGGCCACTGCCCGTGCTCGGTAAGAATCCCGAGGAGTGATATTTATATAGATAAAATGAGTCCTCAATACGGAGAAATACTCTGCGGCAGTCCCTGCACAATGTTTGGCAAACGACGCATGCGATGATAAATTAATTTCTCGCTTCTGAGTTATTTTCATGTGCGATTTTTTTCGAACATCATTGTATAGGCTGGGGAGGGAGCTCGAGTAGTTACTTGTGTACATTAGATTCTCTTTTTCTGTTCTTTTAAGCAGGTGCATTTGATGTTAGATTCATTTGAGTGGAAGTTTAGATCTCTAGCATTTCAGAACAATCCCTTCCATTGTAACACTTTTCTATTTTTGTTCATTGCAACCTATATAACCATTTCTCATCAATTTAATGGACATCTTTAACTGGTCTTTTGACTGAGGAGTTGTAGTTTATTCAATTCACGTTTTGTTACAGATAAACTCCTGATTCAATACAGTACGCCATATCCCGACGGATATCCGTAACATGTAGTAAATATCAGAAATAGTGTAACAGCCTACTCAAGTTATTGTTCGCACAGGTTGTAGCCGGCGGCGGATCCATGATTTCGCTGATTTATAATAACACCACGGCATAACAAAATTAAGCTACAAATGCATCATTCACTTGAAATTTTAGCTCAATGCTTCAACATACAACACACAAAAAAAAGTAAAACATAAAACAAGTGTAAATTTGTTAAGTGCTATTGCAATTGCGAGTGGCTTGGAAAATGCCATCGTGAAGGGCACGCATGGCCAAATACCATCGCCATCGCTTTAAATTCTTAGAAATACCATCGTCGTCACATTTTCCATCCCAAGGCTGCAAGATGACCATTTTGCCCTCCCTCCCCCCTCTCTTCTTTAATTTCTATTTCCCATCCCTCCTCCCACCCCACGTCCCAAAATCAGCGCTGCTCCCTTCTCCCTCTACGGCACCTCCCCTTCCTGAGCATGCTGCCTCCCTCCTCCTCGGACCTCATCGCCTTCACCTCCGCCTTCGTTGCCAACTCTGTCGCCTCATCCTCCCCTCCCTGGTCATCCGCCGGTCTCTCTCCCTCCATGCTATGACGGCCCCTCTTCCCCTCATCGCCATTTTTCGAGCTCATCACCGCCCGTCACAATCTTCGCCGCCAGCCTCCGAGCTCGCCAACGTTGAAGCGTCTAGATCTGGACAAGTCAGGCCAGCCGGCGACAAGATCCAACCTGTCGACGTCATTTAGGATGCAGGTCTGGCCATCTGGCGATCAGATCTAGCCTTCCCTAGCGATTGCAAGCTCCCCTTCACCCCGCCCCCGACTGCCTTGCCGAGCCAGCTCTACTAGCCCTTCCACCCGCCACCATCGCCCCTCCCCACCAATTTCTGGAACCTTGACCTCACCCAGCGCCTCGCTGTCCTCCGTGACTCCCTCCTCTTTGACGCCTTCCTCGCCAAGCTTGTCGCCTACTTCGACTACTTTGGTGGGCCTAAGCTCCTCTGCGATGCCCGCACGCCACGCCATCGCACGCTTCCACTAGTCGAGAGAGGCCATCATCGACGAGGATTGCGTCACCGAGCTCGAATGTGACACCCTGAATTTTTAGAATCTTTTTGGAATTTTCAAATAAAAAGAACCATTTTGTTTTGATGAGAATTCAAAGCTAAACCTGAAAATTTCATAATGGATTTAAGTTGACTAACTCAAACTACAACTAAAGTTCCTTGTTGGTTTGCTGAGATATTGGAGTTTTGATATTGTTTCCTTCTCTGCCCATCTTTTACCCACCTCTGGCCTAGACCTCCCTTTTGTCTGGGATCTAATGGCCCAGACCTCCCCTTCGTTTGGATTCAAAGGTTCGGACCTCCTTTGTGATGTCCTCCCCTGGTCCAGACCTCCTTGGGTCTAGACCTCCCAAATACTTGGACCTCCCTGGGCCCAATTCTCCATCTCGGGTCCCCTCTGGCTTGCAACCTCCCCTTACCTTTATTTGACCTCCCCGTATCCTTCAGGACCTCTCCATGTCCTCTAGGACCTCCCCTTACCTTTATTTGACCTCCCCGTATCCTTCAGGACCTCTCCATGTCCTCTAGGACCTCTCCTTACCTTTATTTGACCTCCCCATATCCTTTAGGACCTCTCCATGTCCTCTAGGACCTCCCCTTATCTTTATTGGACCTCTCTGTGTCCTACCGGACCTCCCCAGGCCCTCCAGGATCTCCTCCCTATCTATTTCCATCTCTATCAAATGTGAGTCATCCGATTTGCATTGGACGGTTTGATCCTGGTGAGACGTTCGGATGGTCCGAACGTCCCACCTCCTCTGAGCCCTTAGATCTTCGTTGGATGGTCCGATTTGTTGTGATGTCCGGACGGTCCGAACGTCCCAGCCATTCTGGACCATTCGATTTAGTTCTAAGGCTGAGATCCTGCGCTAGCTCTAATGGTCCGAAAGTCCCACCCTCCTTGAGCCTTAGGTCATCCTGGGCGGTCCGATCGAAATCCAACGGTCCCGACCTCCTCCTTGTAGATCTGGACCGTTAAAACCTCCCCCTTAGAGATCTTAACCGTCCAGACCTCCCTGTATATCTGGACCGTTAAGACCTCCCCCTTGGAGATCTTAACCGTCCAGACCTCCGCCTTGTACATCCGGACCGTTAAGACCTCTCCCTTGGAGATTTTAACCGTCCAGACCTCTCCTTTTGGGCAGATCCGATCATTAGGACCTCCCTTTGGAAATCCTAACCGTTCAGACCTCCTCTGGATTTGATCCTATGATTCTAGACCTCCCTTGCGGGTGAGGTTCTCCTCTTACCTTTGCGGACCTCCCCGTTTGCCATTAATCTTGACCATTGGACCTCCTCTTTGGAGATCCAACCGTTAGGACCTCCTTTGCATGGGTTGTAGCCTACTCAAGTTATTATTCGCATGGGTTGTAGCCGGCAGCGGATCCATGATTTCGCTGATTTATAATAACACCACGGCGTAACAAAATTAAGCCACAAATGCATCATTCGCTTGAAATTTTAGCTCAATGCTTCAACATACAACACAACAAAAAAAAGTAAAACATAAAACAAGGGTAAATTTGTTAAGTACCATCGCAATTGCGAGTGGCTTGGAAAATGCCATCGTGAAGGGCACGCATGGCCAAATACCATCGCCAGCGCTTTAGCTTGCTTTAAATTCTTAGAAATACCATCGTCGTCACATTTTCCATCCCAAGGCTGCAAGATGACCATTATGACCATTTTGCCCCCCCCCCCTCTTCTTTAATTTCTATTTCCCATCACTCCTCCCACCCCACATCCCAAAATCAGTATTGCTCCTTCTCCTCTCTGGCACCTCCCTTCCCGAGCACTTGCCTCCTCCTCCTCAGACCTCATCGCCTTTGCCTCCGCCTTCGTTGCCAACTCTGTCGCCTCATCCTCCCCTCCCTGGTCGTCCGCCAGTCTCTCTCCCTCCATGCTATGACGGCCCCTCTTCCCCTCATCGCCGCCCGTCACAATCTCCGCCGCCAGCCTTTGAGCTCGCCAATGTTGAAGCATCTAGATCCGGACAGGTCAGGCCAGCCGGCAATAGGATCCAGCCTGTCGACATCATTTAGGATGCAGGTCTGGCCATCTGGTGATCAGATCTAGCCTTCCCTAGCGACTGCAAGCTCCCCTTCACCCCGCCCCGACTGCCTTGCCGAGCCAGCTCTACTAGCCTTTCCACCCGCCACCATCGCCCTTCCCCACCAATTTCTGGAACCTTGACCTCACCCAGCGCCTTGCTGTCCTCCGTGACTCCCTCCTCTTTGACACCTTCCTCGTCGAGCTTGTCGCCTACTTCCGACTACTTCGGTGGGCCTGAGCTCCTCTGCGATGCCCGCACGCCATGCCATCGCACGCTTCCACTAGTCGAGAGAGGCCATCGTCGATGAGGATTGCGTCACCGAGCTCGAACGCGCGCTCGAGGTGGTCGAGACCGACACGGCCAGGGCGCGGGTGGAGCTCGAGGTGGAGAGGGAAGATGATGATGGTACCATGGAGTTCGTCCATTGGCGAGCATTAACCATGCTGTTGGTGCCACTGCCACAACACGCAAGCTCTGTCAGCGTTAGGTCGTCCCCGTACGGCATGGTCAGCTGCGTGATTAGGGAGGTTTGCCACAGAGAGCAGCATGTCCACTGGCCCAATGAGGGGTAGTGCGCATGAGGACGTCGCGAGGGCAGTGCACGAGGACGTTGGCGGGGTGGGAATGGAGCATGAGGGCACCAGCGGGGTTGGACATGAGCACAACAGTACTAGTAGCCAGCGGCGGCATGGGAAGGAGACTCTACTCCATCTCTCTTTGCAGCTGACAAGTGGGACCTGCCTGCAAACAAGAGAGAAGAAGATCATTAGGGTAGAATTGATATTTCTGAAATGTTCTCTCTCAAAAAATGACTCTAACAGTTGTTTTGGATGGAAAATATGACGGTGGTGGTGTTTCCGAGAATTTAACGCGTTGGTGATGGTATTTGGCCATGCGTGCCCTTCGCTATGGTATTTTCCAAGCCGCTCGCAATTGCGATGGAATCGAACAAATTTACCCTATAAACAATGTAGCATAATAGAGATACAATTTAAGTACCTAATCCTTCAACCTGCCCTCTGTTTATCTACATGTTTCCAATCTCGTAGGCAGACAGCCAAGTTCTTCAGTCGAGTACGCTAGCACTAAAAAAATTGACTTTTGTGCAAGCTGTTAAAGAAAGACAAGATAAGAAAATTGAAGAGGCATTGTACAAAATAATTGGTTGTAACATGAAAGTAACCATTACTTGTATACTTTGGTGCACCGTGCATAGACCTGGCACTTGGCCGTGCTTTTTCTGGCCGGCCCGAGGCCTGGTCGGCACGAACGGTGGGCCAGGCTGAGCCTAAAAATGCGGTCCATTGGACGGCATAACACGACACGGCCAGTTGGGCCGTGCTTAGGCTGGCCCAACACGAAACAAGCCCAACCTCTCCGTTTTGGCCCGATCCCTCCCCCCCTCGGCCTGGCCTAATCACTCCCCCCGGCCTGGCCCAACATCCCTCTCGGCCTCCCTCGAGCCCCATCCCCAACCCCTTCTCCCCGAGCCTCGTCGCCCAAATTCCCAATCCAGCAATCCCTAATCACATTCCTTGATTCCCCTCCCTCAAGCTCTAGCTGCCTCCCTCCCTCTCCCTCCCCACACGCCGCCGACCGCCTTCCTCCCTCCCTCTCCCTCCCCACACCCCGTCAGCCGCCGCCCTCCCTCCCACACCCACCCTCCTCCCTCTCCCCTCCCCTTGCCGCCCTCCCTCCGGTCACCTCCCCTCCTCCCTTCCACACTCGCCACGGTCGAGCCCCGCCGACGCTCACTTCGCTACCGCCACTACCACCAACTCGTCGTTGCCATCCTTCTCACCTCTTCACAAGCGCACAGCGCAGCCAAGTTGGGCGGAGTTCTGCGTCGGTGTCCAGGAGAAGAAGGCTATGGTGAGGTGGTACGGCGGCGGCTATCATCTTCCCAAGCATCTTCGTCAAGGTCGTCGTCTCGCTCAAGGCCAGGCTCGGTCTGTCGTGCCCTGGCCATGTCTGGGTCTTGCCAGAGGTGAGTCGTGCCGTGCACAGCGAGGTGGCCGTGCCCGCGCGGCACAGCACGATGCGTGAAGCCCGTCGTGCCCGTGCGTGCCGTGCCGGCACGACCCGACTCCCAGCTCGTCCGTGCACACAAAAAAAAATCTGCATCTTCTTCCTTCAACATGACTATGAGCCTACAAATAATCCGACATGAGGCAACACAATCGACTCAAGGGAAGATATACAGAGCGACATATGTTAGTTTCATGGAGTCACACATGTGTAAGACCATAGATGCATGCTGCACGCATTATATCGAACAGATCTTAGGCACAACAATAACACACCTTCTCAGCAAGAGATTCTGGTTGGGATGAGGAGGAACCAGCGTATCGAACCGACTAACCCTGTGCAGCGTCGGCGGCGTGCGGCGTGCGCCGCCCCTCAGGAGATGCTGGAACCAGAGGAGATAAGGGGGGGCACTGCTGCCGATCCCGAGGACCCGAGGCGGCGAGCTCCCAACGGCGGCGTCGGAAGCTACACACGCCGACACCGATACGCGAGGACGAGGTCGAGCGATGGGGGCGACCAGGCGAGCGATCGAAGGCTCAAGCCTGGCCTTTCACGTTTCAATGGGCCTTCCTGCTGTATGTTTGCACTTTAGCTACGTATCGAGCTAGGCCACTACTGCTTGGATTTATTTGGGCCACTACTAACAAGTGACACTCGTTAGATTTTTAGGCCTCGAGTTGATATCGAGGCTTGGATCCGTCCCTGGTCTTAGCGTAGGTACCCGCACAAAACAGTGCAACGATGGTTGGCTAACTCAGAATATCGTTCTTCCGTTCTTCGCTTATACAGATGACAGAAAATCATTCCTGCATTGTTTCAGCCTTCAGGTTATGCCAAAAAAATCAAGTTTTTAAATCGCAAATTTCACACCTTCGCGGTGAGCTCCCAAAAAGGCTACAGCGGATACCGCAGAAGCTATCCAACATAACGATCTATTGTAGGACCGGAAATGCCTCTAGAGAGAGTGAATAGACGTTTTCTCTATTTTTCACCCCGATCGAATTTAACACTACTTTCACTCCAATAGCTATAGAAGCTATGAAGATCTGTATACAAGCACAGTGTATGACCTGTGTTGAATCCGATCAAACCCCGAAGCAAAAGACCCTAAACACGGAGAACAAACCCTCGGGTCCGGTTTGACCGACGGCTACTTTCTGGGGCTTCAAATCAAGCAGTGCAAGGAAGGGATCTTTATCCATCAAACGAAGTACACCAAGAATCTGCTTAAGCGCTTCAAGATGAGTGACTGCAAGCCGATCGCCACTCCCATGGCGACTTCGACTGCTTTGAATCCAGATGAGGAAGGACAAGCCGTGGATCAACGCGAGTACCGCAGCATGATCGGCTCCCTCCTATACCTGACGGCCTCAAGACCAGATATCCACTTCGCGGTCTGCCTCTGCGCGAGGTTTCAAGCGTCACCAAGGACTTCACATCGCCAAGCCGTTAAGCGCATCTTTAGGTATTTACACTCTACCCTCTAGTATGGCATTTGGTATTCCTATTCTTCTTCGCTGTCCATTCGAGGGTTTTCTGATTCTGATTTTGCGGGCTGTCGGCTAGATAGGAAGAGTACCTCTGGCACTTGTCATTTCTTAGGCACTTCTCTTGTCTCTTGGTCGCCTAGAAAGCGGTCTTACATTGCACAATCCATCTTTGTTTGAATATATAGTTGTTGCTAGTTGCTGTAGTCAGATTTTGTGGATGGTGTCCACTCTTAA
Organism: Phyllostachys edulis; assembly: GCA_036346405.1. Lineage (NCBI taxonomy): Eukaryota > Viridiplantae > Streptophyta > Magnoliopsida > Poales > Poaceae > Phyllostachys > Phyllostachys edulis. The sequence goes on from CM070550.1 coordinate 73,115,725, forward strand.
GGACTTTGGGTTAAATTTTGCTAGTGTTCCTCTTTTCTGTGATAACACTTCTGCTATTAATATTGCTAAAAACCTAGTGCAACATTTTAGGACTAAGCACATAGATATTCGCTATCACTTCCTTAGAGACCACGTTGAGAAGGGTGATATTGTACTGCATTTTGTGGAGTCCGAGGCTCAGTTAGCCGATATCCTCACCAAGCCTTTAGACCCAATAAGGTTTGCCACCTTGAGGAGTGAGTTAGGGGTAATTTATCCCTATGGGTTGGTTTAAGGAGGAGTTGGATCCTTTCTGATCTTATCTTGTTCATCTGATCTTTTCTTGATCTTCTTTTGAACTTTTTGATCCTTTTTTATCTTTTTAGGCTTTTGAGATTTTATTGTATCTCATTGTATCATATTGCATTCATATGAAAAATCACAAAAAGATGCATTGTAATTTAAGCTTTTCTGCTTATCTTTTAAAATTGATGAAGCTTTGCTTATTACCCTTTGGAGTTTTAGTATTTCAATTCTTACTCAATGTCATGTCTAGTTCTTTGACTTGCTAGAATTATCATGCTTTCACATGTGTAGCTAAGTCTTTGTTATATGAGCTAGAACTTTAAGACAACTCGAACTAAAAACTGCAATTTGTGGATGTTTTAGTTAGTTACGCAATAGTGCTCCTTTTGTGACATTGGCCCTGTCAAAATTGCTGTGTTAGCTCTTGAATCTAAAATTGATCATTACTTGAGCTTCTTGTGCTTTTGAGAATCTAAAACTGCTCATGTGCAAAATGAAAAAAAATCAATTTCAAGATTGTCTTATGCTTAATTTGTGCCAAACTATTCTTACGAGACTACATGTCATAGACATGAACTTGGAGATAGTTTGATGATCCAGACGATCTCATGGGGGATTGCTTGTCAAAACTGATATGAACCTCAAGATTTGTCACTCTGGTAGAAGCTTAGGAAGAGTTTGTGGATGACTCCTAGTCCAGGATCTTCTTCACTAAGATATACCTTTAGTCAACTAGTGGTCGAAGCTTAGGAAGAGCTTGTGGATGGCTCCTAGTCCAGGATCTTCTTCTCTAAGTTAGACCAATAGTCAACTTCAATATTCATTGCAAATGAAAAACTATTGAAAAATGAGTGTTTGAGAAAATTGAGCAAAATGATTCATTTCGGGACCTGTTGGTCTCTTAATGTGATCTTTGTTAGCTTTTTGATCTCACATTGACATTTTGGCATGGCCATTATCATTTTAGGATCCCTGTTGATGAACTTGCTAAATTTGAAGTTTTGCTTAAATTGATAAAATTCATTGCTTTACTTTAAGCTTTCATGCTTAGCTTTGATATATATGTCTTAACATGATCTTGCTAGCGCTTTCAGGCTTGATATGTTCTTATGCAAAATTAGAAATGCTAGCTTGTTCTTTTGGGAAATCTCCAAAGCTTCTTGTAATCAAAAATTGAAAAATACAAAAAAAGGAAGCCACTCTATTGCATTTCATGCATGCTCCTTCTTATACTTTTTTCTTATTCTGCATTTGTCATCTCTGGACAAGAAGAAGTCGTGACTCCTTGATAACTCCATTGTCAAAGGGGGAGAAGAAGTAACAAAAATATTAAAGGGGGAGATGTTAAAAGGGGAGCTTTTTGGAGAAAAGGGAGAAAAAGATCGAGAAGGGGTATTTTGGTAATTTTACCAAATCATGTTTGTGACCTTTTGCCAACCCTCGGCAAAGGCGGTGCGTGGAGAAGTGGATTAGGTCAAGAGGAGATGAAGATGATGCTTTAAAATACGTGCGTGTGTGACCCGTTTGTGTTGGGTCTTAACGGGAGTCCATTAGGGTTAATACTTCTAGAAGGTCTAAGCCTCCACTGTAAATAGAGGAGGGAGGTGGCTGCACCTCCTTCAACCCTTTCATTACATTCTAAACCCTAGTTTTTGCTTTTATGCTTAGGGAAGGATAGTTGAAGGTTAGGGTTCTAGAGAGTTAGATTTGATTTCGTGCTCATGTATTGAGTCTTTGTCCTCCATTGATGGAGTGGCTGTAAACCAATATCATAAATCAATCCAAAGAAAGTTCTCTCAAAGATGAGTTCATTTGCTTTCTTTCTCTCTATTTGGTGATTTTGAGTCTTTCTTTGATCCGCGAGTTTTTGCTTGGTTTCTTGTCTTGATCTAACTTGTTGTGACATGTGGGAACCCATCTAGGATCATCTTGATCATCAATCACCCACGAGCAAGTTTTTAAATCATATTTCGATTTTGACTCGGTTTTTTAGCACTCTTCGTTCAAACTGAAAAAGATAGGAACTTTGGCATGGATCTATGCGATCCTTGATTGGAATAGGTTCCCAATATCTTAGAGAAGGTGTGTCTCAAATTTTGGTAAGGTTTGGCCTTACGAATCAAAAGTTAGATCGATTTGAGTTTTTGGTTTTCGGGCTAATTTCACTGTTTATTGGCCTGGAGGTCTGACCGCCATGTATTGAGAGGTCAGACCGATTTCTAGTTGGAGGTCAGACCGCCCAATCAACTCATTTAGGTTTTGAGTTTTTATGTTTTTGGTCTATTTGCTTCGGGATTTTGATTGGATTCAATACAAATCTTCCACTGTGCTTGTATATTGATCTTCATAGCTTTTATAGCTATTAGAGTGAAAATCATATTGAATTCGATCAAGGTGAAAAAGAGGTCGTGCTCCTATTCAGCCCCCCTCTAGTCGCCTTTTCGGTCTAACAGTCACCTTTGTCTAATTTGCGCCATGCTTAAATCCATTGACCTCACCCGGTATCATTGATCATTCTGGACCTCAGCTCTCCAAGCTTAGTCCCGATCATCCTCGCCGTTGACCGTTGTTGACCTTCAAGCGTCCTGCACAACAATAGACAAAGAAATCGATTCCGGGAACAAGTTCTTCACAACTTGACCCACGTTAGTGAAAACATGCATCATGCAACACATATGCACTATAGCCCATGAACATTACCTATCCCAAAGCCAAATTTCCAAGATGGCAGAAGAATCAAGCCAAGTCCGTCCGATCAAACAAAGGCTACCGATCATTGCTCTCAACACGGCGGTCGATCGCGCACCAATTCGACGACTTTTCAACTTCGCCGAAAACACGTGATTCGATAAACCTTCAATGTCATTGCCAATTGTATCATCATCCTAAGATCATGCACATATCCCCATGATATCCACAATCTCCCCCTTGATGAACACATTGGTAATTTTTCAAAAATGCAAAGTTTGAGGTTTAAAAAATAAAATACTCGACGTTTTCGCACAAAGGCACAACTTGGTCCAAATGCAAGAGAAAGCAATGGAAATGATCAAGCTGGCTCCAGAAAAGCATAGGCAAGTGAGATAAGGCAAAAGAAAGTAAGAAATCTCCAATTTCCAGAAATTTGCAAAATCTCACTTAAAGTCCATGTGAAAGAACAATTGTTCAATTTGACCTTTGATTATTGTGAGGATGCAAGAATTGCAAATCAAATTCAGAAATGGCAACAAGATCGCAAAAATGCATATAAGATGCTCCCCCTCACTATGATCCTCATAACCTCATGCAAATTTTATTTTTACCATCAAGGTGCATAAAGGAAGATAAAGCATGAATGACATGAAATGGCTGCAATTAATTCATTTTTAATACAAGGAGGCATGAAAATTATCCATGAGGACTGTACAAGTATTACACCAAGCCATATTATGTGAAGAAGCTACTTTCTATCATGGCAAAACATGTACAGCAAAGCTAAGGCCAAAATAGCAATAATCTGAAATTAAATGAATTGGTGGCATGACAAGGTGCTCAAGATCATAGTTTAACTAAAGGTATCCAAAAATGAGTCAAGCCATATCTATAAGCAAAATGGAGCCCAGAAACTAGAAAATGAGTCAATTTTGAGCGCTATGAGTTCAGTTATGAATCAATTTGTTCAAGCATTTGAAATTTAGCACATTGAGCATTTTGCTGAAAATTTTTGGTTTTATCTTAGTAAAGCAAATCCTAGACTAGGAGCTATCCACAACTGCCTCCTAAGGTTTAACCAATTGACAATTTGTTTTCTTAGCATTGTGCTAGATCTCAAGCCTTGCCGCGACCATCTCAAGCAAGAAGCTTAAGAGAGTGGTCTAGGTCATCCAAAACTCCCCCTGAGTTCATGCCTAGTGCAATGGTAAGCCGTCTCATGAGAAAGAATTGGTGAGATCAGTTTTTTCGCAAAAAAAACTCATTTTTTATTTGCTTGACTTAAGAACTATCATGGCTCAATTTAAAACTCAAAGAAGTTCAAGACTCAATTTAGCCTCTATGACATGGCGTGAATCATGAGAGGATCACTATGTCAAAACTAGTCACAAGATACAACAAGTCATGTTTTGATTCAATTTTCTCATAGATAATAAAGCTAGCATGGCAAAAACTAAGCTATACATGAAAAGCCATAAAAGAAATCTAGCAACCTAGCACAAGACATGAAAAGGTATAAAGTATGAAATCATGTCATACAAGGATAATAATCAAAGCTCCATGAAATTATATTACAATGCAAGTTGTTGACTTTAAAATGCAGTATGATACAATGAACGCAAAAAAGCCAACTCCCCCTCAAAACAGGCCAAGAGAACTAATAACCCCCAAATCTCCCCGCAAAGAAGCAAAATGAGAAGAATCAAGAGCCTTAGTGAAAATATCCGCAACCTGCTGCTCAGACTCTACAAAGTTAAGCACAACATCACCCTTCTCTACATGGTTTCTAAGGAAATGATATCGAATGTCAATGTGCTTGGTCCGTGAGTGTTGCACTGGGTTTTTGGCAATGTTAATGGCAGAAGTGTTGTCACAGAAAAGAGGAACACTACCCAGAGATAGCCCATAGTCCCGCAGAGTAGACAAGATCCAGAGAACCTGAGAGCAACTACTGGCTGCAGCTACATACTCGGCCTCGGTAGTGGACTGTGCAACAGAGGACTGTTTCCTAGATGACCAAGAGATAAGAGGTGTGCCTAAGAAATGACAAGTGCCAGAAGTACTCTTCCAATCCACCCTACACCCCGCAAAATCAGTATCAGAAAAAGCCCGAATGGAGAGAGCAGAATCAGAAGAATACCAGAGTCCAAAGTCAAGAGTGTCCTAGAGGTACCTGAAAATACGACGCACTGCTTGACGATGAGAGGCACGAGGGGAAGCCTGAAATCGAGCACACAGACACACAACAAACTGTATGTCCGGCCTCGACGCCGTGAGGTAGAGAAGAGAGCCAATCATGTCATGCGTACTCCTTCCGTCCACGGGCTCTCCATCCTCATCGTGGTCCAACACGGTGGATGTGGCAATGGGAGTAGACATTGGCCTACTGCTTCCCATGTCGAAGCGCCGAAGAAGGTCCTTTGTGTACTTGCTTTGATGAATGAAGGTGCCTTCTTTCAGTTGCTTAACTTGAAGACCAAGGAAGAAAGTTAGTTCGCCCATCATGCTCATCTTGAATTTCCTACTCATAGAGTCTGAAAATCTGGAAACCAAAGCATGAGAAGAACCACCGAATATGATATCATCCACATAAATATGAACCAATAAAAAGTCACTGCCATGCCTGAAAGTGAACAAGATTTTATCTACCAATCCCATTTTGAAGTCATTTTTAAGCAAGAAACTATTAAACCTATCATACCAAGCTCTAGCGGCTTGCTTCAATCCATACAAGGCTTTGGAGAGCTTGAACACATGGTTTAGGAATTTGGGATTTTTAAAACCAGGAGGTTGCTTGACAAAGACCTCTTCTTTTATGAAGTCATTAAGGAAAGCACTCTTGACATCCATTTGAAAAAGCTTAAAGCCCTTAGATGCCGCAAATGCTAGCAAGATGCAAATGGCTTCTAATCTAGCTACAGGAGCAAAGGTCTCCACAAAGTCTAAGCCTTCTATCTGGGAATAACCTTGAGCTACAAGCCTAGCCTTATTGCGAACTACCAACCCATCCTCACTTTACTTATTTTTGAAAACCCATTTTGTTCCAATTACATTATGCTTAGGTGGAGGTTCAATTAAGGTGCAGACTTTGTTTCTTTCAAAATTTTCAAGCTCTTCATGCATAGCATTGACCCAAGAGGATCAGAGAAAGCATAGGTGACATTTCGGGGTTCAAAAGACGTGACAAAAGCGAAATGTGCATGAGAATCTGGAGAGATAAACCTGAAGTGAGTGACTCGCTCATGAAGATCCCTAATCATCTGCTCAGATGGATACTGTCGCTGAATGTGAAGAGGAGGTCCTGGTGTAGAAGTAGCCTCTACCTCATGGACTGTAGAGGTGGGAGCAGAGCCACTCGGATCGTTAGTGAAGGTGGGAAGAGGCTGCTCATCAGAAGCTGGAGAAGTAGAAGCAGGCTCTCCAACCACCTCAGAAGTGACTAGACGATGGATCGGGTCCTCATCCTCAGAGTCGTCATCGACGAAGATGTTTTCAGAATCCTATGTATTTGCACCATCGGGTCTAGTACCAGGACTAGCTTCATCAAAAAGTGACTTCGCAAGTCTCAACAATTTTGTTAGTATCCAAATTAAACACACGATAGCCACGAGAATGAGCAGGATATCCAAGAAAAATGCCATCAGAACATCTTGATTCAAATATATCCAAGTTGCCATGTTTAAGAATGAAGCACTTGCAACCAAAAATCTTGAAATGAGAGACTTTAGGCCTATGACTGAATCTAAGCTCAAAAAAAGTATTGCCTATGACAGATCTCAAGAACACCCTATTGGATACATAGCAAGCAGTAGAGATCGCCTCAGCCCAAAATCTCCTAGGAGTGCTATGCTCATCCAGCATGGTCCTGCCCATCTCTACAAGGGTCCAGTTTTTCCTCTCTACAACACCATTCTGCTGGGGGACTCTAGGTGAAGAGAACTGGTGTTCAAGTCCCCTATTAGTGCAGAAAGTGGCAAAGGAAGAGTTCTTAAATTCTGTCCCATTGTCACTCCTAATGGCTCTCAAAGCTCCAGGAAGATCAACAACTAGTCTAAGGATCAATTCTCTAAAATAGCCAAAAGCCTTATCCTTAGAAACCAGAAAATAAACCCATGAATACTTGGAGAAATCATCCACTATCACAAGTACATACCATTTCCCACCTGCAGACTGAACTCTAGAAGGGCCGACAGTGTCTAAGTGCAAGAGCTGACTTGGTCCATCAGTCATGACTAAAGTAAGAGGTGGATGAGAAGTAGAAACCATCTTACCATGTCTACAGGGTGTGCACACAAGATCTCTAACAGCCTTTAGCTTAGGCAAACATCTAATCAAATCCTTGCAACTGACTCTAATCAAATGGTCAAAGCCTATGTGTCCAAGTCTACGATGCCACAAAACTAGATCATGATAATCAGAAGCCACAAGACATCTAGGACTGGAAGTAGAAGAGACACTAAAATCAGCACAAAAGATTTCTCAAACCTAGAGATCCCAAAGACATGCTCACCCGAGGAATCAAGAACTTTACACTCACCACTCTTGAACCTCACTTCCAAACCCTCATCAAGAAGCTGAGAAACAGATAGCAGATTATACCTCAGCTTACTTACCAAAGCGACGTCCTTAAGCATGAACTTGTTGTTGATGCGACTGTGTGCTTAGGTCATCACGGTCCCGGTAGAAGCATCCCCAAACGTGATCAACTCGTTGTCGGATGCACGTGTGAGGGAGGAGAACCATCTAGAATCTCCAGTCATGTGTCGAGAACACCCAGAGTCAACAAGCCATATGTCCTCCTTCCTCGCACGACGGACCTCTGAGCACTAACAGAAACAAGCGTGCCTCGATCTCGGGATTAGTGATAAAAGAATTGGGAATCCAGTACCGAGTCACACGATGTTTAGGCAAAACAGTAGAATCTGTAATAAAATGGTTAGAGAAATAATCATAAGAATGCACACGAGAACCACCTAAACCTCTCCGAATCGACCTACCAAAAGGTCGGTACTCCCCCTGTCTAGGTGCTACCCGTGGTCTCTTCTCACGATATCCTAACCCAAAATGCTACCTAGAGCCACCAAAGGAGTTAAAGAAGTCATTTACGAACCTAGGCATATGTCTAGCAGGAAAGACAAGCTGCCTAGCTCTAGAGACTATCACAGATGAGGGAACTTCTCTAATAGTCCTCAAGGCACTCATCCTCTCCTTCCTCTCAATCTTGGCTCTACACTCAACGATGTGGCCATCCTTCTTGTATAAGGTGCAATGGTACTTGACCTTTCGAGGGGTCTGACCTGATGAAGTAGAAGCACATGTCTTGCTTGAAGGGGTTTGGGCAAAACCTGCAGATCTAAAGACTACCTTAGATGGCACAGAAGGTTCTACCTCAAACATACCACTCTCAATAGCTCTCACAATCTTAGGTGGATGGTTCTTAGAATGCTCTAGGGAATTAAATCCTAGGCCACTTTTCTTCACACTCACCTTAGATTGGTCGAGGATCATGTTGAGATTCTTCTTCCCACTAGAAAATCTTTCAAGAGTCTTTTTGAGGTAATCATTTTCTTTAGCTAGATCCTTACAGGTGACACACTTATTCGACTTGATTGTCCTAGCAAGCTTTTCTTTAATAAGAGCTACCTCAATCCTTAAAGCCTCACAAGACACACATAAGCATTCTCAATCCTACTCACTTGCTCTTTGAATTTGACTCTAAATGCTTTTTGTATCTCATCTAAATTTATCCCAACTTCAGTACAAAAGGCACAAGAAGCAGAATCAACAACTTTCTTGGATGCAGTCATGGACATGGATTGTTCAATTTTAGCTTTCTCCTCTAGAGTCTTGTTTAGAGCTTCATTCTCCATTGTGAGTTTAAGGAAATTTTCACATGATACAAATTTAAAATGAAGAACCATTTCAGTCATTTCTTTCATTTTAATCTTATTATCCTCACAATGAGAACAAGTGTGACTAGCATCAAATTTTAGCAATTCTTTTGTAGCGCTATCCAATTTTAATTCAAGCAAAGCACAATTTGAGTAAGGTAAAGAAATAGCATCTACAGTAGTCACATCTAGAGCAATAGCATTCATGCACTCAGGACTAGACTTGAGACATTCTAGTTCATCAAGAGCATCTTTAAGTTGATTCACAACAGAGGAATGAGCAGATTTTAGATTGGTCAATTCATTATGCAAGCTAGAGTAAGAATCACAAACATCAACAGGATTAATGGATTTGAGCCTAACAACTTCTAGGTTCAAGTTATCAATCATACTATCCTGTCTCTTAATCATTTTAGCTTGCTTTTTCAGTTTTTGTTCAGCAACGACCAAAGCATGTTTCATTTCATTGAGTGAGGGGCATACCTCATCAAGATCGCTGAAAGGGTCGTCATCGTTGGAGGAATCGATGACGTGCAAGTCCTTGGCTATGAAGCACATGCCAGTGAAATCCTGAGCCTTCTTCTTGCCATGAGAATCATCGTCGTCGTCCTCCGTCCCCGAGTCCACATCGCTCATATCAACACTCTCAAGAGCGGCAAGGACACGGCTGACGAACTTGCGATAGTTGGGCTTCTTGGCTTTTGCATCCCTAGCTTGAGGATGCCTCTGGGAGTCCTTCTCCTTCTTGCCCTTCAGCTTGGGGTACCTGGCACGAATGTGGTTTGCCTCACCACACTCAAAACAAGTGATATGGCCACCTCTCCTTCTGCTCCTCACCTTGTTGTAGACTCTCGAAAATTTTGTGGATAGGAGGGCTAAATCATCCTTAGGTAGCTTCTCTAGCTGCTCATCGCTCAAAGAGTGTAAAGCGGACAATGAAAACCTAGATGAGCCAAAATCCAAAAAATCAGAAGAACTACCCTTAGATGGGTCAGCCACTAAAGCCATCGACTCTGTCTTAAGGAGACACGAGATGAAGTCAATCTCATGCGTCTTCAACCTCGAGTAGAGCTTATCCATGGTAAGCTCACTCATGACAGTGTTGTCATTGATAGAAGTGATTTTCATCCCCCAGACCTTCACATCAAGAGCACCCAAGAGCTGATGTGTATTTTCAGATTCAGTGAATACAAGATACACAACATGTAAATCACGAAGGATCTTGGAGAACCTTCCACATAGCTCATCCAAAGATTCACCAGGCTTTTGTTCGATCTTTGAGTTTTTTTTCTTGAGTTGGTTTTGTCTCACTTCCTTGATCGCAGTAGAGCCCTCGTGGTAGTCACAGAGAGTCTTCCAGATCTCATGAGCAGACCTCAAATGAGCAACATGCTCAATCTCAGATCGACTAAGCCTTTGAATCAGAAAGTTTCGAGCCTTGCTATTAGGCTCAACATCTGGAGTGATCACATCGTCATTGGTTGGCACAACATAGGGATTTTTAACCTTAAGCCAAATTGCGTGCCCTTGAGCCTCGATGTAGGCATGCATGCGAGCCTTCCAGTAAGCAAAATCGACTCCACCAAACACATGTGGTTTGGTTGAATACTTGTCAGACGCCATGGCTCCTCAGACCGGTTAAGATCTATGAGAAGAGCTAACCGGGCTCTGATACCACTTATAGGACCGAAAAGACGCCTAGAGGGGGAGGGGTGAATAGACGCTTTCTCTATTTTTCACCTCGATCAAACTCAACACTACTTTCACTCTAATAGCTATAGAACCTATTCCAAGCAACGATTGAGTAGATCCACGTCAAAGATTCGACCTTTTTCCATTTGAACGAAGACTGGTTTAAAACCGAGCAAGAACGAAAACTTGATCCAAACACTTGCTCGTAGGTGATTGATGATCAAGATGATCCTAGATATATTCCCACATATCACAGCAAGGTAGATTGGGGAAAGAAACCAACAGAGAATCAAAGGATCAAAGAAAATCCCAAAATCAAGAAATAGAGAGCAAGAACAAATAAGAATTCAACTTTGAGAAATCTTGCATAGATTGATTCGTGATTGTTGCTGGATTACAGCCACTTCCTCAAGGAGGACAAAGCTCACAACATGAGCACTCCAATCAATCCATCCTCTAAAATCCTAAGCCTCTCCTTTCCTTTCGAAGCCCTAAGACAAACTAGGGTTTTGCAAATAAAGTGATTGGGGGCTGCTTGGCAGCACCCCCTCCTATTTATAGAGAAGCCTATCTTCTAGAAGAGTTAACCCTAATGGGCTCCCGTTAAGGCCCAACACAAATAGGTCACAAATGCACACATTTTAAAGCGTCGTCTTCACTTGTCTTGACCTAATCCGCTTCTCCAGCGTACTGTCTTGCGCTGCGGGTTTGCCCAAGGTCACCAAGGCGGTATTTGGTGAAATTACCAAAATACCCCTTCTTGATCTTTCTCCGAAGACCAAGTCCAATCTTGGTGAAGCACTACTTTTACCACCACGTGTAGGTTGATCAACGGCACTCATCATGTCGACAAGTCTCTCCCGTCCGGCTCCCGCCGAAACCACCATGGAACTTGCATCGACTCGCGTCGCAGTCCAACCAATCGACCGAACCGCCTTCGGTCACCTTTGTCCAATTTGCACCATGCTTGAATCCATTGACCTCACCCGGCATGCTTGATCGTTCTGGACCTCAGCTCTCCAAGCTTAGTCCCGATCATCCTCATCGTTACCGTCGTTGACCTTCAAGCATCCTACACAACAATAGACAAAGAAATCAATTTCGGGAACAAGTTCTTCACAACTTGACCCACGTTAGTGAAAACATGCATCATGCAACACATATGCACTATAGCCCATGAACATTACCTATCCCAAAGCCAAATTTCCAAGATGGCAGAAGAATCAACACAAGTCGGGTCAGACCGCAGTTCATCGGCGGTCGGTGAACCGAACGATCGGCCGCTCTCAACACGCTGGTCTGACCACACCAATTCTGACAGCTTTTCAACTTCACCAAAAACGCGTGATTCGACAAACCTTCAATGCCATTGCCAATTGTATCATCATTCTAAGATCATGCATATATCCCCATGATATCCACATCTATATATTTTTTTAAGTTTTTTGATTAACATTAACTGGTGTCGTATAAAACAAAAATGTTATCAAAACAATAAATACAATATTATACTCTTAAGCTTAGAAATTGAATATAATAATATCGTAATATCAAAATTCAAGCAAGTCTGATTATAGTCTCAAACATGATTTAGTTGTTGGCTTAAAAGATGTGAAGTTTGAAAAAAATAGACTTTGTAGTGCTTGTAAAGCTGGTAAACAAGTCGCTAATTCTCATCCTTCCAAGAGTATCATGTCAACCTATAGACCATTGGAACTTTTACATATGAATTTGTTTGGGCCAACAACCTATAAGTGTATCGGGGGTAATAGCTATTGTCTAGTCATTGTGGATGATTACTCTAAATATACATGGTTATTCTTCCTAGATGACAAAGGTGAAACCTTCGGCATTTTCAAAAGTCTTGCAAAAAGGGCTCAAAATAAATTTGATTTTAAAATAAAGAAAATCCATAGTGATAATGGTTCTGAGTTCAAGAATACTAAAGTTGAAGACTTTTGTGATGAACTTGGAATAAAGCACGAACTTTCTACAACCTACACTCCGGAGCAAAATGGAGTTGTAGAAAGGAAAAATCGTACATTAATTGAAATGACTAGGACAATGCTTGATGAGTACAATACTTCCAATAGTTTTTGGGCGGAAGCTATTAACACCGCTTGTCATGCCATAAATCATCTTTATTTGTATAAGATTTTCAAAAAAAACTTCCTATGAGCTTCTTGTTGGAAGAAAACCGAACATTTCTTATTTTCGTGTATTTGGTTGCAAATGTTATATTTTGAAGAAGAGTGTTCGTCTTTTAAAATTTGAAAGTCGTTGTGATGTTGGTTTATTGCTTGGTTATTATTCAAATAGCAAAGCTTATCGTGTCTTTAACAAAAATTCCGGTTTAGTTGAAGAAAGGCACGATGTACAATTTGATGAAACTAATGGCTCTCAAGAAGAGCATGAGAATTTGGATGATCTAGGTGATGAAGGATTAAGAAAAGCAATGGAGTATATGCAAATAGGTGATATCAAGCCCGAAGACAATCCATCATCTTCTATTAAAGTTGAACCTCCTACCTCTTCCACAAATTAAGTACAAATTGATGAAGAGATAGCAAGGAAGATGATCAACCATCCAACCTACCACCAAGAATTCACAATGCAATTGCAAATGACCATCCCATAGATCAAATATTGGGTGACGTAAGTAAAGGTGTCCAAATTCGATCTCGTGTTGCTTCCTTTTGTGAACATTACTCTTTTGTCTCTTCTATTGAGCCAAAGTATGTAGAAGAAGCGCTTGAAGATCCGGATTGGGTGAATGTTATGCATGAAGAACTCAATAACTTCACCTAGAATGAAGTTTGGACATTGGTGGATCGACCCACAGAACACAATGTTATTGGCACAAAATGGGTATTTCTGAACAAGCAAGATGAGAACGGTATGGTTGTAAGAAACAAGACAAGATTGATCACTAAAGGCTATTCACAAGTCGAAGGTTTGGATTTTAGTGAAATCTTTACTCCCGTAGCTAGGCTTGAGTCAATTCGGATATTACTTGCTTTTGCATCATATTTTGATATTAAATTATTTCAAATGGATGTTAAAAGTGCTTTCTTAAATGGTAAAATATCCGAACTTGTCTTTGTTGAACAACCTCCCGGTTTTGAAGATCCAAAGAATCCAAATCATGTCTATAAACTCTCTAAGGCGCTTTATGGTCTTAAACAAGCTCATAGAGCTTGGTATGAACGCCTTAGAGATTTTCTAGTCTCAAAAGGATTCAAAATCGGGAAAATTGATTCAACTCTATTTACTAAAGTTCTAAATGATGATTTCTTTATTTGTCAAATTTATGTTGATGATATCATTTTTGGGTCTACTAATCAAGATTTTTGCGAAGAGTTTGCTGATATGATGTCTAGGGAATTTGAAATGTCCATGATTGAATAATTGGGCTACTTCCTTGGAGCTCAAATCAAGCAACTCAAGGATGGAATCTTCGTGAGCCAAACCAAGTATGCAAAAGATTTGATCAAGAAATTTGGCATGGAGGATGCAAAACCCATCAAGACTCCCATGGTAACCAACAGTCATCTTGACTTAAATGAGGGAGCTAAACCAGTAGATTTAAAGCTTTATAGGTCTATGATTGGTAGTTTACTTTATCTTACCGCATCTAGGGTCGATATCATGTTTAGTGTTTGCATGTGTGCACGTTTTCAAGCAACTCCAAAAGAGTGTCATTTAATGACCGTTAAAAGAATACTAAGATATTTAAAGCATTCCTCTAGCATTGGCCTATGGTACCCCAAAGGTGCTAAATTTAATTTAATTGGATATTCGGATTCCGATTATGCGGGTTGTAAAGTGGATAGAAAAAGCACATCGGGTAGTTGTCAACTCTTAGGAAGATCTTTAGTATCATGGTCATTCAAGAAACAAAACTCCGTAGCATTATCCACCGCTGAAGCCGAATATGTTTCCGCGAGAAGTTGTTGTGCTCAATTGCTATGGATGTGACAAACATTGATGGATTATGGAATTAAATTTGATAAAATACCTCTTTTGTGTGACAATGATAGTGCGGTAAAAATAGCTAATAATCATGTTCAACACTGAAGAACCAAGCATATAGATATTCGCCACCATTTCTTGAGGGATCATGTGAGCAAGGGAGATATTTAAATTAGCCACATACGAACCGAAGACCAATTAGCGGATATTTTCACCAAGCTATTAGATGAAGGCCGCTTTTGCAAATTGAGGAATGAGTTAAATGTCATAGACTATTCAAATGTTGATTGAACACTTGCCTCATGTATTTTGCTTCATTTGGTGTTATTTGAGATCTTTTATGAAAGTATTTTCAAAACTATTTATTAAAGAATACTATGTTCATAAAAATTATGTTCTTAATAGACATTAGTCTATTAAATGCATAATGATCCTCAATAATATTTATTTGAGTGCAAAACTAAGGATCATTTGCATATATTCTCAAATCCAAGTCAATTCTTTGAAGTTCCAGGAAAATCGGAACAACTGGCATGTTAAGCGCGGTACAACCGGCGTGATAACAACAGTATGACCGCAGTGCGGTACTACCGGCGGTATGTTAACGGTACGACCACGTCAGTTTGTGAAGGGGCAGTAACTCCTTGCGGTTACTTTTTTCGCTCGAGCCTTTACCCTCGCGACGGTTCAACCGCTCCCTTTACCATTTTCTCTTCAACTCTCGGGCTCTCTCTCTCCAACCCGAAGGTCTTCCAAAATCCTCACTCAGATCCTCCAAAATCTTCAGCGATTCTTCATTCTCTCGTGGATTGCTGCTTCTCTAGGGTTCACCTCCTTCAAATCTCAAGGTAAAACATCTTTTGATTCAAGTTTTACCGCAATTTTTGGAACCCTAGGTCCCATTTGAAGGTTAATTGAGAATGTGGATGATTTAGTTAGTTCTAGTCGGGCAAAATAGATAATTTGATGTCAAATGATGTTTGCGCATCCAAACCATGGATTCACTCCATGAAAAACATCGAAAAATTCAATCTAATGCCTGCCCTAGAACTCGGTCAGGATAATCGGTACAACCAGTTCTTGAGCGCGGTATGACCGCAGTGCGGTCGTACCGGCCATATAACGGCGGTATGACCGATCATCCTGACAGAAAACAGAAAATTCATCTCCTTTCACAATTAATTCTATTGTGATTGATCTTTTGAACTCCTTGTAACCTATCCTATCTTTGTAAAGATGCCTAGGACAAGAATTGCGACTCGAAAGTCGCATGGACCACCTAGAGGAGGGCAATCTTCATCTCAACCTCCAAGAACTTGACCTCCTACAGCTCCAGCTCAAAGCACAAGATCAGTTCGATGAAAGGTCGTGCATGGCAAGGGCAAGGGCAAAAGACCAGCAGAAGAAGACCCTGAATCTGAAACAGAGGAAAGCTTACCACCAGCTGAGGCAGATTCTGATTCTGAAACTGAGTCAGAGCCAGAGTTGGAAGCTCAGTCAGATGATTTGGGAGCACCTCCAGAGCCTCCAATTGACTTGAGACTCCTTACTCTTGATGAGTATGCAATCAAGCGCCATGTAAATCAATATCTTTTCAAGTCTGACTCAGTCAATCCAAGATTTCATACAGTTTTTCAAGAACAAGTATATGAGCAGCTATATGGAAATCATAGAAACTTTGCAGATCACAAGTGGATTAAGTGGGCTCACATAAACTCTTTGGATAAGTATAGTAGTGTATACCAGCTCTTTCATCGAGTTGGCCTTCATGATCTTGTGGCCCTAAAGCAAAATTATGATGATGAGATTATCAAACAGTTTTATGCCACAGTTCATGTTGAGGCAGATCTTTTCAGGATGAAATGGATTACAGTTACTAGATATGTGGAAAGTACCAAGGAGGACTTTGAGCGTGTTTTGAGGACACCATCTAGTACTTGGGATAAGCTCTTTGACAACCCTGCTTTACTGTCTCCTGCTTGGACTGATTTTTATGACCTATCAATCAAGTATACCCCAGGAAAGATTACTGGACTTAAGCCCATACCAAGCATGATTAATAGGATTATTAATCATACTTTTTACCCCAAGAGTGGGAATTTTGATGCAGTCAGAGGATATGCTTGGAATATTATTGATAATATCATGAGGGGGGGGGGGAATATGATGTTGTGGATGTCATTCTCAGGGGCATAGTTTCTTCAAAGAATGATAGGATTAAGAGGATTTACTATGCACCTTACATCATAGCTTTAATTCGGCAGAAGATAGAGTATCAAGGGGGATTGGGAATAGCTTATAAGGCTTACAAGCCTCGAGACAGCCCTCCTACTCGCCATGATGATTCTGCATTCTTTGGTACCTCTCTGCATTCTTTTGCTCGAGAAAGTGCTCTCTTTGAAGGTACTCTTGCACAGATTCTTCAAAATCAGTAGTTGATTATTAGCACTTTGGAAGAAATGAAGATAGCCCAGATAGAGTTTCAAAATGAGACACACAACAAGCTAGCTGACTTGGAGTTGACTCAAAATGATTTCTTTGATGAGACTTATAACAGGATAGCTGCCATGGCAGAAAGCATTAACGAGATGAGCAGATTTTGAAGGCTCCTCAGCGATACACTTGTCGTCCTCCTCCACCTTCTAGGGCCTCTACTTCTTCAGTTGTTCTTCCTTTGGCCCCAGATCCAGTGCCTTAGGCCCCAGTGTCTCCAGCTCCTGTCTCAGCTCCTCCAACGCTTCTACTGATCCATGGCTCGAGATCCGGCCTGTTGCTTGGCGCCTCCGGCTCGGATTCAGCTCTAGCCTCCCCTGCTCCTTAGGATCCCGCTCCTCAGGATTCAGCTTCTCAGGACTCAGCTCTTCTAGTTCCTGCTCCAGTCCCTCCAGTTCCTCAGGCTCAGGACTTTGCTTCTCTTCCTCCTTAGGACCCAGCAGTTTGAGATATTTTTGGTACCTTGATGCCAAAGGGGGAGAAGCGAGAAGAGAAAGATTTAGGGGGAGCAAGTCTTTTGCTACTATTATCTTATATGGACTTATATGTTTTGTATTGTGTTGAACTTATGCTTTTGTGCTTGTAATAGTTTAAATCTGTGTTGCTTATCTTATTGAACTTGTTGGTTAAATGTTTATGCTTATAATGTTCCATTGAAATGTAATCTTAATTATAGTCATATCTTCATATTGTATTTTTCTCAAGTTCAAACATGCTAAAGAAACTCCGCCAAAACTTCAAAAATCTCTACATGTGCTTGCAAAATTTTCTATCAATTTTATGCACATGTGTTTAGGGGAAGCTTTCTTTAATTGGATTTAACAAGAAAATAATTCTCAAAACTCTTTCAAGCCCATTGCAAGAATTATTTTGTTGTTAAGTCATCAAAAGAATATACACTCTTAGTATATTCAAAACAATCTTTCTCACATATTATTTGTGTAGTCATCAATTACCAAAAAGGGGGAGATTGAAAGCATCTAGGCCCCTAAAAATTGTTTTGGTAATTAATGATAATATGTGAATATGGGATTAACGTGTTTATTGAGTATTTACAAGGTTAAATCTCATTGGTGAGTTTGATGACGTAAAGATGCATGCTAAAGGATTCAATGAAGATCTACATGGCTCAAGACAAGGTACAAGTAGTCTAGGATCCTTTTTTACATTTTACCGGTCTTAAGAGAAATGGTTGGAAGACCAGATTATATGTTAAATGACGTACTATTAAGAGGGATCGTGACTAGTAGCTTGATAGCATGGTCTTGTGCAATATGGATCAATTTATGATCATGCATGCATTTGAATTTGAAATTAATAAGCTCTAAGTGTTTTTGTCAAAAATCGGTAGTACCGCAGGCTAACGAGCGGTAGTACCACTTGAAGCGGTATGACCGCACTTTACTTGGCGGTATTACCGCATTCTAAATGTCTCTGCCAACTAATGGCTAATGCGGTATGATCGGCTCTTGCAGCGGTACTACTGCATTGCAGTCGTTCCGATTTCTAGTTGGCGGTTCAATAAAAACAGGAGATGTGTATTTTGGTTCGGTGCCTCTCGTTGACAATCGGTAATACCACGCCATGGAAACTGTAGTACCGCTCAGCGATCATACCGATTCTTATGTGGCGGTAAATTTTTTCCAGAGAGCACCACTTTTAAGCGTAGTTGAAAACCCTACGATCGGTTGTACCACCCCTCTATGCGGTATGACCGCATCAAGCGATAGTACCGTAATTTAGTTGGCGATCGTACCGCGCCGGGATTTTCAACGGCTATGTCAGAGTAATTAATGCCACTGTTGTAGCCGTTACAGTGCTCTGACAAGGGTGCGGTCGTACCGCTCGACTAGTTGGCGGTCATACCAAATTTCGCAAAAAGTTGGGGATTTCCTCTCCAACGGTCATATTTGTTGGTAGGGGTTATAAATAACCCTTCACCTGCTCAAGGACAGTGTGCTAGTGTTCATTTATCATCCTTAGAGCCTAGAGAGCCTTGAGCATTCACTCAACACCAAAATTCACTTGTGAGGTTGTTGAGTTCATTCAAGTGCATACACTCATTCTAGATTGATCCTATTGCACTTGAGCGCTGTCAAGCGAAGATCATCGATTTGTTACTCTTGGAAGTTTTTGCCAAACTCCTAGATGGCCTTGGCGGTGGAGCACGGTGATCTCTTCAAGAAGATTGTGAAGAGACCCGGTGCAAGCTTGTGAGTGGCTTGGAGTTCGTCATCTCCGGAACGGAGGAAGAACTACCCATACTGATTGAGGGAAGGCTTAATTCGTGGAGCCGACTTGAGTTGTCAAGCTTCCTCAACGTGGACTAGTGAAGACTGACAAAGTCTTCGATACCACGGGAAAAAGTCCTTTGTCATTGTGGTTATTTCTTGTCTAATCTTATTCCGCATTTACAATTCTAGCTTTTATCTTGTATTGAATTGCTTAGATATAATTGTATCTTGTTAGACATAGTCCTTAATTGGCTTAAATTGTTAAATTGTCAAAAAGTTTAAAAACCTCCTATTCACCCCCTCTAGTTGGTTATCCTTGATCCTACACCAGCTCAAATGGCCAAATCCAAATCACGTTTAAACCTTTCTTAGATCTCATATGGTTTTGTTGAAAATTCGATGATTGTATATTCGAGTGAATAGTATGCTTTGGGCACGGTTAGTATACACCATATACTAAAATTTCGATTCAAATATGAGTTTTTGTTGCAACGCACGACATATGGCTAGTGGAGACGCAATAGCACACATAGGCACGTTCATGGATGGTCCGTACGATTTTTTCGGGCTTAGAACTTGATTTTTGATTTGAATCGGAAAAGGCAATAAAATAATAATAACTATGTTTTATTCATGAAATGAATTAAATATCAATATTTATTCAAAAAAATTAAAATAATAATATTTTAAGGGAAAGCCCATTTTTAGGGCCGGGCCCGAATTGGGCCTGCCCATTTAAGAGCAGGCTTCGCCCGAAACCCGGGCTTTTAACAGGTCTAAGCACGCAGTCACACAACATGGGCTTCGTGCGAAAACCACCCGATAAACATTCGGCCTAGTCCAATGCCCATAACTCAATCCTTCCCATTCAAAAGCCATGCGAGGTCCAGGCCCAGGTTTCGCTTCCGCCCCTCTTCGGCTCTCCGGACTCCAAAAACCCCAGCTCGAGCGCGGCGCCGGAGCGCAGAGGAAACACCACGAAAACCTCCCATCTCCGGCGGCGATGGCCGGCGTCGGCGGAAGCGGCGGGGGAGGCGACGTGGAGATGAGCGGTTGGTCGGAGCTCCTCCACACCTCAACCAAGCTCCTCGAGCAGGCTGCCCCCACCCCGCACTTCCCTCCCCTCCAGGTGCGGTGACGTGCTGTTCCGCGCTCTCATCTCCCGCATCTATCTCGCCGCCTCCGAATCGATCCCATTGCTTCGGCCTGACGGGTTCGTTTTTTTTCTGGCCCGCGCAGAGGAACCTGGACCAGCTCGAGGTGCTTTCCACCAAGCTCAAGGCCAAGACGATCCACGCCGAGGCGCCGTCGCAGTCGCTCTCTGCCACCAGGTCGGTCTCCGGAGCCCCTTGATTAACCTTGAGATTCTCTGTCCCATCTCCGCATGACGTTTCATCTTCCGTGTGAATTGGAATGGTCGTTTCTGGGGTTTTGGGGGGACTTAGGGTTTTTGGCTCTGTTTCTGCAGGTTGCTGGCGCGCGAGGGGATCAATGCGGAGCAGCTCGCTAGGGACCTCAAGTCATTTGAAATCAAGGTATTATGATTAGCTTGTAAACTGGAAATAGCGGATTTAGGGTTTCCTTTCAAAGGATGATATGGCTAATCTCATGCGGTGGTCGTTATATTGAGCATTTAATTTGGTTAAATGTGTATACATTTTGTGCTACTATTTGTTAGAATCTAGGGTTATTACAAGTAGATGGAACTAAGTTCAATTTGGTGCACCTTGGCACTGTACGTCAAACCTAATGATATTCACATCAGCATTTTTATGATTTTATTCCTTGCACAAGTTGTTGAAAAGCATCCTGAAAAAAAATTGAAATGAAGAACTGAGGAAGAGATGTTGGTATTTGCTAAATTACCACATCTTATATTGTCTTCACTTTTATTACAAGTGTATTTTGGACTAATTTATATACGTTCACAGTTATTCATAAATCATAACTAAACATACCAGAGAGCTTGAGTTCAGCAGCTTTCATGAAATAATTTGGCATGAGCTATGTTGAAACAACTCCATAGTTCAATTCTACTGTTCCAAGTTAGTGTGAGGCTCACCTGACACTGTATACAAACAGTTACGCTGCCTCAATTTTCTTTTTCTTTTTTAATGAAAAATTGCGACGTGTAACATACGGACCATATATGTTAGGAATGGGGCTCATGTTCTATATGTACTTATTCTATGTCCAACTCATTGGTATCATATACTAGGTTTACATAACTTCCTATTCCTCTTTTTCTTCCATTAGCAGTATTGTACCACAATGATTTATAGATCTCAACATCAATGTAAGCTCTCAGTTTTCCTTCTAGACACACATTTGCTAGTCTGGATGGTGCAAAGTGCATGTTTTCTGAAACCATATTGAATATTGTAGCAACATGGAAGCACAGCCATCTGATTGAGGCTCTGGCATTGTAGTGTTTTCTTTTGTTAAAAAAAGCTGGTTACTCAAATGCAGATAATATAATGGTCACATATTTTTATTATAGCGTAACAATCAAACCTCCTTTCCTATCAAGTACATGTTACCTTAATATCGTTTTCTGTTCTATTGCTCTATGTGCATCTGTGGCTTACTTGTTATTGTAGATTTACAGCTCTTGAATATCACTCGCTGGGCTGCTTATGAGTATATATCATAGCGGCTAGATTTGATGTTTTGCAGACCACCTTTGATGATGTTTTTCCGTCTGAAGCAACTACTGTTGAGGAGTACCTGCAGCAGGTGAACACTTAATATATATCTGTTAGTGCATTGTCTCCTGAATTTCATTGAGTGTATCATGAATTCTGTGTTTTCAGCTTCATGAAATGGCAATTGTCTCATCCATCCAAGAAGCACAAAAGGACAACTTAAGGAGTTTTAACAATTATATGATGCAAGTTCTTGAGGTTGGTTGCTTTTTCCTGCTTTTCTATTAAATTTTATATTTGATCAGGGCTAGTAGCTGTGTTAATGCCTTTTAGATTGCCATTTCTTTGATCAGCTTGGTATATGTTAACAGTAGTTTGCTAAGTTTCTGTACCATCCAAACTTTGTTTGTGTTATTTGTCCTAATATGTCGCACCTTTCAGAAAGCAACAGCGTTTGTGATAGTGTTGTGTAATTTGGTTTGATGCAACTCTCATAACTATTCTAACATTCAGGGGACTAATGTCTTCATTTTTCATTGCTACATTGGTCACTTACTATAGTCTGCTTGGCGTTGCATGCTCTGAATGATTTTACTGTTCAATTCTAAACATGTATAATATCTTTGTTGTAGGATGACTGGCAGAAGGAGAAGCGAGACTTCTTGCAGAGTCTAAGCCGACTTTCTACATTACCAAAGAGAAACACTAATCTCTTAGCCAGTGGGCTGTCTCGTCCTGCTCTGATGCCATCTTCAGCTTCCAGTCCTCAAGCTTCATCAGGCCTGCCCTCTACGGAAGTCATGCCCATACCTAACAAGACTATAATTGAGAATAAATCTTCAGTTTATGCTGGGGTTGTGAGGGGTCTCAATGATGCTAGAGGACGCAGCCTACCTTTTAGTGTAAGCTTTGAACTTCTATGTCAATATCTCACATGTTAGCGCCTTTGTGGGCATATGTTGATTAGAAATTTATGCCATCCACAGTTCTATTCTCCAAATAATTTAATTTTGATAAATAGCTGAAGTGCCTATTTTTTATGGCCTTTAATCCCTTTATATGTTATCACCGGGGCATTAAAAATTCAGCTGATGCACTATATTCCACTAATGCTTATTGTGGTCATGTTTTGGTTAGCCTGCTACAGCTTTCAGGGCTACTTATGAGTCCTTGTCTGTTGATGCTACTGGGACGAAATCAGTGACCATGCAGAAAGTGTGGCATTTGATTCAGGTAATAACGTTGATTTTATTGTAGTGAATTCATACCATCATCTGTTCATGCCCAATTGTATTTTACTGTATTATAGGGTAATGACAGTCAGTTTTGTTCACGTTGCAATATCTACTATACGATATTTCCTTGTATCCCTTGTCCCATTATAATTCATCTACGGTGTTTTGTTTGTTTGTCTAATTCAGGCATTAGTTGGGGAAGGGTCAACTCATCGAAACATTTCAAGAAAAATGTCACTAGTGATTGGTGCAAGGAAGCACCTTGAGTGGGGTCATGAAAAATACATACTTGAGAACATCAACAGCCATCCATCTCTAGTGAGTATTTCTGTGTACTCTTTAGTTACTGACAATTTCCTTCAGAAGTTTGTTCACTTGCTCAAATGCAATTATGTAAGACACTAAGACTTTCTAATAATGGTTTTGGTGCTTATCTGGGGATTTTCTTTTGCCATCTCAGCATCCCTAAGTGCACTGGTGACAATTACTTTGTTTCCTCTTAAGATATGGCCTGTGGATATTCCGCTCTATTACATGTGAGCTTGGGTTAATTTGACATCTCAAATGTTCCAATGTCGCTTTTCATTCTTGAATTTCCTGAAGACGATTTGGATTCGATATGTGCTCTGCACTTTTGTGCATATTTAAGGAGGATAATATTCATTATTGTGGTTAGTGATGAACTCACGGATGATTATTTGATTTACTTGTACATCCTTAGGATCTTCCATAAAGTTTTACATTGCAATTAGTCCTCAGCCATCGTAGTAATTTATTTTTACCAAATGTCCAAATGGTGTTCTCCACTTCTCCCTTATTGTTGGGCTTATGTCTTGTGAAACCTATTCATGCAAAAGCTTCTCCCTGTGCGTTATTAAATCATCAGTTAATTAAGCTGTGCATTGTGGTTTGTGGTTCTAGGCTGCTCTTGGTGGATCTGTTGGCAATCTTCAGAAGATTCGGGCATTTCTTCGGGTCTGTTTTGAATTTGATGCTACATCCTTTTGCTGTTGTTCTCGTGCAATTTTGGGTTCTATGTGCACTTTGATGCATTTTTTGCCCCTATGAATTGACAGGTCCGATTACAGGATCATGGTGTGCTAGACTTTGATGCAACTGATCTGCGCAGACAGCCACCAGTGGATACAACCTGGCAGCAGGTTTTCTTTTTGTTTGATCGTTTTAAACATTGAATAGAAATTTGTAGCCGACATTTTGTTCCATCTAGTAATTGCAAGTTAAAATCTATGAAAAACAGCTGCTTAGATTAAACTACTACTGTGCTACTAAAATAAGATAGGAGCAGTAATCAATGAATTTATACCTGGAGCTTAATATTTTATGAGAGCATCCAGATGAACTATGGCGTATTATGGGCATTTATATGGATACTGTTCTGTACAACTTATGCTTAGGTTTATCATGAAATCATGCCTAGGATAGGTGTCATGGCCGGTCGCTATTATCAGCGCCGCAACCGTGACGAGGGGGCGGCAGGCGCAGCTGCCGCGACAACTTGAGCAGCAAGGCACCAAGGGATTTCCTTCCTTAGTTATCCAATTAGTTGATTACTTATCTAAATTAGTTGGTTTGTTTCCATAATATTAGATATTCTTGCTAGGAGCCATCCTCTACTTAAGGATAGGCATATTATTCATCAAAGGCAAGAAATAGAGGAATCCCTTCTCCCTTTTCTTCTCCGTGCCAACAGGTGCAACCCCCCTTGCTCGGCTGGTGCCTCCTTGCCGGCGGGCATTCAAGCCTCGCCCTCCCATAACCTATTCATACAACCTTCGTCAACTATGACTAGTACACCATCGTCGCTTCGACTACCACGCCGGGTTCCAGCAACGAGGCTTCCATGAACCAAGACAAGAAGCTCGATCAAATCCTGGCTCAGTTGGCCGCAGGGACTCTTTAACAATCGGCCTCCACGGTTCCACTGCTTGGAATTTCCGGTCTTTGATGGCAAGGAGGATCCACTGCCTTGGATAATTCTACGAACAATTCTTTCGAGGCCAACGCACGCCCGAGGAGATGTGGTTTGCATCGTTTCACATGACGGGAGCCACACAACAATGGCACTTACACGTCGAGTGCAAGGAGGGCATGTTGATCTGGCGACACTTCTCCGACATGGTCCATGTCCGGTTTGGTCTTCCCTTGCGCCATAACCCGCTTGGTGAATTGGTGACCTCCACCAGATCGGGATAGTAGCCGACTACCAAGAGCAATTTTTGGCTTTGCTGACCGGTGCACCCCTCATGCCGAAACAACAGGTCAACCTTCACGGCTGGGCTATTGGAGACATTGCGCATTGACGTGGAATTGGAGTCCCCTCACAACCTGGAGGTTGCCATGAGCCTCGCTCAAGCGTACGAACGTCGTGCGCAGGCGGCCATTGAGGCGACATGTTCAACATTGCTGGCCAAACCCTACAACAAGGGAGGTGCATCGACATGCGCCACGACGTCATCACCGCAAGGAACCACAACTATACAGACCACACCAGCAACAGCGGCCACATCGGCCGTACTATCGGGCGCCAAGGCAGCGACAATATTGGTGGTCAGCCTTGCTACATCCACAAGCTCACGTGCCCCCAGATGGAGGAACACAAGCGCCTTAGCCTCTGCTACAATTGTGAGAAGTACACGTCGAACCTTAGCCTCTGCTACAATTGTGAGAAGTACACGTCGAACCTTAGCCTCTGCTACAATTGTGAGAAGTACACGTCGAATCACTCCTGCAAGCAGCTCTTCTACATCGAGCTCGTCAATGATCCGCCGACAACAACCACGGAGATCGCGGCACCCGACCCTAAAATCTCTCTGCATGCGCTGATCGGCATTAGCACCGGCCAAACCATGTAGCTCAAGATCGCTGTGGGTGCCAAGAAGCTGGTGGCACTGGTGGGCTCCGGCTCGACGTACAACTTCATCGACGAAGCCGTCCGTTCACGCCTCACCTTACCGCTGCACCAAGGGTGCCATGGCCTACGCGTTCTCGTGGCCAACGGCTACTGTCTCACAAGTGGTGGCATATGCAAGCAGCTGGCTTTTCAGGCAAGCCAAGAGACCTTCGCTGTGGACTGCTACTCCATCCTGTTGAGGTGGTTTGACATCATCTTAGGGGCCCAGTGGCTCGAGACGCTTGGCCCCATCGTTTGGGACTTCTGTCGCCTGACCATGCCTTTTTTGGCGAGCCGATCACTAGGTGTTCCTTCAGGGTTGTGCAACCGCCTTGCCGCACATGCCCTCACCAGTTGGGACGACGACCTCATGGCGGCGCTACTAGACGATTTCATCGACCTCTTCTCCGAGCCCATTGGCCTCCCTCCTGAACAGCCATCCATCTGGTCGCCGGGACTGACGCGGTGGGCCTGTGGTAGTGTGGCCCTACCGCTACCTGCAACTCCAAAATGATGAACTGGAGTAACAGTTCGCGGAGATGCTTTGGCAGGGCATCATATGCGTTAGCACATTGGCATTCTCTTCGTCAGTGCTGTTAGTACGGAAGAAAGACGACACGTGACGATTCTGCGTCAACTACCGCGCCTTGAACGAAAAGACGATTATAGACAAGTTCCCCATCCCCGTGGTGGAGCTTCTCGATGAACCGCGCGGCGCCCGCTTCTTCACCAAGCTTGATCTTTGTTTGAGATATCATCATGTCCGCATGCATCTCGATAATATCACAAAAACGATGTTTCGCACTCACCACGACCACTTCGAGTTCCTCGTCATGCCTTTTGGTTTGACGAAAGCACCAGCAACTTTCCAGTCACTCATGAATGGTATCCTTAGACCTTTTCTTTGTTGCTTTCTTCTCGTCTTTTTTGACGCTATTTTGATTTACAATTCATCTTGGACGTAGCACTTGTGCCATATCCGCATGGTGTTCCAGGAGCTTCGACAACATCGTCTAGTACTGAAGAGATCTAAATGCCTTTTTGGTGCCTCTTCGGTGTCTTATCTAGGCCATGTGATCACGGTAGGGTGCGTTGAGATCGATCGACAGAAGGTGATTGCGGTGGAGTGCTCGATGCCGACCTCTGTTCGTGGGGTGTGTGCATTTCTTGGCTTGGCAAGCTACTATCGGCGCTTCATCAAGGAGTATGGTGCCATTGTTGCGCCACTGACGTGCCTCCTTCTCAAGGAGGTGTTCTCTTGGTTCGACGACGCAGCGCTGGCCTTCATGGCCCTTAAACGGGCGTTGGCCACCGCACTGATTCTTCAGTTGCCGGACTTCACGTGTTGCTTCATCGTCGAGTGCGACGCATCTGGCTTCGGTTTCGATGCCGTGCTACACCAGGGCGTCGGGCTGCAAGCTTTCTTCAGCTGTCCGATTGCGGCTCGCCACACTAAGCTGGCCACATATGAATGCGAGCTCATTGGTCTCGTGCAGGCCGTGCGACACTAGTGGCCGTACCTGTGGGGGCGCAATTTTCTAGTGCATATAGACCACTACAGTCTCAAGTTCCTACTCGACCAACGCCTTTCGATAATTCCACAGCACCAGTGGGCTAGCAAGCTGGTGGGCTACGATTTCATAGTGGAGTACAGACTGGGGTGGCTCAATACTATCATCAACGCGTTGTCCCGCCGTGATGGGGAGCAAGCGGCTCTCCCAACGTCGGCCTCCCTACATGCCCTCTCGGGATCGACCCTCAACATCTTCAAGGTGCTGCGTCACACAGTTGCTTCGGACCCGACCGTGGTTGCTCTTCGTTATGAGATCATGTTGGGCTAGCGTATGGGCCCATGGACGGTGGTGGACGGCCTCGTCCTCTTTAACAAGCGCATCTACGTTCCACCATCCTCGCCGCTCATCACGATGTCAAGGAAGCCGCCCACTCCATCGATCATGAGGGTGTGCAGAAGACACTTCAGCGTGTACGTGCGGACTTCCATCTTCCCCGTGCTCGCCAGTTGGTCCAGGAGTACGTCAAGGAGTACTACCTGCGAACGCAACAAGACCGAATACCTTCATCCGGCTAGCATCCTCCACCTCCTGCCAGTGCCAACTCACATATGGGCCGATACTACATGTGGGCGGCAAGACAGTCATCCTCATGGTCATCGACCGCTTCTCAAAGTTTGCCCACTTCATTCCATTGGCTCATCCCTACACAGCGGCGACAGTGAGCCGTGCATTCTTTGATGAGATTGTGCGACTTCATGGCAAGCCCAGCTCTATAGTCACCGACTGTCTTCACCAGCTCTTTTTGGCAGGAGCTGTTCCATTTGGCTAGGGTGCGCTTGCACATGAGCTTCGCATACCACCCTCAGTCCGACGGCCAGTCAGAGGCAACTAACAAGGTCATCGCAATGTACTTGCGGTGTTTGACAGGAGACTGCCCGAAATAGTGGATTCGTTAGCTACCCTGGGCGGAGTACTGCCACAACACCTGCTACCACTCCACACGTCAAGGTAGTCTATGGTTGCGAGCCTCTCTCTTCGTTCTCAAGAACGGGGCGACTCGCGTGTACCCGCTGTGGACCAAGCCTTGATCGATCGGGATGTCTTTTTGGTTGAGGTTCGTCAGCGTCTTTTGCAAGCTCAGGAATTCGCCAAGTCACATTATGATCCGTTGCATCATGAGCTCGAGTTTGAGGTAGGCGATTGGGTGTGGCTCCGTCTTTTGCACCGTTTGGCCGTTTCCATCTCGGCTACTCCTGTCGGCAAGCTCAGCCCGCGCTACTACGATCCTTATGAGGTGACCGAACACATTGGAACGGTCGCATATCGGTTCGCGCTACTACGGTCCTTATTTTTCACGTGGGCGTTCTCAAGAAGTTCGAAGGTGCGCTTCCAGCGGCTGCTCCTCCCCTTCCTCCGATGCTCCACGGCTGAGCGGTACCAACCCCAGCCAAGGCAGTACGCGATTGTCTTTCTTGGGGCAAGTGGCAGGTCCTCATTGCTTGGCAGGGTCAGCCGTCCACAGAGGCTACTTGGGAAGATGTGCTTGAATTCAAGAAGATGTGCCCTTTGTTCCAGCTCGAGGACGAGCTGTTTCCAGAGGACGGAGGAGATGTCATGGACGGTCACTATTATCAGTGCCACAACCGTGACAAGGGGCGGCAGGCGCAACCAAGGTTATTAAGTCGGTAAGTCGACACTACCCTCCTAGTGACCGACTTGCCGACTAGTTGAAAGGTACTGTTCATATGGTATCGACACTACCCTCCTTGTGACCGACTTGCCGACTAGTTGAAAGGTACTGTTCATATGGTACACACCATACACACAACACACACCACACCATAGCCACACACATCACACCACAGTACCACACCACACCACACCACAGCCACGCACATCACACCACAGTACCATACCACACCACAGCCACACACAGCCATCACAATTCACACCACACCGAGCTCGCTCACAGCACAACACGCACACGCGACGACGATAGGGAGAGGGAGAGGGAGCAAAGGAGGGTGATACCGCCGGCGGCAGGAAGCTCGCCGCCGGCCACATCGAGCTCGCCTCCACCTCCCTGATGTCGGATCCACGTCGCCTCCATCTCCGCCGTCGGCGAGTTGGGAGCTTCAGCTCCCACCGAGGGAGACGAAGGGCGGCGCCGGCTGGGAGCTGCGGCCGAGGGCGACGATCTCTGGCCACATCGAGCTCGCCTCCACCTCCTCGACGCTGGATCCATGCCACCTCCATCTTCGCCGTCGGCGAGCTAGGAGCTTCAGCTCCTGCTGACGGAGACGAAGGGCGGCGTCGGCTGGGAGTTGCGGCCGAGGGGGATGATTGGCGGCGGCGAGTTGGAACCTGGCAAGTCGAGTCGTCGGACCAAGTCGCCTCTGCTCCACCGACTTGTCGACTAGTCGACGACGACTTAATAAGCATGGGCGCTGCTGCTGCGACGACTTGAGCAGCAAGGCACCAAGGGATTTCCTTCCTTAGCTATCCAATTAGTTGATTACTTATCAAAATTTGTTGGTTTGTTTTCACAATATTAGATATTCTTGTTAGGAGCCATCCTCTACTTAAGGATAGACATATTATTCATCAAAGGCAAGAAATAAAGAAATCCCTTCTCGTCCTTTCTTCTCCGTGCCACCAGGCGCAACCCCCCTTGCTTGGCTGGCGCCTCCTCGCCTCCGGGCATTCAAGCCTCACCCTCCTATAACTCAAATCATACATTCTCCGTCACCTACGACTAACACACAACACTAGGCCAATGACTGGCTTATCTTTACTTCAGTTAAGTGTATGATCTACTTCACATTGAAGCTATATCTGATCTAAAAAAAGGTTTGTTCTTGGACACATAGGCTTTATTCTGAATAAATCCTTCCCCAGTTGCACATGCATGTGGTTACTTAACTGTTTCATTTTGGGTAGAACTTGATGGTTGTTCACTCATTTTTGAAGCTTGACCTATTACAAGTTTTTACGTATTATTGTTCTGTCGTTTGTAGATTTATTTCTGCTTAAGAACTGGATACTATGATGAAGGAAGACAAGTTGCTCAATCATCTCGTGCTGCGTACAACTTCGCCCCTCTGGTAAAGTATACATGAATTATGACAGATGATGGATCCTTCTTAATTGGAGACATACAAATAATATATTAATATGTTTTTTGGCAGCTTGCAGAATGGATTACTACTAATGGTGCTGTATCACCAGAGACTGCCCTGACAGCTTCTGAGGAATGTGATAAAATGCTCAGAATGGGTGACCGACCAGGGCGTCCTGGTTATGATAGGAAGAAGTTGCTGCTTTATGCCATGATTTGTGGTTGTCGACGGCAAATTGACAGATTACTTAAAGATCTCCCAACACTTTTTAATACTATAGAGGATTTCCTGTGGTTCAAGCTGTCAGCTCTGCGGGACTACACTAGTGCATCTTCTTCTAATGTTTTGAATGAAGGCTTGGTTCCTTATACGCTGGAGGATCTACAAAATTACTTAAACAAATTTGAGCCATCATATTATACAAAGAGTGGAAAAGACCCCTTGGTCTATCCCTATGTTCTTTTCTTAAGCATCCAATTACTTCCAGCGATTCTTTATTTGTCTAAAGAAGTTGGAGAGGAAGGGTACCATGTTGATGCTGTGCATATTTCAATTGCTTTAGCTGATCATGGTGTTCTTCCTGACGGTGTTGGATCAGGCCAAAAGATGGGTGTAATGGATGCTTGTGCAGAAGCCGCCAGTATAATACGGCAGTATGGCTCTATTTATTTGCGCAATGGCAACCTTGATTTAGCCTTGGAGTATTATACACAGGCTGCTGCTGCAATGGGTGGAGGAGAGGTATCATGGATTGGTCGAGGGAATGCTGATCAACAGCGACAACGAAGTTTAATGTTGAAGCAACTGCTGACAGAGATATTACTAACGGATGGTGGGATTCAACTTTTGCTTGGTCCAAGTGGAATGGGAGAAGAAGGAGAACTAAAGAAGTATATGATGGATTGGAGAAGTAGGCAGCAATTTTTACTTGAAGCTGCTCATCGGTGTCAAGAGGCAGGGCTCTATGACAAAGTAAGTTTTAATTTCCGACCTAAATGTTTTTGAAAATATTTGGGTTCTTGTACCTTTTAGGAACATTTTATTTGTGTATCTTCTAGGTTGATACTTGCAAAAAAAGGATTAGTAGGAGCATTGCTTCATCTTTATTAATCTGTAGGGTGGTGTCATGTTAGGATCATATATCTTGAATCCCTTTCTGGCATCATGTTCATAGCCGAGTTGAAAGAACCAAACTTATCTCTTGTCAAAGCAATCTGATTCGTTCTAGCTACTTATCGTAGCTCCTTAAACATTAGTTAGTCTAATCATATCCCTACAATAGCAGTTATCGTGATAATAATTGTCATTAATTTGTTCATTGCCGCATGTAAGACGCATGTCCATCAACTTTGGTATATTTGCATGTAGTTGATTCGATTTATTTCAAGTTGCTTGCACGTAACCACTGTCATGCTTTTACACAGTAAAGAAGTAAATATTTACTCAGTGTGTTGAACATGTCTAAATTTGCTGCACTTGGTTTTGTTTGAGATGTTCTGCATCCATCCAATGTTTTTTTTACTTTTCACATGAAATTCAGTCAGTGGAAATTCACAAAAGAGTCGGAGCTTTTGCCATGGCACTTCAGATAATAAACAAGTGTTTATCGGATGCAATCTGTGCCATGGCACGGAGTATGTTAGATGGTGAAAGCCGTGCTGCTGCTCTAATTCATTCTGGCAATGACATTTTGGAGACAGCCAGATATTCTTCCGAAGCCAGGTTATTTTCCTCTTATCTTCTGCTTTTACATCAGGTGAATGTTGGTTCTTTATGCTTTTTCAAAACTGCGTGCTGATTAATCTTGTGGAAACTCATTTGCAGTGTTCAGGACAAGGATCTCATATCTGAACAGCAAACTGTATTCAGACAGCTTGAAGCTATTCTCCACATTTATAAGCTGGCTCGAGCTGGACAGACTGTAGATGCTTTGAGGGAAACCATCAAACTACCATTTCTTCATTTGGATCCTCAGGCTCCAAATGTAACAGTTGATGTATTCAGGAATTTATCACCCCATGTTCAAGCTTGCGTGCCAGATATCTTGAAGGTCGCTCTAAATTGTATGGACAGTGTTAGAGACACCGATGGGACCCTGCGTGCGGTCAAATCCAAGGTATTCCGTCTCTTTCATGCTACACCACAAATATGTAGGCACTTCTTTCAGCTAGCATGGAAAATACAGTGCTGAACTGCATGAAATAGGTGAAATACCAACCATTTCAAGCACCATTTAGCACATAGCTAGATACCATAACTAGGAAGTTTCATGTCTGATGTGGCTGGTTGCAATTGGGCAGCCTTATGCCGATGCGCAGATGCAGAATAAAGTTGTGAGTGGTCATCTCGTAGGCTTGTAAATACTGCATCTAGCAAAATTCAACCAACCAGAAAAGGAAAAATAAAGGATACCAGGATATATATTTTTTTTTTCTGTAATTGTCATGTAAACCATGCATACCTAAACTTATATTTTTGCCATCGTCATTCAGGGCAGAAAGAACACTGAACATTTCTCTTGCTAAACATAAAAGCAATCCTGCATTTTTTGACGCACTTTTTTTTTTTTTATGATGGGCAGATTGCGAACCTTGTGGCAAGCAACATGAGCAGGAATTGGCCACAGGATTTGTATCAGAAGGTGGCGCAGTGCATATGAAGTGGTTTGTGTTTGAGCTGCCCCGCCAGGGATCTTGACTATCTGTATCAGAAGCTTCCCAAACCATTTGGAATAGTTTGTTGTTTGTGCTGGTGATACGCGTTTTGACCAGGTTGGCCACATGTGCGCATGATCTGAACCGATGAAGGTTTCAACTTCGGTGAGTGCATACGGCTTTGCTCAATATTGGCAAAAGAAAAAAAAACCCTTATTATGACGTGTTTGTCGACCTGTCTGGTGTGTAACGAGTGTCAGATGTAAAACCTAAATGAAATGCCATTTTTCATATGATTTATTAATCCATGGTTGGTAGAGCGGCTGCGGCCTCTTGAGTCTTGACTATCCAAAGTTTTTTTATTTTTGCTTATTTTTCGAGTGTGCATCTCCGTCCTTTCTTTTTTTGGGCTTAATTCGGAGTTAGGAGAAGGTTTTTATTTTTAATTTATTTATAACTTTGGAAAAGTTTCAATGTTCAAGCTTTTTTCTTATCAGTTTCTTTACTGAAACAGCCACAGGTTATCAGTATTGCCACGGCGTGCACACTTGCACAGGCGTCGAGAAGTAGTGGCTTTATCATTTGGTGGGCATCTTGGTTTCGCCTTGCAACTGGCAGGTTGCAGTCGTGCGTACGAGAGTGGCCCCTAACCGCCTGTCAGATGATCGTTTCGGAATCCCAACAGTTTTTTAAGGCGAATTCTCTGGTACAATGCGTCAGAGTTTTACAAGGAAACTCGTGTTGAGCAGGGATAAGATGGGAGTGAGATCAACCTTTTCAAGTTCCAAATTCAAGTGATGTCTCGAGATCCTCGATTGCGACACACCTTGTGCACACGAGCAGCTTCTCACGGACTGACTTGCAACCATGGTTATGAAAGAAATGGAGGCCGAGTCCTGAAGCAACCCGCCTTATCTGCAGGAATACCTTACTACTACTACTAGTCTCCTACTCCATCCTCTTCTTTTCCGAGATGCGGTCCACTGAAA
Source organism: Phyllostachys edulis (assembly GCA_036346405.1). Taxonomy (NCBI): domain Eukaryota; kingdom Viridiplantae; phylum Streptophyta; class Magnoliopsida; order Poales; family Poaceae; genus Phyllostachys; species Phyllostachys edulis. The sequence goes on from CM070550.1 coordinate 73,150,050, forward strand.
GATGAATACAACCTTTGCCTAAACAAACCCAAATCGTCTCGGTTGCCCGAGGTGCAAGAGAAGAATTAGCGGCAGGCCGACCTAGATTGGACTAATCATTTACTAATTAACCATCTATGTATGTTTTAAGTCTGCCTCTGCCCGTCGATGATTGGGTAAGCATGCAGATAAGCACGGAGACCGAGGCTTTCAGGTGAAGCTGCTGCACGGTGAACTAATACTATTGTTATACTCCCTCTGTTATTTTTTACTTCACTTCCTAAAATCTGTTGTCAAACTTTCTAAAGTTTAGCCACCAATAGATTTAAAACTATCTAGATTGACTAAATAAAAATGATATCATTGGATTTGTCGTTAAAAATACTATCATAATATTATAATTTTATTACTACATCTTAATGTAAAGTTATAAAAAGTAACAGTCAAAGCTGCATCTCGAATACCGCAAAAAGTCAAAAATATCAAGTAAAAAAGAACAGAGGGAATAACTCTTAGGAGTAGATGTGTATGCTGAACCACTCGAGGGGTAAAGAATCGTCATCTTGATGCTTGTCAATGATGCCGGCAGCACAACCCATACATAATTGTATGTATAACTATACGAAGAAGGAAGGGAAATTGGATAAGATAAGAAATAATGTTCACATGGCATCATCAAATGCGCTCTCTGATTACCTGACAAGCCACCTCCTCGGCACAAAGTAAGTCTATTGAAAGAAAGAAACACAAAGGCTATTGAATCTGGGTAAGTTAAAGAAGAATCAGCTCTGAAAACTAGCAGTGGAAGAGCAGAAGCCGAAGGAGAGGAAAAATAGTAAAAGAACAAGGATCATTGGCGGCCAACCAGAACGAATTTTGGACACTATTGACCCTCTAGATGACCGTAATTCTTAAACTAGCCTCCCTAGCCAAAAATTCCATTTTGGCCCCATTCTCCTGCCTGTTGCGGCCGTGTACCGTAAGTCCTCACCGCTTTGTCTCCCAGAAGTAGCACCTAGCTGCCGCTAACGCAAGATGGCAAAGAAACATGATGTCATGCCCCCATGACAAAGACTTGTTGCGCTGTCACGCCAGCGCCACGCACCGCCATTGCGCCTGCCTCGCAGACGCGCCCTTCTTTGTGCACCTCATGCCGCCATCAGCGCCTTTAGGCCTCAAGGCCTTTGTTCTTCTGGCCACGCACCGCCTCCGCCTCAGTGCACTTAGGCCAAGGCTTAGTCCGTGGGTTGGCTGGCCCTCACAAGATTTCGGTCTCTTACTGGCATCCCGCTACCCCCACGCATCCATAAAATGAGCGGAACGCAAACCCTAGCACTATTTTCAGTTACGAAGGAGAAAGGAAGAGAGCCAGAGAGGAAGAGAGCTAGAGAGGAAGAGAGGAAGAGAAAGGAGAAGCCAACTAGAGAGCAGTTGAAGTTCGCCTAGTTGCGGAAGTTGTGCATCGTCTTGTGAGCACCTAGAAAAGGTAATTGTCATTCGCATCCGGCTATAGTTTTAGCAATGTGATTAGCACGTAATTAGATGAATAGTAGCTTCTTATTGTAGCAACTGAGTAGTTAGAGTTGTCTAGTCGGTGTATTTTTACTTAGTATTTGGACGTAAAATTAGAAAACGTAGTGTGATTAGCACGTAATTAGAAGACTTAGTAGTTAGCAATGTGATTAGCACGTAATTAGTTGACTTAGTAAACTTATTGTTATTAGTGTGGTAAATTTTTACTCAGTGTGGGCAATTACATACATGACGTATATGATGTGTTTGGACGTAAAATTACACAATAATTTGCATAGTGTCAGGAACTTGACCATAAATTATCAAAATATTCCGAGGTCTTTTAACGTAATAGAAATAGAATTGAAATTATAGAGTATGAGAAGATGGTGTAAAGTAGGCATGCAAAAATTTATGGAAGGATTCATTTGAAAAACCCAGAAATATATTTATATAACTGGAAATATTTTTGAACAATTTGGAATATGTTGTCAAAATGATTTAAATGAAAACAATGCCTAGTACACATAACAGTAGATTCCCTAGATTTTTCGAGAAAAATCTAGAGTACATTAAATTATGAAGAAATTACACAATGCTCTGCACAGTGGCAGGAACTTGAACCTAAAATTTCAAAATATTCTGAGGTGGTTTAACGTGTAATTCAAATGTGCATGAGACGCAACAGAAATAGCATTGAAAACATGGAGTATGAAAAGATGGTGTAAAGTAGGCGTGACCAAATTTGTAGAAAAATTCATTTAGAAAACCCACAAATAAGTGGATGGTACGAGCATTGCATATAAGTGGTTTCATATGCACCTGTGTTAGGTACTTCATGGTGGAGATTCAAGATCTGTCCGTGTTCCACGGGAACACTCTCGTACGCGACGGACCGTACGGGGAGAACCTGTCAAATTGTGACCGGACTGCAATCCGGGCGTCGGGTCTGAAGGACATGAATCTCTCGGAGCTAAGGCGGTGCGTGCATTTCGCGTTCGATCGCGCCACTGCAAGCAAGAAGCTGCGCATCGAGGCGTTGTATGCCTCGGTGGTGGGTGGTGTAGGGGAGACCGTTTGGCAACTTATGAAGGTGACAAGTTACGCTTCATAGGCCAATTACATAGAGGTTGTTTGTAACCCTATTGCTGCGATATATGCGCGACCGATGGTCTATGTTCAGTTCGTGGAGAGCATGGGGACATCTGGCGTGGGTGGTTCCGGTGAAGTTGCTGGTGAGGAGGAGCCTGTGTTGGTCTTCGCTGTTGGAGGAGACGTGGGCGAGGAAGTGGGCGATGGAGACTTGAGGAGGCGTGCCGACAATTTTGAGCCCAACGAAGGAGTGGAGAGATGGTGGGCAGCCCGTATTGATTGGCACGAGTACTTAGCCGGCCAGGTGGAAGAGGTGGAAAGCGAGGAGGAGGAGGACATGGAAACAACCAGTTCCAAAGACGAGGAAGATGGAGAAGCTGCTACGGGAGGTGTAGTTGGTGGTGTTGTGACCACCGACATTGCTTACATCCCCTCAAGATTGGACGACGTTGCAATGACATCGCTAGTTCTGCCACAGCCGGAGGGGGCCGAGTGGGGGTTCAATGAAGACACCCTGCTCCTAGGGTAGCGCTTCCCTAACAAGAGTGCCGCCTAGCATGCTATTGCCAAATATGCCATTAACATTGGTCAGACATATCGGGTGCAGAGGTTCAACCCCGACACCTACCTCGTTAGGTGTGTTGATGAATCCTGTGCTGGCAAGGTCTATGTGCAGTGGTTCACGGCTGCGGCCACGGCTTCTAGATAACGGTGCTGAAGGACCACATATGTGAGCTAGCTGAGCCGCTTCATAGGCACCGTAACATGGCATCCTCGTATGTTGCCAGCCTAATAAGCCACCTTGTCGTTGTAGATGTTTCCATTTCGCCAAAGCTTCTACTGGAGGATGTTGCCAATATGGTGGGGTTCCAGGTCAGCTACAAGAAGGCATGGTGGGCGAAACAGAAGGTCGTGGAGTGAATGTTCGACACATTCGAAGAGGCTTACAACCTAGTCTCAAGAATGCTGCATCAAATCGCATAACCAAATCCCGGGACATACATAAACAAGCTTGACCGGGTGCATCCGACGGAGGGGCCCAATTGTTTTGTTCTTGACAGGGTCTTTTGGGCCTTCTGTCGGGCGATTGAAGGGTTCATGCATTGTCGTCCCGTGCTGACGATAGACGGCACCTTCCTATGTGGGAAGTACAAGGGTACCATCATTACTGCGGTTGCAGCCGATGTGAACGATCAGTTACTCCCCGTGGCCTTCGCAACTATTGAGAGAAAGAACACCGATAACTGGCTGTGGTTCTTGTCCAATGTGAAGCATTCAGTGGTCCAAGACCATCCAGATGTGTGTGTCATCTCAGACCGCAATGCTCGGTTGCTGTCCGCGTTGAGCACGATGCAAAACGGGACGCAACCACCGTTCCAGTGGAATGATGTCAGGAGCCGTTGGTGCATGAGGCATCTCGCGGCGAACTTCCACATAAGGTTTCGGAGCAAGGACTTGATGAAGATGTTCAAGAAGCTCTGCATGTAGAACCAAAGGCGGAAGTTCGATGTGGTGTGGAGATAGCTCGACGAGGAGACTGGGAAACATTTAAGGAACTCGGCAAATGCCGAGGCAGGGGCAGCGACCGGAGGGTCCGCGAGAGTTGGGGAGTTCACATAGTGGGTTAACTTGCATGCACCCGACTTGGAGAAATGGTCCCTGCTACACGACACCAGTGGTGCAAGGTATGGGATTATGACGACCAACATGTCCAAGGTGTACAACGGTGTCCTCAAGGGTGTTCGATCCCTACTGATCACTGCGATCGTGGAGGAGAGCTGAAACCGTACCGTTGGGTACTTCGTTAACAGAGCCATGATGGCCAAGAAGCATTTGGAGATGGCAAGCAATTCTCAGAAGTAATGCACATGTACATGGAGAAGAAGACCAGCAAGGCTCGTTCACACGTTGCTTGTACCATGGATGGTGTCAGGTAGATTCGAGATCCAGCTCAGGGAGAAGTATGTCATGGGCCACGCTAGAGGGGATCGGAAGCAGGTCTGCACGATTAGTGATGAAGTGTTGTGCACCTGCAACAAGCCGTGGCTTCTCCGCAAACTATGCTCCCATGTGTACGCGGCGTGCGCGGCGTGGCGCTAGGCCTCGGAGCGTTACATCTCTAAGTACTACGACATCCACCACCTGTATGGCACTTGGAGTGCCGAATTCCATTCGTACGGCCTGGACATGCACTACAGGGACCTCTGGCCAGTGTAGGTGAAGTGGGTGCCGAACGACGCACTGAAGCAGCCCGACCGTGGAAGACGCCAGTCACGATGCATCTGAAATGACATGGACGATAGCCAGCGCGGGCAACAGGTTCGTTGCCCCAGATGCAAACAGTGTAAGACGGTTGGGCACTCCATCAACCACTGCCCAAACAGACCTAGCACAAGCAACGCATCGTAGCGACCAAGATACAATTACCATGTCGTGATGTTGTATGCTTATTTTAATGCCTTGTATGAGTTCTATTGTTGTATGAGTTGCATTGTGTACGGCCCTAATGTTATGTTGTCTGGGTCATATGTTAACGCATTATGGTCATATCTACTGTTATGTTGTACGGGTGTGCGTATGGTGTTATTCACGACCCTGCTCTGTTTACATTTTAATTACATTTGAGAATGGTACGCACGGTTTGATCTCCTGTCATATGTTTCGCTTTGTTTTTGTGTGCTGTACATCCTATTTTTTCTGCGAACTAACATGTTGTTTCACTCTCAGCAGGAGATGGCGTACCCTCTAGTTGACGTCGCATATGAGCTGCTCGACGCACGCTAGGATGGGCGACACCGATGCCTGGTGTGGTCGTCCGGCGTCGCCCCCCTCCCCACTGATCCTAGTCATGAGCTTCCACAGAGAGTGCTGACCTCTGGACGAGCGGTATGTCCCAAGACCGTGGGACACTGGTCTCCTGCCATTGCCCGCATGTTGGACGTATCGCTCGCGTTCTAGTTTGGCGCGGCACTCCTATCTGTGCTCGTGGACCGTTGGAGACCAGAGGCTCACACCTTACACTTCCGGTGGGGGGAGATGACCGTAGTGCCACGAGGACATAACTATTCTTACAGGTCTGCCGCTGTGCAGTCTTCTAGTAGTGCCACATCACAGACGAGCAGACTGAAAGGTGCATATGACTGACAGATTCGGTCACCCGATCCCTGACAACATATCGGGTGTGCCACATTCCTAGCTATGGGAGTACATGACCTGCCCCGTGCATGCAACTGAGGAGGCAGTGAGGGTACACTTCCTCGCTTACCTTTTGTTCCTGTTTGGATGGATCTTGTTTCCTACAACTCAGAGAGACTGTGTGTACCCTTGCTACATCCATCTCACAGAGTCTTTGGTGGATGCCTGGCTCGACAAGGTGCCACAGTACAGTTGGGGCTTCGCAGTGCTTTGCACCACTTTTCGAGGGTTGTGCGATGCCTCTCAACGCAGTACGGGCGGGGAGCCAGGCCTCACGGTATGCTACACCTTGCTACAGTTATGGTCGTAGGAGCACTTCCTAGTTGGCCGACCGTATTTCTGGAGCACCGTGCACCCTTTCAAGTTGAGCGCTGAGCTTTATGGTCATGGTGGAGGCAACGACCCCATCGACGGGCCTACAATGGGTACGCGTTAGACATGTGGTATGCTAGGGTAGGCCAGGGAGAGACCGAGGCGTGTGTACCCTGAGTTCCATAACCTATTCGAGACTCTGCACGAGGATGAGGTCATCTGATGGACATGGACCGCACAGTTCCTTGCAGACACGGTCCCCTACGGATTGTCCTCATAGTGAACTCAGGATGAGACGCACTAGTTGACGACCTGCCACCTGGTCTTCTCCCACATGGTCGAGCCGTACAACCCATAGTGGGTTATGAGATAGTTTGGCCTTTACCAGGAGGTTCCACCGACGCCGAGACGACCTCTTGCAGCGAAGGCCCATGTGTATGTCATTTTTCAGTATTATCGCTCTACCTATTAGCCGCATGTTTGACTTTGATTTTCTAACATCCGAATTCAATTACAGGCAAACGAGGAAAGGCCGGAGGAGCGACGACTGGAGGCAAACACAGCAGCCGTGGACAGCGCTGTGGGGCGAGAGGGTGGCGATGGACGTGGTGCATGAGTTACGAGGCTACAACATCCAGATGTATGCTGTGTACTTGTAGTGGTATGTTCCGCGCACCAGGTGCAGGCTTACTGGGCCGGTGCCACAACGTCCAGTGGAGGTCATGCACGATGTGAGACCCCCGGGGATTTAGCTTGTAATGCTTAGTCTTCCAATTGACCCTAGAATCACAAACAAAATATCCTGTGCCTCGGGACAATGTGTACCTCCTGTATGCAGACACACACCTTTTACAAAATCATGCATCAATTCCATACAAGCACGTAATCAAGCAAGAACTTAATTAAACAAAAGACATACATAATAGAGTTCTTACAAAAGGGGCCGACCGGCCAAATCACAAGTTAAAGAACTAAATAAACAGCGGAAGCAAAAGCCATAAGATGGCGATAAACAAAAGACAACCGGTTTGCCACTACCCCACAAGGCAAACTGACCGGGCCGCCAGCTAGTCGTCAAAGGTGAAGTCCATCTCACAAAAGTCAATCCCTTGGGGATCAACCTCCTCTACAACAATTAATTAAGCAAAGCAAATGAGTATAAAAATGTACTTGCAAGACTTACATATAGTGTAACAGCCTATACATAGCTACATGCAAGCTTTATCAATGGAGAAGGCTCTAGGCTCATTTTCAGCATAAAGCAAGTTTTCATTTGCAATAATGTAATACATTTAAAGCAGTTTTAACAATCTGTTTTTATTGTTCAAATAACAGCGAGATATATAATAATAACAACAAGACAACCTGGAGGTGACTAACCCAATAGCCACCACAACAATAGAACGAATTACCCATTCGTACCACCCACAACAAGTTTTAATTAAAAGGTTATAGTCTAGTTCTTGCACGACCTTACCAAGCATGTCCATAACCTAGGACGAGGCTATTCGAATAGTTTGAACCCTGCAGGGGTGTACCAATGTACCCACACGTCAGACCACCTTTTTGCCAAGCTATTAAGCACACTTCCTTTGGTATGCCGATATGGCTAAGTCCTACGAGACATTTCCAATGGAAAGTGCTAATTAAGAGCCGTACATATGGGGGTTAACCCTTAGTGAAATGCCTCCCTGGCTCTCACCAAGGACCCATATGAAGAGTAGGATACATCGGCCCAGCTCAAGCCGTGCGGATGCTCCCCTCCTATCCCATGTTGCATATAGTCAAATACACAACCCACCACGCGACTCATTAATTAACACCCCCCAAAGTACTTAGTCAAGAGAGGTCCCATATCCCCCTCATGTGGTTAGCACGCAATAATCGCTTGGCTTAGTGGCACAAGTAACTCAGTCCTTGTGGACTTAGGCACCATTCCAATCACACCCAACAGATCACACCATCATCCATTGTGCCCAAGTCGATAACAATTTGTTTTCAGTTTTGACTTTACAAATTAACAAAGCACAAAGTGCTGGACATAATGGAATAATAATAAGATTTGTGTGATCAAGATCATCGACTAAGTCGATGACCGCCTAATTCTACCTAGAGCTAAGCATTTCTAAGCATGACAGTAAAAACAATAAAAGAGATAATTCAATCACCGGCTCTAATTCACCGTGAGATTAATAACTTATGGTTAGTGGCAGGGATAAGAATTTAAGGGCAACCATGCAATAGGAATAGCTACCTCTAATCGGGAAAATTAACTTTGACACAAAAGCATGCATATATACAATTTGTAAATAAAGTATTATACTTTAAAAGTAATGGGATTAATATGATCAAACTGCTTGCCTTGCTAGAGATGCTCAATATGCTATAGAGGATCACTCTCGTAATCAACGAACTCGTCGGCACCTAACGAAAGAACGAAAAGAACCGATAAAAACGAAGAACACCGAAAAGGCTCAAAAACCAACTTTAACGAAAAGCCATGAAAATTTTACAGCAGGTAGAGCATGATTTTTAAGGAATTTAGCAATAAGAACCAATTTATTTGGATGCTCAATGCTAAAGTTATGGCCAAAACAATTTCAGCTTGCTGGAAAAATGTCAAAAATTCATCTCTGCATCAAGATCCGAAATTAAATTTGTTGCACAAATTTCCAGAGAGGTGTTGCACCTGAAATTTTTATGGTAAATAAAGCACCTTATGAGATGAACAACACAATTGGATTCACCTCATTTGGAGCTAGGATGTATTTTCTATGATTTTTCAAAGACATGAAAAAGAGCATAAAAAAATGCAACCTTAAAACTTTTAGAAATAGTAGCATGCCTAAAACCTATTCTATAATTAAGCACACTAACAGAGGAAACCAACAAACTTGGTTTCACTCAAAAAGGAGCTACAGAGAAATACTTATGCATTTTTTAAGTTAACTGAATTTTTAATGCAACAAATAAAGCTAAACCTAAATTATTCTACTAACAAATTTTTCTGAAACAGAACCAAGCCTCTAACCATTTTTAGATTAAAGCTTAGTTAAAACCAGAACTAACAAAATTTGAATCAACCGAAAAGGAGTTAAAATGAAATAGTTATGCAATTTTGAAATTTAATACAATTTTCAGATTACAAATAAAGCTTACCGGGTTTTTAAACAAACTTACTCAAAGCGGAAAACATGGGCCGTTGAGATTGAATCCAACGGCCCACGCGAACGGAGCACAGCGCGCGCACGGAGGCCCAACAGAGTCAATCGTTGGATTAGATCCAACGGTCCACACGCGAAGAGACGTCGGACGGTCCGAACGTTCACGCGAACGTGGGCCGTTGATCTAAAGATGGATGGCTCAGATCAAGGTGATGTTCGGACGGTCCGAACATTCCAACGAATCTGAGCCGCAGATCAAGAAATGGACGGCCAACGCTACGGGGAGGTTCGGGGGGTCCGAAAGCCCCACAGATCTCAACCGTAGATCAAGAAATGAACGGCTGAGGTTCGGTGGTCCGAACGTTCACAGCGATCTAGATCGTTGGATCTAGATCGGCCGGTGAAGGTTCAGTGGTCCGAACGTCCCACACGATCTAAGCCGTAGATCAAGAAATGAACGGCTGAGGTTCGGTGGTCCGAACGTTCCAACGAATTTGGGCCGTTGATCTCAAAATCGACGGTCCACGATGATCATAGCGTTGCGCACGTGCCCGAGAGGGTTTAAAGACGCGGGCCCACTCGTCAGCGACATGTGAGCCATGCATAAGGATTAAAGCGCACGGGGGTGGTTTTAAAGGCGCGGGCCCACTTGTCAGTGGCACTCAAGGCCCAATTTAGGACAACATTAATTACTAACCCATGATTACTATTGATTAACCGATGATTAGCATTTAATGGACATAATCTTTGTCCTAATTGACAACGCACAGTGCATTGCTCGTCCGACAAAAATCCCGAGCGCAGAGATTGGCTCACCGCCGGCGATGAGGACCTCGCCGGTGCAAACCAAGGGCACCACTACGTGCACAATAGCTTTGCGCACCTACTGGGCCCACTCTCGACGGCGGCGGCGGCCTAGAACGCTGGCTAGCCGGAGAGGAGCGGCGATGCCACGCACGGTCAGAAGATGAAAAGCAAGAGGAGCTCCGCAGCGGTTCAGAGAAGCAGTGCCAAGCTTCTAACGACTACTAGGAGGTACCTTAGTGCTGAAGAAGCTTAGGGGTGGCCGGAGGAGCTCCGGCGACGAAGGAGCTTGCCGGCACTGAAGAAGATGAAGAGGAGATGATGGCCTGAGCAAAAAGAGCACAACCGGGTCATCAAGACAGCTTCAATATAGCTCATAGAAGGTCCACGAGCAAGCATTTGAAGAATGAAGCCCTTACCGGAGCTGAGGAAGAAAACGAATAGCTTCGGCCGAAAAGGGGGCAAAACTCAATTCAAGCTATTCCTGTAAAGGAAAACTTAAATTGAGTTAGGGGATTTGCTCAAGGTGATTAGAGGAACAAGTTGACGTGATTGGAGAGCAAGGGGACCACTGGAGCACCGTCGGCGACAAAGAGCTTGACCGGTCGACAATGGCGATTAGGGATTCTCTGTGGTTTGAGCTCAAAGAAACCGAGAGAGAGCTAGGGTTTGCTGGAAAAGGATCCAAGGAGGGATTCAAGGGCCTTTTATAGCTAGAGGAGCAAGGCAATGGCAAAGGCAAAGCTCAAGGGTGAACCCCGGTCCACGGCTCTGCCATGGGCGAGGTGAGCAGGTGGTGCAGCAGGGAAGGAGGACTTTGGGGGCGAAAGCCTGGTGCGCATTTAATGCAAGCAACAAAGAGCCGTTTAAAAGACTCAAGGGAGGTGACCAGGCGCTGCTGCCCACTCCATGGCACCCTGGCACACACGCACGCGCGCGACCGAGGAAGGAGACGACCAATAGGGTGGCGTGGGCCCCACAAGTCGGTGAAAGAAACAAAGATGGCTCGAGTCTAAAGCTGTTGAACGGGTTGAGCCAAACCCATTAACTTGAGTCAAAGCTTTAGACTGCTAGATCAACAATGGGCGTCTCAGATCGATTTTGATCTCAGACGGTCCGAAAGTTTCTGAGGACCTGGACCGTTTGATCCAGGATCAACGGTCCAAAACGCATGAGCCACTTTGGAGCGGACCCGGTGAGTTTAAGATGTTCGGGTTCGACCACGAGCCCAAGCCTGACCCAAGTCCCAACAACAAAGTTGACTAGGGTTTGGAAATAAGATGAAAACTTGAGGGATTTTTAGAGATAGCAAACTAACTCCAAAAATTCTGAAATTTAGACTGGAGGTTCCTCACTCCAGGATAAACCTTGTATAAATTTTCTAGAGGTTTTTATGCAAGGCACTTTTCTCCAAAAATTCTTCAAGGTTTGTTCTAGGGTTTGATTGCCTCTTAAAAATTATCAAATAATTTCTAAAAATTATGAAATTTTTCAGAGGGGTCACACAGCATCCCTAGAACCAAGGAAAAATATTTGTAGGGGTTGAACACATGATTCTCAACAAGGAGGTCATGACTTTAGTCATTTGGAGATTTTGGTTTTTGATTTCCCACAATTCTTTTACAAGAATTACATAAAAGTTCAAAAACATCAAGATGCAAGAAAAGTTTTAATTTCTACTCATTTTCTTACATTTGAAACACACACCCAGATTTGGGATGTTACACACGATGCCATTGTACGAAAGCGAGTCGAGGCATCACACCCAAGCAAGACGCCACGATGAGACGGTAAAACATTCTTCATAAGAATTTTCGTCCGGTAACACGTTTCTAACTTACTATCGGTTTTCTTGCAGTACTACCGCCTTGATCGTATCTAGCGTGAGGGTGCTGACGCTCTACGTCGTGGGAACAATAACACATTTGATCGCCTCCTAGGTGTGGTGCGCGCCATGACCGATGACGCGAGGGCTGCAATTAGGACCATAACTTGTGGTCGCCACAGCGACGTCCACGTACAGCATTGCGAACACCGAGGGCACCCTCCTCCCCCTGCCGCCTTCGGCACCTCCCTCAGCACCGCCCTCCGCACGTCCGTCGCACTTCAGGAGTCGTCGGAGCTACGGTCGCTCAGCCTTGATGTGCCTCGGGCCATAGGTATGTCAGCTGTTTGCTGGTTGTTGTCATCAGTATTTGTCTATACACTCCTTTCGAACATATTTGACATTACTATTTGTTCTTGCAGTACTTGCGAGGGGACAACACTCTGCTTTAGCCATCGTTATCACGGAGGGAGGCGCAGGACAGGCCTTCCTCACCGAGACAATGATGTTCCACTGCAGACAGCGAACCTGACTCGCCGTAGCGCCGGGACGACGGGTTGGGCTCATTGGCACACGGCGTTCAGTCGCACGTGCGGGAGTGCGACCAGTGGTTCAACGAGACGTACCAAGGGTACACCGTGTAGCATTACGGCGTAGACTGGCCAGGAGGATCCTCGGCCACACAAGCACATACTCAGGCACGCTTTAATGTAGTTACAAAATTTTTCCCGTTGCACGAAACCAACGACTAACTCACCCAGTACCATTTCCACAGGATGAGCACCACTGGGTCGACGATATGCTCGGGCCTTAACTAGACACCTACACTGAGATCACCATAGCGACGCCTCCCATGTAGCGCATCTACTACGGCTTTCGAGATGTACATCGCTCTCCTGATAGGCTCACCTTCCCTGAGGATCAGCTACGCCGTCGGGGCAAGCGGCGGGAGGATGTACCATAAGTAATGTTATGTCCGTATAATGCATGTTATGTAATGTTATTGTGCATTGTGCCATTGTGATTTATGGACAAAAGATGTTATGACGTTGTGCTGAATCTTATGCAATGTCATTATGACATTGTAATTTATCCACACAAAATGTTCTCCGAAATAGTCAGTAGACATGACAACGCTGCCACACAATTCCTCCTCGGGGCCGCTGCCTCGCGTGTGCGAATTTCCTTCAACCCAATTACAATTCAATCGCTGGCTATATTTGGATGATTTGGCCGCCATTCACCTCACTCTTCACTTCCTCCTCTCCTTTCTTCCAGTCTTAAACAATGTCTTCAGACACATCTAACTTTCGAGTTAGCAGACAATTAGAATCACTGTGGTAGCACCTGGTTTGCCCTCGTTGCAGGAATCCGGTGAATGTGTTCACCTCGCATACTCCAACGGATCCATCTCGAGTGTTCATGAAGTGTTCAAATCTTACGACAACTTGTGCAAAATCATCTCGAATGAATTCCATTCGAAATAGCATGTTGTTGTTTTTTTTTTCACTTGAAGCTGCAATTCTTTTCCAGAACACAACATGTCAGTTTTGGCAGTGGGCCGATGAAGCAGTCCCAGTGGTTCGAGATATTGTAATGCAAATTGCCATCTTGCTAGAAGACTCCTGTGGTGTTGCTGCATTTCATCCAGTGGCTCGACCCTCTGATGGATCAATGCAAAATGAAGAGAATAGACTTAAAAAAATGGATGAAAGGATGGAAAGAGTTGAGAAAATGCTTCAAAAATTACGTAAGATAGTTAGTTTTGCAGTCTTTCTTCTATTATTTCTTGTTCTTGTCAAGTAGAAGTTCAGTCCTTCATGAGATTGTAATGTCCACCCTTTATCTATGCATCGTAGTCCTTCATGAATGAGAAGAAACCAGTAACATTATCTATGCATGCATTACATAATAGAAAATTGCTACCTCAATCATCACAAAATGTTATTGCGAGTCTAACAGATTTTGTAACCTTCAGAATCTACGAAAATCACAAACGGACGAACCAACCTTGTCACCACCATTTTATTTCCAAAAAAATTAGCAACCTAAACAAGATTTGCTAAATGTATTACCTACAAGTCGCTTAGACGGAAATGACAACTCTACCTCCCTAGCTTTTCAAGATGCGTGAATCGACGAGGGAGCTTTGTGCAGTGACGTGACCCGACGAGTCAGCTTTGCGCAGCGACGTGACTCGACGAGGAAGCTTTGCACAACGACGTGACCAAACGTGACCTAACGAGGAACCTTGTGCAGCGACGTGCCCGACGAGTCAGCTTTGCACAGCGACATGACCAAACGTGACCCGATGAGGGAGCTTTGCGTAGCGACATGGCCCAACGAGTCAGCTTTGCACAGCGACGTGACCTGACGAGGCAGCTTTGCACAGCGATGTCACCTGACGAGGCAGCTTTGCACAGCGACATGACCAAACGTGACCCGACGAGTCAGCTTTGCGCAACGACGTGACCAAACATGACCCAACAAGGGAGCTTTATGTAGCGACGTGACCCGACGAGTTAGTTTTGCGTAGCGACGTGACCCGATGAGGCAGCTTTGCATAGTGACGTGACCAAACATGACCCGATAAGGGAGCTTTACGCAGCGACGTGATCCGACGAGTTAGCTTTGCGCAACGACATGACCCGACGAGGCAGCTTTGCGCAACAACGTGACCCGATGAGGCAACTTTGCGCAACAATGTGACGAAACGTGACCCGACAAGTCAGCTTTGCGCAACGACGTGACCCGACGAGTCAGCTTTGCGCGGCGACGTGACCCGACGAGGTAGCTTTGCGCAATGACGTGACCAGACGTGACCCGATGAGGGAGCTTTGTGCAGACCCGACGAGGGAGCTTTGTGCAGCGACATGACCCGACGAGTCAGTTTTGCGCAGCGATGTGACCCGACGAGGCAGCTTTGCGTAGCGACGTGACCAAATGTGACCCAACGAGTCAGCTTTGCGCAGCGACGTGACCCAACGAGTCAGCTTCGCGCAGTGACGTGACCCGATGAGTCAGCTTTGCGCAGCGGCGTGACCTGATGATTCCTCCTCGAGGTCCCTGCCTCACGGACACGAATAAGTAGTACCCTTTCCACGACGGGTTCTCCTGTATCCAGACTTCAACACAATCTCGCTCAGATGGAGAACCAATGGGAGGAGATCCGTGAACTCGCAAGGGCTGCTGCGACCCTGGACGAACAAAGGGAGCATGCCAGGAGGCCCCTTCCGTGTAATGATGCCACCCCCCCGTAGCAGCAACCCCTACCAGAACATTCCAACCGAGCCTTCGCCGCAAGACCCGTCCGAGGGGGAGACGCCACCCCTCTGTTGGTGTAGGGATACATGCAAGTTCTTCAAGTCCAAGTAGCGGCTCAGCCTGGGCATGCGCTACTGGGATTGTGCGAACTACTCCTGTGACTATCCCGATTGCCGTTGGGACATGAGCAGCTATCGGCAACCGGTAAGGACCAGTTATAGTATGTTCTCCTGCCATTTCTCTTTCAAAGTATGCACTAACAACCTCTCTCGTCTAACCGTAGTCCCTGGATCTGCTATGTGGCTATCGTAAGTGGATCGACCAAGAGATCCACCTATGCGACCAGTGGCAAATCGACTACGAGGAGTGGGATGCCAAAAGAGCCTGCGAGATCCAGGAGGAGGAGCGCCGCAATGAAGAGCAAAACGAGTGTATATATCGGGAGACGAAAGCTCATCTCAAGGCATGCAGACGCAAGGAGCGCGAGGCTCATGGGAGGGAGCGCGAGAAAAAGAGGGAAATAGCGCCCAAGGCCAAGGAGGCCGGTGAGGAGTACAACGCTGAGCTCGTAAGGAAGGACAAATGGCCTTGGTCCATGTAGTAGGTCGGACTATTCCATAGTAGTCCCTGGTCCTACCCGCTATATTTTTTACTATCTCCTAAAGGCATGTATACTTACATGGCCCGGATGCTTGTGTCGCAGTGTACCGTAGTAGCAGCGAGGATGACTAAAGCAATTAGCCGAACCATCATGCCATGTGACCACGTGTAACGTGCTTCTGTCTGTGGACTCTAATGCAGTTCTGGTTCCGTGCCTCCATTGAAACATAAGCAAATCTCAAATAACTAATGGCTGCATATTGCATATTGGTGCATGTTTTATAGCTAGCTTTCCTTGCTTCATTTGTTTTGTTTCCTATATTACAAGTATGCTTCTTCTAGTGGAATCCCAGAAAGAATCATTCGCACCGACATCGAATCCTCCATGTCAGCATAGCCAAATGCAACTGTAATGACCAGATGAAAAAGAGAGGTGGATCAAACACAAGCACGTGAATGAAAAAAAACTAAATTAAAATGACAGACTATTATAGCTTGTAACATAAGAGTACATGTTCTAGAGCATAAAGGGGCAAATATATATGCCAAATTGTACTGTGCAGTGCATGAAGAGTATGAAACCACAACATTTCAATATACCATTTTAGGGCATCTTCATAATCACAACGAGTGTTCTCAGCCCCTTCAATTGCATTATGTAGAAGGTCCATAAAGTACTTTGCTTTAACTCCACCATAGTGAAGTAATGTGATCAAGAACTGTAGCGACCAAGATATTATTTCTTTTCAGTTTTCCCCTTTTTCATAGTCTTTTGAAAGCTTCAAAAAAATAAAATAAACCATTTGTATTTTATTGGATTAATTAGAGCTTAATTGGAAATTTTAGAAAATAAAAAACAGTTTAAATGAATAAAATAATTTTTATGGAATTTCCTTTAAATTTCTGAAATTTATTTTATTTTGGATTTTTTCGGTTTTTTTTATCACTTTTGTTTCTCTCTCCTATTTTCTCTTGAAGCTTATGCGGTCGGGGTGGCGTGACAAAGTCAAGCGTGTGCGTTAGCGGCTGCCTAGGTCTCTTGAAGTGCAAAGGTGAGGAGTTGCATGACGCGTCAAAAGAAAGGGAGGGGGCAAAATGGAATTTTGGGGCTAGGGGGCTAGTTTAGGAATTACGGTCGTCTAGGGGGCCAATAGTGTCTAAAATTCCAACAAGAACCCCAGGGAAAGAACCTAACATAAGCAGCTTTCCTTATACAGCGCCTGTCTTTGATGACGCTAACCCAATCTCGTACTCCCCTTCCTTGCCATTCTGAGCAGCCCTCCAAGCCACCATCCCCTAAGAGTTTTGCTGCATCTAGCCTCTTTTTGAAACGAAATATCAAATATAGCTCTTCATGTTGAAACGACAAAATTGACACCGCAGTAGGCTAAGCAGGTGACACGTGTTCTCTACCGCGCTCCCAGTCTATGGTAGGTTGGCATGCGCACGTGCCTACCACGGGCAGGCCCGTGTTGTATTTTTGGAGGGCTATTTGGTAATTTCTCATTTTGAGGAAAGAAGAAATAGAAAAGAAAAGAGTTAAGAGGTGGGGCCCACCTGTCATTGAGCTAGGGTGTTGGATAAGGTTGGAGACTTGTGTCCAACCCTAAACCGAGCAAGCCTTTCAGCTGTTTGGGGGCGCGGCGCGCGTGAGTTGTGCGTGTAGCTCAGGCGCAATGCGCGCCGGGCATTGGGGCGGTAGCATGGCCTCCTCGTTCTCTTCTTAAGGCAGCAAGCTCTCTCTCTCTCTCTCTCTTCTCCCCCGAAGAAATACAGTGAGTTTTCCCCAATTTTGGTTGATCTTCTTCCTCGATTTGGCTTCGATTCTTGGGGCTTTTGAGAGCCACTGATCTGCCGTGGTTTAACCTGACACCGTCGGAGGTGAGCACTGGCTTCTCCTCTGTGCGCATCCTTGTTCCTCTCTTGCATTCTCTCCTCTGTTGAGTATGCGGTGATGGGTTTTGATTTGTGCCAATTGGAGGTGGGAACTGGCTGGCCTTGGCTTGATCTTGGTGTGGGAAAGAAGGTTTTTGGTTTTCTATTTTGGTGCTCTTCGGGTGCATTCGGCTAGTGCATTTTCTGTTTTTTCTTGTGCGGCATCTCCTATACCTCAGCTTCGTTTTTCGGTGTGTCCTGAATTGTGAAGATTGGCATTGTATCTCCATCATCTGAGATAGCATGATTCGCGTGCCTTGCCCGGTTTACTCGGTGGCTTTGAGTTCCATCCGTATCGTGAGTATCGTTGATCTCAATTTTTCGCATTGCTGAGCATTGTGTGATGTACTAGTTAATTACATTCTATAATTTTGTCGTACTGGGAGACTTTGCAAGTAATGATTGTGGGCTTAGTTAATGCTCGATGATGATTACTCTCATATATGGAATTGGATTGACAATGTCGATTATAAATCAGACTTGAGCTAGTTGTTTGCATACTGTTGTTGATTCATCTATAGAATTTCAGCTCTGTTTTGTCAGCGGTTCTGTTGCTCTTGTGTCTACTGAACTTGGTTATTTTGTGTACTATGAATCTCATTTTCCTCTGTTAGCCGAAAGCAGTAAAGGTTGTTTTGTGATTTCAGTTTTGCACTGTGATTTACTGCTTCCTCTGTTGGTCTAATGCACTTAGTACTAAGTGTTGATTGTTAATTATGAGATAATTCAATTCTTGACATAACAGTAAGACATTCATTTCAGCTCAAAGTATGATTTATTTTGTGGCATATTCAATTTGTGATTAAATTTTGACATAAGTGTTGTGAGGGCCAAGATGTCTTCTTGTGCAACTTAACATCTGAGAGCATATAAACAAACATTCAAATTTGAGCATTATGCTGATTTTGATTGTCCTCATGTTCTATATTTTGAGTATATTATCCTGTTTAATTGACTTAAGAAGTTTACATGCTAAACTCATTAGTTGTATGATATTTCTATCATTTAAATGCTGCTGGAAATATGCTTTTATTATCTTTATTGCTGCTGGAATTATATTTGAATACTTGCTAAAACCGTCAATTTTATAACAACACGTTCCTGCCACGGACTGGGAGCATGGTAGGTGGCTTCAACGGGCTAGGAGTGCAGTAGATGCCTGCTATGATGACATTTTATAATTTCGTATGAATAATGACTACTTTTACTGTTACAGATACGAAGCATATCAATTTAGCCAAACTACATCTGCTGCTACCAGTGTAAAATACCCTCCTCCTGCCTGCCTGCACACAGCATCAGCACAGCAGTAGAAGCCTCCCCAGATCTCAGTGCCCGCCTCCACCACCACCCCGCTAATGGAGCTCGACGCGGCTCGCCACGGGTTCGGCTGTATGGGATTCGGGTTGGTGCTGCCGCTACTTGTTTTGCGCCGTTCTGGGCTGTGCAGTGCGCCCAAAAGTTTTCGTTGTGCTGTGCAGATGCAAGCACTACAGGAGGAGGTGCAGGATCCGCGCGCCCTGCTGCAACGACGTCTTCCACTGCCGCCATTGCCACAACGAGTCCACGGTTTGTGCTCCTCTGCAGCTCTCAGCATCGATCCTGTGCACTCGACTCGACTCTCTTTGATCCTGACATTCCTTTCTCTGTTTAATTTCGATGCACTTCTTGTTCTTGGATTGGCTTAGAAAGACGGGCACGAACTCGATCGCCATGCAGTTGAATCAGTGCTGTTCTTGGCTTATTCTTTTTTAGTGCCCCTAATGCTAATTGCCTAATTCTATCTTGTTTCTTGATTTTTCACCTGTCTTTTCTTGATTTTTTGTTGGGTTTTGCTTAGCAGGTTATCTGTCTCGTTTGTGACACCGAGCAGCCGGTTAGTGGTTGCGGCTTCTTTTCTGTTTCTTGGGTGTGTAGCGCAGAGACGGCCGTGTTGAGTTGTGTTGTGAATTTGGGTGAATTTTTGGTGGTCAGGTCGCGCAAGTGTGCAACAACTGCGGCGTCTGCATGGGACAGTACTTCTGCAGGGCGTGTAAATTCTTTGACGATGATGTGAGATCAAGACCTTTTTTATTCGTGGTTTTCTTCTGCTGGACATGGCGATTGGATTGTTGATGGGATCTCGTTAGGTTGACAAGGAGCAATACCATTGCATAGCTTGCGGCATCTGCAGGCATCCTTCCTCTTTCCATAGTAGGAACCCTGAATCATCATATTAATTTGGTCCAATTGCGTATGCAAGTGGTTAAGTATGAATTGTTGTTGGTAAGGGCCCTGAATGCTATTCTAGATCAGATGAATGTGATTGTACATAATGTAGAAGTGGAATTTGTGCATTTTCAATTCAGTTTTGCTAGTTTTAAGTTGCCTGAAATTTTCTTAAGTTTAAGTCACTTATTGTGACCATTGGATTTGTGTAGAGATTGGTGTGTCATATGATTGAATATTGATCAAATAGATAAAAATGGTGACTTATGCTTAAAAAAATTTCAATCACCTTATGAATAGACACTCCCTTTTCAGTTTTACTTGGACGTCCCGAAACAATTTACTTCTTGTAGAATTATATAGTGTTAGATATATATATGTGTTGTGCTTTTTGTTCCCTAGTCTAGGGTGTTTCTTGCATATTGGTGTACTTGTATATATAGGCCCATTGGCCCTTGCAATACAACTATTCTACTTCCAACATGGTATCAGATTAGGTTTAGGGTTTCCTTCTCTCCAACCCAACTCGGATCCACCGCCGCCTCTTCTTCTCTCCGTGAGGCGAGCCGAGGCAGCCATCCTCTCTCTCTAATGGCGCCACGCCTCCCTGACAAGCCACCACTGCTTCCCCGTCTTTTAGGGCCTCCTCCGGAGCTCCTGCGCCCAGGCGCCAGGCCTCCTCCGGAGCTCCCTCGCCGCCAGCCACCTCTGGACCTCCCTTGCGCCGCCGCGCCGCCGGACCTCTTCTGCTCCCTCACGCAGTGGATCCAGCGTCGCCCGAGCTTCTCTTGCCCGGCTCCGGCGTCGCCCGAGCTTCCTCGGCCCGGATCCGGCGCTCCTTCCTCGTGTTGCGCCGCCACCAGAGCCCTCCTGCCCAGAGCTCCCTTCCTCGTGCTGCGCCGCCACCGGAGCTCTCTTCACGTCGAGCCGCCGCCGCCGCATGAGCTACCACACAAAGGAGAGAGCTTGTGGTGCTGCCGCTGAGCACTCTTGCCATGGTCCTTCATCTGCCGAGCACCCTTGCTGACGCTGCGACTGATGAGGGGGCTATCGTTTTTCCCGGCTACTACCCCGTGTGCTATGGACAGCAGCCACTCGTGCCACTCTGGCGTGCAGTGGCCATCACACAAGATGGCACTCTCCGGAACCTCGAGCGCAGGTACCGTCTCGGTTCCGAAGCCGTCGGTCACCTTCAATGGCATCAACTACCATGAGTTCGTCCAGCACATGCGGATTCACCTACGGGGCCAGCGCCTGTGGGTCTACCTCACCGGCGAGCGACCTTGCCCACCCCGCCTGTCCCACCAACCGAGCCCGTTTTCCCTGCTGATGCTACTGAGGATGTTCAGCGGGCTACGGTTGCCGCCTTTGAGGACGTACTCGAGGAGTACCAGACGCAGCTCCACGCCTACGAGGTGTGGAATGATGGGGATGCTAAGGCCTCTGCCATCGTGGTGGCCAGCATTGAGCCCGAGCATGCATCAGATGTGCTTGGGTTGTCTACAGCCAAGGAGATGTGGGATCATCTTCGTGCCCACTACGAGCTGAAGAGCGAGGCCTTGTACCTTTCCGCTCTTCAGGAGGAGCAGTCTCTCGAGTAGCAGGATGCCACTGTGGACGCCTTCTATCAGCAGTTGGCCGCGGTTTGGCGTCAGCTTGACTCTTTGGGGCCGGACGTCTGCCGGTCCTGCACCTGCTGTGTACGTCAGCAGGCTCACTTGGAGACTCGTCGCCTCCGCGAGTTCCTCACCCGCCTTCGTCCGGAGTATGAGGTGGCTCACTCTCAGTTGCTGATGAGACAGCCCCTTCCCTCCATATTGGAGGCTCTCACTGCTATTCGGGCTGAGGAGGCTCGTCTTCGCACGACAGGGATTCTCTGCAGCCCATCTTGATCTTGGCTATTCACACCCGGCAGACGGTGCCTCGACGCCTTTGCCCCAGCAGGCTGCTTCTTGCTACTTCCATCGGCCTTCACTGTGACCATTCTGGGCACACTGTCCAGTACTGTCGCCAGAAGCAGAAGGCTCGCCGGAGTGGCCGCACTTCGAGAGGGGGAGGTGGCTCCTCCCAGTCCAGTTCACGACAGAGTTCCTTGGAGCAGACGCACCAGGAGATGCTCACGTTGCTTCAACACCTCGCTGCTTCTGCTCCTGCACCAGGTTCTGCTGCTAGGTTTTCTGGTCCTGCACCACCACCTCCTTCTTCAGGCATATCATCTTCTTGGATTCTGGATTCCGGTGCCTCTTTCTACATGACACCGGACTCCACTCATCTTTCATCTGTGAAACCACCTGATCTTCCTCTCACAGTTCAGACTGTGGATGGGACATCTCATCCTGTTGCAGGATGAGGCACTCTTTCCACTTCATCTTTTTTGTGTTCCTACTGTATCTCATGTTCCTAGTCTTACCATGCAGCTTATGTCAGCTGGTCAGATCACTGATCATGGTTGTCGTATCATTCTTGATTCTGACTCTTGTTGTGTTCATGATCGTCGTACGTGGACTCTGGTTGGGACTGGTCCTAGGCGCCATGATTCTCAACGTCTTTGGGAGCTCGACTGGCTGCATCTTCCTTTTGCTATCTCCACCAGCCAGTCAGCCAGTACCATCGCCTCGGCTTCTGCTGCTTCTTCCACCACCACTTTTGTCTAGTGGCACTATCGGTTAGGTCACATTGGTGGTTCTCGTCTTTCGTCACTAGTAGGGAGTGGTGTTCTAGGTTCTGTTTCTGGTGACACTACTTTACACTGTACGGGTTGCAAGCTTGGCAAGTAACTGCAACTCCCCTATCCCTCTAGTGATTCTGAGTCTCAGCATCCTTTTGATTTGATTCACTCTGATGTTTGGGGACCGGCTCCTTTCACTTCGAAAGGGGGTCATACCTATTATGTGATCTTTATTGATGATTATTCGAGATACACTTGGCTCTATCTTATGTCTTTTCGCAGTCAGTTTCTTTCCATTTATCAGCAATTTACCACCATGGTTCACACTCAGTTTGAGTTGACCATTCATATTTTCTGTGCAGATTCTACTGGTGAATATCTCTCCACTTCACATCGTCGTTTTCTTGCTGAGCAGGGCACTCTCCTGCAGTATTCATGTCCTAGCGCTCATGCTCAGAATGGTGTCGTTGAGCGAAAGCACCGTCATCTCCTTGAGACAGCCTGTGCTCTCATGCTTACTGCTCATGTCTGTGACGCCCTGTGTTATTACCCCAAGGGTAATCACACTTAGGCATACGAATTACTATTTGTTTGCTCTGTAAAACACTGCTCCAACGAATAGTAAGCCTGTATCAGGGTTACGCAGCAGAACAATAAGATAGAAACTGTACCTCTTTATTCTAGTAATAGCCACGCAAGACTAATGTTTTTACATAGCAATTTACAGCTGGTAAACAGGACTAAGTCCCCTCGCTCGCCTTCCTTGCCCCACCGGTCTTCTACTACTTGAGCGTCAAATATGGCGCCTAACTTCGCCTACAGTCCTCGTAGTCCGCATACGCTCCTGCGATTGCCCCAGTACCTGCACGATCTTCGTCCCACTCGGGATAGTTCCTGGCCGAACTAGGATCTACAAAGGAGAATACTAACAAGGTTGAGTACATGAATATACTCAGCAAGCATTAATAGCAAAGAATGCACTGGATGACTATCTCTGGTTGTTATCACATTTTCTAAGTCATCTCATTCTGAAAATAATTTATTAAAACATTAGGTGGCAAATTTTAATACTGAAAACACTATTTATTACTCGGAAGAAGAAAAAGACCCCATTTGTTCGTAGACTCCAATCCAGGAGACTGGCATGAATTCATGATTTGATATAGCACTGCGCAGGTTTTGTACCACTTTACCCATAGCTATTCTGAGCTCTAAATGAGTCGGGTCCCCTGCATTTCCTTTGATGCGGGTTCGAGTTCAGAATATAGAACATTTTCCAGGTTACATGATTAAGTCTCCACCCATTACTTTCTGTCGGTGCTGATTTAATCACGTTGCTGACCTCGTCATACACCGAGTTCCAGTAATGTTGGTTGAGGCGGCTATCGTCCGTGCTCAACACTCCACCTTGGGGCGGCTCTCTTCCGTGCCCAAACACTCCAATGTGTCCCGTTGTGGAGATCGTAATTACGTAACAAGGTAGCATTTTACGCCTTTCGCAAGGGAAAATAGTTAGTACTGATTTTACGGCTTTAGACCGAGTAAGAGTTTTGTTTGTCCTTATATTATAACCATGTGTAAAAAGGGGCCCACCTCTTACCTCATCATCATCATCATAAATCGTCGTAAATAGGTAAATGGCGTTCCCTGCCAGGCCCCTTTTACCCACATATTAATTCTCATTTCTTTCTTTCTTTCTCATTGTCATTTCTTTCATATTCATCTTAATCATTTTCATCTCAATCATTTATTTAAGTTTTGAAAACAATTTTGATGCAATAAACATAATAGTGCAATATCACGGTTTACATTTAAACTAACTATGTTTATGTTCAAGAGGATAACTTGCTGTGGGCCGTAGGAAAGATAAATCATGAAGCGAATCGATACTAGCTACTCTGTTGGTTCACCCATTGCGATTTATCACGATGGTGCGAAATAATAAATACATAATTGAATACTTATCCATAATATGTGCAACTATTTGCATGCTATTCAGATGATTCTTTTTTGTTAGCATATCTTAATTTAATAACAGTTTCGAAACCCCGTTAAGTTAGCACTCTCCCAGCGCGGTCGTTCTACAGTTAATCGGCTCTAGGGTCAGGATGGTTGATAATCACGCTTTAATTGGAACATCCTACCCCCCTTGGAACAATTTCGTCCCCGAAATTGGGATCAACCAGCGTAATTAAGCTAATCTATTCAGTAGTAATCGGTAATTAGCATAATTAAGAAAATCCATTAAATTAATATCAAGCATAACATCGGTTGCATTAAGCATATCATTAGTACATTTGTCTGCATAAAGCATTACAATAGCAATGCATCATCATCATCTCATTACATCAATTGTTGTTTACATAATTACAACCCAGAGTAGTTTACATTCATTAATAAAAGTGTTGCAAGCATTATGCCGAAGCCCTCCTTGTATCCTCTTCCGTTTGGTCGCTAGTCTATCGAACCATCCTTGGATCCATTGCCATCGCTCGCCAAGAATGTAGAAAACGGTTAGCGAGCTAAGTTGAAAGCAGTATTTGAGAACAGGAGAATAAAGGAAATGGCCGTCAGACTTCCCAAAGTGTAGTAGGATACCCGAAGCGACTTGAGTAGTCAGTCCCTTGACCATCGAGACACCCAGACCAACCGGAGTTAGTCGGTTCCTTGATCGTCAAGATGTCCCGACCACCCGAAGTCCTTCGGTACCTATCACTTCCGTGGGTCTCATCATCGGCATTATTAGAATCTAACACCCACTGTTTGCAATTACCTCAACGGCAATATAATCCCACAAGGCATATTCCATTAAACCCAACCCTCAGCCAAAGCTTCATTGGGTATACCGAAACCAGCATTATCAGTACACATGTTGTGCAACCAGCATAAACCCACATTTAGTGTGATCATCATTTCCTTTCCAGCCAAAGACCAACACAAACCAAGCCTCATTTTCCTCACTGCCAGGCAAGGAGGTAGCCGAACCATTCATCCCCCATGCCAACACCATCAAGTTCACCCCCCTGCCAGCACCACCAAGTTCACCCCCTAGCCACCGTAGGTGCATCCCCTTAAGCCTCCAAAGACTTTCATCCCCGACCAAAGCAGTGCACCTCCCCTCTCATGCTCATTTAACACCCAAGAAGGCAAGCAAACCACTGCCTCTTCTCAAGCAAAGCAAGAACACAAGCAAAGGCAAGCAGGGTATCAAGGCGCTCCTCTTAGGTCATTGCGCCTCAGTCTCAGCCAGCCTGCCTCCCTCGACCTCAGGTCTCCCAGTGGCCGGGAGGCCGGCCGGCTTTCTCCCCTCAGCCGCCTCCTCCTCCTACCCCTCTTCCTCGGTTCAGGCCGCCTCCATGCGCCGCTAGGTCGGCTCGGCACTGCGCCTCTCTGGCTTGTGCTCACCTGGGCTCAACCGAGCTCGGTCCTAAGTTCAACTCGCTGTCTACTGACTTCCCTTCTACACTTGACCTGCTATCTGGAGTTGATTCGTTAAGTTGATTCATGTTGTTGCTTACTGAGATTGATTTATTTAATTGATTGTTGGAGGTTTGTTTACTGATGTGTGCTATCTATTAACATGCATGATATGGTGAGGAGTTGAGCTACTTGGAGGCCGGTTCTCAGTGATGCTTGTTGGTGGCGCATGAGCAGGTGGGGAGATGGTTCATCTGGGTTCCCTGAGGTACCTCCCTTTTCTCCCTAACCCCTTGCTCTGTGATGTGGGGATCTGGGAGTTACATGTGGGTTTTGTTGTGAGATTCTCTACTTGTGCATGATGTGTATGTGTAATGCTTACTGGAGTATACCGAGGTTACCTTGGATTGGATTCTGGGATGGGGAAAGAGGGTAGCAGGGCCGACCTTGTGCTGGGACTTCCTCCTTTTACTTGCGGTGGGTGGCTTGCAAGCTGGGAGGCTGAGGATGCTGCGCTTGTTTCACCTCCGGGCTGCCTTGATGTCTTGTGGCTTGGTCTTGTGGATGGCAGTGAAATGCTTGTGCCCTCCTGGTTGGCTTGATGCTTGGCGATGCCGATGGTCCTGGCTCCGTAGGTCTCGCTCTTCTCCCTTGTTGCCTTGATACCCTGATTGCCTTTGCTTGTGTTCTTGCTTTGCTTGAGAAGAGGCAGTGGTTTGCTTGCCTTCTTGGGTGTTAAATGAGCATGAGAGGAGGTGCAATCGGCTTTGGTGGGGATGAAAGTCAGTCTTTGGAGGCTTAAGGGGATGCACTTACCGGGTGGGGGTGAACTTGGTGGTCTTTGGTGGGGGTGAACTTGATGGTGTTGGCATGGGGGATGAATGGTTCGGCTACCTTCTTGCCTGGCAGTGAGGAAAATGAGGCTTGGTTTGTGTTGGTCTTTGGCTGGAAAGGAAATGATGATCACACTAAATGTGGGTTTATGCTGGTTGCACAACATGTGTACTGATAATGCTGGTTTCGGTATACCCAATGATGCTTTGGCTGAGGGTTGGGTTTAATAGAATATGCCTTGTGGGATTATATTGCCGTTGAGGTAATTGCAAACAGTGGGTGTTGGATTCTAATAATGCCAGATGATGAGACCCACGAAAGTGACAGGTACCGAAGGACTTTGGGTGGTCGGGACATCTTGATGATCAAGGAGCCGACTAACTCCGGTTGGTCTGGGTGTCTCGATGGTCAAGGGACCGACTACTCAGGTCGCTTCGGGTATCCTACTACACTTTGGGAAGTCTGACGGCCATTTCCTTTATTCTCCTATTCTCAAATACTGTTTTCAACTTAGCTCGCTAACCGTTTTCTACATTCTTGGCGAGCGATGGCAATGGATCCAAGGATGGTTCGATAGACTGGCGACCAAATAGAAGAGGATACAAGGAGGGCTTCGGCATAATGCATGCAACACTTTTATTAATGAATGTAAACTACTCTGGGTTGTAATTATGTAAACAACAATTGATGTAATGAGATGATGATGATGCATTGCTATTGTAATGCTTTATGCAGACAAATGTACTAATGATATGCTTAATGCAACCGATGTTATGCTTGATATTAATTTAATGTATTTTCTTAATTATGCTAATTACCGATTACTGCTAAATAGATTAGCTTAATTACGCGGGTTGATCCCAATTTCGGGGACGAAATTGTTCCAAGGGGGGTAGGATGTTCCAATTAAAGTGTGATTATTAACCATCCTAACCCTAGAGCCGATTAACTGTAGAACGACCGCGCTGGGAGAGTGCTAACTTAACGGGGTTTCGAAATTGTTATTAAATTAAGATATGCTAACAAAAAGAATCATCTGAATAGCATGCAAATAGTTGCACATATTATGGATAAGTATTCAATTATGTATTTATTATTTCGCACCATCGTATAAACTGCAGCGGGTGAACCAACAGGAGTAGCTAGTATCGATTATGTTGGCGACGATCTTTCCTACAGTTCCACAGGCAAGCTATCCTCTTGAACATAAACATAGTTAGTTTAAATGTAAACCGTATATTGCACTATTATGTTTATTGCATCAAAATTGTTTTCTCAAAACTTAAATAAATGATTGAGATGAAAATGATTAAGATGAATATGAAAGAAATGACAATGAGAAAGAAAGAAAGAAATGAGAATTGATATGTGGGTAAAAGGGGGCCCTGGCAGGGGAACGCGACGACGACGACGACGACGACGACGACGACGACGACGATGAGGTAAGAGGTGGGCCCCTTTTTACATATGGTTATAATATAAGGACAAACAAAACTCTTACCCGGTCTGAAACCGTAAAATCAGTACCAACCATTTTCCCGTTGCGGCGGGCAGAAAATGCTACCTTGTTACGTAATTATGATCTCCACAACGGGACACATTGGAGTGTTTGGGCACGGAAGAGAGCCGCCCCAAGGTGGAGTGTTGAGCACGGACGATAGCCACCTCAACCAACATTACTGGAACTTGGTGTATGACGAGGTCAGCAACGTGATTAAATCAGCACCGACGGAAAGTAATGGGTGGAGACTTAATCACGTAACCTGGAAAACGTTCTATATTCTGAACTCGAACCCGCATTAAAGGAAATGCAGGGGACCCGACTCATTTAGAGCTCAGAATAGCTATGCGTAAAGTGGTACAAACCTGTGCAGTGCTATATCAAATCATGAATTCATGCCAGTCTCCTGGATTGGAGTCTACGGGAACCGTCGGGGGTCTTTCTTCTCTCCGAGTAATAAGTAGTGTTTTCAGTATTAAAATTTGCCATCTAATGTTTTAATAAATTATTTTCAGAATGAGATGACTTAGAAAATGTGATAACAACCAGAGATAGTCATCCAGTGCATTCTTTGCTATTAATGCTTGCTGAGTACATTCGTGTACTCAACCTTGTTAGACTCTTCTTTGTAGATCCTAGTCCGGCCGGGAACTATCTCGAGTGGGACGAAGATCGTGCAGGTACTGGGGCAATCGCAGGAGTAGAAGGCACGGACTACGAGGACCAGGGCGAGTTGGGCGCCATATTTGACGCCTGGGGCGAGTAGAAGACCGGTGGGGCAAGGAAGGTGAGTGAGGGGACTTAGTCCCGTTTACCAGCTGTAAATTGCTATGTAAAAACCTTAGTCTTGCGTGGCTATTACTGGAATAAGGAGGTACAGTTTCTATCTTATTGTTCTGTTGCGTAACCCTGATAAAGGCTTACTATTCGTTGGAGCAGTGTTTTACTGAGCAAACGAATAGTAATCCGTATGCCTAAGTGTGATTACCCTTGGGTAATAACACGGGGCGTCACAATGTCCCACCTCATTTTTGGGCTGAAGCTGTCTCTACCGCTGCTTTTCTTATCAATCGGCAGCCCTCTTCTGCTCTCAAGGGATGCACCCCTTTTGAGCGTCTCACTGGTTCGCCATCCTAGTACAGTCACCTTCGATGTTTCGGTTGTGTCTGTTATGTGCTTCTTCCACCTCGTGAGCGCATCAAGCTAAGCGCTTTCTGTCGGCTTGAGTGTGTTTTCTTAGCTACTGACTCACGAGTATAAGGGTTATCGTTGCTATGATCCTGTTGCTCGACGAATGAGGATCTCTCGCGACGTCACTTTTGTTGAGTCTCGTCCTTACTATCCTCGTTCCTCTGCCATCAGCTCTGCTTCTGCTAAGTCGCTTTCCTTTTTGACTTTTCCTGATTCTTCGCCTCCTCTAGTTCGAGTCTTACCACCCTTATCACAGTCCCCACCGTGTCCTCCACCACGACCTCCTTCGCCTCACTCTCTCTCGTCTCCTCTGGTTTCCTCACTTCCTCCGGAGGTCACTACCAGCTCTCCTGTTGAGTGATCTCCTTTTTCGCTGCACTACTCTCGCCGTCCATGGCTTACTACTCCTCCAGTTGAGCCTTCTACCTCATCCTTGCTCGGTCCCTCTCCAGCCTCGCCTCCTAGGTATGATCTTCGTGATCGTTGGACTATCGAGCCTCTGGCGTTCTGGCTTCTGCGGCATTGCTCTTGTTGAGCCTATGATTTACTGTCAGGCTGTTGCTCATCCGGAGTGGCAGCATGCGATGGCTGAGGAGATTGCCACCCTGGAGCGCACCGGGACTTGGGATCTTGTTCCCCTACCTGCTCGTGTTACTCCGATTACATGCAAGCAAGATTAAGACTCACTATGATGGCTCTCTTGAACGCTACAAGGCTCGTCTTGTGGCACGTGGCTTTTAGCAGGAGCATGGTCGTGACTACGACGAGACCTTTGCACCTGTTGCTCACATGACCACTATTCGGACCCTTCTGGCAATTGCTTCTGTTCGCTAGTGGTCCATTTCTCAGCTGGACATCAAGAATGCCTTCCTCAATGGTGAGCTGTGTGAGGAGGTCTACATGCAGCCGCCTCCTGGGTATTCTATTCCTAATGGCCTAGTGTGTCGTCTTCGTCGCTCTCTCTATGGGCTCAAGGAAGCTCCTCAAGCCTGGTTTGAGCACTTCTCCTGTGTTGTCACTGCGGCCGGTTTCACCGTAAGTGATCATGATCCTGCTCTGTTTGTTCACACCTCTCCTCGTGGTCGGACTCTTCTTCTTCTGTATGTTGATGATATGATCATCACAGGAGATGATCCTCAGTACATCGACTTTGTGAAGAAGCGTCTCAGTGATAAGTTCTTGATGTCTGACATGGGTCCACTTCGCTACTTTCTTGGGATTGAGGTCACTTCTACACCTGAAGGCTACTACCTCTTCCAGGAGAAGTACATTCAGGACCTTCTTGCTCGCGCTTGTCTCACCGATCAGCGCACAGTGGATACTCCCATGGAGCTTGGAGTTCACCTTCGACTCACATATGGAGAGCCTCTTGAGGATCCCACTCGCTACCGTCACCTTGTTGGTAGTCTTGTTTATCTTGGGATTACTCGACCAGACATCTCTCACCCTATTCACATTCTGAGCCAATTTGTTTCAGCTCTCACTTAGCTCCACTACAGTCACCTTCTGCGTGTCCTGCGATATCTTCGTGGCACCATTCCTCGTCGCCTTTTCTTTCCTCGCTCCAGCTCCTTGCAGCTCAAGGTGTACTCTGATGCCACTTGGGCTAGTGATCACTCTGATCATCGATCTCTTTCTACCTACTGTGTTTTCCTTGGATCCTCTCGATTGCACGAAGACCAAAAAATGCATAACAGCTTCCGCCGAGTGTTGAGGATGAGTTGAGGGCTATGGCGTCGTTGACAGCTGAGGTTACTTGGTTACGGTGGCTCCTTCAGGACTTTGGTGTCTCTGTTCGACACCGAATTTCACTTTTGTCTAACAAAGACTAGTGCGATCAGTATTGCGCGAGATCCAGTGAAGCATGAACTCACCAAGCATATTGGAGTTGATGCTTCCTATATGAGATCGCAGGTGCAGGCCCAGGTCGTGGCTCTTCAGTACGTGCCTTCGGAGCTTCAGCTAGCCGACTTCTTCACGAAAGCCCAGACACGAGCTCATCACAACCTTTTCCTCTCCAAACTCAGTGTTGTTGATCCACCATGAGTTTGAGGGGGGGGGGGTGTTAGATATATATATGTGTTGTGCTTTTCTTTCCTAGTCTAGGGTGTTTCTTGCATATTGGTGTACTTGTATATATAGGCCCATTGGCCCCTTGCAATACAACTATTCTACTTCCAACATATAGTACAATTAGAGGGGGGACGGTTGAATGATTTACTGATTTCTTCCTTCCAATTCAGCCATACTCGCCGTGCGCTGATCTTCTCTACCTCCCGAAGTGGTTGGCGACAATCGGATGATCAACACAGCACGTGATCGTAGACAGCGAAGTCGACGAAGAAGAGCTATCTTGCCACGCACTGCTCGAACAAGAACAAATCTGAGACGATGCTCAGAGAAACACACCGCAGGCCAAGACTATTTGGAATAGATCTGAGCTTTATTTCTCAATCTTGTTTTGTGGTTACAAAGCGCCCTTCACGGCACCCCTCAAAGCTTTCTACCGAAAGACCTCTCTAAATCCCCCGCAAAAGCCATCAGAAAACTCTTCCCCTCTGCCTCCTTTTATAGGCAGAGTCCTAATCCGTATCCTCAATGATACGGATACAAAACCTATCTCTTCCGAGAATCAAGGGACCCGAAACCCTTCCAAACACGGGTTTTCCAATATCTCTAAACCTTCTAGATATGAAACACTTTCCATATCTCCTCACACGTCGTAAGCCTTCAGGACTGCACCTCCCGAAGCTTCTCTGCGCATCATGCATCCACCTTTGATCTCCACGGGCCCCAGCGTAAGCCCGACCACCTCGTGATATCCTCGACTGCCTGAACCTCAGATTTCCCATCCTAGTCCTAGTCCTCGTCGTCATCGACCACGATCGTCTTCACGCTCAACCTGCATATGCAAAGATCAAAGAACATATTCCAGGCACAAGTTCTCCAACTTGACCAATATCAGTTCACACATGCATAACACACTCTCAACCATCAATAAACACTATCCAGATCATCCTCGAAGTCTACGACCACTTCTACAAGGTCCACGACCAGTTCAACCAGGTCCACAACCACTTCCAATAAGTCTACGACCAGTTCAACCAGGTCCATGACCACTTCCAAGAAGTCCACGACCAGTTCAACCAGGTCCACGACCACTTCCAAGAAGTCCACAACTAGTTCTACCAGGTCTACGACCACTTCCAACAGGACTATGCACTGTAGCAGTACTCGGGATGAATAGTACTCGAAAGACCTCCTCACCGGGGGTGGTCCTAGAAGACCTCCGGGGTGGTCCTGGAAGTCATTAAACCGACCACCCAAATGGAACGACCGAAACTTCCATAACCACAAATTCCAAAGCAACCTAAAAGATAATTATTCATCAGCAAAAACACTGACCAAGCCTCATGGTCTAACAATCTCCCCCTTGATGGAGAAGAATTTGTGAAAAGAAAGTTTCAATAATTCAAAAACTATAAGGCAAAGAATTTTGACAAAACACAGCAGCAAACTAGAAACTCCCCCTCACCACAAGCACAATTTCTCCTATCTTTCTCCCCCTTTGGCAATGTACTCAGCAAGAACTTCAGAGAGAGAAAACTTCAGAGAAAAAGAGCAAGGAGAGTAAAAGACAAGAAGCTATGTAGATTATTCAAATCAATTTAATAGATTAACCAAGCCATCTTTTTGAGTAGAGCTAACAGGATCATATAAAGTCATATACCATATAGCAAAATCAAAACAAGTCTGTACAATGATTAAGCAATTTTAACTCAATGACATGCATCTCAACAATGACTAAACCGATTATAAACACCACAAAGAGATATCACCATGAAAAGTTAAAGCCTAATAGTGAGACAAACTTTAAATCTAGATGAGATAGCAGTCTCATGTAACAACCAATTGCTCCACATTCAAATCTTATGCATGGGCATGCTTGAAGCATACTTCTTTTCACTAGTGGCATGCTTGAAGCATACTTCTTTTCATTTGAGCACTGTTGTGTGCGTATATTTTTCTTCTTCTTTTGAATATACATAGATATGTATGGCATGCTTGAAGCATACATCTTTTCAATTGTCTCTTTCTCATCAATTTTTTTGTATATAACATGCCAAAATGAGTGAGCATAAAAGAATTGCAAAGAGAGTCATATGAGCTTCAAATCCAAGATTTTAAAATAAGACTCACAAACAAGCTAATCCTTTTCGATGAACATCGCAAAGTACTATCTAATCAATCTAGTCAAAGTATTCTGCCATGTGATTTAGTTCTAATGTAGCAAATTAATTATAATCAGTCATGATCAAAGCTACACAACACATGAATAAATATGATAAAGAAAACTCTACAACTCATTCGATTTCAATGGCTTGGACTGTTTGACACGTATAATAAACAAAGCTTTTGAACTTTTAAACCCAACCCCCCCCCCCTCAAAAAAAGCCCATAGGATGCAACACTCCCAACTTACTTCACAAAAAGCAGATCATGCAGAATCAACCAGTTGAGAGAAAATCAACAATCTAAAAGTTAAACTCAACAAGGTGTAGAACAACGTCGCCCTTTCTACAAGGTCTCTCAGAAAGTGAAATCTCTTGGAAGCCATCAAAGAAAATGAAGAACTATCAAGTGTTCCAATCAAGCAATGACGAAAAAGACAGGAACGAAATCAAGCTCATGTTCTCCAAACTTGTCAACTGATCTTACATCACAGGACACATCGGTCTCATAGTACTGGGGTTAGTGAGATAGGATTTAGGAATCCAGTACTGAGATACACGACAAGGAGGAACAGCAACAAAACTAGAACCAAAATCACGTGCATGTGGGCGATCCGAACGCAAAAAATAACGTGAATTATTTGAATTATATCCCAAACCAGCAGACAGTTGTTTAGAGGGAGCAAATCGATGATAAAGAGCTTGACCAAACTCCATTGCCGAATGAGGAATTTTTCTTAACCTGTCTTTCTTTTCTTTCTTTGCTTTTCGAAAACAGAATTGAACCAAATGACCCTCTCTACCACAATGAGTACATTGATACTTGTCTTGATGAGGAGTTGTATCTTTTCTTTTTAGAGTACTCACTTTGGTAGATGAGTCCTTTGCAATACCAGCCGATTTAAAAATAATTTATTTTGGTTCAGATTCTACTTCAAAATTTTCAGGTTCTAGAAGCTTAGCAATCTTAGGAGGAATATTCTTGGCATGTTCAACAAAATTAAATCCTAGACCATGATGTTTAACACTCACTTTTGACTTGTCTATGATCATATTCAAAATTTTCTTGCCACAGGAAAACCTCTCTAAGGTGTTCTTTAGATACTCATTTTCTTTAGCTAGAGTAGGACAAGCAGTGCATTTGACAGATTCATACACAATTTTTTTAGAAGCACCAAACTGGGCCAACCTTTCTTTTTCAGCAAAATCAGTAAGTTGTCTGGTCAAAGCTTCAATTTCTATTGTAAGTTTAGGACAATTAGAACAAGAAGCTATCTCATGATAAAGTATCTATTGAATTGATTCTTGAGATGAATTTAGTCTAGCTTCTAGCAATGTACAATTAGAGCAAGTTTTAAATTGAGTATTTGAAATACTTGACTCTAAACATGTAGAAGCACTAAACTTGAGCTTTTCAATTTCATCATTTGCAAGTTTTAACTTTTCATCACAAGAGTCACGTGCTAGTCTTAAATCATCAAATTTAGTATTTATTGACCTAGCAGTCTCCAACTCAGAATGTAAAACTTGACAAGACCCACATGATTCATCATCAGGAATAGAAACTCTAAGTCTATTAATTTCAGAAGTTAAGCTTTTAACAAGACAATTATTTTCTTTCAGTTTCTTTTTTTTCTTTTTCAATTCAATAGCAAGTTTAATCAAACCATCTTCAAGTTCATCATATGATGGTCTTACCTCATCGGGTCACTGCCGTCGTCGTTGCTTGCCATGAAGCACATGCCCGTGAAGGTGTCGTTCTTCTTTTTGCCTTTAGAATCATCATCATCGTCGATGTCGTTGCAAATCTTATATTCCACATCACTCAAATCAAGATGCTTGATAGCCGATATGATCTTTTTAGCAAACTTGGGACGGAATTTGCCACCCTTGGTGTTGTTGTTCTTGGATGGCCGATGATGATAATTCTTGTCTTCCTTGATCTTCTTTTCTTTGAGCTTTGGACACTCCAACTTAATGTGACCTGGCTCGCCACACTCATTGCACTTGATTGAACTCGAGATGCCACCTCGCTTCCTCATCCTCATGTTGTTGAGTGCCTTGTATGCTCGTGAGGAGATCAACACAGATACAAGAACCGAGTCTTCTTCAGGGAGTTGTTCAAGCTGTTTCTCTAAAAAAGAAGACAAGACAGATACAAGAAAAGAGCTCGAAGAAGCAGCCTGCATGGGGTTAGTCACAAGTGCTAAATGTGAAGATATATCGATCTTAGATGGCAAAGCTTCCATCTCATAGGTTTTCAATCTAAAGGAAAGATCATTCATGGTTAAGGTATCTAGATCGATAGTTTGATTGATCGTTGTGACAACCATCAACCACTCAGAACCTAAAGATCTCAAAATTTTAGATGCATTATCTTCATTAGTAGGAAAAACATCAACACCACGCAAACTACTCAGTATCTTCTCAAAGCAAGCAAAAAGATCATCAATAAATTCACCAGATTTCATAACAAAATCAGAATACTCTTTTTGATAAAGATTTTTACGCACTTTCTTGATTTTAGTGGTTCCCTCGTGATAATCACAAAGAGTCTTCCAATTAAGTGAGCAGAATTAATATGAGCTACACGATCAAATTCTTTGCCAGAGATTCCTTAAAATAATAAGTTACGAGCTTGAGCATTTAAATCAATATCTGTTTTATTCAGATTGGTAACAGTAATAGAAACCACATACGGTCTAGAAACCTTATTCCAAACATCATTACCTTGAGCCTCAATATAAGCTTGCATACGACACTTCCAAAAAGCAAAATCAGTACCATCTAGCATAGGGGGACGATTCACATACCTCTCTGATGCCATAGCAACCCGCTCTGATACCACTTGTAGGATCATATAGCACAATCATTGGGAGGGTGAATGTTTGTATCGATTTCTTCCTTCCAATTCAGCCGTACTCGCCGTGCGCTAATCTTTTCTACCTCCTGAAGTGGTTGGCGACAATCGGGTGATCAACACAGCATGTGATCGTAGATAGCAAAGTCGACGAAGAAGAGCTATCTCGCCACGCACTGCTCGAACAAGAACAAATTTGAGACGATGCTGAGAGAAACACGCCGTAGGCCAAGACTATTTGGAATAGATCTAAGCTTTATTTCTCAATCTTGTTCTGTGGTTACAAAGCGCCCTTCACGGCACCCCTTAAAGCTTTCTACCGAAAGACCTCTCCAAATCCCCCGCAAAAGCCATCGGAAAACTCTTCCCCTCTGCCTTCTTTTATAGGCAGAGTCCTAATCCGTATCCTCAACGATACGGATACAAAAACTTATCTCTTCTGAGAATCAAGGGACTCGAAACCCTTCCAAACATGGGTTTTCTAATATCTCTAAACCTTCCAGATATGAAACACTTTCCATATCTCCTCACACGTCGTAAGCCTTCAGGACTGCACCTCCCGAAGCTTCTTCGCGCATCATGCATCCACCTTTGATCTCCACGTGCCCTAGCGTAAGACCGACCACCTTGTGACATCGTCGACCGCCTGAACTTCAGATTTCCCATCCTAGTCCCGGTCTACCTCGTCATCGACCATGATCGTCTTCACGCTCAACCTGCACATGCAAAGATCAAAGAACATATTCCAGACACAAGTTCTCCAACTTGACCAATATCAGTTCACACACGCATAACACACTCTCAACCATCAATAAACACTATCCAGATCATTCTCGAAGTCTACGACCACTTCAACAAGGTCCACGACCAGTTCCAGTAAATCTACGACTAGTTCAACCAGATCCACGACCACTTCCAATAAGTCTATGACCAGTTCAACTAGGTCCACAACCACTTTCAAGAAGTCCACGATCAGTACTACCAGGTCTACGACTACTTCCAACAGGACTACGCACTGTAGTAGTACTCGGGATGAATAGTACTCGAAAGACCTCGTCACCGGGGATGGTCCTAGAAGACCTCCTGGGAGGTCCAGGACCTCCTGGGTGGTCCTGAAAGACATTAAACCAACCATCCAAACGGAACGACCGAAACTTTCACAACCGCAAATTCCAAAGCAACCCAAAAGACAATTATTCATCAGCAAAAACACCGACCAAGTCTCATGGTCTAACACTTCTTCAAGTTGCTGAGCTGATTGACATTGTGGTTCGTTTCAATAGAGTTGGAGGAAAGGAAAATTTCTTCCACTGTCAGAAGTGCGGTAAGCATGTTTCAGTTTCTTTCACACTTCAATCCCAATTTGGATTGAGTTAATCTATTTCTTTCGATTCCATTTGCATTTGGTTGGAACACAGGATCGTGCTACTCGGTTAACCTCCGCGACAAGCATTGCTGCATCGAGAACTCGATGAAGAATAGCTGCACAATCTGTTATGAGGTGTGCCTGCTACAATTGTGATGCTACTTGTTCTTCCTCTCATTCAAGTACAGGTGCTTATGTACAAGCTATATATTATTGCAATGCAGTATCTGTTTGATTCTCTGAGAGAGACGTCCGTTCTAAGATGTGGGCACACGATGCACTTGCAGTGCTTCCGAGATGTTAAAGCACGACAAGTATTCGCCCATGCCTCCTTTATCTCCCTACCCAGCCATCTCTTTCGTCAGTTTCGTGTGATCTTGTTTTTTCTTAGATAATGCTATCCATGTAGGTTCTCTTGTCCGATATGCTCGACGTCTATCTTCGACATGGACAAGTTCCTGAGGGCTCTGGATGCTGAGGTATGTATTTCATAGGCATGAAATATCGCAATAACTACACTAATCCGACTGAACCAAATATTCGTTTGTCTGAATACTGTACTCTGTAAGTTCATTCTTTTTTCTTCAGATTGAAGCGAGTATGTTGCACATGGATTATATGGGAATGGTCAGTGCCCAGCTGACAACAATCTTGGTCACAAGTAGTACCCATTTGCATCTAATATATGATGTCTTTTCTTTCTAATGCCATTCTGGCGTTGCTTGCTGCAGGGATGGATCGTCTGCAACGACTGCAGGGATACCACGCAAGTATACTCTTGCATTGCAGGCCACAAGTGCTGCCACTGCCAGTCATACAGCACCTGTAGGGTCGCTCCCCCGGTGCTCCCATACAGGCGCTGCCAGATTACTACTTCAGTATCAGTTAGATAACTTAAATTCCAGTCCAAAATGAACTGCATTACATCTTATATAATGTACGAATGATACACTATGTATTTACGACATTGCAAGTTTGAAAGGCTTGCCCAATTTTATGATACTGCCACATTTGTACGACACAGAAGGGTTACTTCTATGCCATCAAATGCAGTGCAACACTGCAACAAACTGTAACATCCATTTTTGGGGACTTACCTCCCAGGCCCCCTCTTCTCTTTCTCTCCCTCCCGCTGCGCACGCCGCCGGGTCACCAACTCCCGCAGCTTTCCCGTGAAAGCCGCACCTCGCTCATCGCCTTGTCTTGTCGCCGCACCAACCCCGTCCTCTCCCCGTCATCACCACAGTGGTCGCCGCCTGCACTGCCTTTCGCCGCCTCCGCCTTATCGCCGCTCCGCCTCGTCCCCTCGCTTACTCCTCATGCGCGCCCTTCGCACACGCGCGACGCCCATGACCGCAGAGCTGCCTCGAGCCGCCGCGTCCTCACGGCACTTCCTCGCGCCCGACACACGCGCGTCCTTGC
This sequence comes from Phyllostachys edulis, assembly GCA_036346405.1. Lineage (NCBI taxonomy): Eukaryota > Viridiplantae > Streptophyta > Magnoliopsida > Poales > Poaceae > Phyllostachys > Phyllostachys edulis. The sequence goes on from CM070550.1 coordinate 73,189,431, forward strand.
CGCCTCGGGACCGCGCCCGCCTCCGGACCGGACCCCCTCTTCCTCGCGCCATGGCTCCCTATAAAGCTCCCCCCTCCCCCTGCTTGAGCTTCCACGTGCCTCCTCGCCGCTCCGGTAAGTTCCAGAACAGAGCCGAAGCCGCGCCCTCTCCTCGGCCGCGCCGCCTCCTCGCCTCGTCGCCGCTCCGGTGAGTCACCGCCCCGGCCGACCGCGTCACGGAGTGCCCCGTGATGCGGGGATTCCATCCCCCTCCTCCCTTCGTCTCCTCCGTCACCAGGAAGTGCCGCCGCCACGCCTCTTCTTCTCCGCCACAGGACCGCCGTCGCCAGCCCGGTCCGCCCTTCCTCGAGCCGCTCCGCCACCTGCTTGGCCTCCCCACACCATGGCACGCCGGCGCGACGGCCCTCATCATGCGGCGCCGCTCCACCCGCCGGCGCGTGTCGCCCGTGCCACCGCCATTATCCGCACCATGCCGCTTGGCTTGCCTCTCCCGAGCCGCCACCTCCCGCCGGGTCACCGCCCTCCAGCCACCTCCGCCGCCCACCGCCCCGCCGCCCGCCGCCACTGGCGCCACCTCCACCCCATGCCGCCCCTCTGCCTTCCTCTGTTTCTCTGAGGAAGAAATAGAATGGGGAATTGGGTTGGAATTGGGAACTGATTTGGGGAATAAAAACTTGATTGAGGCCCACATGTCATTGCCAACCTCCCCCTCCCATGGCTGCCAAGTGGGCCCGTGCGCCACTATTCCCGTGGACCGGCCTGGTCCAGTGCCCATAAGCCCGGTCCACCACCCTGTGTTGTAGACCACATTTCTTTTTCTCTCTTTTTCTAAGCCATTTAACCTTCGGAAATTCATATCTCATCCATTTTAACTCCAAAAATTATGAAATAAATTTCTAAAAATTTGTTAAATCAAGATCTTGCTAATAGCATAGGACTTGATTAATTTGGAGTTTATTTATTGTTCCTTATTTATTTATTTGCTCTCTTTGCTGTTGTGTCTTTTTCCGGTATTGACGCCCGATTAGGATTTGAAGACACCGGTGACCCTCGAGTTGATCAAGACCAAGATTTCCAAGATCCCCTAGCCTTTAACCAAGGCGAGTCAATACTTTGACCATGTTGATCCTACATTTTATGCAAATTATATTCGTTTAAATTAGCAAAATTGCATGCTTTATTTCTTTATCAAATGTATGTTAAAGCTTAAGGTAGTTAAATACCCACTTGTTGATTAGTTAAATTAATATGCCATCCTTGATAAATTGAATCCATTAATCCTTGTCACCCTAGTAACTATATGGTAATACTAGTTATAGGTTGTACTTAAGCGACATGCTAGTCTTGCTTAAGTACCGGGATATTAAAATATCCCAATCATCATTTCCTTAAACATAAAATGTTTTGGGTAGTCATTGGTGGTCCATTGGCTAAAGGATTGTGAAAATAAATTGGTTTCCCTCCTCAAAACCCTAATGCTAGCTCTATCTGGGCGGATGGTGAGGTGGTGGGTGCTCAGGGAGCACATGGTTGGTTGGCTTGTGGAATGAACCGCCCAGATAACCCTAAGGACTTAATCTTGTCACGACCTCCCGTGTTAAACAAAGTACAACTACAAGTCTGCAAAGTGCAACTTGGCTTAGTAAAGTTATTAAACCTTGGAAGTCATCTCACTGGAGGGGAACGAAGAACGTACAAGTGCGGAGATACTCCGGCTTGGAAGGGACACCAAAAAGGTGAAGTTACCAGCTGCGCTAGACGTTGTGGCCGGGGCCAGCTGCGCTAGTCGTTGTGGTGAACATCCCACACAACATATGGGCGTAACCCCGTATGGGTGGATTGATGGAAAGGGCGAGATAGCTAGAAAGGTTACTGTGACGGTCGCCCAACTACATGACTACGAAATCATGTGGGGTAACGGGTAGACTATCTCTTGTGGGTAAAGTGTGCAACCTCTGCAGAGTCTAAAACTGTTTAAACAGCCGTGCCTACGGTCAAAGGCGGACATGGGAATCATAACTTGAGTTAGTTCTATTTCAAAAACCTTGTGGGTGGTATAAAAATGGTGGAAGGGCTCACCTAGCCCTGTTTTGGATTTTTACCTGAGTCGTCGAGCTCAGTGGGTGTGGTTATTGGAGGCAGCTCCAATTAAAAGGATGCATTGGTAGAGTTTCCGCCGGATGGAATCTCTACTAAATAATTATTGCACATGCTCTCTTTATTAAAATGCAATTTGTTAAAAATGCTAAGTGATAGGACTTTGTAACTATGATATTTGAAAATTTGCTTTCGCAAATAAAAGAACCCGAGCCATCCTTGTTAAGCCTTGCATGTATATAATTGCATTGTGTGTTGGCTCGCGAGCACGGTAGTAGTGCTCATTCTCGCTTCTCCCCCAACCCTTCAGATAATGAAGACGATGGAGACTACGCCTTCTACGACGGCCCATGAGATGATGGACAAGGCTATGACGAGGAGTAGTATAGTCTGTAGTTTAGGTCTCGCCCAGTCTAAGTAGACTCGTTGGTACTCGCGTACAACTGATATTATCCAACTCTTGGTTAATATCCGTCGTACACGGGTTACCCCAGTCGCTTGCCTGTGTGAGATGAGCCCTACCTCGCCTTTTGCTTCCGTTGTAGTTTACGTTGCTCTTTTGTGATGTAATCCATTTGGCACCTTTCGGCCCTTTTGTAAACTTCGACCGACGTGGTCTATGTTACTCGAGTTGGTTGTAATATTTAATATTTCAGTTCATGCTTGTATGAATGAATCGACAATGTGTATTGTGAAGTGCTAGCTCTTGATCCAGGGAATAGCATGTGATTTCACAGAGGATTTGGATTCTCGAAATCCGGTCCCACAGAGCCGATATCGAGCATACTGTTGTAGGACCCTAGTTAGATTGGTGGATTGCCTTAAGGACTTGGATCTTATTTTTAAAACCTAAGAAAAATTTTATCAAAATATAGAGTATTTATTGCTTCTACTCATCATTCCTAGTTCCTTACTCATCTCTATTCTCATTAAGTGTTACTAACCTCTTCTCCTGTTTCAAAATTTGTAGATGGCTTCTTCTCCAGCTGCCGGCCCATGGGACCATAGCTCACATGGGGAGCATGACGGCGGTTTCGCCGAGCTCCTTCGCCAGCTGATGGTGCATCTTGGTTTCATCCACCCTCCAATCTACAGAGGCCGGATGACGACGGTCATGGCTCACGAGTCCTGGGAAATGGAGGTCTTCCTCTATCCTAGGACTGGCGAGTTCGTGGCTCATACCTTCCAGGCCGTGGCCGTGGCCGTGGTCGTGGGCAAGGACAAGAACTACCTCCCCCACCACCAGCTCACCCGACCATGGCACAAGTGATGCTTCAACAGACTCAGATTCTCCAGGCTTTGCTCAACAATCAGCATTCAGGACCTGCCGGCCGCCACTCCAAACTCGCTGACTTCCTAAGAACAAGACCTCTCACATTTGAAGTAGCTAATGAACCTCTTGAAGCCGAAGATTGGCTCAGGGACACTGAAAAGAAGCTTCGACTTGCCCGTTGCTCCGACGCGGATAAGGTGGACTTTGCTACACACCAGCTGAAAGGTGCCGCCGCTGCATGGTGGGAGAATTACCTTGCTGCTAGAGGTAATGAAGGACCAGAGGATGAAGAAGAAGATGCAGCAACAGAACCAGAAGTAGTGGGATCTACGAATGGAGAACCAAGCTGACCTCATGCCGGCCGAGGAAGAAGAAGTTCTTTGAAACACCTCTTCTGAAAATGAACCACTTTAGCGACCAATTCCTTGGTCAGAATTCAAAACCGCCTTCAGGACCAACTTTGTGCCTGCCGGTACAATGAGACTGAAGAAGAATGAGTTCAGAGCTCTTAAGCAAGGTCATATGTCAGTCAATGAGTATCTGACCAAGTATAACCAACTTGCCCGCTACGCCCCCAATGACGTAGCCGATGAAGAGGAAAAGATAGATCGTTTTGTGGAAGGCATGCGTGACGACATGCGAGGACAGCTAATCCTCCATGACTTTTCTAGCTTCCATCAATTGATCAATAAAGCCTTAGTGCTAGAGAATGAGAAAAAGACAACAGAAGCGCATAAGCGGAAGATGTCTTTCCAGAAGCCGCAAGGCAACTTTTCTCGAAGTCAACCTTCCAGGCGCTTCTTCCTTTAGATCTTCTGCGCCACCCCTCGAAAAAGTTCATCTCCAAGGCCCCAAGGAAGTGGTTTCAGCACTCTCCGCCCTCTTCGACACCCCCCACGATCAACCCAAAGAGCTAATCTCCACTGTTTTGCTTGCGGAGAAAAAGGACACTTTGCCAATCAGTGCCCTCATCGCAGCAACCCTGCCCCAAAGAACAACCCCGGAGCCGCTACAATTCAAGGTCGATCCTCAGCTCCCAGTAAGAGCCACCAGACTTCTCAAGCTTCAAGGTCTACCCCATCGCAAAGTCGTGGCCGTGTGAATCATGTCACCGCTGAGGAGGCACAAGATGCCGCAGGAGTGCTAATGGGTACGTTCTCTGTTAATTTAGTACCCGCACAAGTTTTGTTTGATTCTGGAGCTTCGCACTATTTTGTTTCAAGAAAGTTTGTTGAAAGGCTTAAGTTGCCGACCTATAAGTTAAAGAAACCCATGGTACTTAGTTCACCCGGGGGACCCCTATATGCTACCTCAGTTAGTCCTAGAGTAGAGATTGCTTTGGAAGACTCTGGATTCCTAGCCTCCCTTCTAGTGCTAGAATCTCAAACACTGGATATCATCTTAGGGATGGATTGGTTGGCCGCGTATCATGGACTAATAGATTGCGCCAACAGGAAAATGGTACTTGCCAAAGATCCTGAAACCACAATAAGGATTAGTGTGGATCGTTCCTCTCCTTTGGTTCGAACAATCCACCATCTTGGAGAGATTTCCCTAGAGACAACGCCTGTAGTCCAAGCTTACCCCGAAGTTTTCCCAGAAGAATTGCCAGGCATGCCCCCTGACAGAGATATCGAGTTCGTGATCAACTTGAAGCCAGGGACGGCCCTAATTGCCAAGAGACCGTATAGGATGGCCGCTGACGAACTTGAAGAGTTGAAGACACAACTTGAAGATTTACAAGAAAAAGGATTCATTAGACCTAGTTCTTCTCCACAGGGTTCGCCAGCTTCTCTTTGTGAAGAAGAAAGATGGTTCCGCCAGATTGTGTGTGGATTACTGAGCCCTCAACGAGTGACCATCAAGAACAAGTATCCCTTGCCCCGCATTGATGACTGTTCGATCGGTTGACAGAGCTTCAGCTTTTCTCAAGATAGACCTACGGTCGAGGATACCACCAGCTCAAGATCAGGAATGAGGACATTCCCAAGACAGCCTTTACCACCCGGTATGGCTTGTTTGAGTTCACAGTCATGTCGTTTGGCTTGACCAATGCACCAGCCTATTTCATGAATCTGATGAACAAGGTATTTATGGAATACCTGGACAAGTTTGTAGTCGTGTTCATAGATGACATCTTGATCTATTCTAAGACCAGGAAAGAGCATGCTGAACACCTGCAATTGGTCCTAGAAAAGCTTAAAGAGCATGAGCTCTACGCCAAGTACAGTAAATGTGAGTTTTGGCTTCAGGAAATCAGTTTCCTCGGACATATTGTATCCGCAGGAGGAATAGCAGTTGATCCGGCCAAGGTAGAAGCCGTGATGAATTGGAAACAGCCTACATCAGTAACAGAAGTTCGTAGTTTTCTCGGTTTAGCCGGATACTACAGACGCTTCATAGAAGGATTCTCAAAGCTCTCTAAACCAATGACCCATTTGCTTAAAAAGGAAAAGAAGTATGAATGGACTGAGGCTTGTGAGAAAAGTTTCCAGGAATTGAAGAAGAAATTAACTTCTGCACCAGTTTTGACCCTGCCAGACATTCATCAAGATTTTGAAGTCTATTGCGATGCATCACGCCAAGGTCTTGGATGTGTGCTTATGCAAGGAGGAAAAGTTGTAGCTTATGCATCCGCACAACCGCCTCATGAAGACAACTATCCAACTCATGACACAGAGTTAGCGGCGATAGTGCACGCCTCAAGATTTGGCGGCATTATTTGATTGGAAATCATTGCAATATCTACACGGACCACAAGAGTATCAAGTACATCTTCACCCAATCTGATCTCAACCTTCGGCAAAGAAGATGGTTAGAGTTAATAAAGGATTACAACTTGGATGTTCATTATCATCCCTAAAGGCTAATGTGGTTGCCGATGCATTAGTCGCAAGTCATACTGCAATAATGTCATGATTCAAGAACACCAACCTGAGCTCTATAAGGAATTCGAAGCCCTCAACCTTTGTTTGATAGAGCAAGGTAACCCAGACGCCATGGAAGCACATCCAACTTTAGAAGAGCAAATCAAGGCCGCTCAAAAAGAACATCCTGGAGTCCAAGGATTCAAGCGTCTCATGGCTAAAGGAAAAGCCCCCAAGATGATCGAAGATCAGCAAGGAATTCTATGGTATGGGACACGTCTCTTTGTTCCCCACCAGAAGGAACTCAAGGATTTAATTCTGAAGGAAGCCCACACCGGCAGATACCCTACATCCAGCGGACAAAGATGTATCAAGACATGAAGATTTTGTACCGTGGCCACGCATGAAAAGAGATATCGCCGAGTATGTAGCCTTTGTTGTGATGTATGTCAGCGAATTAAAGCCGAACATCGAAGCCAACAGATTGCTTCAACCCTGCAAATTCCCGGTGGAAATGGGAAGAAATTGAATGGATTTTATCACGGTCTACCCCTAACCAAGTCCGGATGTGACTCAAGATGGGTTATAGTTGATAGACCCACCAAAGTAGCCCATTTCATCCCAAAGAAGACAACCTACAAGGGAGACTAGTTAGCCGAGCAATACATGGCTCAGACAGTGTGTTTACATGGAGTACCCAAGAGGATAGTCTCCGATCGAGGATCTCAATTCACCTCGCATTTTTGGGCTAGTTTGCATGATGCCCTTGGGTCACACCTTGATTTCAGCACAGCATATCACCCGCAGACCGATGGTCAGACAGAAAGGACAAATCAGATTCTAGAAGACATGCTTCGAGCCTGTGCCTTGGAATTTACCGTAGACTGGGAAAAGTGTCTACCGTATGCCGAGTTTGCATACAACAACAGTTATCAGTCAAGTCTAAAAATGTCCCCATTTGAAGCACTTTATGGGAGAAAATGCAGAACCCCTCTGCATTGGTCAGAATCAGGTGAAGGATATATATTTGGACCGGATACCCTCAAGCAAGCTGAAGAGAAAGTTCGACTAATCAGAGATCGCCTTCAAGCCGCTACCAAGACAAAAGAGTTATGTCGACAACCGTCAAAGGAAATTGACTTTTGAAGTTGGAGACGCTGTATACCTCAAGGTATCCCCACTTCGTGGAACTCGAAGATTCAAAGTAAAGGGCAAGCTCGCCCCAAGATATATAGGACCGTTTCCGATTACCGCCAAGCGTGGAGAAGTAGCCTATCAGCTAGAGCTACCGGAACATCTGTCAGAGGTTCACAACGTGTTTCACGTCTCCCAGCTCAAGAAGTGTCTCAGAGTACCTGAAGAGCAGACGCCCGTTGAAGCCATCGCCCTTCAGCAAGATCTGACCTATCCGGAGCACCCGATCAAGATCCTCGACGTCATCGAGAAGCGAACAAGACGCCAAGTCTTCCGCCTTTGCAAGGTCCAGTGGAGTCACCACTCAGCCAAGGAAGCCACCTGGGAACGCGAAGATCAACTAAAGCAGGGCTACCCGTTCCTGTTCTCGGAGCAGTTCGAATCTCGGGGTCGAGATTCCGTTTAAGGTGGGTAGGATTTGTAACATCCATTTTTGGGGACTTACCTCCCAGGCCCCCTCTTCTCTTTCTCTCCCTCCCGCTGCGCACGCCGCCGGGTCACCAACTCCCACAGCTTTCCCGTGAAAGCCGCGCCTCGCTCATCGCCTTGTCTTGTCGCCACACCAACCCCGTCCTCTCCCCGTCATCACCACAGTGGTCGCCGCCCTGCACCTGCTCGCACGCCTCGTGCCGTCTTGTCGCCGCTCCGTCTCGTCCCCCGCTTACTCTGTCAGGCGCGCTTCAGGCCACAAGACCACGCGACGCCAGCGACCGCAGAGCTGCCCCGAGCCGCCGCGTCCTCATCGGCGCTTCCTCGCCACAAGACGCTGCGTCCTTGCCGCCTCGGGACGGCTGCGTGCTCGGACCGACCCCCTCTTCCTCCCGCGCCATGGCTCCCTATAAAGCTCCCTCCTCCCTCTGCGGGAAAGACATCAACGAAGTCACAAACTGTTGGGACTTCGCTAATATCTAGAGCGGGCTTCGCTTCAAGTGTGAAGAGATGCGGACCTAGCGACCGGGAAACAGCTAACCCGCCACGGAGGGACTAGATAGAGATGAGCTTCTGGCGCAATCGATTTGTCCCATGTCTTTGAGACAACCAATCCATGCCAAGAATTACATCTAGACTCATTGAATGGAGAAGGATAAGGTTTGCTAAGAATCCTACTCCTTCGATCTCGATAAGGACATCCTACACTCAGATTCACTCTCAACTCCGAACCAGAGAGCGAATGAGTAAGCGGGACCGACAATGGAGAGAACGAAGCTCACCAACAATGCAAAAGACTCGAAACAAAGGAATGAGATGCTCTGAATCAAACAAGACAAGATGGCAGGATGAAAGTTAACGAAGCGTACCTAGCACGGCGTCGGTGCCTCTGTGCCTCCTCTGCGGTGATGGCGTTAGCGCGATCACGCCCACGCCTTTGGGTAGCGGGGCGATCTTCCGTCCCGAGAAGAACCACCTCTGCCCGCGTCCTCCATTAGGGCGAGGGGTTGCTCTGTCTTCTTAGGGCATTGGTTCGCATAATGCCCTTCGTTGCAAGAGAAGCAAGTGACCCGGCGGCCTGGTTATGGGGCCGCTCTGACTTGCGGTGCACGGATCGGGCACGATGCTGCGATGAACGAGGGACAGGGGCAGGTGACCTCGGGCGCCAAGATCGAGATCGGTACCCGAGATCGCTCGGCGGGGCGGAAAGAATCGCCCTAGATGACTTGTGGGCCTCCCACTTGCGCTTGCGGGAATCCACAAGCTCTCGAGCCGCATGATTAGCAACGATGGCCTTGTCGACCAAGGTCTGAAAATCAGAAAAGTCGACAATGGATAGCTTGTCCTTCAGCTCCTCAGACAAGCCACGCCTGAACTTGGCCTGCTTAGCCATATTAGTGGCCACATCCTCAGGAGCATAACGAGCTAGATGGTTGAACTCGTAGACATACTCCATGACTGAGCTACGCCCTTGCTTGAGCGCAAGAAACTCCTGCTTCTTGATCTCCATCAAGCCGGCAGGGATATGAGATCGACGGAAGGCAGTACGAAACTCCTCCCAAGTGACAGTGTGGTCTGCGGGCTGCATGGCGAGAAAGCTTTCCCACCATGACAAAGCTGCACCCTCAAGCTGGTGCGATGCAAACAGCGCCTTCTCGTGCTCCTGGCACTGCGCAATGCGAAGCTTCCGCTCCACCAGACGAAGCCAGTCGTCGGCATCGAGCGGGTCCTCAGACCGGGAAAAGGTAGGGGGCTGAGTACGAAGAAACTCCGCGAGTCCTCCACGCGGCTGATGGGCGTTCCCTAGCCCAGATCCTGAAGCTCCGGTAAGGGCAGTGGTGTTGCGCGCGATGACGTTCAGTAGAACTCTCCTGTCATCCGCACGGTTGCGCTCTATCTGAAGAAGAACCTCGGCCATGGTCGGAGGAGGAGGAAGCTCCTCGTCCGGACCAGCTGCCTGGCCTTGGCCGCTACGAGTGCGTCCAGCCATCCTGTTACAATGAAATTTGGTTAGCAACTAAACCCGAAAAACATAGCCTTAAAGAGAGCAAAAGCTAACGACTAGGGGAATGGAATATCGCCCAAATCGAAAGCCAAAAACAGCGAGCAATTAAACTTTAAAAAGCTTCTAAAAGACTCTAAAAGCAGCAAATAATCACCAAAAACAAGGCTCAACTTCTCAACACAACTGACCCGTATTGAATGAACGAGTAATTGATCGAGAAGATAAAAATCAGATTGTAAGGTGAGATCTAATGCTACTAAAGAGCAATGCTAAATCAGCGAGATAAGTGTTAGATACTTAGCTAACTAGTATCACATCTTACCCTTTTATTCCCACAAGTTTTAGTTGAATTAACCTCTCATTTTCTACCTTAATCACTAACTTGAGCTTGCTGCCCTAAAATGCTTGCTTGCTGTCCTAAATTTCCAGATTTGAATTCCATCTCCCAATACTTCCATTCTCCACCAAAAGACAGCTAAGATTTCAAATTTAGAACTCTCATAAGTTCCCCAAAAACCCAATTTAATCGATAACAACTAATTTTGAGGGGAGAAGGGGAAAACATCTTTTAAAACTCAAACTAGAACAAGATGAGATAGAAAGCTAAGATAGGTGAGGAGTAAAATCTGAGAATTGCTTAAGCTTTCATAAACTCTTTGATACTTCGAAAATAAGTTTTCCAAAATATCCTAAAGGCGACCAAGCTTGGGTTACTACGGTCAGGATGGCTCTGATACCAACTTTTGTGGGACCCCGATTTATTAGGCTCATAATACTTAGTCATCCAATTGACCCTAGTATTATCAACTAAATAAACCGTGCCTCGAGATATATGTACTTCCCAAGAATGCAGTACACACAACTCTTTACAAAAGATTGCATCAATTCCATTCAAACACATAGAATGTAACAAGCAACAAACCGAAGTTAATATATATAAGGGATAGTTATTACAAAGAGAGGCCGACCGCCAAATAACAACAAGACTACTAAGACAACAATGAAGCAAAAGTGCCATAGAGATGGCCCAAAATAAGAGCCAACCAACAGTGTGCCTTCACCCACAAGGCAATCGACAGGACCGCCAAGCTAGTCGCTTTCCCAACCACCGCACAAACTCACAAAAGTAAAGCCCTTTGGACCCTACCTCCTCTGCAACAAAGTTATTAAGCAAAGCAAATGAGTACAAAAATATACTACATAAGACCGACGTGTAATATAACAGAACTATAGTTTAGCTACATGCAAGCTTTATTTAAGTGGATGAGGCTTTGGACTTATTTTAGCATAAAGCAAGTTTTCATTTGCAATATTTAAATAGATTCCAAAGCAACGTTGCAATTCATTTTTCATTTGCAAGAAACCAACGAGACAGTAACAATTGATAGATAACAATCACGGAAGTGGCTAACCCATTAGCCACCACAATAGCATGAACATCCATTCATACCAACCCATCAAGTTTTAATTTAAATGTTGTAGTCTAGTTCTTGCACGACCTTACCAAGCATGTCCATAACCTAGGGCGAGGCTATTCAATAGTTTTAACCCTCTGAGGGTGTACCAATGTACCCACACGTCGCATCGCCTTTTCACCACATGATTTAGCACACTTCCTTTGGTATGCCAAGCACGGCTAAGTCCTCTGAGACATTTCCAATGGATGATGCTAATTAAGAGTCAAGAACCCACGGGATAAGGACACACTAGGCACCCTAACCGGTGCTGCTAATGCTCCTCTCCCACACCACACACACCCATTTAAAACCACCCACCGATCAGCTCATAATTAACACCTCCCAAAGTACTTAGTCAAGAGAGGTCCCATATCCCCTCGTGTGGTTAGCATAAGAGCGCTTTGGCTTAGTGACACAAGTAACTCGGTCCTTAGGGACTTAGGCACCATTCCGATCACACCCAAAATATCACACCAACATCCATTGTGCCCAAGTCAAAACAGTTTTGTTTTCATTTTGGTTTTATTTGTTTACAAAGTAACAAACCACAAGAAGGACAAAATGGAATAAAGATTTTAGTGTGATCAAGGTCATCGACATAATGTCGACAACCGCCCATTTCTACCGTTATCTAAGCAAAGCTAAGCATTATCAACGTAAACTACTAGCGATAAGAGTCCATCCAGCGAACTCTAAATCGCAGCAAGATAATCCTAGGCTTAGTAGTAGAGAATGAACATTTACCTACAGAATATGCATCTATAGGATTACTAGCGACATTTTAACACAAAGTAGCATACATACATATAAGTGAAACAAAGTATTAAGCTTTAAAGTAATGGGACAATAAATGGATATGATCAAACTGCTTGCCTTGCTGATTTTGCTCAATATATTGCTGAGGATCACTCACGGGTTCAACGTACTCGTCAACACCTAATCGAAAAGACGAAAACAATCGATAAGGACGATGAAAACGATAAAGACAGCACAGCAAACGAACTCCAAATACTCTGAAATTTCTACAACAGCAAGAGGATGATTTTTAGGGAATTTAGCAACAAGAACCAATTAATTTGGATTCTCAATGCAAAAGTTATGAGCAAAACAAATCCGCTCAGCCCTAAAAATACAAACTGCCACTATTCACTAATTTAATTATGAGGTAACATTTTCTAGAAGGGTGGTGCAGCTGAGATTTTTACTGTAAAACTAGCACCTCATGAGATGAATAACACAATTGAGTTCACCTCATTTGGAGCTATATTGCACTTTCTATAATTTTTCAAAAACAAGAACTTGAACAAAATTAAAATGCACAAGAATGCTTTTTGACAATAGCAACCTGCTCAAAACTAATTTTCACAGTAAGTTCATCAATAGAGGAACCCAACAAAGTTGGATTCACTCAAAAATAATCTACAGAGCATTAGTTATGTATTTTACAAGTTAAACACTACATTTAAAGTTAGTTTTAAAACCTATTTGCAAAACCATGTTCTGGAGCTGAACTGGGCTCATAACCATTTTTAGATTGGAGCCCAGGTCAAACCAGAGATAACAAAATTTGAATCACCCTATTTGGATTTAAATTGACTTAGTTATGCAATTTTAAAGTTCATACCTTTTTCAGTTCTTAAAATAACAGTTCACTGGAATTTCTAAACACCATAAAGACATGGGAGGACGTGAGCCATAGATCTGAGATCTAACGGCTTAGACCTCCCAGGAGTTAACGCACCCGTGCGCATCGCGAGGTTCAGAGGTGATGGACCTCCCAAAGAACGCCACGCGCTGCGGAGATGAGGGAGGTCGTGGCCGTTGATGGCACATCCAACGGGCCACAACACGGGAGGGAGGTCCTCAACGGCTGCGATCAACACAGGGAGGACATAAGCGGCTCAGATCACGCGGGGAGATCACAACGACAGAGATGACCTCGAGGAGGTCCAATCGCGGAGGTCTTAACGTCACAGACCTCTAGGGGAGGTCTGGACGGCCACGATTTCGCAAGGGGAGGTCTTGGACGTGCCAGATTTCCTCGGAGGAGGTCTGGGACGTCCAAGACCCAGCGCCCTTGCGCTCGCGCACGCGCTCGGACACGAAGTTAATGCGCGCGGGACACAAGGAGGTCTGCGCGCGAGGTCTTAAATGCGCAACAAGGGGCGGATTAAAGGCATTTAAGGCACAACCAATGATTAACAATGATTGAGGTACTTAAGGCGAAGGATCTTTGTCCGAAATTTGACACGGCGCTACCGTGTACGTCCGACAAAAACCCGAGTTTGAAGAGATGGTCCTCGCCGGTGATGTAGACCTCGCCGGCGACATCCAATGGTACCACTGAGTGTGCAATAGCCTTGCGCACCCAGTGGACCTCCTCTCAACGGCGGCGACGGCCTTGAACGCCATGAGCCGAGAGAGAGCACGATAGCACAACACGGCAAAAATTCACAGCAGCTAAATTGAGCTCCGCAGCATTCATACAAGCGTGTGCCAAGCCTAGGGACTACCAGGAGGATTACCTAGAGGTCCAGAGGGGCTGAGGAGGTCGAGGGAGGAAGGACCGGTGCCGAGGAAGAAAGGTGCTCCACGGCCAAAGCTCCAACTTCAAGATCCCCTTTGGCCACCTCTGCAAAATGCCCAAACTAAACAAGTTAAGACATGATCACAGAGGACATGGCACAAAAAGAAGCACAGAGAAAGGGAGGAAAACCCCAGGGACCCTTGTCCACCGAGGAGCTTCAAGCTCCAACAATGGCGGCCAAGGAAAGCTTCGGTGGTTTAGAGCTCACAAGCACAGGGGTGCAAGCAAGGGAGCAATGGTGTGTAAAGGAAGCTAAAGAAACAGTGGGGGGGGGGGGTTTATACCTAGGGCAAAACGAGGTGGTGAACCACGGGTTAAGCTCATGGTGAGCTTAGCCCATGGGAGGTCCATGGAGTTGACATGATGGAGAGGACATATTAGGTGGTCAGAACATGGGCTAGGGGCGGAAAGGGGTTGACACGGATTTAATGCATGCAGGGCAGAGCCGTTGGACAAGACCCCGCCTCGACTTTGCTCATCGCCATGGCTCGCACGCGCCCAAGGTAGGAGAAGAACAGGACCTCACATCCACCGTTGGATTAAGTGGATGGGGAGGTCCTGGCCCTCGGATTTTAAGTTTGAACCGTTATGTTTTAAGTGACTGGGAGGAGGTCCCAGCCACACGATTTGGAAAGGGAGGTCGTGGCCCTCCGATTTCCATAACACAGATGCGCAAAGGATAAAGGGTTAGGAGGTCCTAGCCTTTGGATTTACATCCAAGGGCTCAGACCTGAGGGGAGGACATAACTGCGTGTGACTTAGAGAAAAGAGGGGGAGGTCATGGCCTTTGGATTTAAATCCAAGGGCGCACAACCAAAGGGGAGGTTAGATGCGCACAAGGCACAGGGAGGTCGTGGCCGTAGATTTTAAATCTAACGGCTACAACACACGATGGGGAGGTTTTGTGCGCTGGATTTTGAGGGGAGGTCGTGGGCTGTTGGATCTGATCCAACTGCTACGACCTCAAGTGAGTTCAAAGGGAGGTCTGGGTTGTTTGATAGCAAGAGGAGGTCCTTGCGGTGTTGACCGCGAAGGAGGTCTGGCGCACAAGTTGACCCGACGAGGTCCACAAGGTCAAGAGGACCTCGACGTGTGGAGGTCCTGGGCGCAAGACATTGAAGGGAGGTCATGGCTGTTGGATTGTGATCCAACGGCTATGACCTCAAGTGGGTGGGGAGGACCTCACGGTGATGGCTTATGAGGAGGTCGTGGTCATGGATTTTTGATCTAAGGGCTACGACCTCATCAAAGTGGAATTGGAGGTCAGTTGAGGTGCGCTGGCTGAGGAGGTCTGAAGGGGGTTGGGTTCAACCCAGAAATGACAGAGGCTCAGCCCGAGGAACAGTGTAAGCTTTTAAATTTAGTTTTTAACAACTGAGACTTTGCAGAATTGTTTGGGATAGCAATTGAACTCCAAATTTTATGAAATTTTAACTGGAGCTTGCTGACATCATGATTAACCTTACATAAAATTTCCAGAGGTTATTATGCTATGCATTTTTCTCAGGAAATTCATGAAAGCTGTTCAAGAAATTGTTTTACCTCCAAAAATTATCAAACAAGTTTTATAACTCATGATATTTTTCAGAGGGGTCCCACAACATTTCTAGGACCAAGGAAAATATATTTCCAAGGGTTTGGCACAAGATTTGTGACAAATGGGAAATGAGTTTGACTTTTGGTCAACAAGAGCTTATGTTTTTGGATTACACAATCTCTTGGACAAGAATTACATGTGAGAAAAAGTTTTAATTTCTACACATTTAATTACATTCGAAACAAACCTTCATTATACATTTGGGATGTTACACGCGTACAACTGATATTATCCAACTCTTGGTTAATATCCGTCGTACACGGGTTACCCCAGTCACTTGCTTGTGTGAGATGAGCCCTACCTCGCCTTTTGCTTCCGCTGTAGTTTACGTTGCTCTTTTGTGATGTAATCTATTTGGTCTGCTCGGCCCCTTTTGTAAACTTCGACCCGACGTGGTCTATGTTACTCGATTGGTTGTAATATTTAATATTTCACCACGCTTGTATGAATGAATCAAAGAATGTGTCTTGTGAAGTGCTAGCTATCGATCCAGGGAATAACACAGTGATTTCACAGAGGATTTGGATTCTCGAAATCTGGGTCCGACACAAACTTACTGTCGTGAGAAGTTGTGTCAAATCTAATAATGTTTTTTTTGAAACTGCGTCAAATCTAATAAGGCTGGTCCCAATGCTCCACCTTGGCAAGTTTCTTAAGACTACCACATAGGCAAAAGTCTGATGTGGTACTGTAATTAAGGAAGAGAGAGAGTAGACTGATATCTTATTTAGATACCACTCATACACAGTATCATAGGTAGAAATACTAGTAAATACTCTATATCAAAGGTCTAGGATACCACACTCTAGGATACTATGTATTGGGAATGTGGTATCTAAATGTTTTTCATGCAATAAGAAACTATAGTAAAAATCATTCATTGGGACTAGCCTAATAGATTCGTCGGAAAAAAAGAGAAAATATTAATAGTAGATCGCGTGGTGAATGATCATTTTGTTGAGAACGTAAAAGCAGAGTCTCGTTTGTTGAGAACGTAACATTTGTACGACACAGAAGGGTTACTTCTATGCCATCAAATTCAGTGCAACACTGCAACAAACTTACTGTCGTGAGAAGTTGTGTCAAATCTAATAGTGTTTTTTTTTGAAACTGCGTCAAATCTAATGGTAGATTCGTCGCAAAAAAAGAGAAAATATTAATAGTAGATCGCGTGGTGAATGATCATTTTGTTGAGAACGTAAAAGCAGAGTCTCGTTTGTTGAGAACGTTAAACCCAGCCAGAGTCTACTAGAAGGAAGTCTAGTCCAATTCAAGGAACTTTTTCTTCAAATAATTTATTTTTTATTATTAATTACAATATTATATTCGCAAAAATATTTTTTACAGAAATATACTCCTGTCGCCGAACCGTTGGGCGACTGGACCCAATCGCTCAACCGTTGAGCAACTGAGACACTTGTCGCCCAACGGACATAATGCATACCCGACTAGATGAGTGAGCTGTATACTAAGACCAACCGTTGAGCGATTCAAGCACGCATCGGCGTCACGATGAAAGCGACTCCGCCCCGAGCCGCCTCATCTGCTCCTCCTCTTAAACCGGGCAGGCCAGGCACGACCAAGCGTTTCTCCCTCCAACTTCTTGTTTGATTTCCTTGCTCGATCAAGTTCCCGTGGGGCCAGAATCTCTTCTCCTTTGGTAACTTCTCCTTTGCGCTTCTTCTGCTTCTTTTTCTTCTTCTTTGTAGCTTGATGAGGGTCCAGGGTGGTTCTTGGATTGCTTTCTCTTGGACCGAAGCTTCCTCTGCATCTGATGGTGGTTTGATTTCCTTCTGTTTCGTTTCTAGGTCTAGGTACAAGGAGAGGCAGAGGCGGGTCACAGCGGTGGTGGCTCTGGTGTTCTTGCTGCTGTTTACGGCTTCTCATGGAAGAGGAAGAGGCACTTACTTCGACTGATCGACTCGGCTCACTTAGCGTTGAACGGGGCTCTTATTATCGTTCCAGTATTGGGAAGACTACTGCGACAATAAGGCAGAATTTTAAGCTGTAACAAATGCAAACTGAACTGATCTTTCACAAGGAATACCTCATTAATTTATTGTATCCTTCTAAATTTGAAGTGGTAATTTTTGCAATATGAGTATGTAAGGTCATGTTTGGCTTGAGGAATGGATCAATCCTGGGATAAATTGGTCCACCGTGAGGTCATTCCATAATTATTGTGGATGGCCCCTTCCTTATTTTTCTGTTAACATTGTTGTTACAAGAAATGGCTTGATGATGATAAACTTATTCCATTCCTTAAACCAAACACCACATAGGCTCCTTAAACCAAACACCACATAGGCTGTTTGAACACATTCTTGTTATTTACTCATTCAGGTTTCGCATGCAGCATAAACTCTGCTAGTGCATATTAGTTTTCTGTGATATTGTTTGGACGTGTGATTTCAGATCGAGCCACATGTATATCTCTTTTTCTCAGTAAAGTAAACAATGGTGCACTTCTGATTCATATTTCATAGTGTTCATTGTTGATGATTAATATTTATAATTGAGTTTGCATTTATCAGCATCCCCTATAAACCAGATGTTCTAATTATCACAGGACCCAGTGTCAAGAACAACGAGCAGAGTTTTGTTTTTAACCATACTCCAGCCAAGACTATTGTGGAATATGCTTCAGCTGTAAGTTATTTCCCCCCTCATGTTTTCCTGAATGTGGCATATGTATTGGGCCTTATAGTTTTCTTTTTCATATCTTTCTAGCATTTTTCTAGATTCAGGAGTCAATTGTACCTTTCTATCAAATATATCCATTCCCTTAAATTTTCAATTGTCCTTTTGTTTTTGTTCTCCAAATGAAGTTAAGTGTTGAAAGAAGATAGAATCCGCAACTAACTCTTGTATATATCTTGGCGCTGCCGATGACCGTAGCGGTTCCGGCAATACATGTTTGATGTTTCCATCTTGTATACGTCTAAAGCTTCCTTACTTGTCAAATTGTAAACCTGCCTTATCTGTAATCTGTTGATGAGTATAAATTCACCTGAACCCCAGAGGGTTCTCTTGTGGCAATCTTTCATTGTTTTACAGTTAGATTCCCATAACCTCTTGTATAGGTCTATAAGACTGATCTAAAAGCGCTATATACATGGACATGCTCAAGATGCAATGACTTGACTCACGTAAGATAATCTAAGAGTTTGATGTCTAGTGTTTATATTTCTTATGCTATTTGTTTCAGTTTGATTAAAATTAAGACGAATTTCTCACTGATTTTGATGTGGGCACCTATTTTCAAAATAAGGCTTTGAGATGAGATGTATAATCGTTGATGTCCAGAACTGCTTGCGGGTCTAAATCCTACCTTTGAAGCACTGACACGTTGCTTTACTACCGTATCCGTGTTGGACGCCGTGTCCGACAAGGATACGACACCGACACGTCGCGGACATGTGTCCGCTGATTTAAAATCAAACTTTAATTTTTGAAATTCCCGACACGTGTCGGACATAGGGTGATCACGAGTCCGACACGGCCTAGGGCATAGCCCACCAAGCCACAGGCACTGCATACCCTAACCCTATTTTCTTCTTGACCCTAATCGATCTCGAAACCCCTAACGCTTTCTACCTCCTACACGGTGCCTCCCCCATCCCCATCGCTCTCCTCGCGGGCGTTGGCCTCACCGCGCCGCTCGCTGGCCGTGCCGCTGGATTGCTATGCCGTCGGCTCCCGCACCTCCTCTGGTCCTCCCTTACGCTGCGCCGCCCCTCCCTCGCGCCGCCGTCTCCAGCACCACCTCCGGACCACCGTCGCGCCTCCTTCCTCGTGCCGCCGGCTCCAGCACGACCTCCGAACCTCCGTCGTGCCTCCTCCCTCGCGTCGTCGGCTCCAGCACCACCTCTGAACCTCCGTCGCGCCTCCTCTCTCATTCCGCTGGCTCCAGCATGACCTTCGGACCTCCGTCGTGCCTCCTCCCTCGCATCGCCAGCTCCAGCTCATCCTCCCTCGCTGTGCCGCCGGATCTAGCTCATCCTCCCTCGCACCGCCTGCTCCAGCTCATCCTCTCTCGCGCCGCCTGCTCCAGCTCGCCCTCCCTCGCGTAAGTGATGCTGATGCATTGATAAATTCTTTAGTCTCCCTCTTATCTTCTTGTCTTGTTTGTTGATGGCTTGATGCTGATGGCCTGATGGAGTGATGGCTGATGGGCAATGCCGCGGTGGCCGATGGCTATTAGAACTTAGTCCAAAACATTGCAAACTTAGGTAGTAACAAGAAGTGTAATACATACATGCAGTATTCAAGTATATATTGCAAAGTTGGCTACTTGTTAATTTTTATCGCTTATCAATTATCAATTATTGTTGCTCTATTGCTTTGATTGTTCAAGAATCAAGTATTCAAGTATATATGTTATCTTTATAGTCTTGCAACTCTTGCTGATCATGTTACTTCTTTTCCCAGGTAAGGTTAATATAATTCTGATTTCTGGAAATGGTATTCATATGAACAATTGAACATATCATGATTCATGAATTGACTGCAAGAAGAATGAAGAGGCGATGGTCATCTTTGAGAGGTACATATTCCGAGTTTACTTTACACTTTATAATATTTCAGTTTGAAAAGCATGAAGAAACATAAAAAATAGTACATGTGTAATTTATTCTTATTATTTAAATATATATAGCTGTGTCGCCGTATTGATATTTTTAGAAAAATGGCGAATTCCCGTGTCGGTGTCGTGTCATGTTGACGTATCGTGTCCGTGCATCATAGAATCCTACTACTGCTCCAAGCTATAGTTCGTAGCACTTTCCTCATCAATGTCATTTAAAGATAAAACTTCTTGTGTTGAACAATATGACAAGCATTTGTTGGTGTTGATTGTTATGAATATTGTGTGTATATTCATGAGGCCTAATGGGCAATATATATAGGGAGTACAAAGGGAATATGTCATATACAGATAAAGAAATACAAAAGGATTCCTATTCTAACCCCCTCAAACTCATGGTGGATCACACACACTGAGTTTGGAGAGAAAATACAAATGTTGTACCCTAGTCTGTTGCTTCGTGAAGAAGTCAGTAATCTGTAACTTTGAGGGCATAAACTGTAAAGCAAGTACTCTCTCCTGCACCTATGAGCGAGTGTATGAAGAATCCACACCAATGTGCTTGGTGAGCTCATGCTTCACTGGGTCACGGGCAATACTGATAGTCAGACAAAAGAGTCATAGGTCCAATCACAGGCACTCCAAAATCCGCAAGTAGCTACCTCAACCAAGTAACCTCTCGCCGCTCATCGCCATAGTTCTCAATTCAACTTCAGACTAACGGAATCGCAATCTGCTTTTGTCTTCCAAGCAATCGGGGAGGAGCAAGAAAACACAAGAAATGTAAAGAGAACGACGATCAGAAGGATCACTAGCCCAGGTCGCATCGGAGTACGCCTGAAGCTGTAGTGAGGTGAAGCTAGGGAAAAACAAACGACGAGAGATAGTCCCACGCAAGTAGAGAAGAACACAAAGAATGTGACTATAGTGAAGATGGGTAGGATGAGCCATGAACTGACTTAAGATATGAATAGCATAAGCAATATCAGGACGAGTGCTCACAAGATACACCAAACTCCCAACAAGATGCGATATCGAGTAGGATCCTCAAGAAGATCACCTTTAGTGGCACAAAGCTGTAAAGATAGCTCCATGGGATATACTTCTGCTGGGAGAGGTAGTAGCCCTCAGGCATGAAAGAGACCTCAATCCCAAGGAAGTACGTAAGAGAACCAAGATCAATCATCAAAAACTACTCACTAAGATGCTTCTTCACATACGTGATGAATGAGGAATCATCACCAGTGATGAGCACATCATCAACATACAGAAGAAGCAGTGTCCTACCCTGAGAGAAGACATGGATAAAAAGAGTAGGATTGTGGGAACTGACAGTAAAACCGATAGCAGTAATCACTGAGGCAAAACGCGCAAACTAGGAACAAAGAGCCTGTTTGAGGCCATAAAGAGCACGACGAAGACGACAAACGTGCCCATTGGGACCAGAATACCCAGGTGATGTCTGCATGTAGACCTCCTAATGGAAAACACCATTAAGAAATGCATTCTTAACATCCAGCCGAGAGATAGATCACCAGCGAACAGAAGCAACTGCAACAAGAATGCGAACAGTGGTCATATGGGCAACAGGGGCAAAGGTCTTATCGTAGTCACGACCATACTCCTACTGAAAACCGCGAGCCACAAGTCAAGTCTTGTAGCGCTCGATAGTACCATCAGACCGGGTCTTAATCTTGTACGCCCACTTGCACGTGATAGGACGAGCAAGCACAGGTGTTGGGACAATATCCCAAGTCTCCGTACATCAAAGAGCATCAAGCTCCTCTACCATAGCGAGCTGCCACACAGAATGAGGAGCAGCCTCACGATAAGAACTAGGCTCAGTGATAGAGAGAGCTTGAGCCATCAGAGCAAATCTAAGACGATCAGGAGGTCAAAGGGATGTCTGTTCACGAAGGGCATAACGAGGAGCATCATTAGGAGGATCAGATGTGGGTGTCGGCAAGATACTAGGAGAGAAGACTGGTGAAGGACGAGGATGTCTGGAATAGTGAATACCAGAGAAACAAGACGGTGGTGCTGCAGGAACAAGAGACGGTGTTGCTGAAGGCAGCACCAGAGGCGGAGGTATAGAAGGATCCATTAGAGACAGACCAGGGGAAGATTGTGATAGTGGAGAAATGGTTGAAGAGTCAGAAAGAGACAATCATGAAATTGACTCAACAGTGGAAACAGGAGAAGGAGCCAAATCTCGATGAAGAAAGGTCGAGATTCGTCAAAGACAACGTCTTGTGAAATCCAGATCCGTCGAGTAGAAGGATCATAGCAACGATAACCCTTATGCTCAGAATTATAACCAAGAAACACACACTTAACTGACTGAGCCAATAGTTTGGTGCACTCACGAGGCTGCAGCAGAACAAAACAAGTACAACTAAAAACATGAATGTGAGTGTACTAGGGGGCTCGAGAGTAGAGACGCTCTATAGGACTGATACCCTTAAGAGCAGTGGAAGGCTGCATGTTGATGAGATATGTAGCCGTAGAAACAGTCTCAGTCCAGAACTGTGGTGGAACGTGAGAGGCAAGGAGAAGAGTGCAGGCAATCTCAATCAGATGACAATGTTTACACTCAGCAACCCTATTCTGAGCATGGGCACCAGGACAAGAAGACTGGTAAAGAGTGCTCTGCTCAGAAAGAAACTATCTAAAAGCGCCAGAACAGTACTCACCGGCAGAATCACAGCAAAAAGTACTAATGAAAGTATCAAACTGAGTACGAACCAACGTTGTAATGCTACAATAGATCACAAGATACTGACCACGATTAGACATAGTGAAAATCCATGTAAAACAAGAATAATTATCAATTAAGATCACATAAAATTTATGCCTACCTTTAGAGATAATAGGCACATGTCCCCATACATCTGAATGAACTAAGTCAGAAGGACGAGAAGGCAAGGACTCACTAGAATGATAAGGAAGTTGGAACTGCTTGCCCAACTTACAACCCTGACAAAACATGGTCATGTAAATAGTCACACGTCCAAGAACACCTTGACGAACTAATGAAGAAAGACGAGAGACCCACATAAGTGACCTAGGCGATGATGCCACTGTGCAAAAACTCTAGAGGTGGTGGCAGCAGTGTCAGTGGAGGTAGACGTAGAGGTGATAGGAGCAACTGAAGTGGACGGAAGGTGGAGGCGATTAAGAATGTAGAGACCCTAACGATCCCTATGGCGTCGGCCAGTCCCAAGTATCGTCCTTGTTTGTCGATCCTGAACGAAATAGGAGTGAGAGTCAAAACCAACCCTACAACCGAGATCGGTAAGCTGACTCACCGAAAGAAGTTGCATGGTAAGCTGGAGAACATGAAAACAAATGAACAGAAAAATCAAGGACAAAAGAGTGCCTGACAAATTTACGACACAGAGAAGTACCGTTAGCTGTCTGAACAGAGATAGGAAAAACATGAGGTACCTAGAGGAGAATCTAGAACCCAAAAAGTACCTAGAGGAGACGTGTCGACGATCGAGTCGCCAATCTTACGAAATAAATGGAGGAAAATGGCAAAGAGTTCTTGGGAGAGAATGTGACTACTCTTTATTGCTATGAACTGGCTATTACAAGGGGTGTTCGCTGTAAGGCAGTGAACTAATCCTAATTACACCGAGTGTAATGCTTGCTATACTGCAGAATCAGACTTGAAACATGAATCTTGTCGGTGTTTTAGAACCGAACTTACGTAAAGATTGTTTGATTCGGGGGGTCTCCTAGAATAGAATCATGCAGAGAGATTGACACGGGAATTTTTATACAGGTTCGGGCCTTCTTCGGAGAGAATAACAACCCTACTCCTGTGTGTGTATGGTATTAAGTGTATACTTGAACAATCAGGGGAAAAACTAAGACTATTACAGATAGTGCTTGTATTCCTGATGGCTCGATCCTCCATCCTTTTCTCTAGTTGCCGCCTTTTATAGTACGTGAAGAAGCGGCAGTTACTCCAGGTAAAGCGGCGCCTCATCACCTCAGAATTCGGCGCATGTTGGTAGTAATTACCGTGTATTAATTCTCCACGCCGCTCAACAACTATATACCGTAGATAATGGGTATTACGTGCATTATTCTCAGAGAATAACAACAGATGATGATCGTTGAATCCCTTAATCAATAAGACCCACTTGTCTGCAGTGTTCATTTGATTATAAGGTGGTCGTAGCGACCTAGTCGAGAGGAATCTACGATTATGAGGTAGTCGTAGCAAGACTTACGACTATGGGATAGTCGTAGCATAACTTACGACTATGGGGGTGGTCGAGAAGAACTTACGACCATCCATTTGGTTCTTTCCTTCATAACATTAAGGGTACACTCGTGGTTCACATGACGCCATATTTACCTATAATAAAAATTATAGATAAAAGGTAAAATAAGGATTATTATATCTCGCCATCTAGCCCCCACTTCAAGTGAAAGCAACTTACTTGGTAAAGGGTTCTAGATGGTCTTACGATCATGAGAGGATCAGAGAAAATAATCGAAGGAAAAACTCTTCGATTGTATACTACTTTGACCGTAAATGTGCTTGGTCAAGAAAATCGCTTACGACTATCAAGTGGTCGTAAAAGCATTTCTCACGATCACAAGGTGGTCGAGTATAGTGATCGGAAGAAGGAACTTTCCGATTATCATTTCCTTTGGTTGAAAAAATCTATCCAAGGAAGTAATTTCGCTTGAGATGTAAACGCAAAAACTGAATCTCTCGAACGGACACACTGGGGAATCTCAAACGACGCCTGCTAGCTCTGTTCATTGAAGCGTTCCCGAGACGGTGGCGACCCTTGAATGTCGGGACCCCGGTATGCAACCCGGGACCCTCTCGGTATTACTCAACTAGTCCCATGATCGTGAGCTAGCTCACACAGCTTGCAACATTGGTGTAATCATAACCACACAACCAAACAAAAGATGAAGCGCATAAATTAATAATATTAAGCAAAAGGACCTTATGGTCAAGTCTTACAACAGTTGCCACACAGGCTAAGCAACAAAAGAGAGCCGGCAATGAAACACAACATCAAGGAGGCCACCCAATATGCCCACCGCAATCGAGTGAAGGACGCGACCTAATTCGCAAAGTCTTCAAAGAAGTCTTCTTCAGAGAACTCGAAGTTCACGTGTTCACCCTCCTCTGCTGATTTAAGCAGAGGCGCAAGGCCATGAGTACTTTGAATGTACTCGGCAAGTCATAGTGAATTGAATGCAAGTAATATTTATGCAAGGATTAACAAGGATAGCTTTATGGCTCATTTGCGGAAAGCATTATTTGACAAGAAATACAATAAGTAGATTGTAAAGCATAATTTAAAAGACTAATACATAAGTAAGCGCTTTTCTTTGAAACAACTAGTGAACACCTGCTCACTTTCCAACCACCAACCAACTACAAGATTCACCAAACCATTCCAACATTTTCGACAAAAGTTCTACCCTTATGTGAAATCACTGTGCATGTCCATATCCGGGACACGGCTATTCAATAGTTTTACACTCTGCAGAGGTTGTACAATTTTGACCCACAAGACA
Organism: Phyllostachys edulis; assembly: GCA_036346405.1. Lineage (NCBI taxonomy): Eukaryota > Viridiplantae > Streptophyta > Magnoliopsida > Poales > Poaceae > Phyllostachys > Phyllostachys edulis. Next base: position 73,215,078 of record CM070550.1, read on the forward strand.
CGAATTTCTCTAGTTTGTTCTAAGCATATATCTATGCCACCGCCACTACCTTAGGTAAGCAGCCTAGAGCACGTGACAAGGCTTTTACAAAGTTCTGCTTTTGACTCGGCCTGCTTAGCTAAGGTTTCGCCTCCATCCGCCCCTCTTGCGCTGCTTCCCAACCAAAAACAGAACCGAACCAAGACATTGCTAATTAGTCACCAGTCTATCCCAATCTAGACATGTGGTTGTACGGTTGAGGCCCAGATCAATGGTTCAAGGTTAAGTCCTTAGTTGGTTGCTCGAGACGAGACGGTTCCACATTCCAAGTGTGCGTTCAGGCACCCACCCTTTCCACCACCCACTGGCCCAAGCATAAATCATTTTCGCTCAACTTTGGCCAAATGACCACCCTAGTCATGGCACAACATCTTTAACAAAAGTGGCTCCGCCCACGCCCATAAGTTCCAATAGTCAAATTCATCATGTTGGGTTCAACCCGACCAGAGGACCACCCTAGTCCCGCACCACAAATTTTAGTAAAGTGACAACAAATGTCGTGGTCTCACACAGACCACACTTCGCATTATTAGCAACACAGGTCGTTACTACACAAGCCACAAACCATGTGCGCTAGGGCAAATCAACCTTTATTGAATCATGAGACCAACGTCTACTAAAGCATGACTAAGCAATAAAGCGTGCCCATGTTGGTATTACAATAATGTCCAACTAATAATTAACCATCCTAAGGTGTCCAAGGAATTATGTCATTCAAGGATACATGTCGATTACAAATTATCATGGAGGTATAATGGCAATTAGGTAATTAACTAATCCCAAAACCATTTATTATAAAATTAGCCATGCATGTTTATATAAAACAATATACTTTTATAAACATGGGATCAACATGATCAATGGTCTATGACTTGCCTTCGTTGAAGAGTAGCGGTGCTTCGATTAAATGGATTCTGCGAAATCTTAAAAACGCCGGATCCTATACGCACAACCAAAGCTAAATAAATAAAACAACTCCAAATAAAATTCCAAATAAATACCAAATAAATACTAATAGAAAGACAAGGATTTTAGATGAATTTAGAAATTGGAATCACTCGAATCGGAGTTCGAATGAGAAAGTTACGGCCTCCGGAAGAAGGAAAACACATAAAATCAAGAAAAAGGGAATTTCCTGATTTCTGGAATTATTTTCCTAAAGGAAAATCGAAGTTATCGCGCAAGTCGACGTCGTGAGAGAAATTCGGCGAAATAAAAGAAAAAGAAAACCCGACAAGTGGGGCCCACTTGTCATAGAGAGGTGCATGGTGGACTAGGTCCACCCGCTCTGAAATGGCGTGCACGCAAGCGGTTGACGAGGCGCACACGGGCAAAAAGGGAGGTGGAGCCTAGGTGGCGCCGACGGGACGCCACTGCCGCCACGTGACCCGGCGTGGCGCTCACGGCCCAATGGTCGCCGGCGTTTAGCTGGGTTCCAGTGGCCGGCGAGGGTACCCTGAGGAGAGGTTGCGCCGATGTCGGGCGAGGATTCGAGGACGCCGTGAAGAGGACGTCGGCGGCGAAGCGACGAAGCGGCATGAAGCGGCGGTTGAAGGCGGCGGAGGAGCTCCGGGAACTTCCGGCGAGGGGGCGCGACGGAAGCCCGTGAGCTTGCGATGCTAACGGAGGTGACAACGGCGGCGGCGGTGCTCGGCAGCGGCGGGTGCTCAACAAAGCCGGGCCGCCGATCTTGGAGCTCCAATCTGGTGAGAGAGAGCGGAGAGCAGAGGGGAGGAGGGGAAAAGGAAGAGGGGGAGGCGGTCCTGGTGCTCCCTCTTATAGAGCTCGGGAGGTGGAAGGGGCGACGGCGTGGAGGACCATGCGGCCATTAATGGCGCTCGTCCGCGGATGGGGAGGGCATGGCGCGTGCAGGCGTGGCGGCGTGGTAGCGGATCTGCGATGCGCGAGGACGGGACGGCGGGCAAGAAAGGAGAGGATTTGGGAGGTGCGCCATGGCAGCATGGCGAGGGCGGCGCGAGATTCATGGGGCGGCATGGGCACTCCCACTTGGCACGGTCCGGAGGTAGGGATGACCGGGGTGGGCGGTGACAAAGTGGCCGCCTGTCGTGAAGGGATGGGTGGTGGGGGGGCAGCGTCTTGTAAGAAGCAATAGACAGGGTCATGAGGAAAAATAGGGATGTGGGTCAAGAGATTCGCCCAAAGAGGCTTAGGGATTTTCTAAGGTTTTTCTTTTTAGGAAATACCGTAAAAGCAAAAGGAATTTTAGAAAATAGTTTAAGACACCCAAAAATTCTAGGAAAATTCTCAAAAATTCCTTGAATTATTTGAGACTTAATAAAAATATTTTCAGCCTCACTATTGCTTTTAATTTTGGCAATTAATTACTTTTAACATAAGGCCAAATGAAAACCAAATTAAAATCCAACTAAACTCACTAAACCAACTTTAATTAGTTCAAGTTTTTATTAATTCAAATTAAACCACTTTTGAAATTCTAAAATACAATTTAAGCTTTGGCAAAATAATAAACCCAAATGGTTCCTTTTTAAGGTTTTCAAAATTTTCAAAAAGGCCGGAAAATAGGGATGTTACAAACCTATACCCCTTAAAGGGAATCTCGACCCCGAGATTCAGGCTGACTAGAGAATAGGTGCGGGAACTCGGCCTTCAGATCTTCTTCGCGTTCCCAGGTGGCTTCTTCTTCGTGTGATTGCTCCAATTGAACTTTGCAGAAACGGAGGATCTTGTTCCTTGTCACACGCTCAGACACTTCCAAGATTTTGATGGGCTGCTCCTTGTATGTTAGATCTTCTTGCAAGTCAAGCGCCTCTAACGAAGATCTGTTCTTCCCAAGACACGCAGTACTTCTTCAATCGAGACACATGAAAAACATCATGCACATCGACAACCTGCGGCGGAGCTCTAACTTGTAAGCAACTTCTCCTCTTGACTAGAATCGAAAAGGTCCAATATACCTTGGTGCGAAGCTTTCCACTAACTCTGAGCGACGATTCCTTTGAGAGGTGAGACCTTCAGTACACATGATCTCCAGTACAAAGGCTAATTCCCATGACGGTTATCGGCATAACTTTTCATGCAGTGCAGGCCGTTCTCGGCTTTTCTCTGATCGACTTAACTTGATCTTCAGCCTCCTTTAGGATGTCGGGTCCAAGCACTTGCCCTTCGCTAGACTCACTCCAATACAAGGGTGTTCGACACTTTCTTCCGTAAAGGGCCTCAAACGGGGACATCTGCAGACTTGATTGATGACTGTTGTTGTATGAAAACTCCGCATAAGGTAACATTTGGTCCCAGCTGGTCTGGTTCTCTAGAGCGCAGGCTCTCAACATATCTTCTAAGATTTGATTTACCCTTTCTGTTTGACCATCTGTCTGAGGATGGTAGGCCGTACTGAAATTCAGATTAGTGCCCATGACGCTGTGCAGCTTTTGCCAAAATCTTGAGGTGAACTGGGTTCCTCGATCGGACACGATCTTCTTTGGCACTCCATGCTGACATACTATCTTGGCCATATACAATTCTGCAAGTCTGTCTCCTGAGTAGGTGGTCTTGACTGGGATGAAGTGAGCCACTTTTGTTAGGCGATCGACAATTACCCAGATAGAATCATATCCAGCTTTAGTTCTTGGCAGACCGGTGATAAAATCCATTCCGATTTCTTCCCATTTCCATTCAGGGATGCTCAAAGGTTGCAAAAGTCCAGCAGGTCTCTGATGCTCAGCTTTAACTCGCTGGCAAACATCACATTGTGCAATATACTCAGCAACTTCACGCTTCATGCTAGGCCACCAATAGAATTCCTTGAGGTCTTGATACATTTTAGTGCTTCCGGTGAATGGAGTACAAGGTTTCATGAGCTTCCTTGAGTATTAACTGCTTTGGCCTTCCTACGATCCGGTACACAAATACGCTTGTCAAACCATAGGGCACCTTGCTCATCTTCTCAAAATCTTAAGGATTTACCACGCTTCATGTTTTTCTTGATTTCCTTGATATCCGTATCTTCTTCTTGGGCTTTCTTGATCTGATCTTGAAGAGTTGGTTGCACTTCCGGGTAGCTAAGTAACCTTCTTCCACTAACTCAAGCTTGAGCTTTTGAAATTCTTCGTGCAATCTTTGGTGACCTTCCTTGATCATCGAGTATTGCAAGAGGGTCTTTCTACTTAAAGCATCTGCTACAACATTTGCTTTGCCTGGGTGATAATGAATTCCCATGTTGTAATCCTTGATCAATTCCAACCATCTTCTTTGTCTCATGTTCAGATCTGCTTGGGTAAAAATGTACTTCAAACTCTTATGATCCGTAAACTTCACAAATTACACGATGAGGTAATGACGCCATATCTTTAAAGCATGCACTACGGCAGCTAATTCTAAGTCATGAGTGGGGTAATTGACTTCATGAGGCTTCAATTGGCGTGAAGCATAGGCTACCACTTTCCTTTCTTGCATCAAAACACAACCGAGACCTTGGCGAGATGCATCACAGAAAATCTCAAAATCCTTCCGAACATCCCAGAGAATCAAGATCGGGCGGTGGTCAAACGCTTTTTAATTCTTGAAAACTTTGCTCGCATTCTGGCGTCCAAGCAAATTTCTTCTCCTTCTTCAGCAATTGGGTAAGGGGTCTTGCTATTCTTGAGAATCCTTCTATGAACCGACGGTAGTAACCTGCCATTCCGAGGAAACTTCTGACCTGAGGTACTGACTTGGGTGACTCCCAGTTAAGCACATCCTTGACTTTACTAGGGTTGACAGCGACTCCTTCTGCAGACATGACGTGCCCCAGAAAGGTAACTTCTTTCATCCAAAACTCACACTTGTCGAATTTAGCATAGAGTTGATGATCTCTAAGCTTATTCAGAACCAAGCGAAGGTGCTCTTCATGCTCTTCTTCATTCTTAGAGTAGATTAGGATATCGTCAATAAAGACAATGACGAACTTATCTAGATACTCCATGAACACTTTATTCATCAAGTTCATAAAGTAAGCTGGTGCATTGGTTAATCCAAAAGACATGACCGTATACTCATACAGTCCATATCGGGTTGAGAAAGCTGTCTTCGGTATATCTTCTTCACGAATCTTCAGCTGATGGTATCCTGACCTCAAATCTATCTTGGAGAACACTCCGGCTCCTTTTAACTGGTCAAACAAATCATCAATCCTGGGCAGAGGGTACTTGTTCTTGATGGTGACTTCATTGAGAGAGCGGTAATCCACACACATCCGCTGGGTGCCATCCTTCTTAGGGACAAAGATCACTGGGGCTCCCCAAGGCGAAGAACTTGGTCGGACAAATCCTTTATCTTGCATTTCTTCAATCTGCTTCTTCAGCTCGACTAAGTCATCAACCGGCAAACGGTAGGGTCTCTTGGAAATGGGTGCAGTTCCTGGAACTAGGTTAATGACAAACTCTAGGTCTCTGTCCGGCGGCATTCCAGGTAACTCATCCGGAAAAACATCTGGAAATTCTCTGACTACCGGCACCTCTTCCAAAGATACAGTACTGACACTGCAGACTAAGGCTCCATCATACTTTTCCGTAGAGGCTTCAAACTTCACTTTGGTTCCATCTGGGCTGACCAACGTGATGCTTCTATCACCACAATCCAAAACTGCTTGGTGATCAGTAAGCCAATCCATACCCAAAATCACATCTAGGGATTTGGCATTGATAATTATAAGGTTGGCTAGGAATTCTACCCCTTCTATGGTTACTTTAACCTTAGGGCAGCCTTGGTTCGTACTCAACTCCGAACCAGGTGTACGAATCAACATAGCATTTTTAAGAGTCATAACCTTTAACTGATGCTTTGCAACAAAACTCCGAGAAACAAACGAATGGGTAGCTCCAGAATCAAACAAAACTGTAGCAGGTGCTGAATTTACTAGGAACTTACCCAGCACGACGTCCGGGGCTATCTGGGCTTCCTCTACCGTGACATGGTTCACACGGCCTCTTCCGAAAGTCTGAGGGTCTTGGCCGTCTTCTTTGGAGTCTGAGGTGCTCCACGTCCTGCTCCTGGCGTGGGGGTCCTGTTCGGGGTAGCTCCAAGGTTGAATCTGACTGGTGATGGACCTTGCTTCTGAGGGCAATTGCTGGCATAATGTCCGAAAGTTCTTGTGCTTGAAACAGTGATTCTGCGGCGGATTGTTGCTTCTTAGGTCTTTGGTTGTTGGTGTTGTTGTTGAAGTTGCGGAATCTCGTGCAACCGGGCGAGTCTTTGGTGCAGGGTTCAAGGTGACAGGAGGGATGAGAATGAGCCGGGTATTGTGCATTCGCTCGCCCTCTGCGAATGACCTTGATGAGTACCATGTCGCATTGACTTCCTTTTGTGCGATTCCGCCATCATGACGTGACGTGACTCTTCAATGAGCATGGTCTTGTTGACTAGTCTTTGGAAATTGGCATAGTCGTTGCCAACGACTGAACCTTCAAGCTAGGGTTGAGTCTCGCTGAAACGCTTCGACGAGCATCATCGGTGGCAACATCCTCAGGGGCATAACGAGAGTTGAGTGAACTTGTTGAGGTATTCACTCACCGACAGTTCCTTGTTTCACTCACGAAACTCATTCTTCTTCATTTCTACCTTCCGTCGGGGATATGGGAGAGGCGGAAAGCTTCGAAAATTCAGTCAAGTGATGTTCGTGGTTCTCATGGGCGGCACAATGAGTTCTCCCACCATTCTCATGGCGGTGCCTTCCACCGGTGTGTGGCATAAAGAACTTTCTCACGGTCATCACACCGGTAATGGCAAGCTTTTTTCAATGAGAGCGCAGCCAATCATCTGCTTCAAAGGCTCAGAGGAGCTGGAGAAGGTAGGTGGATGGGTCCTCATAAACTCTGCCAGCTTTGACTGATGATAAGCTGGTGGGGGCGGAGGTGGCATGGCAGCTGCTTGGTTGTTCTGGTTCAGCACTGTGAGCAGAGCAGCAGCCGTCTGATTCTGTTGAGCCATCATCTGGTTCATGTTCTGCATCATTGCATTCATCAATTGCGCCTGTGCTGCCATGAACTGTCCCAAACCCTGATCTGTTGTTGCGGCTGGGGTTGGTGGCGTAACGGGGTCCACTTGTTCTTCCTGACTTGCCGAGTTGCGGGTTTGAACCATCTGCACAGATCTTCTCGGGTTTAATAGATGAGAGGAAGAAAGCACGATGGGAAAGAGGGAAAAGCACAAAGACGAGCCAGACAAGGGAGAAAGACGGGACAACCTAATTGGGGAAAGTCGGTTTAACCCAACGAACAATAGCCGGAAAGCTATAAGAGGCAACAAAACTCAAGCCACCGATTCTATCGATACTGAAATTAAAAGGGTAACTGCACTACAAATCTATCTTATTTTGGCGGGCGACTCTAAGCAAAGCTCGATTCTATAGAGATTATCAAGGTGAGAGGGTCACTTTACACTCAAACCAAGTTCGTAAAAGATAAGAAGTCGACTTTAAGAATGAAATAAGGAGAGATTAGCATAAGATGAGGAAGAGTAGAGTAAGGTAAGAGGAGAATACTATTTAAGTTAATTGTTGGTTTGATTTAGAAAATAAATTTTTGAAGTTTTGACTAAACGACCATGCTAATTATGGTTACGCCCTCTGATCGATATGGCTCGATACCACATTGCCGGGACCCCTGTATGCAACCCGGGACCCTCTGTGTATTCGAACTAGTCCCATGATCGAGAGCTAGCTCACACAGTTGCAACATTGGTGTAATCATAACCACACAACCAAACAAAAGATGAAGCGCATAAATTAATAATATTAAGCAAAAGGGACCTTATGGTCAAGTCTTACAACGGTTGCCACACAGGGCTAAGCAACAAAAGAGAGCTGGCAGCGGAAACACAACATCTGGCGGAGGCCACCCAATATGCCCACCGGCAATCGAGTGAAGGACGCGACCTAATTCGCAAAGTCTTCAAAGAAGTCTTCTTCGAGAACTCGAAGTTCACAGGTTCACCCTCCTCTCTGATTTAAACAGAGGGCGCAAGGCCATGAGTACTTTGAATGTACTCAGCAAGTCATAGTGAATTGAATGCAAGTAATATTTATGCAAGGATTAACAAGGATAGCTTTATGGCTCATTTGCGGAAAGCATTATTTGACAGTAAATACAATAAGTAGATTGTAAAGCATAATTTAAAAGACTAATACATAAGTAAGCGCTTTTTGAAACAACTAGTGAACACCTGCTCACTTTCCAACCACCAACCAACTACAAGATTCGACCAAACCATTCCAACATTTTTCGACAAAAGTTCTACCCCTTGCGTGAAATCACTGTGCATGTCCATATCCGGGACACGGCTATTCAATAGTTTTACACTCTGCAGAGGTTGTACAATTTTGACCCACAAGACACGAATTCTCTAGTTTGTCCCAAGATATATCTATGCCACCGCCACTACCTTAGGTAAGCAGCCTAGAGCACGTGACAAGGCTTTTACAAAGTTCTGCTTTTGACTCGATTACATTAGCTAAGGTTTCGCCTCTATCTGGCCCCCTCTTGCGCCGCTCCCAACCAAAACAGAATCCGAACCAAGACATTGCTAATTAGTCACCAGTGTCTATCCCAATCTAGACATGTGGTTGTACGGTTGAGGCCCAGATCAATGGTTCAAGGTTAAGTCCTTAGTTGGTTGCTCGAGACGAGACGGTTCCACATTCCAAGTGTGCGTTCTGGCACCCACCCTTTCCACCACCCACTCGCCCAAGCATAAATCATTTTCGCTCAACCTGGCCAAATGACCACCCTAGTCATGGCACAACATCTTTTAACAAAAGTGGCTCCGCCCACGCCCATAAGTTCCAATAGTCAAATTCATCATGTTGGGTTCAACCCGACCAGAGGACCACCCTAGTCCCGGCACCACAAATTTTAGTAAAGTGACAACAAATGTCGTGGTCTCACACAGACCACACTTCGCATTATTAGCAACACAGTCGTTACTACACAAGCCACAAACCATGTGCGCTTAGGGCAAATCAACCTTTATTGAATCATGAGACCAACGCCTACTAAAGCATGACTAAGCAATAAAGCGTGCCCATGTTGGTATTACAATAATGTCCAACTAATAATTAACCATCCTAAGGTGTCCAAGGAATTATGTCATTCAAGGATACATGTCGATTACAAATTATCATGGAGGTATAATGGCAATTAGGTAATTAACTAATCCCAAAACCATTTATTATAAAATTAGCCATGCATGTTTATATAAAACAATATACTTTTATAAACATGGGATCAACATGATCAATGGTCTATGACTTGCCTTCGTTGAAGAGTAGCGGTGCTTGATTAAATGGGATTCTCATAAATCTTCCAAACGGATCCTATACGCAACCAAAGCTAAATAAATAAAACAACTCCAAATAAAATTCCAAATAAATACCAAATAAATACTAATAGAAAGACAAGGATTTTAGATGAATTTAGAAATTGGAATCACTCGAATCGGAGTTCGAATGAGAAAGTTACTGACCTCTAAGAAGGAAAACACATAAAATCAAGAAAAGGGAATTTCTGATTTACGAATTATTTTCCTAAAGGAAAATCGAAGTTATTCGCAAGTCGACGTCGCAGAGGAAATTCGGCGAAATAAAAGAAAAAGAAAAAACTGACAAGTGGGGCCCACTTGTCATAGAGAGTGCATGGTGGACTAGGTCCACCCGGCTCTGAAATGGCGTGCCACGCGGCGGTTGACGAGGCGCACACGTGGGCAAAAAGGAGAGTGGAGCCTAGGTGGCGCCGACGGGACGCCACTGCCGCCACGTGGGACCCGGCCGTGGCGCCACGGCCAATGGTCGCCGGCGTTTAGCTGGGTTCGATGGTCGGCGAGGGTACCTACGGAGAGGTTGGTTGATTGATCTTTGGGATTCGAGGATTGAGGAAGAGGACGCCGGCGGCGAAGCGACGGCAGCGGCGAAGCGGCGGTTGAAAGGCGGAGGAGCTCCGGGAACTTCCGGCGAGGAGGGCGCGACGGAAGCCGTGAGCTTGCGATATAACGGAGGTGACAACGGCGGCGGCGTGCTCGGCAGCGGCGGCGTGCTCAACAAAGCTGGGCCGCCGATCTTGGAGCTCCAATCTGGTGAGAGAGCGGGAGAGCAGAGGGAGGAGGGGAAAAGGAAGAGGGGGCGGCGGTCTGGTGCTCCCTCTTATAGAGCTCGGGAGGGGTGGAAGGGGACGGCGGCGTGGAGGACCATGCGGCCATTAATGGCGCTCGTCCGTATGAGATGGGAGGGCATGGCGGTGCAGGCGTGGCGGCGTGGTAGCGGATCTGCGGCGAAGCGGGACGTCTTGGCGCAAGAAAGGAGAGGACGGGAGGTGCGCCATGGCAGGGCATGGCGAGGGCGGCGAGATTCATGGGCGGCATGGGCACTCCCACTTGGCACGGTCCGAGGTAGGGATGACCGGGTGGGCGGTGACAGTGGGGCCGCCTGTCGGCGATGGGCAGGTGGTAGGGCGGTGGGCGTCTTGTATGAGCCAGGAGGGTCGACATGAGGAAAAACAGGGGATGTGGGCCGAAGAGATTCGGCCCAAAGAGGCTTAGGGGATTTTTCTAAGGTTTTTCTTTTTAGGAAATACCAGAAAAGCAAAAGGAATTTTAGAAAATAGTTTAAGACACCCAAAAATTCTAGGAAAATTCTCAAAAATTCCTTGAATTATTTGAGACTTAATAAAAATATTTTCAGCCTCACTATTGCTTTTAATTTTTGGCAATTAATTACTTTTAACATAAGGCCAAATGAAAAACCAAATTAAAATCCAACTAAACTCACTAAACCAACTTTAATTAGTTCAAGTTTTTATTAATTCAAATTAAACCACTTTTGAAATTCTAAAATACAATTTAAGCTTTGGCAAAATAATAAACCCAAATGGTTCCTTTTTAAGGTTTTCAAAATTTTCAAAAAGGCCGGAAAATAGGGATGTTACAGAATGTCACGCCTCCGGCTCAAGGTACGCGGTTATATATACTCACCGGAGGGTAAAACCTAAGATCTTACTTTTCCCCAAATTGCTCCTCGCCGTTCTTCAAGTTCTTGCCTTCTCCGCCGAAAGTCGTTTTGCCTTCTCCGCTGCCACTCCAATTGTGCCCTCTTTTTCGACCCAAAATTTCCTGTTTCCGAGAGAGATGGCCAGGAAAGTTTCTGAGTGGGAAGAGTCGGAGATGGATGCGGTGAAGATTCAAGCCCTAGTTGTCGCCGGGAAGATTCCAGAGAAGACTCTTGTGAAATGGCTTCCGGCATTTGGGCAGCATTGGCCGTCAGGAGAATGGGCAAATTCCCGCCTTCCGTGCTTATTGTGAGTGTGGCTTCGAACGCCTCAGCTCACCCCTTTCACCGTTGTGCTCGAAAGATTTTGGGGTGGAGTTAGTGAACCTTGGTCCTAACTCTATCACCATGTTGAGCATTTTCAGATATTTGTGCGAGGCGCATTCGGGAATTCCCATGACCTTGAGCTTTTCCAATATTTCTATGGAATGTCTCTAAGTCGGATTGTCGAAGTTGTGGTTCAAAACCCACGACGGAAGTCGAGGGAGTATATTCAGAGTTTCACCCTGCCTTCGTGGGTCGGATGGAGGAAGAGGTGGTTTTATCGAAAGTCACCTCGAAGACATCCTCTCTTCGTGGGAAAGGTCACAAAAGCAATCTTCATGGATTCGACTCAAGATATCACCGATTGCCCTTATGTTCAAGCTTATCAAGGACTTGAAGAAGGAAGGGTCGACGGATGGCATGTGGTGAAAGATTTCATCACACGCCTAATTAGTCCTTTGAAGAAACGAGCATCCCTATGTGGAGATACTGGGGCTAACAGACCCAACCAGGACTACAACGAGGGTAAGTGAATTTTCGACTTAGCTCTCGCTTGGTCTTTCTCGCAGTTGTTTAAAAGATGCCTTTATCTGCTTTGAACAGATCTTTCACCAAATGAGATTGACGCTAGAGTCAAACTCGCTTAGAGAAGTCTCCGCCACTTAGTGTGGCGGTTCCTAAAATCCTTGCGTCGATCCGCAGAGGAAAGGATGGTTCGCCTAAAGGTAATCAAGAGTTGATTTTATCTTTAAGACTTTATAATCGAGAAAGAACTTACGACTAGAGAAATGTTGTAGAAAAACTTACAATCTTAGTCGTGACCGTAGGAAATCTTACTACGAGGAAAGGTCGAGAAAAACTTATTTATTTGATAATCGGTCGAGAAAATCTTACTTACCGCTTAGTAATTCTTCTCTTCGCTTTGCTTTACGTAAAGTAGGCATGGAAAATCGCCGGGATGATGAAGAAGTCAGATCGATAACCATCGGCAGCAGGTTGACAAAGGACAAAGGCTCGGCTCCTTCGGCCCAAGAGACGCCGACTTTTAAGGGTGACGACAAAGGAGGGCGAGCTCGAGTTCTAGTCCTTCGACCGCATCCTCTCGCAAAGCTTGTGGCGCATATAGCCAAGAATCGGGCCGAGGCTAAAATAGTCAAGTGGAGGAGGTCAAGTAGAAGAACCTCTAAAGCGCAAACCTCGCAAGGCCAAGGTACCCTTCTATTATGACAAAAATCTTTCATAGTTTCGCCACTCCGGTTTTATTAAGCACTTGGAAAAGGAGAACCGAAGGATTTTATGTCTTTGTGAAGGATAATACCGCTCCAAGAGAGCCTATGGTCGATGACAATGTCGCTTTGGAGTGGTCGAGACCGATCTTGGCCATCCAGAAAGTCGAGACCGAGAGATGGTCCTCGTTCAAAATCCACGCACCAGACGTGGTCGTGGCTAAGCCCATTCTTCAACTCGAACTTCACCGTATGGTCGAGAGAAGAAGAAATCTTCCGTTGGGAAAGTGACTCCCAAATTCCTGAATTGCTTTCCTTTTGCTGTTTTTAGCCCGACTCCTTCAAATTTCTTTGAGAATGCTTCCGCTGAGAAGCCTATTGCTACCTCTCCACCGGAGAGACAACAAGGGAAGTGGTCGAGGATCATCCTCGCCAGTGGTAGAGGAAGTCGTGGCGCTACCAAGTGGTTACGACAACCAATGAGGTACCTATTGTACCCAAGAAGGTAGCGGCTACAACCTCAAGTAGCAATGGTGACCACAGAGATGGTCGTGGAGACTCCAAAGAGAATGCGACCATCGAGATGGTCGTGAAAGCTCCAACAACAAATGCGATTATCGAGGCGGTCGCCACGCCACCGAGATGGTCGTGGATAGAACAGAGGCAAATGCAGAAGCCTCTCGGTCAAGATGGTGGCGGTTCTCGCCCACCGTGTCGGAAAGGAGATCGCTGCGCACGTTCCTCCCTGCACTCCAAAGAGAAATCTGTTACGTAATCGAGAAGAAGAAGAGTATTTCAACTTCGCTACCGACTTCTTTGGGCCTCGCTTCCATCGTGAGGGTCTTCGCTTTCGATCTCGCGATCGAGTCCCCCATCCCAACGATATTCCCAATAGAGGGATACCTTTGATAATGAACGCCTTGAGAAGGTTTGGTGGGACCAAGTCACGAGGGTAGACAAGTCAAGATCCCTGAGTCGGTTTACTCGATGTTTGCTCGATCAACTATGAATGTAAGTACTTAATCGTACTTATATATACAGTATAATCTTCTTGTTTCTCACCGCCTTTTCATCTTGCGTAAAGCCATAGAGCAAATTGTCGTTGTTTGTGAATATCATCGACAACTTCTAGAGTCGCGACAGAAAGAGGAACTCGCAAACAGCAGAGAGGTGGTAAGTCATCGCTATTCATAGTCACCTTGGATTTGACTACTTATATAGTGCTTACGGATTTGTCATGGAAAAACTCACGACTAGGTAATGGTCGAAAAGACTTATGACCAAAGGGCTTTGTCGTAGAAGAACTTTACGACTAGGTCAATGGTTGTAGAAGAACTTACAATCGATTGACCCATGCTCATGTCCACCGTTATCCTTGCGTGTTAAACAAAGGACGCTAAGATCTTAGCCGACTCGCCGATTATGAAAAAGAGGAGTCGAAAAAGTTTAGGAAGAGGTATTAGACCTCCTAAAAAGCTTAAAGAAGCTAACTCGCAACCATGAAGTCGCAGGAAAAATTAAACAAAGAAGTGCTGAACTTAAGATCGCTTATATCTTTGATCTTTACCTAACTCTTGCTTCTTTTTCGTAAAAAGAAGACGAGACGAAAAAGCTCCGTAACGAAGTTAGAGAGAAAACTTCATTATTCACGAGCTTACTCGTATGTCCAAAAATAAAGATCAAAACCTTGAGACGCCGAGAACTCAATATCAAGTAAGTAATTTTTTACATGCAATTTTTACGAAGTTATTTCCTTTTCTCACTTCCACTTCCTTTCTAGCAATGGACGTTAAATTGAGAGAACTTGAGATCGAAATCGCGATAAAGCCGTGATTTATAATCGCACCGCCCTTATTGCAAAGAAGAATGTAGAGGATATTGTATCATGGGAGAAAAAGTATGCCGAGACCGTTGTTTCCCATAATGAAGAGGTCAAGAAGTTGATTCTCAACTAGTGGGTAAGAAATTCTTTTACCCGTGATTATTTTTGTTTTTTTTTTCTCTAGGAGTTTATTTTTGTTTGACCAATCTTATTTCTTCAGAGCAAGTGGTCGAAACAAAAAGCTCCGCGAGGCTTCGACTTGTACCCAACAGAGATGGAAGCAATGAAGATTAAACTTCAAGGAAACATCACGCCTCGAACAATGTGCTTGGTGAGCTACATAGTGAGGGAAAGACTCTCAAGATGATACAATAGCTGCTCACACAAGTACCATTGGGGATCAAGTCGATTTTGCAAGATCCGTGACCACTCAAGGCCAACCAAGTCAATCGATAAAGGAGGCGGTCGAAACGCAGTAAGTTATGCATTAGCAAAACTTAAAGCTCATGACCCCAACCTTAATGTGCAACCACTCGGTTTACTTCAACCGCTTCAAGCGTAAGGAAGACGCCTCGATGGAGGAGATGCAATCGCTGGTTTAAAGTTTCAGAGGAGATGCATGGCTCTCCTCTTCGTGAGTAGTCTCAGAATGAACTTGTGAAAAATAAATTTTGTTGATGTAATCCATCTTGTTCCTCGCAAATCATCTTGTCGAGTAGTTAGTAACTCAAAAGATAATTAACTAATTTAAAGACTAAGAAATGAAGTCAAATGTAATGACTTTATCCTAGCCCCTCGACTATTTGCTTAGTTTATGAAAACTAAGTAAATAGTTTTGTCTCCTCGCAAATCATCTTGTCGAGTAGTTAGTAACTCAAAAGATAATTAACTAAATAAAGACTAAGAATTGAAATCAAATTATTCTAGCCCCGACTATTTGTCGAGTTTGTTTAGACAAACTAAGTAAATAGTCTCAGAGAAAGGGTTTCAAAACAGAGAGGTTTGTTTAACTTGTAGTTTTTGGGTCTCAATTGTCATGCATCGGTCTAAAGGGTGGTAACGAGTTGACACTAGGAAGTTCCTTCTAGTGGGCGTGACCACGCAGAGAGGAGAGGCTTCACTAGGTAATGTTAACATCTCCGACTAGTTTAATCAAATCGAGAACGGCAACTTGAGTTAAGCAAACGCCTAGAGGACTTTAAAATATTTACTCGCCCTTCTCCGGTGGACTCGATAAGTCTGCCCCGGTAGCAAGAGTAGGAAATCGAACAAAGCTAGAAGCTCCTTCCAAAGCAAGGTGACCACGCAGAGAGAGGAGAGGCTTCGACTAGATGTGTCTCTTCCTCCCACCAGCTTGAGATGAAACGAGTACACCCAAGACTAAGTAAGCAAATCGAGAAAGTGCGCTTTCTTAGAGTATTTTTCAAATTAATCAAGAAATAAACTAAGGTGAAAAGAGTTGGCCTTCAAAAATATTTCGACTAAATAAAACCCGAGTTCTTTGTGTTGGCCATAAAAGCGAGTAACGAGTCGACACTAGGAAACTCCTTCTAGTGGGCGTGACCACATGCAGAGAGGAGAGGCTTCGACTAGGTGATGTTATCTTTCCCGACCAAAGGTAAAGAAAACTCGGTGTTTAAAACATAGTCGAAAAATAATGAAAGCACTACTCAAAAGTAAGACAATAGAGATAGAAAAACTCGATTCTTTATTGTCCTAATGGTCGGTTACACATAGAACTTGTGAATCGGGTCAATGTTCCAAGAATTCGAGAGAACTCCGCCGCCTTCCATTGCCAATCGCATCGACTCGACGAGTAACTTCGACCATCGTAAGGACCTTCCCACTTGGGAGAAAGTTTGTTCCGATTAGACTTGGATTGGCAAAGCCTCAATACTAAGTCACCTACAAAGAAGGTCAGCGAGGTTGAACCTTACGATCGTAGTATCTTCGCAGGCTTGTTGGTAGATTGCCGAACTAATTAGGGCCTGGTTTCTCCTTTCTTCAAGTAGATTAATATCATCCGCTCAATTTGTTCCTCGTTGGAGTCCGTGAATGTTTCGACTGTGTTGACCAGTATCTTTAGTTCCGAGGAAGCATAGCTTCAAAGACCAAGACTAAAAAGAAAGGTGTTTCTCCCAGAGTCTGACCGGTAGTTGTACGAATCGCCCATAATACGAGGGTAATTCTTGTACCCAAGCCCCGAGCGCTTGATGAGCTGGTCAAGACTCGAGTTTTAATTCCTCTCATTATTTGGCCGCTTGCACGCTCGACCGCCCCATTACTCGGGATGGGCCATGTACATAACATAACTTGGTACTCCAACTCGTCAGCAAAATTCCTGAAATTTTGCGCCAAAATTGCTTACTATTATCTGTAATTATTCGACTTGGTACTCCAAATCGAGTAATTACGATCTCATCATAAACCGCTTTGTCGCTCTGCTGTTATCCTCAAATACATGTGTTCGCTTCAATCCATTTTGTGAACGATCAATAGCCACAAAAGGAACTCAAACCTCCCGAGCTTTAGGAAACGGTCCTGTGATATCAAGACCCCTGTGTTGCAAAAGGCCAAGATAGAGGTATTGTTTGTAATGCCCGAGCCGGTTGGTGTATTTGCTCGCTATGAAACCGCATCGACACACTTTTTAACCAACTCTTTAGCATCGATAGGGTCATGGCAAGAAAACCTTGTCGAAAAGCCTTGCCGACCAACGCTCAGAGGAAGCATGATTTCCACAAATGCCACCATGTATGTCGTGAAGGAGTGTTAATCCTTCGCTCATGGAATGCATCGCATGAGCACCCCTTGAGTACCTCGCTTATAGAGAACTCCTTCACCAAAGTATACATTTTGGCTTTTCGATAAGCGATCCGCCTCGAGATCGCCTTTCGCATGTAACCCTTCAAGATAATCATAGATGGGCGCCATCCATGTATCCTCGTATTCTAGAGAGGCCGCCTCAATAGGAGGTGTCTCGCTCTTCGACCGAGAAGGCTTTCGAGTTGTTCCAAGAAGACTCCTTTGGTACTTCAGATCCGAAGAAGCTATTCGAGCAAGTCGGGTCTCGCGAGGAAATTATCCTTTCGAGGGATGAATTGTGCCTCAAACCTAAAAATGCTTTTCTAGCTTACGATTCGATAAGTACGAGACATTGTCGTTAGAGCACCGGTACTTTTTACCGACTTGATTCACGACTAGTTGAGAGTCTCCTCTCACGAGTAGTCGCTAATCGAGAGCGCCACGTCAGATACCAACCTAGCAAACCTTCAGATTCGCCACATTATTAGTGGCCCGAAAGTTTAATTGTATGGCATACTTTAAGGTCTCTCCTAGAGAGATACCAGACCACCTCAAATTTCGAGCCACTTAAAGTAAGCGACCCGTCAAAGTACATCGCCCAATCGGTCGGGAATCAGATCGGGATCCCGAATGTTCAGATTTGTCCATTCGGCGACAAAGTCCGCCAAGATCTGGGATTTAACGGCCGCTCGACACGAATGGATGTCGAACTCCCAAGTTCGACCGACCATTTTGCCATGCGCCCCGCTGCTTCCCTATTCTCGAGGATCGCTCCTAAGGGAAACTCAGACGACACTAGTTTGTGCGCTCAAAATAATGCCGCAGCTTCTCAAGACATGAGGAGGGCATACAAGCTTTTGGACCCGAGGGTAACGCCCTTAGGTCCGTAAAACTTCACTTACGAGTAAACCGGTCGCTGTACATTTTCACGTTCTACAACCAAGATCGCTACCGACCGCCTGCGGGCGTGGCAACTAGGTAAACCAAGAGCGCTTTCTTCCGCCTCGAGAGACCGTAATAGGAGCACTCAGAAGGTACCTCTTGACATCCTCAAAGGCGCGCTTGCCTCATTCGACCACTCAAAACTTTCGTGTCTCCTTAGAAGTTTAAAGAAAGGTAGTCCTTTTCTCCCAACCGGCGATGAAACGACTTAGAGCCGCCATGCACCCAAAGTGAGTTTCGGACTTCTTTCCGTAGTTGAGGGCGATTTGTAAAATGGCTTTTATCTTTTGATTCGCTTCAATTCCTCGATAGATACTAGGAATCCAAGCAATTTCAAGAGATTCCAAACACACACTTCTCGTGATTAAGTTTTAAGCGATGTTTTCTCGAGATTGTCGAATGTTTCTTGTAGGTCGGTAATATGATTAAGTTTCTTGATGCTTTTGACAACTAAGTCATCAACATAGGCTTCTAGATTTCGCCTAATTGAGATGAAAAAGTTGCTCAAGATCAAGCGCTGAAAAAGCGCCGGCATTTTTAGACCAAATGGCATTTTGACATAGCAAAATATACCAAATGGTGTAATAAATGCGTCTTTTCTTCATCGCCTAGACACATATTAACTGTGATATCCGTAATATGCATCTAAAAACTTAACATTTCACAACCCGCAGAGAGTCAACCAACCGATCGACACGAGGTAAAGGAAAATCGTTTTTGGACAAGCTTTATTAAGATCAAGAAAGTTCACGCATACGCCATTTGCCGCTTGACTTTCTAACCATTACAGGTTAGCCAACCATTCGATGGTTGACCTCTTATAAAGCCCGCTTAAGTAGCTTATCCAATTCGATTTAATAGCATCTCGCCGATCAGGCAAATCTCCGCAATTTTTGTTTTACGGTACTTTGTCGTGCCGTAAGGCTAGTTCGCGGCTCGATCACCTCCCCGGGACTCCGGCATGTTGGATGCTTGCCACGCTAATACATCTACGTTAGCTCTGAGGAAGGTGATGAGGGCGCCTTCCTATTTGGGGTCGGAAGTATCCTCGATGCGTAACAGCCTTCGAGGGCTCCTCGGCCCGTGAGGAACCTCTTTGACTTTGTCGTTCGGCTTTGGTGCAGCTTTTAGGCTTCACTTGCTAGTCGAAGGTCGACTTTCTTCTCGAGTTGGTATTTGTCCTACCATCTCAAGGGATCGATTGATCGCAGTATGCGCCATCTTCTTGTCACAATGGATTGTAATTACTCCTTTGGGACTCGCATCTTAATACATTGATATCCATAATGAGTAGCCATTAGAATTTTGCCAAAGTTGGTCGTCCGAGTATGGCGTTATATGTCAGATCGAAATCGACCACATCAAAGGAGATTTTCTCTCGTCCGAAATTACTTGGTGAACCAAATGTTAAAGGAAGAGAAACTTGACCAATTGGTTTGGTCAAGATCCCAGACAATCCCATGGAAAGAGTATCGCATCGGTCTTACTTTGGTCCCGGTACTTGCATGTCATCCAGCACACTCAGAATAAAATATTTAACGAGCTTCCACCATCAACCAAAACTCGATTGACCCGACAATTGTTGATGGTGGGTTCGACCACGATTGTATCGACTGTCGAGTCGAAGGATCGGCAATACTCTTCTCGAAAGAAATGGTGACTTCCGACCACTTCGTAATTTATTGACGAGAGGAGGATCTATGGAGTTTACCTCGCTCAGCAGCCTTTGAGCCGCCGCTTGATTCATATGCCGATGATCCCGTAGATGTGTTCAATGGTGTGTTGCGGATCCCGAACGGCATCTCCTCTTCATCATCTCAAGATTTATGACCACTTGTTTGACCTACCGCCGAGGGTGGAAGTGGTCCTTGTCGCTGTAGTAGTCTTCAAGCTTTCTGGAAGACCCTAGCTATGGAAGGTCATGCCCTTCCTTTTTATGGAAAGGACACCACCTAGGCTTATCATTTTTCCGATCAGTATGCTTACCTTTGCCTCTCGCTGAGTGTGGCTTGATGTGCGTGGCTCTTTATCATTCATGTACCAATACCTCCTTGGAACCGCTGGTTTTTGACCCTTCATCTTATTCTTGGACTTTTTGCTTTCTTATCCTTCTTCTTACCAACTTCGCCGCTCTCGAGATGGATTGTCTTCACGATCAATTGTGTTGTTCCACTCGACCGCCTCAGAGGCAGAGTATATCGACGCCATTTCAAGAGTTCGCGATGTAAGTAGGAGGATTTAAAGCAATATCCTCTCGTTATCCTTCTACTACGGACTCGCTTGAAAGCCCCGATGACAGATGAATCGAAACTTCCTAATTGAGTTACTTAACCCGATCAAGCGCTTTGATGAATCGGGCGCAATGTCTCGTTGTCGCTCGCCTCATCCGTGCAAGTCGCCCTCCTTTCTGTATGCATTGTATGTGCCTTGGAAATTTGCCAAGAGAAGATCGCAGAGATGTTGCTAAGAATAGATCGACTCGAGTGGTTGGTTTAGTAACCACGATCGAGCGGATCCTTCGAGCACGCTTGAAGGTAATTTGCCATCACATGCTCTCTCCTCCCGCCGCCGAACAAATTGCTGTGTAAATTTGAAGGAATTCGGGGGATTTTGGGAACCATCAACTTCTCCATGTTCACCGGTCGAAAACGAGGTGGCTAATGAATGTACTCGGAGATCAAAGAGAATGCCCGACATCCAAGAATGACTTCTTGACGCCTCTTTGCGTAAAAGAAGGGTTGATATCATCGGTCGTCGACTCGACGATACCAAGAATAAAGTTGACCCGACTGTAATAGGTCTCGGTCCCACGAGGGAATACTCGTAGTTTATCCGCCGCTGCAGATTTCCATGTTGGAGTGGTGAACGATCACCTTCCGAGGAGCTTGTTGATCATCACCATTTGAAGACATTTCTTCGAGTAGGAGATCGACACGACTTGTCGCTATTGCCGATTTCTACGCTGTGATATGTTGGATTGATCGGTAGTCAAGAAGTCGATGGGTACGACTACTTGAATGATGTCGACGAGGAGCTTCCATTTTTTCATTGTAATTCAAGCCTTTGTGCGATCTCTTCAAATAAGAGGTCATAGCTCATGCTCGGCTAGCTCTTGAGTTGGATTCTCGAGCAAATCATTGATGTGCCGGAGCTCTCGAGCTTCCTCCGATTGATATTGAATACGCCCAGCAAATTCTTCCGAGCTTCAATCTTCTTCCTTCAATTGCCTCAAGATTTTCCATGTTAGACTCTTGAGATTGCCTCAATGAAGCGAGAATGTCGAGGATTTCCGGCGCTCATGAAGGCGCTGGTCGTGGTCCGCCAGGGTGGTGTCCCGCCATTGCCACGAGGGGCGAGGTGTGACCTTCGAAGGGTCTCCATCTCGGCCTCTAGAAGAGTGATCTTGATCTCGAGGGAAGGACGAAGACCTCCTGCTGATGATTCTCACTTGCGCCGAGGCCTCTCCGCTTGAGGAGTCGCCGAGACACCATCTGGCGATTTGGAGTAATCCTCCAAGTAGGGAAGTCTGGTTATAACTGCTCCGCTTACAGTGTGACTCATGGAGAGATGGTCGAATTTGCAGAAAAGCATGCTTGATCCCGCCTTCTCCGGGCGTTATCCAGAGAGAGAGAATCACCAGATGCCGTGAAGTCCTGCATCTGTGGCTTCTAGAGCTTGCCTCACCAAGTCGGACCGCTTTAGGGAACTTGGACACTTCGAGGAAAAACTCGTCAGGTCGTGAGTCCACCTGGTGTGGTCCCGGTCGATTGACCTTGTCCCTTGAGAGGGTAGATTCTCTCTGGACGCATCACAGGGGGATAAGGATCCTCCTCAACTCCACCGGCGACATTGTCTCCGGATCTGTGGAAGATCCCGAGGCAAGAATGCCATAGGATGAGTCATCACTGTTCAGAATCGAATCCGCATCCATGTCGACGTCACAGACCGCCAAGTCGAACCGCTTCTCCTCGCTCCATTCTCCGCCATGAGTGCATGAGATTTGGAAAACAGAGAGAATGTTTGACAAGAAATTACCGAAGATCCCCACGGACGGCGCCTAACCGCCGGTGTTTTAGAACCGAACTTACGTAAAGATTGTTTGATTCGGGGTCTCCTAGAATAGAATCATGCAGAGATTGACACGGAATTTTTATACGTGTTCGGCCTTCTCCGGAGAGAATAACAACCCTACTCCTCGTGTGTGTATGGTATTGAGTGTATACTTGAACAATCAGGGAAAAACTAAGACTATTACAGATAGTGCTTGTATTCCCGATGGCTCGATCCTCCTCCTTTTCTAGTTGCCGCTTTTATAGTACGTGAAGGAGCGGCAACATCTGTAAAGCGGCGCCTCATCACCTCCTCAGAATAAAGCATGTTGGTAGTAATTATCGTGTATTAATTCCTCCACGCCGCCAACAAACTATATACCGTAGATAATGGTATTACGTGCCATTATTCTCAGAGAATAACAACAGATGATGATCGTTTGAATCCCTTTAATCAATAAGACCCACTTGTCTCAGTGTTCATTTGATTATAAGGTGGTCGTGAGTCGACCTAGTCGAGAGGAATCTACGATTATGAGGTAGTCGAGCAAGACTTACGATTATGGGATAGTCGAGCATAACTTACGACTATGGGGGTGGTCGTAGAAGAACTTACGACCATCCATTTGGTTCTTTCCTTCATAACATTAAGGGGTACACTCAGGGTTCACATGACGTCATATTTACCTATAATAAAAATTATAGATAAAAGGTAAAATGAGGATTATTATATCCTCGTCAAATCTAATACCGATTGCCGTGCTTCAATCTGATGCAGTTCGATCCGCGCTTCATCTTTAAATAACCGTCGAAGAGGTGGTAGTTGCTCCTTGAAGAGGCACCTGTTGGAAATGCCGCTGATCGGGTCGAAGAAGGCAAATAATGACAAAGTACCAACCGCTCAAAGAGCTTGTGTCTGTGGAGACCTCAACCGTAGAGTGGTTGTTGTCAGTGTCTTAGGACCATGAAACGTCATGTGGTATGGAACAAATATGACATGTGTTCCATTCATCACACAGTAAGAAATATACTTGGAGTTAGATTCGAATGCTAGTTCATTGCTTCTACGAGCAGTCATCTAGTCGGGGACGAATTTTGGACTGTTTTGGCCCTATAGCGCAAATTAATTCCTAAACTAGCCCCCTTAGCATCAGAATTCCGGATTTGGCCCCCTCCTAGCACGTGCTGCCGTTTGGGACGGCAGCACTCGAGTTCATGCGGTCCGGAACCGCAGCACCTAGGTGCTACCACCACAGACGGCAAAGATCTAAGATGTCAGTGGTCTAGTTTCGGCAGCCAGAAGGTGTCGCCTTGGGGACTGTGAGCACCTTGCACCGCCACGCCATTACGCCTTATGCCAGGCTTCGCCCGCCGGACTCGCCACTGGCCACACATCAAGCTCCCCTCGCCACAGGCATCACATCACACGCTACCGGCCAAATTTCTGTGGTCGCAAGAGTTTTATCGAATGGTCTGCCTCAAGGCCGAAATAAGCAGATAAATCAAGTAGAACGCAAACGCAGCAGCTCAGCGACGCCATTTCCAGTTGCAAGCCAGGAAGCAAGGCAGAGAGGAAGAGAGCCAGAGAGAAAGAGAGCTCGCGGAAGAGAAGGGAGAAGGCAACCAGAGAAGTTGAAGTTCGCTCAGTTACGGAAGTTGTGCATCATGTTGTGAGGACCTAGAAAAGGTAAGTGTAATTCGTGATCCGCGCATAGTTTTAGCAATGTCATTAGGATATAATTAGATGATTTGTAGTTTCTATTGTAGCAACTAAGTAGTTATAATTGTGCAGTTGGTGTATTTTTTGACTTAGTGTTCAGACATAAAATTAGAAGACTTAGTGTGGCTTAGTAGTTAGCAATGTGATTAGCTAGTAATTAGTTGACTTAGCAGACTTATTATTGTTAGTATTGTAAATTAAATAGATTTAGCAATGTACCTTCCAAAGGAGGAGATAACTCAGGAGAGAAGCCTTGGAGGAGGAATGGGAAGGAAAGAACGATGGGGAAGGAAGGATGGCAAATAGGATATTTCTGGTGAGGAGATAAGGAGAGATAAATGGAAGGGATTAGGTGAGGAGAAGATTAGAGTAAGGGATTAAGTAAAGGGAATGATTAGGGATGAGATTAGGTGAGAAGGGGTAATTTAGGAAGTAGCAAATTAGTAATACTATTAATGCTTTAGTAGTAACAAATATAATTAGGCACTAGTAAAATTAAATATCGACGCGGTGTATTTTTTTTAGACCAACGATTTAATTAAGCCAGCAGACGAGTCAAATAGCAAGAGGTCGATGATAGATAATTAGTGCGGGATAAATAAAATGTAAAATTAATCATAGTATATATAAGAAAATTAATCGCCAATAAAACTCACTACATTAATTAAATAATCGAGGGCATTAGGAAATCTTTTAAGACTTAGTAGTCAAGAATGTAAAATTATTAACTTAGCGTAATTAGTAGTTAGCAATGTGATTAGCTTTTAATTCAAATCAGACAAGGAGAGAGAAAGAAAAGAAAAGTGAAAAAAACCAATTATAAAAAAAATCAGAAAATTGAAAAAAAACTTGATGAAAAGATTTAATTAAAATTTTTGAATATAATTGAAGTTTATTTGATTAATTTAAATTATTTTTATTTTTCGAAGACTCACGAAAAACATGAGAACTAATAAAATAATATCTTTCGCTATGTTCTTGATCACGCATTTCACTATGGTGTAGTTAAAGCAAAGTACTTTTATGGAGCTTCTGCAATTGAAGAGGCCGAGAATGCTCACAGATTATGAAGATGCCCTAAAACATGGAGGATTCAATGTCTGTGAGTGGTTCTTTCGGGGGATTCCAGAGAAGAGGCATACTTGCAATAGACTTGGTTTGTCTTTTGACTCTAATGTACTTGCAATATAGGCTTGCACGCAACCGTAAGAAGTATGCCTATATTGCAAGTACATAAGAGTCCGAAGATAGAATCATGTCTATTGCAAGTATGCCTCTTCTAGTGGAATCCCGTAAAGAACCACTCACAATCG
The DNA here is from genome assembly GCA_036346405.1 of Phyllostachys edulis. Lineage (NCBI taxonomy): Eukaryota > Viridiplantae > Streptophyta > Magnoliopsida > Poales > Poaceae > Phyllostachys > Phyllostachys edulis. The sequence goes on from CM070550.1 coordinate 73,240,308, forward strand.
ACATTGAATCCTCCATGTTTTAGGCATCTTCATAATCACAACGAAGTTTCAAATTTCTTCAATTGCATTCTCAGAGAAGCCCATAAAGTACTTTTGCTTTAATTACACCATAGTGAAGTAACGTGATCAAGAACCGAAGCTTACCAAGATATTATTTTTATCGCCTTCTGCCAGAGTCTTTCGTAAAATGAAAACAATTTAAATTAATAAAATAAACTTCAATTATATTCAATTTTTAATTAAATCTTTTCATGTTCCAAGTTTTTTTGGTTTTTTAAGTGTAAAAAAAACAGGTTTTTTCCGCTTTTCTTTTCATAGAAAATTCATATAAACTGCAATTGAGATGAATCAATTTTTGTTGGTCATGAAAATTTATTCCGTAGATAGTCATGTAATTTTTATCTCCACTAGTATTCTATAATTTTATGCGAGATGTTTAAATTGAAATAGAATTGAACCTGCAACAATGTAATTTTTATGTGCAGTACTATATTAGATTATGAACAAATTACAGAAGTGTCAGGAACGTGAACCAAAAATTTCAAAATATTCCGAGCATTGCATATGAGTGGTTTGATATGCACCTGTGTTAGGTACTTCATGACGGAGATTCAAGATCTGTTCGTGTTCCATGGGGACGCCTCAGACGCGACGGCCAGACGGGCGGACCACAAATTGTGGTCGACCGTGATCCGGCGCCGGTCTCAAGGACATGAGCCTCTCGGAGCTAAGGCGGCGCGTATTCTCGCTCGATCACAAGAATCGCAAGGAAGAAGCACGACGAGGCGCTATGCCCTTGGTGGGGTGGTGCGACGAGATAGTTTGGCAATTTATGAAGGTGACAAGTGACGCTCACGGACTATTACATGGAGGCCGCTTGCAACCCTATTATCGCGGATATATGCGCGCCGATGGTCTATGTTCGCCAGGAGAGCGCGGGACATCCGGCGCTGGTGGTTCCAAGGAAGCCGCCGTGAGAAGGAGCTTACGTTGGTCTTTGGTGTTGGAGGAGACGAGACGAGGAAGTGGGTGATGGAGACCTAAGGAGGCGTGCCAACAACTTCGAGCCCAACGAAGGAGTGGAGCGATGGTGGGCAGCCCGTATTGATTGCCACGAGTACCTGGCCGACCAGGCGAAGAGGTGGAAAGCGAGGAGGAGGACGTGGAAACAGCTAGTTCTGAAGACGACCAAGACGGAGAAGATGGTACGGGAGGTGTAGTTGGTGGTGTTGTGACCACCGACATTTCTTATGTCTCCTCAAGATTGGACGATGTTGCAACGATATCGTTGGTTTTGCCACAAATGTGAGGGGCCGAGCGGGGTTCAATGAGGACACCTCGCCCTAGGGCAACGCCCCTAACAAGAGCACCGCCCAAAGATGCTATTGCTAGATACGCCATTAACATTGGTTGGACGACGGGTGTAGAGGTTCAACCCCGACACCTACATCGTTAGGTGTGTTAATGAATCTCGCGGCCGGCAAGGTCTCAGGCGCAATGTTCACGTACCTTGGCCACGGCTTCGGATAATCTGCAGTCAAGGACCACATGTGAGCTAGCCGAGCCGCTCAAAGGCACCGCATCATGATGTCCTCGTATGTTGCCGCTTTGATAAGCCACCTCGTCAGCCGGAGATGTGTCCATTTCGCCAAAGCTCCATCGCGGAGGTTGCCAATATGGTGGGGTTCGCGTCACTACAAGATGGCATGGTGGGCGTAAACGAAAGGTTGTGGAGCAAATGTTCGGCACATTTGAAGAGGCTTACAACTTAGTCCCAAGGATGCTGCATCAAATCGCACAATCAAACCTGGGACATACATAAACAAGCTTGATCGGGTGCACTCGACGGAGGGGCCCAATTGTTTTGTTCTTGAAAGGGTCTTCTTGGCCTTCAGTCAGGCGATCGAAGGGTTCAAGCATTGTCATCCCGTGCTGACGATGGATGGCACCTTCCTATGTGGGAAGTACAAGGGTACCATCCTCATCGCCACAGTACCGATGTGAACGCACCGCCATTCCTCGTGGGCCTTTGCAATTGTTGAGAGCGAGAACACTAATAGTCGGTCAGGGTTCCCGCCCAATGTGAAGCAAAGCGGTGGTCCAAGACTTCCCAGATGTGTGTATCATCTCGACCGCAATGTCGGGTTGTCATTCCGCTGAGTATGATGCAAAACGATGCAACATTGCCCAAAGGAATGATGTGAAGAGCCGCAGGTGCATGAGGCATCTCGCAGCGACCTTCCACACAAGGTTTCGGAGCAAGGACCTGATGAAGATGTTCAAGAAGCTCTGCATGCAGAACCAAAGGCGGAAGTTCGATGCGGTGTGGAGATAGCTCGATGAGGAGACCGGGAAGCATCTAAGGAACTCGGCGGACAGCAAGGGTAGTGGCAGGAGGGTCCGCGGGAGTTGGGGAGTTCACACAGTGGGTTAACTTGCACGCACTCGACTTGGAGAAATGGTCCCTACTGCACGACACCGGTGGTGCAAGGTACGGGATCATGAGGGCCAACATGTCCGAGGTGTACAACGGTGTTCTCAAGGGTGTCCGCTCCCTGCTGATCATTGCGATCATGGAGGAGAGCTGGAATCATACCGTCGAGTACTTTGTTAACAGAGCCATGATGGCCAAGAAGCATTTGGAGGATGGGAAGCAATCAAGTAATGCATGCGTACATGGAGAAGAAGATTAGCAAGGTTCATTCGCACGTTGTGTGTACCATGGATGGTGTTAGGCAGAAGTTTGAGATCTGGTTCAGGGAGAAGTATGTGATGGGCCACACTAGAGGGGATCGAAGCAGTGTCTCACGACGATTGTCGACGGTTGCCAGGCACCGCAATAAGCCACAACTTCGCACAAACCATGCTCCCATGTGTACGCTGACGCGCGCTGGCGTGCGCTGCCGTGCCCTGAGCATTACATCTCCGAGTACTATGACATCCACCACCTGTATGGCACTTGGAGTGCCGAGTTCTATTCGTATGGCTTGGATATGCACTATGGGGACCTCTGGCCAGGACAGGTGAAGTGGGTGCCGAACGACGCACTGAAGCACCCCGATCGTGGAAGACGCCAGTAACGACGCATTCGGAACGACATGGACGACACCAACGGGCAACAGTTCGCGCCCCCTGTAAGTGCATCGTAAGACGGCCATACTCCAAAGAACCGCCGCCTCAACAGATCTAGCACAAGCAGCACACCCTAGCGACCAAGATATAATTACTAAGTCGTGATGTTGCATGCTTAGTTTAATGGCTTGTGTGAGTTGTATCGTTGTCAAACCATGTCTTTCTGTACGAACGTAATGTTATGTTATCTGGGTCATATGTTAACTCATTATGGTCATATATACTGTTATGTTGTATGGGTGTGTATATGGTGTTATTCACTTTGTCTTACATTCTGTTGTCATATGTTTCGCTTTTTTTTCTTCTGTGCCATACATTCTGTTTTATATGCGGACTAACGTGTTGTTTATCTCTTGGCAGGAGATGGCACAGCCTCCAGTTGATGGCCCGTATGAGCTACTCGACGCACGCTGGGATGGGCGACACCGATGCCGAACCTAGTCTTCGGGCCGCCCTCCGAGCTCGGGTCCCGAGCGCCTTTAGAGAGAGGTGGCCTCTGACGAGTGGTATGTCCTCACACCGCGGACGCCGCCCCGCCCTTGCCCGCATGTTGGACGACCGCACGCTGCTTCAGCTTTGACGCGACACTCCTATCTACGCCAGGATCGTTGGAGACCAGAGACTCACACCTTCCACTTCCTGGGGGAGATGACCATAACTCGAGGACGAGCTATGCTTACGTGTCTCTCACGAGCGGTCTTCCAAGAGTGCCACCTCCAAGACGCACTGTGATCGAAGGTGCGTGATGGCTAAGAGATTCGTCACCCGATTGTCGACAACATATCGGGTGTGCTACATTCTTGTCACGGAGTACATGACTTGCCCCTTGCATGCTACCGCTGAGGCGCTTAGGACACACTTTCTCGATACCTTTTGTTCTTGTTCGATGGATCTTGTTTTCACGACTTAGGAGACCGCGGTACCCAAGCTACATCCATCTCAGCAGAGTCTTTGGTAGACGCCATCCCGACGAGGTGCCACAATACGCTTGGGGCTCGCAGTTGCTTTGTGCCACTTACCGAGGGTTGTGCGATGCCACTCAAGGCAAGACGCAAGGGGAGCCAGCCCTTGCGTATGCTACACACTATCGCAGCTATGGTCGTGGGAGCACTTTCCTGCTGGTCGTCAGATTTTCGAGCAGGTGCACCCTTTCCAGCTTGAGCCGAGCTTTACGATAATACTAGAGGCGATGACCCCGTCGATGGGCCTACAATGGGAACACGTTGGACACTTGCCACCCTAGGTTGGGCCAGAGAGACCGAGGCGCAGGTACCCCGAGTTCCACAACCTATTCGAGACTCTACACGAGGACGAGGTCATCCGCGGCCATGGATCGCATAGTTCCTTGCGAGACGGCCCCCACGGATTATCCTCGCAAGGTATTCAGATGAGACGCCCGTTGACGATATGCCACCGGTCTTCTCCCACATGGTCGAGCCGCATAATCCACACTGGTCATGAGACAGCTTTGCCTTTACCAGAGGTGCCATCATGGCCAGACGACCTCTCACCGAGAAGGCCCACCCAGATGTCGCTTTTTGGTATCATATTAGCCGCATGTTCGACTTACATTTTCTCGACATCCGATTCAATTGCGCATAAATGAGGAGAGGTCGAGGAGCGATGATCGGAGGCGCATACGCACAGCCGTGGACGACGCTAGGGGCGAGAGGGCGGCGCATGCACATGGTGCACGAGTTACGAGGCTACGCCATCTCGACGATGTCAGCAGACTTGTAGTGGTACGCTCCACGACTAGTGTAGGCTTATCGCCAGTACACAGTGGCCCAAAGGAGGTCATGCAAGATGTCATAGTACTAGCAGTCCCGATCGTCACCGAAAGCGCATGCCAGACGAGACAAGAAACATTCTTCGCATAAATTTCATCCGCAACACATTTCTAACTTACTATGGGTTTCTTGCAGCACTACCACCTTCATCGACGAGCGTGAGGGTTTAGAAGCTCTACGCCGTGGTCGCAATAAAGACATTTGATCGCCTTCCTACATGCGGTGCGCCCATGACCGAGGATGCGAGGGCTGCATTAGGACCATAACTTGTGGTCGCCAGCAGCGACGCTCACATACAACATCGACGACGCCGAGGGCACCTCCACCCTCCGCCGCACCTCCCTAAGACTACCTTCAGACGTCCGTCAGACTGAAGTCGCTTGAGTTATAGCCGCCAAATCGACGCCGCCACAAAGTTGTTGTCATCAATACTTGTCCATGGACTCCTTTCAACATATCTCGATATAACCGCTTGTTCTACAAAGACTTGAGTGGGCACAACACTGCTTCACCTGCCGCCGACACGCAGGGAGCCGCAGAGATACAACTTCCTCGCCGACGCGGACGCCGTTTCCATCAGAGATGCGATCTGCATTTCACCGCAAAGGTCGAGACGACGGGTTGGGATCATCGGGCGCTGCGGGTATTCATCCGCACATGCGTGAGCGCCACCGCTGGTTCGACGAGACGCACTAAGGGTACACCGTGCAAAGCAGAAGACGCAAGACAGATCGCCAGAGGATCTCGCCCACACAACATCCTACTCAGTAAGCACGTAATGGCCAGAGGATCCTCGCCCACACAACAACATACGCAGTACGCTTTTAACATAGTTACAACAGCTTTTCCCGCTGTATAAATCAAGGACTAACTCACCAAGTACCCTTCCCGCAGATGAGCACGTGGATCGACAGCATCGCCAGCTTTGATCAAGACACCTACATTGCGACGCCCCCACGCAACACCCCTACTACGGCTTACGAGACGACGCCGCCCCCCGATGTGTTCACCTTCCTCGAGGATTAGCTACACCGTCCGCAAGCGACGGACGAAAACCATAAGTAATGTTATGGTCGATAATACAAGTTATGTAATATCATTGTGTATTGTGCCATTGTGATTTATGTAGTGCCGCAGCAAGATGATATTGTTATTTATCGACACAAAATGTTCTTCAAATATTCAAGATAAATGACAACTCGGCCCACTACTCATGGACGCTGACTACCTTCAACGCCGCCACACGATTCCTCCTCGGCTCAAGCATCATGGACGCTAATTACCTTCAACACCGCCACACGATTCTCCTCGGCCCGCCACTGCTGGATGCGACTACCTTCAACGCCGCCACACTATTCCTCCTCGCCCGCTTACTCGCTAACGCTAATTTCCTTCAACCCAATTGCAATTCACCAAGATGCTATATATGGATGCTTTGGCTGCCATTCACCTCACTCTTCATTTCCTCCTCTCCTTTCTTCTAGTCTTAGACGGGATGTCTTCGGCCTCATCTAACTTTCGAGTGAGCGCATAATTACAATCATCGTATAAAAGAACCGGTTTGCCCTCGCAGTTGATTTGGTGAATGTTTTCACCTCGCATACACCAACGAATCCATCCCGAGTGTTCATGAAGTTTTCAAATCTTACGGTAACTTGCACCTAATCAATTCCATTCGAAACAACATGTAGTTTTTTTTTCACTTGAAGATGCAATTGCTTTTTAGAGCTCAATATGTCGGTTTTGGCAGTAGGCTGACGAAGCTGTCCCAGTGGTTCAAGATATTGCAATGCAAATTACAGCCTTGCAAGATGACTCTCGTGGTGTTGCTGTATTTTGTCAAGTGGCTCGACCATCCGAACCACCAACGCAGAATGAAGAGAATAGACTTAAAAGATCGGATGAAAGGATGGAAAGAGTTGAGAACATGTCAAGAAATTAGTTGCTTAGTTAGTTTTGCGCTTTTCTTCTATTATTTCTTGTTGTTGCCAAGTAGAAGTTCAATTGTAATGAGATTTAATGTCCACTCTTTATCTATGCATCGTAGTTCGTCGTGAATGAGAATAAACTAGTAACATTATCTACCCATGAATGAGTTTGTTGAATGCATATCGATGCCTATAACTTAAAGCATGTGACACATCGATGCAACATGTCAACTCGATAAAAGGCAATCGCAATGATGCGTCCACCATTTAGTTACATGCTTTAGGAGATTGAACATAAGTGCGTACAGAAGGGGAGACTACCGAGGTACAAGCTTCTCATCCCGTGCCTAATGGTAGAAGGTGCCTCTCGCTACCCACATAGAGTGTTCTCCGCCATGCCGGACGTGGTCGGCCGCCGCTAGTAGTGGCACACGATATGCAAATTAGGGTTGGCACAAAGAAAGATGTGGGATCATAGGAACTTTCTATGTTCACGACCTCCTCATTGCCCTCTCGCTACAGATCCGCTATGAGGTCATCATTTTGCTCCTTGAGATCGCCAATTTGTGTCTCCAAATCAAATATTCTTGTTCCACAATGTATCCACGCATCGACACACGTCGCTCATGGGAAGGATCGATCTAGTGGGTAAAGTTGCATTTCGCCATCCGCTACAAGGGACGCTTAGTATGGAGGATGTATTAGCAAGAATACCTAACAAAACTATTTACCCCGCAGTATGGGCATCAAGAAACGCCGCCATCGAAAAGGCGCCTATGACCTGCACGATAGTGTCCTCCCTGCGGTGTGCATTTCGCCATACCGATTGAGCATGCTTGTTCAGTATCAATCGTAGTTAGGACCGAAGTCCTCCTCCTTTCAGAGAAGGTCTCGCGCGCAATTTGCTGATCGTCCTCGGCATCTCGCCATCGTATGTTGCTGTACGACGGAGAATGGTCTTCTTCCTATGGTTTCAAGGGTCTAGTGGTCCTACTTTTGGACCATGGGGCGTGCATTTTATAGCCCGCGGGGGAGGCTAACAAAACGGGTAATGTATTAGCTTGTAGATGACAAGACCAGACGGGGCTGCCTGCTTTGCGCAGAGACAAGACCACACGGGCCAGCTTTGCACAATGATAAGACCAAAGGAGACAAATTTTAAGGCGACATGACCACACAGGCGCCTTTTACGAGTGACAAGACCACATAGGGCAGCTTTGCGTAGTGACAAGACCAAAGGAGACATCATTGCATAGCGACATGACCACACGGGGCAGCTTTGTGCAGTGATAAGACCAAAGGAGACAACTTTGCGCAGTTTAGGGTTAGGCTTTTCAGATCGACTTGACAACCCCGACCACCTCGCTAGCTTTTCAGACTGAAAAGATAAGACTCTGCAAAGAAAGACGTGACAACACTTTGCCTCGCCAGTTTTTTGGACCAATAAGACAACACTCTGCAAAGCAAGACATGACTTCTCTCTGCAGAGTAAGACGTGACAACACTATGCCTCCTCAGCTTTTTAGATGGACATGACAATACTCCACCTCCTCATTTTTCGTAACTAAAAGACAGACTCGCATGAAATTAACCACACCATGCCAACCATGGGGCTTATAAAAGGATTGAACCAAACCCAATACTACACAATAGATACCCAAACTATGGACTCTTCGCAAACTTCTACGCGAGGATGTTGCGTATAAAAGTGGCTTAAGCGTAAGAGGAAACAATTACAATACCCAGATAAATCAATGAAAGATGCTCCAAGACCACCATGTTTTCCGATCCCGCAGCAGTGTGTGGCTAACCGGCAGGATCATTCACCCACACACCTGCACACCGCCGGGCGCATTTCACACGCGGCACCACCGTAAGCGCTTTTTCGCACAGACGATTTTCGGCCATCGTTGAATTCTTAAATTTTTAACTTCATCCCTATGTAATGGCAGCCCGAGATGTGCCGCCACTTCTTCCAAAGGATCGACGTCTTGAGATGTATGACAGGCATTCATCCAAACAGGTACATGTTGAACTACTCTTGCTGGTCGAGAACTTCGTATGTGGAAACCTTACGCATCGGACTTATTGAGGAGGCACCGAAGGTGCCTCAGAGTTGCCCAAGGCGTAATCCATATCGATGACGCCGCTTATGAAGAATTTACATCCTTATTACGTTTTTCACTGTACGGTGTACTTATATCATAGAATCATAGGACATGGACAACTTCGACATACCGCCTCGACGTGGGATACCCCGCCGACAAGGGCAAGGAAAGGCTCATGCGGCCGAGCCCGGCCACACAACAGATCCGGCCACCCGGCGAATCCAGATTCACGACGTGAGTTATGAAGAATCTACATCATTCTTACGATTTTCACTATACTATGCACTTACATCATGGAATTGCAGGACATGGATGACTTCAACATACCAGCCCGACGTGGACAGTCCCGCGACAAGGGCAAGGAAAAGGCTCATGCTACGAGCCCTACCGCCAATAACGATCCGGTCCGCTCGGCGAATCAGACGACGACGTGAGTTATGAAGAATTTACATCATTCTTACGATTTTCACTATACGGTCCACTTATATCAAGGAATCGCAGGACATGGACGACTTCGATATACCAGCCCGACGTGGACACTCCCGCGATAAGGGGAAGGGCGAAGGCTGGCGAGGAGTTCAACGCCAAGCTAGCAAGGAAGAAAAAATGGCCCCGGTCCACGCAGTAGTTTAGGTCATTACGTAGTAGTCCCCTGTCCTACCCCTCATGTTTTCTACTATCCCCTAAAGGCATGTATACTTATATGGTCCGGATGCTTGTGTCGCAGTGTACCGTAGTAGTAGCGAGGATGACTAAAGCAATTAGCCGAACCATCATGCCATGTCACTACGTAACGCGGCTTCTATCCGCGACTCTAATGTAGTTCGCTTCGGTCTCCGTTAAGCCATCAAAGCAAGCTTATATTGCAAGTATGCCTCTTCTAGTGGAATCCCGTAAACAACCATTCGCACCGACATCGAATCGCCCATGTTTTAGGCATCTTCATAATCACAACGAGCGCTTCACTCTTCAATTATATTCTCAGATAAGCTTCATAAAGTACTTCATCGATCGCTCGCTATATACGCCAGATATCGCTCGCACGACTTTCATGGAGGAGAGACTCCAATAGTATCGGGTCCTTTTTATCCCACTTCTAAAAGACAACGAGTATTTCAAAGACACAAAGTTTGCTTGGACGACATCATCAAGGTTATAACTCGCCCCGATATGCTTATCAATCATCCTTTCTCGTAATCTAATAAAATAATAGAAAAATTGCGTATAATAACACCGTGATGGGAGGCTCCACAAAAGTTTTGTAATTTTCTAAACTCATTTCCTATATTTTGAAACTACTACAAACAAATATTAAAATCGCATTTAAACCCTCGATTTTGCAAAAAATGAAACCCTAATTTACAAACCTCGTGCCCATATTTCTTAATGAATGTTTTTTTTACAAATATCGCACGTTGAAACCCTAATTGAAATGATCAAGAAAATTTCAGATTCGCATAAGTGCTAACCCAAACCGAAACCCTAATTCTATTCCACTCGAAACCCTAATTTTTTCCCCCATTTCTGCAAACCCTAAACTTTTTTTTTTTTTTCGTTTCAACAGACGCGGGCGGGCAAGGTGTCATTGTCATTGCCGACAAAGACTCTTGATGTCGCTGTTGGGGACGCAACACCTTGGTGTCGCTAATCGCACGGCAAAGACTTTGGTATCGCTAACCATGACGGCATGATTTGCTGCCGCTGCCTCGACGGCAAAGACATGCTAGAAGGGGGTCAAATCCGGAATTCTGACGCTAAGAAGACTAATTTTAAAATTAATTTACACTACAGGGCCAAAACAGTCAAAAATTCCCCAATTGTTGCAGGTGGGATCCATCCATGATTCATCTGTCCGTCAGCTTTCAATAATGTCGTTTAACTCTTCCTAGCTCCTACTCTTAACTAATAAATGTTCCCTTATCTCTGTATTTCCAGGAGTGTGTTTGTACTGTTCTGGAGTGCTTCGGACTATCTGACCTACCTGGGTGTTGACATAGCAGCAGACGACTGGAGCACCTGCAGAATCGTCCCGGAGAAGAGTGTTGAGCAACTCCAGATGGGTCCCGCGAGCAACATTATTGTGTCGAAGAACTCCGTCGTGTCGCCATCGCAGATCGTAGTGTGCAGATTGACCGAAGCAGTTCCGGCTAGCCATACATGCAAGCTTGTGTACAGCGTTTGTCAGAAGACGCATGGTTACTGTACAAATTCTGTTCAAGTTTCAAGCGGAGGAATGGTTTCTTTTGCTTTGAGAACATGTGGTTCTTTTCATGTGTAGGCTGTGAACTGTTAGAATAAGAGTTAGAATAAGGTCTCTTTTGTATTTCCTTATCTGCTTTTGTATTGTCTTATCTCAGATATGGATATATCCCTCAGACTTTTATATATATTACCCATTGAACCTCTTCACTATACACATAATATTCATAATATAGTATCGTAGCTAAAGTTAGGATTTCAGAGTGGCCACCGCCTCCTAGCCTCTACCCGCTATCACGCCTCGAGAACCGATCTTTGCTCCTGGGGCGCTCGTCATCACTGTTGAGCCCGGCTCACATTAGATCTCACTACGCTTGGCTAGATCTCGTGCCGATCTCCGCGGGGCACCATCCGAGTCGGACGATTTCACCTCGCGTCGCCAACAAGCCGCTGGTCAACATCGAAGCGCCAGCTACGCTGCCGTGAAGGAAGCGCATGTCCGTCAGAAGGTCGGCGTGTGTTCGCCAAATTGCTATGCCGCTGTTTCACGCGACGCTGAATCGCTATCCGCCCAAAGAGATTTTTGTTTCTTCGCTTCTCGATCGGGCGCAAGATCATCGCTCAATTTTTCGTCAGGCAAAGGAGGCGCTGCTGCTTTCTGCGCCATCGATCCGCGACTCATCTTCTTTACGGCGATCGACTAGATGCTTGTTTGTTCGGATGCGGGTTCAAGCATGCTTAGAAGCCACGACCAACATGTGGCTCGCATGCACACGTTGTTCGTGATTGATGTCATGTCTTGCATCTACGTGATGCTCTTGCAAAGCATGTGCAAAGACCGCCCACCGCCTACTGCAGCGCATGTCGCTTTTGTGAAGCCACGCTACATCGCCTCATGCAGCCATCCACGAGGAAATTTAGTATCCGCTATTTATCTTTGAGTCTTTTTCTTATGCTATGCCCATCCAAGTCCGCACTCACTCAATCTTTGAATTCGCCTAAGCCATACGAGTCCACAAATTTATTATCACCATAGAAGCATAGAAATTGCCTTATGCATGGCAAGCAGCCGCCTCCCGCTTCTTCTTCTCGAGCCACGCGCAGATCGAGAAGTCGTTATGATACCATCGCTTAGCCGCCGCCGAGCTTCTAAGGCCGCGCTTGCACTACCGCCTTTGGGCTTCGATCTATGTCGCCGCATTTCTATCTATTTCTATTTGACTTGATTTGACATGTCTTTTTATTTTTGTCGGTGCCATCATCTCGCTTCGTCAGATTGTCGCGGTCGACTTTGCTTCCGCTTGTCTCTACTTTCTTAGCCCCGCACCTTGTGATTTATGGTCACGATGACCCTAATGGGAAGAGATTTTTGATCCTCACATATTTTCCATGAGAGCTACATATTACGTATTTACATTATCAAGACTGGATTTTGGATTTTCCATATTTTAGTGTCAATATTTTCCAAATGCAATGCTATTGCATACGTCTTGCATTTGAGGGGGTGTTAGAATAAGAGTTAGAATAAAGACTCTTTTGTATTTCCTTATCTGTCTTTTGTATTACCTTATCTGTATATGGCATACTCCCCTTGTACTCCTATATATATTGCCTATTGGGCCTCTTCAATATACATACAACATTCATAACATGAACCATCGAACGCTGAGAGATGTACAAAAAGCCAACAGGTTTCTTGCCCATTGAGTTTATATTTGGTGCACAATAATGTAATTTCAATCAAGCCCTCAAGATTTTGTAAAGGAGAAAATTGGCCACAGGACACTGCAAATTGACACCCTTTGCCAACGGACATCCAAAAAATGGGGTTACGTCAGAACACATTGTAAAAATGTGTAATTTTGCAGTAGGACACTAAGGCCATTATTTTATCATTTTCGAGCAGGAGGGAGAGAGAAAGCACGCGATGTGTCAATTTTGCCCTTTGGTCTGACTTGGCCTGTGCGATGGCCGGGTGGCCGAGCAGCACGGAGTCCACCTCAATCGGCGATATCTTTTCGCTGCCGTGGTTGATGAGCTCCTTGATGTGCCCCACTAGGCACACATACCCCTCCTCGTCCACCACCCCGTTGTCACCCATAGGAACTACCCAACCGTAACGCCGCCTCGCTTCGCCGGATGTTCTTGTACCGCCACATTCGCCTCACGCACACCTCGCCGCCTTCAGCACCAACCGTTGCCCTCCCGAGCTTCTTGGCCCGCCCCGCGACAAAGAAGTTCGCTGTCATCGTGATACGCCTCAAAGACGCACGCCAACGCCACCTCCAGCTTTTCCAGATGGCTACCGCCAGGACGCTACCGCAATCGTGGATGAATCGATGGTGGCGCACGCTGTAACACATGGCGCCGCCACGCGCATGTCGGTCTGTAAGGTGGACGCCGAGAAGTGATCGGCAATGGGAGCGTGACGGAGGCGCCAGAGGCCGTGGAGTTGAGGAGCTCGCCGGGAGGCCGCCTATGGGAATAAAGAGAGCACGCACCACCGTGGCGCTCGTTTTGACTAGGTGGTACACACCACGGATGTTTTGGACGACGCCGCGAGGTTGCGCTAGGTGAGGGGCACCCCTTGGGGCGCTCATGTTGCCGGAGGTGTGCGTGAATAGCGCGACATCGGACGGTCGCTGGAGAAGCCCAAATGGCCTTGGATGGTGGAGCATGTGTCAAGAGTCCGACAAGGTGGACTGGCCGGCGGCGCCCTTCAGTTCACACGGGCTGGCGTGCGAGGCGAAGCTGGCGGCACACCAGATTAAGCGACATTGCCCTCAAGCAGGATGAGGAGGTGCGCCGAGTCGGAGAGGTAGAGCTTGAACTCTCCTATGGTTGTGGCGGCCGAGGGAGGCAATGACTTGTGCATCCATGGAGGCCTCAAAGGACAACTAGATCTGGCGGCCCACGACTAGATGCCAACTGGTTCGGCTGGGTAGGAAGAGAAGAGGATAGAAGAGGAAGAAAGAAGAGAAAGGGGAAGAAGAGGAGAGCAGAAGAAGAAAGAAGAAAAAGGGCAAAATAGACAATTCACATGCTTTCTCCCCCCTCTGACCCGGAAATAATAAAATAGTCGCCTCGATGTCCTACAGCAAACTTACATGTTTTTACAAAGGTATTTTGATGTAGCCATGTTTTTGGATGTCCGCTGGTAAAGGGTGACAAATTACAGTGCCCTATAGCCAATTTTCCCCTTGTAAAGCGAATCGATCACGCACACAAGTCCCAAGGTTTAGAGATTTATGCTTGAATAAGTGGTTCTAATGCAAACAATGGGAGTGCAATATCCATATGTCATTGCTCACATTCAAGATATAGTGTATTTTTATCCCAACACATGACATCCAGACCACGGGTTTCATGAAGTCCTCGCTTCAAGTGCATGACTGGGAATGCCTACGATGGTCTAAACATCGAGGGAATGTGATCGGTTTACTTTAGTTCCATTCCGTATGGATTATGGAATGGAATAGCAATACAGGTACATCATAAGTTCATCTTAAAAGAAAGGAAGCGACTACGCCACGCTATACCGTCGTATGTCCTACCAACGGTATAGGTTCTCACGCCGATAGTCATCCCCCTCTTACAACTTGGCAAGAGTCCTAGCCTCTCCATCACTCACGCCGGAGTTCGCCTCGCCTCGCCTCTTCTCCCCACCGCCACTTCCTCCTCCCCACCGCCAGCTCAGCGCCCTCCTCCGCCTCTCCCAACCCTCCTCCCCACCGATGTAGCTCAGGCTCTCCTCCGCCTCCCCACCCCTCCTCCCCACCCAAGGGAAGACGAGTTCATCACCCACACCTTCAGAGCCGAGCATTCCTGTGAGTCGCTGCTCGATGTCGTTTCAGACACAGCTCATTTTGCCTCAGCTAGCCTATGCCAGATGCATGAGGATGACCTACTGAGATATCCGTTCTGCTTCTATCTGTCTCTTTAGGAAGGATCGCACTACCTTGAGATCTTCAAAATCAGAGAAGACGACCCCTGCCTGACCCACCAAGTGCAGCTCACACAGGCAACGACAACTTCCCTCATCGACGCCGTGGATGAAATTGGATAGCTTCGAATACTCCTCATTTCCAGCTACAACCACTCTGACACCCTCCGCAACTGGCTGATCAGATGGAATGCAGCCCTCTCTGAGGTGAAGCAGGAGAGGAATGCCACCGTTGTAGAATTAGCACGGATCGCGACAGCCACTACGATCTTTGCCCCAGCCTGCTAGGGCCGCGATATTCCGCCTCAATGCTGCACTCCGCCGCCAACCCCAACGACCCGGCGCCATCTCGATCATGGACTCCTGAGGACCTCAAGATCAGATCACAATACAAGAGCGCAGGCGACGCCGCACCGCCGCCCATCATCGACCTTAGAGAGTCCAACAGGACACGCCTTAGCTGCTTCGCCCAATTCCCACTCACGATCTTCGCCAGAGCTGCTTTGCTCTCGCTTCCCCGCAACTACGCGCTATGGTAGTTAGTACCCGCCGGAGGAGTAGTCAGGCTAGTCTAGATTAGCTAGTAGTGTTTGCTAGGCAGTCTTTTGGTTGCAAGCACTTTCTTTTTCTCTCATTTGTAGACGTTGTGTTTGTATCCTGTGTCGTGGCTTAGCATAGCCTATATGCTATGTTTCAGGAGTCATGTAACACTTAACCCTTTAATATAATGCAGCCACTCTAGGCTTTGTATTGTATTGTACTTGTTTCATTTCCTTGTTTTGTTTGAGTTCTTCTGTTGTGCTTTAGTGGGCTGGTAACCCTCATATACTTCCCCCTCATTCTAAGCTTCAGTGTTTCTTCAGATGGCACCAAAGAGAGCCACCACCCCAAGCCGTGGTGCTTTTGCAGCAGGCCGTGGTCATGGACAAGATCTACCCCCCCACCGCCAGCGCACCCGACAATGACGCAAGTCATGTTCCAGCAGATGCAGATTTTTCAAGCTTTGCTCGCTAACTAGCAGACTAGAGCAGCTGGTCACACCTCCAAGTTGGCAGACTTCCTCAGGACAAGACCTCTAACCTTCGCTGCAGCAAATGAACCCCTAGAAGCCGAGGATTGGCCCAGAGATACAGAGAGGAAGCTTCGTCTCGCCCGATGCTCAGAAGAAGATAAAGTGGACTTTGCCACTCATTAGCTAAAAGGAGCCGTCACGATAAAAAAGGAGCCGCCGCAGGGAGAACTACCGCCGTCCGAGGTGGTGAAAGTCCAAAGGGCCGATGAAGAGTCGAAGAAGAAGGTATAACAAAGACCGTAGTCGGTGAACCGCAAGAACCAGCTGCAGATGAAATTGCTGAAGTACAACTAGAAGAAGAGATTGAACCTATGTGGCGCTCCATCGCTCGAGTGAATTCAAGATCGCTGTAACCAACTTTGTAACCATTGGTACAATGAGAATGAAGAAGAATGAATGCAGAGTTTCTAAAGCAGGTCACATGACCATCAATGAGTATCTAACAAAGTTCAACCAACTCGCCCGCTACGCCCCAAGTGACGTCGCTAATGAAGAGGAAAAGATCGACCACTTCGTGGAAGGAATGTGCGAAGACATGAGAGTCCAATTTATCCTCCACGATTTCCCTAGTTTCCACCACTTGGTCAACAAAGCCCTCGTACTGAAAAAAGAGAAAAGGAATGCGGAAGTCAGACGCAAAAGAAAGATGGTAGTTCAGGAGCCACAAAGTAGCTACCCCTAGAGATCATCATTCCACGGCAGCTCATCATTCAAGCCAATTGCAATCCTGCCACCAATAGCCCCAGCTTCAGCTCCAGTCACAGCTCCACATCCTAGTGGGAACATGTCCCGCACTCCCTGTCCCCTTGGGCACCTACAAAGAACCAACCCAGAGCACATCTTCGCTGCTTGGGCCAGGAGAAAAGGACACTTTGCCAACAGTGCCCTCAACGCCGAAGTCAACCCCAGGTTTTCAAATTTTAGGAGCCACACCACCAAGGACGACATCAACTCCATGTAAGAGTCACCGACTCGCCAAAGATCCAAGTCTGCCTCAACACCAAACCGTAGATAGGTGAACCATGTCACAGCCAAAGGGGCACAGGAAGTCACAGAAGTACAAATGGGTACGTTTTTTGCTAAATCAGTTCCAACACATGTTTTGTTTGATTATGAAGCTTCGCATGTCAAGAAGGTTTGCTAAAAAGTTTAAGCTGCAGTCCTTTTCAGATGAAGAACCCGTGGTGCCTGGGCTTCCCGCTAGACCCTTTCCCTCCCTTTATTTTTCGAATAGCTCAAACTCGGGTCGAGATTCCGCTAAGGTGGGTAGGATTTGTAACATCATGTTTTTCAAGACCGTGAGCAAGTGTTTTCAGCTTTGTCCTTTGTTCTCAAAGCTCAAAGCTCAAATTTCAAGTTTCATCTTCAAACTCCGATTTCAAATTTTGGTTTCAATTCAAATATCTAAATTCAAACCTCATTTGAAGTTCCTGTTTCTTTTACCCTAGGCTCAGCCCATACCTCCTCCCCCACGGCCTTCTCCCTTTCTTCCCGGCCTGGTAGCTCCCTCGCCACCCCATGACCGCGCAGAGCACGCCATGGGAGTGCCCATGCCACCCCGGGCATCTAGCTGTCCTCGCTTGTCGCTTAGCAAGACACACGCCATGCATGCTCGGGCGCCCATGCCGCTTAGCGACACGCCGCGTCAGCCGCACAGATGCGCCAAGGCTCAGCCTGCGATGCCCCTACCTTTCGCCTGCCCCGCCGCCTCACACGCCTGTGTTGCTGCTCGCTGCCCGCCCGCTTCCACTGCGGCGCTATACCGCTCAGGTTCGGCCACACCCGTGTCGCCTACTATCTCGCCATCGCTTCCTTCACTGCCGCCCTCCAAAGTCGCCGCTTAGCACGCTCACAAGACGCCCATGTCGCATGCGCCCATCCTCAAGACTCCATGTGGCCCTATGCCGCCACTCCGTCATTCACCATGGCACCCTTCAACGGCTCCTTGCCCTCCCCTCTAGCTATAAAGAGCACCCGCACCTCCCTTTCACCCCCCACCTTGTTCTCCCCTTCCCCGAGCTCAAAGCCAAGGAAAAGCCGCAGCTCTTGTTTCAGCCGCCGTGCCCTCACCGGCAATTCGCTGTTCCAGTGGACCCCTCGCCACGCCACCGCCGTCACCCTATGCTCCAAGACACGAGGAAGCTCCTCCCCTCTCCATTTGCCCAAGTAAGCGCCGTGGAGCTCCCTCGTTGTAGCCCTTCTCCTTCTTCCCTGGCCACCGTCGCCCTGCCACCACGGCCGCCCCCAAGCCGCCCCGACAAAACCTTCGGCTTCCCCACGCCCCCGTGTCGCCCATGCGCACCCCCCTTTGCCTCTACGCCACCAGAGCCACCGCGTGCCTCCAAGCCTGTGGTGCCCACTACCGCCTTTGGCCTCACGTCACCGCCGCGCCCAACCTTCTCTGGTGCCGCCACCACTACTAGTAGGGCCACTACCCACGTAGACCCCATTCCGCCTGGCTGTTTGGCCATCGCCACTCATTGCCTTGGCCGGGCGAGGCTCCTCACCTCGCTTCCTGCTTGTCTCAAGCCCGACAAACATTGTAGCCTAGTGTTTAATCCTCATGATTTTTGTCCTTAGGGTTATGAATTTATTAGTGAGTTAAATGGCTAGTTTAACTACTACGTTTAATGCTGTTGTCCCAATGCCGTGTGGGCCATGAGCAAAAACTAGGCTAATTAAACTCTTGTTTTCCTCTGTTGTCCCAATGCCAAGGGGTCTTAACCAACTCAATGCTCACCAAAGTCTGGCGGACCAGAGTCCCGTGTTGGTGGACTTCGGCAGGCGCTTATGGCATGGACCGAGTTATTATGCAACTACAAGACTCACAAAGAAACATCCTCTCTCTCTCTTTTATTTTATTGATTTAATTCAAAAGCTCAACATCGAAAAGTCCCATTCTCCTCGCTTTTAACTCGATTCAAGTGAATTTTGTTTCTAAAATTTGTAAATTCAAGATCTTGCTAATGAGTAATGACAATGGGTCTTATTTAATTTGGAGTTCATTTGTTATTTCGTTGGTATTTATTTATTCTCTTTGCTAGTTTGATCTTTTTCCAAGATTTCATCCTCGTAGAGTTCAAGAAGCCGAGATCTCTATTTAGATCAAGCACAAGACTTCTAAGACTCTCTTACCTTTAACCTGTGAGTCAATGCTTTGATCATTTTGAGCCTACATTTTATGCAAATTATATTCCTTTAAATTACCAAAATTTGCATGCTTTAATTCCTTAAACAAATGTATGTTAACTCTAAGGTAGTTAAATACCCATTTGATGATTAATTAATTGTTATACCATTCTTTGATAATTGAATACATGATTCCTTGTCACCCTAGTAATTATATGGTAACTATATTAGTTATATGTTGTACTTGCTTACATGCTAGTCTTGTTATACCGTGGCACTAAATGCCCTAATTATCATCTTTTAATCATGAAAATGGATTTGAGTAGTCATTGGGGCAAATGACCTGAAATGGTTGTGATAATTTGGTTTATACTTCTCAAAAACCCTAATAACTTGCTAATACCACATCTGGGCGGATGGTATGGTGATGGGTGCTAATGCAGCCCAAGAAATATGGTTTGTGGTTGGTATGTGGTATGAACCGCCTGTAACCCTAAGAACTTAATCCGTGATGACCTCCTAATTTAAAACAAAGGCAACCATAAGTCTATAATGGTGTCGACTGCTAAATAATTTGTATCCATCAAGACAAAGTTGCACTGTAGATGACTACATACGCCAGGACCTTCGTGGTTACGTAGGTGCACGACTTACGGATATGTGTGAGCGTAAGTCGTGAGGCGCAAGACAGGGTCTAGGTAAGGGTTGACGCAGGTGTGGGAACGTAACCCTTCTCAAGTGAAACATTAGCGGGTGTAACCAATACTGAGGGATGCCTTGTAAAGGACTTATGGTGATCTCCCCTTGATTTACATGTATAAGGAAGCATGTGTACAAATCAAGATGATTATCTCTAGTGGGTAAAGTGTACGACTCGCAGAGTGTAAACTGCTCGAACAACCATGCCTACGGTCAAAGATTTTACATGAGAACTTACTAGAGTTAGTTCTATTTAAAAATCTTTGTTGTGGGATGAAAATGTGGAGGGCTCACCTAGCCCTAAATTTGGATTTTTTTGGGTTGTTGTGCCTAGTGTTGTTAATAAGTGGAGGTAACCACAATCAAAATTAAGCATAAGGTGGAGGTAACCTCATCTGTTATAAATATTGCACAATTATTCTCTTTAATAAAATGAAATTTGGTTCAAATGCTAAGTAATAGGAATTTCTAATAATGATAATTGAAAACATTGCTTTAGCAAATAAAGAACCCGAGCCATCCTTGTTAAGCCATGGATGTGTAGTGTTGCATCTTGTGTGTTGGCTCGTGAGCATGGAAGTTGTGCTCATTCTCGCTTCTTCCCCAAACCCTTCAGACCCACGGATCCGTGACATTATGCATACTATGAGGATCCGTGACGCCAAGGCCAAGGAGATGATGAGTCGAGTTTAGTCTTTAGTTGTTTTAGTCTTGCCCTAGTCTAGTCCGATTCCTGCCGGATTTGCATACAACCAATATTATCCAAATCCTTGGGTAATATCGGTCGCACACGGCAACCCCGCCGCTGTTCAGAGAGATGTGTTTCACCCTTTTTGTTTCGTTGTCGCTCGCATTTTCGTGATGTAATTTTTGGCCTGCTCGCCTTATTGTAAACTTAACCCGCCGCAGCCTATGTTAGAGGACCCGGTTTATTTGGCTTGTAATGTTTAGTCATCCATTGACCCTAACATCACAAACAAAATAACCTGTGTCTTCTAGATATGTATACTTCCCGTAAATGTAGTATACACACCCTTTACAAAATCGCATCAATATCATACAAGACATAGAACCAAAGCACTAACTAGATTAAACCAAAGACATACATAAGTAGAGAGTTATTACAAAAGAGGCCGACCGCCAAATAACAACTAAGAAAGATAAATAACAGCGAAGCAAAAGCCATAAGATGGCGATAATAAAGAGCCAATTAGTGTGCCTTTAACCCACAAGGCAACCAACCCACCACCAACCTAGTCGCCGAACTCAAGAAGACATCTCACAAAAGTGCACCCCTTGGGAATCCACTTCTTCCTCTACAACAATTATAGTTAAGAAAGCAAATGAGTACAAAATGTACTCGAAGACCTGACGTAAGGGTAATGACCTTATAATTAGCTACATGCAAGCTTTATTTAAGTGGATGAGGCTTTGGACTCATTTTAGCATAAAGTAAGTTTTCATTTGCAATAATGTAATAGATTTAAAGCAAGTTGACAAACAATTTTAATTGTTGAAGTAACAACAATACAATAATAATAACAACAAGAAGACAACCTAGAAGTGACTAACCCAATAGTCACCACAACAATAGTATGAGCATCCACTCATACCAACCCATCAAGTTTTAGTTAAATGTTGTAGTCTAGTTCTTGCACGCATCTACCAAGCATGTCCATAACCTAGGACGAGGCTATTCAATAGTTTTAAGCCTACAGGGGTGTACCAATGTACCCACATGTCAGACCGCCTTTTCGCCAAGCTCTTTAGCACACTTCCTTTGGTATGCCGGCACGGCTAAGTCCTACGAGGCATTTCCAATGAGTGATGCTAATTAAGAGTCACGACAACCCCAAGGATATGAGACACCGCCCACTTAAGCAATCAAGGGTGCTCTTCTCCTTATAAAAACAGTTTTAACCACCACACCCACAATTAACACCTCCCAAAGTACTTAGCCAAGAGGGGTTCCTAATACCTCGTGTGGTTAGCACGCAAAAGCGCTTTGGCTTAGTGATACAAGTAACTCGGTCCTGGGGACCTAGGCACCATTCCATTCACACCCAACATATCACACCAACATCCATTGTGCCCAAGTCATGAAACAATTTTGTTTTATTTGTTTACAAAGTAACAAAGCACAAGTGTTGGACATAATGGAATAATAATTTTTGTGTGATCAAGGTCATCGACATAATGTCGACAACCGCCCATTTCTACCGTTAGCTAAGCATTTCTAAGCATGACACCGCAAAGAAAAAAGAAGAGCATAATTAAATCACCGGGCTCTAATTCACCAGCGATATTATTAACCTATGGTTTGTGGCAAGGATAACAATTTAAGGGCAACCATGCAATAGGAATAGCTACCTCTAAACGATAAATTACTTTGACACAAAAGCATGCATACATACAAGTTAAACAAAGTATTAGACTTTAAAAGTAATGGGATTAACGGATATGATCAAACTGCTTGTTTTGCTGGGGCTGTTTACTATGCTGCAAAGGATCACTCACGGATCAACGCACTCGCTTGTACTTTCATCGAAAAAGCTTAAAAGAACCGATAAGAACGATTTAAAGCCAAAAGGACTCTACAGCAAACTTTCTCCAAATGCTCTGAACTTTTACGAAGCTAGAGCATGATTTTTAAAGAATTTATCAATAAGAACCAATTGATTTGGATTCTCAGTGCAAAAGATATGGCCAAAACAATTCTGCTCACCGAAATTGCCGGAAAATTCAAATCGTTATCGTTCATCCCAATTAAATTCCCTAGCACAATTTTCCAAAGAGGTGTTGCACCTGGGATTTTATGGTAAGACCAGAACCTCATGAGATGAATAACACAATTGAGTTCACCTCATTTGGAGCTAGGATGCCTGCTTTTATGATTTTTCAAAGACATGCAAAAGAGCACAAGAAACATGCACCCACAATTCTTTTTGAAAATAGTGACATGCCTAAATCCTATTCTACCCTTTAGTACACTACTAGAGGAAGCCAACAAAGTTGGATTCACTCAAAAAGGAGCTAAAGAGAATTACTTATGCATTTTATAAGTTAGTTGCAAATTTTGGAGCAACATTAAGAGTTAGTTTTGAAACCAATTTACCAATTCATTTTCTGGAGCCGAACTCAACTTACAACCATTTTTAGATTAAAGTTTAGTTCAAACCAGAGCTACCAAAATTTGAATCAACTAAAAAAGGAGCTAAAATGAAATAGTTATGCATTTTTGAAGTTCATTACCTTTTTCGCCACAAATGAATCCATCGGCAAAATCAAAAAAAAAATGAAACGACGTGGATGAACTGGGCCGCTGATCCTAGATCGGATGGCCCATGTCCTTCTCAAGACGGCGCCGCCTCATGCGAGATCGACGAACGGGGCCGTGGATCTTGGATCCAACGCCCAATTCTCGCGCAAGATCGCAAGGCCAGGCCAAGCAGAATCAACGAATGCGACCGTTGATCTTGGATCCAACGGTCCGAGTTGGATCGCGCGCGGTGCGTTTGGAAACCTCGCGCGCGAAAGGAGGCGGAGGTCGTGGTCGCTGATCGTGAGATGGACGACCACGATCGACGCGACACACAACAAGACGCCAAGACGCCCCGCGAGATCTCGCCCGCAGATTCACACACGGATGGCTCCGGGACGTCGCTACAGTTGTCGGTTTCGTCCGACAACGAAACCGACGGTGAAGACATAGCCACCGCCGGGCGTTTACTAAGACACAGTAGCAAAATGAATGGTGCAGCACGGTGCGCAATAGCAGCAAGCACTGGCCGGTACCACCCACACTCAAGGTGGTGGACCAGAGCGCCGACGAGCCGGAGGAGAGCGGCGCGGCACCCACGGCAAAATGAGAAAATGAAAATAGAGCTCTGCAGCGGTTCATTCAAGCGAGTGCCCAGCTCTAAGGGACTACCAGGAGGTACCTGGAGGTCTCGGAGGAGCCGAGGAGGACAGAGCTCTGAGCAGCTCCAGCGGCGGAGGACCTTGCCAGCGCCGAGGAGGACAACGAGGAGAGGAGGACCTGGGCAAAATTAACAACACCAGTCATCAAGATGCAATCCATAAGCCGAGGTGCTCCCAAAGACAAGGAATTGAAAGGGGAGGTCCCATCGGGCGATGGGGAAGAATGGTGCTCCACGGTCGAAAGGGAGAAACTCCAAATTAGGCCACCTCTGAAAATGTCCAAACCAATCGAGCTAGGGTTTTGACCACAGAGGGGTGAGGCTCAAATTGAAGCAAAGAAAGGGAGAGGAAAGCCACTGGGACCCTGTGCCACCGAGGAGCTCCGAGGTGCAACAATGGCGGCCAAGGGGCTCACGGGTGGTTGAGCTCCAAAGAGTAGAGGAGAAGCTAAATGGTGTTTAAAGAGTGCCAAGGAGGAACAAGAGGACCTCATATAGCCGGGGAGCAGAGGCCATGAGCTAGGGTTAAGCTCCATGGTGAGCTTAGCCCATGGCTCGGTCCATGGCTCCACAAGGACGTGGAGGTGATGGGGGTAGGTCAAAGCAGGACCTAGGGGGCGGAAAGTCGACTCACTTTTTAATGCCGGCAAAGAAAAGAGCGGTTGGAGGTGATCACAAGACTCGCCCTTCGCCATGGCATGACGCTGCTGAGCGAGGAAGGAGAAGAACAGCGACGGAGATCCACCGTTGGATAAGCGGGAAGGAGGTCGTGACCCTGATCTCGACTCGGTGGATCAAAAGAAAGGGGAGGTCGCGACCACGTATTTCGAATGGGAGGTCGCAGCCGCTAGATCACCATCGCATGGTTGAGAAAAGAGAAGGGAGGCCACACGCTAAAAGGAGACAGGAGGTCATGACCATCGGATCTGCATCCAAGGGTGCGGATCTGAGGTGGGGAGGTCTTGCCTGCTGCGCGTGACGCGAACAAGCGAGGGGAGGTCGTGGCTGTCGGATTTTAATCCAACGGCGCACAACATAGAAGGGAGGTCGTGGCCATTGGATTCACATCCAAGGGCGCACACAATGATGAGAGGTCGTGGGCGTTGCGCACGACGCAAAGGGAGGTCGTGGTTGTCGGATTTTAATCCAACG
Organism: Phyllostachys edulis; assembly: GCA_036346405.1. NCBI lineage: Eukaryota > Viridiplantae > Streptophyta > Magnoliopsida > Poales > Poaceae > Phyllostachys > Phyllostachys edulis. The sequence continues at coordinate 73,265,380 of CM070550.1, forward strand.
GCGCACCACATAGAAGGGAGGTCGTGGCCATTGGATTCACATCCAAGGGCGCACACAACGATGGGAGGTCGTGGGCGTTGCGCACGACGCAAAGGGAGGTCATGGCCGCTGGATTTTAATCCAAGGGTGCACAACAGAGAAGGAGGTCAGGACCGTTGGATTTACATCCAAAGGCGCTGAACAAAGGAGGGAGGTCCTAGCCATTGCGCACGGCGCAAGGGGAGGTCGTGGCGATTGGATTTTGATCCAACGGCAATGAACAGAGGTAGGAGGTCGTGGCGGTTGGATTTCAATCCAATGACGCACAACCGAGGTGGGAGGTCTGGCTGGTGCGCACGATGCGATGGGAGGTCACGGCCGTTGGATTGCGATCCAAGGGCACGCAACTTTGAAGGGAGGTCATGGCCATTGGATTTACATCCGCGGGCGCACAACGGTGAAGGGAGGTCGGTCGCCGCAACACGACACCGAGGAGGTCGTGGCCGTGAGATCTTGATCCGACAATGACGCAAGGAGAGGGGAGGTCGTGGCCATTAAATCTCGATCCAACGGTGATGAACTGGGTGCAGGAGGTCTCGCCGTGGGGCGGATACTACAAAAAGGGAGGAGATCGTGACCGTGAGATCTCCATCTAATGGCGCATTTAAATGAAGAGGGAGGTCGGGGCGCTGATGCGGATCCAACGGACACGACCTCGCGAGGGGGAGGAGCCGGGCCGAGCCGGGAGGTGGAAGGTCTCGAGGCGAGGTCGGGTCGCTGGATTTTGATCCAACGGGCACGACTCAGCAGCGAGGGTCGGGCCGGTGAGTTAGGCGAGGTCGGGCTTGGATCTTGATCCAACGGCACGACCTCACGCGGTGGGTAGGAGAGCAGCCGAGCTGGGAAGCGGGGTTCACCCACTTTGAAAGTGGCTCGGCCCAAGGAATAGTGCCAGATTTGAATTCAAATTTGAAGGCTGAGGTTGGAGGAATTTTAGAGGTAGGAAACTAACTCCAAAAATTTCGAAATTTTAACTGGAGCTTCTTCACTCCAGGATTAACCTTACATAAAATTTCCGGAGGTTTTGTGCACTGCATTTTTCTCCGTAAATTCATCTAGGCTGTTTTAGGGTTTGACCATGCCTCCAAAATTCATCAAATAATTTCTAAAAATTATGAAATAATC